>CM077567.1:59360834-60764055 GCA_039657325.1 Stephania cephalantha | reverse complement strand
AAAAAGTTTGGATTCAATGATCAAGTTCTTTGAAATTTCACTTTCTTTTTCTTTTCCAGTTCATTTATGTTTCAATATTTCATTTTAGGGTTCAAGGTTTATGAATTGTTAATTGTATTCGATTGTTGAAATGGGAATTTGTGGTTCTATGAGTTGTGGAGGATCAATTATTTCAGTTGGTGCATGCATGGCCTTCCAATTGATGAAGTGGTGATATACATCTTCTTGTAGGTGCAAGAAAAACATGAACAATCTTGTGCTGGCTTTTGCCCCCAAATTCACAAAATTGCAGGTTTTATCTTTGCGCCAAACAATACCACAGCTTGAGGATAAGGCAGTTGAGTCTGTTGCAAACTACTGCCCTGAACTGCTTGATTTGGACCTGAGCAAAAGCTTCAAGCTTACTGATTGTTCGTTGTATGCATTGGCACATGGATGTCAGCGTCTTACCAAACTAAACATAAGCGGGTGTACAGCATTCAGTGATGTCGCTCTCTCTTATCTGACTGGTTTCTGTAGGAACTTGAGAAGCTTAAATCTTTGTGGGTGTACGAAAGCTGCTTCTGACAGAGCTTTGACGGTATTCCAAAGGAACTATCATAAGATTGTATTTCTAACTGACTCAGTAATTTGTCGCCTTCCTAACATTGTTCCTATTTTTATGCAGGCAATAGCACATAATTGCCATCGGTTGCAGTATCTGAACCTTGGCTGGTGTGAGTTTGTTGGTGATGCGGGAGTTATGAGTTTAGCCCGTAGGTGCCCCGATCTTCGGGAATTGGACTTGTGCGGATGCAGCCTTATAACAGGTAATCTTTTTGAGTGCCCATATTAATTGTTTTCTATTGTAAATGATGTCAACTTGTGAATTAGATGCATGCATTTTTTCATAATCCGTCTTTGGGATGTTGCCAACATCCCAGTGTGGTACGTAAATTTTGGCAACAACGAGTTTGACTAACTTGATGGATGTCTGATTTATGGAGAAATGTTCTTTTCTTGGGTTATTCATTTTGTTTGACTTGGTTGATATTAACTTCGCTAAATAGGTATGAAAACAGGTCATTTTTCATGAATTAGATGCATGTATTCAACTTTTCATCTTTCTATGGAGGTAATCGTTCCTTGTCAGAATCAACTTGTTCTGACTAATCCTTGTCAAAGAACTCTAGTGTTTTCTCAATAATATTTTTTTGCTTTTCTTTTATTAAGGGATCGTATCCTTTTGGTCCAACTGGTCTTCCACGTTTTGTAGGTTTTTGTACATTTGAATTGTTGGGTTTTTGGGGTTCATAAGCAGTGGAAAATTCAAAACAAATTTTGAAAAACCCCAACATGATCGAAAATAAGTTCCATTAAACTAAATCTACGAAAGTAAATCATACCTTATTCTGTGATTTCCTTTTTGATTGTTCGATTTTCAAGACGTTCAAGTGCACGTCTTTTATCAGAAATCTACACACGAACGGTGACCACAATTTGGAGTGCTAGCCCCAAGAGAGATTGAAAACGATTATTCTTTCTCTCCTTAAATCCAGAGAACTCGAAAATTGTAAAACGAAAATCTTATTTCATTTTTAGGGTTTCACTCTTTATTTATATGTGGAGATAAGCTCTAACTTAAAATCTTATTCGTAATGCAACTATTGTATTTAGGCAGTTTAAAAAATTACACATACGCCCCTATTAATAAGTTATCATATAACAAATCGGAAGGACTTTTATGTCATGAATTTTATCATACTCTGGACCAATTGAAATTGTGCAAAGTCATTCTTTGTGAGCGACCCGATAGGTTCATTCGACGTTGGCAGTGAAAGCAAAAATCATTTTGGTACACAAAGCATAAACGGTCTCTAGCAAGGCATTATGACTACCCAAGTAGCATGAATATCAACATCGATACAACATAATTAATAACATATATCATATCCTTTTGTCGTGCGATATCCTTTGATTAAACATGAGGCATGAAAAGTCACCCTTAATGTTTAATCGTACTAGTCTCGATCTTTAGGTAAACTGAAAAACATCCAAGTGACATTGATCATATCAATTCACATGGACTTGGCCATTATCAGTCTATCTTATCGAGGGATCCACTGATATTTCTCTCTATACGATAGTGACAAATTCTATCTTGATTATACATCTTCACATATTATTCACACGGTAATCAATCATAATTTTTATAATTGTCCGGTTAAAGACAACATTTGATTGTGTCAAATTATCATGCTCTTGATATTGAAGTTTATGGTAATCTCAATTCGAATGACTAAATGATATACCTATCATGAGTAACACCTATGACTTAATCCATGTGGTGTTCTCATAGCGGGTCGGTCCAATACCTTATTCTCTAACAATTACTCATGATCTTGATTTGTATCCCTATACGTATGATCATCACATGACCATCAATCAAGATTCACACTAGTCTTAATTCATTGTAGTTCCCAGTATAATGACCGACTATGGACATTTAGGATATTTTAACAAATACATATGGATCTTACTATAAGGTAAACATGCAATCACTTACAATAAAACCTCTATTTTATTAACTAAAATTATAAAATAAACAATGTTTGTAGATTGACCTAGGGCACATGCCCTAACATGAATTTTGTTGTATAGAGATATCAATTATTGAGAGGAACATTAGCAATTAGATTATGTGATTTTGACATTCTTTTTATCTCAGTAAATTCATCCAATAATTTATTTGCAACATGTTGCAAATGAACAACCCTATGAACTTCAAGTTCACATGTTTTGTTCTTGATTCATAATGCAATAAAGTGGCCTTCTAGGCAATTTCATGTTGTTCCTTTTGAGCTGGCTTGTTATTTTCCCCTTTTGGTGGAAAAATTGCTTCATCAAAGTGATAATAAACAAAACGTGTTGTAAATAAATCCTCTGTTTGGGGACGCGAGGTATCTTATAGTTGATGGTGAATTAAAACCAAAATAAATCCCAAGTTTTCATTGGGACCCGTTTTAGTTCTATTGGGAGATAGTATGAGAACAGATACTGCTCAACCAAAAATTTTCAAATGTGAGATATTTGGTTGTTGGCCTAATATAAGTTATGAAACGGAATATTCCTGTTATGTAATAGGTCTAAATTGAATTATGGATGTTACATGAAGGATTGCATGTCTCTAAATTGAAGTTGGTAACTTGGTTCTCATTATTAAAGGTTTTGCAATTAATTGAATACATTTGATCAGAGATTCGGCCAACCCGTTTTAGGTGTGTACACATGCAACTGAATGTTGAATGATGATTTTTTAGACAAGCAATAATCTTTAAATGCATGAGATCGAAACTCTCTAGCATGATTAAGACGAATAGTCTTGATTGAGATGTCAGGGAATTGAGCTTTCACCTTAATTGTTGGAGGTAAAAGTTTAGAAAATGCAACATTTCTTATTGAAAGTGAACAAAAGTGTGACAACCTAGTTGACGAAACTTTTAAAACCATGAAAATCCCTAAATGGTCCACAATAGATATGGATATGTCCACTTATATCTCCTTGAATGTGTTCTTAAAAAATTGAGAATTCTACAACAACCTTATTGGGAATGGTTTAACTATCAATTTACTTTGAAAACAAGTAACACAATTATAATGAATTGTCAAAAGTATTTTTTGGTTCCTTGAAGGATGTCCACGAAAATACTCAATTATTCTTCTCATCATTGATTACCTTGGATCACCAAATTGATCGTGTCGCAAAACAGATGTCATTGGGTTATTAAATTTTCAATTTGATAGACATTTTTTTTTCAATATGCCTTATGTAACATATAATTCATAAGATAAAGCTAAGAGTTCTCCAAATATTTCTTATTATTAGATAAAAGCAAAGTGGTACAGAGAAATTCTCAATTATTTTCGTTCATGATTTCAGTATAATATTCATTCTTCTATATATCTTTAAAATATAGTAAATTTCTTGTGGATTTATTAGAATACAAGGCATTGACAACATGAAATGTCTTGCCTCTCTAGCGAACATAATATTTGTTCTTCCTTAGCAATTGAAAATGAATACAATGAAGGTGTTGCAACTGGATAGATGGGGGCAACATTTTCCGACTTGGTTGCAATCGCAAGGGCTCCCTTGCCTCAACTTCGTAGTCACAATTGAGATTGGAAGGGGGAGCGAGCAAGGGGGTAGGGAGGAGTCAGAGAGGGTTACAGTAGAGGGGCTAGGGTTGTATTTAGAAAAAAGGCACAACGTCGCCTAACTCATGGCTGAGGCAACGGGTCTTTAAATCTCCTAAGGCGTCAAAAGCCGCTGGAGGGAGGGAGAAAGAGGGTTATGATCAAGGGAATAGGGTCGTACGATATCAACGACTTTTGAGTAATTACGAACACCCCCTTAATCTTTTTATATATATTTAGTAAAAGGCCCATGCCTTGCTTAACTCATAGTACAATACTGCCCTTAATAATAATATCTAGACTCATGTCTCTCTGTAACGTCTATTATAAGGGTAATTTGGTCACGTCATGAATGTGTTAGTTGGTAGAGTTAAGGCTATGAATAGGTGTGAGTTAAACTCGGGCATTTTTGAATGATTTTGGAGATTTCAGCGAGTCTAAGCTACTTACAGAGCCTACAACAATTAGAGATGTTGTAATCTCCCAAATCACTCAAAGAGTGCCCAAGATTACCACCAGAATCCAAAATGAATATTACAAATAACTCGCGCCTCATTTATAATCTTAACTCTTGTTATCAACTCATTGATGATGTGACCAAATCATCCTTGATCAGAGATGTATCACTCTCATTCAAAGTTGCTGAGACTTATGAATTTTTTTCAATGAACTTATAACAGTTGTTGGCGAAGCGATCTTCTAAGTACACTTTGGTTGTGTTATGTGGACTGAGTTTTTCAAAACAAATGGGTCTGTAATACATGGTTAAACTGTAATGTTCTTTCTGAGTTTTTCTACCAATATATATGATGAATGTAGCTTGTATTGTTGCATAGGCCAGTGTCAACATTAGGGGGGTTTGAGAATGCAATTAGTTTTAGGCCTCTAGTAAACTCCCTTTGCTCTGCATGGTACACTTTCATTAGATGTCCTTCCATATTTATTAGTGATAGACTTTGGGGCTCCAAAACACAAGTGAAGGAAGCTTTCCTGTGATTCAAGTTAAAAAGCACTTTTCAGTCTGAGTAGACGCTTAATATTAGTCTTTTTTGTATTTAAAGATTTGCTTGAACAACAACAACAACAACATAGCCTCAGTCCCAAATTAACTGGGGTCGGCTACATGGATCAAACTTTTCCAATGTGCTTGATTAAGTGCAATAGGAACGCCCCAACGTTTATATATGTTTGATCCATTTCATGAAAAGTGACGAGTTTTACACTGGCTGTCAACCTATCGCAACCCTCCTTCATGAGCTTGGGGCCTCCCTCCCCCACTTTTCGGGTATGAAAAGTGAGTTTGGGACCTCCATTACCCATTTTTCGGTATGAAAAAATGGGCGTCAGAGTCCTCCTCCTTTATCCGGACTTGGGACCGGCTATGTAGCGCACATAGTGTACAACATAGGTGGAGTTAAAGATTTGCTTGAAAAGGTCTTAAAATGTAGTTGGTGAGTGATAGAACTCTAGTTCTAATGTTCTATCGTCGCTAACAAACAAAACAAACACACATAAAACAATGAATCGAGAGATAAAAAGATCAAATGCGAGAGAGGCAAGAAACTTTATTGATAATAGTAAAAAGAAACAAGAAACCCACAAACTATTCGAGAGGTGGACTCTCCTCGACTACTCACCAGAGTAGAACCCTAATTCGAACACTTTTCTTATGTCCCCTCATAAAATCCTAAACTACTTATTTGTATAATTTTTTATTTATACATTTTGACAATAAGAAAATGACTAATATACCACCGCCCTTTAAAAGCTTTGATCGCTTTACTTGAGATTCTATCAGTGACCTTGAACCATACGAGTTTTGACTATGGGGTTTAATGCTGATTTAAGAGAAAATGTATGTACGTTTTGTCTCTCAAATCTATGTACCTATTCAACATGTTGAAGTAGATCGTTAAATTTAAGAAAGATAGAAATGTAGCTGCCATTTGACATGACCTTGGTTGGAGACTGAGTTGATTATTTTCCAAATCTTACCAAAATATGTTGAATATCAAATTCTTAAGAAGCCACAAATTCTATGAAATTCTTGCTATTGCAATCCCAATTTTATATGTTATATATTTGGCCTTGAGTTCATCTCTATCTTTAATACTTGATCATCTCTTCCTCATCATGGATTATATGCTGATTGTGGTAATTGCGTTTAAGACTTGATCATCTAAACCATAAGTCGTCTGATCAGAAATGTCTGCTTTTAGATTTTCGCAATGCTCATATTACTTTCGTTCCACAAATTTCATTATAGCTTGGTCATCCTCTATTTTCTGACAAATCTTTAATTGAGTTCTTGTTTGTCTTAAACTTTTGGCTTTACCAAGTTCTCACTACAAACAAGGGTTATGTGGGAGCGATTTCGACATGGTTCCTTCAACCCTACCTATTCCTTTGGTGTTGGGATGTTATGGTTATGTGATTGCTTCTTTAGGATTTGGTCCATTGGGGTGGCAGTCTGGTGACTGGGGAGCTGTTAAACATGCATGGTAGGGATTTTTTGGGGGTTTGCTTTGTTGATTGAAATGTGATGTGCTTTTAAGGTCTTTAAAGTCACTTTTGTATTATGGAACTCATGTTACATCTAAAAGACTCAAGTTTGTTCCTCAAAAAGAGGTGGGAAAAAGAGAACCCGATAGGGTAAGTTAGTCTCTCTCTCTCCCTCTCGGCCAATGCCATTAGAAACAAGTGAACAAAGTATGATGAGGGGGCTAAGATGTCTTGCTAATGGAGATTCGTGCAGTTTTTCTTTTCTTTTGTTCATGTCGGAGTTTTAGAATGCAAGGTGAATGCCCAGACTCCGTTTGATCATATCGAATCATTTCAGCCTATGTATGTGATTTGGGTCATAAGGCTAGGGGTAACAATTTGATAGCCAGATTGAAAAATCTGTATTTTTTTTTTTTTTTTTGTTTCCTAAAAGAATTTAATCTCCATTTGAGATTTCATAAATTGTTTTTGCTTTCTTTTATCGCTTATTAACTATTACTTTGATTTTGGCAATAGGAATGTGCTTTTTTGGGGCCTTAACAATCTATATCATTACTGCAGATGACAGCATAGTTGCTTTGGCTGAAAGGTGCTTGTACCTGAGATCTCTCGACCTGTACCAATGCCATAACATAACAGACATAGCAATGTATTCTCTCGCTAATAGGGGAATGAAAAGCAAGCGGGACATGTGGAAGCCTGTAGGCAGTAGATACGACGAAGGGCTTGTGAACCTTAATTTAGGTCAATGTACTGGCTTAACTGCACAGGCCGTCCAAGCTGTTTGCGACTCGTTTCCTTCACTTCATACTTGCTTAAGGCAATCACTCACCATCAGTGGCTGTCTGAACCTAGTGTCGGTCCATTGCGCGTGCACCACTGGATCGCCTATTCTGTAAGCTATTACTATATAATCCTTGTCTTGTGGAGAAGAAATAATAATGTGTACATATATGGTAGGGGGAGTACTCTGGTTTCTGCTTTTTGGCTGGGAAGATTTCAGGTTTCTGGTGTTGGAAATTGTTGTGTTGTAACTCTCAAATTCTTGAATGTGAATCTTTTCAAGATCTATACCTGTCTCTTCTTGCCGTAGGTATTCATTCTTCTCATTTTTGGTTATGTATGGGCGGTAACTTTCTGTTCATAAACGAGCACTGATAGCACTTGATCTTAAAGACGAGGCGGTTGAAGCACTCGTGATTTGGCATTGTATGCCGAGCAATTCTTCGGCAAAAAGATGGGATGCATTGATGGCGTCGGTAGAAGATGGTATTGAGGTATGTGAATCTGCAGATAGTGTGTAATTGAGATGAATTTAATATCATACGGACGGTGAATAATTCATTAGGGCTGGCAAAAATACGGGAACGAACAAAAACGGGATTGGACACCCATTTTGAAAATGATTAAATTTGGTGCCCAGTCCCGGTCCCGTTTTCAAAACAGCACGCTTTTTTGTCCGGTCCGTATGTTTGTAAAACATACGGGACCCGTTTTGCCCATTTTTTTTAAAAAAAATATGATTAAATATTTTATTTATCAATTATCTTTAAAAAAAACCCCTCAATGTATAAATCGGGACCCGTTTTGCCCGTTTATTTACCAATTCTAATGAACCTTCATTTGAAGAAAGAATACTGTCGCCCAATGTTCTCGATTGCGAGATGGTAATTGAACATGTTCTCGAAGTATAAATCGGAACTATGCTTCGAATGTACCGATCACCTCAAGAAAGGGTCTTTGCGTCGAATATTTTTGTTGAAAAGCATGACCCAAGTTTCATGCGGACAATACGGCTATCACAAAGATAGAAAAACAACACAATGCATCACCATTCGAGCCATGGCGAAAGCTGGATCGCTGAGGGAGAGGCCGCATGACAGCGAGCGCGGTGCTCGCACCACCGGCGAGCGAGACTAGCGAGAGCCGGGAGGAGAAAGGCAGATCCAGATGGTGGGACCGGCGAGCGCAAGACGGCGAGAGCAGCGGCGAAGGCAGTGGCGAGCGCGAGACAGCGAGATGGTGTGCGACGGCGGATTGTTCCGGAGGAGAGGCGGACGGTGGAGACGGCGAGATGGAGAAGATGGTGAGACTAAGGCGTGAGAGGAGATGGTGAGACCGCGGCGTGAGAGAGATTGAGAAGAGAGATTGAGATGGAGAGCGTGAGAGAGATTGAGACGGAGAGAGATCGAGACGGAGAGATTGAGATGGTGAGCGTGAAAGAGTGAGAGATCGGCCAGCAGCAGAAAGAGAGCGTGAGCGAGAGAGATTGAGATCAGCCAGCGGCGTGAGAGTGAGAGAGATCGAGAGATGGTGAGACCAGGAGAAGTAGGTTATTCACAAATTTCACGGTGAAATTACAAATATACCCTTCAAATTAATCATTAAACGGCAACCGTTTTTTTTTAAATTTTGCCCGGACCGGTCCCGTATTTTTAAACGGACAAAAAACATTGTCCGAGACCGTATGTTTGTCAAAAAAAATTGTCCAGGTCCCGTTTAAAACGGACCAGGACAAAACGGGCCAAACGGGACCGGGCACATTTTGCCAGCCCTAATGTCTGTTAGGATGCCTCAGTTGCATACATCATTGCACTTCCACTTGACACCTATCGTAATGCGTGACTGAAGAGGTAGTATCCGGACCTGCACAAATATGATCCATACATGGTATATCATATAGGTATTCGGCGGCTCCCGATTCAGTGCTATGCATGGTTCCTTGGTAACCTCTAGTTTGATCAGGGAAACTATTGAAAATGAATTTGGGATCCTAGGGGTTATTTCTTGGTTTCGTCCAGTCATTAATAACTTGATTATTTTTATTGGGCTTTGGTGGTATTTATCATTCACTTCTCGGGCTAGGATTTTTACAAAAAATTTCTAGCCAACCTTCACGTATGAGGTCCGGAAAGTCCATTGATTTCTAGTCTCCAGTGAAAATAAAAAAGATTTATCCATCGATAATCTTGTTCTAATTGGATTAATGGGGAAGTACTGCTTACGATACTTCAATATCCACGGGCTTATTAGCTAAATGGCAATTGGCACACACAATATGCCCAGTCACTTCTCGTGGGGCAATAGGAGCGTGATTTGGTAATACACCAATTTGACCACTATTTGTAGATAAAAATGATTTCTTTCACGGTGAAATGGTAGACACGCGAGACTCAAAATCTCGTGCCAAATAGCGTGGAGGTTCGAGTCCTCTTAAGGCATAATATTGAGAATGCCCATTGCAATATATAAAAAATGCATGGAATTCTTAGGTATAGAAAGAAGCCCCATCAAATAGAGATTTTTTCTTTCGACCATATTTCGATTGTTAATACGATATATAAGGACCGCTACTACGTCGCGACGACCCAATTGCTAGAGCGGAGCTCCACCAAATAAGCTATATCCCCCCGAGCCAAGCGGAGGATGCATGAAGGAGTCAGATGCTTCTTCTATTCTTTTCCTTGGCGTAGCTGGGCCATCCTGGATGGCTCATGAATGTACACCTTTGGCTAATTTGATTAGATGGAGAGATAAACCAGTAGCTCTGTCGTCCATTGTATTCGACAGGGAGATTCTGAAATTGCAGAGGCTTGGTTCAATCAAGTTGTTGAGTATTGGAAACAAGCTATAGCGAATTGAATTTCATACAATATCTTAATTGAATTCTATGTAATGACCAATAAGAAAAAATATGCTTGTACCTGCTACAAGAAAAGACCTCATCGAGACAATATGAGTCCACATCACCCATCGATGCATGATGTTCTTCGACTCATCGTTACTCTAGACGGTGAAGATGTTATTGACTGCGACATGAAGTTCATCCACATTTAGTTCAAATCGAATAAATCAAATAATTCAAAAAATTCAATATTCCAATAAGTTTAACGAGTTTTGTGGTTTCGAATATCCAAAATGCTTGTTACCTCTGCCGAGGTGTTTTTGGGGAAGTGTAGCTTTCACCCTGGAGCGCCAAGGCTCGTGGAAATTCCCACCTCTGCCATCTGCTCATTTCAGCACGGAAGAAATCCATTATAGACATTAATACAATTAGATTCGCTCTTCATAGACAAACTTGAGATTTGCGATCCCAGATAAGGTCGGTTAAGGGCTTTTTATCAAAAGCTTGCGATTTAGTTTTGAATGCAGCAAGTAGGGGAAAACAATTCTTAATAGTTGGGACTAAAAATAAAGCAGCTGATTTTGTAGCATCTAGCTGCAATAATGGCTTAATGCATCAATCCACAATATTAGTACTCGCTCTCCAATCCCAGTGGGTAATGATGCATGTGAGTATAAGGATCTAGGGTTAGCGTCAATAAAATCAATATATAAGATCTTGATTCATCCCCCCATGAGGAATTACCGAAACATTTAACTCTTCACTCATCCCAATATAAATGAGTAGTCAATCAAATAATAGATAGTAAGTGGGTCAGTTTGAAAATAAACGAGTTGCTAGTCGTAGAATATTATTCCCGTCAGACTTGTGCGACTATCTACATGACATAAATTATCAACGGGTTATCCAAGAACGTTGAAAATGCATCCGAGAGTTGCTCCACCGACTGGAACACTTAAAGGAGCTCTGTGTCAATCACTTCCATTCCTCTCATCAGACCATCCGTAGCACTCATAGCTACAGCTCTAACTCGATTATTTCCTAATAATTGTTGTACTTCACCTCCACCTAAGCTGTGCATGAAGGGCCCAAAGCCAATCCCAGGGAACAGTAAAGCTTCATAAGGTCTTTCTGTCCGGGTGCGGGTAGTCCGCATCTTCAGCAGTGGGAGGAGACCAGGGCTCTGACCGCGCGCCTGTTGAAGAATGAGCCTGCAACTCATGGGCAGTGGCTTAGTTAAGGGAACCCACCGGAGCAACTTGTAAACTTTATTATGACCGTCCCTCATTGGTTGTCCGTGGATCCCATTATCAAGAAGTGTATCCACGGCTTCTTGTGAGCAACGAATTTTTCAATTGAATTGAAGCTCTAGACATAAGGTTTTTTGCTCGTACTCGAAAAAAGAACTAGATTGTGCGATGATGAGACTGAACAAAAATGCTTACCTAAAATATATGATCCTTTTTTGGTTTGTCAATTCAAATTCGGGTAATCCGCAATAAAAATATAATGAAACTTATTTCTCCCAATTGTTTCTATATAATCTTCTATTGCCTAAAACTCAGTTGGGTTAAAATAAAATTAGGAATAAAACAAGCAAATTGATCCGTGTCTGTTTAGTACACAAGTCAGAAATCTAATCTAATTCAAAATCCAATTAAAGAAATCTTTTGAGTTTAGTTGTTTTGTACCTTTTTGTTGAAGGTTGTTCGAGCTTTTCTTGGGAGTATGGCATGGGTTACTTCAGTGCCGTAGCGCCAGGTACTCGGACTCCTCATTCATTAGATAAAGAAGACGCCAAGATTTGGTGATCCGCTGCCGAACTTATTCCAATTCCAACAGCTCGGACTCGGATCGTGGGGATCGCCGGAATATTATTATATACTTATAATGGATATACTTATTAAAATATTCTAAGATATCTTTAGAACAGGTACAAATATTCAATCTGAGGCGTGGCTAGTCCAAGATGCTGAATAACAAAGTTTTCTTTTAGAAAAACACCATCATTATGTACCAAAACTATTGGAAATGTTTCAAAAAATGTAGGCATACGACGCACAAAAAGCTCACGAGGATTTTTTGTGTCTTATCTTTCTTATTGATGAAAACTATCTATAAAAGTAATTAGATAGAATAGCTTCTACCTTGTCAACTGATAGGGAGAAAACAAAATTCGGGCGAGTTGCAGCCAGCTGCAATCCGAACTGAGGACAGAGTTTTTCGGGTTAACTCACCCTCGCAGGATCGCGACCCTTTGTCCCTGCCATTGTAGCACGTGTGTCGCCCAGGGCATACGGGGCATTACCTCTTCTTACCATCGTATTTATGTTAATGCATTTCCCAATGATACGTAAGCAAGGCATCTCAAACGGCAAGTATGATGGTCCTAATGATGATCCTGCACTTATTTTGTGTGTATCTCACTGGTGTATTTAAAAAACCTCGCGAATTAACTTGGGTTACGGACTCAAACCAATTGTTCATACTTTGGAGTTGAAGGAAGGGAGAGGATAAAGATGAATTATTTGAAATAATTATAGGGTGACTAGGCCTCGTTTGGTTCGGGGAAGTAGGGAAAAATATATTGACTCTTAGGGAAGTCAACACTTTTCTTACGGGCAAAAAGACTCATTTGGTCCCTGAACTTTCAAGTTTTTGTTGATTTGATATTTAAACTTTCATCAGTTCACTTTTAGTCCATGTACTTTTATTTTATTCTACTTTTGATTATTTTGGTAAGTTGAAGAATAGCGGTTGTTGACAAAGTTGTTCACAAGCGATTTACAAACCTATTCATCAATCCGAAAAAATCGATTGCAAACCTGCTTTGTCAGCGACTGTTACTCATCAACTTAATAAAAGGACGAAAGTACAAAAAAATGAAAGTTTAGGACCAAATGTGAATTCATGAAAGTTTGAGGATCAAATTAACAAAAACGATAAAGTTTAGGGACAAATGATATTATTTGCTTTTTTTTTTATTTGGTTGAAGACTTTGGAGTTTAGTGTTAACTTTCTTGAAAGTTAACGCCCCCAACTTTCCCTATCCAGAGGAAGATAACTTCCTTTTGGATCCTCCCAAGTGTCTCTGTCATCTAAAGGGTATTTATGTCAATTATAATATTTTATTGTTTTTTAAATATGCAACTTTCCAAATATATAAGAATAAAGTTGAATCAAACGTAGAAATATAAACTTTCTGGGAGGTTGGCTTCTCAAAGAGTACACTCACTCGAAAAAAATAAAAATAAAAATAAAAATAAAAATAAAAATAAATTTCATGATAGTTGGGCAAAATGAACCAAACGAGGCTTTGATTATATGCAAATATGTAATTGTAGTGCTCAAAGTAGTCATTGGTTTTTCTCTTTCAATGGCATATATCTTATAAGACTGAAGAATGTTTCTTTCCCAAAATCCAATCAATCTGTAGTGTATCAATATACAACTATAAACACATTTTGAGCAACTGATGAGTCTACTCAAACAAGATTACAAGTGAGGAAAAGCTATTTAATGATTCACAACACAACTTTGCAAGCGAGAAGTGATGAAACTTATAGCGAGGTCCGCAATGGCTTGCGCCACTGCAATTAATTTGAACAGCAGTAGTCTTTATATAACCAGACATATTTCTCCTAATGTCTCACTTGTCATAATCAGCTTGAATTCCATAGTTTTCATGAATGAAAAATACATCTCTTACCACTATTTGCCTCTGTAAACAATCTCGTCATCATCTACATCGAATGCCGGGTTACAAAGGCATCTGAAGAGTCTCCCAATACCCTGTGAAGGAAAAAAAAATGACATTACTTATGCACAACGGCGAGAAAGTAGGCGTCCTACACTTGCGTTAAGTGTGGATCTCTCCCCAAATAATATCGAGGCTTTTTGAAGTAAAATCCCACACTTGTGAGTTGAAGGTGGCTAAGGTAGGGACAATATCAGTACTAGTGAGATTCACGGACCCGCGGATAAAGGCGTGAGCACAGAAGATTTTAGAAAATAAGTGAATGATGAAAAGGAAGTTATAGGAATCATGCCTGAGTGAATAGAGGAGTTCGATATGAAAGTGGTCTTGGCGAATCATCATCATCTGAATCAGAACTGCTTACATCTTCAGAAATATCACAAACAATTTTCTTCTTTGATGCTCCATTTTGCTCATGCTTTTCCCACTGAAACATTGTTGTAAATGAATAATGAACCTTGCGGTAACAAAAATAAACATGCACAAATGACTGCTTCTCATCTCAACAAAAAAGGGTTACAGAATTAACATAGCATTGCTATCTCTAACACAAATGTAATAAACAATAAACATCTCAACAATTTTCACTTGTAATTTGTAAATTGGTATTTCAACATAGTTCTTTCATCAATCAAATATTAATTTCTTAATCTTCCTTGTCTATCTATTTCTAATGAGTCCAGTTAAACCAAACCCTATTTATGTTGTAAGTTGTAACAACCCCTATTATAAGTTCACCCCGCCTATTTTTATTTTTTATTTTTAAATGAATTTGCAATCTTTCTAAATTACTCATCCCTAACGACTTCCTCACACACGCCCTAGTGCTAATAATGTAGGAAGATTGCATTATTTTTAAAGTAGTATGCCAACTTTAAAAAAAGGTGGGATGAACTTATCAATAGGGGTTGTTACAACATAAATAGGGTTTGTTTTAACCAAACTCATTTCTAATTCAAGGACATAGAAAATAGATCTACTTGGGACTTTCTAACACATGCATTTCTCTACAAATGATGCAGACAATTTATAATTAACCATGCCAACTCATATATGCTTAGTCAGAGTTCCAAGCTTTTAAAAGAACATGAAAAGAGCACGAACAAATGAACAAGTAATTGAACCTGAAATATCTTCCCAAGAATTTTCAAAGCGATTGCACGAGATTTGAGTTCTTCCTTTTTGATATTGTTTTCTTGTAAAACCTGGAAATCATTAAAGAAATTAATAGTAAGTATCATAGGGCCTCAAAAAACCAGAATATTTGTAAAAGTTTGGATTAAATTTTTTTTTTTAAAAAAAACATAAAATGTAGGCATTTGCAAAGCTTGATGCTAGGCTATCAAAAAAAAAAAAAAAAAAAAAAAAAAAAAAAAAAAAAAAAAAACTGCCAGCCAAAACCATATCAATATGATAGGACTGTGTTTCTTCTTTTTTTATCAAGCATTTGATCCACGTGACCGACCCCAACTAATTTTGGATTGAGATTTTATTACTTTGTTGTTCTATCGGTTTCAACAAATTGTTTTCGGTGAAAGTTAATTTCTGAGCTTACCATTTGGCATACATGTATTAGTGTTACTTCAACGTCCACCACATTCAATTTCCATAATGAATTCATCAGTGTGTCCTTGTTTGATATTATATGCGACTCGGCATCCTTTTCATGGTCACCATCCTCCATCTTAAACTGTCGGCGCATATCTTCTTGCAGTTGCAGAAGCTGAAATGCACCTAAAAAATTTTCTTAAAAAAGTTAGCCAAATAATGAATGGATAGATCTTTCAACAAGTAACAGTTCTATAGAAACTCTCAGAAGTACCTTTTGCTGCTGTGATTTGGGACTTCCAAAAGTGGCCTTTGTTCCTTACCCACTCTGCTACAAATGGAACCCCTAAATAAATAGCTTTCTTCCCCAGCTCTTGTGCTGCCTGTCTAGCATATATGTAGCCAATAGTGCGAAGAATGTCCTCTCCAAACGCTGTACTTACAACTCCAACAAAATAGAATACTTTAACGTAATATCCATGCGTGCTTAAAAGACGTACAAGTTAACTTTGGTATATCCCTACCTCGTCAAATTTTATTCAGTTTTTATTGAGTCAAGTTTTCTAGTGAAGGCATTATTTGTAGGCCGTCTTTGTAAGTGATCAAACCACCGCAACCCCCCTCTCCTAATTTTTGTGTCAATTGGTGCTAACCCTACTTGTCTTTGAATTTCTATATTTCTTAAATTTACCACACATCCACCTAAGCATCCTCATTTATGCTACGTTCATTTTATATAGATATTGTTACTTTACCACCCAGCATTCGCTTCTATAGAGCTAGTACTCAGCTAGTTGCACATGTTACAAAACCATAAAAAAGGTACTCCTTTTGCTCGATCATGATTTTACTATCATTAACAAAACATGGTGTTGCAACAGAGGCGTAAGGCAAATATTTGTCCATAGACGGGAGATTAACACCAGGCTTCTAGCCTACTCCATAATTAAATTAAGTAACTCTGCTTAGAGGATTCATTCATAAATTTCTTAATTTGGCAATATGATCTGGTTTTGGTTGTAGCTTATTGGCATACAAGTCAACACCCTACTAATGCTTGTCCCTGTGCCTCCCCGTCGGAGTTCAGTTTATTATCTAGTTTTGTATTTGCTATGCAATGCAATGCATTAATGGATTGTTTATTTTCCAATACACCAACTAAGAAAGAACCTTTTCTTTTCCCTTTTTGCACATGCATCACCAGAAGACTAAAAGTTCAAGTTGAAGAGAAAAATTAAAGATGCAAAATAGTAGTTATGTTTCATTCTGCAATATAATTTCATTTTAGAGGACAATCACTATGTTGGAATCAATATAGTACAACATAGAAGTTGGTTTGTTCCCTATGGAAGGCTGAGAGCAAAAAAATAAAAATAAAAATTCTGATTATAAAGAATAGTCAATAAAATTAAAAAGTTTATCACCTGCATCCGACAACCGTCTTGCTTCGGACTCAGCACGCTGAAAGAATCCTTTCTTATCGCCACGAACATATTGATTGAGAAAATCCCTAAGGATCCTGGCAAGTTTTTCTTCTCTTTCCTTTTGGACAGCCTTCATTGAACAAATATATACAAACCAATATCAAATGAACTATATACGGAAAACGTGCACTTTAGAATTGTCAATGTAGTAGCAACAATGTAGAAAAAAAAGCCAACATGGTAAAAAGAAAGTGAATGCCAGAATATTATTTGCAGTTAGCACAACAATTGCTATTTGACATACCTAATTCTTTCCTGTATGCATGTGTTGTTAAGAAATGCATCAACAGTATGAAAGACTTGTAACATTAGCAAAGCAAGAAAAGTATATATGTTTTGGCAATTTTTCTCTTCATCAACAATTTATAATATAAACAAATTGATTAGCAGTTATCGGCAAAGAGCAACATATAACAATAACATTTAAAGTCATGGAAAGGCTTGCCTTCAACCGGTTATGCAGTTTTTCTGGATTATCACTATGAACAGACAATTCAGCAGAAGCCATAGATGCGACAGAGAGATGTCCAATGTAATCTTCAAATAGTTCACTACCAAAAAGAAGGGCAAAGACTGCAGTGGGATCCAACATCATTTCTCTGAAAAAACAATGAAAAAAATAGCTTACTGAAGTCCAGAGAGAAAGATCAAAACAAAAATAAAATTGTTTATTTTTCAATATTTGCTCATACATGTAAACAAAAATAAAATTGTTTATTCTTCAATTTAAAGCTAGCCACATACATCTTTCTGTTTCGCAATATCGTTAGTAAAGAACAGACGCTACTGCTCAACTGCTAAATTTGTTGAGCACATGTTGGCACTTGAATTATGACAATGGCATGAAGAAAATTAAGGGTGACTGCTGTAAAAGAAGTTCAGACGAAAAGAGAGGTAAAGCTACGTTTAGAACCATAATAGTATATAAAACAAGAAACTTGACCGATATCAAGTAAGAGAATTGTTTCTTCGGTCGCACACTCAACAAGACTTTCGAGTAAACTCATTGTCAATCATTTCAGAATTAATATAGAATCACCATATTAGATCGTAAAAAATAAAAAATAAAAAATAAAAAAAGTCTTATTAAACAAGTAAAGCTACAACTTATTAAATAGAAAATGTTTCCATAGAAGGACTACTAATGAAACTAAATCATAAGCCTTTAGACCTAGCCTCAGACTCATTAAAGCAAACCTGAGAATGAACTGTATAGTGTTTGAATTCCCTCTCAATTGATTTTCATTTCTAGCACAGAGTTTCGGTGATGTAACCAAAGTTATATATATTGCCATCTCAAGAAGGTGACATGCCAAAGTTATCATGAAACCGAAATTTCAAACAGTCTAGAGTATCGATACCAAGGATAATTAAGATATGTTATCCATATACCTTGAAATGCAATTCTTTCCATTTTGATCATAAGCCTCTCTTTGTACAGGATCACTCAAAATCTGATAAGCTTCTCCTAATTCCTACAATGAGTTCAATTCAAGAAGTAAAAGTTAAATGTGTGCATACATATATAGTTATGAATATCACAATCCAGAGACAGAATGACTAACAATGTTCACAAGGCCAGGCATTGTTTAAATAAAAATAAAATAAAATATAAAAAAGATGCCTGAAATCTTTCAGCGGCCTGAGGATCGTCTGGGTTTTTATCCGGATGAACTTGGCGTGCCTGTCAAAAATAATTCATCAACCTCCATGGAAGAGGGGAAAAAAAGAACACACAAATTGAATAGAATGATGAAGTAAGAAAAATAACCACAATATAGATTTCATCAAGTAAAGCACCAGAAAATACTTTCAACAAAATATAGATTTCCAATCCAACTCCTCCAATCCTTAACAATATGAAGAGTTTCCATTCCTATTTAAGAGGATTCGAGAAGTTCTGCAACTTCATCCAGAATCTATAGTCCTTGTTATATACGAAACTTCAAATTCGGAATAGATGGAAAAAGTGTGTCAAATATATAGCAACATTGAATAGATTGTTGGAGATATATGTGGACCGAAAGTTAGTCCTACATCGGTCAAAAATAACTTCTTAAAGAAGTATACAAGTGTGGATCTTTCCTTAAATAGTGTGGTTAAGTTGGCGACAATATCAATATTGGCAGAGATCCATGGGCTAGCGCAGGTGTGCACAAGCAAGAAATTTAATATAGCGAGAAATAATATTTTATCTTCCACCTCGAATTTCCAATAATCATATCCAAAAAAATTGGACAAACTAGGTACTAGTGAGAATTCCAAAAACAATTCAACAAAGCATAATAACATATCATTCATTGAATCTCAACAACTAAAACCCCTAACCAAAACATACAAAAAAAAAATCGCATCCAGACCTTGAGATAGTACGCTTTTCTGATCTCCTCATCCGACGCCGACGGATGAACTCCAAGAACATCGTAGTACTCTGTATACTTCTCCATTGTTCTTCGTTTCGATCTCGGACGAACCGCCTCTCCTTCTTCTTCTTCGGCTCAGCTGTTCGTCCAACGCGATCGGATCGAAGAATGAGAGGTTGGGAATGAAAAAGGAGATCATTTTGATGAGGAGAGCCCACGAAGGGGACTCGCCTTTCCAGTTCTTCCCCCACATTAAACAATTTGAGGAACCTCTTTTCAGCGCCAAAAACACTATTATAACTGACTTTGTGTGTCCCAGCTGCGTCAGTTTCATCATGTCCCAAAAAAGAGTTCGGCTTTAGAGTTGGTCTGTGTCAGCTTTATTTTTGGTTTATTAATTATCTGGTGCTCCTGTTAGTATTTTAACGTTATGGATCCTTCACTTTTTTCTCCTTGGGATATGTGATTTTATTTTCTTGTAGACCAGCTCCATCACAAAACTTTATTATTAAAAAATTTAGAAAAAATATATTTTATATTTAATGAAATAAAACTAAATATAAAAATTTTAAATACTCAATTTTTTTTAAAAAAAATGGAACGCTATTTATATTCATAGACGCCAAAATGGCGTGAAAAACGCAATTCAGTTACTTGCATTTTCACCGACCAAACTCCATTTTCACCAACCAAACTCTGAGATGCTCTTAGGCAACTGATTGGATGATGTATGAAGAGAAGTAATGGAATGACAATCAAAAAGTCATACTGAAAGTCACATTTAATTTTTGAGCCGTCCATACATACTTTGAGATGCGAGCACAGACAATATATCTCAGTACATGACATGTGGGTCGAGGCTGCATGGATCGCTAATACGTCTTGAGGTGTGACTTCCCGTCGTTCTAGCACTTCTTGTGCATGATTATGATGATACAAATATTTGTTGTACGTCTGTGATTGGCATGTGTTATATATATATATGTTGATGAATATGCAATCACATCCCTCTTTTGTTTTGTTGGTTTTATGGGTTGTAACTTGTTACCGCGAGCAGTGGATCAGTAAGATGTTCTGTTAGGATTAGGAAGAACCATGGTGGAACCTGGTCGTTGGGTTGGGTCATTATTCGCAACCTAACTTTCACGAGGGGCTTTTTCAAATTTTTTAGTCAAAAAGTATTTATAAGAGCAAATTAGGCTAAAAACTATGGAAAATTTTACACATATATTATCAACAAACTCACATCATAGCCTATATCATAATATTTGTAGTTAGGGTTTGGACCTATTTTAGAAAGTATTTAGCAAAGAAACATAATATCCGCAATGCTTGTATCCAAAGGGGAGGTATTATCATGCCACATCATCAATTTATTAAACCCACTATTATCTCTCTCCTATTTCTACTTTTTCTTCACAATAGTTGGACTCTTTGTAGAGTCAAATAAGACACACAATCACATCACACCTTCTACTTTAAAATTTAAAATATACATCAACATTTTATACATTATTTTTTAAACAATTAGTTTTACATAACTTTACATTTATTTATTCAATTACACAAATAAAACTAAATGTACAATTATTTTATTTAATATCTTTTATATATAAAATAGCATAATAAATAAATCAATAAGAACATGATTAATTAAAGAAGCTAAAAATTTATTCATTGATGAAAATTGTGATTAGTTTATTCAAATAACGCAACAAGGGAAATTAACATAATAAAAAACTTAATAGTAAAAAAAATTAAAAAAATCATTACTACATAGAAAATAATTCAAAAATATTAAATATAAGATTCCTCCAAAGCGGTTCCAAATACTTTCAACCAAATTTGCTAGAAGATGTTGATGCACTGCATTCCTTTGAATATATTGTTTAAAATCTTCAGTGGCTCCTTGATTAGCGACAACCGAAGTTTCTCTGTCATCGTCATTTCAATTTTCAATCGCGTTGCCTTCATCCTCAACAATCATATTGTGTAATATTATGCATGCATACATTATAGCTTTGATATTCGATCTGTACTATGAACGCGCAAGACCGCGTATAATTCCCCACCGAGATTGAAGCATGCCAAATGCTCATTCCACGTCCTTCCTCCCGGCCTCTTGCATTCGTTTGAATTTAATCCTCTTTGGGTCTTGTGGATGCGTGAAACTTTTTACGAATGTTGCCCACTCAGGGTATATACCATCAGCGAGATAACACCCCTTTGTGCATGTTGTGCCATTGACTATGAGCTGAATCTCTAGAGCATTTCCTTGCAAGATGTCATTGAATAAAGGAGATTGATTCAACACATTAATAACATTGTTAGACCCTGCCACACCGAAAAATGCACGACAGATCCATAAGTCGGCTGAAGCAACAACTTTCAGCATAATTGTATGAACCCCTTGATTGTGATATCCGAGAATTTTATAAACTTGATTGAGCGGCTAATTAAGTATTTTCGGATTCAATTTGAGATTTAAGTACCCAAGGTGGGTCCCATGTATTTCAGACCAGAGATCATAAGTCAAAATATTATTTTTGTATGATGAATGCTTATTTGGTGTATTATATGGTATTTCATCTCGAAGTCGGGTTGTGTTGAGGTGTATACTCAGTTTGTCATACTCGGGGTTACAAGTGCGTGTCTGAATGGCCCGAGTGAAAATAAATTATTAGTTGTTCGAAAACTAATTTACCTAGTGTTAATCATCACGTGAAGATTTTGTCTCGATTTGCATGCACGTCGGGATTAGTGTAATGTAATGTGAGAACGAAGTTGGTACAAGACTTTACCTCGAAGTTTCATATCAGTTGGTGGTGGTCGCTATTGAGATTAGGTCTAAATCAGGGCAAGTTTGGACAAGTATGTCAAGAAAATTGGTCTATAAGGGTTTAATATGTCGTGGAAGATAAGATTTTTGGGGTTTTGGTGTGACCAAAACCAACGTTACGAATATTTTATGAAGATGGACTATTTTGTCAAGAGTTTGGTTCAATTTGGTGAAAAATCAGATCGAAAACGAGCGTCGAAAACCAAAATATGTCGAAATAGGGATTTCGAGAATTAATAAATAAAAAGAAATTAAGTTGTTGACAAGCAGCTAAGGGTTATAATATATAGAAAAAAAAACTAAAGATCAAAAAATCCAAAATGTTTGAACGTTTGATTTTGTTGATTTCTAAACCCTCTCGCTCGGGTTTTCACTCTGTGCGCTCCCGACGATCAATTTTCGCTTGGTTTCTTTTTGTAAGACCTTAGAGCATTGCGAGACGGTCAGTTTGAGCCAAGTTTTCGCGGTGAAAATGAGGTATTCTGACCGCAATTTGGTAAATAGTCAATGATGGGCATTTTCCTCGATTCAATTTGAATTTTCGCGATTTCTCGATTTCCTTTGCGTGATTTTGATAGAAATTAGTATGAATTGTTGAAAATTGATGTTTTGGGTTGATCTGTGCCAATTTGGAATAAATCCCACTAGCTTGGGTTAGGGTTTTGATGAATTGAACCAATGTGATTCAATTGATAACTATTTTGGAGATGTTTTATAGTTGATATTGATTTAAATTAGGTTTCTGAATGAATGGATTATTGGTTTTGATCCAATTTGACTCCACGAGTTGTTGAAATATTTTGATGTTGGAATCGAGTGGTTTCGTGGTGTTCGTTGTTGAGTTTTGAAGATTTAACTAAGAAAATATTGATTTGGAGAGGTTTTTCAGTTCAAAATAAAATTAAGTTTGCCTAGTTGGCATGCCATATTGGAAAATTCATAACTTCTCCGACGGTGATTGGATTTGAGAGTTCTTGGAGTTTATGGAAAGTGGGACATGACTAGTACAAGTTTCTCTTAGGTCATCATGAAAAATATTGAGGTTTTTAAGTTTAAAAAGTTAACCTAAGTTGGATAGTTGAAAGACAGTTGAAATAATTATATAAATTAATATTTTTGGAAACTGTTTTCAAGCGTACTTTAGCCGCAGTTTTCATTGGGTTTCATGATTTGGTTTCACTTGAAGCTTGGCCCATAATATAATTGGATATGTTGGGAAGCTATTAGAACCATCTTCAAGGTGATCCGACGCTCCGGGAACCTAAAAAATTAAGCTCAAAGTTGGTTTGGTTGTAAGTAAACCCTACAGTGATCTCTATTATTGATTGAATATTTATGTACATATAATTGTATCATAGTCTGCATTGCAATTTATTATTCTTGGTCATGTA
Organism: Stephania cephalantha; assembly: GCA_039657325.1. Lineage (NCBI taxonomy): Eukaryota > Viridiplantae > Streptophyta > Magnoliopsida > Ranunculales > Menispermaceae > Stephania > Stephania cephalantha. Next base: position 60,740,370 of record CM077567.1, on the reverse strand, counting down.
TACATAGAGTGAGTGAGGGGGATAAGCTTGTTTCAGAGTCTGGTTTGCTTGAAACTTGGTTTCAATCCTGTCTTTATGCCGTCTAGTGAAACTAGCGGAGTCTAACGCCGACAAGTTATCTCTGCATTTCATGATCTCTTAATACTGTCTATGTACTATTTTTAGAAGTCGACGTCTGATTATAGTTAGGAGATAATGACAGAGTGGATTGCATGTCATGTTGATGCATATATCTTATTGATTATTTGGAAATGCAATTACATGTCTCCATGTATCAGACTAACAATTTCAGGATATAGATCAATGTAGGAATTTACTTACTTGACATCTTCGAGTTGTTTTTGATGATGTCTGTTCTATATGACGACAAGGGAAGAGTAGACAAGACTCGAAGATTGTGTTAATTGTTTTCAAAAGTTAAAGTAAATTATTGTTGTAAATTGTTGATATATATTATTTTGGGATTCTTGGGGTGAGTGTAAGGCGTGAACTTTCATTGAAAGGTTACGAGAGTCTCCTAAGTTAGTTTAGTATAAATTGAGAGGTTTACATTTCAATTTTGGTCTACAATGAGATTATAAGGTTGTAATTAAGCTTACGTAAACTCTAAGTTAGTTCATAAATTTGAATTTGTTATATATTGTGCACTGCGCGGAGTTGTGAGTTTTTCTAGGCATCTCTCTATTATGTTGTCTAATAAGTGAGTTTTTTGGCAGACAACTTTTAAGGGAAGTGTTGCCAAATTTTTTACAAAATATGGATATGATCTTTTAATTTGCTCCAATTAAACAAATCATGAATTCAATTTTCATTGAGGATATAAATTTAGTTTTGGAGCCTTATAAAGGATTAAAATAATTATTATTTTGAGGTCAAAGTTGAAAGAATAGATAGGTTGACGAGATTATCAGGGGATTAAGATAATTTAGGCTGGTCAGTCTTCTTAATGACGAGGGGGCCGACTTTGATCGCCTCGAGTGAATTGTCCTCTCTATGCCGTTAGACAATTTCTCTATTCCCAATGTATACAATATACACTTCCATGCATGCCGGGGAAGCCGTGACGTTCGAAATGCACGTCAAGTAAACATTGAATATCTTCACTGTTTGGTTTTCTTAAATACTTAGGCTTATAGATCTCAATAACATTTTTACAAAAGTCACTTAAACAATCAATTGCAGTACACTCACCAATCCTTACATATTCATCATATTGATCAGCTGGTTCTCCATATGCTAACTGTCGTATGGCGGCTGTGCATTTTAAAGTGGAGAAAGTCCTCGTTTTCTAGTTGCATCAACTCTCTATTGAAAATATTCTGAATGATTTTCAAGAGCCTCAACAATTTGCAAGAACAATGTCTTCCCCATATGAAATCTTCGACGAAACATATAATATGGATAAACTGGCTTGTTTGAGAAGTAATCGTCTAAAATTCGTTGATGCCAACCTTTACGATCTCGGTTTTAGAATCTGCGAGTTGTACGAGGGTTGGATGTCTCAGCAGATATTCTTTGTTGCCATTCTTGAAAAAACAAAAAATATCCGCTCATAATCTCTTGCATCATCCTTCATTTGATCCATCATATATTTTTGCATTGTTTCTAAGAGCTTGCTAGAGTCCATTTTATAGGATGAAAATGATGTGTGATGCAATGAGAAAACAATGAAGGATGAGTGGAGAAGTTGAGTGAGTGGGTGATGAAGTTTGCACAAACTGTCACCAAATATATAGAAGTTGGTAGAGTGGGTGGAACAATGACTACAATATAACAACTATATTTTAACGGCTAGTAGCACAACGACTATATTTCAACGACTAGTAATATAATGGCTATATTATTAAACTTAATAATAATAAAATTCAAATACATCATCCTAATAAGTTAAATTTAAATTCTCAAATAAATAAATTACACGTCATAACATAATAAAAAATGCTACGCTTTGTTCCTCGTTCTTATCCTTGCACATAATTCATTATGATCTTGAAGTTGTTGCGCATTCATGTGGCTAGTGTACATAGTCAATATTGTGTGATCAGCAAGTTCAGCAAATTGCCTCTGCATTTTTTGCATTTCTTCTATTTTCATTTGTTGTACTTCTTTCCAGTCTTTCATTCTTTCATTTATTTCATCACTCGTACCACCTTATTTCGACTTGTTTTTTTCTTTTTGCCTTTTCTTTTGCCTTTGCTGCATATTTACTGATTAAACGACTTTCGTGTTTATCATCGCCTAGATCGCCACCTGCATCTGGGTTAGATGAAGATGTGTAGTGGCCACTCTCGTTTGTCTTCGTTCTTTTCAAAGACTTAGTTTTGAGATCGGTCTATTTTCATTTGGGATTGTCCTTCAATATGATCCATATGTGCTATAATGTGAAATGTGCATCGTAAGTTTCCTGAAATAATGCACGAGCACGATTCTTCACTAGTTCTTCGTTCCAACCACTGTTGTGTTCCCTTAATATTTTGTTGTATAATTCATTGAATCCGTTGACTTGCCTAACAACGGAATGTCAATGTTGTTTGGAACAGTTGGAATTTCTTGCTGGATGAGTGAGCTTCTTATTTTCATTAAAGTAGTCGACGATCTGCATCCAAAATGTTCCTTCATTTTGACTAATGCCTATGATGCTGTCGGTGGAGATTGTGAACCACGCACTAGCAAGCAGCTTGTCATCTTCGATTTTTCATGCCACACATTCCACATGTTTCTCTGATATTTTTTTTACTTTGTTGCTTTTGTACCATGACATTCTCGGCTCACTCGTTGTGTGGAATAAAGAGGAATTTGAGAATAAGACAATGAACCTGTTTCGATTGCGTTATCATGATCAGTACGAGAAGCACCTTCAAATGTTTTGATAAACATTTTGAAAATTTTTTGGATTAAAGGAAATGGGAGGTTAGGCATGTTCGAAAGGAACAATGGATATGGAAAGTTTGGCATATTGTGCGAATATTGAGAATTTCGCAAATAATGAGGATTTGGGGGATTTTGAAAATATTGTGGATTTTGAATGGGTTGGGGAATTTGATAATTTTGCACATTTGGTGGAAAAAATTGATGCATAAAGTTTTGAAAATTTGGAAAGTGTTGGGAATTTCGAGAATTCGGAGGAGTTTGAGAAAATGAGTGATTATGATTATCATCCGTATTCCAAAAAAATGTAAAACAAAGAACACACAAATATTATGCAAATGAGAGTTTATGTAGTAGAGATGAGAGTATTGATGGAGAAGTGAAGAAATTATTAAAGTTGTGTTGATTATTTATAGGGTGTGTAAAAGTAATATATATATTTTTTTCAATTTCAATGTTCAAATGGCTATAAAACAAATGGTAAAAAAAGGTAAAAAACGACAAAATAAAAGCAAAAAAGGGTCATAAAAATGTAGAAATTTTTTTTGTTCTCAAACATTAAAAAAGGCCCCAGCTCGGTGCGTTTGGTGTAGAGCAAACACGCTGAGCGTAATATCTCTATGGGGAGAGGATATTACAATGGGGCTAATAAACTCATTATTAGCTCCATTGCAGACACCCTAAGTCATTTTTGAAGGTTTTACAATCTATTTATCAAAAAAAAAAAAAAAAGAGAGTTGTACAATATATTTGGAGATGTGTGGGCACATAAGTCAAAATGAGAATATTTTTTTTAAAGCCTAAAAATGTATATCTATCATTCCTAACTCATGAGGCTAAGCAAACCTATTATAACATTTCAACAAGTAAAATGTAGATATAATTACATAACATACTTAAGCCCGAAACTACCCTAATTAAAATAAGGAGATCTGCCCTATAATAGGAGAAACCTACCCCTTTATAGAGAGGACAACTACATCAATTTGGCGAAACATCAGACAAACCTAAATTAAACATAAACTAAACCTAAAAAATTATGCAGTGCTAATGGCGACCAAGTGAACTCTCCGTCTGTAGAGAGGTTTTGACTTCCTCTTCGTTTGTCAAGAGGTTTTCTTGTTCTTTGACAGCTAGCATTTTCATTTCTCCATTATGTTTGAGTAATGGAAGACCGCGTCGAAAACCTCGACTGTCTGATGATGAAACTGAAGAACTCCTCATTGAGCCCATTGGGAATCAGCAGCCAAACCCAACATCATAATTATGTTTGGTTTGTCATTTTCTCACAGAGAAAAGCACCCAATTCGGTCTAATAAAGAATAGGATGGCCACCATTTGGCACCCCACTAAGGGGATCTATGTGGTAGAATGTCCCCCTAACATGTATTTCTTCCAATTTTATCATTCGGTTGACATAGGTAGAGTGTTGCGAGGGGGTCCTTGGACTTTCAATGGGTATATGTTGATCTTGAAGCAACTATGGAGGGAGAGATTCCTAAGCAGGTCTGCCTGAATGATGTTCTGATATGGATGTAGGTTTACGAAATCCCAATGGGTTTCATGCATGAGGCTATTGGTATGCAGCTAGGGAATTTTATTAGTAAATTTGTGGAGTTTGATGTTGACAACAACACTGGGTTCTGGAGGGAATACATGCGCATTCGAGTTTCCATGCCAGTCCTTATACTGTTGAAGAGAGGTAAGAAATTAAAGCTTTCTGAAACATCAAGTGCAATGGTGAAGTTTAAATATGAACGACTCGCAACATTTTGCTTCCTCCGTGGTTTACTAGGGCATAACGATAGTTATTGTCCTAAACTATTTGAGGTGGCGGATCCTACCAAGCTAGTCAGGAAATGGGGGATATGGCTACGGGCTCTGACGCGTGGCCAACTGTAATGACCTGAATAATCTGATCCTATTTGTATGTTTTGTGGGACCGTGACCTGGTGGCCAGTCCTACGTAGCGAACTCAGTCGATACTTGGGCGTCGACACCGAGGTAATAATTAAATAATTTTACTTGATTTTGATGCATGTACTATATGTTTATATATGCGTGCACAACTTTTAAATGTTTTTGTTTTTATAAAAGTCGATCGCGCCAAGTTACCTCGAGATGGGTATGCGCAGGACGATCGGGTGGATTGAAAACTTGGACTTAGATTCATGACTTAATTCACTTACTTAGACTCTAACTAGTATTCTTAACTATATAGTGAGTCTCAAAAGAATTTAGGAAGCAATTAATTAAGTCTATGTGCTTCATTTCAATAAGGCCTAAGTCTAAAAAAAAATGAAAAGTTATAAATTTCTTAAGTGAGTAATTTGGCTTAGGCATATAAGTTAAGCCTAAAATTGAGAAAATATCCATATTATTACAGTATCTAACTTACCAAATGAGTTTCATGAAACATATTTACTTAACACATACCATAGTCTTTATGGATTATCAAAAACATGAAATGTTAGAAACTTGGATGGAGACCACACTCTTAGTACATTGATTTACCTAGTGATGTGTCCATGCGAGTATCTAAATGAGTCATAACGGATCCTATGGTATGCATGTGGGAACTAACACCAACTATGGATATATCTAGATATTTGATGGATGAAATGATATTAGGATAATCTAATGGCCAAGCATCAAAAAGTTTGAGTATAAAAGATTCACTTAATGTCTACACCATGCATGAACACAAAACACTTCAGCTAGGGTTTGGTAAGAAATAGTGCTGAAAAATCAAAGAAAAGATATAGTTGGAGCTAAGGATCTCAAGGAGCTTGAGTTCTTACAAGGATAAAACCCTAGGTAACAAATCCCTTCCATTTCAATCTTACATTCTGATGATTTGAGGTTCTTAAATCATTCTAGTGCTGGAGTTTTGTCAAGTTTAATTAATTCTTAATGTTATAAAATGATTATGAATGAAGAAAATCAAGGTTTTTCTCATGTCCATGAAAAACTTATGTCTTGATTCTAGAATTAGAGATTTTGGGTAAATGAAAGAATAGACTTATTTTCTTGTGTAATTGAGTGTTTAATTGATAAGTCGTTAATTATGTAGTATTATATATATTATTTATATATTTTTTATGGTTAAGTCTTCAAAATATTAGTTTAATTGTCTTTATTTATTATTTTTCAGGTTTAATGGAATTCGCGGTTGAATCCGGGGCAAAAACTACACGAAATAGAGCATTTATTTGCAGTGTGTTTAGCTACCATTCGATCTGCCTCGAGACATACATTGCACAGTGATGAAGAGATGGAGAGCAACCAATGAGACGGAACAAGGGACACACTTGAGTCATGCAGTCTTCACAACCGATGATCAAGTCTTGAGAACAGCTCGTTATATCAAATCAGATGAGAAGTAATGGTTGCACCTTGCCTCAGGATCTGTGTTTGCACAGACTCCAAGTAATTCGTTGTCTCCTGTATGAGTTCTCTTCTATCTAGCAACCCTTGATCATCCTCGAGATGTATACCAACACACACTCCCATAAATTCGGTGATTCTCCATACATTCTCTCCAACAAAAGCAGACGTCGATTGTCCTGGAGATACGCACCTGTGCTGTCTCCCACAATTTCGCCAGTTCTCTGGCGTTCCGTCCCCCATGCACAGCTGCCACATGTCGTCTCACCATTTGACTTTCACGCCCACAGCTACTCTATCTTCCAATCATCTCTCGCCACGTCAGCAGTCACAGCAGTTCATCCAATTCGAAGCTGCCACGTGTCCTAGAAATTGCATCAAATCCACAACAGCCACCAAATCGTCCGCAGTGCACTGTCACTCAACAAACCACGAAAATCAATTTCTATCTCTTCTAGAGACCCAATTAAATGGTTTTGTATAAATAGGATATAGGTTTTTTTTTTTTTTTTGATAACTTCTTCTATTCTCTCTTCTTTTCTACAACAATTGTTTTCTCTTTTTCTTTATTATTTTAATGAGGTTTTCCATCAACATATTTGGCTAATCTCATCAATCTAGACTAGAGGTAGATCGAACAACTCTTTTGGCATCAAATTTATGTGAGATCTAATTTAATTCAATTTAATTGCTTTACATTGGTGTTTTATTCTCTTTGTTAGTGATTGATTAATTAAGGTTAAATTTAGATTTTAACCTTGATTTCATTGCTAGTGAGTCGTACGCATCCGTTCTTATGCAATAAGACCATACAAGTGACAATTGACCATACCAATTGATTCGCCCCTTTTGGACCGATCAAATACTTTAAGGATCTAGGTTAAATTGGATGCACTAGTGATCCGGTTGTCTAGGTGTAGTGCCTTCACAAAATTCATTGCGGTCATCGTGTTAAACCCAATTCGTTTGAGTATATGGTTATACGTTTGACTAGGGAAATAGTCATTGTCGTACCTTGACTATCGAGAATAGGAAGTGCGAGGAACCACGTATGTTACCGGGTCTATAGCTACACTAGGATATTTTTGATTTGCATGCTTTATATAGGTCGGCGACCATATGGTTGATTATGCCAATGGAGGAAGTCTGTTTTTAGTGAACTCTTGAAAACAACCTTGAAAACAACCTTTTTGAATCCCCCGATTTACTTTCTTGTTCATTACCCTAAGTTAGAAACTTTGATCTTCGTGAATATACCTCGTGCTTGCCACTACTGCAGTTCTTATGGTATTTGGTAATCTCAACGGGATTATATATTTTAACGCATTCAACACGCGTCATTAATCTTTAAGTTTCTACTCCTATGTTGATTTTTAATGATGTCTTATATTGGGCGTATATGTTGGACATAAATTAAGGGGTTTGAACCATGCATTGTGAATTTAATTGTTCATGAATACTACATGTTTGATGAAATACCAATATTATAGTTGAAGTTGTAGAGAGCATAAATCCTTCATTTCTTCTCAGAATTGGTTGATTTTTTTATGAATTGTTCTTGGATATTTGAACAAGATTCTCACTAAAAACCATGTTATTTAGATGTGTGGTTTGAGAGTTATGAAATTTTTTATACTACTGGTCTGAAACTCTATCAAAGTGAGTTGGTTTGACATTTTGAGCATAACTCCCTCAATTTTAATTGGATTTGAACGTACTTTACCATTTCAAAAATCTTATACATAGAACAACAACTTAACATCAGTAACTCTTAAAAATTAAGTACTTTACCATTTCAAAAATCTTATATATAGAACAACAACTTAACATCAGTAACTCTTAAAAATTAAGTTGTTTTATTTATCGGAAATGAGCTGAAATTCAGTACTGTCCATAAAGATAATTCCTTTTGTAAGTGTTTGGATGTCGGGACATCTTTCGGAGGCCTCCACTATTTGAAAAATAACCGAAATCTTTAGAATAGTTTGAAATAATATAAATTAGGTTCCCAAGAGTTTCAAGTGATTCCGAGGTGTTTTGAATTATTATTCAAACGAGTTTTGAAATAGGTGAAGTTTACTTACCTAATGAGCTGATTTTTTATTTAAGGTGTTCAGGGCATCAAATGATGTCGCAATTGAACCAAAATTCCTAGAATATGTTATTGGATAATATTAAAGGTGTACACCGAGTTCCATGATTTTTCGGTATGTCTAACTTAGTTTTCAAGTCATGCTTCAAATAAGAGATCAATATTTACAAATAAGGACTTAAAGTTTTACTTAGAGTCTCAAATTTGATTCTTGATCATAATAATGAGATTTTAGCACCCGCAAACTTGGTTTTAAGTTAATAAACTTCAATGAATAATCAACATGAGAATTTTGAAAATTTTTATGAGTGTTTTAGCCGCACTTCAAGTTGCATAAAAACCAAGTTTTTAAAAATTATTTTAAAGTCCATAAGGGACTATTTTGCAAACCGATGCATTAAACCAACTTGAAATAGTTTTTAGTGGACTTTAATGATTCAATAACACTTAAAAAAATAGGAAAAATGTCTACAACTTGGTAACATCAAGTTTGGGCATTTTGGACGAGTTAAGTGTCAAAGGAATATTTAAAATGAATAAAAGAGACTTCTCGAGATTATCCCTTCGCATCAAGCCTTCGTGTATGATAAGAATACGTGACTAGAGACCCCAAGGATTTAGTATAAACTTGTTTAGGACACATTGAAGTTAATATTTGGTCTAAGTTAAGTAGAAATGACATTGAGGCAAATAGTGGAATGTATTATAATGAAGCTGGATAGTTAAACTTAAATAAGCTCTAACATATACCTAATGAACTCTAATAGGTACTAGGGACATAGAGAGCATCGATGCAGGTATCGAAGTGTAATACGGTTGTGTGGGAGTCGCATTTAGCTTGAATATTATTGTTTGTTGTGTGACAACCCCAGTTGCCACAAATTGGGCCTTGCCCAGACACTGACCTATGTGGACCCCCGATCAACTTTCGTCGAGTCAATGCATGCTTAGTCAGCCTCTATTTCAAATTAATTTTTCCTTATTTTCCTTATTAGGGTTATAAAATCCATGATGATAACTTTAATGTCGATTACAACAACGGAAACAATTTAAAACAATTTAAAAAAACATTGTTGATAATTAGAATTAAAGTCGAGACAACCTATGCATGGAAATCCTGCAAATGGTGTGATATCATGTATATAACTGGTGATAAAGAGTACAATATGCATATACATATATCATCAATTGTATCTCACATCTCCAAGTATCCAAAAGCATCAAAACATCATGAATATATAGTCATATATACAACAAAATGACAAAAGAACCTACGAAGTAAGAGTAATGGAGCTGACTCTAAGGGTAGCTCAGAGGAAATCACCAAGTACAGGCTCTTTCTCCTTACTGCTCGAGGGATTTGCAATTGTCACCAACAACGGATGCAATTCCAGTGAGTAAAGACAGAAGAGATTCAACAGTATTTCTGAGTAATACATTACAATAGTCTCTAAATCATGCAAGTATTTAAAGAAAGCTATAAATAAAATGACAAAGTACATGATAAATAGACTAATCAAGTAAGCAACAAAAATCAAGTGGTATTGAAGCAAAAGATAGGCGAATAGGTAATCCGGTCCAAACTGCTGGTCTTTAGACCATAACACAACTTAAAGTCGACATAGCGGGCCAAGGCCACTTCCAATTGCCCCGACATGACTTTTTAGGCACTGCGGACTCATCGAGTCACTTCCAACAATCCCTTGAATAGTCCTCAATGAGAAGCCACGCGACTCCGAATGCTTAATCAGAATGCTTAATACGAGAGATGAAACAAGCATGGAATACAAGTATGGCATGCTTTTAAAGAGATTAAAAATAAGAAGTTGAAAAGAAATCATGTTGACGCTCTTACTAGTTTACTTACCTTAAAATGCAATAATATCCAAGATAGATGCGGCTCCCATACATCCGTACTACCCTTCCGATACCCGGCATTGACGCTCCATGTCCTCGGTACCTACTAGAGTTCATTTTATGTACTAGAGTCCATTTGTTATGAAATATTTCATTTCATTTGCAAAACAACTCATTTTGGCATTTTATTATGTTTCCAATGTTTACTTAGACTTAATTTTGTCGTTTTAAGTTTTTCTAAGGGTCCCACATTCTTCCCTTAGGCTCTCGGACTCTAACACTAGATATCACCATAGATTCAAAGCGAGAAGACCCAGAGAGAGCCTTTTTTTACTTGCTTTTATTTTCTAAGTTCTTATTTTATCATTCATGAGGTTTTCAATTAGACTTAGTAAGAATTTTCCACCAATATTTTTTAATAAATGACTGATAATGTCTTAATAATCTCAATCATTACTCGATCAAACCAAGTCTTTAAATTGTTAAGGAACCTTCAATAGATACTTTCTATCTATTTATAATATTCATAAGTCATTTGACAAGAAAAACCTCGAAGAAACATTCAAACATCTATTTTGTGAAACTTGTAGGAAAGTAGTAGTGTAGTTTTAATTTCGGGCCTCCTTTTCAACCTCAAAAGTACAATCAAAACACCTCCAAATTAAAATCTTATTTTTAAGAGTCAAGTTTGTTATATAAACATAAATACCCATAAAAAATTTGCATAAAAATATTCGTTTGATTGCCCGAAATTGATACCCAAGTTGGTTAAAAAATTGGACTGCACACATTTTTTTTCTATAAGACTAGCTTGTTTAAAATGAAACGAACTCGACTCCGATTGACTAACGAAACTTACATCAAACTTCAAGCTGATTTTCATGGACTAAATTTGACATATAGCCATTGAAATTCATCAAGAATTCATCCCTAAAACCTTCGTTTGATCGCTAAAAACTATACTATAATACGGCTAAAAAACAAAATTGCACCATATGAATATTATGAATTGATTTTCAAAACTCCTTCTAACCTATTAAACCAATTCTACATCCAAATATGAAGTAGTAAGATCAAAATAGGATATACAAATTACAATTCTCTCGATTTTCAGAGCAAAATATCAAGTTCTTTTCGTTGTAACATTTCATCAAACACTTAAAACACAACTTCTCGAATAATCTCCCAGCATAAAGATCAAATCCTCTAAACCCAAAATTGGCCAACTCCATGTGCTCAAATCTCCACAGCCTTTACTTGTAGGGGCACAACCACTAAAATCCAACAACAAATGACAACAACCATCATCATCATCATCATCATCATCATCATCATTTTACAACCATGCATTCAATCATCAAGAACATGAAACATGAATTTCATTCCATTTCTTTCCAGCACTACAAACCATACTAAAATACACCTAAAGACACCAAAACCCATGCATCTAACAACCATATAAATAGAAATTTCAGTCCCAATTAGAATCAACTCAAAAACCCCAATTTTTGAACTCAAACTTATGCATTTCAATCAAAATTTAGCAACCTTGATTGAGTTTATTTAAAAAGCATTTGAACTCACAAAGTTAGGTCCAAAATCATCATATTATTGATGTGTTCAACTCCATTTCAAGATTTTAGCCCCAATTGCCCTAAATATACATTCAATTGAGCAAAAGAGTGGAGATGTTCATACCCAATGTTTGTTTCTTTCAATCTCTTTAGAGCCCTAACTTGTGTTGGCTTTATTCTTCAACTTAGAACTCAATTTCTTTGATTTCTAGCAAAGAATCTCTTTCTTCTCTCCCAAAGTAGTGATGGGATTTTTTTGTTCTCAACATGCATGAAAAAACATAAAAGTCTTATTTATAGGTCTTGGCCTCAAGTCTAAACCATTTGATCAATCTAGTATCTTTATTTGCCCCAAATCTCAATGACCATCCATGATGTTTATTTATCATAATTCCACCATGGTTTTCTACTAATAACCCACTAAGTCTAACATAACTTAGGCATTTATGATAAATTTGAAATTTCTCAATTGGATAGCTTAGGGTAATTAAATAATTTAAACTTAGACTAGTCTCTATTAATTCCATATGTAACTTAGACACCTAATTATTATTCCATTGTGACTTAGTTGTGCATCTTGAATTAAAAAGAACAACTCGTAAGATACAAACTAACCATAAGCCCCAACTACCCGTCGTCAGCATGCACACACCATGAAGTCGCTCTCCCGCTAGCTTGAATTCGCGATATAAACCTACACTCGTGTGCAAACTTATATAGTTAGTTATAAATAATACACCGCATCAAACACAAGTAAAATTAATTTAAAGTATTAATTCACCTCGGTGTCGACACCTGAGTGTTGATCGAGATCGTCACATAGGATTGGCTGACAGGTCATGGTCCTACACGGCATACAAGATTATTCGGGTCGTTACATGTTGAGGTAAGTAACCCAGTCAGAAAATCAATACTATTTCATTTCACTTTCCTTGTTTATTTCTAAATTGATAAGTTAAATTGTTGGACTCTAATTCCCCACCAAGTGGCTTAGATGTTTAAGTGGTTACGCCTAGTTGACTATGATCACTTATGAGTTGAGCGTCCGGGTAGCTCCTGCGGCACCTCCCGAGTCTGAATCCTTTTGATACGAGCATCCAGGGTCACTGTGGCTCCTCAATTGGCATTCAAGTTCCATAAGTAGTAGGCATCTAGGTTCACTATGGCCTCCTTTAGAACTCTCTCGAACTGCGGTTTAGGTAAAGCTGGCGGTGCCGAATGAATTGGTATGGCTTGTGAGATTTCGGTCCTCGGTACCAACTTATGCACTTACACCTTTTGTTGGTGTAGAGTGTATAGACCACTCTCTCCTTATCTTTTGCTTACGAGCCACTTGGTACCTATCATTGATTGTCTTAGTCTATCTATCATGCCTTTTACTGCTTTATTTACTATTTCTTCATTTCTTACATGATCTATATGCTTATCATTTATGATATTGAAATATTGTTGAGTTTCTGATGGATTTACTCACTGGGACTGTTTTCTTCCCTAGTGACAATTGCAGATCCCTCTAGTAGCAGAGGCAAGGAGCCTGTGATCGGCGATTATCTCTTAGCTTCCCTCAGAGTCTGCTCCTTTATACTACTAACGTATGTTTTTTTAATATTTTGGATGTACATATGAACTACACATGTTGTTTGTTGTTATATTTTGGGATATTATGGGTTGAGAGACTCGAGATACATGTATATGATGAATTGATCGTTATATCGTATTGATTCCCACTTCATGCATATACATGAAATATATTTTTGCAGGATTTCCACATTAGGATTGTCTCAACTCTTACTCATTAATTTTTTAAGTTGTTTTAAATTGATTAACTTTCTCTGAGATTTATTAAGACTTATTTAAAGTAAATAACAAACTTAATAAGCAACTAATGATCGAATGACATTTAAAAGAGGTTGACTAGGCATACGTTGATTTCACGAGGTTGACCGGGAGTCCATGTAGGCTTAGGCCGAGCGGGGCCCAGTTTGTGGGGCTTGGGCTGTCACAGTTGGTATTAGAGACACATGTTTCTACCCTAACTCTTGATTACCCACACCTCGACTAAAATATGAACTTAGAATCAAGACACGATTGAACTTAGTGTGGAAATTCTATGATTTTAACTTAGAGTCTTAGTTGGGAAGTGAGGAGAGTTAGGGAATTTATATTTGAAATATATATGTTAAATTTCTTAAAATGTAATACATACTACTACGAGTAGTTATAGAAACTAATCGAAGCTCGGTATTACTTTTGCAGACCGCAATGGTTGATCAGCAGGACATCGGTGATATGGGTGGAGCTACGAGCACAGGCTCCAGCTTTATTAACCCAGCAAAGTTTCGAGACTTGTGATAGAGGGTTGCGACACATGATAGAAGACTAAAGGAGATTATTACTATTCTCCAAGGGCAATAACCATCACCCTCAACCTTGACAGTAGCTCCTTCATAAGACGCGAGTGCGCCGACGCCTCAGGTGGCACTGATTACCGCCGTAGTTCCAGTGCTCCCAAAGGTCTTAACACCAGCAGTTGTGGCACCAGTTGAGAGAGACATGATTTTGACTTGAGACTAGAGGCTAGATTGACTTGGAGTATGAGAGATATAGACCCAAAAAGTTCAGTGGAGACTCTGATGTAATGGAGGCAGAGAAATTCATCAAAAGTAATGAGAAGATACAAAGGCTTATGAGGATTTATGATAGTAGGAAGCTCGGGTTAGCAAGCATTCTTACTTCACAGTGACGTCGACACGTGGTGGAGTAACTGAGTAGCCACCCAAGGAGAGCCCCAGATATGGATGGAGTTCAAGAGGTTGTTTAACCAAAATTCTTTCTACCCTCGGTGATGATCGCTAAGAGGTCGGAGTTCATGCACATCAGGGAACGAGTTGGAGAGTTTGTAGTGCAATATATGGGGAGGTTCTGCCAGTTGTTGGTATATGATGGTGGAATGGCTGATATGGACAGGAACCAGGTCCACTTTTTCTGCAAAGGGTTATTTTTGGCTATTGGAGGTACTTTAAAAATGACAAAGCTAGGTAACCTAGACAAGGCTTATGAGCGTAGTTTGACGAGAAAGGCATATCTCATCATGCACCCCTAGGATGGTGCTTTATGACCAACAAATGTGTCGATTAGGCAGAGTTCCAGGCAGAGATTTGGGCAGGGTCAGATAGGGACAAGAAGAATAAGAACCATCAGAAATTCACGAGAGAGCGTAGTGTAGAGGGTCAGTTGTACAACAGCCATATCCAGTCTATGCAGTCATTGTTAGACCCCCACCTAATTAGGGCATATGACCGACCTAGATTACCTTAATCCCTTGATAATATAGTAGCCTTAACCTCTCCATCAATAAACAATTAAGAATAAGATCTTGTAATCTTCAGTTATAAAACTTTATTATCCACAAATGATTGTAAAATGAATCTTAAACCTTAAAATTCCGTAAAAACTAATTATATAATCCTCAAACTTCATTTAGATTGATTACATTATCCTCAAAATCTCGTAAAAATTTCTTTCAAGAGCATCTCCTCTATCTTAAGCGTACATAAAAAATCTCTGCCTTAAAAAATCTTCAATAAAACCTGCTCAGCTTTGGTGGAAATGTCGTAGGATTTACAATCCACCCATAACAATATATATTGCATCAAATAAGTTATATATTCATTCTAACTTGATTTAAAGTATCAAAATTCTTAATGTAGCATTACCTTAATTCCAAAATTATTTCAATTCATCTTAAAACTGTTCCAACCATTCCAAATGAGATTCTAATCACACTCGAACCCATAAACCCATTTATACAATATAATATATTAAAAACTAATACATACATAGAGAAAGGAAATAAGTAAGTCATATACAGTCGGAAAGCTTTTCCTTTCTTTTGTTGACGCTAGAACATGCCATTATCCAATTATTAAAATTCGATAATGTCAGATAAGTAAATTCCACACCATCCAGTACACCTGTGATAATCAAATGCATAATAATCCAAGAAATTTAAATGAAGAATATAATCTAAGGCATTTAAATACAATCGTGAATCCATCCCATTTTGTTATCCGACCATAATAAGATAACGTTCATGCGACAGTGGTAAGTAAACAACAATAAAGACTCATATACGGGGAGAATAACCGAACGAGTCTCTTTCCTCGAGTTTATCCAAGTATGATCTAGTTCAACGTGATCTCATGATAATCACGTGATTCGAAGTATAGTGACTCTAGCCCCTCAAGCATAATATAGTGTTCTATAACCACAATATAGTCTACACTATAAGGAGACTCAACTCGCCTTATCATCCTAACCCATGTATGCATGTACAACAAAAATGAAATATCAAGGATCAATGCAATTTATGAGAAATTATAATCATACAATGTAAAGGTTACTGTGGGATTTAATAACCTTACAAACGCGATATCGCAACTCCCTTGTGCTCGAATCAGTAAACTAGTCCACACGGGGCTTCAATCACGGTCCTACAATTCATTAGTACTTCCTATAAGCCTCCACAACAACTTCATCATTTTTTCAATTATTTGTAATTTAATTGACCCAATCATGTCTCGAAACCCGAGAATCCCTCCAAATCAACTCCTCGGATGTCTGGATCCCAAATTTGACTCAAATTGTGATTTCGAATCGAAAATTAACCTAGATTAAGCTTTAAAATAATTTTCCAAGTTTTATATATTTTTAAGTATCGTAACAGGCACTACGAGGCAAAACCCTGGTATAAATCATCAAGAAAATCCCAAATTCCTCATTTTCCATAAAAATCCTCAATTTTCATCAATTTGTTTAAAAAATCCTATTTTTATGATTTTTCCCTAATTTTCAGAAATTTATTTTATTTATTTTCTATTTTTAAAAAACACATTTTTTTAAATAAGGGAAGTGGTTTGTTCCCTAAACTGGGTCCGATTCGGCCCAATCGAACCTAGTTCAAGGGGGTCATCCCATTCCTCATTCGAGAAATCAAAACAGAGAGTTCGATCTCTCTTTTTTATAGATTTGGTTGGGGCTGGGGTCTCACCCCTCCCACTATCGTCTTGTCCTTCCCCAAATCACTCACTTAATCATCTCCCTCAACCATCCGAACTTTCCTCTCCCCTCCGCCATTAACAACAACACAACAAACAACAACGACCAACGACAACAACAACTACAAAAACCCACACAACTCACCTTGGTCTCGATCTCTCCTTCCTCAGACCTAATCTTGATCTCACACAATCTTGAAACCTCTCACACTCTCAATCATCATTTTTTTCTCCTTTCAATTTCGGCTCCACTGCCGAAATAAAAAGAAACAGAGGAGACGATTCTGATTTGATTTGCAAGTTATATATTAGATTTGATGTGAATCTCAAGACAAATCTAATGATTTCCATTCCATAATATAAATTTGAACTTTCTCGAGATACGTACTACGTATCTCGAGGGCAATTTTGGACTCAAAATAAATTGATAAGGCACTTTGTTGATTCGAAGATATATATTAGGATTTCCTCGAGATTCGTATCGCACAAATCTCTAGGCAAATCTATTGATTCACTTATTTTATTTATATTGATCTTCCTCGAGATACGTGTATCGTATCTCGAGTTCAATCAAGTGGCTATTAACTAGATAAGCACCACCTCCTGATCGACTTACGGTGAAACCAATTATTTTGATTTCCTCTAGATACGTATTGCATATCTTGAGGTAAATCAAATGATTATATATAAAATAAACACCCTTGATTTTCATTGAGATTGAACATCACGCATCTCGAGGAATGGACAAACACCATTCAATAATTTCTCTTCCTTGCACTCATGCTATATATATCTCGAGGCGAATATAAGGTATATTTTAATTTAATTCAAACTTATGCCAATGGAGGTCTCAAATTAAATTCGAAAATACTTAATTAGCCGCCTAATCAAGTGTATAAAATTCTCGAATGTTATAGTCACGCCTGCACCCATACAGAGTTACATTGGGAGACCTCCATTGGCATTTTAGGCATCTCAGTCACAACAGCAATTCGGGGGAACTGATAGTAGGGCTGTGGATAGAGTTAGTGGCTAGCTAGGCCAGGGGCAGAGCAAAAGCGGCGATCAGCGGAACATGGAACAGGGCAAACATTCTTACTCAGGGCATCAGGGTTCGAGGGTATGTTTCAAGTGCGAACAAGAGGGGCGCTATAACAACAAGTGTCTACAGCCTGCAGGTGCACAGAGGTAGAGTTCTCAGCCGCAACAACATCAGACCCGAGAGATGGCACACGCAGTGGCTCAACCAAACCCACTGGCAACACGAAAACTTATTGAGGGTATGTTTTTGATTTGTAGTGTATATTGATAGATTCAGGATTTACTGTGTCATTTATTTCTGGATGGATGGTAGATGCACTAGGGTTGAGACCTGTTAGACTTAGCACCCTTGTGTCGGGGACATGATTTACCTTAATATGATAAGGGATTTCGTCGAGATTGAGGGACATGAGTTACCCATAGACCTGATAGTGTTAGAGTTCTTAGAGTTCGACGCGTTATTAGGAATAGATTGGCTGGCAGTACACCACGCGCAGTTGGAATGCTTCAGTAAGATAGATACCTAAGCAAATAGAGTTCAGTTCTCGCGATGACTCGATATAAGTTTAGAGTACTAGGGGTAGATTGGCTACGAGCCAGGAGATGGAGACATTCGCGAGTGTTTTAAGTAATGCAGAGAGATCAGTGATGACTATCGAGGAGGTACCTGTGGTATGCGAGTCTCCAGATGTGTTTTTTGAGTATTTACCCGGATTACCACCACCATGAGTTATAGATTTCATTATTGATTTAGTCACAGGGATGAAACTAATTTCGATACCCCCTTACGCGTTTAGGATTCATTCACCCCAAGATGTCTCCTTGGGGTACTCGGTGTTATTTTTGAAGAAGAAAGATGGAAGTTTGAGACTCTGCATCGATTACAGACAGTTGAATCGGGTCACAATTAAGAACAAGTATCCACTTCCCGCATTGATGATTTGTTTGATCAGATGAGAGGTGCCATATGGTTTTCCAAGATTGACTTGAGGTCAGGATACCATCAACTCTGAATCAGGGATGAGAACAAAGAGAAGACTGCCGCAGCACACGATACGGTCATTACGAGTTTGTTGTCATGCTTTTTGGAATAACAAACGCTTCGGCGATGTTTGTGGACTTGATGCATCGTGTGTTTAGATAGTACTTAGAACGATTCGTGATCATATTCATATATGATATATTGATCTACTCTAAGACTCGTGAGGATCA
Source organism: Stephania cephalantha (assembly GCA_039657325.1). Classification (NCBI taxonomy): domain Eukaryota; kingdom Viridiplantae; phylum Streptophyta; class Magnoliopsida; order Ranunculales; family Menispermaceae; genus Stephania; species Stephania cephalantha. The sequence goes on along the minus strand of CM077567.1, from coordinate 60,721,282 downwards.
CGAGGGTCATCTCAAGATAGTTTTGCAAGCATTAAAAGAACACCAACTATATGCTAAGTTTAGCAAGCGTGAGTTCTGGTTATCGAAAGTTTGATTTTTGGGGCATGTAGTTGGAGCTAGTGGATTATTAATATATTTGTCTTAGGTCAAGGCAGGGATTGATTGGCCTACATAACAATCAGGAATAAACATATGCAACTTTCTAGGCCTAGCAAGGTATTACCAGAGATTCGTGGGCGACTTCTTTAAGATCGTGACACCGATGATGAGGTTAACTTAAAAGGATGTAAAATTTAACTAGAATGAGAAATGCAAATAGACGTAGATGGTTAGAATTCCTCAAAGATTACGACTTCTCCTTAGAGTATCACATGGGGAAGGTGAACACTAGTAGTGCGTGGATCACGACGTGTTGAAGCCGAAATGAGAGATTCCTCAAAGATTACGACTTTTCACATCGCAGAGGTGGTTGTGTGCCAGATGACTCATGAGTTTACTCTTCTCGAGGCGGCGGATATAATTAGTACATGAGATGCTCCAACTACAACCAAGGCATACATTTGTAGACAGTTGAGGACTTAGTAGGTCCTTATTTAGAGTGTTTTAGAGGGGTCAATAGGCAGATGCATTATATCAAAAATTCTTTGAGTTAGCTCAGAGTTTCGATCCCCTGTAGTGGAATCAGTCAGCGAATTAATGTTTAAGATACAAGGGTCGACTGTGGATACCATCAATGGTTGATTTACGTATAGAGATACTTCAGGAGTCACTCATTCATATTATGCTATTCATCCAGACAGGACCAAGATGTATCATGATATAAAGTATCTATTTTGGTGGCCGGAGATGAAGGCTAACATATGAGATTATGTCAGGAGCTATGGAATATGCCAGCAGGTTAAGGCTAAGCATAAGAGACCCAGAGGACTATTACAGCCACTTCCCATTCCTTAGTGGAAATGGGAGCATATCGCCATGGATCTAGTCAATGGTTTACCTATGTCCCCACGCAAGCACGATAGTATTTGGGAGATTGTGGATAGGTTGACCAAGTTGGCACACTACTTACCGGTTTCCACCAAGCACAAGTTTGTGCAGTTAAGTGTTCTATATAAAAGGGTGATTGTCAGACTTCACGGAGTACCTTTATCTATTGTGTCAGACAGATGATCACAATTTACAACAATGCTTTAACAAAGTATGTAGGTGCAGTTTGGCACGAGACTTGACTATAGTATGGCGTACCACCCACATACAGATACACAGTTAAAGAGATTGATTCAGGTCTTAGAGGACATGCTTAGGGCTTATGTTTTGGAGTACGATGGGTCGTGGGAGGAGTATCTGTCTTTGTGTGAATTTGCCTATAATAACAGTTACCAGTCTAGGATCGAGATGGCACCGTTTGAGGCACTATACGATAGGTCTTGTAGATTACTGGAATGGTGGGCAGAGCCTGAGGATGATGCGGTAGTTGGGCCAGAGGTTGTGGTTGATCACTCAGAGAAGATATGACCAATACATCAGCGTCTTTGAGGAACTCATGAGAGACATAAGAAGTATGCTTACAAGTACCGAGAAGGATTGGAATATAAAGTGGGAAACTATGTTTATCTAAAAGTTTCACCACTCAAGGGTTACAAACGTTTCGGATCAAGGGAAAAATCGCGCCAAGGTTCATAGGTCTTTTCAGAGTTGCTGAGAGGGTCGGCAAGGTCGCTTATAGGATTGGATTATCATCACAATTGGCCGGAGTACACCCCGTATTTCATATATCGATGTTCAGGTTGGACTGGTCGAGAGAGGGTGATAGACCTATAGTAGACTTGACTTAGATTGACCTAGTCGAGGACATTACCTATGAAGAGCAGCCCATGCAGATATTAGACCGTAATATACAGAGTCGGAGGAATAAGGACATTCCACTAGTTCTCGTCAAGTGGCAACATCACGGCGACGAGGGGTTGACGTGGGAACGAGAGTCTTATATGTGTGAGAGCTTCCCATTTCTATTTTGATTTCGGTTAGAATTTCTTTTAAGTTATTTCAATTTCAAGGACGAAATTCTTATTTAGTTAGAAAGGATGTAATGACCCAAATAATCTAACCCTAGTTATATGCTTTGTAGGACCGTGACCTGGCCAGTCCTACGTAGCGAACTCGGTTGGTACTTGGGCATTGACAGCGAGGTAATAATTAAATAATTTTACTTGATTTTGATGCATGTACTATATGTTTATATATGTGTGCACAAATTTTAAATGTTTTTTTATAAAAGCTGAGTGCGCCAAGTTACCTCGAGATGGGTATGCGCGGGACAATCGGGTGGATTGAAAACTTGGGCTTAGATTCATGACTTAATTCACTTACTTAGACTCTAACTAGTCATCTTAACTATGTAGTGAATCTAAAAAGAATTTAGGATGTAATTAATTAACTCTATGTGCTTCATTTCAATAAGGTCTAAATCTAGAAAAAAATCGGAAAGTTATAAATTTCTTAAGTAATTGATTGGGCTTAGACATATAAATTAAGCCTAAAGTTGAGAAAAGATGGAGTTGGAGCTAAGGATCTTAAGGAGCTTGAGTTTTCATAAGGATCAAACCCTAGGTAACAAATCCCTTCCATTTCAATCTTATATTATGATGATTTGAGGTTCTTTAAATCATTTTAGTGCGGGATTTTTGTTAATTTCAATGAATTCCCAACGTTATGAAATGATTAAGAATTAAGAAAATCAAGGTTTTTCTCATGTCCATGAAAAACTTATAACGCAACGATGATCTTCCAAATTGAATTGGTTGAGATCCACGAACAAATCAATCTAGGGCCAGAGAATAAAAATCCTAATTCTTAAAAGAAAAACTTAATTTTCATTAATCAAAATCAATCCCTCAATACCATATGTAACCTTGCCTATATATAGGCATAAACTAATACAATCGCTTGGTTAATTTAGCACACACATACCATTTTAATGTGAAATTTTCTAAAAAAGTCACACTCATAAAAATCCTAATTGAATGACTCCTATTTAATAGCCTTACATGACTTATAAGGCAAGTGAAATCCTGCACAAATACACTTGCTATTTTATGTACTCCCAAACTATAATAATTATAAACTATAGAAACTTCATAGTTTCCTACTTGAACTTTAAATATAAAAGTAAAAATAAATATTTTCTCTCAAGCAAATTGACGAAACTTAAGTTCACTAAATATCAAGACAATAAAAACCCCCAAGAAACATTTAATCATGCCCGCATTGATATCCCAATATAATAGCATGACTTTGTCGCTCTGCATCATAATTCCCCGGTGCAAGAAAATTCGTCCTCGAATTTTTGTACCTTCACGTGGCTTTCAATGTGGAGTAGTTTTATCCTCAAAATTAGGCTTGATTGGTTCAACAATAGAAAATAATACAAATTTGTTTGTCACACTTGCAAGACCCACCAAATCAATGTGATCGAGAAAGTCTTAAGAAACTTCATTGAAGTTAACATTGCCTGAAGTCTCGGTTAATAAACAAATATGTTTTGTGAATTTAACTTCTTTTCTTACAACAACTTCAACGGAACACTGATTGACGGCCACATCTTCAACCATCTCTTGCGCTTGGGAACTTGTAGGCAGTGGAATATTCGTGACAACACGACCATCATTTCCAAAAATCACCTCCGTATCTTTGATGAAGCCTTGGTCATCGTCGTCAGACTTTGGCGGCTCGTCAAAGTTAACATAATTCTCATTGTCTTCAAATTCACTTTCCCCATCAAAAGAGAAATTTCCTTATGTTTCTTCAAAAACAATAGGGTCTCTTTGATAGTTTGGGATAGTTATCCCATGAATCCTTAACGATTGTGCCATCTCTGCAAATAACTTAATAAGTTGCATACACATTTGTTCTTGCGATGCAAGAAATTGAGTGAAAAATTGCTCGATTTGAACTTGGTTGTCTCGTTGATAAACATCGTCTACTAGTTGTTGGTTTTGGTTCTTCTTCGTTGCCATGACTATCTCCAAATCACAATTGATGAAAGCTCTGATACCAATTAACGCAGCGATGATCTTCCAAATTGCATTGCTCGAGATTCACGAACAAATCAATCTACGTCCAGAGAATTAAAATCCTAATTCTCAAAAGAAAAACTTAATTTTCATTAATCAAAATCAATCCCTCAATACTATATGCGACCTTGCCTATATATAGGCATAAACTAATACAATCATTTGCTTAATTTAGCACATACATACCAATTAATTTGAACTTTCCTAAAAAAGTCACACTCTTAAAAACCTTAATTAAATGACTCCTATTTTATAGCCATACATGACTTATAAGACAATAAAATCTTACACAAATACACTTGCTATTTCATGTCTTCCCAAACAATAGTAATTATAAACTATAGAAACTTCATACTTTCCTACTTGAACTTTAAATATAAAAGTAAAAAATCAAGATTTGTTCTCAAACAAATTGACTTAACCAAGACAATAAAAAAACAATAAAAAAAACCCACATTGATATCCCAATATAATATGGCATTTTAACCAATATCAAGACAATAAAAAACCCAAGAATGACACTTTAATCAATATTCAATCATGCCCACATTGATATCTTAATATAATAGCACGACTTTGTCATTTTGCATCAATAATGGTAAAATGAGATGAAATAAAAGCATCAAAATATGGTTTGGATCGCAAAATTGAAGCAAATATAGAGTTTGTGGTAGATTTGCAAAAAATAAAAAATAAAAAATTAAAGTTTGTGATATATTTGAAAAATATCAAAGTTTGTTCTCGATTTGCAAAAAATTCAATAATTTGTGTTTTTTAGATATTAACCCAAAAAACAATGATACACAACTGTTTAATTTCATATTTCTTTTTGATAACAAACTATTAATTCATATTTCTCGCAATAAACTATATGTGCAACATGCACGCATATTGACCTTTTTTGTAAATTTTACTTGAAACAATAAGAATTTATTTTGTCAAATAATTAAGAGGTCGCCCCTTTTTCCATAGAGAAAGTTATCCCTTTTAAATTGATAGGTTTAATTGGTTAAATTATCCTAACCTTTTGTTTTTTTTTGTTATTATATCATAACCTTTTGAGATCTGCTATTTGGTCAAATAATTAAGAGGTCGCCCTTTTTTCCATAGAGAAAGTTATCCTCACCTTTATAAATTGTTAAATTTGTATTCCAATTAAGTTTTTAACTTAAAATTTGAAGAGGTGCTACTTTAATTATGAGTTTAAGAACCACATCATCATTTATAATTATCAATTTTAAAGTTTAAATTCATTATTTAAGTGTCACATCATCAAATTTGGAGTTTAAAAGTGGTTTAAGATACAAATTAAGGGTTAATTTCACAGATGGTCACTCAAGATTATAGTTCGTAACACTTTGGTCACTAAACTCACATTTTTCCAAAATATATCACTCAACTTTACAAAACGTTTCAACAAAATATCTCCGACCACTCTCCGGTCAAAAACCCGGCGGCCATGCTGACGTTGCGCCACGTGGGATTTCATGGGAGGTCACTTAAGTTTTAAAGTGATGACATGGCATTCAAAACACAACCCACCCACTTCCTTTTAGTTCACCCCACATTTAGGGAGGGAGCACCCCACCAGTCACTCATATTCTTCCCCGACCACTTCCCTGTCCTCGGAGCCGCCGCCGCCTCCGACCTCGCTGACTCCTCCGCCGCTGCCGCCGCCGCCGCGTTGGGGTTTCACCACCCCAACTCATTCTCCGCCGCGGCGGTGGAGTTCGACTCCTTCACATCAGGGTGTACGACTGAGAAGATTACTCCCATGAGATCTGACGGCGGAGAGGAGGAGAGGTTGAGTTCGTAGTGAGCGTGTCAGGAACTCTCTCTGGAATCGCCATCGCCGCCAACGCCGCACATCAGGGTGTCTGCTCATGGAGTCGGAGTCGAACTCTGCCGCCGCGGCGGAGAACGAGTTGAGGTGGTGAAACCCCAACGCGGCGGCGGCGACGACGGCGGAGGAGTCGGCGAGGTTGGAGGCGGCGGCGGCGCCGAGGACAGGGAAGTGGTCGGGGGAGAAGATGAGTGACTGGTGGGGTACTCCCTCCCTAAATGTGGGGTGAACTAAAAGGGGTGGGTGGGTTGTGTATTAAATGCCACATCATCACTTTAAAACTTAAGTGACCTCCCATGAAATTCCACGTGGCGCCACGTCAGCATGGCCACCGGGTTTTTGACCGGAGTTATTTTGTTGAAATGTTTTGTAAAGTTGAGTGATATATTTTGGACAAATGTGAGTTTAGTGACCAAAGTGTTACGAACTATAATCTTGAGTGACCATTTGTGAAATTAACCCTACAAATTAAACAATCCGAAAAAGTTAAGATATAATAATAAATCTCAAAAGGTTGTGATATAATAACAAAATTTGCAAAGGTTAGGATGTTTTAACCAATTTGGCCTAATTAATAAAATCTACCTGACTAACTACAAGCTTATTGTTTTTTTAGGTTACAATTGTTACACAAAACAATCACTAATGATACTATAAATATGAATAAAATGAGTTTACAAATAAATACTAACAAAATTAAACAACAAATAAAATCTCTAACTGGAGGCTTGCATGGAAGTGATGTTCTAAAATAGAAATATCTTTGAATTCGGTGATAAAAATTTTCCCCAAAGATCTGTCTCATAGGATACAACCGGATGCTCGTTCAAACAAAAATCACCAAGTTCAAAAGTTTGCCAAACTGAGCTTTCGCTTCTCTCTCACAAATATTGAATCCAAAAAAACCAATGAGTTTCCAGTGTTTCAGTTCTATTTAAATAGATCTTGAAGCATTGGTTCAAACCAAGATGACTGTCCAAATTCGAAAATAATACCCATTGGTATTATTCAACAGTTGCACATGTTAATCAATATAACAAAATTAACGGTCAATAATTAATTTCGAAATCAAAAATTATTTAAATTTAAAAATAAAAATAACTTAATTTTACGAAGCTAAAAATCTAATCCCAAAGCCTAAATATTAAATATTATATATGTATACCCTGTTACCTAATGCCACTTGGATAAAGAGATGGTGTTTGTGTATAAAGAGTTTGTACTTTTTGAAGTGAGCAATGTGAGACAAAGAATTTTCTATTTAAACTCTCTCAAGTTCCAACAACAATAATATATAATCACGGTTATTCTTGAAACGTGCTTTTTATTTTTTCACTAGCCATTTTGAATAATTACTCCAACTTTTCACATGGGAATTGGGATGTTATAACCTGATCCTGATTTTGTCAAAAAAAGAACCCTGATATTGATCATGCATCTAGTAATTGTCATTCTATTTCTCTACACGTGATGTGTTCACTTGCGCGCGCATTTAAAATTTGCAAAATCATATCATATATCACAGAGCCACACATATTCTTAAGAAAATCTCATAATTTGCTCTTATAAATATCATGAAAGTATTATGGGCTAAAAATAGAGTCTCCTTTTGTAGAGTTATGTAAATGTCTCATGTAGCTGTTTATATATTCTGGTAGTTGTTTATGTAATCTGGCATATGTGTATTGAATCATGTAATCTGGTATAGTGTATCACAGGTTTATGTTAGCTTACATTAGGCAGTTACAACAGAGGTGTGTTATGTACACCTTCTTGATTAGTATATAAGCAATGTACAATGTAATCTTCGTTGTATGTGTAATGAAAGAGATTGTGAAGTTCTTCTCTGTTCTTCATTGATTCAATTTGTTTCAATGTGTACTGTTACATTGATCAACTGATCATTCTGATCATTGATCCACTGTTAGTGTATGAATTTGTTCATGGTATCAGAGCAGGTTCTATTGCTCTTGATCTGTGCTGTTTTTAGTTGAATTGATTGTCTGATCATGGCATCCATTCATGGTTCTTCAAGTTCTTCAATTCGAAATGGAGCAGGAAGAGTTCCTGATGCAGGCGATCTTGGAGGTGAAAGTCCTTATTTCCTTCAAGGATCTGATCATCCTGGTATGGTACTTGTCTCCAATACTCTTACTGGTTCAAATTACTTGTCTTGGAGTCGAGCTATGATGATTGCTTTAGGTGCAAAAATGAAAATTGGTTTCATTGATCCTAACTTGGATCGATGGATCAAAGTGGATTATATGGTAACTTCTTGGATCTTGAATTCTATTTCAAAAGATATTGTTGAAGCATTCCTTTATACAACTTCTTCTTTTGATTTGTGGAATGAATTGAAAGAAAGGTTTGGAGAATGTAATGGACCTCTCTTATATCAATTAAAAAGAGATATTGCTTCTATAAGTCAAGGAGATCTGTCAGTTTCACAGTATTATACAAAACTTAAGAAGCTTTGGGATGAACTGAACTGTTTAGTTCCTTTTTACGTGTGTGAGTGTGGAGCTTCAAACAACATTAGGCTGTTGCGAGTCTAATGATAGGCTGATGCAATTTCTGATGGGATTACATGATATGTATGATCATATTCGTAATCAGATATTGGTGATGGATCCATTGCCAAATATAAACAAAGCTTACTCTATGATTCTTAGAGTTGAAAAGTAAAAGGAGGTACATGTTGGCTATTCCCCTGTGATAGATACAGCCATGATGATGAAAACTAACAAGGTGAATTCAGGTTCATCTGGTTCGATCAATGGTCATAGGTTTGCTGGTAAAGGAAATCACAAGAAATTTGTCAATAAAGATGATTTGTTTTGTGATCATTGTAAGGCAAAAAGGCACACAAAAGAGACCTGTTTCAAACTTCATGGGATTCCAGATTGGTATAAGAAAGAACTCGACAAGAAGCAGATGACAAACAGTTCAAAATATTTTGTAAATTTGATGGAGTCACCTCTGGATATACATGATGCAGGACCTTTTCAGTTTGAAGATTTTCAAACTAACATTGAAAGAATGATACAAACAAGGAATTGAGAATTTCATGAAAGGAAAGTCTGGTTCAACTGAAGGAATTGTTGCTCATGTGAATTCAGCTATATCTGATTTTACAGGTAGCTCATATAAAAGGCTTTCTAATTCTCATTCTTCCTTTAATTCAGATGCTTGGATTGTGGATAGTGGAGCAACAAATCATATGTGTGTTAGCTATGATTTGCTTGCTAATGTTACTGTTTTAGCTAAACCTGTTATGGTTTGTTTGCCTGATGGACATACTAAAGAAGTTAATTACATTGGAGATGTGCAGCTGAGTTCAGACTTGGTTCTTTCTTCTTGTTTACATATAAACTCATTCAAGTATAATCTCTTGTCAGTTAGTAAATTACTCTCCTCTACTAAACTGACAGTTGAGTTTTATCCATCGTTTTGTGCCATACAGAACATTGAGAATTCTCAAGTTCTAGCTGTGGGAAGGATGATTGGAGGTCTCTACATACTGGATTCCAGTTCTTTCAATAAAGATGTCATTGCTTCATTTGTGTCTCCTACAGAATTGTCACTAGCCTGCTGTAATAATGCTACTGGTAGTTTTTCATGGCACTGTCGTTTGGGGCACCCCTCTGTTAATGTAACAAAACACCTTGATTTGTTACTTAACAGTCCTTTAAATGAAAGATACAATGTACCTTGTGATGTTTGTCAAATGTCCAAACAGTGCAGAATGGTTTTTCCATTGAGTTCTATTCAGACTTCTTATCCTTTTCAGTTGTTGCATATGGATGTTTGGGGACCATATAAGCAGTCTTCTATCCAAGGAGCTCATTATTTCTTGACAATTGTGGATGATTTTAGTCGATTCACATGGACATTTTTGATGAAACATAAGTCCTTGACATGCAACTTCATCAAACAGTTCATAGCATTCATTCAAAATCATTTCAAGGCTTAAGTTCAAACCATTAGGACTGATAATGGTACTGAGTTTTGTAATAAAGATTGTCATGCTTTATTATCTGGTCTGGGAATTGTTCATCAAAGATCCACACCATATACACCTCAGCAAAATGGTGTAGTTGAAAGAAAACATCGACATTTGTTGCAAGTTACAAGAGCCTTGATTTTTCAATCTCATTTGTCCACAAAATTCTGGGGTGATGCTATTCTTACTGCCACTTACATCATTAACAGATTACCTTCTCAGTTGCTGAAATGGAAGTCTCCTTACCATCTTTTATTTGGAAGGTTACCAAGCTATTCATCCTTGAAGACATTTGGATGTTTATGTTTTGCTACCAATGTTTCACCAAGCAAAACCAAGTTAGATTCACGAGCAATTAAGTGTATCTTTCTTGGTTATTCCCCTGGTCAAAAGGCCTATCGATTGTACAATATGGCCACTCATAGTTGTTTTGTTTCAAGAGATGTGATTTTCTTTGAAAATCAGTTTCCATTTCACAAAGATACTTCAAATTCAAAGTGTCCTGTGCCTATCTCTTGTGATGATAACTCTGATTACTTGAGAAATATTCCAGCTTCTATTGTTGTACCTTCTCAAAATGTTGTTCCTACATCTGCTACTGTGCCTTACTCTGAGGAATTACCTGTTGAAGCATCTCTTGATGTTCCTGACGTTGTTTCTTCTATGCCTATCAATGATACATTAGTTCCTCATACTAATGATGGTTTACCCGAGTTGTCCTGCCTCCTACTGCAGTTGTTACTCGTAAAAGTCATCGTGCTGTTCACAAACCTCTTTGGATGAATGATTTTGTTTTGAACAATGTTCATACATGTGATTTTACTCCTGCAGAAATTCCTCTGTCTGCTAGTACTCCTCCTACGTTTCCTTTTATTCATTCTCCCCACATTACTGCTGATTACAAGTGCTTCTTAGCTGCTGTCTCAAACATTAAAGAGCCTATTTGTTATACTCAAGCTCAACATGATCCTGTTTGGGTTGAAGCAATGAATAAGGAATTACAGCTTTGGAAACCAATGGTACTTGAGTCTTACTACCCTTCCACCTGGTAAAAAGGCCATTGGTTCTAAGTGGGTTTACAAAGTTAAGCTTCATCCCGATGGTTCCTTGGATAGGTGTAAGGCCGTTTGGTTGCAAAGGGGTTTAACCAAATTGAAGGTGTTGATTACACGATTCTTTCTCCTGTTGCCAAGAATGTCACTGTTAGGATTGTTTTATCCTTAGCAGCTGCTCGAGATTGGCCTTTACATCAGTTGGATGTTAACAATGCCTTCTTACATGGATATATTGATGAAGATGTTTACATGAAGCCTCCTGATGGTTACAGTTTGGCTTCATCTAATCAAGTCTGCAAACTTCAAAGATCCTTGTATGGTTTGAAGCAAGCTTCTCGACAATGGAATCATGAGTTTACTTCTAAACTGCAAACTTTTTGTTTCAAATACCGCTCATGATCCCTGCTTGTTTACTTACACAAATGATGATCAGTTTTTGGTGTTGCTGGTATATGTTGATGATGTTCTTATTACTGGTACTTCTCTTGAGTTAATTACTCAAGTCAAGACATTCTTACACAATTTGTTCACCATCGAGGATCTTGGTCAAGCACGTTATTTCTTGGGTTTGGAATTGGTTCGATCTTCATCAGGCCTTTATGTTCATCAACGCAAATATGTTCTTGATTTGCTTACTGATGCTGGTCTTACTATGGCCAAACCAGCTGCTACTCCACTTCCTCGTGACTGCAAGTTCAATGATGCTGACTCCCCTTTGTTCATTGAAGTTGATAGATACAGACGACTCATTGATCGTCTTCTTTACTTGGGTTTCACTCGTCCTGACATCACTTACGCCACACAGCAGTTAAGTTAGTTTGTTCAAGCTCCTACGAGCAACATTGGTCCGATGCACTTCATGTTCTACGGTGCATCTTAATGGTACTCCTTCACAGTGGTTTGTTTTTCCCTGTTCGATGAATCTTTCTGTATTGCTTATCTTGTGATTGATTGGGTCGCTTGCCCTCTTTCTCGAAAGTCTCTTATCGGTTATTGTGTGTTCATGGGATCCTCTTTGATCTCTTGGAAAACTAAGAAACAAAGCTCAGTATTCAAGTCTTCTCAAAGTTGAATATCGAAGTTTATCTTCCCAGGTTTGTGAATTGTTGTGGATTTCTTATATCCTCTCAAGGACTTAGGTGTTCCCACGCTTCTTCCAATCCCTTTTTGGTGTGACAATCAAGCTGTGATACATCTCTCTGCCAACCCTGTTTTTCATGAACGCACTAAGCATTTGGAGATTGATTGTCACCGGGTTAGGCATCAGTTCAAGTGTGGTTTTGTTCTTCCTCAATATGTTTCTACTCGATTACAGTTGGCTGATTTATTTACCAAGTCATTACCAGCACCTTTGTTCTCTGATTTATTGTCCAAGATGAGTCTATGTGACTGTCATAGACTTCCATCTTGAGGAGGGGATGTAGAGTTATGTAAATGTCTCATGTAGCTGTTTATATATTCGGTAGTCGTTTATGTAATCGGCATATGTGTATTGAATCATGTAACTGGTATAGTGTATCACGGAGTTTATGTTAGCTTACATTAGGCGATTACAATGAGAGGTGTGTTATGTACACCTTCTTGATTAGTATATAAGCAATGTACAATGTAATCTTCGTTGTATGTGTAATGAAAGAGATTGTGAAGTTCTTCTCTGTTCTTCATTGATTCAATTTGTTTCAATGTGTACTGTTACATTGATCAACTGATCATTCTGATCATTGATCCACTGTTAGTGTATGAATTTGTTCACCTTTCAATCCCCACCCTTGTTCAGTCGGCGGTTCAGACTACGGTTGCGGCCACCGACCAACATCTTTAGTAGCGCCCTTTCTCTCATCAGAGCCTCCCTTCGGATACTTTTGGTTTTATTTGTTTTTGTTGTAGGTTAGTATCTCCATTTCCTTCCCTCTTTCTTTCTCTTTTTCAAAGGAAAGGTAGAAGGCAGTGATGGAGTTACGGTGATGGTGAAGAGGTTGAGGTCATGAGAAAAAAGAGAATAAATTTTAGGGAGCTGAGGTGGGGGGTTGTTGGTCAAGGGTGAAGCCATTGCAAAACGCTACAACAAATAAACTAAAAATGCTAGTAGCGACGTGCGGGAGCAGTTGAGGAGCAACGAAGTTTGATCCAATCTTAGTTAGTGATGGTGCTCAATCGATGCTTCGTTGTAACAGTACGTGAGCATAGAGTGGTTCAAGTGCAGTGGAGTTGCAACAGCGGGTGGTCATGGCGGTTCCATGGTGATGTTGTGGTGGTCTACGTATAATTTGGTTTTAGGTTTAATTTGGTTTAGTTTGTTTTAGGGTTTAATTTGGTTTTAGGTCCCAATTTTGTTTTGTTCTAAGTTTAGTTTATGTTTTTTTTTCTTGACCAAAAATTGATATCATTCATAGCTCATAAGAATTGAAACAGAGACTGCACGAATGAGAGCTACGGCCCAAACTTTGGGCCTTTCATGACATCGCGATAGCCTTGCAAACACATGTGCAACCTCATACACTTGTCTTTTAAGATGAATGGTCTTCCAACTTGGATTAGCCAGTAAAACACTTTATAGTCTTCAAACACCCGACCCAACTTAGAGTCATTAATGCTTGTACTACACACTCCTTTTATTGTGGCCAAGGAGTCCAATTCGAACATGACACTAGAGAGCTCCAAATCCTGCACCCAAGTTAAGGTTTCTCTTAGGGCATTCACAATGGTTAAACTCCCACATTGGTTAGTGGAGTGTCACGTCATCATTTCATTACATTCTTTTCTATTACACTTACTCCCACAATAGTTAAACCCTTTATTACACACTTTATGGGACCCACAATCACATCACACAATTCTTTTTAAAAAAATTCAACACATTTTAAAAAATTCACATCACATATTCTAAAATTAACCAATAAATAAAACAACTATTATTCTTACATACCTAAATATATATTTTCGATTTTTTTAAAAATATTTATTTTTGAAATAATTAAAAATAACTTCTTAATTAATTTTTAGATAAAAAAAACAAAAATGAATCGACACTCCTAAATATATTAAAATATTGATTAATTAATTGACGTAAAAAGACATTAATAATATAAGAAAACATAGAAAATTTTCTTTACTACATAAGAAAAATAATAAAATAAAAGACAATACTAATTGTCAACGTCAACATTTTTAACATGGTTCCATATATACTCGACCAAGTCTGCTCGAAGATGTTGGTGTACTTCTCGATCACGTAATGATGCATTTCTTTGAAGATATTGATTAAAATCTTGAGTGGACCCCTGAGTTGAGACAACCAAAGGCTCCCCTTCATCGTTATCCCAACTGTCAATTGTGGGGCTTTCATCTTCAACAATCATGTCATGCAAGATTATGCATGCATACATTATATCTTTTAAATGTTCTCTACACCATAATCAAGGCAGCCTACGTACAATTGTCCACGTAAAATTTATGGAAGCAAAAGAAAGTGATAGAGAAGATTGAGAGGTTGAAGTATGTTATGTAAAAAATGTAAATATGAGTGAGTATATATAGGTTTAAAGAAAATTTTTAATATGGTAACGATATGAAAAACTTTGAAAAGAATATAAACAGTAAAAATCAGAACGGTCAAAAAAACGTATACATTTTTTACTGTTGAAAACAATGGCTTTTTTAAACTAATAGTAATAATACAAAAAAATAAATTTTAAAAAATAAAAATAAATAAAATTTGATTTAAACTGGTGGGCCCATACAAATTAATGTGCATGGGCCCACCTTTGCCATTCAACGCAGCCTCCACTGCACGCCCACAATGGGCGTGCAGTGGACTCGAGCGTGTAATGCAACCTCTTAGGGCTATTGCTTCTGCTTCAGTGGAGTGTGAGCTTCCATGAATGACTTTGGTGAAGCCATACACAAACATACCATTCGCATCTCGTATCGCAGCTCCAACTTCAATTTGATGGGAGTCACTGAAGGTCGTTGGTCCATATTGCATTTGAACTAGTTCTACGGAGGAGCTACCCATTTCGCTGGTTCATTCAATAAATTGGGAGGGTGATTGACAACATTTTTTGATTTGGTATGCCTCTAAGCTTGAAGCCATTCGATTCCATTGGCAATCACTTAGGTAAGAGGAGAATTGTTCTTCTGCCAGAGCTTGTTGTTCCTGAACTCCCATTTTTCCCATAAAATTATGCTGATTTTTGGGATGTCCTCTTTGTAGGGTGAGTTCCATCGACTGAAGAGCCAACTTTTGATGCCCATGGCCTCATTCACATTAGGATGCTTAATTCTCGAAGACCACCAACCTGGCGTAGCTGGACAATCCAGAAAGAGGTGCATTGCATCTTCTTCCTCCTGATCGTAATAGATGCATGTTGTATCAAGCTGCATCCCTCTTTTTGTCAACCTCAACTTAAGAGGTAGACATCATCTCAACAATCTCTAGGTAAATTGTTTAACTTTTAGTGGCATTTGTAGGCTTCATAATCAATTTCAGCCCCTCTCTTATCTATGATCGTTTATGTTCGAGAAGTAGTCTACTGCTACTCTGTACCCTGATTTTACTTGATAGACTCCATTTTTCGAGAAGTGCCATATCAACTTATCATCACCACCTCTATTCAGGTGAGCTTCTTTTATCAATTTTGAGTCTTTCTCATTGAAGATGTCTTCGATTAGCTCCACATCTTAGCCTCGATTCATAGGTATCATTAGATCACTGAACTTCATGTCCTCTAGCCCATCTGAAACGACAGTCGATACTTTGAAACTCTGATCATCTCTCAGCCAAGGATCATTCCATACATTGATTTGGTTTCCACTCCCGATTCTCTAATGACATACTTTCTCCAGTATGAATCTAAATGCAATAATTCCCCTCCAGGTGTAGCTATGGTTATTGCATAATCTGGCATGCATGAAGCTACTACTAGGATAATATTTAGCTTTGAGAATCCATGAAATTAATGCAATTGGATTGGTTAAGATGCGCCAACCCTGTTTTGCAAGCAATGCCAAGTTGGAATAATGGAGATCCTTGAATCCCATCCCTCTTTCCTCATTCCTTACACATAGTATAGTCCAATTCATCTAATTCAGACCTTTCCTCTCAGCTTTCTTCGAACTCCACCAGAAAGAGTTCATAATTTTCTGCAATGAATCGCATGTGGATAACGGTAATAGAAAGACACCTATACAATAAATAGATAGAGCTTGACCTATTGATTTGAGTAGAACTTCCTTCCTCGCCTTTGAGAAGAATTTGTGACTCCATGAGGAAAATCTCTTCTATAGTTTCTCCTTAAGAAAAGAGAAAACTTCATTTTTCTCCACCAATCAGCGATGGTGGCCCCAAATATTTGCTATTCTCGATATTTGCATGAACTACAATAGCATTTCTGATTTTAGCTTCTGTCTCGGTAGTTACATTGGAGGAAAAATACATTGTAGATTTCTGAATGTGTATAGCTTAACCTGAAGCCACTTCATATCTGTCCAATAAAGTCTTTATGTGAGTTGCTTCCTATAGAGTTGCCCTAAAGAAGAAGAAACAGTCATCTGCGAAAAGGAGATGTGTAACTGAGGGATCCATTCTCATAACTTTGCATCCATTTATTATTTTCTTTGATTCAGCTTTGTCTAGTAATAATGTTAAACCTTTTGCACATAAAATGAATAAATAGGGGGAGAAGGGGCATCCTTGAAGAAGTCCTCTCTTTGGAGAAATAGGTCCCTCTAAATCACTATTGATATCAATAGAGAAGGTAACCATGAACACAACCATTCTGACCCATTGCTCTTTGAAGACCATTTTGATAAGAATGCCTTGTAGAAAGGACCAATCCACTCGGTCGTATGCTTTACTGATGTCTACCTTGAGGGCAACATTCCAAGTCTTACTCTTAGTGTCACACTTAATACCATTCAGAGTCTCAAACGCCACAAGAACGTTATCAACAATTGATCTCCTTTGGGATAAAAGTTTATTGAGTTTCAGAAATAAGTGATGAGAGATGATGCTTGAGTCGATTAGCCACAACCTTAGCCATTAACTTGTAAATGACATTACAAAGAGATATAGGTCTAAAATCCTTCATTGTGTCTGGCTTGTCTTTCTTTGGGATGAGCACAATTGTTGTGTCATTCAACCCTGTAAGGAAATTTAGGTTAGCAAGCCAGTTAGTACAAGTTTGGAAAACTTCAGAACCTAAAAGGTCCCATAATTTTTGATAAAAGGACGGCTTGAAGCCATCAGCCCCCGGAGCTTTGTTTGGTTGCATTTGGGCAAGAGCTATTGTATACTCCTCCATTGTGAAAGGCATACTGATGTGGTGATTCATCTCCTCAATTACTTTTGTTTGTATTGCTTCTAACACTTCATTAGGATATATTTCAGTTGATGAAAATAGATTAGTGAAGTAGTTAAGCGCAATGTCCATCATCGCCCTTTGATCATCAACTTTGTCACCTGCATCAGTCAACAAATGGGTTATAAAATTATTTTTCTTCCTCTGATTAGTAGAGGAGTGAAAGAACTTCGTATTAGCGCCTCCATCCTTGAACTAATAAGCTTTGGCCCTTTGTCTCCAATAGGTTTCTTCTTGGAGAAGAGTTTCTTCCAGTTTCTGTCTCTTTGATTTCAGTTTGTCAGAGTTATTTGTGATCTCATATTGTATCAGAACATGAATTATTTATTTACTTTGCTTAATTCTTTCTATTAACTTATAGGTGATAGAGAATCCACATTAATCAAAAGCTGCTGCGTAACCCTTCATCAGTTTATCATACAAGGGAAGTCCTTCATGAGACATCAAAGTTTCTTTAACAACACTCTCCAACCCTTCTTCTATTAACCATGCATTTTCAAATCTGAACTTGTAATTAGATGATGGTTTACATTTCAGGGAGCATTGAAGAAGTAGTGGGCTGTGATCAGAAGTTGGGGCACATAGGTTCGACGATCTCGCAGTTGAGAAATGCCAAGTCCAATCCTCATTGACAAAAGATCGGTCTAGCTTTTCTTCCAAAAAGTTTGGAGTACCCCTGCCTCTCTCCCATGTAAATTTATGTCCCCCAAGATGTAGTTTATAAGTCGACAATGTGATATAGCTTCTTTAAATCCTTGAAACAGTTGCTCGAGATGCGGTGCACCTCTTTTTTAGCTTCTGGATAGAGAAGATCATTAAAACC
The DNA here is from genome assembly GCA_039657325.1 of Stephania cephalantha. Lineage (NCBI taxonomy): Eukaryota > Viridiplantae > Streptophyta > Magnoliopsida > Ranunculales > Menispermaceae > Stephania > Stephania cephalantha. Next base: position 60,703,126 of record CM077567.1, on the reverse strand, counting down.
TCCGATGACACACTAGGGATAATGATATTGTCAAGATAAGGCTCGAAGAGAATTTCATGCTAACCTCATACGTCCTCATTTAGGAAAACCATAGTAGCCCGTTGATCGCCATCCCGCTTAATTCAGGATATTGATTATTAAAGTACCCTAGTAGTGAACAATGCTCTTTGGTACGCCATAAGGCTACTATCCTCCCCCCTCCATGGCCTACACGATTGACATAAAAAATAACCTTCATAATTTTATATAGTTTTTATTTCTAAAATCTTGGTCTCCATTACAAAAGTTTCAAAAAGAAAAATAATACCTAGCTTATTAATTCTAACTAGATCTCTAAGTACTCTTACTATCCGAGGGTTACCGATCCCTTAGCAGTTCCAGCTTAAGAAATTCATTGTTGTCGGCTGGCCTATGACGATAGGCCTGTTGTTACAATTGATGAATCCTCAAATTCAATAATCCCAGATCCCACACCTTCCATGTTGGGTCTCGCAATCATGGGATCAATTACAACTAAACCCAAGCAATTAGATGGGCCCTTATTAGCCCCCATTTTCCTTTTCTTTCTGTCATGTGATGACCCCTTCTCAAATTAGGGCAAAGCCCACCTAATCCCGTCACTAAGCCTTAACCTTACCATGTAGGATTTAAGAAGAAATTAGTCAGCTTCCAAAATCTTTATTCTTAATAGTTAATTTTTCAAATAATTATTTTCTTATCTTATGTCAATTAATAAATCAAAGTTAACTAAAATTTACCAATTTAAAGTTTATTCATTGGAAGTCTTAACAATTTAGCGTAAGCTTTTACATGATACCTAGATTTGTGGAAAACTTGGAAGTAAACATCACATGCATAAATATATAATGAAAAGGCGATAAAATATATTAACATGTATCTGGTCAGGGTACTATCTCTCGGCCCATAATATATACAACCCCAAAAGTATATGAGTAAACCTACAAAGTCTTGTGTAGCAGTACTCCACTGGCTCAAAGGTAGTAGCCGATTTTCTTTTTGCCTGGTCTGTTACTTGATGGATCTGCACCCACCCTCATAAAAAGGATGGTGAGTACAGGAAATTCGAAAGTAACATTGAGAGACATTTGTTCACATTCCCAAATATAAAAGTATCTGAAAGCATAATAAAAGCAACTATGTTGAAAGGAAATCATGCTATAAGATACTTTAGTTAAACTAAATGAAACCGACACCAAGCTAAGTAGTAATGATCTAAGGTCGGTCGACCGAGGTCCTATCCCAATGCCTTATCCACTATATAAGGAAGGAGCTAAGCTCTACATCTATGTAAAGGTCGGAGCTATGCTCTACGCCTTTATAATCATTCCAAGTGCCAGTCACCTGCGATATATACTTGCCAATAACCCCAGGTCCCATACCCCGTGATGTCACTCAAGTTAGTAGAGAGATCTCGATCACCCCGGAAGTCTAGTGACCCTTGTGTGTCGCAACACCTTTATCATATCATAGTTCTAGATACAAGAACTACTTTCGTATTTCAAGAGATAACATGGTTTAAGAATCCAACAAAGCAATTGCATATCTAATGCATAATAGAAAATATATTTACAATATTATGTAACACCTATCTAATAGCATGTTGTTTCATTTGACCACATATATTACAATAAAAAATGACATAGCACATGCTTTGGAGTCAATGAAACCATTTAACCAATAATCTATACCATGATAGCAAACTCATGAAATGAGAGAGGAAATAAGTCATGATATATAGAGTACAATAGGCTACTCAGTCCAAATGACTGGAAACGATAACAAAACATGGATGAAATGTAAATAAATATCTCAATCGGTTTACTTACAATCCACGCAAATTTTCTAGATATTCCACCATCCCGACACCTCAAAACTCATATCTGAGCCCCCAAGACTCTTCCCTAGGTTCCTGATATCATTTAACATGTTTTTGAGTGTGTTTAGGCCTTTACTTAAGGTATTAAACTTATTTATAGTATTTAAGTAAATTTAAGAAATTGCAGATTTTTATGTTGTCATAGCACTTAGTGCGCTGGGTAACTTGATTAGCGTGCTAGTGATCTCATTAGCGCGCTACCGAGTTTCTCTAGGCGCTATATAAAGTTAGCGCGCTAGCTGACCTACCTAGCGTGCTATGTGCAAGAAAACCCATAATTCCGCACTTAGAATTCTTAGTTCTCTCCACGCATAGGCTTCATCAACACCTTGGAAACTCTGATAGACACTTCCAAAGGCCCAGGACATCAACAACAACATAAAAACAACCATACATATGACCCAATTCACAAAACTAACTAAGTTGTTAGTGTAAGTGAATTACCTAATTAATGAACTCCTAGCTTGATCAACTTCTACACCAATCCTACTGATTTTTCCTTCACAAATACTTGTTGATCTTCTTCTTTTCCAACACTTCTCTTCTCCAGCAAGCTTTTGCTAATAAAATGGGTTTGATTGTATGATTTGATCTTATCCAATCTTATATATTATGTTGGATTGATTAATAACCATTGATCTTAATGTAACTACGCATCCGAGACTAATCTAATGGCTTACACCTTGCCACATTTCCCACTAACTCTCCACTAACTATCTCTAAGTAACACCGATTTCAAACTCAATTGATCTCTTGATGTGTCAATACGCATCTCGAGAATTATCACATGGCTATTGTTTTAAATTGCTAACTTAGATACATTTATTATATATAATCAACTATAGCAACATTATTTCAACTATATAAGCTATACTAAGCTTAAAATAAACTTACCACATCACTATCTACCCCGGTTCCACGCCGACATGCACCTCGAGGCGCATCTGCACCCACGTCTCGACATCTATACACAAGTAGGAGTGACTTATTAGTCTACACTTATATAATACACTAGGCATACATCACAACAAATATAACATATACCTCGACCACATTGCCTCAGACATGACACGTATCTCGATGCGAGTCCCACATCATGGGTCACTGATCCCGATTAAGAAAATTAAACTCATATTAGGATTTCGGACCGTGATATGTCATTTGCGACAGTTATCTCCTCCTCCTCAGTATTCGCGGCTTCTGTTACGAGATTTTACATAGTCAACGCTCCCATATTTAAATTGGTTTGAATTTCTCCCAAGCATGGTAAGTCCGTGATCATCGCCTGAGATCCTTCCTGACTTGACCCAAAATAGGTAACTTTCTCTTTCGCCCTACGCTCATCGTCGACCCCTCGTCGGAGCCATTTTTCTCCGCTTTTATCCTGGTGTGATTGCCCAAGCCCCACAAATTGGGCCTTGCCCGGCCTAAGACTACATGGACTCCCAGTCAACCCCCATGAAATCAACGCATACCTAGTCAGCCTCTTTTCCATGTCATTTGATCATTAGTTGCTTATTAAGTCTGTTATTTACTTTAAATAAGTCTTAATAAATCTCAGCGGAAGTTAGTCAATTTAAAACAACTTAAACAATTAATGAGTAAGAGTTGGGACAATCCTAATATGGAAATCCTGCAAAAATAAATTTCATGTATATGCATGAAGTGGGAATCAATATAATACAACAATCAATTCATTATATACATGTATCTCGAGTCTCACAACCCATAATCAAAATATAACAAGAAATAACAAGTGTAATTCATATATACATCCAAAATATAAAAAAACTACGGTAATAGTAGAGAGGAGCTGACTCTAAGGGAAGCTCAGAGATAATCGCCAATCACAGGCTCCTTACTTCTGCTACTAGAGAGACCTGCAATTTTCACCAGTGAGAGACAATCCCAGTGAGTAAATCTAGAAGAAACTCAATAATATTTCAAGATAATAAATGATAAGTCTATAGATCATGCAGGAAATGCCGAAACCATAAATAAAGCAGTAAAGTACATGATAGACAGACTAGGACAATTAACGATGGGTATCAAGTGGCTCGAAAGCAAAAGATAGGGAGAGAGTGGTCTATACACTGAACACCGAAAAAATGTGTAAGTGCGAAAGTTGGTACCGTGGATCGAAGTCTCATAAGCCATACTAATTCATTCGGCACCTCTAGCTTTACCTAAGCCGTACTCCGAGATATTCCAAAGGAGGTCACAGTGACCCTGGTTACCTACTATTTATGGAACGTGAATGCCAATTAAGAAACCATAGTGACCCTGAATGCTCGCATCAAAAGGATTAAGACTTGAGAGGAGTCACGGGAGGTATCCAGCGCTCAACTCATGAGTGATCATAGTCAGATAGGGCTAAACACTCAAACACCTAAGTCACTTGGTGGGGAATTATAGTCCTATAATTTAGCTTATCATTTCAAAAATAAACAAGGAAAGTGAAAGGAAATAGTATTGATTTTATGACTGGTTTACTTACCTTAACAAACAATAATATCCAAGCTAAACACGTCTCCCATACGTCTGTACAACACTCTTGATACCAAGAACTAACGCTCTAGGTCCCTTGTACCTATTAAAGTTTATTAGGTATCTGTTAGAGCTTATTTAGGTTTAACTATCCAGTTCATTAAAATACATTTCACTATTTGCCTTAATGTCTTTTCTACTTAACTTAGACTAAATATTAACTTCCATGTGTCCTAAACAAGTTTATACTAAATCCTCGGGGTCCCTAGTCACTTATTCTTACCATACACGAAGGTTTGATGCAAAGGGATAACTCCGAGAAGTCTCTTTTATTCATTTTAAATATTCTTTTGACACTTAACTTGGCCAAAATGCCCAAACTTGATGTTACAAAGTTGTATACATTCTCCCTATTATTTTTAATTGTTATTGAATCATCGAAATCCATTACAAACCATTTCAAGTTGGTTTAATGTATTGGTTTGCAAAACAGTCCCTTAGGGACTTTAAATTAATTTCCAAAAACTTGATTTTTATGCAACTTGAAATGTGGCTAAAACACTAATAGAAATTCCCAAAATTCTTGATGTTGATTCATTGAAGTATATTAACTTAAAACCAAGGTTGTTAAGTGGTAAACTCTCATAATTATGAACAAGAACAAAATTTGAGACAAGTAAAACTTTAAGTCTTTATTTGTAAATATTGATCTCTTATTTAAAGCATGATTTGAAAACTAAGTTAAACACACCGAAAAATCAAAAAACTTGTTTTACACCTTTACTATGATCCAATAACATATTCTAAAAATTTTGGTTCAATTTCAACATCATTTGATGCCTGGAACACCTTAAATAAACAACTCATTATGTAAGTAAATTTCACCTATTTTAAAACCCATTTGAATAATTATTCAAAACACCTCAAAATTATGTGAAACTCTTGGAGAACCTAATTTATATTATTTCAAACTATTTTGAAGATTTTGGTTATTTTTCGATTAGTGGAAGCCCCCCCGGAAGATGTCCCGACATCCAAACACTTATAAAAGGAATTATCTCTATAGACAAGTATGGAGTTTCAGTCAATTCTTGATAAATAAAACAACTCAACTTTTAAGAGGTACTAATGTTAAGTTTTTATTCTACATATAAGCTTTCCGAAATGGTAAAGTACGTTCAAATCCGATTAAAACTGAGTGAGTTATGCTCAAAATGCCAAACCAACTCACTTTGATAGAGTTTCAGACTAGCAGTATAAAAAAATTTCATAACTCTCAAACCACACATCCAAATAATGTGATTTTTAGTGAGAAGCTTTTCCAAATATTCAAAAATAACTCATAAAAAAATCAGCTAATTCTGAGAAAAAATAAAGGATTTATGCTCTCTAGAATTTCAGCTCTAATCTTGACATTTCATCAAACATGTAGTATCCATGAACAACTAAATTCACAATGCATGATTCAAAACCCCTTGATTTATGTCCAACATTTACACCCAATATAAGACATCATTGAACATCAATATAGGAGTAGAAACTCAAAGATTAAACGCCTAATTATATAAGAAAATCAATACATTCTTTCATTTACCCAAAATCCCCAATTCTTAAACCAAAACATAAGTTGATACAGAGCCACAAAGTCATGCTATTATATTGGGATATCAATGTGGGCATGATTGAACATTGGTTAAAGTGCCATTCTTGGGCTTTTTTTATTGTCTTGATATTTAGTGAACTTAATCGTCGGCAATTTGCTTGAGAACAAATCTTGGTTTTTACTTTTATATTTAAGGTTCAAGTAGCAAACTATGAAGTTTCTATAGTTTATAATTACTATAGTTTGGGAGTACATGAAATAGTAAATGTATTTGTGTAATATTTCACTTGTCTTATAAGTCATGTATAGCTATTAAGTAGAAGTCGTTCAATTAGGGTTTTTAAGAGTGTGACTTTCACATTAGTTGGTATGTGTGTGCTAAATTAACCAAACGATTTTATTAGTTTATGCCTATATATAGGCAAGGTCTCATATTGTATTGAGGGACTGATTTTTATTAATGACAATTAAGCTTTACTTTTGAGAATTAGAATTTTAATTCTCTGGCCCTAGTTTGATTTGTTCGTGGATCTCGAGCAATTCAATTTGAAATATTATCTATGCGTTTATTGGTATCAGAGTCACGAACAAATCAATCTAGGGCCAGAGAATTAAAATCCTAATTCTCAAAAGAAAATTTTAATTTTCATTAATCAAAATCAATCCCTCAATACAATATGCGACCTTGCCTATATATAGGCATAAACTAATACAATTGTTTGGTCAATTTAGCGCACACATACTAATTGATGAGAACTTTTCTAAAAAAGTCACACTCTTAAAAACCTTAATTAAACAACTCCTATTTAATAGCCATACATGACTTATAAGACAAGTGAAATCTTACACAAATACACTTGCTATTTCATATACTCCCTAACTATAGTTATTATAAACTATAGAAACTTCATAGTTTCCTACTTGAACCTTAAATATAAAAGAAAAAATCAAAATTTGTTCTCTAGCAAATTGACGACACTTAAGTACACTAAATATCAAGACAATAAAAAAACATAAGAATGACACTTTAACCAATATTCAATCATGCCCACATTGATATCCCAATATAATACCATGACTTTGTCGCTTTGCATCAATTGTCATATATCGCTATATATAACTAAGAATTTAGAGGATTCAAAAAAGGGATCTCATGCTTTCTTCAACTTAATCTAGACTCTAGAGGAAGACATTTTTGAACCATGATGTGCATCATGATTTTAAAAATTAAGAAAGTGCGGCTTGGTCGAATAGTGGTTGTGCGACAATGGATCCAATGAATTACAAACAAAAGTTGACATTTGTTGTCAAATTTTTTTAAAAAAATTGATAACAAGAAAATTTTTTTTAGCTCACATATACACATAATTATATCTCTAAGCAAATAAAAAATAATAGAACAATCCAAAGCATGATATATATAATGAACATGGTATGCGACTTGTTGAAGTCTTTTTCTTGCGGGTTTTTATGTTTCATGAGAGAGTTTGAAACCAAAATACGGATTGTGATAGATTTGCAAAAAAAAGGTAAAGTTTGTGATATATTTGAAAAATCTCAAAGTTTGTTTTAGATTTGCAAAAAACTTAATAGTTTGTGTTTTTTAGTTATTAACTCCTTTTTTTGTTACACAGTTGTATACCATTAATAGTTGAATTGTGGACTTCTCTTAAAGTTTCATTCATAATGCTTTTTTTAAATTTAATTAATTAATTTGACATGCTTTAATTTGAAGTAGTTTTACCATATAGTAGACATAATCATATTCATTTCTAAGTTGGAATTTTTAGGTCAACAATATATGATTCCGCCTCTTCAACTTTTTCTTCTTTTTTTACATAGTCATATCCATAGAGAATTTTATAGCATTATAATCAAGTACAAATAGGAAGCATAATCATTTGCATATAGTATTATTTAGTTGATTGACATGCCATGAATAGTGAAAATTTTATCTTTCTATTTCTTTAATATGTATCAACTTAACCATTAATTCTTAGAATGCATCATCAAATGAATAAAAAAATCTTATAGTTCTTAAACTTGAGGGGTCTATATTGTAAGACCATAATGTGTCTCATAACATCCTATTAACTTATGTATTCAATAAATTATTTAACGTATGGACCTAAAGACTTTTTGAACTTCTATTATTGTTACTAATTTGATAGAACTTAGTATTAATGTGCGAAGCTCAATGATTCTCCCTCATGCCTATAAAAAGGAACTTGTACCATCAAATAATGTGTCGAATGTTTGAGGCTCATGAGGGCAATAAGGTCTGGGTGGTTTTAGGAGACTAAAAGCTTCCACATGTAATTATCTAACTGATCTATGTTTTTATGTTAAAAGAATGCTTACATATATTAGTTTTTCTTTTTTTTTGATGTAGGTCTATATTAGTTATTTCTACACAACTCTGTTACTTAAAAGCTTGAATAACATGTATAATTGTAATAGTTCAGGTATCTAAATAGAAGTAAGGATATATATATATATATATATTTAATTTGAGATTATTAATATAAATTTGACAAACATGAATGCCTTTTTTTAAGATAATTGGATTGCTTTTGCTAGATGACGAAGCTCGTGAGACATGAAAGCGTTCAGCTCTCGAGTCTACTTTCCAATGGAAGAAATGACAAGTCATTTGGATTTGAAATGAGGGGGTTATGCCCTAAACAATGAAGCTTGGTCAAAATAGACTTTGTCCAAAGTTAGCCAATTTGATGTCGTTCTTTCCCAAACCTTATACTCTTTTCTAGAAACCTCCAAACTTTTTCAAACCACATTGAAACATATGAAATATCATCATTCTATCACACGCTTCTAGACTCACTTTACTCCTTCTTGCCTCGCTTATTGTGCAAACCATTCATCACCTTCTTTACCTACCACCCACACAAAATGCCCTGGATTAGTATATACTCATGATTTGTTTTGCCGAAATATAAAGTAAATACTACTATAAAACATAAAAACTATGCTACACATCACAAGTGTGAATTTGCAATATTGATGACTCATATTAATGGAGTGTATTTACTTTTTTGAATTACAAGAAGGGCAGTTAAGATTTCGCTTGGTAGTGTTTGGTTGGTAGGAATTAGGAGGTGAGAATGGGAATTGGATTAACTCCAATCATAATTTTTCTTTCTAAAACCACACAAATGAGTTTGGATTCATAGTAATTGTAATTCCATGAAATTTAATTCACGAGTTCAAATTCCCATACAATAAATTCTTAGGAATTGAGTTCCCAGATATTTAGATTCTTACATAAAATTCCTACATACCAAACACACCCTAAAGTATAACGGACATACATAAACATTCATAGTATAGATTCATAAAGCTTAACCTGGTTTAATTATATGTATACACTCGGAGAGCTTAAGTGAGCTTGGTATGGTTCTTAATTTTTGTTGGTTTGGTGTGGGCCCAAACATATTAACGAGTCCAACTCATTAAGGATTCTAATTTCAATTAGAATCAGAAACATAAATGGTGAATATGAATCAGCAATTCATGATTCGTGGAAAGTCGACTTCGTGTGCGACTTGGAGGCCGAAAAAATGAGTGAAATCGTTCTCTTGATGTACATTTTTTGGGGTGAGCAATCTCTCTAGTTTTCCTCTCTCTACATTGAAGGCATATCAAGATCTTGAATCCGAAAACGTGCGGAGAAGTTTTGGTGATTTCTTGGTGTTCAAGAAAAGAGGTGCAAGGGTTTGATACAATTGGAGTAGTGTTCTTCGTTCTTAGTGTGATCATTTAAGTTCTTGGAAGATATATTTTTGTATTACTTCATTGTTAGTGAATCTCAAACAATTGAGATATCTTGTATTCTTTATTCACATAGTGCATTGTTTAGAGTTTGGCCCCTGATTTTTACCTCTCATTTGGAGGGTTTTCTACATTAAATCTTAATTGTTTTGTCATGTGTTTATTTTCATGGATTGGTCGTGGTTTGGTGGAATTAGTTATTCATCCGTTACATTATTCAAAGGGGTTGAGTAACCCCAACAAGTGGTATCAGAGCCGCGGTTAGATCGTGATCGGGGATTAATTGTGAGAATCGAGATGGGTGAGGAAAAATCATGTATGATCAAGTTAACTTCTTCGAACTATTCAATTTGGCAAGCGATGATGGAAGATCATCTTTATTGCAAAGATTTGTTTGATCCAATTGAACTTGTGCATGTTAGGGCGTGTGCCCTAAGTCAATCTATAAACATTATTTATCTCATAATTTTAGCTAATAAAATAGAGGTTTATATTTGTTGTTTTATCATAAGTGATTGCAAGTTTACCTTATAGTAAGATCCATGGGTATTTGTTGAAATATCATAAATGTCCTTAGTCAGTCATTATATTGGGTACTATAATGAATTAAGACTAGTGTAAATCTTGATTGATGTTCATGTGATGATCATGCGTATAGGAATACGAATCAAGATCATGAGTACTTGTTAGGGAATAAGGTACTAGACCGACCCGCTATGAGAACACCATATGGATTAAGTCATAGGTGTTACTCATGATATGTATATCATTTAGTCTTTCGACTTGAGATTACCATAGACTTCAATATTAGGAGCATGATAATTTGACACAATCAAATATTTTCTTTAACCGGACAATTATAAATATTATGATTGGTTACCGTGTGAATAATATGTGAAGGTGTGTAATCAAGATAGAATTTGTCACTCTCGTATAGAGAGAGATATCAGTGGATCCCTCGATAAGATAGACTGATAATGGCCAAGACCATGTGAATTGATATGATGAATTTCCCTTGGATGTTTTTCAGTTTATTTAAGATCGAGACTGGTACGATTGAACATTAAGAGTGACTTTTCATGCCTTATGTTTAATCAAAGGATATCGCATGACAAAAATGATATGATATATGTTATAAATTAGGTTGTATCGATGTTGATATTCATGTAACTTGGGTAGTCATAACGCCTTGCTAGAGACCGCTTATGACTTGTGTACCAAAATGGTTTTTGGTTCACTGCCAACGTCGCATGAACCTATTGGGTCACACACAAAGAATGACTTTGCACTATTTCAATTGGTTCAGAGTAATGAATTTTATATGATAAAACTCATAACATAAAAGCCCTTATGGTTTTTTATATGATAACTTATTAATAGGGGCGTATGTGTAATTTGTTTAAACTGCCTAAATACAATAGTTGTATTACGAATAGGATTTTAAGTGAGGGCTTATCTACACGTATAAATAAAAGGTGAAACCCTAAAACGAAATAAAATTTTTGTTTTACAATTTTCAATTTCTTTGGATTTAGGGAGAGAAAGAAAAATCATTTTCAATCTCTCTTGGGGCTAGCACTCCAAATTGTGGTCACCGTTCGTGTGTGAATTTCTAATAGAGGACGTGCACTTGAACGTCTTGAAAATCGAACAATCAAAAAGGAAATCACGGAATAAGGTATGATATTTACTTTCGTAGATTTAGTTTAATGGAACTTATTTTCGATCCTGTTGGGGTTATTCAAAATTTGTTTTGAATTTTTCGCTGCGTATGAACCCAAAAAACTCAACGGTTGTATCAGAGCATTAGGCTCGGTTCTATTAAACGTTTGCATGTTTTCAATGATGTATATATGATACATGTGTGAAAACATAATCTTGATTAATGTATATATGATATACATATAGATTCTGTGATAATTGTTATGAAGAATTGGTTTTAAAGCATGTTGTTAATTCATGTATATTGATACATCGCATGATATGATTCAATGATAGTATTCATGTTTAGAATATTTCGATTAACATATATTTTTATATTGAACGATATGAATTTTGTATGTTCATGGTAGACTTCATGTTTAGGTTAATACAATTATGATCTTGAACACATATTTCGTTTTGTTCAATAATTATGTATGTCTCCGTGATAAAGATAATGATTAGGTTAATATGATTAATTTAATATGATTCTGATGTTGAATGCATGATTAATATCTCGAAATTGATTTTGATCATATATCTCATTATAGCAATCCGTTAGTATATTCCTATAAGATAGGAGATAAACTTGTAATTGGATTAGAATTACAAATCCTATAAGATAGGTGAGATATAAAACAAATCCTAATTAGATTAGGATTCAAAGTATTTTAAATTCTAATTGGATTAGGATAAGATATTAAGTTAATGGTGGGCCCGAGATAATTAAAAATATTTTAATTAATATTTTCGGATTTAAAATAAGGGGCGGTTTTGGTTGATTGGATTGACTAAAATTATGAGAGATTTTTGGTGATTTTCAATATTCAGAATTGAAGTTTGTTGTCTAAAAAAAAATAGGGGCGCTGCCCCCTGTACCTCCGTCCACTGACCGACTAGCGAGACCGCCGTTAACTGTTCATAGCGTCTAAAATTCGTACAATAGTCAATATTTGTATCATTTCCTAACCTTTTAGTGATTATTCATGCACTATAATATATTTTATTTATCTTATTTAATTATGATCACTAAAACAAACAAAATTTTCTTTTTCAAATTTTAAGTCAAGTGTCATTCATTCTCAAACACTTGTCAAGGCTTCGATCACATCAATATGGATATGCCTTCGCAGAGTGTATTGTGTTATCTTGGTGAGGTAAGATGAGTAACTGTTACTCTATTATTTGAAGTGGTTAGACTTGATAAAGCTATCAAAATAGTTTTGGGCTTTAGGCACTAGGTGAGATAAAACATGCTAAGACATAAGATGTCATAATCTCATAAAATAACTAAAAGTTACATATGATGTAATTGGTAATTGGTACCTACCTAAATAACCTAATTCGAAGTGTCATGCCTTAGTTGTCTTGGAATTAAGTGAAACATGGATTTTAGTCCCTTTAATTAACATAACATTTTTAAGGAGGATTGTTAATTTAATGGGAGTTTATTCCTTTATACTAAAATGAACTTTTGCATAATCTTTGTTGTAGATCTATGGCCTCTTCAAATCACACTAATCCCTTGTCAATGCGATCCACCTTGAGAATGATAAGTTATCTGGGACAAACTTTATTGACTAGTTCAGAAACTTGAGAATTGTTCTTAAGCATGAACGCAAGTTGTATGTCCTGGATGAATCCTATTCCTGATGAACCACCACCAATGCTTTAAGAGCCGTGAAGGATGCACATATTAAGCATGTCAATGACTGAACTGATGTTGCATGCGTTATGTTGGCAACCATGGTTCCTGAACTTCAGAAGGACATTGAACACATGGAAGTTTACGCAATGACTACGATGCTGAAGGAAATGTTTCAACAGCAGGCTAGGCAAGAAAGGTTCGAGACAATTAAGAACCTTCATTCTTGCAAAATGGCTGAGGGTGCGTCAGTTAGTCCTCATGTTTAGAAAATGAAGGGCTATATTGACCATCTTGACAGACTAAGATTTCTCATAAGTCAAGAGTTGGCTACGGATTTGATCCTGAATTTATTGCCTGGTAGTTACTCACAATTTGTGATGAACTATAACATGAATAACATGGAGAAGTCTATCTCAGAGTTGCATTTGATGCTTAAAACTTATGAGCAGAATGTCAAGAAACCCATTCCTAGTGTGTTGATGGTTCATAAAGGAAAGACTTTGAAGAAAAAGGGCAAAGGCAAGGCTAAAGTTACCAAGGCTAATGTGACTGTCACAAAGCCTAAAGGCCCATGCTTTTTCTACTTCACAGTCCCAGAAGGAAAAGGAAAAAGAAGGAAATTGTCATTTGTGCTATACACCTGGACATTAGTTCAGAAATTGCAAGCTCTATTTTCAAGATCTAAAAAAAAAAAAAAAAGAGTAGTGCGACTACTGTTTCAGGTATTTATGTTATTGAAGTTAACTTGTCTACTAGTGATTCCTGGGTATTGGATACCGGATGTAGATCTCACATTTGTATTAATGTGCAGGGTTTCACCAAAAGTAGAAAGCTAAAGAAAGGAGAAGTCATCCTACGAGTTGGAAATGGAGCAAAGGTTGTTGAGTTGGCTGTAGGATGCTATGAGTTAATTTTACCTAGTGGACTTGTTTTAGTTTTAAATAATTTTTATTATGTCCCTGCCTTGAGCAGAAACATCATTTCAATTTCATGTTTGGATTTGGATGTTTTAATTTCATTATTGCGAATAATAAATGTTCCGTTTCTCATATAGACATTTTCTATGTGAATGCTAATTTGTGTGATGGTCTTTATATTCTAAACATGAAAAGGTCCATAGATACTCTCATTTTTAATGTAAATACAAAGAGATTCAAGTCAAATGATTTGAATCAAATCTACTTTTGGCATTGTCGCCTTGGCCACATTAATGAGAAACGCATTTCTAAACTCCATAAAAATGGACTTTTAGATTCATTTGATTTTGAATCATATGAAAATGTGTATCTTGTTTATTAGGCAAGATGACAAAAAGTCCCTTTACTGGACATAGTAAAAGGGCAAGTGATTTATTGGGTCTAATACATACTGATGTATGCGGTCCTATAAACGCAATGGCTAGAGGTGGTTATCGTACTTTATTACATTCACTGATGATTTCAGTAGATATGGTTACGTGCATCTCATGAAACATAAAGGTGAATCTTTTGAGATGTTTCGAACATTTCAGAACGAAGTGCAAAATCAACTTGGTAAAACTATTAAAGCACTTCGATCAGATCGAGGTGGTGAATATTTGAACCAAGAGTTTGATGATCATCTTAGAAACAGTGGGATTGTCTCACAGTTAACTTCCCTAGCAACTCTACAATGGAATGGTGTTTCTGAGATAAGAAATCAAACTTTATTGGATATGGTTCGATCTATGATGAGTCATGCAGATCTTCCTATTTCCTTTTGGGGTTATGCCTTAGAAACTGTTGCGTTTACACTAAATCGTGTTACTTCTAAAACGGTTGATAAAACACCACATCAGATGTAGTTTTGGAAAAGACCAAGTTTGTCTTTCCTTAAGATTTGGGGGAGGTTTTCAAACGACAAAAAATCTCAGAAAAATTATCAACCAAATCTACCAAGTGTGTATTCGTTGGTTATTTTAAAGAAACTAGAGGATTCTAATTTTATAATCTCGCTGAGAACAAAATGTTTGTTGCTCGGAAAAATGTCTTTATGGAAAAAGAGTTTATTTCAAAAGACAACAATGAGAATAAAGTAAGTCTTGAAGAAATTCAAGAACCACAAATAAACATTCAACCGCCAGTGGGATATCAACTAAGCCTTGAACTAATTGATCCTCCACAGGTGTCACAAGGCCCTCGTAGGTCTAATAAGGTAAGACATCAGCCTGAGAGATTTGGATTTCTTATTACTAATAGTAGTGAGATGTTGCTTATGGATCAAAATGAACCTACTACTTATCAGGAGGCTGTTTCTAGCCCTGAGACAGATAAATG
This sequence comes from Stephania cephalantha, assembly GCA_039657325.1. Taxonomy (NCBI): domain Eukaryota; kingdom Viridiplantae; phylum Streptophyta; class Magnoliopsida; order Ranunculales; family Menispermaceae; genus Stephania; species Stephania cephalantha. The sequence continues at coordinate 60,687,707 of CM077567.1, read as the reverse complement.
GCTTAGTGCCATGAATTCTGAGATGCAATCCATATATGATAACCAAGTTTGGAACCTGGTTTATTTACCTGAAGATGGTAAGACCATTGGATGTAAATGGGTTTTTAAGAAGAAAATCGACATGGATAGCAATGTGCATACTTATAAAGCACGGCTAGTAGCAAAAGGTTTCAGACAGACTCAAGGTGTTGATTAAGATGAAACTTTTTCTCCTGTAGCCATGCTTAAATCCATTAGAATTCTAATTGCCATAGCCGCATATTATGACTATGAGATATGGCAAATGGATGTCACAACAGCTTTTCTAAATTGAAAGTTACTTGAGGACGTGTATATGATACAGCCTGATGGGTTTGTTCATCGTGAGACTTCTAGGAAGGTGTGCAAGCTTCAAAGATCTATTTATGGATTAAAGCAAGCTTCTCGGAGTTGGAATATTCGTTTTGATGAAGCAATTAAGGAATTTGGTTTCATTAAAAACGAAGATAAGCCTTGTATATACAAGAAGGTCAGTGGGAACGTGGTTATTTTCCTGGTGTTGTTGTTGATGATATATTACTCATTGGAAATGACATCCCAACCTTATCGAGTCTCAAGTCTTGGTTAGAGAAGTGTTTCTTAATGAAGGACTTAGGAGAGCAGCGTACATCCTAGGGATTAAAATCTATAGTAATGGATCTAAAAGGTTGATCGGTCTAAGTCAGAGTGTTTATATTAATAAGGTATTGAATATGTTCAATATGCAAGACTCTAAAAGAGGTTCATTGCCAATGTCTCATGGTATAAATCTCAGCAAGACTCAATGTCCGAAGACTGATGATGAGCGAGAGCGCATGAATACGATTCCATATGTATCAACTATCGGATCTATCATGTATGTCATGTTATGCACTCGACCTGATGTATCATATGCTTTGAGCGCAACAAGCAGATATCAGTCCGATCCCGATGAGAGTCACTGGATAGCAGTAAAGAACATTCTTAAGTACTTGAGAATGACTAAAGAAGTGTTCTTGATCTATGGAAGTTTGGAAGATGAACTTGTTGTAAGTGGTTACACTGATGCAAGTTTTCAAACTGATATAGATGACTTCATATTGCAGTCTGGATATGTGTTTACTTTGAATGGAGGTGCAGTGAGCTGCAAAAGTTTGAAGCAAGAAACTATCGCAGATTCTACAACTGAAGCTGAATATATTGCAGCGTTCGATGCAGCTAAGGAGGCAATTAGGAACAAAAAGTACATCCCAGAACTTGGTGTGGTTCAGAGTATAGCTAACCCCATTGGCTCGTATTGTGACAACAACGTGGTGTTAGCACAAGCCAAGGAACCAAGATCACACCACCGATCTAAACATATACTTAAACGTTTTCATCTTATTCGAAAAATCATTGAGAGATGAGACGTAAAGATTTGCAGAGTTCCTACAGAAGATAATGTTGCAGATCCTTTGATGAAGGCTCTTCCGCAAGCGAAACATAATGGTCATGTTAAGTCATTAAGTATTAGATACATGAATGATTGGCCCTAGTGCAAGTAGGAGATGTCAGAGCATGTGTCATAGGTCAATCTACAAACATTATTTATCTTATAATTTTAGTTAATAAAATAGAGGTTTTATTTGCTATTTTATCATAAGTGATTGCGTGTTTACTTAATAGTAAGATCTATGAGTATTTGTTGAAATATCCTAAATGTCCTTAGTCGATCATTATATTGGGAACTATAATGAATTAAGACTAGTGTGAATCTTGATTTATGGTCATGTGATGATCATGCGTATAGGGATATGAATCAAGATTATGAGTACTTGTTAGGGAATAACATACTGGACCAACCCGCTATGAGAACACCACATGGATTAAGTCATAGGTGTTACTCATGATAGGTACATCATTTAGTCCTTCGACTTGAGATTACCATAAACTTCAATATTATGAGCATGATAATTTGACACAATCAAATGTTGTCATTAACCGGACAATTATAAAGATTGTGATTGGTTACCGTGTGAATAATATGTGAAGATGTGTAATCAAGATATAATTTGTCACTCTTGTATAGAGAGAGATATCAGTGGATCCCTCGATAAGATAGACTGATAATGGCCAAGTCCATGTGAATTGATATGATCAATGTCACTTCGATATTTTTCAGTTTACCTAAAGATCGAGACTAGTACGATTGAACATTAAGAGTGACTTTTCATGCCTTATGTTTAATCAAAGGATATCGCACGACAAAAGGATATGATATATGTTATTAATTAGGTTGTATCGATGTTGATATTCATGTTACTTAGGTAGTCATAATGCCTTGCTAGAGACCGCTTATGACTTGTGTACCAAAATGTCTTTTGGTTCACTGTCAATGTCGCATGAACCTATTGGGTCGCACATAAAGAATGACTTTGCACGATTTCAATTGGTCCAGAGTAATTAATTTTATATGATAAAATTTATAACATAAAAGTCCTTACGATTTGTTATATGATAACTTATTAATAGGGGCATATGTGTAATTTGCTTAAACTGCCTAAATACAATAGTTGTATTACGAATATGATTTTAAGTGATGGCTTATCTACACATATAAATAAAGGATGAAACCCTAAAACGAAATAAGATTTTCGTTTTACAATTTTCGAGTTCTTGAGATTTAGGGAGAGAAAAAAAATCGTTTTCAATCTCTCTTGGGGCTAGTACTCCAAATTGTGATCACCGTTCGTGTGTGGATTTCTAATATAGGACGCGCACTTGAACATCTTGGAAATCGAACAATCAAAAAGGAAATCACGGAATAAAGTATGATTTACTTTCGTAGATTTAGTTTAATGGAACTTATTTTCGATCATGTTGAGGTTATTCAAAATTTGTTTTGAATTTTCCGCTACGTGTATACCCTAAAAACTGAACAGTACAAACCAAACCAGAAAAAACATCCGATGCTGATTGGAAGAAAATGCACAAGAAAGCTGCTAGAACTATTAGAAAATGGGTCAATCACAATATCTATCATCACATCAGTAAAGAAGTTGATGCACAAGTGTTGTTGAGAGAATTGCAAAGTATGTGTGAGAGAAAATGTTTATAGAACAAGGTTTCTCTTGTTAGAAGGCTTGTAAATATGAAGTACAAAGATGGACGGTCAATGATAGAACATTTATATGATGTCGAATATTTGATTAATCAGTTAAGTTCCATGAAGATAGTGTTTGAGGATGAGTTACATGCACTATTAATTTTGAGTGCTTTGTTAGAAAGCTAGGAAACATTGGTGGTATCTCTTAGTAATTTCGCACCGACTTGTGTTTTATCCTTATCCATGGTATGTGATAATCTTTATATGAAGAGACTAGAAGAAAGGATAAAGAGATTGATACTTCACATGCTTTCGTTACTACATCGAAACATAGAGGCATAAATATATCTAGATTTAGAGATGAGTCTCAAGAAAAGGGAAGATTTGCTTGTTATCATTGTGGCAAGGAAGGGCATATTAAAAGAAATTGTAAAGTGTGGAAAAGAGAACAGAACGATGAGAAAAATCAAAACAAAGCGGATGATCGGAACACTACAACTACTAAATCAGATGCAAATGAAGAACTGGTTGTGCTTTCTTTTGTTGATGATCAAGGTCATGTCACTAATGCAGATAGTGAGTGGGTCGTTGATTCAGGAACATCCTTCTATGCTACACCAAGGAAGGATGTCTTCTATGTTTTTCAAGCAGGGAATTTTGGAATGGAAAATATGAGGCACAAAAGGTTTACAGATATAATTGACATTGGAGATGTATGTGTGCAGACAAGTGTTGGTTGCACGGTGATTTTGAAAGATGTGCAACATGTTTTAGTATTGCGTATGAGTTTGATTTCTACTCATGTTTTGGACATAGATGGTTATTATAACATCTTTAGAGGTAAGAAGTGAAAACTCACCAAAGGCTCAATTGTTGTTGCTAGAGGAAGATTGAGCTACACACTTTATAAGACTCAATTGAAGACTGTCAAATGTGACTTGAATGCAGTTGAAGATGATTCTTCATCAGATTTGTGGCATGGAAGGTTGGGTCACACGAATGAGAAAGGGTTGCAGATGTTGGCAAAAAAGTCTTTCATCCCTTTTGCCAAAGGTAAAATTCTAAACCTTTGTGATGATTGCTTATTTGGTAAGAAACATAGAGTTTCTTTTTCTTTATCCTCTGAGAGAAAAGGAAATCTATTTGAGTTAGTTTACTCTAATGTTTGTGGCCCTATTGATGTAGAGACTATGGGAGGTGTCAGATATTTTGTTACTTTTATTGATGACGCTTCACTGAAGGTTTGAGCGTTTGTTGTAAGAACAAAATGTCATGTTCTTGAATACCTCAACCGGTTCCATACCATGATGGAAATAGAAAAAATAGTTTTTTAAAGTGCATTCGTAGTGATAACGGGGGAAGTACACTTCAAAGGAGTTTGAGAATTATTGCTCAAAACATGAAATCAGACATGAGAAGACAGTTTCTGGTACTCTTCAGCACAATAGTGTTGTTGAAAGAACAAACATAATCATCCTAGATAAAGTTAGATGCTTGTTGAAAATGGCTCAATTACCTAAGTCATTTTGGGGTGAAGCTCTCAGTACTGCTTACTACCTAATGAATCGCTCTCGTTCGACACTGTTAGAGTTTGATATTCTAGCGAGAGTGTGCTCTAGGAAAGATGCTAGTTACTCTCATTTGAAGGTGTTTGGATGCAAGGCGATTATGCATGTACCTAAGGAGCAGAGACATAAGCTTGATAATAGGAATGTTTCGTGTATCCTGTTAAGTTTTGGAGATGCAGAGTTTGGCTATAGGTTATGGGATCCAGAAAAGAAAAAAGTCCTCAGATCTAAAGATGTAGTCTTCCATGAAAATAAGGCCATAATAGATTTCAAGTCATTAGAGAAAATTACAGTTGATGATGATGTTGATTCTCTTCCTAAACTAGTTTCTCCTTTGATTAGTGATGTCACACATGAAGGAGATTTAGTTGAAGAACATATGGTCAATGATGAGCATGCACATGATGATGTTGATGACGTGCAAGCACCTGATGATGATGATGATGATTCTGAGCAGGGGGAGCAGCCTCCTCTACCTGCACCTTCAGCAGAGTCTCCACTGAGAGGGAGAGAGAGGGAAAGTTCCTTCTATGAAGTATCCCAGTTCTACGTATGTTACGGTTACTGAAGAGGGGGGGAGTCAGAGATTTTCCAAAAAGTTTAGATTCTCACTAACAAGAATCTAGCTGATATGTTTGTCAAGGTGGTGACTCGCGACAAACGTCAGTCCTACACCAAGTTGGTGGGACTGAGTTGCAATTAAGCAACATAGATGTTTAAATATCTCCCCATGGGTTGGAGGGGAAGATTTTTGGTTTGGTGTGGGCCCAAACACATTAACAAGTACAACCCATTAAGGATTCTAATTTTAATTAGAATCGGAAACAGGAAAAGGTGAATACGAAACAACAATTTGTGATTCATGGAAAGTCGACTTCGTGTACGACTTGGAGGCCGAAAAAGAAAAGAGTGAAATTGTTCTCTTGGTGTGCATTTGTTGGGGTGTGCGATCTCTCTAATTTTCTTCTCTTTATATTGAAAGCGTATCAAGATCTTCAATCCGAAGACCCACGGATAGGCTTTGGTGATATCTTGGTGTTCAAGAAAAGTTGTGCAAGAGTTTGATATAATTGGGGTAGTGTTCTTCATTCTTAGTGTGATCATCTAAGTTTTTGGAAGAGGTATGACGCACGTCGAATGCGTTAATAAAATATATAACCTCAACCAACTATTTTGTAGATAATGGCAAAGGGTCGATCCCACAGAGATTGATAATCTTTCTAAGGTTTTAAAAAAAAAGGAAAACGGGAGTTTGAGAGCGAATATTGAGAAAATCCAAAAAGACATGAAATTGAAAATACTTTGTAACGAAATCAATTAAGAAGAGTAACCTAAACCCTCGGTATCACAAACTTCCTCAATTGGCATAATCAACCCTATGGTCGTCGATCTAGATAAAACATGCAATTCAAAGGTAATTTAGAGTAGCTATAGACCCAATAACGTATGAGGATCCTCGCTCTTCCTATCCTTGGTAGTCGAGGTACGACGATGACTACTTTTCTAGACGAACGTATAACCTTATACTCAAGCGAATTAGGTTTAATAGAATGGCCGCAATGGGCTTTGTGAAAGCACTACCTAGACTACCGGTCACTAGTGTGTCCGATTTAGCCTAAATCCCTAAGGTATTTGACCGGTCCTAAAAGGAGCCAATCAATTGGTATGGTCAATTGCCACTTGTATGGTCTTATTGCGTAAGGACGGATGCGTACGACTCACTAGCAATATAATCAAGGTTTAAATCTAAGTTTAACCCTAATCAATCAATCGATAAAAAGGGAATAAAACACCAATGAAAAGTAATTAAATTAGATCTTACATAGGTTTGACGCTAAAAGAGTTGTTTGATCCACCTCTGATTTAGATTGGTGAGATTAGCCAGACATGTTGATGGAAAACCTTAAATTCTTGATGTTATTTCGCAAACAAAGGTTGGGAACAGTGATCTCCTGTGTTTCTATTTATATAAAACCTAAAAAAATATATTCCAAAACGAAGTTCCTTAAAATTCGCACTAAAAAGTCGGTCTTCAAAATGAGGCCGTGGACGTGGCGACGGACAGGGCTATGAGTGAGGCCACGACTCGGAAAATGAATTACAGGAACTACGGTGCCATTATACGACGCGAGCCACGGTGCGAGTTACTGTTTTTTGTAACAAACACAAAAATGAGGCCGTGATGCTTAGATTCCATGCCACAGCCTAGAAATACGGCTTGGACCACGGCCTAGAATTCTGACATCTTCTCTCTCTTGATCTCCATGACTAGATTCTTCTAATATTCACACTAATTCTTCATTTTAAGTCCTAACACCTGTAAATCACACAAATGAGAGATTGTTACCACTAAATAGATAGATTTATGGTTCAAAATCACACTAAACACTATATTATGATATCTAATTATACGCTTATCAAACACCCCCAAACTTAGACTTTGCACGTCTCGAACAAAGGAATGCATGAAAACACACCTTATTAATAAACAAAATAGACTCCTAATAACTTTATTAGCTAAATAACAACTAACCTACCTTATACCCGATTCCAAGTTTAGTGGAGTTTCCTTTGGTTTCAATGCCACTAAATCAACCATCCCGTTGAAGAGGTTCGGAGTTAAGATTTATCTAGAAACAGAGTCCAAACATCAATAGAAATCACACTTCAAAGAACTAGACTCAGTCAAGACAAAGACCGTCTACTACTCAAAAGTTTTTGGGCTATGAACTCAAGCACGCAAGTTTACAATTTCTAAAAAATTAGTGCTTCTACACTCAAGAGGGTACCATAGATGAGAAATGCAACCACGCTCTCCATTAATGTAGATTTAGCACAGTTAAAGGTTAATAGGTCTTTAAGTAGGTTGTAATAGGGTCGGGTTAGTGTGTCAATGAAAGGATATAAGGAAAATGCAAATGTTGGAAATGGTCGAATCAACCTCATTATAAGCACTGAGAACTAACACGCACAAGGAGTTCACATAGATAAACATAATACTTTCAATTTGCATTCCTCCCTTTTTTCAACCACTGATTCTTCAATTTGGCTCTTTCTTTTTTAATTCTTTTTCTCAAAATGATAATTTTTTCATTGAATTCAATGCCTAATTCATATTTCTTTTCTTTGAAGTCGGTGGGGATTTATTTCATTAAAAAACACCCTCAAACTTGGGGTTTTGTACATTTTACTCCAAAACTTGCTCTTTCTCACTTTCGCTATGATTGACCAAAATTTTCAACTAGGTAAAAGGATATAAGGCTAACTGCTAGGGTTTTAATGATAGGCATTCAAGAAAGTAAGGCTAAATTTGGCTCAAATTGGTTAACTAGTGGTAAAATGATGGGTAGACTTAAGGCTAAGGGTTTAAATAAAAAAACTGCCTACTTCCTCCCCCTAAAATGTTTCAATCATGGGATTTCACCTCGAGTAGGTCACACCCTCGTTCTAGCACCCTAGAAATCTGACTTTTTCCACTTGCAAAGTTATGACCACCTGCTCTCTTTGGTATCTAGCACAAAGTCTCAACCTCTTACTAGGTCCATAAACATGCAATCTCAACAATGCCAATAACGCTCTAGATTGAATGTTTTTCCTAATTTTTAACAAAGTTCAAGTCTCATAAGTGGCTTAAGTAACTCATCCACAACCAAAAGCACTCAACAAGATTTCGAGTGACTCTAAACTCAACCAGATGGTCCTTACCATGAACTAAAATATGCATGAACACCCATGTAATCACAAAAGTACCATAGACATAAATAAACTACTCTATAGCATGTTATGACAAGATGGTGCATGAACAAAAATAATAAAAACAGATGGAAAGGTGATAGAAAAGAGGAAAGAATAGGTGAAGATACACAACCATACCATACCAGTCAATCCCACTGAACACGCAAAAAAAAGTAATTGTTATACCTGTCATCTTGCGCAATTCCTAACATACCAACCAAGATTGATCCTTAATACCTGAAAGCCACCCCCAAACTTATTCCAAAACTTTGTCCCCAAGGTTTAGTACTAGCGGGAAGTGAGTAAGAACAAAGAATAGAAAGTGGGTGAAAGAGAAAGTGGAATAGAGATAAAGTGAACATAAAGTAAGTGAGTGAGTGGAAAATAACATGCTCAAGTACTAGTAAATGTGAAGTTGAACCTAATCTAGCATATTACATCATAAGATAAAAAAGTCTCTCATGTCTAAGTGACTAAGGAAACAATAAAAAATCATCATAATAAGAGCAAGAACTAATAAGCTAATGAGTTAACTTAAATAATTCCCGCCGAATCTTGCGAGCCCGAAGTCTTTCAACTAAGGGTGAAATCAACAAGATGGTGGAAGGAAGTCTAGGGTTTTGGGTCTACTCAAAGACCCGCCACTAACGCGGCGACTTAAGTTGGTTTATATCCCAACCAAGTCTCAAAACACCTAAAATCCTAATTATATGTTAACTCCTTAAAAATGTTCAATTTATTCCAAGAAAATGTAATCCAAAGCCAAACCAATGAAACTCGAGGTGCTCCAGTGCCTCCGGTGCTCGTCAAACATTTATAACACCTATAAAAATCCAAGAAACCAAGGTAGGGTTTTATTAAACAAATATGTATTTATATAATAAAAACTAAACTAAAACTGAAATAAAAGAAACAAAGTTGTGCTGCCTCCCAACAAGCGTTTTTCTTTTACGTCTTTGGATAAACTTGGCATGATTTATCACTTGATGCCCTCTCTTTTCGAGATATCAACAATAAATGGTGCATCTATAGCTTTGGGCAATGAAACATACATACCCTCATTCAGGACCTCTGACACAAAAGATTATGTCGCATCATGATCATCCAACACAAAAGTGTTGACAGTGTAGAAAATCTATGAATGCTCCCTTACTTCCACCCCTTTGTATGATTCAACAAATATGCATGGGAGGGTGGCTGGTTTCACCAACACCAGATGTTGGCCTTCCTTGCTATGTTTTTGTGACTCTTCCGACCTTTTCGAAAAAACTTCAATTTTCATCTCATTTTCCTCTTTCTCATCTTGTGCAATGATAATGTTTGGCTCAGTTGGAGAGACTTCACATTCGTCTGTTGCTTCACTTCAATAATCCTCAACCTGTGTAACCTTATTCACCTCAACATTTTTTAATGTAACTACGCTCGCATTCTCCTCTGGATAAAAAATTGGTTATGTATTACACAACTATTTCTCGACAATCAAAATCTCAAGCATAGTATTCATTTGACTAAGTTGAGTTTCCAAATTTTGCAACTTTGGATTCACATGTTGAAATTGTTGAAACTCTTCATGTAACCGCTATTGATTAGTCATTACTTGTTTCATCATATCTTCCAAGAATATGTTTTGTTGAAATTGTGGTTCTATTCATGACACTGTTGATCAACTTGTTGAAAAGGTAGTTCATGGCTGAAGATCAAGTCATTCATCATGTCTCATATAGACCTATCTTCATGAAATTGTTGATCAACTCATTGAAAAGGTAATTCTTGGCTGAAGATCAACTCATTCATCATGTCTTGTATAGATCTCTCTTTATGTTGAGGAATCTATGGACTTGGTATGAGCTTAAAGAAGTCGGGTTGTGGCGATGCATAGCTAGAATAATGAAGCTTCTCATACTTTGGATAGTAAGGACAAGCATATGTGGAATGAGAATAATCCTCACAAATTTCACAAACCTCGACCTATTGCACAAAAGAATGCATGTTAGAAAATTGATGTCCATTATATGACATACCTACCCCATTCACATTGTGATAGTATGAGTCTTTGAATCGACCATAGTTGTGGGAGTAGGAGGCTATTGCGGAGTTACCTGCATATATGTTAAGAACAAGGGACTAGATAGACAAAATAAATAAAAACCAATCCCCCGGCAATGGCACCAAAAATTGACGTGCTCCAACACGTCAGTAAAAAATAATTCATAAACCTACTATTTTGTAGATAGTGGCAAAGGGTCGATCCCAATAATTCTAAGGTTCTAAAAGAAAGGGCAAATGAGGGTTTGAGAGCGAATGTTAAGAGAATTCAAAAAGACATGAAATTGAAAATACTTTATAACGAAATCAATTAAGAAGAGTAACATAAACCCTTGGTATCACAAACTTTCTCAATTGGCATAATTAACCATATGATCATCAATCTAGATAAAACATGCAATTCAAAGGTAATTTAGAGAAGCTATAGACCCGGTAACGTACGCGGGTCCTCGTTCTTCCTATCATCGGTAGTCAAGGTACGACAATGACTACTTCTCTAGTCAAATGTATAACCCTATACTCAAGCCAATTAGGTTTAACATGATGACCGCAATGGGCTTTGTGAAGGCACTACACCTAGACAACCAGATCACTAGTTTGTCCAATTTAGCTTAGATCCCTAAGGTATTTGACCGGTCCCAAAATGGCCAAATCAATTGATATTGTCAATTGCCACTTGTGTGATCTTATTGCATAAGGACGGATATGTACGACTCACTAGCAATATAATGAAGGTTTAAATCTAAGTTTAACCCTAATCCATTAATCAATAAAAATGGAATAAAACACCAATAAAAATCAATTAAATTAAATTAAATTAGATCTCACATAGGTTTGATGCCAAAAGAATTGTTTGATCCACCTCTGGTTTATATTGGTGAGATTAGCCGGACATGTTGATGGAAAACCTCAAATTCTTAATTTTTTTCGTAAACAAAGGTTGGGAACAATGATCTCTCGAGTTTCTATTTATATAAAACCTAAAAAATCTATTGCAAAACGAAGTTCCTCAAAATTTGGACTAAAAAGTGGGTCTTCAAAATGGGGCCGTGGGTGAGGTCATGGCCATGAAAACGTAAAACAGGAGCCACGACGCCATTATACGGCGCGAGCCACGGTGCGAGTTACTATTTTTTTGTAACAAACACGAAAATGAAGTCGTGAAGCTTGGATTCCATGCCACAGCTTAGAAATACGGCTCGGGCCACGGCCTAAAATTCTGACATCTTCTCTCTCTTGCTCACTATGATCGATTCTTCTAATATTCACACCAATTCTTCATTTTGAGTCCTAACACCTATAAATCACACAAATGAGAGATTGTTACCACTAAATAGAGATTTATGGTTCAAAATCACACTAAACACTACATATTATGATGTCTAATTATACACTTATCAATGTATTTTTGTATTACTCTATTGTTAATGAATCTCAAGCAATTGAGATATCTTGTACTCTTTATTCACATAGTAGATAATTCGAAGTTTGGCCCGTAGTTTTTACTTCTGATTTGGAGGGTTTTTCTCGTTAAATCTTGCGTGTTTTGCGGTGTATTTATTCATGCATTGATCGTGGTTTAGTGGAATTAGTTATTCATTCGTTTCATTATTCAAAAGGGTTCAGTAACCCCAACAATTTTAAGCATGCATAACTAACAAAATAACTAACAAAATCCATAATATTCTATTAAAGATTAATGATGGACTTGAGAGTTGGGAACTATGTTCTCCTCAGTGGCCACGGCATGATGATTAAGGCTTGATGTGTTAAGGATATATTGCAGCCCCCTCGCACTATGTAAATCCAAGTCCATTTAATTAGAGAAAAAAAAAAAAAAAAAAAAAAAAAGCTATTTTGACCCACTTTAATTTGACATGCCAATTTGGCACATACTTGATTATGACTGTTAATTTTTACATCGTTGTGCACATATGTACATTTACATGAAACTCGATGTGCATTTAATGGACTAGTGCGAGCTAAACCCATAGAGTTTGAGATGATGAACCCCACAACTTGGAAAAGCGAAAGCTAAGAACTCTCAAGACATGAACTACGCAACTTGGAAAAGCGAAAGCTAAAACCCTTATAAATGAGTAGCCAAATCTAGAAGAACAGCCAACCAGCATGGCAGCTAGCACAACATTGACTTGGTCAACATTCCTCACAAGTACACATGCCTATAAATGTGCAATTTGTCCTAAGAGCGTAAATTAAGATATCAATGTTAATATATGTGTGTATGACACAACAAAGTTTGAAATAATTGTATGGAATACATTTCACTTAAAATTGCAGCTTTGACCAGTCAACAATCACCGCTTTGATTCTTCAGTTAATAAGTTCTTATTAGCACAGCACGCGACTTGACCACTATTTGAACTAATTAGTGTTTTTTGAAAGATGAAATTAATCCTTCGAGATCAAGCCTAATTAAACAAACGTATTAAATGCAATATCAGACCTAACTCCTGATGTAATCTCCTTCTTTTTCCTACCTAAATGTCAAAGATTGATTTTTTTTTTTTGGGTAAGCACTTAAATGAGTTAGATCAATTTCATGTCTTCATTAGCAGGCAAGTTTGTGTGACTGTTCAAGTCAACAAATTTGCAGTTTCTAGATGAACAAAAATAAAAAAGATGAAGAGAAAGGATAATATCCTGTTTAGAAAAAATAAAATAAAATGCTTGGGTCTTTTTTTTTTTTTTTTTTTTTTTAGTAATTTTGGGTGATGGAACTTTTTTTCACTGACCCTCTCCACTTAAGTTGGACTATCTTGCCACAAGAATTTAGTTTGGTGCCTCAATCCCATGAAGTAAGAGAAAAATATAATTGAAGTTAAACAACATGATTTAATCATATAACCTATATGGGTCACCAAGACCGTCTCCGTAATTTTTCCACTACATTCAATATTTTATTTAGTACTTGACTTATATTGTTTGATATCCGATCAAATCCTACGAACCTACCCACCAAACAAAAACACGAATCTTTTTCTTATAATTTATGATATTTTAGTATGATTTTTGGCATTTAAGGTTCTGACTTGAGACTTTTAGTTAAGAAGGAGAAATACTCAACTTAAAAAAAAAAAAAAAAAAAAAAACTATGTAGATATCGCCTGTATCACTGTATGTATAATAATGTAACTATTCCTCAACAATAAAATAGAATAATGCCTATGAGAACAAATAGATGATTCCCATTAAAGTTCTCATTCATTCATTGAGAGCAGTATGTATGTGTTCATAAATGCAAGCTATCTTTTCAGCTGGCATTAACTATGCAACACACCAACAAAAAGGGAACTTTAATTTGTATACAAAATTCTGCAGAATATTGGATTGAAATGCCAACAACATAGTACTAGCATATTACCATTACCACCACAAACTACAAATCTCTCTTTGTTAGGCCTTCTGCCCACATAGATCTAAGCAGCTTAAGCAATGCCCATTTCATGTCTTCATTAGCAGGCAAGTTTGTGTGACTGTTCAAGTCAACAAATTTGCAGTTTCTAGATGAACAAAAATAAAAAGATGAAGAGAAGGATAATATCTTGTTTAGAAAGAAAAAAAAAAAATGCTTGGATCTTTTTTTTTTTTTTTTTTTTTTTTTTAGTAATTATGGGTGATGGAACTTTTTTCTCACGGCCCTTCTCCACTTAAGTTGGACTATCTTGCCACAAGAATTTAGTTTGGGGTCTCAATCCCATGAAGTAAGAGAAAAATATAATTGAAGTTAGACAACATGATTTAATCATATCACCTATATGGGTCACCAAGACTGTCTCTGCCACAATTTTCCCACCACAAACCTACTAACCACCAAACAAAAACAAGTATCTTATTCTTATAATATATGATATTTTAGTATAATTTTTGACATTTAGGGCTCGGACTTGAGATCTTTAGTTAAAAAGGAGAAATACTCAACTTAACCAAGTAAGAATAATAGTTAAAATAAAACAAAAAACAAAAAAAACACCTATGTAACTATGGCCCATATCATTGTATGTATAATAATGTAACTATTCCTCAACAATAAAATAGAATAGAAAACTTTTTAAAAATCATAATCACTTATAAAATTTTTTTGGTACCTCTTAAATATTTACAAAAATTTTAAAACTTTCATATGAATTCAAGTAGATTTATTGAATAGAAAAATTCCTATGAGAACAAATAGATGATTCTCATTAAAGTTCTCATTCATTCATTGAGAGCAGTATGCAGTATATGTGTTCATAAATGTAAGCTATCTTTTCAGCTGGCATTAACTATGCAGCACACCAACAAAAAGGGGACTTTAATTTGTATACAAAATTCTGCACAATATTGGATTGAAATGCCAACAACATAGTACTAACATATTAACATTACCACCACAAACTACAAATCTCTCTTTGTTAGGCCTTCTGCCCACATAGATCTAAGCAGCTTAAGCAATGCCCTGGCCTTGTTCTTTGCTCTAACACTGCACTGGCTTTGAAGCAGCAACAAAAGTTGCTTCACAATTCCTGCACTAATAGCCTCTTCTCTTCCCTTAGCATTGCCACTACATATCATCAACAATGAGGTCACCGCGCTTTCGCTGCCCCCGTGATCGTCGGAGACTTTGAAAACCATCTTCACTAGAATTTTCACACCATTGTGGTTGCTAATTAAAGCCTGTTTTGCACTCTCTAGTTGTAGTACTAATTCTAGTGTTGACATTGCTTTACACACTTCCCTGCTAGTGCTGCTAACACTTAATAAAAATGTTACAATGCCATCAACTAGGCCTTCTCTAATGGCATTCTCCCGGTTCGATTCGAATGAGCACAACGCGGAAATCGCTTTGATTCCAGCTTCAGATGCCTCGGATTTGAGATTGAGAAGCGCAATAACGCCGCGCAGAACGCGTTCCGATTGCCCGATTAACAAGCATAGCTCTTTGGTTTCCATTGTTGATGAAATTGCCTCCACTAGACTGCATAAACTAGTCTTCATCTTTGTACTCCCATTTTGTAACAAAGCTTTGAAAGACTCAAAATTGGAGGTCTCTTTGAGCATATTGAGAGAACCCATATCACAAAAGGGCAGTAGAGTGAGTACACAATCAAGGGCCTTCTCAAAAACCTCTGTTTTGTCTTGAGAAACCTCTGCATTTGAGCAAAACAAGAAGTTGAGAAGTAGTGGGAAGAAACCCAGTTGGATCAAACAAGACCTCTTCCACTCAATCTCAGATAATATTGAGATCTTGTCGAGGGTGTCAAGGATTGTAGTGAAAATGGGTTGTTGGGATTCAAGGGTGTGTTTGAGAGAAGCTAAAGAGAGGTCTGGATCAATGACTCTCAAGTGCTGATGATGATGATCTTGGTTACTGGGTTTGGTGAGCCACTGATTGATTAAATGCTTGAGTGTGTGATTGGGAACAATTGATGGGTCTTGGAGCTTCTGCATTGTGACTGGGCATGTGAGGTTCCCTGCTTTGAGCCATTTTTCAATGCTGGATCTGTCATATGTTTGGCCTGTGGAGAGAGTGACTGGATCAGTCAACAAATCTAAGCTTATTGGGCATCTGAACAAATGGGGAACACCCATTACACCTACTTCCTCTACTTCTTCTTCTTCTTCTCTCATCACAGTTTCTCAAAACACTCAACAATGGATGAGACGAGAAGAAGCCCTGATTATAAGCAACAAATACATGTGATGTCAGTGGATGCAGGGGTTGAAATCAGGGGGAGTTTGGCACTGAAAAAAAAAAAGGAGATGAGTGATGAGAGGAGAGAGTACTTAGTACTTAGTACTTACACTGTTGTGATTAGCAAAAGAAGAAGAGCGAGTGGTTTGATGAATAGAGACTACTACTACTACATGTGGGTTTGCAGGTCACACGCTGACATGAGATGGAGAAAAAGCTGTAGACTTGCAGGATTTCGGTGACAGCACATATGTAGAGGTTAAATAATGGCAAGAGAACACCAAGAAACAAACGCTCGAGGGACACACAAGAGGGTGGTGGTTCTTATCCTTGTGTGCGAGAGCAAGACCAAATTATGATTTAGAAAAGAAAAATACTACTGTAAATGACAACGGTTAAGCCACACTTCAATGTATATTGGCCTGCATGAGCTCTTAATGCGGCCTCAATCCGCATGTTATGCATCGTAATTTATGTACGCTCGCATCTTGAAGTGTGTACCTGCAGCCCTTGTGTGGACCAATGTGTTTTGGAGTACTGTGACTTCCGTTGTCATTGTAGCACTTCTCAGAAAGAAAATGAGATGTACTAGGGTTATTCACTTTGGATACTTCGAAATGTTCAAATCAATGGACACTAACAAATGGGTGTTGGGTGTCCTAAACGAGACACCTAATTATTTTCCTTATAAAAATAGGAAAGAAAGAATTTTATCAGACAAATTAAATAAGTTAAAATGCTACAATAAACACCTAAGACAATTTCTTCTAGAAACCACCTAAGACAATAGATCATGTGTAAAATCATGCTAGATGGTTTCAAGTGAGGATTAAGTATGTGTAGAATTTTAGGTCTGGATATATGGAAAAATTATTTCGATTGGTTGGCAATTAGCGTAAAATTTTTGTCTCTCTTTATGTTAAACAAATAAGTATTGGGGGTGTTCTCACTTGCAGCTATGCACTACATCGAGTATGGGTGCAGTGATAAATGAGCAAAGATTTTCTTCACATTAGCAAAGAGAAAGGGAGGTAATTAATTTGAGATTGACATTAATTTCCTCCTTGGAGAGATGTGAATTGGAAAGCAAGGGGAGAGAGAGTATTTTGAGGGGTGGTCAAAAGTGACCCACTAATACCAATTTGTCAAGTGACAAATTTTGAACAAAATAAGTGTTGTAATAACTGATGCTTTTGACGTTTGAATCATCCACCAAAAAAAGAGGAGGGCAAGGGATTAAAGAAAAGAGAATATAAGATAGCAAAACAAGAAATGAGAATGACAAATTGTGGGCACTGGTCAGCTAGCTAGTCACAAGCTTCATGAGGATAGCAATTAATGTGTATCCAAATCACGAATTATTCTATCCCTACTATCTATGTTTCATGTGACTTCTTAAAGCTTGTAAGATTAAATAAATTAAAATCAATACAGTAAAGAAAAAAAAAAGAAAAAAAGGAGAGTTTTAAGGATCAACCAATAATTTTCTCTTCTTTTTCTTAGTTTTTCCTCGTTGAGTAGTGTGGAATTTACTGTAATCTACGAATTTATGATTGATTATATAAAACTTTTTTTTTGGTAGTCATGATTGTATTATACAAAACTTATGAAGAGTTTATCATCAAGGTAAATTTGATGTCATGATATAGTTAATTTTTAATTTTAATGGGGATTTAGCAGGGATTAGTCTTATAATTAAACTTTTTTTATAACAAAGAAATCAATTATTAGCTTCATTAATTTGGACTCAAACCCCTAACCTCTAAGGGAAACATTTGTACCAAACCAAATCAGTGAGCTACCCACTAAATTGGTCTCTTAATTAGATTTTTATTTTAAAAAAGAAGAAAACAATAGCTTGGTAATAGCTTGGTTGATCCCAACCTATATAACCTTTTTACGAGAACTGTAGATTTCTATTGTCCTTAAAGAGCTAAAAAAAAAGAAGAAGAAATTGAAGGTCTTTGAGAGCACCAAAAAGATAAATTAAATAAAAGGAGACCTATTACAAGGCTGGCCTTCAGGGTCGAGTTTGGCAACCGTCTCGGGCCTCGTCCTTGTTAGGGCCTCACTTTTTTCAAAAAAATTAATTATATAATATACAAATAATTTTTCATAAGTAAGAATTATTGTAATCAACAATAAATCCTTAGTCCTAAGAAGACGCTTCCTCCAAAATCCTAAAAAGCTATATTTCTTATTCTTTGGCCCTAGTTTTAGTTTTTTTCAGCCACCACTGATCTTCTATTTTGACCGACGGTGGCTCCAATGATATTGTTTTATTTTTGCTCATTAAATAAAACAAATCTAATTAGATAGGAGATCGGTAAATTGTTCCTTTAGTGTTGCAGTTATTAGATCCAATATTGGCAGAAGTCGAATCTTCAACTCTACATCTTCATTTACACTTGTTTTTGGATTTGCACGCCTACATCTATTAGATTGATACTTTTCATTTGCATTTCTTATTAAATATGTTGTAAGGAATCACCGCGAAATACCCTAGATCGTAGTCACACGAATACACCCAAAGGCAATAACCACGAAGAAAATAACGAACACAAGAATTTATGTGGAAAACCATAAAATCAGGGAAAAACCACGTGCAAGAAAAAGGCAATCCACTATCAATAGTTTAGTACACAAAGAAAAACCTTCCTGTATTTAAACTCCAGAGATAGATACCCTAATAAGATTCAATCTTACAGCCTAGTGCGCCACATACATACCCATAAACACTTCTGTATGCACGACCCTCACTATTGCTTTTGGCTCCTCAACAAGTACCTCAACACTACATGTTATGTACCTGCTTGACAAAGCACGTACACTCAACACCCTTAACACTATGTCCTTTCACTTAACAGTGCTCACCTATTTATAGGTGTTACATGCAACTACACATAAACCAACACAAATTTAACTCCTAATTGGAATATAACATATTAACGTAATTTGTATCCAATTACTAATTAATCTTATGTGTGATCACCGTGTATGAATGAATTCGTGTAGGACATTAATTTGAGTCCAACTCAAATTACAAGTTTGAGCCACTTGATTCAATAAAATAAGTAGTTTTTTTTTCCCTCATAGGAAGTTTAGATTTTCTTTCCATGTTGGAAGTTTTATATTTTGGGAGTTTAGGGTTCCTAGGCAAGTGAATGACGTTGCTCATGTAATGACGTAGCTTTCCCATATATAAGCTAGGTAGATTGTGGATCCTTTTTCAAATTAGGGCACTGCCTGGCCTAATCCTATCATTAAGCCCTAACCTCCACCATGAATGGCTTAATAACGTATTAGTCAGCCTTTTTCCAAAAACCTTTGCCCGTACTAATTCATTTTTTTTCAAATAAGCATTTTCTTATTTTATGTCAATTAATAAATCAGAGTTAATTAAAAGTTATATAGCGAAAGTTTTGACAAATTAGAAGAAGCCATTCACGTAAAACCCTAGTGTGTGAAAAAGTAGGAAACAAAGATCACATGCATATATATAACAAAACGACAACAATAAATCATCATGTATATGGTTAGGGTACTATCTCTAAACCCATAATATATACAACCCCAAAAGTAAAAGAAAGACATATATAAAAGTCATACAACAAAACAAAAAACCTATAAAATCAGACGTAGCAGTGCTCTGCCAACTCAGAGGTAGTCACTGATCTTCTCCTTGCCTGGTTTGCTACTCAACTGATTTGCACCCACCGCCATAAAAAGGACGGTGACTATAGGAAAGTAGAAAGTAACACTGAGAGAAATTTGTTCACATTTCCAAATATAAAACAAGAATGATCTAAAAGCATAATAATAGCAACTATGTTGAAAACAAAATCATGCAAAGAGATCTTCAGTTAATAAATATGAAACCGACACATGGCTAAGTAGTAATGATCTAGGGCCGATCCGCCGTAGTGAGTCCTATCATCAATGCCTTTATTCCACTATCTTAGGATGAAACTGAGCTCTACATCTCTGTTGAAGGTCGGAGATGAGCTCTATGCCTTTATAATCAATCATAAATGTCAGTCACCTATGATATATACTTGCCAACAACCTCAGGTCTCATACCCCGTATGTTGCACAAGTTAGTAGTGAAATCCCGACATCCCTGAAAGTCTAGTGCCATCTTTATTATCTCATGGTCCTAAATACAAGAACTACTTTTATATTTCAAGGAATAACACAATTTTGAAATCCAACAATAGGATTGCATATCTAATGCACAAAGGAAATGGAATTTACAATACTATACACCACTACCTATAACATGCTATTTTTTTTAACTAAATGTGTCAACAATCAAGAATGACATAACACATGATATAGAGTCAATGAAAGCATTAACCAACAACCAATGCCATGATAGCAAACTCACGGAATGAGATGAATCAACAAGTCATGAAATATAGAGTACTAAAGGCAAATCAATCCAAATGACTGTAAATAAATAATAAAACATGAATGGAATGTAAATAAATATCTCAATTAGTTTACTTACAATCCACGCAATTTTCTATGCTAATCTTGCTACACCTCGAATCGTGTACTCGAACCCCCGAGACTATTCCTTAAGTTCCAAGTATCATTTCATATGTTTTAGAGTGCGTTTAAACTTTTAATTAGGGTATTATAGTTGTTTAAAGTGTTTAAGATGAAATTAGAAAATTGCTAATTTTGTATTGTTAGAGCACCAAGCGTGTTGGGTAACCTATTTAACGCACTAGTGAGCTCATTAGCGTGCTACCTGATTTTTCTAGCGCGCTATACGCAGGTATCGCGCGCTAGATGGCCATACCTGGCGTGCTATGTGTAGAAAAACTCAGAATTATGCACTTTGAATTCTAAGTTTTCTCTAAATATGGCTAACACCAACACCTTGGGTGTAACGACCTATTATCATAAGCTGATGATTAATGTTATTCTAAATTTTAATTAATTTGAGTTAGGCTCGTGGTTAAGTGCGGCGTACCTCGATTAGTGCGCGCGTAGGTTTGTATTATGATTTGTGTGTAACAGCCCGTTTAATTAACGCCATTATTTATTTCGCAATTTCAGACATGGACGCCAGCTCAGATCCACGTGGACGTCACGGGTAGGCTAGGACACACGTCGACCTAGGCACACTAGTTAATTGTGTGTTGTATTGTTTATTTGCGATGCATTTTATGAATTTATTTGCTAATACATCGCATGTGTGTATGTTGTATGGTTATATCGTGCGAGGTTGTGTGACAGGCGGTTGCCTCAAAATGCGTGTCAACGCGGGTATCGAGAGGTGAATTATGGGTACACTAGAAAAACTCGACAAATTCATGATAATATGACTGAGTAATCCAATAAAAGGGGTATTGTAACCATTGGCTAAGTCAATTAAGAATTAGAACAATAGGCTATGGCGTGCCTCAGAATACGTGTTGAGATATGGAGCATCGAGTACCGGGTAGCCGAAGGTTAGTGGGACCACAAGTTGGTTAATTTTGATAAATAGAAACACTAACCATATGGGTTAATAATGCTTAATGTAATGTTAATAAATCAAATAAATAATATGCATATAGTTTGAGATAAATAATGTGGACCATAAATGGGCATCAAGATGATCCTAGTGAGTAACTCTAGGATAGAAGTGAGCTATTAGAGTCATCAAATGGTGTGTGACAGCATGAATAGAGACCACAAGATAATCTTCGAGATACACATATCACACTTGATCCTAACCAAACATATATAAACCAAGTTAGTGGGATTTCATTCAAACTCTAATAATTTATAAAGGAAGAGAGAGAGAGAGAGAGAGAGAGAGAGAGAGAGAGCAATCAGAGCAGGAAATCAACAATTTGGAAATCAAATTTGTGGATCAAACCTAGGTAATCATTTTCTCCATCTATCACATTTTTTAATAAACCTAATTTTGTGTGTTTTGGTCAAATTCAAGTTTGAGGGTTATATCCCTGGGTTTTTTATGAAAACATGATGAGTTACATGTATAATGATCATTTTCATGGAGAGTTTATAACTGGTTTTGCATGAATTGGTGTTTTGATGAATTTGGGAAAATTAGTGAACTAATGGGATTTGATTTTGATTGAATTGTGTTTTGAGATGGGTCTAACTGATGTTTTGGAGTCATAATTGAATGGAGAGTGTGTAAACCCGGTTAGGCTAGCTAATTGGGATGGGAAGGACATAATTCTCGACTTAAGAATTCTGTCACAGAGAGCAATTAGTGCGCTAACTGGGCTGGTTAGCGCGCTAATCGTTATGAGCTCTCAACAATTTTTTAAAATGAAGAACGGTAGCGTGTTAGATCGATTCCCTAGCGCGCTAACTCCACCTAGCGTGCTAAGTAGACCCATTAATGCGCAATGCCAGTTGAACATTAAGGGTTGTTTTGGTGATTTTCAACTTAATACATATCTAAACACTTGTAAACAACTTAAACTCATAAAATTGGACTTAAGGGACTTAGTGGACCATAGCTCAGTGTCGGGGAGCTTATCGGGTCGGATACGGGACTCCGGAAAGGTCAGAGAGCGGTTTGAGATTTGTAAAACCTAATTGAAGAGCTCTGAGTATTTAATTCTATTTTTAATTCCATTTTTATCATTTCCTACTATTTCTACTATTTCATTATGTTACTTGGACGTGGGTTGAGCTTACTCCCCCGGATTCTCTATGGTGTTCATAATGCGCGATATTGTAGCATGTGTGGCCCAACCCTCGGTGAATGGCAACCCGAGCTTGCCCTTGGTGCACGAGTCAGCGACTCAACGAATTTGGCCAGCACTGTGAGGGACCAGGTGTTGGGCCAGTTGGACGCATCCATTGGTGGGAACTTACTGGTGGGAACTTGGTGACCCGAAGTACAATCTAGTCCATCTAGAGCGAACACACACTTTTGTTTAGCTTGTATGTTATCTATTCATGCAATGAGCCTATTACAGTTGCATGTCTTTTACATTTTGCATGTTTATTTAACAATATTACTTGCAATTCCTTGCTTTATTATGTGAATGCTCAGAGGGGTTCCTTGGGACTTTACTTACTGGACTCGTTATCTGTCTTTTGTGATGATTGAGTGCATATCCTAGTACCAATAGGGGCAGGGGATCCTAGGTGACTACATTTTATTGTCCACCATCGAGGACCTACTAATACGTGTTTATTTTGATATTTTATATTATTTTGGGTATTGGGAGATTGGAGTGACACTGTACTTGTATATATACTATATTATGGTATTGTCGCCTATATACAAAGTACTTTTCTTGGGTTTCCACAGTAGGACATGCTCTTATGAATAATGCTTATCATGCCAATTTAATACTTTATTTGCATCAATTAAGACTTCCGCTGATTATTGTTAACTTGTAAACTACAAACCACTAGCACAAATAGGACTTGAATAAACTTTAAATAGTTGAACTTAAGGAACTTTAAATACTTAAGGAGATAACTCAAGAAAATATGAAACTATTAACTAACTACGTGGATAACACATAATGGACACAATAATCGAGACATGAGGTGGACGAGTAAGTGTTGGACACTCGTAGCTGGGCCCACCAGGCGAGAAGCACACGGCGCGACGACACCCCAGGGCGGCCTCGAGATATGAGGCCGCCAAGTGGCCTCAGAGTGAGACTTCTAAGAACTTGGGAAATTTAAAATGAAAGAGCATAAAATGTAATAAAGAAACTTTAGATGTGGAAACCGGTGTTGTGGCCTTAGAACTTTAGTTGGGAAGTGATATGAGGCGGGTAGAAATAAGATTTATATATGTGTTATAATTTTGTTATATATTAGATATACGTATATATACCAAAGCTGATTTGGAGCATGTTTCTCGATGCAGATCATGGACAGACAGACAACTACACCTCAGGAGATTGGACAAACTAGCGATGCAGCTAGGGATCCCACTGCTACAGCGAGTATGGTGGATCGACTTTCAGCCCTGGAGACTCAGATGGCCAAGGTACTACAATTACTATGAGATTAGACCGCTGCACTGACGACACTTACCACAGCAGTCGTAGCACCCCGAGACCCAGTAATAGCTATAACACCCATGAGGACAATCGTCGCCCCAGTTGTTCCCCAAACACTAGTTGAGAGAGGGGCTATGGAGACATCGATAGAGAGAGTTAGTGCAGTGGTTGTTTCGTTTGAGACACCGACTGTTACGCCTTCGCCTTCGACTACGGAGCAATTGACGACTACCACTACTACTGCTACTACATCAGGATTTGTTTTAGCCCCAGAGGTGAAGATGTTAAGAGAGTTCCTAAAGTTTCAGCCAGGCTTCTTCTATGAAAGTGGTGATCCTAAGGCTGCAGGGAAGTGGATAGTGTCTCATCAGCATTTCCATAAGCTGATGAGGAACGATAAGAATGTTCAGGCACGGTTATCAGGAGAATGTTTAAGAGGCCACGCAACAATATAGTGGACTACATATCAAGATACCCACCCCAAGCCGATGACATGGGCTGAGTTTAGAAATTTATTCTATGATCAGTACATACCCATAAAGGTGAGGTTGCGACTGAGGGAGGAGTTTCTGACCTTGAGACAGGGTAACCAGACACTGATACGGTATATGGAGTGATTTTGGTACCTACTTCAGTTTCCTAAGGATGTAGCGAGGACAAAACGGTTACAGATATATTACTTCACCCGAGGAGTTGATGATAGGATCACTGCGGCAGTGCTATCATCTAAGGCACCCACTCTGCAGGATATATTTGACTTAGCTTTGGTAATGAGACCTACTTGATGCAGAGAGATGGCAGACGAGACAAGGACCGCAAGGATGATCAATGGGACAGTCAATTTTAGCATGAGGAGAAACAACCAGTACATGCCATCGTATCAACACTCGTCGATTAGAGTAGGCCGTAGGCATAGATGTAACGTCAGGGTCGGGATCAGTGGGGACATGACAGGAGTCAGAGAAACGAGGTCTAGGTCCTAGATTTGGAGATGGTCAGGCTGACATTTGAGGATTGACTGCAGAGCACCATCGTTGCCACGATGAGAGCCAAAGCATGCTAAAGAGAGAGCCCATGCGGTAGCACAACCGGATGGTGGAGCGACCAGAAAGCTCGTCGAGGGTACGTTACATATTTTTGGTAGACCTATGCATGCTATGTTTGATTCTGGTAATACTTTGTCGTTTATTGTTGGGCGGATTTTTGTAGAGTTAGGGTTAGTTGCACAAACACTAGACGCACACATTATTCTCAATACGACCGCTGGGGACACGATATACCCTAACCGAGTATGTAGAGACGTGATGATAGAGGTTGAGGGACTACCGGCAGATCTCCGAGTGTTAGAGTACCTGTAGTTTGATGCTCTTCTCGGGATGGATTGGTTGTCACCCTATCACACACGGATAGACTATTTTGGTAAGAAGATTGAGTTTCGCATTCCTGGGATACCAGAGTTCTCACTAGTTGGATATGCGACTGACTTATCTATCACTAGAGGTGCACTAGCTACAGCCCAAGAGATGAAGGCATTTGCAGCGATAGTTAAGCCGGAGGTTAAGACTGAGTTCAAGATTGAGGATGTTCCGGTAGTTAGAGATTTTATCGACGTATTTCCGAATGATCTACCAGGATTGCCAGCACCACAAGCTATTGAGTTTATCATCGAGCTTATACCAGGGACTCAGTCGATCGACATCATGCCTTATAAGATGTCACCATCGGAGCAAGAGGAGGTTAGGTGACAGTTGGATGACTTGTTGGAGAAGGGTTTCATTCACCCAAGTATGTCACCTTTGAGAGCACTGGTGTCGTTTGTGAAGAAGAATGATGGTTCGATAAGGATGTGCATAGACTATAGGAAGCTGAATCAGGTGACAGTTAGGAACTGTTACCCACTTCCTAGGATAAACGATCTATTCGATTAGTTGGCAGGCACCAGATTCTTCTCTAAGATTGACATTCGCTTAGGTTATCATTAGTTGAGGATTCGAGGAGAGGACATCCAGAAGACCACATTCAGCACTAGATACGGGCTATTCAAGTTCACAGTCATGTCATTTGGGTTGACTAACGCCCCAGCGATCTTCATGGATTTGATGCACGGGGTGTTAAGACCATATTTAGACAAATTTGACATAGTGTTCATTGATGAAATCTTGATTTATAGCAGGACTCGTGAGGATCACGAGAGACAACTCATAGCAGTTTTGATGACATTCAAAGAGCATATGTCGTACGCCAAGTTCAATAAGTGTGACTTCTGGGTGAGTGCAGTGAGATTTCTTGAACATGTCATCAGCGATCAGGGTATCTTTATGGACTCAGAGAAGATTCGAGCTATCATTAACTGGAGGACGCCTGAGTCTATTGTCGATATTCAAAGTCTTTTTGGACTAGCAAGATACTACCGGTGATTTATACAGGACTTTTCCTCGATTGCAACACCGAGGATGAGATTGACTAAGAAAGACGTTAGATTTGATTGGTTAGATGAGTGTGAGCAGGCTTTCTGTGAGTTGAAGAAGAGGTTGACTTCCGCTCCAGTGTTGACATTGGCGGAGCCGGGCAAGACTTTGACAGTTTATACGGATGCGTCAGGCACTGGTCTTGGATGCGTATTGATGTATGAGGGTAGACCAGTTGCGTACTTGCCCAGACGATTGAGACTTCATGAAGGGAACTATCAAGTGCACGACTTTGAGCTTGCAACAATCGTCTTTCCACTGAAAGCCTGGAGGCACTATTTCTATAGAGAGAGGTTCATGTTATATACAGATCACCAGAGTCTACATTACATTGCACTCATAGAAATATAAACATGCGTCATAGGAGATGGCTTGAGCTACTGAAGGACTAAGATTCACTATTGAGTATCACCCTGTAAAGCGAACGTCGTAGCAGACGTATTGAGCAAGTGCGGGATTGATAGCTAGACAGTTTTGCGACATTTGACACTCGAGCATGGCTTGTTACAGGCAGCATCCGTTATGTGCATGATAAAGGTATCTAATACGGCTGAGCAGCATATTTTTGGTTAAACGAGAGTTCCGGCCGTATCAATTGAGCGGGTTGTCGAGTGTCAAAGGGCTAATGGGCTCTATGAGCGGTTTAGTGGTCTCATTCGGGATCTAGAGTGCACTGATTGGGTAGAGACAACGAATCGGTATTTAAAACACTGAGGGAGGTTGTGGATACCTACGGATCAGGAAATACGAGACGAGATTCTAGAGGACACACACCAGTCTCGCTACACAGTTCATCCTGGTCGGACCAAGATGTATCATGATTTAAGGAGATTATTCTAGTGGCCATGGATGAAGGATGACGTGGGAGCATACGTCAGGAGTTGTCACATTTGCCACCAGATGAAGCCTGAGCATAGGAGACCTGGTGGATTACTACAATCGTTGCCCATTCCATAGTGGAAATGGGAACACATCACTATGGATTTCATTAGTGGACTACCATAAACATCGAGGCGTTACGATGCAGTTTGGGTTGTGATCGATAGGCTGACAAAATCGGCTCACTTCATCCTAGTTTTGATGAGATACACATTCCCACAGCTGAGCATATTATTTGAGCGGGAGATTATTAGATTGCATAGGGTGCCAAGCTCTATTGTGTCAGATAGAGATCCCTGGTTGACTTCTTGACTCTGGGAGACTATGCAGGAGCAATTTGGCACTAGGTTGCAATTTAGTACAACTTACCATCCTCAAACAGACAGACAATCAAAGCGGTTGATACAGATTCTGGAGGATATGATCATGGCTTGCATATTACAGTTTGGGGGTTCGTGGGAAGATTATTTACCTTTGTGTGAGTTTGCATATAACAACAGCTACTGGGCGAGTATCGGGATGCTACCGTTTAAGGCATTATATGGGAGGCCCTATAGATCACCTGCGTGTTGGGCAGAGCCGAAAGATATAGTGACCGTTAGGTCTGAGATAGTTGTTGATCACACAGAATATCAGGCAAATTCGTTAGAGAATACGAGCCAAATAGGATAGATAGAAGAAATACACGGATATGTATCACGAGGGTCTGAGCTATGA
This sequence comes from Stephania cephalantha, assembly GCA_039657325.1. Taxonomy (NCBI): domain Eukaryota; kingdom Viridiplantae; phylum Streptophyta; class Magnoliopsida; order Ranunculales; family Menispermaceae; genus Stephania; species Stephania cephalantha. The sequence goes on along the minus strand of CM077567.1, from coordinate 60,659,514 downwards.
GGAGTGCAACATGGTATACCTGAAAGTTTTCCATCAGAAGTGTCAACAGAGATTTGAGATTAAGGGAAAATCGATGTTTATTAGACCATTCAGGATCGCAGCACAGGTTAGCAGTGTCACATATAGCTTACAGTTACCTGCTGAGTTAGCTAAAGTTCATCCGACATTTTCCGATTTCTATATTGAGACTAGCTAGGTCGGGACCGAGACCAATGTTGATTTGGGATAAATTGAGGTTCGCCCTGACACGATTTACGAGGAGCAGTCGATAGCAATTCATGACCGTAGGGTTCAGGTGCTCAAGAATAGGGATTTCTCTAAGGTTCTAGTTCGTCGACAGCATCACGGGATATAGGGATTCACCTGGGAGCTCAAGTCGACTATGCGAGAGCGATACCTTCAGCTATTTCATGATACGACATTTAGTTTATATTTAAATTTCTGGATGAAATCTTATTTAGTTGGGAAAAACTATAATGGCCCGTTTAATTAACGCCGTTATTTATTTCGTAATTTCAGACATGGACGCCAACTGAAATCCACGTGCACACCACAGGTCGGTTAGGACACACGTCAATCTAGGTACACTAGTTAATTGTGTGTTGTATTGTTGATTTGTGTGTATGTTGTATTATGCTAGGTTTTGTGACGGGTAGATGTCAACATCGGTATCGATAAGTGAATTATGGGTATACTAGAAAAACTCGACAAATTCACGATAATATGACTGAGTAATTCAATAATAGGGGCAATGTAACCATATGCTAAGTCAATTAAGAATTAGAATAATAGGTTATGGCTTGCCTCGAAATACATGTTGAGACGCGGGAAACCAGGTACCGGGTAGCCGAAGGTTAGTGAGACCACAAGTTGCTTAATTTTGATAAATCGAAACACTAACCATATGGGTTATTATGGCTTAATGTAATGTTAATAAATAAAAAAATGATAAGCCTATAGTTTGAGTTAAATAATATGGACCATAGATTAGCATCAAGATGATCATAGTGAGTAACTCTTTGATAGAAGTGGGCTATTAGAGTCATCAAGTGGTGTGTTATAGCATGAATAGATACCACAAGATAATCCTCGAGATATGCATAGCACATATGATCTTAACCAAACATATATAAACCAAGTTAGTGGGATTTCATTCAAACCACTCAACTAAATCGATGCAAATCTAAGAATTTACAAAGGAAGAGAGTGCAATCAGAGCTGGAAATCAACAATTTGGAAATCAAATTTGTGGATCAAACCTAGGTAATTATCTTCTCCATCTATCACACTTTCTAATAAATCTAATTTTGTGAGTCTTGGTCAAATTCAAGTTTGAGGGTTAGATCCCTAGTTTTAATGAAAACTTGATGAATTACATGTATAATGATCATTTTCATGGAGAATTTACAACTGCTTTTGCATGAATTAATGTTTTGATGAAATTGGAAAAATTAGTGAATTCATGGGATTTAAGGATTTTTGATTGAATTGTTGTTCTGAGAATGGTCTAACTGATGTTTTCGAGAAATAATTTAATAGAGAGTGTGTAAACCAGGTTAGGCTAGCTAATTAGGATGGGAAGGACATAATTCTCAACTTGAGAATTCTGTCACAGAGGGCAATTAGCGTTGGTTAGCGCACTAATCATTTTGGGCTCTCAACTATTTCTTAAAATGAAGAACAGTAGCGCGCTAGATTGATTCCCCAGCACGCTAACTCTACCTAGCGAGCTACGTAGACCCATTAGCACGCTAATGACAGTTGAAACTTGAACATAAAGCACTGTTTTGGTGATTTTCAACTTACTACATATCTAAACACTTGTAAGCAACCTAAACTCATAAAATCAAACTTTAGGGACTTAATGGACCGTACCTCGGTGTCGGGGGCTAGTCGGGTTAGATACGTAAGTCCGAAGAGGTTAGAGAGCAGTTTAAGGTTTGTAATACTCAATTGAAGAACTCTGAGTATTTGATTTTGTTTTTAATTTCATTTTTATCATTTCCTTCTTTTTTTAGTATTCCATTCCTGGTGACCCGAAGTACAGTTTATTCCATCAAGAGTGAACAAACACTTTTGTTTAGCTTATATGATATCTATTCATGCGATGAGCCTATTACAGTTGATTGCTTTTTACATTCTGCATGTTTATTTAACAGTATTACTTGCACTTCCTTGCTTTATTGTGCGAATACTCAAAGGGGTTCCTTGGGATTTTACTTACTGGACTCGTCATTTGTCTTTTGTGATGATTGAGTGCAGATCCTAGTACCAGTATGGGCAAGGGGGTCCTAAGCGACTACATCTGATTGCCCGCCGTTGAAGATCTACTAGTACGTGTTTATTTTGATATTTTGTATTATTTTGGGTATTGAGAGACTGGAGTGACATTGTACTTGTATATATACAATGTGTTATGGTATTGTCACCTATACAGAGTGTTTTTTCAGGTTTTCCACGGTAGGACATGCTCTTATGAATAATGCTTATCATGCTAATTTAATACTTAATTTGCATCAATTAAGACTTCCGCTGATTATTTTTAACTTGTAAACTACAAACCACTAGCACGACTAGAACTCGAATAAACTTTAAATAGTTGAACTTAAGGAACTTTAAATACTCAAGGAAATAATTCAAGAAAATATGAAACTATTAACTAACTACATGGATAACACACAAGTGGACATGATAATCAAGACATGAGGTGGACGGGTAAGTGTCGGACACCTGTAGTTGGGCCCACCGGGCGAGAAGCACACAACACGACGACACACTGGGGCGGCCTCAAGATCTGGGGCCGCCATATTGTGTTTGTTTGAAATGTTTAATGAATTTTTTAGGTTGAGGTATTAATAGGAAATTAATACTAACCTATAATCAGTAACTAAACAATAAATAGCGAGTGCACCAAATGCGACAATGCGTCGTGAAATGAATGTGCACACCGAGAACACTTGTAGGCGTGTCTGGTGAATTTATTGGTGAGAAAATTCATTGAGTATATATATATTTATATATATTTGATAAATATATATATATATAGTAAAGCTATAAGTTTCGCTTAAATTATATGGATCGTTTGATCAACTTCAAATGAGCATAAGTGTTGATGGTGTTAAAATGCGTCACTTTAAGGAGCGTTGTTTTAACACATCAATCACTTGATCAACCTCGAGATAGCGTGATGCATATCTCAAGAAAAATCCATCTATATAAATCTTAAATTATCAAACTTATCCTCAATTGCAATCGATCATTCTAGAAGTGAGAGATGAAAGTAGTTGAAGGTTTGAGGGTACGATCATATGGAGTGAATCAGGAGAGGAGTTTCTCATGAAATTAGGAGCTTAAACAGTAGTAGATCAGAGATCATCATTATGGGTGAGTTAAGTTTTGAGTTTCAATTTCAATTCGATAGTTAGTGATGATTTCTCTGTGAATTGTTGTTGTTGATTGGAAATGGTTTGTTACCTCACTAGAGGTCCTCCATGATGATTTAGGAGAGTATTGGATGATGTTATGATGGTTTGTGGATTGGACAGTGGTTGCTGCTCTGTTTACTATCGAGACAGTACAGGGTGGAGCGCACTCCACCTAGTTGAGAAGCGCGTTCCCTTCATCAATTGGGACGAAACCAGTTGATGGAGCGTGCCCCACCAGTTAGGGAGCGCGCTCTTACCTCATAAAATAACAATTGTGTTGTGATTTACTTAGAATTTCCTGAGGTCTTAGGGACTGACTTAAGGGTTCTAAACATAGGGTATTATACATATATTGATCACAAATTGTTTGTGATAGGTGTTGGAGCACAAGGAAAGCGTGAGTGGTCCAAAAACCTAGGAAGTTTGGAAATGGAAACCTGAACTGAGGTAAGTATGGATTCGCTGATTTTTCAATGTTGCCGGCTCTCCTAGTATATATAGTTCATGTTGTTTATGGACTGAATTAGGGGACTATGTACACAGTGATGGTTTTAATGAATGGAAAATGGTGTTTAATGTGATTCACGAGAGTAATTTCCTGAGACTAAGACTAGGTTATATAGGATGCGTGGATTACATATAACTTCCTACTCCATTAAATAGGTTGCGTGGATTACATACTCACTAAAGGGTTTCAAATAGAACCATTAGGCATTAATGGATTGGTTATACAACACATCGACCAATGTGTTGGTCTAGCAATCGCATAAAATGGGAATCACAGTGTAATAGTTGTGACGGCCCCAATTTTTCACAAATTGGGCCCCGCTTCGCCTAAGCCCACGTGGACCCCGAGCCAGTCTCTCGCAAGGTCAACGAGAGTCTAGTCACCTTCCAATCCATCATTTATCAAGTAAATTAAAAGTTTTAAGTTGAGTTATTAATATTATTTCAAAATTTAAAAATTTAGCAGAAGCAACTAATACATTAAATAACTCAACAAAAAGATCGGGGAGTTAGGCAACCTAATTGTGGAACCCAAGTAAATATCATCGAGAGAGAGTAAATACAAAATATACAAAAATTCACCTAGCTATGAAGCCTTCCTCTCGCTTACTCGTCATGGCTCGCACTCATCAAACATAAGAATGACGAGCCCGAGTTAAGTAAATCCAGTGAGGACATATATACAACATTTCACAATATCCAAAGCTAGTCGAATTCATGCAAATATAACGAAAGGAATAAAGAACGCATGAATATACAAGACTGTAAACAATCCATCAATGAGTGAGGCCAAACAACAAGGAGTCCCGACCAAAAAGTCGTTGAGTCGCGCAAAAGCCCAGCAGACTCGGGTTTAGGACGAGACCCCAGCCTCCCAGCCCTAACCCTTGCGACTATGAGACATCCATAGACCCGGATCTAGGACGAGACCCCTGCCTCCCAACCCTAGCCCGTACGACTATGAACCATCCATGGACCCGGATAAGAGCCCCCAACGTACACTCAATTGGGAGATATCGACGGACGACCATGAAAGACATCAGATTTAGGACGAGGCCCCTGCCTTCCAGCCCTAACCCTCTCATATCGCAGATAAACAGTAACCATGACTCACTTGCCAATGGACTCACTCAATCGACAACAATTCCAAAGATAGCTATCATCACAAAGCAATGAACAACAATAGAGCTATCACAAAAATCGATAAACAACAATGCCAATGGAGAGAAATGAAATCGTATAAGTCCCATATTTGGTTTACTTTACCTCGAGAAATCGCGAACCTCAAAACGTCTCGCTCGCGTCTCGATTTGCGCACCCGACACCCGACTCATAAGTCCCTCCATCGCGTCATCGCGATTTCGTCGAAATCGCTCATCCGACCGATCGACAACGCGCCACCGCGCCATTCATCGCGTCGCAGCCACGCCGTCGCTCGTCGGTCGCCGGCGCCGCCGCTCGCCCGCCGCCGCTCGCCGGCCGCTGGTGAGTTCCTCCGCGTTGCGTCGCGTCGCCTCGCCGCTGGTTCGTCGCTGCCGATCCGACCCGTTGCCGCGCCGTCGCTGCCGGCGTTACCGCCGTCACGATGCCGGTGCTGCCGACCGCCTCTCTCTCTGCCTCGCCGCCGCCACGGCTCGCTGGCCGCTGCTCACTCCCGCTCGTCCGTTCGCGCTGCCAATCGGCCGCGTCACCGCTGCACTGCTGCACCGCTGCACTGCTGGCCGGCCGCCGCGTCTCGCCGCCGATCTCGCCGCCGTGTTGGAAAGTCGTCGGATCTGCTATGCCGCCGCGCGAGGTGTCACGGAGTCACCCACCACCGAGCGTCACCGCGCGTTATCGCGCAGTCGCGTCACCGCGCGGCCGTCAGTGCCGCCGGGAGCCGGAGCTCCATCGCCGGCGTCCCTCTATCCCTCTCTCTTCTCCCGATCACTCTCTCTGGTGTCTCCTTCTTCCTCTCTTTCTTCTCTCTTCGTTTTTTGATCTTATCCTCTTTTTTTTTCTCTTATCACATTCATATATATATACATATATATATACATATATATATACCTTTCATTTTATTTTCTTTTTAATTTCAAATCAAAAGTGTCCCCGAGATCGAGCAACGCGCATCTCGAGGCACCAACCCGCCTCCTTTCAAAATCTCGATACTCGCGCTACACATATCACAAGGCGTATCCAATGTCCACCTTAAAACCACATAAATCCACTATATCCACATTTCGGTCCCCACGTTGGCACGCGACTCGAGGCGCGTCCCCGTTCGTGTTTCGATTCTCGCATTCCCGCATATACTTTTCTCAACAATTAACATTAAAATCTCAAATTGGATATTACACAAGATACCTCGAGTCTCGACCGAGATTCGGACATACGCATTTCGACGAGTGGATCCCACAAATGACCCTGACCTGACACGTGGTACAAGTCAAATTCTCGGGTCGTTACAATAGTCATTGACAGTTTGATTTGCATCCATTATTTATTGAATTATATGTTTTCCATATTCCTCTTAGTTAACATTAGTGCAAATTGTTAGTGCATAATGTTCTTGATTATTATATGGAATATTGATGGATATGTGAATCGTACTTACAGAGCAAATTGGAGAGCTCAACACAAATTAATATTTCGAAATACCAACGACCTTCGACTATGGAATAGAGAAGATTTAAGGGTCTTGATATTCTCTTCGATGTATTGAATCTTCCCTTGTCTTATATATTTTTATTGAGTTACAGTTTGGTAATATCATAAGGGAATGGAGATTTTATATAACCTAGGTTTATTCCGATTTGATTTAGTACTGTATATCGTATTTATTATCGAAAAAGTTTTTAATTCCCGCTGCGTTCAATATTTGTTTTATATTGATTTTCGATATACATTGGTGTTTATCAGGTATAAGAAGAGAGGTTGATGGCTCTAGTTATGTCTAGCGGATTAACAGGGCTTAATTAAGGTTTTAGGCCGGGTATCGCCCTAATCGGGTTAGAGGAAGCAATAGCTTGGTACCAAAGCCTACTTCAGAGCCCAAGGTTTATCACTCCTAAAGTTTATCACTTTCAAATTAAATGGTAACTCTGATACAATTTGGCATCAGAGACTGAGTTTAAGGGCTTTGTTACATTTAATAAATTTGATATAGTTTGTATTGGAGACTGGTTAGAGCTTACTCTAAAGCTTAAAGTGATTAATTCTAATATAGTGTGGTATTAAAGATCACTTCAGAGAATTACTTTATTACTTGGAAACAAGTAATAACTCGGATACAGTTGGGTGTTGAAGTTTAAGGTTACTGACTCTGGTATACTTTGGTACCATACCCTATGTTTATTAACTCTAAGAGTTGTCTTGAGTTATGAATAAGCGTAAGGTATGATAAACAATTTTTATCGTGATTTTAGGGGGTATCCTACAGATAAAATATTAAGATATGTTATTTGTTGTACTTTATTATATCTACGTTGTAGATATAAAAGGTATGTCTTTCTTGAATGAAGATTAGATGGTTGAAGTTCGTCGATTTCTCATGATATGAGAAAGCATTAAAGATAAAAGTTCGAGAGAATCTTATCCTCGAGAAAAATAAAAAGGAAAGTCATAAGGAAAATTTTAAAAAATGAAATTAAACTCTTCTTTCATTAACTGTTCTTAAAGGTCTTTGTTCTTACTGATGTTATTAGACAAATAATAGTCATTGAAGAGGTATCTATTAGATCTAGACCTTGAAACGTGTATTAAAAGAATGGAATTTATGAAACAATGGAATACTGAAAGACTTTGGATGAAACTCAAAGATAGTAAGCCACTTTGAGTTGTGATTTAATACTAGTATTGAGACTAGTTGAGAAATAATGGAAGTTATTCAGTAATTGGTATAATTAGAATTAAGGATATATTTAAAAATGATTTCAGATGTTGTTGTTGTGGAAACCATTAAAACTTACTAGAACTCATGTTGTGTTCATGAATGAAGGGTGTCGAGTTTTGAAACCCTATTTTAATTAAGTTGTTATTATGTTATCAATAATAACCTAGAATCTTTGAATACTTAGAAGATGCACGAGCAATTACCGTAAAGAATTATAAATTATGACGGTAAATTGGTTCAGACCAAATTTTGCAAGTTCCAGTACTAAGTTTCAAAGGTAAATTAATTGTATTAGTATTGAACATTAACAACAAATCAAGGGATTTGAGTGGGACTAGGACTATATGAGATTGTCATATATTCAACGCAAAAGTAAAAGAGAAAATTAATATTGAAATAATTGAATATTACAAACGATTGATCCAGGGATCTTTGATATCGTTGTGTAATTTATTCAGTTAACTCAAGTATAAGAATCTTGTAAATTGAGATTAGGTACAAGGATGCCTTGGAGGAAAGTTGAAGTATAGTTTGACTACAATGTTTGTTTGATTGTACCTAAACTATGAAAGAAGTTATAGGTTCATCCTAAGACTTCTTATTTAGGTAAGAATGTATGATGAAAAAATAAAACAAAATTATATCTTATACTTCTAGCTATATATATAGTTCAAGACTTGTGAGAAAAACTATTAGAGATTGATAATCTCAAAATAATTATTTCTAGGTAGCGTACAAAATATGGAAAGGCATCACTTGTAAATAAGAAGAAAGGTTTGTTGAGAGCCTTTCAATCATTCTTAGAGATCATTGATAATCTTAGAAGAATCATTAAATGAGAATCTGGAGGTATAAAGACTAGTGGATTGGTATAAGCGAGTGAATTTCAAACCGAAGAAGTTTGAAAAGTGGAATTCTCAAATTGATAGAAAAGAAGGTGAGATTGGTATTTTGAATTTCCTAAATGTTAAAAATTCAATATGAAACATCGCTCATTAAGGTGATTGTGTTGAAAATCCTTGAATAGAAAAAACAGAGGATGTAGTTTCAATAAAAGTTTGCTCAATAATATCTCTTGAATGAGATATGTAAGGATGAACAATTGAAGTCTTGCGCAGGCACATCATCAGTTGAGTTGTCTGGATTGTAACTACAAGTCTGTTCTTTGGAGCTTAGATGGGAGCTGAGCTAATGATGATTAATTGAGTAATGAATTATGAAGAAATTGCTTGAGATTATCTCATAGGTTAAGTTTTGACTACTAGTTATTGATATTTTGTATGGATAATCTCTTATCAGAATATTGAGCATGTTAAAAAAGCTCTTGGAACTCGAATAAAAAGTGCGGCAAGAATGTTGTGAAAATCTCATGGATTTCTTTAAAAGATTCATTCAGGTGAAACCCAAAATTATAATGAGAAGAATGGGTTGTTGGTGACCTGGAATGAAAATTGACAGTGTTAATTCTATACAGAAATATGAGATAGATATTAAACTGAAGGGTTATATTATTCTTGCCATATATGAATGAGATTTCATGCTCAGGAGTTTATAATGAATTAACCTAAGTTGTGATGACAAGTGAAAGTTGGTGATGTTATAATTGTAAGACTGATAGAGTCTGTAAATTTCTTGTCAGTATTGTGATTTAATTTTTGTGGAAAAGTAAGCGAGATATATATGTGTAGAAAGAGTTGAGAGTTATGGAGAGCCATGATTATTATTTCAATGAGGAACTGAAAGTATATTCCCCAGTGGGGAAGAGATGTATAATAGCAGGGAGGATCATTTCTCAAACTTAACACAATATAACTGCATCTAATCTTAGTTCTAGAGAATAATTTCCAAGTTTTTGACTTGGAAAGTGATAGTTATTGGAAGAAATATTTTACTGTATGAGTTCTCTAGTATTGATATTGTTAGGCAATAAATGTTGAGGTATTTTCCTTAAAAAATATTTTTTATATATTACTTCATTGTCAATTGGTGTGGGACAAGAAGTAATGATACAAGTTAATTTGAGCCTAAGAAATTTAGAACTACATAGAGTATTAGCTATCGAGTTTGAAATTACCACTCAAATAAATGGAAAAGATATATGAGGAAGTGTAGATGGTTTGAGTTTATCAAGAACTATGACTTCACTCTAAAGTGTCACCTAAACAAGGCAAATGTGGTTGAGGATGTTTTGAATAGGAAAAGAACATGCATAGAGAATATAGCTACGTAAAATTTCTCAATTTAAATTTCTTGAGGAAGCATCTATGATGATGAATCGTTAAATTTGAGTGACACATCATCAACCTGAGAGAGCTAATTTTGAGCTACTAATATGTTCTTCAAAGCTTAAATTCAGTGAACTAGAGATGATTCAGTGATTGATTAGTTGTCGGAAAAACTATTAAAGATTATATAGTGTGTTAGAGGTTAGCAATTAGTGTAGATCATCCTGATTGGTTAGTTTCGATGATGGTGCATAATGGTTCAGGGGAAAGATTATGGATTCCAAATTTCAGGATTTGTTAAGGCAGGAGTTGCTACGTGAATCTCATAAATCTCTTTACTCTATTCATCCAAGTAACACTAAGATGTATCGCGATATGAAGCATGTCTATTAGTCGCCTGGGATGAAAATTGATGTTGTTGAGTTCGTAATGAGATGTGAAATATGTCAGCAAGTTAAGGTTGACCTTAGAAAACCTGGAAGGATATTGCATTCACTGCCTATTCCTGAATGGAAATAGGAATATATATCGATGGATTTTTTTTTTTCCGTTTACCTCTGAGTTAGCATAAGCACGATGCTATATGGGTTGTAGTTAAAAGGTTGACGGAGTGCGCATTTCTTGCTAGTTTCTATGTAAGACCCTCTTGACCAATTACGTGAAGTGTACGTATGTGAGGTGTTGAGATTTCATGGAGTTCTAGTGTCGATTATTTCGGATAGAGATTTGAGATTCACGTCCCAGACTGGAGAGCGAATTACAGAGAAAGCTGAGATCTATTCTTAACCTCAGTGTGGTATACCATCAGCAGATTGATGAGCAGCCTGAACGGTTGATTTTGGTGTTAGAGGGTAAGCTTGGAGCTTTTATCTTGGAGTTGGTTGGTAACTGAGAGAAATACATTTCTCTATGTGAGTAATTTAGAACTATACAGAGAGAATTCAAGCAGATTCACCAAAGATTTGACTACGACACGGCTAAGATATAAGAGATATGTCAATAAACATCTAAGGTTACTAGTGTTTTCAAATGACGATCTTGTTATGTTGAAAGTCTCAAATATGAAAAGATTGTATAAGTTTGGATTGCAAGGTAAGCTAGCTCCAAGGTACATTGGGTCATTCAAAGTACAAGAAAGGATTGGTCTTGTTGCTTACAAAGTTCGAGTGACATTCTCAGCTATCCGAGTTCATAATGTCTTCCATATGTCTATACTTTGCAAGACGGAGACTTATTTCACTCCAAAGATTGATTAGAATGAATTTGATCTTCGAAAAGACTTATCTTATGAGAAACAACCAATTCAGATACTTGATCGTAAGATTCAGAGGCTGAGAACAACAAAAAATCCAACGGTTAAGTTGAAAGGGTAATTTCACGGAAATGAGGAACTAACCTGGGAGCAGGAATATTATATGAAAGAAGCGGTTTCCATTTCTCTTGGAAACTACAGTAATTATATGTTTACTTTAATTTCGAGGACAAAATTGCATTTTAGAGAGATCTGTAACGACCTATTACTTTTAAGTTTGGTGATTATTGTTAATCCAAATTTTAATTAACCTGAGTTAAGCTCGTGGTTAACTCCGACATGCCTCGGTTATAATGTTTATGGGTTTGTATGATGATTTATGTTTGTTTGAAATGTTTAATGAGTTTTATAAGTTATGAGATTAATAGGAAATTAACACAAACCTATAATCGGTAATTAAACAATAAATAGTCGGTATACCAAATGTGACGAGGGGGTCGTGAAATGAATGTGCACACTCAAGAACACTCGTAGGCATGTGTGGTGAATTTATTAGCAAGAAAATACACGGAGTATATATATTTATATATATTTGATATATAAATATATATAATAGAACTATAAGTTTAATTTAAATTATATGGATCGTTTGATCAACCTCGAGATGAGCGTAAATGTTAATGGTGTCAAAATGCGTGTCACTTTAAGGAGTATCATTTTAACACATCAATCACTTGATCAGCTTAGAGATATCACGATGCGTATCTCGAGGAATATATATATATATAAATCCAAAATTATCAAATTTATCCTCAGTTGCAATCGATCATTCGAGAAGTGAGATAGGATAGCAAATTTGGGGGTTTGAAGGTTTGATCACAAGGAGTGGATCAGAGAGGAGTTTCTCACAAAATTGAAGAGCTTAAATCTAGAAGAGATCGAGATCATCACTATGGATGAGTTGAGTTTTGATTTTCAAGTTCAATGCGATAGTTAGTGATGATTTCTCTGTGAATTGTCTTTGTTGTTGATTGGAAATGGTTTGTTACCTCACTAGAGGTCCTCCCTGATGATTTGGGAGAGTATTTGATGATTTTATGATGGTTCGTGGATTGGACAGTGGTCGTTGCCCTGTTTACTGTCGAGATAGTACAGGGTGGAGCACGTTCCACCTAGTTGAGGAGCGCACTCCCTTCATCAATTAGGACGAACCCAGTTGATAGAGTGCGCCCCACCCAGTTAGGGATCACACTCCCACCCTAGAAAACATAGCAACTGTGTTGTCTTAGGGATTGACTCAATGGTTCTAAACATATGGTATTAGACCTATATTGATCACAAATGGTTTGTGATAGGTGTTGAAACACAGGGAAAGCGTGAGTGACCCGGAAATCGAGGTAAGTATGGATTCGCTTATTTATCAATTTTGCCTAGCTATCCTAAAATATACAGTTCACATCAGCCAATGTATTGGTCTAGCAATCACTTTAATGGTATCAGTGGGGAAACGACCATAGTTTTATAAATAAAATGGGAATTAAAGTTTAATAGTCCTTAACAGTTTGATTTGCATCTGTTATTTATTGAATTATATGCTTTACATATTCTTGTTAGTTAACATTGGTGCATATTGTTAGTGCATAGTATTCTTGATTATTATATAGAATGTTGATGGCTATGTAAATCCCTACCTATAGAGAAAGTTGGAGCGCTCACCCTAGATTAATATTTCAGGAATACTGATGAGCGTCGCAACTATATGATAAAGAAGATTTAGGAGTCTTCATATTCTCTTCGATGTATTGAATCTTCCCTTGTCTTATATTTGTATAGAGTTACAGTTTTGTAATATCGCAAGGGATGGGAGATGATGAGTCGTTAATTATGTAATTATATATAAGTTATTTATATATTTTTTATTATTAAGTCTCCAAAATATTATTCTAATTATATTTATTTGTTATTTTTAGGGTAAATGGAGTGCGCGGTTAAATCCGGGGTGAAAAATTACTAAAAATAGAGTATTTACGTGCAGTGGAACAGCTACCAATGGATCACCCTCGAGACACGCATTGCACAGTGGATGGATTAGTGACTAGCAGGCCAAGTGACGCAAATAGGACACACGGTTTTCACACAGCGTACAATAGCCCTCGATCACATCTCAAGATCAGCGAGCATATCAAGCAAGAATGGGAAGTGAAGGTTTTGATCCTGCCTCGAGTTTCATGATGTGATGTCTCTCAAGTTTTCGGTCTCTCTAACGTGTATTCCTTCTGTGTTTCAGCAACTCTCAAATCGGCCTCGGGATGCGTTTGCACATATTCCAGTTACTATACAAACTTCCTGTACGTTTCATTCTCTTCAACAGTTGTTATCAGATGTGCCTCGAGATCCGTTCCGCACTCACTCCCACTAATTCATACGAAATCGTGCGAATTCTCTACTCCAGCTGCCAACGCCACGTATCGACTCCCGACTCGTCCAGCACGTCATTAACATCTTTCTCCATCAATTAGTGCCCGCCACGTTAGTACACGACAATAGCTTCACCCAATCCGTGTCTGCCACCTGTCCTGCCCTTGAAATTAAGCACAACATCCGTGTGATCTGCCTCGGTGCACGTGTCAATAAAGATACCACGAGAATTAGTTTCTCTCTCCTCTATAGACCAATTGTGTTTTGGGGTTCATACGCAGAGGAGATTACAAAACAATTTTGACAAAAACCCCGACAGGCTCCGAATCTAATTCCATTAAAACTTTTAAACCTAGAAAACTTAATCATACCTCGGTCGCAAAATACCTTTATGAAGGTTGATCGATCTCTAAGGCGCCGCTAACGATTTAACGCTCTCTACCAAAGAATCCACACAAGAACATGGCCACGAGATTCAAAGTGCTAGCTTCAAGAAAATACCAAACCTTTTTGTTTCTCTCTAAAACGATCCAGAGCGTGCATTTAAAACCCTAATTCATTTCTAAACGAAAATAGAGTTTCTACTTAAATTTCATACGTGTGTTCTAACTTAAAGCGTCTATTTATACAACCTCTTGTATATAGACGGTTAAGTAAATTACACATATACCCCTACTTAAAGAAGTATAAGTGTAATACACGACAAAGATGTTTCTGTCATGAATTTTATCATATAAAATTCGTTTTTCTGAACCATCTTAAAATCTCGCAAAACCATTCTTAGTGTGCGACCCAATAGGCTCATACAACGTCAGCAAGACACCAAAACACATTTTGGTATACAAGTCATAAGCGGCCTCTAGCAAGACATTATAACTACCCAAGTTGTACGAATATCAAATCGATACAACCTAATCAATAGTTTATACAACATCCTTTTGTCACACGATATCCTTTTGATCAAACATAAGGCATGGAATTGTCATCCAACATGTTCAATCGTACTAGTCTCGATCTCTAGGTAGATGAAAACATCCAAGTGACATTGATCAATATCAATTCACTTAGATCGGGTCTTTTAACAGCTTTAACACATCGAGGATCCACTAGATATCTCTTTATATGAGAGGGCAAATTTATCTCGATTACACAACTTCATCACATTGCTTCACACAATAACCAATCACAACCTTTATAATCGTCGGTTAAAGACAACGTTTGATTGTGTCAAATCACCGTGTTCCTAATGTTGAAGTCTCGGTAATCTCAAGTCGAGGATCTGAAAAATATACCTATCATGAGAAACAACTATGACTTAATCCATGTGATGTTCTCATATGGTCATTCCAAGTACTTTGTTCCCTAACAAGTACTCGTGATCTTGATTCGTATCCCTATACGTATAATCATCATATGATCATCAATCAAGACTCACACTAGTCTTAATTCATTATAGTTCCCGGTATAATGATCGATAGGGACATTTAGGATATTTCGCAAATACCAATGGATCTTATTATAATGTAAACATGTAAATTAATTATAATAAATAGCAAATGAAATCCTCTATTTTATTAACTAAAAGTATTCATAAAGACAGTTAATGGATTGACCTATGGCACATGCCCCAACATCTCCCACTTGCACAAGGGCCAATCATACATGCATCTAATGCCTAATTATCTAACATGACCATCATGTTTTGCTTGTGGAAGAGCTTTTATCAATGGATCCACAACGTTGTCTTCAGTAGGTACTCTGCAAATCTTCACGTCTCCCCTCTCAATAATTTTCTCGATGAGATGAAAACGCCTAAGTATATGTTTGGATCTCGTGGTGTGATCTAGGTTCCTTGGCTCGTGCTATTGCCCCGTTATTGTCACAATACAAACAAACAGGGTTAGCAATAATTGGAACCACACCTAGTTCGTAAATGAACTTTTTGATCCAAACTCCCTCCTTTCTTCGCATCGGACACCGCAATATACTCACTTTGTAGAATCTGCACACGCGATTCTCTTGCTTCGAACTTTTCCAGCCTTACTACACCCTCATTCAAAGTAAACACATATCCAGATCGCGATCTAAAATCATCTATATCGTTTGAAAACTTGCATCTCGTGTAACCATTTACAACTAGATCATTTTCAAAACCTCCATAGACAAGAACACTTCCTTAATCCTTCTTAAGTATTTAAGAATATTCTTTATCGCTATCCAAGGTGACTCTCACCAGGATCCGATCGATATCTCGCTTGTAGTGCTCAAAGCATATGATACATCAGTCGAGTGCATAACATGGCATACATGATAGATCCAATAGTCGATACATATGGAATCTTATTCATACGGTCTCGTTCATCATTTATCTTAGGACATTGAATCTTCTTGAGACTTATGCCATGAGACATTGGCAACAATCCTCTTTTAGAGTCTTGCAACCGAACATATTCGTACCTTGTCTATGTAAGCACTCGACTTAGACCGATTAGCCTCTTAGATCTATCCCTATAGATCATTATCCCTAGGATACATTCGCATCTCCTAAGTCTTTCATTGAGAAACACTTCCCTAACCAAGACTTCACATTCAGCAATGTTGGGATGTCATTTTCAATGAGTAATATATCATCAACATACAGTACCAGAAAAACAACTACACTCCCACTGACCTTCTTGTATACACAAGGCTCATCTTCGTTCTTAATAAAACCAAAATCCTTGATTGCTTCATCAAAACGAAGATTCCAACTCCGAGAAGCTTGCTTTAATCCATAAATGGATCTTTGAAGCTTGCATACCTTCCTAGAATTCTCAGGATGTACAAAACCTTCAAGTTGTGTCATATACACGTCCTCAAACAACTTTTCATTAAGAAATGCGGTTTTTACATCCATTTGCCATATCTCATAGTCATAATATGTAGCAATGCCAATTAAAATTCTTATCGATTTAAGCATGGCTACTGGCGAAAAAGTTTCATCATAATCAATACCTTGAGTCTGCTGAAACATTTTGCTACAAGTCTTGCTTTAAAAGTAGGCACTTTGCCATCCATGTCATTTTTCTTCTTGAAAACTCATTTACATCTAATGGTCTTACCACCTTCAGTAAATCAACCAAGTTCCAAACTTGGTTATCATACATGAATTGCATCTCGTAGTTCAAGGCACTTAGCCATTTATCCGAGTCCTGGGTCCGTACATAGCCTCCCGATAAGTGGTGGGCTCATTTTGATCCATAAACAACACATCACGACTATCGGTAATGAGAAATCGAATCTCTCTCGCTCATGTCTTACCCTGTCGATTTACGTGGGCCTTGTGTCACTTGTGGAGGTTCAACTGGTTCGAACGTTGTTGAACTTCCAAGTAGCGGTTCAGTGGTTTATCTCGTGATTCTTGAACTTCTTCAAGATTTATTTCTCTCCCACTAGTGTCTTTTGAAATAAACTGTTTTTCCATAAAGGCATCATACCGAGCAACAAACACTTGGTTCTTAGCGGGATTATAAAAGTAATATCCTTTTGTTTCGTAGGATACCCCACAAATAAACACTTATCGATTTAGAGCTAGTTTTTTCGAGACTTGTCGTTTTACGTAAGCCTCACAACCCCAAATATTAAGGAAAGACAAACTAGGTCTCTTCCCGTACCATATCTCATATGATGTTTTATCAACCGCTTTAGAAGGAACTCGATTTAGAGTGAAAGTGCAGCTTGTAATGCATAACCCCAAAAGGATAATGGAAGATCTCGCATGACTCATCATAGATCGAACCATATCTAATAAGGTTCGATTTCTCCTTTCGAAACTCCATTCACTCGTGGAGTTGTCGGTGGAGTCAATTGGGAGACAATCCCACAATTTCTAAAATGATCATCAAATTCTTGGCTCAAATATTCACCACCTCGATCTGACTGAAGTGTTTTGATAGTTTTACCAAGTTGATTCTGCACTTCATTTTGAAACGTTCGAAACATCTCAAATGATTCAGCTTTATGTTTCATTAGATATACATAACCATATCTGCTGAAATCATCAGTAAATGTAATGAAGTATTGATAACCTCCTCTAGCCATTGTGTTTATATGATCCAACAGCCAGGGCAGCAACTCTTGCTCCATTCCCTACGCGGAGGATGACTTATCCTTTCTTCAACTTTCTACTTTTGGTGAGTCCCTGCACATTTATACAAATGTGAGATCCACATCCGGTATCTAATACCCAGGAATCACTAGTAGATAAATTAATTTCAATAACATAAATACATTGTAGTAGTAGTAGTCGACCGCCCTTTTTCTTCTTTAGATCTTCCAGATAGAGTTTGCAATTTCGAACCAATGTCCAGTGCATGATTTGAAATGACAATTTCCTTCCTTTTCTTTTGGGTGTTTTGAAGAGGAGCAGTGGGGCTTGACTTGTTCCACAAGCTTTGCGACAGTGTAGCAAGAAAGCAGCCTTGACAACTTTAGCCTTGCCTTTGCTTTTTTCTTCTTCATTCCCTTTCCCTTTTGGACCATCAACACATTACTAGAGGTTTCTTGATATTTTGTTCAGCAGTTTTGAGCATCAAATGCAACTCGAAATTGATTTCTCCATATTATTCATATTGTAGTTCATCACAAATTGTGAGTAACTTTCGGTAATGAATTCGGGATCAAATCCGTAGCCAACTCTTGGCTTATGGGAAATCCAAGTCTATCAAGTGGTCAACATAGCCCTTCATCTTCGAATATGAGGACTAACCGACGCACCTCGGTCATCTTGCAAGAATGTAGGTTTTTGACTGTCTCGAACCTTTCTTGTCTAGCTTGTTGTTGGAACATTTCCTTCAAACGTTATAGCCATGTCGTAGGCTTCCATTAGTTCCATGTCCTTTCGAAGTTCAGAACCATAGTTGCCAAGCATAATACATGCAACATCGTAGAATCGTTGACATGCTTATTATGCGCATCCTTCACAACTTTCGTAGCATTGGTCTGGTGGGTCCTCGGGGATTGGAGCATCCAGGACATACAACTTGCGTTCATGCTTAAGAACAATTCTCAAGTTTCGAACCGATCAAGAAAGTTAGTCCCAAATAGCTTATCCTTCTCAAGGATGGGTCGCGATGACAGGGGATTATTGTTACTTGAAGAGGCCATTGATCTACAATAAAGATTATGCAAAGTTTATTTTAGTATAGAGGAATAGACTCCCACTAAATTAACAACCCTCCTAAAACACATTGTTTATTTAGGGGACTAAAATCCATATTTCACCTAATTCTATGACAACTATGGCATGAAACACATAACTAGATTATTTAGGTAGGTAACAGTTACCAATTACATCTTATGTAATTTTAGATACTTTTATGAGATACGGGACATCTTATGTCTTATCATGTTTTTATCTCATCATGTGCCTAAAGCTCAAAACTATTTTGATAGCTTTATTAAGTCGGACCATTTTAAACATTTAGGTAACTCTTATCCAACTTGTCTCACCAATATAACACAATACACCAAGCCTATGGTGAAATCGTATTAGTGTGATCGAGGCCTTGATAAGTGTTTAAAATGGATGGCATGAGACTTAAAATTTAATATAGGGGTTTTATTCAGTTTTAGTTATTTTATGTAAACAATGAAATATCATATATTTTATTGATTTGTTAAATCACTAAACAATTTGGAGATTTTATATTGTTCACTAATAAAAGAATTTCCGTGCGCTAGGATTAGTTAGACGGCAGTCCCGCTGGCCGGTCAGCCGAGATTCAAAGTGCTAGCTTCAAGAGAATACCAAACTCTTTTTGTTTCTCTCCAAAACGATCCAGAGCGTACGAGAAAACCCTAATTCGTTTCTAAACGAAAATAGAGTTTCGGCCCTTAAATTTCATACGTGTGTTCTAACTTAAAGCGTCTATTTATACAACCCTTGTATATAGACGGTTAAGTAAATTACACATATACCCCTACTTAAAGAAGTATAAGTGTAATACACGACAAGGATGTTTATGTCATGAATTTTATCATATAAAATTTATTTTTCTGAACCATCTTAAAATCTCACAAAACCATTCTTAGTGTGTGACCCAATAGGCTCATACAACGTTGACAGTGTACCAAAACACATTTTGGTATACAAGTCATAAGCGACCTCTAGCAAGAAATTATGACTACCCAAGTTGTACGAATATCAAATCGATACAACCTAATCAATAGTGTATACAACATCGTTTTGTCACACGATATCCTTTTGATCAAACATAAGTCATGGAATTGTCATCCAACATGTTCAATCGTACTAGTCTCGATCTCTAGGTAGATCGAAAACATCTAAGTGACATTGATCAATATCAATTCACTTAGACTAGGCCTTTTAACAGCCTAACACATCGAGGGATCCACTAGATATCTCTCTTTATATGAGAGGACAAATTCTATCTCGATTACACAACTTCATCGCATTGCTCACATAATAACCAATCACAACCTTTATAATCGTCCCAGGTTAAAGACAACGTTTGATTGTGTCAAATCACTCGTGTTCCTAATGTTGAAGTCTCTCGGTAATCTCAAGTCAGAGGACTGAAAAATATACCTATCATGAGAAACAACTATGACTTAATCCATGTGATGTTCTCATAATGGTCATTCCAGTACTTTGTTCCCTAACAAGTACTCGTGATCTTGATTCGTATCCCTATACGTATAATCATCATATGATCATCAATCAAGACTCACACTAGTCTTAATTCATTATAGTTCCCAGTATAATGATCGACTAGGGACATTTAGGATATTTCTGCAAATACCCATGGATCTTATTATAATGTAAACATGTAAATTAATTATAATAAACAACAAATGAAATCCTCTATTTTATTAACTAAAAGTATTCATAAAGACAGTTAATGGATTGACCTAGGGCACATGCCCCAACACCAATTTTAGTAGTTTTTCATAATTAGCACTTTAGGAATTATTTTAGCAAGGTCGACTTCTATATTTTCGATCCTCTCGGCTACTTTTATGGACTATCTCTTCGATTTTATTCTACTATCTCTCTTAACTTCTATTCGACTATTCTTTTGTTTTTTGTTCTTTCATGAGAGACTAAACTCATGGCCTAGGCAAGATGACGAGGAGGTTCGTGCATTCTTATCTATGGATTTGTTAGATTTATTTATTTTAATTGCATTGTTTTCATTGTTATTTTATTTCTTTGGTATTGATTGAATAATTAGGGTTAAATTCATATTTAAACTCTTATTCTTTTGCTATTGGATCGTAAGCATCCGTCCTTATACAATAAGAACACACAAGTGGCAATTGACCCTACTAATTGATTCGCCTCTTTTGGGACCTATCAAGTACCTTATAGATCTAGGCTAAATTGGACACACTAGTGATCCAAGTCTCTACGTGTAATGCCTTCACAATACCCATTACGGCCATTGTGTTAAATCCAATGTGCTTAAATATAGGGCTATATGATTGGCTAGGGAAATAGTCACTATCGTACTTGGCTATCGACATTAAGAAGTGCGAGGAATCGCGCACGCGTTACGGTCTATAGCTACACTAGGATATTTTTGATTTGCATATTTTATATAAATTGATGACCAAATCAAATCTCTTATCGAACCGAACTTGTATGTCTTGACCTATGTATTTTTATTAATTGTTTTCAAAGCTATTTTCATTGTTTATTTATTTTCCATAGCAATTAGATTAGTTAAGCAAATCACTTTCTTATACCCCGATTTCCTTTTGTTGTTTTTGACCTTAGAAAGATTACCAATCAATGTGGGATCGACCATTTGCCACTATTCTGCTAATAATTGGTTTAGATATTATTTTATTGATATCCATTACTTGACATACCTACCCCATTCACACCATAATAGTATGAGCCTTCGAATCGACCATAATTATGGAAGTAGGAGGTCGTTGTGGAATTGCCTGCAAAAGTGTTAAAAGCAAAAGACTAGATAAGAGATAAAATAAAGTAAATAAAATAAAATGAAATGAAAAAAAATCCCCGGTAACGGCGCCAAAAATCGACACGCGCCGAACGAGTCGATAAAATATAATACCTAAACCAACTATTTTGTAGATAGCGGTAAATGGTCGATCCCACAGAAATTAGTAATCTTTCTAAGGTCAAAAACAATAAAAAAGGAAATCGGGGGTTTAAGAAAGTGATTTACTTAACTAATCTAAATGCTAGGGAAAATAAATAAACAATGAAAATAGCTTTGAAAACGATTAATAAAAATACCTAGGTCAAGACATACAAGTTCGGTTCGATAAATGATTGGATTCGGTCTTCGATTTATGTAAAATATGCAAATCAAAAGTATCCTAGTGTACATATAGACCCGGTAACGTACACGGTTCCTGACACTTCCTAATCTCGATAATCAAGGTACTAAAATGACTATTTCTCTAGCCAATCGTATAACCTTATACTCAAACGCATTGGATTTAATGAATGACCGCAATGGGTTTTATGAAGGCACTACACCTAGACAATCCGATCATTAGTGTGTCCAATTTAGCTTAAACTCCTAAGGTACTTGACTGATCCCAAAATGGCAAATTAATTGGTAGGGTCAATTGTCATTAGTGTGGTCTTATTGCATAAGGACGGATGCTTACGACTCACTGGAAAAAGAATCAGAGTTTAAATATGAATTTAACTCTAATTATTCAATCAATATCAAAGAAAATAAAATAACAATGAAAAGCAATGCAATTAAAATAAATAAATCTCACAAATTCATAGATGAGAACACGCGAAGCTCCCTCATCGTCTTGCTTAAGCCATGAGTTTCGACTCTCATGGAAGAACACAAAACAAAAGAATAGTCGAATAGAAGTCAAGAGAGAGAGTAGAATAGAATCAAAGAGATAGTCCATAAAAGTAGCCGAGAGGGTCAAAAATATAGAAGTTGACCTTGCTAAAATAATACCTAAAGTCCTAATTATGAAAACTACTAAAATTAGTCTTTGGATGAGAGAGAATGCCAAATTGGGAGTTTGGTTCATGACACGTGCGCCGAGGAATATCCTGTGGTTACTGTGCATTTTCTGTAAGTCCTAAGACACGTGTCATGCTCCGATTGAGTGAAGGCTGCTAGTATAGCTGACCTAGCGGGCTGTGAATGGAGGAGAGAAGGTGACTAGACGTGGAGGACGAGTGCGAGAGTGACACGTGGAGGCTTTTGGAGGGTAAAGAAACGCATGAATGCTCAGCAAATTTGTGGGAGACAACAACCGCACGGATCCCGAGGATATCTAACGATGGTTGTTGCTGGAGAGAAGAAACTAACTAGACGTGCTAGATCAATGGATGGCTGCCACGTGGCGAAGGCTACGGAGAGGAGAATTCGCATAACTCGTGCAAAATTCTGGGAATGTGCACAAAACAACATCTTGAGGCAGCATCAATGACAGCTGAGGCGCAGTGACTTATGTGTGTCCCTCCTGCGTTACTTGGCCTGCTGGTAACCACTGTGCAATGCGTGTCTCGAGACAAATCTTCTGGTAGCTAATCACTGCATGTAAATACACAATTTCACATAGTTTTTCGCCTGCATTCAACCGTGCACTTCAATATCCCTGAAAATAACAATTAAATATAATTAAACTAATATTTTGGTAACATAACAATAAAAATATATAAATATACTATATATAATTACATAATTAACGATTCATCGAGATACCCCCAACTTAGGACTTTGCACGTCCCGAAAGCAAAGGTGTGAATGACAAAACACAAGTAAACTATACTCCTAATATAATTATGCACTGACTAAACTAATCTACACCCGATTCAAAATTCGTCGAGTTTCTTTTGTTTACATAGTTGCCAAGTTAACAAGTCACTCAAGAAATTTCGAAGTTATGATATGTCGAGAACCGCAACCCAAACACAATTAAGATCACACTTTAAAGATAGACTCGGTCAAGACAAAAGCCATCAACTACTCACAAGTTTTCTTGGTCTATACATTCAAGCATACAAGTTTACAATCTCACTTAATCTAGTTATAAGAACTCGAGCTAAATCTTTTTATTTGAGGAGTTCTCATAGACTTTTGCCTTTATTCGTTATATATATTCTTTATTTTCTTTTTCTCTATATTCTTTTCAAGTAATACGGTCCCTGCTCCATTTCCTGTGGAAATCGCTTTTATTTCTTTTTCCCACCATAAGATTCCCTGCTCCATTTCATGTGGAAACCTGTGGGACTCTCTATATTTTGTTTTAAGAAAACTCATGTTAGCCATTCTCACTTTCACTATGCTTAAGCAAATTCTCTAATGCGGGTTAAAATATTATCACTTGCACAATTTGGACCGTCTACCCCCTTTGGTATCTAGCATAAGGCTTAGCCGATATACTAAGTCCCTAATTTTTCCTAAGTTTCAGGTCAAAGAAGCAACCATAATGTACTCATCCACAACCAAAGGCATGAAACAAAGTTTCGGGTGCCTCTAAACAATATAAAAATGAAAACTATACTAAATACATGCATGAAAGTGTATCAACTTCTAATAAAATGAGAAAGAGAAGTATGGAGGAAAAAAGAAATAGATGAAATGAGAGAAGAAAAGTACTAAACACCACCATTACCATCCGTCAATCCCATATAACCGTATATAATTGAAAAAATTTAAACGATCTCACCTGCAGTCTTGCGCGAAGAACTCCATCCAACTCAATTTGAAAATCATAAAGCACCCCAAACTTATTCTGAACCTTGTCCTCAAGGTTCAAAACAAGTCAAGGAATCTATACAACAAAAAGAAAAAAGGAATGGTAAAAAAAGATCATGGATAAAGAAATAAGAAGATGATCCAAATGCATGCACAATAAAAATCTACAAAAACTAGTGAATGCATAAAATCTCTCATGTCTAAGTAACTAAGGAAACTATGAAAAAAAAACTCATAATAAGAGCAAGAACTAATAAGCATAAGAGTTAACTCAAATGATTCATGTCAAATCTTGCGAGCACAAATCTTTCAACTAAGCGTAAATCAACAAGATGATGAAATGAAGTTTATGGTTTTGGGTCTACTCAAAGACTCGCCACTAATGCAGCAACTTAAGTTGGATTATGTCCCAACCAAGTCTCAAAACGCCTAAAATCTCATTAATATGAAATTCCCAAAAAAATTTCAAATTACTCCGAAAAAATGTAATCCATAGTCAAACCTAGCAAAACTCAGGGGTGCTCCAGTGCCTCTGGTGCTCATCAAACATAACACTAGCAAAAATCTAAGAAACCAAGTCAAAGCATTATTAAATAAAAAGACTAAAACCTAAACCATACTAAAAATAAATGCAGAAAATAAAAATAAAAAATAAACCTGGGCTGCCTCCCAAAAAGTGCCTTTCTTTTAAGTCTTTGACTAGACTTGGCGTGATTTGTCACATGAAGCCCTCTCATTTCGAGATATCAACAACGAATGGTGCATCTATAGCTTTGGGCAATGCAACATGCGCGCCCTCCTTTAGAATTGAGAGCTCATTCGGGACCTCTAACACAAAAGAGTTTGTCGCATCACGATCATCCAACACAACGGTGTTGGCAAGTAGAAAATCTGCGAACGCTCCTTTACTTCCACCCTCATGTAAGGTTTAACAAATATGCAAAGTGAGGGTAGGTGGTTTCACCAACACTAAAGGTTGGTATTCCTTGCTCTCTTTCGCGCGCCTCCGTCCTTTCCGAAACGACTCCAATTTCTTTCTTAGCTTCATCATCTTTATTCGTGCAATGTTAATGTACGCCTCATGTGAAGAAACTTTTAGTGTTTTCTCGTGGTTCGCTCAAATACTTGAGAACTCATCAAACTTAACACTTTTTAATGTAGCAAAGCATTCACGGTCTCCTCTCGAGTCGAAATTGGTTGCGGAGACAACTTTTTCTCATCCATCAAATGCTCAAGTATAGTAGTAACTTGAGTTTTTTATTTTTGCAACTTTTGGTTTGCATGCCGCATATCTTCCTGCAAGGGCAGTTGACTAGTGCTTTGAGAAAGCCAGTCGGAGATCATATCTCTTTCAATATCTATAATGGTTCTCCATTCCTGTTGAGGAATCTGTGGACTTCACCTAAAAATATAGAAGTTGGGTTGTGGCGATGCATAGCTAGAACCATAATAATTTCTATACTTTGAATAGTAAGGACAAGCATACATGGGATGAAAGTACTCCCCATAATTTTCACAAGCCCCGCCCTGTTGCACAAAAGATTGCGAGTTAGAAAATTGATGCCCATTACTTGACATACCTACCTCATTCTCACCATAATAGTATGAACCTTCGAATCGACCATAATTATAGAAGTAGGAGGCCATTGTGGAATTGCCTGCAAAAGTGTTAAGAGCAAGGGACTAGATACAAGATAAAATAAAGTAAATAAAATAAAAAACCAAAGAAAGAAAGACCAATCCCTGGCAACGCTGCCAAAAAGTGACGCGCTCTGAACGCGTCAATAAAATATAATATCTAAACCGACTATTTTGTAGATAGCGGTAAAAGATCGATCCCACAGAGATTGATAATTTAAGGTCAAAAATAACAAAAAGGGAAATCGAAGGTTTAAGAAAGTGACTTACTTAATTAATATAAATACTAGAGAAAATAAATAAACAATGAAAATAGCTTTGAAAACAATTAATAAAAATACTTAGGTCAAGACATGCAAGTTCGGTTCGATAAAAGATTAGATTTGGTCTTCGATTTATGTAAAATATGCAAATCAAAAGTATCCTAGTATAGCTATAAACCCGGTAATGTACGAGGTTCCTCGCACTTCCTAATCTCGATAGCCAATGTATGATAATGACTATTTCCCAAGCCAATCGTATAACATTATACTCAAGCCCATTGGATTTAATACGATGACCACAATCGGTTTCGTGAAGGCACTACACGTAGACAACCGGATCACTAGTGTGTCCAATTTAGCCTAGATTCTTAAAGTACTTGACCGGTCCCAAAAGGGGCGAATCAGTTGGTAAGGTCAATTGTCGCTAGTATGGTCTTATTGCATAAGGACGGATGCTTACAACTCACTGGCAAAAGAATTAGAGTATAAAATGAATTTAACTCTAATTATTCAATCAATACCAAAGAAAATAAAATAACAATGTAAAGTAATGTAATTAAAATAAATAAATCTCACAAATTCATAGATGAGAACACGTGAACCTCCCTCGTCGTCTTGCCTAGGCCATAAGTTTAGTCTCTCATGGAAGAATACAAAACAAAAGAATAGTCGAATAAAAGTTAAGAGAGAGAGAGAGTAGAATAAAATAAAAAGAGAGTACAGAAAAGTAGCCGAGAGGGTCAAAAATATAGAAATTGACCTTGCTAAAATAATACCTAAAGTCCTAATTAAGAAAACTACTAAAATTGGTCTCTAAAAAATAGAGAATGCGAAATTAGGAGTTCGATTCATGACACGTGTGCCGAGGAATATCTTGTGGTTGTGCGTTTTCTGCAGGTCCAAAGACACATGTCGTGCTCAGATTGGGTGAAGGCTACTGGTCTCGCTGACGTGGCGGCTGTGAAGGGAGGAAAGACGGTGACTGGACATGGATGAGGAGTGCGAGAGTGACATGTGGAGGCAGCTGGAGGGTGAAAAGATGCTTGAATGCTCGGCGAATTTGTAGGAGACAACTACCACACGGATCCCCTGGATATATTAACGATGGTTGTTGGAGAGAAGAAACGCACTGACTTATGTATGTCCCTCCTGCGTTACTTGGCCTGCTGGTCACCACTGCACAATGCGTGTCTCGAGACAAGTCCTCTGGTAGCTTATCACTGCATGTAAATATACCATTTAACACAGTTTTCGCCCCGGATTCAACCGCGCTCTCCAATATCCCTAAAAATAACAAATAAATATAATTAGACTAATATTTAGGAGACTTAACAATAAAAAATATATAAATATACTATATATGATTACATAATTAACGACTCATCAAGAGATTTTATATAATCAAGGTTTATTACGATTTGATTTGATACTCGTATATCGTATTTATTATCAAAAAAGTTTTTAATTTCCGCTACGTTCAATATTTGTTTTACATCGATATTCGATATGCAAGTGGTTTTTACCGTGTAAGAGGAGAGGTCTATAGGCTCTAGTTAAGTCTAGCAGATTAACGGGGCTTAATTAGGGTTTCAAGCCGAGTATTCACTCTAATTAGGTTAAGGGATGCTACATTGGAACCCTTGTTTTAACTCACCCAAAGATTCAAAACAACCACCACAACAACTACAACATATAATTATCATCAAATTCATCAAACACACCAAACTTAACTAAACTAATGGTGTATGTTTTAATTACCTAGTTGATGAACACCTCCAACATGATCTCTACACCTTTAAATCTACCAAATTTCACTTCAAACTTGATGATTTCCTCTGAACTTTCTTTTCTAAATTTCTTCTTCACTAAATTTGTAAAAATGAATCATTTGATGTACAAATCCATTTAGATACATGTATAGATAAGTTTGATTCCTAGCCATTGATCTTGATGTGTATATATATCTCGAGACTGATCTAATGGCCTAAATTTGATTTCACGACCACTAACTCTCCATTCACTCATCCTTGGTGACACAAAATGAAACTCAATTGGTCTCTAGATGTGCTTACATGATCTCGAGAATCATCAAATGACTATTGTTTTAAATTGCTAACTTATGTACATTTAATATGAAATCAACTATAGCCACATTAATATTACTATTTAATTTACATTAAGTTTAAATAAACTTACCACATCACTCTATACACGATCCCACGTCGACACGTATCTCGAGGCATGTTCCCACTCACGTCTTGACACTTAAACATCGGTAGGAGTGACTTAGTAGTCTACACATATACAATACACAAGCCATACATCACTACAAATATAATATATACCTCGGCCATATCTCCTCGGTCATTACATGTATATCAATGAGGGCCCTACGTCACAGGTTGATAAGTCATTAATTATGTATATATATTATTTATATATTTTGTTTATATTTTATCTTCCAAAATATTAGTCTAATTGTATTTATTTATTATTCTTAGGGTTATTGGAGTATGCGGTTGAATCTGGGGTGAAAAACTATGCGAAATAGTGTATCTACATGCAGTGATCAGACACCGGAGGATTTGTCTCAAAATACGCACCACACAGGTAATAAGGAGATGAAAGAGCAGCTAAGTGACGGAAATCACTGACACAATTCTGTATACAGCGTACCAAAGCCCCCGTTTGGCATCGAGAAATGCATTTCACAAGATGAAGAGATGAGGAGCTATCGAAATAACGTAGGAGATGAGACACTTGAGCCACATCAACACAGCAATCGTTCGTTGTTCCTCGAGATGCTTTCTTATTGTCTCCCATATATTCGCCGAGCCTTCCTGAGGGCCGCTAAGGGCACCCCACCATTTAATGAGGGCACCCGATTAATGTGGGCACAAATCGATTTACACAGGGCACCCAAAAATTAAACCCAAAATACCGAAAATGCCCCTCGTGCAAAAAACCCTCTCACCCACCCTCGTGCAAACCCTTGGGCACCCCACCACCCCCACCACCGTCCTCTTGCTTGACTTTCTCCATTTCTCGTGAACGAACCACCTAGCAATCCCGAATCTAAGTTGTATTCGTTCCTCTATGTCTCTCTCCTCTGTTGTAGGGACGTTTTCGAGTTTGAAGACTACGAGTTTTGGTCGATTTCATATCCAAATTAGGGCTCGGTTCAAGTTTTTCGTTCACACGTCGATAGTGTTGAAATCGATCGTTTGAATGTGCGTTGGTAGTCTAATTAAGTTGCATTTGATAGAGTAGTTGTTATGTTTGTGTGGCGGTGCATTCAATGGTTCATTTATTGGGCGTTCGTGGTTCTCGGCCGCCACGCGGCCGGAGATTTTGTTTCTGATCTCGGCCACGCGAGCCGGAGATTTTGTTTCTGATCTCGGCCAAGCATGACTGAGAATGTAGAATAGCTCTCGGTTGTCCATAGCAGAGACTTTTATTGTCGTCTCGGTCACCACTTCACGAGAGTAAGTCGAAGTGTATAGTTTGTCTGTCGGTGATGTCCAACCAGAGAATGTAGAATAGCTCTCGGTTGTCCATTACCGAGGCTGATATTCGGTTCTCGGTGGATGGTGGCCGAGAAGTGTGCATAACTCTCGGTCTGCGAGGCCGAATCAATCGCGTCCGTGAAAAAACATCGAAAATTTGAGAAACCCTACCTTGACAAAAAACAGTTCCTTGAACCATCATATGGTTATCAAACATTGTTACCTCATTTGTCGGATGATGACAATCCGCAATAATCGATCAACGCTCGCCAAATGCAATGTGGCTTTGGGGTTCAACCTTGTGGTGGGGTGCCTTTTTTTCTTTGTCAAAATGATTTGTAGGGTTTGAATCACTATATATACAAGGGCAAAATAGTCTTTTCCACTTTTTGAGAATTTTTTACAAAAACTTTGGGTGCCTTCATTAAATGGTGGGGTGCCCTTAGCGGCCCTCTAGGGAAATAGTCATTGTCATACCTTGGCTATCAAGATTATGAAGTACGAGGAACCGCGTATGTTACCGAGTCTATAGATACACTAGAATACTTTTAAATTGCATATTTTACATAAATCGAATACCAAATAAATTCTTTTATCGAATTGAACTTGTATGCCTTGACCTAGGTATTTTTGTATTAATTGATTTTCAAATAATTTCCATTGCTTTATTGTTATTTAGATTAGTTAATTTATTCACTTTCTTAAACTCCCGATTTCCCTTTTTGTTGTTTTCGACCTTAGAAAGAATACAAATCCTTGTGGGATCGACCCTTTTGCACTATCTACTAAATATTTGGTTTAGAAATTATATTTATATTTAATTATATTGGGTTACTGATCCTGATTAAGGAAATTAAAGTCGGATTAGAAACTCGAGCCGTGACAAATCTTCCCAACTAATGAAAATCTCGTCCTCAGAATTATACTTAAGGTCATACCTGACTCGAAAAAGTACGAAAATCTATCTCGCATATAGTCTTCCTGCTCCCAAGTCAGTTTCAAGTCACCATGAAACTGCCACTTCACTAGCACCTTCAGGATAGATTTGCCTCTCAACTGCTGTACCTATCAATCAAGGATTTGTACTAGCTACTCCTCGTAAGATACATCCTCACTCAGGTCAATCTGACTTAAGTCAACTATTGGTCTCATATTTGCCCTTGACTTAGGTAGTTGAACCATAGAAATATGGAAGACTGGATGAGTCCTCGACATTTGTGGAGGTAATTCAAGCTCATACGAAACCTACCCGACCTGTTTCTTAATTTTGAAAGGCCCGATGAATCTCGGTGCTAACTTGCCTTTCAAACCAAATCTATGAAGAACCTTCCGAGGAGAATCTTTTAAATACACAAAGCCTCCCTCGACATATGTAAGATCGTTGTGATACTTGTTTGCATACTCCCTCTGCCACCATTAGGCCCCTTTAAACCTTTAGCAAATCTCGCGTACCTTCTCCATATGATTAACAACAATTTCACGCCCCGCTAATTCCCGGTCCACTGGCTCAGCCCAACAAGATGGTGAGCGATACGGTCTGCCATATAATGCCTCAAATGGCGTCATCTCAATGCTAGCCTGATAATTGTTCTTGTATGTAAACTCACATAATGGTAGGTTCTCCTCCCAAGATCTACCAAACTCAAGTACACAAGCCCTGAGCATATCCTCAAGAACCTGAATCAACCTCTCAATCTACTCATCTGTCTAAGGGTGAAAGGCTGTATTGAACTGTAGGCTCGTACTATACTGCTTTTGTTCTCGAACAATATGCTCAACTAGTCAAATGTGTAGTGAGCCGCAATTGGTAAGAAATTGCGATTTTGTCAATTTGTCCACATCATCCATATATAATCGTGTCATCCGCGCATCCTCGGCAATCCTTTGACAAAGTCCATGGTTATGTATTTCCACTTCCATCGTGGAATGGGAAGCAGCTGTAATAATCCTTCTGGCCTATAATGCTTAGTCTTCACCTACTGGCAAATCCCAAAGTTCCTAGTAAACTCTGATATGTTCGCTTTCATCCCAGGCCACTAAAAATGTCTTCTCATGTCATGGTACATCTTGGTCCTACCTTGATGAACAGTGAACTGGGAACAATGTGAATCCTAAAGAATCTCATTTCTCAGCTCTGCCACTATATGTATCCATAATGTGCCTCTCAATCTCAGACATCGATCTGTCGTCTTTTCCAATCGGTGCAATCAATACTCGGGGCTAATGAACCTCGAGTATAGAATGTCGGCTCTCGACCCTTTCACACTCTCTATGTAGACACTATCTCATGTGACCTCATCTATACCCAAACCATCACCCGAGTGTTGGTAGGAATATCCGACTAACTCATCATCGCAATGCCTCAAGTAATCCATACTAATGCGTCATATGGCATCTAACAACCTCGTCATCTCCAGTAGGCATCCTACTCAGTGCATCAACAACTACATTAGCTTTTACTGAGTGATACTTCAGAGAAAAGTCGCAGTCCTTCAGAAACTCCAACCATCTGTTCTGTCTCATGTTCAGCTCTTTCTGTGTGAAGTGGTATTTCAGACTCTTATGATCAATGTAGAGTGTGAACCTCTCTCCATACAGATGATGTCTTCATATCTTCAGAGCAAATACCATCGCTGCCAACTCCAAGTCATGAGTGGGATAATTCTTCTCATGTATATTCAACTGTCTATATGCATAAGCTACCGTGCCTCTACTCTGCATCAACATACAACCTAGACCTGTAAGAGAAACATCTATATATACCAGGAATCCCTGTCCAGCCTCTAGCAATATCAGAATTAGTGCGGTAGTCAACAACCTTTTTAGCAGAGAAAAAGCCTCATCGCATTCCTCAAACCAATCAAACCTCGATGTCTTTTTGGGTCAATCTGGTGATCGATGAAGCGATCTTCGAGAAATCCTTTACGAATATGCCATAATATCCTACTAATCCCGAAAAACTCATTATCTCCATAATTGACGTCGGTGCCAGCCAATCCATAACATCTTGAATCTTGGTGTGATCTACAGCAATACCTGCTGCTCCAACAAAATGTCCCAAAAACTTAACCTCTGACAGCCAAAACTTACACTTGTTAAACTTGGTGTAGAATCTGTGCTCCCTTAAAGTCAGCAACGTCACCCAGAGGTGCTGCTCGTAATCCTCTCGAGTCCTCGAGTATATCAATATATCATCAATGAAAACTATTATGGAACAGTCAAGAAATGGTCTCATCACTCGATGCATCAAATCCATAAACATGGAAGGAGCATGAGTCAAACCAAACGACATGACTGTAAACTGATAGTGTCTATATATCATGCCGAACGTTGTTTTAGACTAACCTCATCCTTGATCATAGGCTGATGATACCCTGATTTTAGGTCTATCTTGGAGAAAGATTGTGCTCCTCTCAGCTGATCAAATAAATTGTTAATCCGTTGTAATAGATACTTGTTCTTGACTGTGACCTTATTCAACTATCTATAGTCGATACACAGTCTCAAAGTACCATCCTTCTTTTTCACAAACAGGACAAGTGCTCTCCATGGTGACATAGAAGGTGTGATGAATCCCTTTTGTCCTAAATCCTGAAGCTGACTCCTTAACTCCTCCAACTATCTTAGAGCAATGTGGTATAGTGGTAATACAAGTGGTATTACATCGAGAGCATCGGGCGAGTGCAAAATACGGTACACTAAAAAACTCGACAAATTCATGTTAAGATGACTAATTGATCAATTAGAGTAGGTAATGTAATCATAGGTTAATTTGATTAAATTTGAACAATAGGTTATGATGTACCTAAAAATGCGTAACGAGACTTGGGGCATTGGGTGTCAGAGTCGACATTAGTGAGATCACAAATTTGTCAATTTTAGTGAATAAAAACACTAACCGTATGTATTATAATGGGCCTAAGCTAAGTTAATTGAATCAAATAAATGAGGCATGTAGTTCGGTTAATTAAATAGAAACCGAAGATCGTCCTAGAGATACATATTGGTACATCTAAGAACCAAGTGAGTTACAAATTGGTGTCATTTGAGGAGAGTAAGTGAGAAATGTGTTAAGAAATAGACCATTAGATGAGTCTCGAGATACGTAAACATATAGAGATCAATGGCCAGGAATTAACCCCACTTTTATATATAAGATGAGTTGATCAAAACCCATGCAATTAAACCATTTCGAGAGAAGAGAATAGATATTTGCAACCTGGATTTCAAGGGTTTTGAAGGTCAATTTGAGGATCAAACCTAAGGCAATCATCTCATTCACCTCATGTACATGAAAATGAGTTCAATTTTGAGGGTGTTAGTGGAAATTTGATATTAAGGTCTTGTCATTGATTTATGAGGTTGTTTTGATGAATTAAAACTATAGTTATGATATCAAATAGGAATTTACAACTGGTTTGGAATGAATTAGGTTTTTGGGTGAATTTGGAAAAACTAGTGATTTCATGAAATTGAAGAATTTGATCTAATTGTTGTTATTCTGTTGGTTGGGATGATATTTAGGAGTCACCATGAAATGGAGAATATGTTGGTGGGGTCTAGTTAGCTAATTGGAGAGTTTGGGACAGAGCTTTCGAGTTGAGAATTTTGTCACAACGAGTAATTAGCGCGCTAACTAGATCGGTTAGCACGCTAATCAGTCTGGGCACTTAAATGTTTTTCAAAATGAAGAACAATAGCGCGTTAGACTAATTCCCTAGCGCGTTAATCATACCTAGCGCGCTAGGTAGTCCCATTAGTGCGCTAATGACAGATGAAAATTGAATTTAAAGGGCTATTTTTGGGATTTTTGACTTAATACATACCCAAACACCTATAAACATACTAAATATATAAAATTGGATTTCAGGGACTTAGGGGATCGTAGCTCGGGTATCTGGGAGCTAGTCGAGTCGAATTTGAGATTAGGAGAAGTCGGAGCGTGGATTAAGGTGCGTAAACCCATTGAAATGCCTCACGTAATTCATGGTTTGTTTTATCGATATCGATTTCATGTGTGACTACTAGTGGGCACACATAGGTTTTCACTCCTATTTCGATTTGTGTATATATTAGTTGTGGCTAAATTGCTTGAATGGGTTACTTGTGTTTAATGCTCGTGTCAACGACAGTAGAATATATCTACGACAGTCGGGAAGGATGTAAGATGTTCCCTTGACTTGAAATAGCGTCTGGAGGGGTTCATCCGTTAACTGAAGTTGGGGTTTAGTCACTATAAGCCTGTAAGTATATACGTGGTTCCTGTCTTGTTTAATCGATTACCGACTGGTTTAGGTCAGGGTTTTCTCGTAATTATACGGTTGTTTATTTATTAATGTTTTGTTTCCGAGCTTGTTTATTGAGTACGTGTTGTTCATTAGACGCATCTGGTTTTGCTTGTCATATCCGCATGCATTCGTGGGAAATGATGATATCTTTGTTGTCGAGATGTTATATTTGCATGTCTCGTAGTTACTAGTTTTATTTCATGAATATTGTGTGGACTTTTTTGGGGTTTTACTTATGGACTCGTCACTGTATTTGTTGGGTGACTGAGTGCAGATACTTCGACGAGTAACAGGAATGGTAAGGAGGTATTGGGCGACTACCTCTGAGATAGTGACGTCAGCTCGTATGTGACTATAATATTTATATGGATATTTTATTGTATTTATCTCGCATTTGATATATACATGGTGTCTTTTTTGGGTTTTTCACTATTTAGAATTGTTAAATATTGCATAACATATTCATTAAAAGACTTTCATTTGTAGAATTGCAATATAACTTGATAAATTGGTTAATTGGTTAATTAAATCATTAATACTTATACAGAGATTAATTAGCTAAACTAGAGTTAGTAAGGAAAGTGTAAGCAACCCAGAAGGTCGCGGGCATCAAAGGTAAGCATGCCATGACGTGGCAAGGCTTGGTGTCGTGGGATGCGATATGGGTGGTCCCACGGCAGCCTCGGGATTTGGGGCCGCCATAAATATCGTGCCGACTATGGACAATCTCTCACTCTACGTCAAACTTGACCACACCTAGAACAAGTGATCATCTGCGCCGACCTCGACCCTTATCTTGGGCCTGTCCCTATGATCGTTCTTTGTCGGAACCATCTCGGCCTCTACCTCTACCTCTCGCATCGGCCTCTACCACCCCGCGTTACCTACGACGTGGTCTTTGGTGGTCTTTGGAAGAGCGATAAACTAGGAGCCGGTAAAGCTGGTTTGTCTAGAGGTGGCAAGTGGGGTCTACCAACTATACTCGTGTAGTGAAGTCGGGTGTGATGCTTCGGGCACATCCAAAGTGTGGTCGCCTCGATCCTTGAGAACCTCTTTCATATCTCCTCTATCCCTTACCCTTATGTCTCATTTTTTAAACTCTATAGTCCGATCCGCCGACAATGCTAGTCCAAACAAGTGACCTATTAGCAACTTTACCCTTGTAGTAGGTCTCGTGAGAAAGTGCACGCTCGTAGATCTCACCTAAAGTCCTAGCACCTAAACTAACCACATAAGATCCCATATATGGCCTCGAGTCCATCTCCGAAATGGTACCTATCCTTAGAGTCATCTCTCACTAAATCCCCAAAGAACTGTCTCGGATAGCCATATCGATCTTCGTAGCTCATTACCGATTCATCGACTCCTTGTCTTGAATTCAACTCCTTCCTCAACCTCTTCATCAATGCAGGTGGGAAGTACTACTGATAGAACTTTTTCTTAAAGGCATCTAAAGATTCAAAGTCTCCATCAGAAGCTATCGTCGCGCGCCACCAAACATCGACGTTTCTCGCATTGTATACGGTGAAATCTCACTGAAGTCTCTCCTCAATCCTTTAGACTTTATAGAACTTCTCTTGAGACAATACCGACTTCTCAATCTTCTCAAAATCTCACCGACCATCAAAGTAAACCGGCTTCTTTATGATGAAATCCTTCACCAACTAAACCTCATCAGAGCTAGAAGATGTAAGAGTGAAATACAATGTATAAACCTGTCTCTATGGCTAGTGATGTCACTACCGGAGCAGGTGGTGTATAGTAGGAAGCTCTAGTGCTGGTAAGGTGGAAGTAGTAGTAGTAGTAGTAGTAGCAGCAGTAGTAGTAATAGTAGTAGTAGTAGTAGTAAAGAAGTAAGCTAGAGATGAAATAATGAAAGCAGCAGAAGTAGATAGTAGTAGTAGTAGTAGTAGTAGTAGTAGTAGTAGTAGTAGTAGTAGTAGTAGTAGTAGTAGTTGTAGCAATAGGAGGAGGAGGAGGAGGAGGAGGAGCCGGTGTCTGTGCCGGTGGATCAAAATGTGTTGTCATCATGGTAATGAAATCAGCTAACTTGCTGTCCCTGAGCAGTTACTCGGTCAGATAGCCTCTGATAATCCTCAGCAGATGGAATAAGAGGTTGACTGCCACCATCACCTGCATCCCTGCTATCGCGTGAATCAGCCATCAGTAACTGTAAGTTGATAGCAAACGCGAATCAACTTCTACTTAAATATCGCATATATATACATATAGAAACTAACATGTACATATAAGAAATCCCCATCTCACCTTCACTTACTTCCCAACTAATAGTTTCTAGGCAAGGATCATTTGGCTTCCACATCTAAATTTATGTTTTATAGAATTTTATAGGTTGATTATTAGAAAAGTTGGTTTTTAATACCAACTGTGATGTTGGTATCACTTTATTAAAAAAACTATAAGCCAATTGCCTAAGCTCTAATACCAACTGTGATTACCCCTTCTCAAATTAAGGCACTGCCCGACCTAATCCCATCATTAAGCCCTAACCTCTACTATGAAAGACTTAACAACGAATTAGTTAGCCTTTTTCCAAAAACCTTTCCCCTTACTAATTATTTTTTTTTCTAATAAGCATTTTATTATTTTATGTTAATTAATAAATCATAGTTAATTAAAAGTTATACAGAGGAAGTCTTGATAAATTAGAGGAAGTCATTCATATTAAACCCTAGTGTGTGAAAAACCAGGAAATAAAGATCACATGCATATATATAACAAAACAGCAACAATAAATCATCATGTATCTAGTGAGTGTGATGACCCCTAATTCCAGGCCGCCTTGGGACCCACCAGGTCACATTCCACGTCACCAAGCCCTGTCACGTCATGGCCCGCTTATCCTTGACGCCCCGCGACCTAACTGGTTGCTTACACTTTTCCATTTAACCTTAACTTAGCTAATTAATCTCCATATAAATATTAATGATTTCATTAGCCAGTTAATCCATTTATCAAGTTATACTAAAATTTTACAGCGAAAGTCTTAAACGAGTAACTTATGCGATATTTATTAATCTTAAGTAGTGAAAAACCCGGTAAAAGATATCATGTATATATCAAGGCGAGATAAGAATAACAAATGTTTCATATACATGTAATCAAGTGATCTACAGTCCCCCAAAACTCGACAAAAATATAAATATTTACATACTATAGTCACACAAGAGCGGCTCCACAATCTCGCAGGTAGTCGCCCAAGCACCTCCTTGCCCTCGCTTCCTGCTTGCTCGTCGAAGGATCTCGCACTTAGTCACCCAACAAATACGGTGACGAGTCGAGTAAGTAAGATCCCAAGAGAAGTCCACACAATATTCATGAAATAAACCGATAATCTACGAGACTTGCGAATATAACACCCGACAACAGATCGTCATATTCCAATGAATGTAGGCAACACGCGATAAGCAAAATTAGTAGCGTGAAATAAATAAACAACATATACCAATTAAACGTGCTCTTAAGTAAAGCAAGATTAAAAAAACAACCGTATAATCATGAGAAAACCCTAACCCAAACTAGCCGTAATCGATAAAATCGAATAAGAACCACGTATATACTTACAAAGCTTACAAAGTGACTAAACCCCAACTACTTACCGGATGAACCCCGCGACGCTATTTCAAGTCAAGGGAACACCCTAAATCCCTCCCGATAATCGTAGATATATCTCATTGCGATCGACACGAGCACTAAACACAAGTAACTCATGCAAGGGA
This sequence comes from Stephania cephalantha, assembly GCA_039657325.1. Taxonomy (NCBI): domain Eukaryota; kingdom Viridiplantae; phylum Streptophyta; class Magnoliopsida; order Ranunculales; family Menispermaceae; genus Stephania; species Stephania cephalantha. Next base: position 60,620,660 of record CM077567.1, on the reverse strand, counting down.
TTAAGCTACAACCAATATAAACGCAAACCGAAATAGGAGTGAAACCCAATGTGTACCCACTAGTAGTTACACATGTAATCCGATTTCGATAAAACAAAACCATGAATTCTATGAGGCATTCCAATGGGTTTACGCACCTCAAATACGCGCTTCAAAACCTTAATCGTGAAGCTTCTAAACTGAACCCGACCTCGTTCCCGACACCCGCCTATCAACTCCTAGATCCCTGGTGTCGATTTGATAATTTTTTGGCGTTTTGATATCCGTTTTATTGCATAATTGATTAAAAATTATATTCACAATTCTTGTAGTTTCAAACGTCCCTGTGCATACAAACGTCTCTATAAGTACAGACGTCCCTATGGGTACAGACGTCCCTGTAGGCACAGACATCTCCGTGAGTACAAACATCTCTATAGGTACAGATAGTATTCCTTATCTTCTCCAACAGCCCATTATGCAAGAAAATGACCATAATCTAAACATCAAATCTCGATCCGAAACATGAAATTCTTGCTCACCATGAACCTATTTGACCTCAATTACTCCCAATCAACCCAAGACAACTATAATGACCATATATATTGATAGAATTAAGGGTTTTTAACACATTTTCATGAAATTGGAATTGAAGAAAGACATAAAATTTATACCTTATAAATGTTTTTGCTAGCTTGAATCCTTAGCTTGAACTCACCATCAATTTGGTTCAAATCCTCATAGATCTCAAAATTTCAGCCACCAAACCCTCTATTTCTTCTCTCCAATAACTTTCTTCTTCTCCAAAATTTGTTAATGAAAATGGTTTTGATTGCATATGTATATCAAGTCTCCTTTATATATTAAGGTGATAGTACTTTCTAGCCATTGATCTCCATGCATATACGTATCTCGAAGCTCATCTAATGATCCACACATTGACATGTAGCCCACTAAGTCCCGCTAACTCAATCCAAGTGACACTAATTGGTTATTCACATGGTTCTTAGATGTGTCAATACATATCTCTAAGAAAATCCTATTATTCCAATTTATTAACCCAACTATAGGTCTTGATTTATTTGATTTAATCACATTAGCTTAGGCCTATTATAATACATATGGTTAGTGTTTTTATTCACCAAATTGACAAATTTTGTGATCCCACTAACCTCGACTACCCGGCACTCGATGCCCCGCGTCTCGACAATCATTTCGAGGTATGTCATAGCCTATTGTTTTAATTTAATCAACTTAGCCTATGGTTACATTACCCTTTTTAATTGATTAACTAGTCATCCTAACGTGAATTAGTGGAGTTTCCTAGTTTACCCGTAGTTCGGCTACCCGATACCCGTGTTGACACACCTTTCGAGGTGAACACCCGTCACACCAACTCGCCCGATAGCAACTTACACACATGTCGTGCAATACACTATTAATGATTTTAAACACCACATATACACAACCACCATTCAAAAATAATAAATTCTTTCGGTTCTCATGTTTGAGTCAACTGAGTTATCCACGTAGTGCCCGAATTACGATCGTTAATCTCGAGATTAACGCTAATCCTAGTTTAATTAACTTGGTCCGTTACGATCGTGGTATTATCTCTCAACCCATAATGTGTACAACCCTAAAACTAAAAGAAAGAAATATGTAGAAGTCATACAACAAAACCAAAAACCTACAAAATCAGACATAGCAGTGCTTTGCCGGCTTAGAGGTAGTCGTCGATCTTTTCCTTGCATGGTTTGCTACTCGACGAATCTGCACCCACCGTCATAAAAAGGAGGTGAGTACAAGAAAGTAGAAAGTAACACTGAGAGACATTTGTTCACATTTCCAAATATACAACAAGAATCTAAAAGCATAATAATAGCAACTATGCTGAAAACAAAATCATGTTAAGAGATTCTTCGATTACTAAATATGAAACCGACACTTGGCTAAGTAGTAATGATCTAGGCCGGTCGGTCGTGAGTCCTATCACCAATGCCTTTATTCCACTATCTTAAGATGGAACCGAGCTCTACGCCTTCATAATCAATCATAAATGCTAGTCACCTGTGATGTATACTTGCCAACAATCTCAGTCTCATACCCGTGTCCGCACAAGTTAGTGGTGAGATCCCGACATCCTTGAAAGTCTAGTGGCCCCTAAGTTTCGCTTCCATCTCTATTATCTCATGGTACTAGATACAAGAATTACTTTCATATTTCAAGGAATGACACGGTTTTTGAATCCAACAATAGGATTACATATCTAATGCACAAAGGAAATGAAATTTACAATACCGTACACCACTATCTCGTAGCATTCTATTTATTTTGACTAAATGTCTCAATAATCAAGAATGACATATCACATGATATAGAGCCATTGAAAGCATTAACCAACAATGGATGTCATGATAGCAAACTCATGAGAATGAGATGAATCAACAAGTTATGGCATATAGAGTACTAAAGGCAAATCAGTCCAAATAACTGTAAATAAATAATAAAACATGAATGAAATGTAAATATATATCTCAATCAGTTTACTTACAATCCACGCAATTTCCTATGCTAATTCGGCCTCCCAACACCTCAAATTGCATATCAAGGTATTTTAAGTGTTTAAGTTAAAATTAGAAAATTACTGATTTTGTGTTATAAGAGCACCTAGTGTGTCGAGTAACCTATCTAGCGCGTTAGTGACCTCATTAGCACGCTACCCAGTTTCTCTTGCACGTTATACGCAGGTAGCGTGCTAGCTCACCATACCTCGCGCACTTTGTGCAGGAAAACTCAGAATTCTATACTTTGAATTCTGAGTTTTCTCCAAATAGGATAACACCAACACCTTGGGACCCTTATTTTAACTCACCCAAAGATCCAAAACAATCACCACAACAACTACAACTCATAATTATCATCAAATTCATCAAACTCACCAAACTAAACTAAACTAATTGTGTATGTTTTAATTACCTAGTAGATGAACACCTCCAACTTGATCTCTACACCTTCAAATCCACCAAATTCCACTTCAAACTTGATAATCTTCCTCGAACTTCCTTATCCAAATTTCTTCATTACTAAGTTTGTAAAAATGAATCATTTGATGTATAAATCTATTTATATTCATGTATAGATAAGGTTGATTCCTTGCCATTGTTCTTGATGTGCTTACGTATCTCGAGATCGATTTAATGGTCTACATTTGATTTCACAACCATTAACTCTCCACTTACTCATCCTTGGTGACACAAAATGAAACTCAATTGGTCTTTAGATTTTGTCACGGCCCAAATTTCTAATTCTAGTTTAATCTCTTAATCAGGATCAAATGACCCGTGACGTGGGACCCGCATCGAAATACATGTCGTGACCGAGGTAAGATGGCCGAGGTATTGTTATATTTGTAATGATGTATATCTAGTGTTTTATATATATGTAAAATATTAAGTCATTCATACTTATGAATAGGTGTCGATAAGTGTGTGGGAATACACCTCGAGTTGAGTGCCAGCTTGGGATTGAGGTAGAGAGTGATATGGTAAGTTGGCATAAGTCTTATATAGCTTTTATAGTGATTTAAATGGGCTATGGTTGATAATATATTAAGTATGCCTAAGTTAGTAAGTTAAAACAATAGCCACTTGATTTTCATCGAGACATGTATTGACTCATCTCAACATCAATGGAGTTACATATTGGTATCACATAGTATGAGTTAGTGGGACTTGTGTTAATAGGTGTATCATTAGATGAGCCTCGAGACACGTGTGCACAATGAGACCAATGGTTATTAATCAACCATATCCACTTACAACCAAATCAACTTCATTTCATTTGCTTAATTGAGAAGGAGACTTGCTGGAGAGAAGGAGAAGGGCTGGAGGAAGAAGAATAATAGCAATCAAAGTGGGTTTGGTGAATGAGAGATCAAGTTAAGGTAGGTGTTCATCAAACTAGGCACTCATCTCTCTATTTAAGTTGAAACCAATTCTGGTTTTTGGTCATTTTTAGAGGTTAGATGATTTGGTCTTTGAAATTGGTTGATATATTTGGATTCCTCATTTCAAGCTGATAATCCAGCTATTAAGAAGTTCTTGATTTGGTATTGAAATCAAAAAGATATGAATTTTCGAAGTTGTAAGTCTAAAACTGAATTTCTTCATGTTGTATTATGAACTAACCTATGTAATTTGATCATAACTTGGTCATTTTAAATTGAAATGAACCCAATCTGGTATCATTTGAAAGCTAGCTCAAAGGAGAACAACTTTGTCTTACTGGGATTTTGTATTTCAAATGTTTTTATACCCAAAAGTGCTATACAAAAAGGTGATAAAATGCATTAAGAGATTTTTTTAAACTAAAATTATAAATGGCATAACTCCCTAACTACTCATCTAAATAAGCTTATCTTTTAGTATGTTGTCATTTGGTATGTTAAATGCCTTATGACCAAAAATCATGAATTTGTAAGCTATATATTGGGAGAAATGAATTTTCTAAGTCTGTTGGTCAATTTAGGTTCCAATTTGAGCTGTGTTTAGTAAAATTGCAATATCTCTTTTGCTTCAATCGGAATTATGCAAACCAAACCTTTTCGAAAGCTAAGTTAGAGATCAAAAACTTTGTACAAGGGAAGGTGTTGAGATTTGTACAATTTCATGTCTAAAAGTGTGTTGCAATACAAGACTAAAATTTCAATATTGTTTAGTATTAAGGGGGTTTTGGGTTAAGGTTTCTAAACCCATTTGACCCGACCTAAACCCAGTTTATTTGGATCGGTTTGTTATCGGGAACCTAAGAAAGAGTCTCGAGAGTTCAAATACATGATACCAGGTGTTGGGAGACCCGATAGCTTAGGAAATTGCGTGGATTGTAAGTAAACTAATTGAAATATTTATTTACATTTCATTTTTGTTTATTTGTTTTTCCAGTCATTTGGACTGGTTTTCCTTTGTACTTCATATGTCATGACTTGTGTCCTTTCTCATTTCGAGGTTGCTCATGGTATAGATTATTGATTAAATGATTTCATTGACTCTAAATCATGCGCTATGTCATTTTTGAATGTTACTACAAGTGGTTTGTGAAACAACATGCTATTAGGTAGGTGTTACATAGTATTGTAAATCTATTTCCTTTATGCAATAGAAATGTAATTGCTTCATTGGGTTCTCAAACCATGTTATTTCTTGAAATATGAAAGTGGTTCTTGTATCTAGGGTCATTACATTAGAGTTCCGTCGGACATACGAGGTCACTAAAATTTTCATGGTGATCGAGATCTCTCCACTATCTTACGCAAAGATACGGAAATGACTATCTTGCGCAGCATACGAGAAATGAGTCCCGGGGTTTTTGGCTAGCATAACTTGTGCAGCACACGGGGTATGGGACCCAGGGTTGTTGGCAAGTATATATCGCAGGTGACTGCACCAGCAAAAGGTTATAAAGGCAAGAGCACTGCTTAGACCATCACATTGATGTAAAGCTCAACTCCATCCTCATATAGTAGAAAAGGCTGATGATGAAGATCACGACCGACCGGCCCTATATCATTAATACTTAGCCGTATGTTAGTTTCATTTTGTTTAACTAAAGTATCTCTTTGCATGTTTTTTTACAGCATAGTTACTATTATCATGCTTTTAGATACTTGTTGCATATTTGGGAATGTGAACAAATGTCTCTCGGTGTTACTTTCTACTTTCATGTACTCACCGTCCTTTTATGATGGTGGGTGCAGATCCATCGAGTAGCATGCCAGGTAAAGAGAAGATCGGCGACTACCTCTAAGCTAGTGGAGTGCTGCTACTTCAGATTTTGTAGGTTTTGATTTTTGATGTATTACTTTTATATGTATGTCATATACTTTTGGGGTTGTATATTATGAGTTGAGTGAGTAGTACCTTGACCAAACACATGATGTTATATATCGCTGTTTCATTATATATGCATGTGATCTTTATTTCTTGGTTTTTTCACAATTGTTTGGTCTCATTTTATAAGCTTTCGCTAATTAGTTAAAACTTCCGCTGAATAAGCTTTTAAGTAAGTAAAATTTTAATTAACTCTGATTTATGACTTGACATAGGATAGGTTTGGTAAGTAATAAGGTTATAGAAAGGCTGACTAATTCCTTGTTAAGTCTTATATGGTGAGATTAGGGATCAATGACGGGATTAGGTCGGGCGCTGCCCTAATTTGAGAAGGGGTCGTCACAGATGTGTTAACATGTATCTCGAGAATCATCAAATTACTATTGTTTTAAATTGCTAACTTAGGTGCATTTAATATAAAATCAATCATAGCCACATTGATACTACTATTTAAGCTACACTAAGCCTAAATAAACTTACCGCATCACTCCCTACCCCGGTCCCACGTCGACATGCATCTCGAGGCGCGTCCCCGCTCACGTCTCGACACTTATCGGTAGGAGTGACTTAGTAGTCTACACATATACAATACACTTGGCATACATCACTACAAATATAACGTATACCTCGACCATATCTCCTCGGTCACTGCAAGTATCTCGATGCTTGTCCCACGTCACGGGTTACTGATTCTGATTAAGGAAATTAAACTCGGATTAGAAATTCAGGCAGTGACACAGATGGCCAAATGTATGAAATCAACATCATGATATAGCTATAGTTGTACTCAATGATCTCGGTGTTTTGTAACAAAAAAATGATGTCAGCGAATACAACTTTTTTATAAAAATAAATTAATAAAATGCCACTTATAAACCAACTTATCTTGCTTCTTTTGGAATTTGAACATTCAACCTCTTACATCAATATCACGTACATTGAGTCACCCATTTTGTTGTTAATTTTTTTGAAGTAAAATGGAAATTTCATTAATCATGATGGCTCAATACATTTAATAGAATAAGATGAGGCATATAATCAATTACCTTGAAAAAAGCACATTGATTCGTTAATCCTAATTGTCCATCAGAATATTCAATTGCCACAAAGTTGATTTTGAAAAACTGCGATTGTAACAATGGAACAGTATGACAATAAATTATTGTTCTCTTGACAAATGTATGGAACACAATAGTACACACACATACTAAGACCAAATCGAAAAATAAAACTTTCAACAAGGAAAGACAAACAAAGACTTCCAACAAGGGAAGACGAACATAAACTTCCAACATTAGGAGACAAAAACTTTTTGAAAAAGATAACGCAATAAAATTATCAAATCAACAACTCCTAGCGTTGAGACTCCACGCATGAGCAATAGAAGTGTACATGGACTTGAATGATGATAAATGCATGCATGGAGGGGGAGTAGCAAGTTGTGTCAATTATGAATATGACAACTGTTGTAGGATTGAAACTCTCATATCTGAGTTTTATTGAAAAAATATTGTAGTAAATAGTGTTATTAGAATTACCGTCAATTAAAAGAGAATATCAACTGTGGTTCAAAAGCAGGAATCGCAAAGAAAATGAAAAGAGGAAAAAAGGATTTTAAGATTTGGAGGTCACTTGGTTGGTAAGTTGTTTTTGTATTTCTTAAAAAAATCAATTTTCTACTTGACAATTAGCTCTTTCGATCTACTTATTTAGTCATCTTAGCTAGGCTCTTAGTGATTTGTCATCTCTTTTGTATTTTGGTAGTATCAATTACACTTTACTTTGTTTTCGAACTATTGTTAGTTTTACTTGATTTGAAGCAACTTTGCATGTGTGAAGTACATATTTGTTTTATCGGGTATTTAATTATAGTTAAGGGTCCCCCAAATTATAATTTCGCCCCGACTCCTAAATACTTAGGATTGACCCTGAATTATATCTTTGTTAATTACTTTACAGCGTATGTGATGAGTATCGAATATAAAATTAGAGAGAACTATTAATCAGCGCTAAGCATAATTAAGTACACCACGAGTGATTAAGCTCCCACACTAGCCTTATTATGGCTTTTCTTTATTATGTTAAATGAAATGATGCTCCTAAAAAAATTTAATTATGGTAAAACAAAAAAAAACTCTTTATAAAGCTTAATTATTAAAGTTAGTTTTGACATAAGGAATTATGTACGGGTAGGTCTCTAATTAACATGGGACTCAATTTTTCGCTATTAAAATTATCAAGTCTAAATTATACGAACTGATTATTTGATTTTCTTTCAAAATCTCAAATGTTTTATCATGGACTTATGTTTGCACATGCATGAACACTCGTATCATATATATAGTTGGAACTAAGAAAATATACATTTCCAATATGATCTGCATTATTAATTTGACTCTTTCTATATTCTTAATTAAAACATGGACTTATTATGTGGATTCAAAAAAAATATGAACTCATATTTTGAAAATTGATAATATTTTTTGAATAAATAAACAAACTATATATTAGTACAATTTTATTGATAATGTTTTAGGCTCTTTAATTTTCTACTTATATGTATGTTTTTGTCAAATATATACAGTCAATTAATCTGGCTTGGAAAACAGGTGTGTTAGGAGTAGTTGATAGTCAAGTCATCAAACATTGGAAATATAACTTTCTTGCAGTAGTTTGATAAACTGAGCGCATATATTAATTATATATTAAATTACTTAATTATATACAATATATTATTTAGTTTATATTGGTCAAACCTTTAAAGATGGGAAATGTAATTTACAACCCACAAAGAAATATAATTTACAATTAATTAATAGTTTGATCAATACATTTATTTATTTATATATTTGGTTAAAAACTCTCTCTCTCTCTTTTCTCTAAAATTGTGGTGCGTAAAACCAAAATATATATAGTTATTTAGTTGATGGTCAATCTTCAAACATTAGAAATATATATTTTGGAAACTGTTATAACAATACTCCAAAGTCACATTCAAAGTTACACTGAATGATCTAGTGTGGGGGCTGTATCTTTGAGAATCGTATATGTGCGTCACCATGGCATGTTATACACTGCAAACTATTCGCTCATACTATTTTTACGAGAAGCAAGACACACACGCTACGTCACTTCGATGTGACTTTTATTAGAGTATCATTGTAACATCTTTTTTTTTTTTGTTGAACTCATGAATTTCGAGAGAATGCTCAATCATCCTTAACAAGAATTAGTCAATATCCCTGTCAAAAAAAAAAAAAAAAAAGAATTGGTCATTATCGATACTAAAATAAACGGTGAGAAAACTATAAAATCTTGCTTAATAAAATCATTCACTGTTACGAAATTATTGTGCATCTAGTACGTACTAACAATAATTTATTTTTTTCTAAAAACACATACAATAATTCATTTTTTTCTCAAAAAAAAAACAATGATTTATTTTTGTTTGGTCAAAAGTCATTACATGAACACGTGGATCTTGGATGCCACATGGAATTCTTAGCTGTGTGATGTGGATAAAGCACGGTGGAGCCATAAAAAGTGGGGGTATGTAATGGTTTGTTTTCTTGTTCTTTTTAATTATTGAATTGGAGACGACAAGTGGAAGCATGAGTGAAACATGGATCGGGCTTGACAAGCAGCAGAAGAGGACGAAAGAGGATTATTAGATAATTGATTGAGTGGGAGCGTGTGTATATTATGAGAGGTGGACCACTAGGGTACGCCACTTGAGAGATTGATGTACCATTTTCTTTTTTAGATTATTATTGTATTCCGAGGTTTGCCCTCACTAATTTGGCCTATAGAAGGGAAGGATCAAAAGACAAGACGGACTACCTCTAGCTAATCAATAATTTTAAAGTTTTATTATTTTAAGGGCTCAAAATCGAGATTTTTAGTTGAGGAAGGAGGGACCTGTGACCTCTTGATTCGAAATATACCATTTTCACATTTCACATGTCTTTAGGGAAGGATCACAAGACAAGACAATAACCTCTAACTAATTAATCAATAATTTTAAAGTTTTACCATTCCAAGAGCTCAAATCAAGATCTCTAATTTAGGAAGGAGGGACATGTAGCCTCTGGATTTGAGACATATGTCTCAGCTTTCACATATGCCATTAGAGGTTGTTACCTGCACCCTACTTATTTTCTCTATGCACCCCATTTCAATTCATACCTCATATTTGAAATGCGTTATCTTTTTGCACTTATGTATATTGCCATGAAGTTATCAAAGTGCCCAAACAACAGTTTATGCACCTCACACTAGTAAGGGCCCTTAATTAAAGCACTCATAGTACTAAATCACTACTTAACCGCTAAAAGCAAGTCATGAGTAAAGTAATAATGGTCGTCTTAACCACCTTCAACTCTTAGATGTGAGATTTTAACTCAAAAAGCTTCGATTCTAGTTGGAGAGACATCCACATTTATGTACTTCTTTATAAAGTAGTTTTTAACAATGTGGGGCTAAACTTTTTTGGTCCACACATCTTCAACATTCTACTTTGAATCGAAAGTCATGATATAGAGGGCTTTTTCTCTTAGGCCTCATCTGAACCATGAGTTTTGATACCATGTAAAACTAGCCAGTTTATTTGTTCACGCAACTCAAATCAAAATTTTTTTTTCTAAGCAACTCAAATCAATTAGAGGTACCTAATTCACAAGAATAATTAATTCAAATCCTAGCCAAGGTTCCAAGTCCCCGAAAAATTACCCAACACACCATAATTAACCCCGAGATTAAATTCTTCATGAAACCGATTCAGAACATCTTCAATGCAATCATAGATCGAGGTGAAAATGAATGTCATTTATGATAGATAGACATTGAACCCAAAAAAGGCCTCCTTAATGCAAATGTGGCTTATGCATGAAAGTGTAGCTGGTGTGCAAGAATAAAAACATAGATGTTTAGAAGTAGACATTGGTATACATTCTCTCTGTATTGTCACATCATCTTTCAAGTTATAGAAACAAACAAAAGCTGAAGGAAACCTCTGAATCCGCATTGTGCATTAGAGGAAGCATATATAAAAATGATGTAGAAAACGATATACATTCTCTCCCCATGGATGAAGTGACACAAATTCATGGTTCCAATCCACATTTACCATTGGAGATGCTCTCAAAATCCTTTTTTTTTTCACCATTTTGGGCCGACCTTCAAGTGGCAGCATGCTGTTCTAAAATCTGGCCAAACAAGATTTTCCCACATTTCGTCAAAACAACAACAACAAACAAACAATATAGCCTCAGTCCCAAATTAATTGGGGTCAGCTACATGGATTACACTCTTCCGATCCATTGTGCTCGATATAGTGCGATTCATGGTAAGCTTTTCAAACCATTTAAAGTGCAAAGCACAGTGTGTATATATCTTCATGTGCATCTAACGAGATATCGAAATGTAATTACGCTATGGCTGTCCCTATAAACAAAAAAGCTTGGTTTGTTCGTGGGACGGTGAGTGATGAAGAAAGCACACCATGTATTAATTGACAAAATGTCGATGGAATGATAACTACCTAGGGTTAGGGAAATGACGCTATTACACTAGTCAATAAGCAATGTCTAGCTAGCATATTGCATGCTAAACATTGACGATAGAGGAAAAACTTTATCAAACACTCCATTCCATATGTAGTGTTGGGATGGAGTGTTGCACTTTTTGTCTCAAGAAGCATTAATTATTACAACTTTATTTTAGGTCACCATGTTTGTTTAATTCTGAGCCAAGCTAACCACCTCGATTTATTAAGACGGATTTATTGTAGGGCTCATATACCTGAAAGTCTCTCAACAAAATTTCATTCATAACCCAAAGCATCTCTAGTGAGATGGACGATGCATCACTTGCCAAAAGACAAATTTGTGAGGTCGTGGGTTCAACTCCCTTTGAAAATAAATAAAAAAAGAAAAGAAAATGGCTTCATTCTTAAATAGGGCTTGAATTCTAAACTAGGTTGGCTCGGGTAATTTAGACTGACTTGATCGGGAGAGTCTCTCAAAAAGATTTTATTCATAACTAAACTTGAACTCCAAACCTTGCCTGAACTAATTTTGACTGCTATTTAATCATAACTCGGGTTGAACTCGAGATGTCTTTGTTGAGAGTGTTGACTCCGTTCAATTTTTGTAATATTAGGCCAAAACCAAGATAAATAGGGTGGTTCAATTTTTGAAATATATTAAGCCCAAACTAAGAGAGAGAGTGGTGACATGACTAGTTTATATATGGGCTTAAGTTTGGAAGTGAGTGTTTACTCCAAAATGCCAAGGCAAGTCGAAGTTCCTAATCCAAACTTATAAGCCATATTATTGTTTCTAACTAGTCGACGTGGAATTAATCCCAACATCTCCAACAGACTCCCATGCACTCAAGCCAAACCCACGTTGCTGAGCATTTTTATTTCATTGCTCGCTTACCAAATCAATTGTCTAAAGTAGTAGTATAGTAGTACTATCCGAAAATGGAGGTCAAAGATATAAGCTATAAGACTGATCTTTGGTGGGGAAAAAGAGACTGATAAAGATGACATCAAAGTATCAAACCTAATCGAATTGGGTCCAGAATCAAAAAGAAAAAAAAGTACAATCGTAAATTTCGCTTGGCATGGGGTTTCAACACAACATTTGGGAATGTGGAAAAATTTAGTGGGTGGGTTGAGATGAAATGCATGGTAGGTTTGAAATGGAATAAAAGTTATCTTAGTAACACCATAGTCCACATAATCACATGCATGTGTTGATTTGATTAGTTTTATTTTAAGGCTTAAAATAGGAGTAGTGCATCTGAAGCAAATGCAGTCATCAAGTAAAGCTGCTCAAGCTCTTGGAAGTTAAAGATAAAAAGTTAGGCAATAGAACACAATCACGTAGCAGTTCTATATTGAAAATGGGCTCAAGTAGGGTTTTAGGCCAAATGCATGACAATTCGCGCCATCATAGTTGAAGCTATGTTGGTAGATTAAACAATCTAAACTCGAAATGATTGAATTCTTCGATTAACTCTCCTTAACACTTTTTTTTGGTGAATAAACGAGCGTAACGGCCCTATAAAATCGGCCACGTGGCCGTTTCGAGTGGCGTTAGCAAATTTAACGGTTCAAACCGTGAAAGGACTAAATGTGTGCTCTTTTAAAAGTTCGGTGACTAACCGTGTAGTTTTAAAAGTTGATGAACCAATAGCTAAAACGCTGAAAGTTCAAGGACTAAAAGATAAGTTTTGCCAATAATTATTCAAAGGAGAAGTTTCATTTCCTATAGCAAATCATATAAATTTGGTAAAATGACCCCGTAATATTTGCAATTGTTAGACAGAGGCCCAACAACTATTGCCTTGGTATAATGGTTAAGGTCACTAGTTGTTCACTTGGGCCTCTATGAGGTCTCAATCTCCTAATTTCCCAAGGCATCTCGCTTATAGGATACTATGGAATATTTGGAGTAATCTTGGACACCACGATATCAAAAAAAAAAAAAAAAAAAAAAAAAAAAAAATAAGAAAAAAAAACAAAAAACAAAAAAAACAAAAAACAAAAAAACATGTTGTGGAGTATGGATGACCATGCATGTACACCAACATATTGTGTAGTCATGTAACTTGTATTTCTCACTCAATAGTACCTCCACTTGTCTATGTATTGTCATGTTACTTGTACCATTTCCAATGTACACCAACTCTTCCATGTATTGTCAAATTACATGTAATGTGTTGTATGACATGGGGTGTATGTGTTACTTGTACACATTATCTAAAGTATATTTATCATCGTCACCAAATGACCTATATAAAGGGTGTCAACCTCATTGTAAAAACACACCAAGTTGAATGAAAACATCTCATTCCAACTATCTCATTTCTTCTCTTCTCCTTTGTAATAGTAGTTTATAGGGGTGGGCAAACCGCGGTTTGGTGGTGAAAACCACCAAACCGCGACCAAACCGAGGGTCTACGGTTTGGTGATTTTCCAAACCACCACCAAATCTGCGAATCACCAAAACCGCACCAAACCGAACCGCGGTTTGCGCGGTTTGGCCTCGGTTTGGTTTCGCGGTTTTCATGCACCCTATTTTCGGTCAAAAAAAAAAAAAAAACAAGCCATATGTACATATGAATTTCTATACAACTACTTAGGGGTGCAGAGTAACGCCGACTAGAAATTTATAACAACAAAAGAAGATTAAATTGCAAAAAAAAAAAAAAAAAAAACAGCAAGCCGGTGTGGCAAACACACCACATTCACAACAAGCCATTTTTTCCTCTCTTTGTTAATCAAAACCCAATTAACACTTCAAATCAATTCCAAGCTTTGATGAGTTAACAAACATTGTCAATAATCCTCATTTAATCAATAACCATTAACCAATCATTCATCAAAATGAACCCAATCAAAGTTAGAGCTATAAATAATACATGATTAGTCCGATTAGATATGCTCAAAGCCTCAAATAATTATAGTTTGATAAAAAGGGTGTATCGCGGCGAATGCGAGGCAGCGAGAAGCGAGGCGGCGGTGGACGCGGCAACGGTTCGCGCGGTGGAAAGGCGACGACGATGGCGATGGATTCGGCGGCGGCGGTGAGAAGGGGAGTGAGGAGGATGAAGCGGCGGCGGTGCGGCTGCAGTGAGATGGACACTCCGCGACGGGCCGACGGGAGAGTGCTCGAGAGAGAGAGGAGACGGCGGGAGTGAAAGGAGAGACGACGGCGGCGAGAGAGTGGAGACGGCGGGAGTGAAAGGAGAGACGGCGGCGGCGAGAGAGTCGGCGGGGGGAGTGAAAGGAGAGACGGCGGCGGCGAGAGAGTGGAGAGCGGGGGGAGTGAGAGGAAAGAGGAGGCGGGAGTGAGAGGAGAGAGGAGCCGGCGGGGAGTGACGGGAGTGAGGAGCGGCGGGAGTGAGAGGGAGGTGAGCGGTGGGAGTGAATGAGAGGAAGAGGGACGGGGTCACGGGAGTGTGAGAGGAAGAGGGACGGGACACGGGAGTGAATGCTTTTAGGCTTTTAGGGTTTTTTTGTGGTTATTTACCAAAATGCCCTCGGTTTGGTTAAACCGCGGTTTTTCCAAAATGAAAACCGCGACCAAACCGCGATTCTCGCGGTTTTTACGTTTTCCAAACCGCGACCAAACCGCGAGTTTTAAAATCGGACCAAACCGTGCGGTTTGGTCGGTTTGACGGTTTGGGCGGTTTTTCGAAACCGCCGCCCACCCCTAGTAGTTTATAGTTGTAAAAGTTCTTAGTCTTCTCTAGTTCTTAGCAAGTTCCACTCAATTTACAACACGTTCAAGCACGAGCTTGTTCTAGCATTAAGAAGATCTTGAAGTTCAAGAAGGCTTGTTAAGAAGACAAAACTAGGAAGGTATAACTTTTGTTATTTAAATAAGTTCAATTTATTTCTATATTATCATGGTTGCTTTCTTTTATTACATGCATCACTTCTATATGCATACTTTATTCATATACTATGCATTATAACGTCACGTATTGCGAAAGTATGCTCGTAGTTGCGTCTTGTATGATCTTCTACATCGAAATCAAAAGTCAATATATGATATAACTAGTTTTCTCGCTATACTACAAACGATTAGTTATGCTTTATTCTTGATTTTTTATATTGCAAATTAGTGTTATGAGTTTGGGTTGATAGTGGGTAAGCCTTGTCCCCGATAAAACTAAACATTGAAAGGGAGATGGGTTATCCCGTTCGAGGAGGCATGATTTTAAGTAGACTTCGTCTCGCCACCCATCCTGGAGGTTGTCCCACCAACTCATACAAGTGGTACATTTTGCATATTAATAATCAAGTTGTGAACATATATTTAATTGTATATTATTTATTTTATATAAAAGAGAAAAACTATTTACTCAATTTCTTGACATATTTTCGACTATGGCAAACCTTCAAAAACTTGAATTTCTTGCTCTTGATATCACTTTGGTAATAATTATTTGTCATAGCAACTGGATGCCGAGATACATCTCCAAGCTAAAGACTTGGGAGAAACTATTATAGAAGGAAATGAAACATCAATGCAAGATCGTGAGAAAGCACCGATATTCCTTCGCCATCATCTCCATGAAGGTCCGAAAAGTGAGTATCTCACTATAAAAGATCCTCTCACCTTGTGGTTAAGCTTGAAAGAGCGATATGATAACAAAAAGACAGTGATATTTCTTAAAGCTCAACATGACCGGTGAATCTTAGCTACAAGATTTCAAAATAGTCAGTGAGTATAACTCAACCATGTTTAATATTACCTCTCGTTTGAGGTGTGTGGATAAAATATATCCGATGAGGCAATGACGGAAAAAACATTCAAGTACTTTTCATGCCTCAAACCGTTGTTGCAACATCAATATCGAGCGCGTCAATTTAAAAAGTACTCAAAATTAATTTATTGTCTCATGGTGGTGAACAAAATAACGAGCTTCTTATCACGACCCAAATAATTAATACACGTTTAATTCGTTAATCGGGACCAAATGACCCGTGAAATGGGACCCGCAACGAGATACGTGTCACTACCGAGGCACGGTGGCCGAGGTAAATGTTATATTTATGTGTTGTATGCCTAGTGTATGGTATATGTATAGACTACTAAGTCAATTCGACGGGTATGCAGATACCGAGACGAGCGGGGACACGCCTCGAGTCGAGTGTCGACGTGAGCAGAGGTAGCACTCATGGGGTAAGTTTAATAAATTGACTTAAATTGTGCACTAAACATGAGATATCGGTGGCTTTGATGTGGTCACATATACCTATATATTACATGGGCCTAATGTTTGTTAAATTAAATATGCAACACTATATGAACATAGAGATATGCATGCATACCATCTCAACACATGAGTGTCAACTTTGGAGTCACATGTGGGTGACTCATGGGACAAGTGGTGTAGGAGAACCACAAAACGTGTCTCGAGATACGTGTGCGGTTTGCGATGAGTGGTTTACATGCAAACCATCCTAAACCATATATAAAGTCAATTAACCTCCCATTACTCAATCTCTATCTCATTTTAACTCTAAAAAAATGAATTGACATAGAAGAATAAGAAATCGAAGAGATGAGAGGAAGAAGGAGAAAAGAGAGAGAGAGAGAGAGAGAGAGAGAGAGACCGAGACCGAAGAGGCGATCAAGGTGAGTTGATTGTCGTTGTTTGGTAGTCCGTGACATAGCATGCTATTAAGTTAGTTTGTTTGTTGTTGTAACTCTTGCTATTTGTGCATTAGTATGCAATCATATTGTTTGGATTCCAATATCGCGTTATCTTTGGAAAATGAAAGTGGTTCTTGCGTTTAGGGTCATTTAATGCTGATAATAGGAATTCAAGCTTTCATACGGTGGTCACTAGACTTTCCGGGATGTCGTGGGATTTATCCACTACCTTGCATGCACACGGGGTAACGTGCCTCGAATGGGGTAACTTGGGACCTCGAGGTTTGTTGGCGTAATAATAACAGGTTAGCATGACGAGTTTTAAAACTCGAGGGTACGGCAAGTATACATTCCTAGGTGACGACTAATTCACTTGGAATAGAAAAGGCGTAATCGTAAATACGACCTTTTCAAATTATGATGTAGAGCATAACTCCATCTGTAGTGGAAAGGCTGATGTGATGAAGATCACGGTCGACCGACCTTAAACCATTACTACTTAACCTTGAGGCAATTTCACATTTGTTCAACTCAAGTATCTTTTTGCATGATGTTTTTTTCAGCATAGTTGCTATATTGATTATGCTACTTGATACTTGTTGCATGTTTGGGAATGTGGATAAATGTCTCTCAGTATTACTTAAATAATTTCATGTACTCACCGTCTAGTTTGTGACGGTGGGTGCATATCAGTCGAGTAGCAGACCGGGCAATGAGAAGATTGGCGACTACCTCTAAGCGGTGGAGGACTCGCTACGACATATTTTTGTAGGTTTTGCATTCTTTTTTATTACATTTTCTATGTACTTGATACTTTACTTTTGGGTCGAGTAATAGGAACCCCGACCATACACATGTTGTATACATCGTCATTTTTGTTTTATATATGCATGTGATTTCTATTTCATGGTTGTTCCACAATAGGTTAGGCCTTATGTTATAATTTCCACCAGTAACTTAAGAAGACTTTCGCTGAATAACTTGTTAGTTTGAAAAATTTAAATTAACTATGATTTGTTAGGTATTTGAACTATCTAGTTGACTGTAGGTGGTATCGTGTTTTTAATAATGAATAATTGGTAGGTTTTTAGGTGTTTAAATAAGGCTGACTAGTTCCTTGTTAGGTCTTATATGTGAGATTATGGCTTAATAAGGGATTAGGCCAAAGCAAGTGCCCTTATTTGGAGAAGGGGTCGTCACAGTTGGTATCAGAGCCATGGTTTTGAGAATTCATGGCTTACCACCGAAGCTTGCTAAGCTTAAGATTGTAGAATATGGTGATTCTACAATATGATACCACAACAACAACAAGAACTAAAAGATTTAAGAAATGTAGAAGCTAGATAATTTTAGTTAGTGGTGGAAAACCAAATGATCCTTGCCTAGAAACTATTAGTTGGGAAGTGAGTGAAAGTGTCTACACCATTTTCCACACCTCCATCATCTAGTTCGACAGCAGTGGTTCAGTTGGTGAAGGACTTCATCAAACTGAAACCCGTATACTTCGACGGTCAGCGAGATTTTGAGAAGATTGAGAAGTGGGTCATGTCCCAGGAGAAATTGCACAGAGTCTTGCGGATTGAGGATAGACTCAGAGCAGAGATTTCGTCGTACACCTTACAGCGAGACGCCGATGTGTGGTGGCATGCAATGATAGCCGCGAGGAGAGTTTGAGTCTTGGGATGCCTTCAAAATTAAATTCTATCGCGAGTACTTCCCACTGCGGTGATGAAGAGGTTGAGGAAGGAATTCATGAATCTGAGACAGGGAGCCGACGAGTCGGTGATGAGCTACAGAGATCGATACGGCTATTTGAGACAGTTTGCCGGCGATCTGGTGCGAGAGGCTATGGATGATGTGTATCATTTTGGTGATGGGCTGAGGCCTGATATTGGCTTTTACGTTGTTAGTTCAGGTGCCACGACGTTGGGTGAGATATTCGAGCCTGGACTTGCTCATGAGACGTATTACTTGGGCAGAGTGGCTGACGGGACACCCTTAGTACCCGCACTGACACCCGATCGGATTGCGAGAGAATGAGCGGAGGAGACATAAGGGCAAAGGAGGGCGAGGAGATGGGATAGAGGTGTTCAGGGGGCAAGCGTGCCTTATGTAGCATCTCCTACACCTTTTGCAGACGATTGTGGGTAGACCTCCCGTACCACCACCGGTCGGACGTGCATTGTCGCTCTGCTACGTCTACTTTACCCACTTTACCAAACCACCACCAGCTCCACGTCGGCAAAGCATGGTGGTAGAGGCGAGAGGTAGAGGTAGAGGACGAGGACGAGATAGTTCCAGGCCGGGTCGAGACGAGCACAGCATCTGCGCATAGGCCGGGATCGGACGCAGGGTCGCCCTAGAGCGAGCCACTTGTTTTCGATGTGGCCAGGTTGGACATGTGATTCGAGACTGTCCACAGCCAGCGACAGTGATGCCACCTCAGCGTCGAGAGGTCGTTCATGTGGTTGCACAGCCTAACGCATACGCTACATGGAAACTCATTGAGGGTATGGTTTCCATTTGTGGTCGACGGTCTTATGTTTTATTTGATTCGGGTTCTACAGTCTCTTTCATTTTCGATCGTATGGTAAGCATATAAGGGTTGAAACCTAGGTTAATGTCTGAGTACATTTGATCTTGAGTATGCAATCGGAGATATAGTATACCCTAATTCTACGGTGGAGAAATGTTTAGAAGAGATCGACGGGGTAGAGTTACCAATGCGGACGTCGAGTGCTTGAATTCTTGGAACTCGACGCGTTGCTAGGGATGGATTGGTTAGCATCATATCATTCTCGTATCGATTGTTTTGCAAAAACATTGATATTTGAGATTCCAGGGCGTCCAATATTCATGTATAGCGGTAGTACACCGAGAGCGAGGGCACTCGAGGTCTGGCCTTGCGACTAGTGGGGAGATGGAGACTCTGTTATCGGTATATATCGTTGCAGAGAGTCATGGACCTAAACTTGAAGAGATGCGGTTGTGTGGGAGTTTTCGGACGTGTTTCGGAAGATTTACCTAGATTACCGCCACCAAGGAGATCGATTTCATTATTGAGTTAGTGCCGCATTGAAACCGATATCTCTACTACCATACCGCATCGCTCCACGAGAATTGGAAGAATTAAGGAAACAAGTTGCAAGAATTGGGCGAGAATGGCTTCATCACACCTTTGATATCACCATGGGGAGCACCTGGTCCCTGTTTGTGAAAAATAAAGACGGTACTTTGAGATGTGTATTGATTACGGACAATTGATCAAGGTCACTGATCAAGAACAAGTATCCATTACGGCGGATTGACGATTTATTTGATCAAATTTGAGATGAGCGCTAGCTTTTTCTCCAAGATAGATCTACGATCGGGGTATCATCAGGATGATATATACATAACATCGTTGAGTACGAGGTATGAACACTATCAGTTCACGGTCATGCCATTCGGTTTGACTAATGCTTCGCCATGTTTATGGATTTGATGCACCGAGTGATGAGACAATTTCTTGACCATTTTGTGATCGTGTTTATTGATGATATATTGGTGTACTCGAAGACTCGAGAAGATCACGAGCAAGACTCAGGGAGACGTTGCGGACTTTGAGGGAGCACAGACTATATGCCAAATTAAGTGTGAATTTTGGTTGTCCGAGGTCAAATTTTTGGGTCATGTTGTTGGAGCAAAGCAAGTATTGCTTTGTAGATCCAACAAAAATTGAGACGATTTTGGATTAGCCACGAGGTCGATTGGATCGAGATTAGGAGTTTTTGGGGTTAGCAGCTATTATCGAAGGTTCATGAAGGATTTTTCAAAGATCGCTTCACCAATGACCAAGTTGAACTAGAAATACGTTAAGTTTCATTGGTTTGAGGAATGCGATGAGGCATTTGCTCAACTAAAGAAATTGTTGACTACCGCACCAAGGTCTTGATATTGCAGAGAAGGTGGAAAGAGTTTCATGGTGTACACAGAGATGTTTCTCGTATGGGTTTAGGTTGTGTGTTGATGCAAGAGAAATGCACAAGTGGCCTATGCATCAAGACAGTGAAGATACATGAGAAGAATTATCCAACTCATGATTTAGAGTTGGCGCGGTAGTGTTTGCTCTTAAGATATGAAGACATTATTTATATGGCGAGAGGTTTGCGCTCTATACCGACCATAAGAGTTTGAAATATCTCTTCACACAAAAAGAGTGAACATGAGACAGTATGAGATGGTTAGAATTTTTGAAAGACTATGACTTTTCTCTGGAATATCATCCAAGAAAAGCTAATGTCGTTGCAGATGCGCTGAGTAGGATTCCGACTGGAGATACCGAGACGTTTAGTTGTCATATGACGCACGAGTATGGCTTACTCGAGGCGGCGGTGATGATGAGTCGGTCATATATTCCTAACGAGACGCAGTCCCGATTTGTGCTCAAGTGAGGCTTCGAGACAGTGTCGACTCGGTGAGTGTCGAGAATCGAAACCGACATTCTATATCCGAGATTCGATTAGTTAGCCCGAGTCCCGAGTGTACCGACCGGATCGAGACGACATATCACTGTCTCAAATTTCGAGGCGGATTGTGGATACCAAGCAAAGGTAAGCGAGCTAAGAGATGAGATTCTTCAGATTCATATGGTTCCGGTTCACTGTTCATCCAGGAAGGACCAAAATATACCATGATATGAAGAGACATTTTTGGTGGCCTGGGATGAAAGCGGACATATCGAGTTTATCAAGAAGCGTGCGATCTCGCCGGTAGGTGAAGGCGAGCATCGTAAACCCTGGAGGATGATTAAAGCGCTTCTTCACATTCCACGATAGAAGTGGGAAGACGACCATGGATTTCGTTCGAGGACCGCCGAGGATTGTTCATCGACATGATTCCATCTCGGGTGATTGTGGACAGATTGACAAAATACGCCCATTTCATACCGATTCTAGCTCATTACACATTTGACCGGTGAGTGTATTGTTCGAGAAGGAGATCATCAGCGGCATGGGGTACATTTGACAATTACGTCGAGACAGAGATGCTATGTATACGTCCGGGATGTGGCGGAGTATGTAGGAGCGGTATGGTACGTGCTTATAGTTTAGCACGGCCTTTCACCCTCAGATCGATGGGCATGCGAGAGGTTGATTCAAACTCTCGAAGATATGCTCGGGCGTGTGTACTTGAGTTTGGCGAGATCATGGGAAGAGTATTTACCATTGTGTGAATTTGCATACAACAAACGGTTATCGTGCAAGCATTGAAATGGCGCTATTTGAGGCGTTATATGGCAGCCGTGTCGCTCACCATCTTGTTGGGGTGAGCCAGAAGACCGGGATTTGTTAGGGCCTGAAATTGTTGTCGATCACACAAAAAGGTAAGGCAGATTTACCATAAGCTTAAGGGAGCCCAGGAGAGGCAAAAGAAGTATGCAGACACGTATCGCAACGATTTCACGTACGATGAGGGAGCTTTAGTGTATCTAAAGGTTTCTCCTCGTAAGGGTCATCATCGATGTGGTTTGAAAGGAAAATTAGCACCGAGATTCATCGCACCTTTCAAGATCAAGAAACAAAGTTGGAAAGGTTGCATATGAGCTAGAATTACCTCCATAGATGTCGAGAATTCATCCAAAGTGTTTCATATATCGATGCTTCGACTAGCTAAGTCAAAGGCAAAGGAGAGAGGCAGAAAAGTGGATTTGAGTCAAATTGATTTGAGCGAAGATATCTCATATGAAAAGCAACCAGTTCAGATCCTTGATCGAAGGGTACAACAGTTGAGAGACAAGTCTATCCCGAAGGTGTTAGTTAAGTGGCAGTTTCATGGAGATTCAAAACTCACTTGGGAACGGGACGACTATATGCGAGATAGATTTTCCGTACCTCTTCGAGTCGGGTATATTTTCAAATTCGTTTAGTTTAAGTTCAAGGACGAACTTTCCTATTAGTTGGGAAGTATTGTCACGGCCCAAATAATTAATACACGTTTAATTTGTTAATCATGACCAAATAACCCGTGACGTGGGACCCGCAAAGAAGATACATGTCACTACCGAGGCACGGTGGTTGAGGTAAATGTTATATTTGTGTGTTGTATGCCTAGTGTCTTGTATATATGTAGACTACTAAGTCAATTCTACGGGTATGCGAGATACCGAGACGAGCGGGAAAACGCCTCGAGTCGCGTGTCGATGTGAGCCGAGAGGTAGCGGCTCGTGGGGTAAGTTTAATAAATTGACTTAAATTGTGCACTAAACATGAGATATTGGTGGCTTTGATGTGGTCACATACACCTATATATTACATGGGCCTAATGTTTGTTAAATTAAATATGCAACACTAGATGAACATTGAGATATGCATGCATACCATCTCAACACATGAGTGTCAACTTTGGAGTCAAATGTGGGTGACTCATGGGACAAGTGGTGTAGGGAGAACCACAAGATCTGTCTTAAGATACGTGTGTGGTTTGCGATGAGTGGTTCACATGCAAACCATCCTAAACCATATATAAAGTCAATTAACCTCCCATTAGTCAATCTCTATCTCATTTTTACTCTAAAAAAATAAACGAATTGTGAGAGAAGAAGAAGAAACCGAAGAGAGGAAAGGAAGAAGGAGAAAAGAGAGAGAGAGAGAGAGAGAGAGACCAGAAGAGGCGATCAAGGTGAGTTGATTGTCGTTGTTGGTTGTGCGTTGTTGTTGTCGTGACCATGGAGGTTCGGCCATGGAAGGTTCGTTCATGGAGGCCGAAAGGTGTGAGGAGGGATATGGGGGGTATCTCCCCGCCATCGAATCCGATTGGGGTTCGGGTTGGGAGCCAACCCCAACTCCTCAAAAAAAAAAAAAAAAAAAAAAAAAAACTCCTACCGAGCCGGGGACTTTGTCCCCGGTCCGTGCACTGACCGGTGTGCATCGGCCCATTTGGACCGGGCCGGGGGACTGTGCCAGGCTCGGCCCATGGGGCGAGCCAGGCCTAGGGCCCTGGCCGTGGGTCGGGTCCTATCCGGTTGGGTCGACCAGACCCAAAAAAAAAAAAAAAAGAAAATGAGAGAAAATAGAAAAGAAATCTTTGGAAAAATTGGAAAAATTCCAGAGAAATTACGAAAAATTTGAAAAATTATATTTCGACAAAATAAATATGACTTGATAAATTTCTAAGAAAAATAAAATATTTGAAATTTCGGACGTGACTTTTATGGGGTTTTTACTCAAAAAGCGCAAAATTGACAAATTGGTTTCGAATTCGATTTCGACCAATTTATGAATTTTACATATTTAATATTGAATCTAAATTGATAACTTGTCAAATGTTAGGGAACTCAAAAGGAGAACGCCGGAACTTGGGCACGCGTTTCGAGTGTCGAAGGATCGACTAGGCTAGGACAAACGTGTGAATTGTAAGTAAACCGAGTGAGACATTGCTTTACATTTCATTCCATTTAGTTGTTCGTTCTCGTTATTTGACTGAATTGCCTTTGAAATCTATATTCTATGACTTGTTCTATTTCTCGGTTTATGAGGTTGCTCATGGCACACTTTGTTTATCATTGTACTATCATTGACTCCAAATTATGTCCTTTGCCATTTTGATTCTTTGTTGTTTGGTAGTCCGTGACATAGCATGCTATTAAGTTTGTTTGTTTGTTGGTGTAACTCTTGCTATTTGTGCATTAGTATGCAATCGTATTGTTTGGATTCCAATACCGCGTTATCTTTGGAAAATGAAAGTGGTTCTTGCGTTTAGGGTCATTTAATGATGATAATAGGAATTCAGCTTTCATACGATGGTCACTAGACTTTTCGAGATATCGGGGATTTCTCCACTACCTTGCATGACACACTGGGTAACGTGCCTCGAACGAGGTAACTTCGGACCTCGGGGTTTGTTGGCGCGAGAATAACTTGGGTGAGCATGACGAGTTTTAAAACTCGAGGGTGCTGACAAGTATACATTCCGGTGACGACTAATTCACTTGGAATAGAAAAGGCGTAATCGTAAGTACGACCTTTTTAAATTATGATGTAGAGCATAGCTCCATCTGTAGTGGAAATGTTGATGTGATGAAGATCACGGCCGACCGACCTTAAACCATTACTACTTAACCTTGAGGCAGTTTCACATTTGTTTAACTCAAGTATCTTTTTGCATGATGTTTTTTTCAGCATAGTTGCTATATTGATTATGCCACTTGATACTTGTTGCATGTTTGGGAATGTGGATAAATGTCTCTCAGTATTACTTAAATAATTTCATGTACTCACCGTCTAGTTTGTGACGGTGGGTGCAGATCAGTCGAGTAGCAGACCGGGCAAGGAGAAGATTGGCGACTACCTTTGAGCCGGTGGAGGACTGCTACGACATATTTTTGTAGGTTTTGCATTCTTTTGTATTACATTTTCTATGTACTTGATACTTTACTTTTGGGTTGAGTAATATGAACCCTGACCATACACATGTTGTATATATCATCATTTTTATTTTATATATGCATGTGATTTCTATTTCCTGGTTGTTCCACAATAGGTTAGGCCTTATGTTATAATTTCCTCCAAGTAACTTAATAATACTTCCATTTGAATAACTTGTTAGTTTGAAAAATTTAAATTAACTCGATTTGTTAGGTATTTGAACTATTTAGTTGATTGTAGGTGGTTTCGTGTTTGTAATAATGAATAATTGGTAGGTTTTTAGGTGTTTAAATAAGGTGACTAGTTCCTTGTTAGGTCCTATATGGGAGATTATGGCTTAATTAGGGATTAGGCGGGCGGTGCCCTTATTTGGAAAAGGGGTCGTCACACTTCTATTGAAGAACCACAACTCCCGCCTAACCGGTTCCGCTTCAATTAATGAAGCAAATGCAGCATCCTATAATGACCATAAAAACGGTCAAGGAAAGAAAAACCACGGATGTGGAAATGGGAAATGATCAATCAACATAGATCGTGGCAAGCCCTATTCTAAATCTCATGGCAATAAGTTCCAAAATAAATGGAATAAGAATGTCGTCGTTCGAATAAGGGGAAAATACTCGTTGAAAATGGGCATGCTCGTAATCGTGACCAACCATGTCACAGGTGTTGTCTAAAAGGCCATTGGGCTCATGTATACCACATGCCTAAGCACTTTATTGATCTTTATCAAGCCTCCTTAAAGGAGAAATGCAAAATAGTTTGGATGAACTTCTTTGTTGGAGATGGCTCATCGGACATCAATTATTTGGATGTCTCAAATTTTTATGACGATCCAAACACTAATCTCGATATTTTTAATGATCATATGTAATGATTTTCAATAATTCTATGTACTAGTTTTTGTTACTTCTTAGTTATTTGTATTAGTTTCTTATTATGAATGAAATATGAATCTTTTTCTTATTTGCCAAACATTATTTGTCTAGATGGATCAACAAATCATGTGTTCAAATCATGAATCAAATAAGAGCGATATATGTCTTGCCGATTGTGCTACAACGCACACAATCCTTAAAAAAAGAGAATATTTCTCCAATTTGAACTTAGCTGAGGTTAATGTTCAAACAATATATGGCATCTCCAATTTGATTAATGGCTCTGGAAGAGCAAATATTATGTTGCATGGGGGAACAACAATTCATGTTGACAATGCTTTATACTTTGAAAAACCTAGAAGAAATTTACTCAAACTTTAAAGATATTCGAAAAAATTGATATCACATTGAAACCATGAACAAAAATAATAGAAAATTTATCTATGTCACATTGGTTTCAAATGGGAAAAAAAGTGTGTAAAAAACCCCAGGTTTATCCTCCTGGATTATATTTTACTCATATAAGTTATGTCGAAACGAATGTCGTCTTAAATAAGAAAATTAATGATACAAATACATTCATTTTATGGCATGAACGGCTTGGTCATCCAGGATAATCAATGATGCAAAGAATAATTAATAATTTGCATGGACATCCTTTAAGGAGTCACAAAATACTTTCAACTGGTGATTATAATTGTGCTAGTTGTTCTCAAGGTAAATTGATAGTTAAACCATCCCCAAGTAAAATTGTTGTGGAACCCCCGAGTTTTCTTAGAATGCATTCAAGGAGACATATGTGGACCTATTCATCCTCACTGTGGACCATTTAGATATTTCATGGTTTTGATAGATGCATCAACTAGGTGGTCACATGTTTGTTTGCTTTCAACCCGCAATGTGGCATTTGCTAGGCTTTTAGCACAAATCATTAAGTTAAGAGCACAATTCCCTCGACAACCCAATCAAGACCATCCGTCTTGATAATGCCGAGAGAATTTCAATCTCAAGCATTTAAAAATTATTGCATGTCTATAGGAATTACCATTGAACATTCTGCTCCACACGTGCATACCGAATGGTTTAGCGAGAATCTCGATCAAACGCATTCAATTAATTGCTAGGTCTTTAATCATGAGAACTAAGTTATCAACTTTAGTTTGGGGACATGCAATCCATCATGCGACATCTATCATTCGTTATAGGCCTACTGCATACCATGAACATTCCCCTATGCAACTCATTTTAGGTCAACAACCAAATATTTCACACTTGAAATTTTTTGTTGTGCAATGTATGTTCCTATAACACCTTCCAATAGAACTAAGATAGGTCCACAACGAAAACTTGGGATTTATGTTGGATTTAACTCATCATCCATTATAAGATACATTGAGCCCTTAACAGGGGATTTATTTATCGCACGTTTTGTTGATTGTCACTTTGATGAAGCAATTTTCCCACCATTGGGGGAGATAAGAAGCCAATTCAAAAGGAATGGCGAGAGATTTCTTGAAATGCATAAAATTTATCACATTATGATCCACGCACAAATCGGTGTGAACTTGAAGTTCAAAAGATCATTCATTTGCAACAAATCGCAAATCAATTACCTAAAGCATTTCTTCGATGCAAACGAGTGACAAAATCATATAATCCATTTGTAAATGCTCCTACAAGAATTGATGTCTCTGTGCAACAAAATGCACAAGAACCAACGAACGCTTAAAGCGTGGAAGACCACTTGGTTTAAAGGATACGATTCCTCGAAAGAGGAAAACGGGAGTAAAAATAAATACAAATCAAAATACTCCCGAGAAATCACAATAATCATTTGATAAGGATTTGTCGAACAAGTTGATTTTGACGAGGAACAATCGCCTCTAGAAAATGAGGAAAAATACGAAAATAATGAGATCTCAATAAATTATTTAAACTCGGTAAGATTTGGAATCGAAATAAAATTGTTCCGATGACATATTTGCTTTCAATGTGTCCTTTGAAATATGTAAAAATGATAATGATCCGAACCACGATCAGTGGACGAATGTCGAAAAAGACCCGATTGGCAAAAATGGCAAGAGGCTATCCAAGCAGAGGTAGACTCGTTAAGGAAACGAGAGGTTTTTAGATCAATTGTTCAAACGCTAGATGGCATAAAACATGTTGGATATAAATGGGTATTTGTACGAAAGAGAAAGGAAAAAATGAGGTTACAAGGTACAAAGCAAGACTTGTAGCTCAAGGTTTCTCACAAAGACGACATCGATTATGAGGAAACATATTCTCCTATTATAGATGCAATCACATTTCGGTTCTTGATAAGCCTTGGAGTTTCGAAGGGCTTGATATGCATTTAATGGATGTCGTTAAAGATATTTGTACGAATCCCTAGACAAAGTGAGATATATATGAGAATCCTTGAAGTATTTGAAATATCCGAAGAAATAAAATCAAAACCTCATAACATGTATTCTATAAAATTACAAAGGTCTTTGTACGGATTGAAACAATCCGGACGAATGTAGTACAAATGCCTTAGTGATTATTTACTTAAAGAAGGATACGTAAATAATCAGTTTTGCACATGTGTCTTCATTAAAAGATTATCAACAGGATTTGTGATTATTGTTGTATATGTTGATGATTTAAATATAATGGGAAACCACAACGACATTGTTAGAACATCCGAATACTTGAAAAAGGAACTCGAGATGAAAGAACTTGGAAAAACAAGACTTTGTCTTGGTTTGCAAATTGAACACTTTTCAAGTGGAGTACTTGTCCAACAATCAAATTATATTAAAAAAATATTAAAAAGATTTTATATAGACAAGGCACATCCATTGAGCTCTCCAATGGTTGTCAGATCACTTGAAGTGGATGAGGATCCGTTTCGACCTCACGAAAGTGATGAAGAGCTACTTGGTCCCAAGAAGTACCATATTTAATTGAAATTAGTGCACTTATGTATCTTGCAAATTGTACAAGACCTAACATTGCTTTTGTTGTCAACCTACTTGCAAGATACATCTCTTCACCAACTCGAAGACATTGAAATGATGTTAAACATGTTTTTCGATATCTTTGAGGAACAAGTGACGATGGGTTTATTTTACTCGAGATGGGTAAAATTGAATCTCCAAGGTTATCTTGATCTTTGAATTTTTATCGATCCCCACATGGCCCGTTCTCAAACGGAATATGTATTCACCTATGGTAATACTATTGTATCATGGAAGTCATTAAAGCAAACTATGGTTGCTACTCCTTCCAATCATTTTGAAGTACTTGCAATTCATGAAGCAAGTTGTGAATGTGTATGGTTGAGAAACATAATTGAACATATTCAAGAATCATGTGGATTGCCTTCAATAAAAGACTCACCAACCATATTATATGAAGATAATGCAAAGCATGTATCACACGATTAAGTGAATGATTCATAAAAGGGGATGAGAACAAAACATATTTCACCAAAATTCTTTTATGCGCATGAGCTTCAGAAGAATGGTGAAATTGATGTCAAGCAAATCCGATCGAGTGATAATCTTGCTGATTTATTCACAAAAGCCTTACCAACTACGACATTTAAGAGGCTTACATATGGTATTGGCTTGCGTAAACTTAAGGACATTGCTTATTAATTAGTGTATTGCATTCTTTTTCCCTTAGCTATGGTTTTATCCCATTGGGTTTTTCGAGCAAGGTTTTTAATGAGGCAATCTTAACAATATTATACCCATATTAATATTTATGATAATAGTGTACTCTTTTTTCTTTTACTATATTTTTTCCCACAGGGTTTTTTTTAGTAGAAGTTTTAACGAGGCACAATCTCTAAGCAAGTGTCATCCAAGGGGGAGCGTTGTGGAGTATGGATGACCATGCATGTACACCAACATATTGTGTAGTCATGTAACTTGTATTTCTCACTTAATAATATCTCCACTTGTCTATGTATTGTCATGTTACTTGTAATCATTTCCAATGTACACCAACTCTTCCATGTATTGTCAAATTACTTGTAATGTGTTGTATGACATGGGGTGTATATTTTACTTGTACACATTATCTAAAGTACATTTATCATTATCACCAAATGGCCTATATAAATGGTGTCAACCTCATTGTAAAAACATACCAAGTTGAATGAAAACATCTCATTCCAACTATCTCATTTCTTCTCTTCTCCTTTGTAGTAGTAGTTTATAGTTGTAAAAGTTATTAGTCTTCTATTTCATTCTCTAGTTCTTAGCAAGTTCCAACTCAATTTACAACAAAACAAACAGATCTTTGAAACTATCATATCACCAGTCCATTCAAACTGTAGTTTACATAAATGATATATATAGCAATTAGGTAAGAGCTAGCCAAAGCTGCCAAACTACATATATGAAGTTATTCTAGAGCAAGCACTTCAAAAGTAGTTTTCAAAAGTTTTTCAAACCATATAGTCTAACAAACAGATTGAAAGGATTAATCAGACAAATAATGGAGTTGCAAATTAATATTTTGTAGGGAAGTCCATGATGGAAACGAAGCTCTGTTCATTTATAGCAAATTGGACAAGCTACCAAAAAGGATGACTAAGATCATTATTCCGCCTTGGGTTCGATAACAAATCATACATGATAAGAGGGATGTACAAGAAACCAATTTAACTGCCTAGAAACCAAACCATTAGGTTTTTGATTGATTTAATGAACTAAAATGTTTCGATTTTGTATTTGGAGTGAAGTATTGAAATTACCAATAAAACCTGAATAAAGAAACCCCAAATCATGGTGACTCTAAATTAAAGTATCTAAACAACCTGCAAAACCTGATAATTACAGTATCATTTATGAGTTTATTGAGTGAATGGTTCAAAACATAGGTTTAAATTTAAAAACTCAATCCAATGGCATGTACACAGAGATTTAAATCTTAAAATCTCAAAACAAGAGCATATACTAATGTCTGAAGCCATATGTTGGTTGATTTGGTTTATAAGCATTACTTGGCAATGGATGGACCAAACAAACATGATGAACTGGCCAGTCTAAGCCAACAAGAAATATTTTACCACAAATGACGGCATCTGATATCGAGGTACAAGCTAGAAAACAACTTCTCTTCATAGGGAATATCTACATCTTGGGAAGAACTCCGATGAAGGACTTATATAGGCAAATATTTCCTTACGTTTCAAGGTTTTAGCAAAAAATCATAATGTTCTGATTTTGGAAAAAAATATCCTAAACTTTTAATTTCTTGCAAATTGTATCATTGCTTATCATTATTTAAGCATATTGCAATAAGTTTCATCTCCCTTCCAGCTTGAATTCAATATGTATCGTCATTTCCAATAAGTTTTATCTTTTTGTCTGATCGACCCTAAATATCTAAACTAAACCATCTTTAGAACTTCTACTTTTCCAAGTTGTACGACACTATCTTGATCCTCACTATTACTAAACTCTCAATGTATATAATAGGTCATATTATTCTTAACTTCTATCCTTTATCCCTTATTTTGTCTACTAAAACAATATCGTGCGAGTGGATATGTTGGAAATGTGAATGATTCACATGGTTTCATCAATGAAGGACCTCTACAACTGCAAAGTTCAGATCATCCAGGCTTGATTTTGGTGTCAAACCTGCTTACTAGAAATAATTATCTTGGTTAGAGTAGAGCGATGATGATTGCCTTAGGATCAAAGATGAATGTATGCTTCATTGATGGGCGATTTTCCATACCTGATGAACTTTCTCCTGATCTTGATAAGTGGATCAAGGTCGATTGTATAGTAATTTCTTGGATCCTAAACTCTATTTCTACTGAGATTGTTGAAGCTTTCTTGTGTGGTCCATCTGCTTTTCATCTATGGCAAGAATTGGGAGAAAGGTTTGGTAAATGCAATTGACCTTTGCCTATCAGTTAAAACATAAGATTAGTACTATTAATCAAGGAACTCTGTCCATTTCTAAGTATTTCACAAATCTGAAGAAGTTATGGGATGAATTAGCTTATTTGGCTCCAATTCCTAGATGTGATTATGGTATCTATATGAAATTGATTGAAATTGATTCAAAAGACAAACTCATGCAGTTCTTGTTGGGTTTAAATGATAGTTATGATCACATTAGAAATCAGATTTTAGTGATGGATCCACTTCCAAATATAAACAAAGCTTACTTTATGATTCTTAGAGTTGAGAAGCAAAAGGAAGTGAATATGGCTTTTGCCCCTGATATTAAAATTGTTATGCTAGCCAAGGTTACTCCTGTAAAACCTGTGAAACAAGGTGACTGGAATCAAAACATCAATAAAGGCAATTTTAAGAATTCAAGAAATTTTGGAAAGAACATTAATAAGGATGAATTGGTCTGTGATTTTTGCCACATGAAAACACATACAAGGGAGAAGTGTTTTAAATTAAATGGCTATCCTGAATGGTTTAAAGCTTTAAAGGACAAGAAATCAGAGCATGCAATAAATAAATCTGTTGTGAATATGGTTAAGTCACCAATAAATGATCTGGAAGAAGGTTCTCAACGGCTTGGGAGTTTCAAGCTAGTATTGCTGCGACGATTCAGCAGGGTATTGCTCAGTTCATGAAAGGCAAGACCATAGCAACTGATGCAACTAAGATTCCATCTCATATAAATCTTGCTCACATGCCTGATTTTACAGGTAGTTGACTGAACATTAATCACTGTGCTAATGTGTTTACTAGTTATGGTTCTTGGATTGTTAATACAGGAGCATCAAACCATATGTGTGTTGATAAGTCTTTGCTTATTAATCCCATAACTCCTAGTAAACAAACTCTTGTTTAACCAGACTTAACTAGAGCCAACAGCCTGTTCTCCTTCACCTGATAAACACCATTGCATATCAAATATCAATATAAAACAAATAATAAATGCAATGGAAATTTAAAACTTTTTCAATAATTAAATACGATATAGAGTGTCAAATCAAACCGGAATAAACCTCAGTTAAACAAATCTCACATCCCTTGTGATATTATAAAACTGTAATTCAATACAAATATATAAAACAAGGAAAGACTCATTACATCGAATAAAAGATCGAGACTCCTATATTTTCTCTATTCCGTAGTCGTAACGCTCGTCAGTTATCTTGTAATGTTAATTGGGGTGAGCGCTCCTACTTGCTCGGTAAGTAGGGATTCACATAGCCATCAACATTCCATATAATATTCAAAAACATTATGCAATAACAATATGCACCAATGCTAACTAACAAGAATAAGGGAACCATATAATTCAATACATAACAGATGCAAAGCAAATTATCATGGACTATTACACTATGATCCCCATTTTATTGATAAAACTAGAGTCAATTACCCACCGACGCCGTTAATGCGAATGCTAGACTAACACATTGCCCATATGTGATATCTAGCCAATCTATTAATATCGAATGGTTCTATCCAAAACCTACTAATGTATATGTAATCCATGAAACCTATCGAACTGAGTAGGATTTATATATAGACCGGGAAGGGAACCCATCTCCTATAAACTTATTCTCAAAACCAGGAGTTATAACATGTGTAACGACTCGTTACCTTAAGCTGGTGATTAGAACTAACCCTAATGGTAATTAACCTGAGTTAGGCTTAGGGTTAAGTTTGGCGTAACTCGATTAGCGAGGGAGTGAGTTGGCATTATTTCTTGTGTTTGTTTGGTTTGCAAAATTTAAATATCAATAGGTTGTGTATATTAATGTGGTATGTACAAGCCTATACGGGATAAAAAACACTAAATTACGAAATACCATTACACTGTGAGCGACGAGGGAGACGTGGCAAGGATGTGCACGCTCGTGGCTACACGTGGACGTGACCGGTGGATTTATTGAAATCGATAAACACGAAATATATGTTTATATAAAAGGATATATATAAATATATATATATTGTAAACTAAGAAAATAGGAAAATATATATATCATTTGATCATCTCGAACAAAGTGTAAGTTAAGATGTGTCAAAATTAGTGTCACGTTAGCGCATGTCACTTTAGCACATCAACGGTTTGATCGATCCCGAGATGACACGAAACATATCTCGAGTAATCTATATATATATATCAAATTCTTTCACTCAAACGAAAAATGAAGCCGAGGGTTTGATTCCGACCGTGACAAGTTGGCCGAGACGACGATTCGAACCAAGTTGAGGAGCTTAACTGGTAGAACGCCTCGCGAGGAACACGTAGATATGTTTAGTTTCGGTGTTTATCAAAGTTTAAATTGCAGGTGATTGTAGGAAAACAAAGTAAAATGAGTTGTTATTGTTCCAATTTAGTCCCTCACCTCATATTTGATGTTTCTAAGCTATTGGGAATGAATTTGTGGATGTTGGTATCGATTCGGAGGTGTTTTAGTGGGATTAGAGTTGCACCAGTACGCTGCTGTTGCTAGTCTAGTGGGATTAGCGCGCTAGATCAAAAGATTAGCGCGCTAGGTGCGCAGAATTTGAAGAACATGCAGTACAAGCAGGAAATAACGCGCTTATCCTGCCTATTAGCGTGCTAATCCATGCCCTGAACAGCAACAGTGTTGTTTTTCTTATGAATGTTGAATGAAGGGCTTAGGGACTAATTTAGGAGTTGCAAATAGTTTATAATATAGTATATTAGACCTATATTTACTATGATTGGTCTACGATAGGTGTTGATTAACCGGGGAAGAGTTAGAGACGTGAAAAGTTAGAAAATTGGGAGTGGACATGACGAGGTAAGTACAGATTCACTTATTTATCAATGTTGCATGGCTATTTAGTATATTTAGCTCATATAGATGGTAGAAATGAACTTGGGGATTAGGTATGTTGTGATGGTTTACAATAAAAAGGAAAACGGTGTTTATGATAATTCACTGTCGTAAGTTCCTGAAATTGAGAAAAGGTTTTATAGGAGATGGGTTAGTTTTCCCGACCTATATGTAAGTTCCTACTAAGTTTAGAGGTTGCGTGGGTCACATTGACACTAAGGAGCTTGGATAGAACCATTGGGCTTTAATGGATTGGCTAAACAGCATATCGGCCAATATATTGATCTAGCAATTGCATTAATGGTGTCGGTGGGTAATTGGCTCTAGTTTTACAAATTAAATGGGTATCACAGTATACTAGTCCATAATCTTTGATTTGCATCTGTTTATATATTGGTTTATATCCTTTCCATATCCTTGTTAGTTATTGGTGGATCATGTTGTTATTGCATGTCTCATTTGAATATTATATGGAATATTGATGCATACCGTGAATCTGTATTTACTGAGCTAGTTGGATTGCTCATCCCTTTTAAACATTTCAAGTGCGCAACCCAGCACTTTAGCTAAAGGGAAATATAAGATTTAGGAGTCTCGAGTCTTCTCTACGCTGTAATGACCTATTTGTATCTATAAAACTCTGTTGACTTATTTTGAAATATAAAAACAGGGGTTGGGATGATTTATAAATGGTTTTGAGTTATGATAAACTCTGTATTTCCTTATAGTCAGTTATATCGAAAAGTTTTGAAATTTTTCGCTGCGTATTACTTTGATATTTTAAATTCGATATGAATATACAGGTTGAGTTTATCAGGTATGGATGGAGAGGTTGCTGACTCTAGTTAAGTCTACAGGAGTGGGCTTAATTAGGGTTTCAGGCCGTGCATTTTCCCTAATCGGGATAGAAGATGTCACAGCTTGGTATCAGAGCCTACGTTTTATCACTTTTAGGAGAAAAGTGGTAATGTAATACAATATGGTATCAAAAGTGAGGCTCAGATCCTATTTCACTTTTGAATGGTTTTGGAAGTGAATGATAGTATTGTCATACTGAAACCTAAGTTTATTAAATTTGAGATTTTACTCGAGTTAGGAATAAACTTAGGGTGTGATAAACATCTTTTATCGTGTTTTGGGGGGGAAATGAAAATTGTATTATACGTTAATTGCTACATATATTGATCTATATTGTTGCTATATATGATTTCCTTGAATTGGTTAACTGTTACCTAATGATCTTATTTTTTCCTTGACCACAAAATTTAATGGCGGATCAAGGGGAAAGATCGCAGAGGTCAGAACCTCAGGGTAACAGGGAAACAGAGGATCAGTAGAAATCTAGAATGGAGCAGTAAATACAGCAGTTAATGGAGTCTAAGGCTAAGATAATGACAATGTTGATGGCTCGAATTGGACCACCAATACAAAAACACGAGGCAAACTGTAACCGATCATGAGGTTAGCAGAGTGAGGAGCAGTGAGACAAGAGTAAACTCTAGTATGCCAATAGTTCCACGAGTTCAAAGTCGAGAGAAGTGAGGCGAGCCAAGGTGCCAGAGGATTCTGAGAAGGCTGCATTTCTCAGAACTCGTAAGGAATTCATGAAGTATGATATCATGAAATTCAATGGTACTATGGAGGAAGGGGTAGCTAAGACCTGAATTCTGGAGATGAAGTAACGCTTTGTTGCTGTGGATGTAGAGGACCGGTTTACATTGAAACTGGTTACCTTTTTTCTGATTGATTTTGCAAGGAAATTATGGAATTCTTTGGAGAGAGAAAGAAAGACGGTCACTACATGGCCCCTATTTTGGATAGTCTTTTACAGTAGTATTTTCCCAAATTAGTCAAGAACAGGAAGAAAACTGAATTTATTCAATTAGAGCAAGGGATGATGTCTGTCAGGGAGTATGAGCGGAGGTTCACTGAGTTAAGTGAATTTGCTCCGGAGATGGTTGAGCTGGAGGAAAACAAGATTGACATGTTCCTTAGTGGGCTGAGGTATGAGATTAGGTTGTAGTTTCTTCTCATCCTCGCACTAGTTATGCTTTCATATTTGAGAGTGAGATGGAGGTAGAGGCAGCTATGCTAGGCAGACCTTCTAGTACAGTTGCTGCAACGCCACCACCAGTTCCACAGTTCTCTAGAAGTCAGAAAGTCCAGGGATCTGGTTATGTTCGGGCAAGGAAGAATTTTAGGAGTGTAGCAGGCACTTCTACACCAGCAAGTTCTGCGAGAACGACATTTGTCAATGCACCGGTTGCACCAGTCTTTCAGGCTTCAGTAGCTAAACCATATTTACTGCCTTCATAGTTTAGAGGTAGAGGCAGGGGTATGTCACAGTCTTCACAGAGATCGAGTGGATCGAAACAGGCTTCGCATGTCAGTAGTCTACCACAGAGGCCACCAGTGATATGCTACAGATGTAGTAGACAGGACACATTGCGAGGGTATGTTCTATGCCGCCAGCCACCTCCGCAGGCAGTAATATTCCACCTGCACGAGGACAGGCTCATGCGGTGGCGGAGGTAGATTTGGAGGCCAATCGGAGGCTTATGGAAGGTATATTAAATATTTGTGGTCGAAATATGCATACATTAATTGATGCTGGTTCAACAGTGTCATTTATTGCTAGAGCAATGGTTGATCAATTAAAATTGAAACCTGTTAGAGTCGAGACATTTTTGATTTTGAGCACAGTAGTGAGTGAGAAGGTTAACCTGATCTGTGGGAGATGTATAGTTAAAATTGGGGAGAATGAGCTTCCCATTGATCTAAGGGTTATGGAGTTCTTGGAGTTCGATGCATATTGGGGATGGATTGGTAATCTGCATATCATGCTAGTATTGATTGTTTTCATAAGACGGTGATATTCCATATTCCTAACCTTTCTTAAATTATAGTTTATAAGGGCTATAATCCTTCACGAATGGCAACTCGTAGAAGGGAAGCTACACCTCAGGAGTTAGAGGTATTGGCGAGAGTTATTTCTTTTGGAAAGCCTGGATAGGAACTTAAGGTTAATGAGATATCAGTGGTTTGTGAGTTCCCATAAGTCTTTCCATCTGACTTGCCTGGATTACCACCACCACGAGTCATTGAATTCATTATTAATCTTATTCCTGGAACTGAACCTATATCTATTCCTCCGTACTGTATGGCACCGAAGGAATTACGGGAGTTACAAACTCAGCTTGAGGTGTTGCTTCAGAAAGGGTTTATTCATCCTAGCATGTCACCGAGGGGAGCACCTTTTCTTTTTATGAAAAAGAAGGACGGAACCCTACGAATGTGCATTGATTATAGACAGTTGAATCGGGTGACTATCAAGAACAAATATCCATTACCTAGTATTGATGATTTATTTGATCAGTTGAAGGGTGTCAGATATTTCTCGAAGATTGATTTGAGGTCTGGTTATCATCAACTGAGAATCAGGGATGAAGATATCTCAAAGACAACTTTCAGTACTCGTTACGGGCACTTCGAGTTTATAGTGATGTCGTTTGGCTTACTAATGCTCCTGCTATGTTCATGAATTTGATGCATAGGGTTTTTAAAGCCTGTCTTGACCAGTTTATCATTGTATTCATCGATGATATCTTGATTTATTCGAAGACTGAGGAAGAACATTCGCACCACCTCAGAGTTACATTGCAGACTCTGAAGGATAATAGGTTGTATGACAAGTTTAGTAAGTGCGAATTCTGGTCTTCAGAGGTCAAATTTTTTGGACACGTGGTTAATGCTGAGGGGATATCTATTGATCCAGCTAAGGTTGAGGCAATCAGGGATTGTCCTACTCCTACCACAATGTCAGAGGTTCAAAGTTTTCTGGGGTTAGCGGGTTATTAAAGACGATTTATTGAGGGGTTTTCCCGTATTGCTCTGCTAATGACTCGACTAACACAAAAAGATGTTGATTTTATGTGGTCAGATGCGTGCAAATCTGCTTTTAGGGAGTTGAAAGACATATTGACTACGACACCTGTTCTTATACTACCTGAATCGGGGAAAGAATTGGTGATTTATACTGATGCTTCTCATTCAGACTTGGGTTGTGTACTGATGCAGGAAGGTAGGGTTATAGCGTATGCTTCAAGGCAACTCAAGGTTCATGAAAGAAATTATCTAGTTCATGATCTTGAGCTAGCAGCAGTAGTTTTGCCTTGAAGATTTAGAGGCACTATCTGTATGGCGAGAGATTAACAGTATTTTCATATCATAAGAGTCTGAAATATTTGTTTACTCAGAGTGAATTGAACATGAGACAGCGTAGGTGGCTTGAGTTTCTCAAGGATTATGATTTCACTCTAGAGTACACCCAGCCAAAGCAAACGTAGTCATTGATGCCTTGAGTATGAGAAGAACAGACAGAGAGAATGTAGTGACTGCCAGAGCTTCTCGATTCGGATTTCTAGAAGAAGCTTTGGTGATTATGATTTGGGAAAGTCCAGCTGGCACGTCATCCACTGAGAGAGCTAGTTCCAATGCTACTAATATGTTCTTTTGTGCTCAGATTCGAGAGAAATCGGAGATGATTCAATGGATGGTTGATAGTTAGAAAGCTGATCAGGAGTATGTTGAACGACGAAAGTTAGCAGACAATATCGATCATCATGATTGGTCAGTTTCCTATTATGGGACATTGCGATTCAGAGATAGATTGTGGACTCCATCTCAGGATTAGTTGAGGCAGGATTTATTCCGGTAATCTCATCGATCACTTTACTATATTCATTCAGGTAACACCAATATGTATCGTGATATGAGACTTGTTTATTGGTAGCCTAGGATGAAGACTGATATTGCTGAATTTGTACAGAGATGTGAGATTTATCAGCAAGTTAAGGCTGAACATAGGAAACCTGAAGGGTTATTGCATTCGCTGCCTATTCCTAAGTGGAAATGGGAACACATTCCATGGATTTTGTTTCTAGTCTACCTCTGAGTCAGCGCAAACATGATGCAGTCTGGGTTATAGCTGATAGGTTAATGAAGTCTGCGCATTTCTTACCAGTTTCTGTGAAAGAGCCTCTTGACCGTTTATATGAGGTGTACCTACGGGAGGTATTGAGATTTCATGGGGTTCTAGTGTCTATTACTTCGGATAGGGATTTGAGATTCATGTCCAGGTTATGGGGTGAATTACAGAGGCAGTTGGGAATTGTGCTTAACCTCAGTACGGTATACCATCCTCAGATTGATGGATAGACTGAGCGGTTAATATTGGTGCTTGAGGATATGTTTCGAGCTTGTGTTTTGGAGTTTGGAGGTAATTGGGAGAAATATATTCCTCTGTGTGAGTTCTCTTATAATAATAGTTATCAAGCTAGTATTGGAATGGTCTATTTGAGGCACTGTATGGCCGTCCTTGTTGATCACCGGCGTGTTGGGCAGAGGTCGGAGATATAATTTTGTTAGGGCAAGAGCCAATACAGGACTATATAGAGAGGATACAGCAGATTCTCCGGCGGTTAACTACAACTCAACTCAGACAGAAGAAATATGCCGACAAGCATCATAGGTTTTTGGAGTTTTCAACGGATGATTATGTCATATTCAAAGTCTCACTTATGAAGGGGTTGTATAGAATTGGGTTGAGAGGTAAGCTAGCTCTAAGGTATATCAGGCCGTTCAGAATACAGGAAAGGATTGGTCATGTAGCTTACAGGTTAGAGTTACCTCCTCGGCTTACCGGAGTTCATAATGTCTTCCATGTATCTATGCTACGCAAGACGTAGACTCAATTCACTCCAAGAATTGATTGGAATGAATTTGATCTTCGGGAAGACTTATCTTACGATGAACAACCGATTCAGATTATTGATCGTAAGATTCAGAGGCTGAGAACCAAAGAGATTCCTTTCGTTAAAGTGAAATGGCAATTTCACGGTGATAAGGAGCTAACTTGGGAGCTGAAATCTTATATGAAGGAGCAGTTCCTATTTCTCTTTGAGATTACAAGTCAGTTAAGGTTACTTTAATTTCGAGGACAAAATTATCTTAAATTGGGGAGACTGTAACGACCCGTTACCTTAAGCGGGTGATTAGTATTAACCCAAATGGTAATTAACCTGAGTTAAGCTTAGGGTTAAGTTCTGCGTACCTCGATTAGCGAGGGAGTGAGTTGGCATTATTTTTTGT
Organism: Stephania cephalantha; assembly: GCA_039657325.1. Classification (NCBI taxonomy): domain Eukaryota; kingdom Viridiplantae; phylum Streptophyta; class Magnoliopsida; order Ranunculales; family Menispermaceae; genus Stephania; species Stephania cephalantha. The sequence continues at coordinate 60,579,386 of CM077567.1, read as the reverse complement.
GTTTGTTTGTTTTGCAAAATTTAAATATCAATAGGTTGTGTATATTAATGTGGTATATACAAGCCTATACGGGATAAAAGACATTAAATTACGAAATACCAGTACACTATGAGCGACGAGGGAGACGTGGCAAGGATGTGCACGCTCGTGGCTACAGGTGGACGTGACCGGTGGATTTATCGGAAGCGATAAACACGAAATATATATGTTTATATAAAAGGATATATATAAATATATATATTGGAAATTAAGAAAATAGGAAAATATATATATATCATTTGATCGTCTCGAACGACGCTTAAGTTAAGATGTGTCAAAATTAGTGTCACATTAGCGCGTATCACTTTAGCACATCAAAGGTTTGATCGATCCCGAGATGACATGACACGCATATCGAGTAATCTATATATACAGTTGATATATATCAAATTCTTTCGCTCAAACGAAAAATGGAAGCCGAGAGTTTGATTTCGACCGTGAGAAGTTGGCCGAGACGATGATTCGAGCCAAGTTGAGGAGCTTAACTGGTAGAACGCCTCGCGAGGAATACGTAGGTATGTTTTGTTTTAGTGTTTATCAAAGTTTGAGTTGGATGTGATTGTAGGAAGGCAAAGTAAAATGAGTTTTTGTTGTTCCAATTTAGTCCCTCACCTCATATTTGATGTTTCTAAGCTATTGGGAATGAATTTGTGGATGTTGGTATCGATTTGGAGGTGTTTTAGTGGGATTGGAGTTGCAGCAGTACGCTGCTATTGCTAGTCTAGTGCGATTAGCGCACTAGATCAGAAGATTAGCGCGCTCGGTGCGCAGAATTTGAAGAACAGGCAGTACAGGCAGGAATTAGCGCGCTAATCTTGCCTATTAGCGCGCTAATCCATGCCCTGAACAACAACTGTGTTGTTTTTCTTATGAATGTTGAATGAGGGGCTTAGGGACTAATTTAGGAGTTCCTAATAGTTTATAATAGAGTATATTAGACCTATATTTACTATGATTGGTCTATGATAGGTGTTGATTAACCGGGGAAGAATTAGAGACCCGGAAAGTTAGGAAATTGGGAGTGGACGTAGACGAGGTAAGTACGAATTCACTTATTTATCAATGTTGTCTGGCTATTTAGTATATTTAGCTCATATAGATGGTATAAATGAACTGAGGGATTAGGTATGTTGTGATGGTTTTCAATGAAAAGGAAAACGGTGTTTATGATAATTCACTGTCGTAAGTTCCTGAAATTCAGAAAAGGTTTTATAGGAGATGGGTTAGTTTTCCCGGCCTATATGTAAGTTCCTACTCAGTTTAGAGGTTGTGTGGGTTACATTGACACTAGGGAGCTTGGATAGAACCATTGGGCATTAATGGATTGGCTAGACAGCATATCGCCCAATATGTTGATCTAGCAATCGCATTAATGGCGTCGGTGGGTAATCGGCTCTAGTTTTACAAATTAAATGGGTATCACAGTATACTAGTCCATAATCTTTGCTTTGCATCTGTTTATATATTGGTTTATATGCTTTCCATATCCTTGTTAGTTATTGTTGGATCATGTTGTTATTGCATGTCTCCTTTGAATATTATATGGAATATTGATGCGTACTGTGTATCTGTATTTACTGAGCTAGTTGGAGTGCTTATCCCTTTTAAACATTTCAGGTGCGCAACCCATCACTTCAGCTAAAGGGAAAGAGAAGATTTAGGAGTCTCGTGTCTTCTCTACGCTGTAATGACCTATTTATATCTATATAACTCTGTTTACTTATTTTGATGTATATATACATGGTTGGGATGATTTATAAATGGTTTTGAGTTATGATAAGCTCTATATTTCCTTATAGTCAGTTATATCGAAAAGTTTTGAATCCGCTACGTATTACTTTGATATTTTAAGTTCGATATGAATATACAGGTTGAGTTTATCAAGTATGGAAGGAGAGGCTGCTGGCTCTAGTTAAGTCTACAGGGTTAGTGGTCTTAATTAGGGATTCAGGCCGGGCATTTTCCCTAATCGGAATAGGGGATGTCACAATGTGGTCACATTACACACGATAATTCATTTATTAAAAATCATTACAGTGTACATAGTCCCCCATTTCAGTCCAACGACTACATGAACTATTTATACTAAAATAGCCAGACAACATTGATAAATAAGTGAATCCATACTTACATCAGTCTTCGTTTCCAAACTTTCTTAGTTTTCGGGCCACTAATGCTTCCTTGGTGTTCCAAAACCTATCACCAATCATTTGTAATCAATATAGGTTCAATACCCTATGTGTAGAACCCCTAATCCAGTACCTTTGTCAAGGCCTAAATCTCTAATTTGACTTTAATCTTTTAATCAGGATCAAATGACCCGTGACATGAGACCAACTTCGATATAAGTGTCGCGATCGAGGCTAGATGGTCGAGGTAAATGGTTTATTTGTAATGATAAATGCCTAATATATTGTATATGTGTAGACTAATAAGTCATTTCTACTTGTGAATATGTGTCGAGACGTGATAAGTCATTAATTAAGCATACTATATATAGTGTATTTGGTCATTTTTAGTGTTTAGTCTTGGAAATATGGGCCTAATTATATTCATTATTTATTTTCAGGATTTTTGGAGTGCGCGATTGAATTCGTGGCGAAAAACTGCCTGAAATGGACTACATATATGCAATGATCAAATACCAGAGGATATGCCTCGAGACACGCACGATTTGTGCAATTCTCCCCTCTCCCTTGCTACGTGTCACGACATCATTGGCCTAACCCAACTGCCAGCTTTCACGTGTCCTGCTCCCACTGGTCCAGCGTCTGCTTGGCCAACTACCCTACCAATGCCCCTCTGACACGTGGAAGACTGTGCCATTCACCTACATCTCCACCGGCTTGTCGACAGTCCACGTGTCGCTGTCCCATTCGCCCATTCAGCTGCTCAAAGGCTGTCACACCGGTGATCCTCCACCACTTATAATCCGCCTCGTGCCCAAACTAGCAGCCCTCACCAATGATGAGCTGACACGTGACTACGTCTTCTCCACCAGAACGTCAGTCACAGCATTCCTCACCCAATCGTTGCTCTCCACCACACTGCTGCCAGCCTGCTCGGCCATTCAAACTTTGAGACGTGGCAGAGACAATGTTTGCACCTCAAAACAGCCCCATGATTGTCCTCGGCGCACATGTCACAAACAAAACTCGAAAATAGGCATTGGGGACCCAATTTTAGCAGTTTTAATGAAGGGTTTTGGAAAGGGGGATCGACATTCTTATTTTCTCTTCTTTTCTGGCGGCTTTGGGTTATTATTCTCCTTTTCTTCTCCAGAAACCAATGTTCTAGACATTGTTTTTGGATTGTAATAGAGTCAACCACTACGATGGCTAGCTAAGTCATCAATCTGAACCAGTGGTGGATCAAATCACCCTTTTTGGCATAAACGCATATGTGAGATGTATTTATTTATTTATTTATTTAATTTGTTTTTCATAATATTTTATTCCCTTTGATATTGTTTGAACTATTGAGATTAAGCACGTGTTTAAATCTTGATTTACATGCCAGGAGGTTGTACGCACCCGTACTTGTGCAATAAGAGCACATTAGTGGCATCCGACCATACCAATTGATTAATCCCTTTTGGGACCGATTGAATACCATAGGGATCTAGGCTAAACTGGACACACTAATGATCCAGTTGTTTAGGTGTAGTGCCTTCACAAAGCTCATTGTGGTCAGCGCATTAAACCCAATTCGCTTGAGTATAGGGTTATGTGTTTAACTAGGGAAGTGGTCATTGTCGTACCTCGATCATCGAAATAGGGAAGTGTGAGGACCCGCGTAAGTTACCCGGTCTATAGCTACACTAATTTACTGTAAATTGCATGCTTTGATTAGATTGAGGACCGTATGTAAAATTATGTCAAACTGTGGAGATTTGTGATACCGATGGTTTAGATTGTTTCCCCTAATTGATATATTTACTTGTTATTTTTATTCTTATATTTAGTTAAATTAGAAATTATCCCTGTGAACACCCTGAGTTATATTTAATTTCATAGCCTAAGTTGAAAACTTGGTCTTTGTGGTTCGACCTCGTGCTTGCCACTACTGCAGTTCTTGCAGTCATTGGTAATCTCGTCAGGATTATATATTTTGACACATTCGACACGATGTGACCCTAGATAAGACCTTGATCCACGTAAAACATGGTACTCGACGTAGCCAGCAAAGAGAGAAAGTTGGATCTCCAAGAATTATAGGAGATCCGGAACGATGCCTACGAGTTCGCTCGAATCTACAAGGATAAAACCAAGGCGTTCCACGACCGCAACTTATCTCGTAAGACTTTCGTAGTCGGCCAAAAGGTCCTGCTTTATAATTCCAGATTAACTCTTCATCCAGGGAAGTCGAGGTCACGATGGCTCAGACCTTTTATTGTTACTGATGTGTTTGGACATGGTGCAGTTGAGATCAGGAGCATAGATATCGGGAAAGTTTTAAAAGTGAATGGGCACCGACTGAAGCCGTTCTATGAGAACTTCCCACAGCATGAGATCGAGAGCGAGACTCTAGCAGTTGTAGAGTACTTTGACTGAGAGAGAGTCAGACTGAGTCGAGCCAACGACGTTAAAAAAAGGGTGCTCTTGTGAGGCACCCTAAGCTTCCCTTTTTCTTCTTTGATTTTTATTTTAGTATTTTTGTGGAATTCTTACTATTATCTCCTTATGACTTTTTACAGGTGTTGCGACCTCTGCATATCACACCGAATTTTGAGAGTCTGGTATTGCTCTTGCGGCTCATCACATGTTATGTACCTATGGTTAGTTACATTGAGATCTGGTAAGGTTGCCCGTCTTCATTTTGTTTGTAGATTTAGGGTTAGTGTTTGTCTTCTGCATGATCTTGTATCTTTTCCTTGCTTCTATATTTATCATGTTCTTTCACCATCTTATGTGTTTCCATGTGCGCCTCCTAACTCATTCTGAACTTTGAGGACATGGTTCGGAATAAGTTTGGGGGTACTTTAGGATTTGTGGATTGAGTTGGATGGTTTTCTGTGCGAAAGACCGCAGGTGAGATCGTTTAAATTTTTTCAATTATATGCGGTTGTCGGATGGTATTGGTAGTGTTTGATATCTATTATTCATTCATTTCTTCCATTTCTTTTCCTTCCATATCTCATTTTCTCAATTAACTAGGAGTTGATACACTTTCATGCATGCTTTTAGTGTAGTTTTCATTTTTATATTGTTTAGAGTCGCCCGAGATTCTATTTCATGCCTTTGGTTGTGGATGAGTACACTACGGTTGCCCTGTGGACTTGAGACTTAGGAGAAATTAGGAGAAACACTCACTCGAGCTAGTAGCCCAGCATTCTTATGATTTCATGATTAGGGACTTAGTATGTTGGTTGAGCCTTGTGCTAGATACCAAAGGGGGCAGATGGTCAGAATTGTGCAAGTCAGGTTTCTAGGGTACCAAAACGAGGATGTAATACACTCGAGGCTGAATTCCTATGACTAAAACACTTTTGGAGAAATGATTTAGGCCATTTTTGGATTTAAACCCTTAGCCTTAGACCTACCCATCATCTTACCACTAGTTAGCCCATTTGAACCGAATTAAACCTAATTTCCTTGATTACTTATCATTAAACCCTCAGCCATTAGTCTTATATCCTATACCTAGTTGGAAACTAGACTTAGATTTGAGATCCTTAGAAAGAGACATGAGGAGGAAGAAATCAAAAAAAAATTATTTACTTGCCCAAATTAAGGGGAAATTCATGATTAGAGAGTCCCACTTAAAACGGCATCTACAGGAAACGGAGCAGGGAGCCAGGTGGTTGAAAAAAGGTGAGGACTGCACATTTTGAATGAAAAATGAACTTAAGTGCAGTTTAGTCACATTCATGTTCTCAAGTAATCATTTGATAATCTAAGTTCTAGTTTTCCAATGTTTTGCATACCCTTTATATCACTTCCTTGGTACCCTCACCTAGCCCTGTTACAGCCTATTAAAATCCTATTGATTCCCATTGGTGCTAAGTCTACAGTAGTGGAGGGTGTGGTTGCATTTCTTGTGTATGGTACTTTTGATGCGTTGATGCGCTATTTTCGTGGAGATTGTGAACTTGCATGCTTGAATGTATAGATCAAGAAAACCCGCGAGTAGTTGATGGCCTTTGTCTTGACTATATCTTCGTTTTGCAAATGTGATTTTAATTGTTTGACATCATAACTCTAAAATTTTATGAGTGGCTCATTAACTTGGCGACTATGTAAACCAAAGGAACTCCATGAACTTTTGAATCGGGTATAGTTGAGTCAGTGCATAGTTATATTAGGAGTCTGGTTTGTTTGTGTGTGTATCATTTACACCTTTGCTCGGGACGCGCGAAGTCCTAAGTTTGGGGGTATTTGATAAGTCATTAATTAAGCATACTATATATAGTGTATTTGGTCATTTTTAGTGTTTAGTCTTGGAAATATGGGCATAATTATCTTTATTATTTATTTTAAGGATTTTTGGAGTGCGCGGTTGAATTCGTGGCGAAAAACTACGTGAAATGGACTACCTATATGCAGTGATCAGATATTGGAGGATATGCCTTGAGACACGCACGCTTTGTGAGATTATCGTCTCTCCCGTGCCACGTGTCACGCCATCATTGGCATAACCCACCAGCCAGCTTCCACGTGTCCTGCTCCCACTGGTCCAGCGTTTGCTTGGCCAACTACCCCACCAATGCCCCTTTGACACGTGGAATATTGTCCCATTCGCCTGCCTCTCCACCACCTTGTCAACAGTCCACGTGTCGCTGTCCCATTCGCCCATTCAGCTGGTCAAAGGCTGTCACGCCAGCGATCCTCCACCACTCATCGTCCGCCATGTGCCCAAACCAGCGGCCCTCACCAATGATGAGCTGACAAGTGGCGACATCCTCTCCACCAACACGTCAGTTACAGCAGTCCTCGCCCAATCGTTGCTCGCCACGTCACCGCTGTTAGCCTGCTCGACCATTCACAGTGTGACACGTGGCAGAGACTATGTTTGCACCTCAAAACAGCCCCACGATTGTCTTCGGCGCACGTGTCACAAATCAAACTCAAAAATAGGCATTGGGGACCCAATAGGGTTTTGGGCAAGGGGATCGACATTCTTATTTTCCCTTCTTCTCTGGCGGCTTCGGGGTTCTTCTTCTCATTTTCTTCTCCACAAACCATTGTTCTAGACATTGTTTTTGGATTTTAATGGAGTCTACCACTACGATGGCCGACTAAGTTCATCAATCTTAACCAGTGGTGGATCAAATCACCCTTTTTGGCATAAACGCATATGTGAGATCTATTTATTTATTTATTTAATTTGTTTTTCATAGTATTTTATTCCCTTTGATATTGTTTGAACTATTGAGATTAAACACGTGTTTAAATCTTAATTTACATGCCAGTGGATTGTACGCACCCGTACTTGTTCAATAAGACCACATTAGTGGCATCCGACCATACCAGTTGATTAATCCCTTTTGGGATCGATTGAATACCATAGGGATCTAGGCTAAACTGGACACACTAGTGATCCAGTTTTCTAGGTGTAGTGTCTTCACAAAGCCCATTGCGGTTAGCGCATTAAACCCAATTCGCTTGAGTATAGGGTTATGTGTTTGACTAGGGAAGTGGTCATTGTCGTACCTTAACCATCGAAATAGGGAAGTGCAAGGACCCGCGTACGTTTCTGGGTCTATAGCTACACTAATTTACTGTGAATTTCATGCTTTGATTCGATTGAGGACCGTATGTAAAATTATGCCAAACTGTGGAGATTTGTGATACCGATGGTTTAGATTGTTTCCCCCCGATTGATATATTTATTTGTTATTTTTATTCTTGTTTTTAGTTAAATTAGAAATTATTCCTGTGTACACCCCGAGTTATATTTGATTTCATAGCCTAGGTTGAAAACTTGGTCTTCGTGGTTCGACCATGTGCTTGCCACTACTACAGTTCTTGTGGTCATTGGTAATCTCATCGGGATTATATATTTTGACGTATTCGACACGCGTTAAGACGTATGTGGGAACGCGCATTGAGTTACATGCCAGCGTGAGACTCAAGTGGAGAACAATATGGTGAGTTGGTATAAGCTTTATATTGCTTTTATAAGTAAGATAAGTGGGGCTATGGTTGATTAAGTATCAAATACACTTAAGTTAGTACGTTAAAACAACTGCCACTTGATATTTCTCGAGACACATATTGACTCATCTTAACACCAATTGAGTTACTTATTGGTGTCATTAGGCATGAGTTAGTGGGACATGTGTGAATAAGTATACCATTAGATAGGTCTCGAGATACGTGTGCATATTAGGATCAATGACTATCAATCAACCATATCCAATTCATGAATATAAAGCTTTTCGTCAACTCAAGCAACTTAACTTATTCATTTCATTTGCTTAAGAGAGAAGCAAAGTTGTTGGAGAAGGAGAGATGCTGGAGAAGATCAATAAAAACTTGGTGATTTAGTGAATGAGAGATCAAGTTTAGCTAGTGTTCATCAAGTTAAGTAACTTCTCTACACCATAGAGTTAGCTCAATTCAAATGAATTCATGAATTTGATGTATGGGTTGTTATTTTATGTTGTGGTTGATGTCATGGAACTCAAGAAGTGTGTATGGAGGTTCCTTAAGCATTAACATGGCCTATATGTAGAGAAAACTCGGAATTCTAATTGCAGAATTCTGGGTTTTACTGCACATAGCGAGCAAGGTGGATCAACTAGCCCACTAACTTGATTAGCGCGCTAGGTCTACGACAACATAAATACTGCAATTTTCAAAAATTCCTTAAACACTATAAAAGAATCTAATACCCTAAGTAAAGGTCCAAACACACTCAAAAACCTATAATATAATATCAGGAACGTATGGAAGTATTCTGGGGATTCAAGTATTAGTTTCGAGGTGTTGGGAGGTCGGAGTAGCATAGGAAATTGCGTGGATTGTAAGTAAACTGATTGATATATTTCTTTACATTTCATTCCTATTCATATGTTCATTTCCAATCATTTTGACTGAATTATTTTGTACTTCATATGCCATGATTTGTTGTTCTTTCTCATTACATGAGGTTTTTTTTCATGGTATAGTTTGTCGATGAAATGATTTCATTGACTCCAGTTCATGTACTATGTCATTATTGATTGTTAATACATATGTTCAGTGAAATAGCATGCTATTTGGTAGGTATTACATAGTGTTGTGAATCTATATCATTTGTGCATTAGTATGCAATTTTTTTTTCGGATTCCAATACCGTGTTGTTCTTTGAATATGAAAGTAGTTCTTGTATCTAGGACCACTTTATGATAGAAATCCGGCGAACATATATGGGTCACTAGACTTTCCAGGGTGATCGGGATTTCTTCATTATCTTGCGCAACACACGGGAAATGAGTCTCGAGATTGTTGGCAAGCATAACTTGCGCAGCACATGGGGTATGAGACCCGAGGTTGTTGGCAAGTTCAGGTGACTGGCACCAGCGAAAGGTTATAAAGGCAAGAGCACTTCTCGGACCTTCACATTGATGTAGAGCTCAGCTTCATCCTCATATAGTGGAAAGGCTAATGTGATGAAGATCATGGCCGACCGGCCCTAGATCATTACTACTTAGCCATGTATCAGTTTCATGTTGTTTAGCGGAAATATCTCTTCGCATGTTCTCTTTACAACTTAGTTGCTATTATCATGCTTTTAGATACTTGTTGCATAATTGAGAATGTGAACAAATTTTTTCAGTATTACTTTCTACTTTTTTGTACTCACCGTCCAGTTTGTGACGGTTAGTGCAGATCCATCGAGTAGCAGACCAGGCAAAGAGAAGATCGACGATTACCTCTGAGCCAGTGGAGCACTTTTGTAGGTTTGATTTTTGATGTATTACTTTTATATGTATATGATATACTTTAGGGGTTGTATATTATGGGTTGAGTGAGTTGTATCTTAACCAGACACATGATATTTTATATCATTGTTTCATCATATATATGCATGTGATCTTTATTTTCTTATTTTTTTGCAATTGTTAGGCCTCATATTATAAGCTTCCGCTAGATTGTTAAGACTTTCGCTGAATAAACTTTTAAGTAAACAAGATTTTAACTAACACTGATTAATGAATTGTCATAGGATAAATATAGGTTTATATTCATTTTAAAAAATTAATTGGTATGTAACAAGGTTTTGGATAGGCTGACTAGTCCCTTGTTAGGTCCTTATGGTAAGATTAGGGCTTAATAACAGGATTAGGCCGGGTGGTGCCCTTATTTGAGAAGGGGTCGTCACAACCTAAATCCTCCAGAAATCCTCATCAAATTACAGCAGTATTACTATTTTCAGGGGTGGGAGCGCGCTCCCTCAATGGGTGGGGGGTGCTCCACTAACTTTGTTCATCACATTTAACGAAAGGAGCGCGCTCCACTGCTAGGTGGAGCGCATTCCACCTCGCACCTTTGTCTCGACGGTGAGTAGGCAAGCACTCTTGTTTCACCATCGAATCTCCAAAACAACATTCCTAAATCATCAAGGAGGACTTTTAATGAGGTTACAAACCAATTATAATCAACAATAACCACAATTCACATAGGTTTTCATCACCTACTAGCAATTGAACTTCAACTAACTCAAAAATAAAACTTACCAAAGTGATGATCTCTGGATTTAGAGTTGATTAAGCTCATCAATCTCGTCAAATTCAGTCTCCTGAATCATCCCTCTCAATCTGAAATCAAACCCAAACCCTCGCTGTCTCTCTCGAAGGATTGAATTGTGAGGATAAAGATGAGTTTTTGATTTATACATATGGATTTTTCTCGAGATACACATTGCGCTATCTCGAGACTAATCTAATGGTTGATGTGTTAAAATGACACTCCTTAAAGTGACACAAACTTTGACACAACAAAAACTTATGCTCATCTCGAGGTTGATCAAACGATCCATATAAATTAAACCAAACTTTATAACTTTAATATATATATTTATAGGGATATTCTACAATGGAGCTCAAATATATACACATGTCATAGAACCCTCTCAAAATGTGTTGTGCATTAAATGATTTGTGCATCTATGATGCCTCGATTAATGTATTGGATTAGAATCCAATGGTTGTAAATAGTGTATCCATGACATAGGTATATATTTGATTCCCATGGTAGTAGTACCCATATTTATATATCAAATATATATAAATATTTATATCTCGTGTATTTTCAAGCCAATATATTCACCGGACATGCCTATGAGTGTTTTTGAGCGTGCACATTTATTCGACAACCCCCTCGTCGCACTAAGTGTACCGGTTACTTATTGTTTAATTACTAATTTCTCCAATTATAGGTTTGTATTAATCTTTCTATTAATCCTACAACCTATAAAAATCATTTAGCAATCCAACCAAAAACAAATCATCACGCAATCATGCACACGCTAATCGAGGTACGTCGAACTAAACCACGAGCCTAACTCGGGTTAGTTAGGATTTGGATTAACACTAATCACTAGCTTAAGGTAACATGTTATTAGATATACACTATTGTGTAGACTATCAGGTACTGAAGACCGATTTGTGAGGCTGACTAGGCCTTTATTAACTCTGCACTGGTTTACCGAGGGTTAATAGAGGTCTAGTGTTGGGTTTTGCCCAATTTGTAAGGTTGGGGCCGTCACATACTGTAACTAGTCATATGCAATCTTTGTTGCATAATATTGTATCTCAGTCTCATGTTCATCCTTGTGATGTTTGTCACATGTCAAAACAATGTCAAGTACAATAAAATATCAATTTCTTTTCCAACTGTTACACATTGATATTTGGGACCTTATAAACAATCTTCTCTTCATGATTCTCATTACTTTCTTACTATTGTGGATGATTTTACTTGTTTTACATGTACTTATCTATTGTAGTACAAGCCTTCCACATGTTTTATGATTGAGAATTTTATTGTTTTTTGTTCAAAATCAATTTTATACTACTATCAAAACCATTAGAACTGATAATGGTACTGAATTTGTTAACCAATTTTGTGCAAATTTGTTTGCTAAGTTTGGTATTCTTCATTAAAATTTTTTTCCTTATTCTCTTCAACAGAATGGTGTGGTAGAAAGAAAACATAGACATCTTCTCCAAGTGACTATAGCACTTATTTTTCAGTCTGGCTTATCTAAATTTTTTTAGGAGATGCTATGCTTACTGCTATTTATATCATTAATAGATTGCCAACTTCTCTTTTAAGTTGGAAATCTCCTTGTCAATTACTTTTTCAAAAAGATCCTGATTACTCATTCTTGAAGTCCTTTGGTTGTCTTTGCTTTGCTACAAATGTTTTGCATTATAAGGACAAACTTGAGTCTAGGGCTGTAAAATCAATTTTCATTGGTTATTGTTCTGATCAAAAAGGATATAAATTGTTTAATCCTTTAATTTAGTCTTTTTTTTGTTTCTAGAAATGTAATTTTCTATGAAACAATTTATCCTTTCAAACAAGTTCCTACTTCTTCTACTTCTAGTCTTGTTTTACCTTTACCTATTCTTGATGACTCTAACTCTTCTTCTTTTGATTCTTCTGTTTCTCTTCCTCATAGTCATGTGCTTGCTCCGGTGATTCTTCTTCTCCTGAAATACAAGTACATGTTCCTCAACTTCATTATGATAGACCTAAAAGGAACACTAGACTTCCTGCTTGGTTAAATGATTTTGTAACTAATAATGTCAATGCCACTGCCAATCTTTCTCTTTTTTTCATCTTTTTCTGAATTTACTCCTCCAACTTTTCCATATCATTATTCTCCTTACATGACCCCTTAGTACACTCATTTCTTATCTGATGTATCACAATTCAAATAACCATCATCTTTTGCACAAGCTCAATTGGATCCTCAATGGGTTGAGGCAATGCATAAGGAGTTACAAGCCTTAGAGGTTAATGATACATAGGATTTAACTGATTTACTCGAAAACAAGAAAGCTATTGGTTCCAAAATGGATTTATAAAGTTAAATTTAATCCATATGGTTCTCTTGATCGATATAAGGCTCGTTTGGTTGCTAAGGGCTACAATCAAGTAGAGGGTGTGGATTATTCAGATAGTTTTTCTCATATCTCCAAACTAGTTACTGTGAGAATCTTTTTGGCTTTAGGCTGCTGCTAAAGTCTGGTTTCTTAATCAATTAGATGTTAACAATGCCTTTTTACATGTCTTTATTGATAAAGATTTGTATCTTAAACCACCTGATGGATATACCAAGGCCTTGCCTCATCAAGTTTGTAAACACAAGTAGTCTCTTTATGGTCTCAAGAAGGCATCTCGACAATGGAATCAAGAATTCACAATTCTGCTGAAGTTTTATGGTTTTATTCAATCTGCACGTGATTCCTATTTGTTCACTTATTCTCGAGCTGATGTCTTCTTGGCCTTATTAGTGTATGTGGATGATGTCATTATCATTGGTTCTTCTCTCCCTGCGATTGAATCTGTTAAACAATTCTTAGATCACAAGTTTACTATTAAAGACTTGGGACAAGCTCATTGTTTCTTAGGGCTGGAATTAGCAAGATCTGAACAAGGCTTATATGTCAATCAGAGAAAGTACATTTTAGATTTACTTACTGATGCAGGGTTAATAGGGTGTATATCTTTTGGCACTCCTCTTCCCAGTGATGCAAGATTTGATGATGCTTCTTCTTTGTTACTTCCTGAAGCAGATCGATACATAATAGTTGTTGGTCCCTCGCTTTATTTGGGTTTTACTAGGCCTGATATTACTTATGCCACCGGACAATTAAGTCAATTTGTGCAAACTCCCACTGAGCAACATTGGACTGCAACTCTTCATGTTTTGAGATATTTGAAAGGTTCTCCATCCAAAGGTCTTTTCTTTCCTTTTCAGCAAGATTTAACTGTTGTTGCTTATTGTGATGCTGATTGGGCTGCTTGACCATTCTCTCGTCGATGCCTCACTGGTTACTGTGTATTTTTTTTGTTTAGTTTAGTGTCGTAGAAGACTAAGAAGCAATCAATGATTTCAAAATCCTCAACTGAGACTGAGTATCAAAGTCTATCTATAATAGTTTGTGAACTTCAATGGATATATTATATCCTTTCTGATCTACAAACCCCTGTGTCTTTTCCTATCAGTCTATGGTGCGATAACCACTCTGCTTTACATATCACTGCCAATCTTATTTGTCATGAATGTACTAAACATCTCGACATTGATTTTCATCTTGTTTGGGATCAATTTAAGAAGTTTTGTGCTTCTTTAGTATGTTTCTACCAAATTGGAGCTTGCAGACATTTTCACAAAGACCCTTTTCTGCTTATGTTTTTTCATGGTCTTCTGCGCAAGCTGGGTTTGTATGATTGGCATTGTCCTTCCTCACAACCTGCAGCTTGAGGGGGGATGTAGTGATATGTTTAAGTTTGTATTGTACAGGGTTAGTGATTTAGATTACTGGAGATATGATAGTTACTTAAGTAATGTGTATTTACTGTGGTTATTATACGTGAGGTTACTATGAGGTTAAAACCCAATTAGTTAATTAGTTGGGTTTATTGCTACACAGTTATCATGTACACAGTTGAAACCCATAAATACCCTGTACACCTGGAATGTATTTAGTGATTGAATGAATTAAGTGTGAACTGAAGCATGAGTGAAACATTTGATCGGGGTTGACAAGCATCAGAAGAGGATGAAAGAAAATTATTAGATAATTGATTGGGTGGGAGCGTGCGTATATTATGAGAGGTGGACCATTGGGGCTGCCACTTGAGAGATGTACCATTTTCTTTTTTAGATTATTATTGCATTTAGAAGGGAAAGATCATATGACAAGATGACAACCTTTAGCTAACAAATAATTTTTTAGATTACCATTCCAAGGGCTTAAAATTGAGGCTTCTAATTATGGAAGGACGGACCCGTGGCCTCTTGATTCGAAACATGCGCGAGCCCGCGAATCTCCTCCGCTTGAACCGATATTGTCTTCAACTTAACCACCTTCAACTTTTTAGGTGTAGGGTTTTATCTTAAAAGACCTCGAAAATAGTTGAGAATTAATCACTTATATACTTCATTTTGAAATTTCATTTAATCGATGTGGGACTAACTTTCGGTCCACACGTCTTCAACACACCATACTTCTTTTCTCTATGCATGTACCCCCTTTCAATTCATACCTCATATTTGAAATGTGTTATCTTTTTGCACTTGTGTATATTACCATAAAGTTATCAAAGTGACCAAACAACAGTTTATGCACCTCACACTAGTGAGGGCCCTTAATTAAATCACTTATAGTACTAAATCACAACTTAACCACTCAAAGCAAGTCATGAATCAAGTAATTGTCTTAACCATTTTCAACTTATAGGTGTAGAATTTTAACTCAAACGCCTCGATTTTAGTTGGGGAGACTTCCACACTTATGTACTTCTTATGAAGCCACATTTAATCGACGTGGAAACCTTTCGATCCACACATCCTCAACACTCTACCTTAAATTGAAAGTCATGATCCAATGAGCTTTTTCTCTCAGGCCTCATCTCAACCATGGGCTGATACCATGTAAAAGTACCAAGCCTATTCGTTCAGGCAACTCAAATCATTATTTTTTGTATAAGCAACTCAACTAATCAATTAGAGGTACATAATTCAAGCAAATTCAAATCGTAAGTAAGGTTCCAAGTCCACAAAAAACCACCCAGCCTGTAACATCCCCTATCTAGATTAGGGCAATACTCGGCCTGAAACCCTAATTAAGCCCTGGTAACCCAGCCAGACTTAACTATAGCCAGCAGCTTCTCCGTCAATACCATATGGACTCAACCTGTATATTTATATAGAATAAAGAAATCAAAGTAATATGCAGCAAAAAATTTAAAACTTTTTTCGATATATACCAACATACGGTAATACAGAGTTTACCAAAACTCAAACCCTTTATTAAAATCTTCCAACCCCGTTTATATACAGCAAAATACTTCAAACATAGTATATAAGTACATGAAGGCTCATTACATCGTAGAGAAGATACAAAAATCCTAAATCTTCTCGTTTCCTTTAGCTGAAGTGTCGAGTTACGAGCCTGAAATAGTGAATTTGGGTGAGCACTCCAACTTGCTCAATAAGTAAGGATTCACGTTAAACATTAACATTCCATTCAATAATCAAGGATATCATGCAATAACAACATGCACCAATGATATCTAACAAGAATATGGAAATCATATAAATTTATTACATAAACAGATGCAAAGTAAATATCATGGACTATTACACTATGATCCCCATTTATTTTGTAAAACTAGGGTTGAATACCAAACGGTGCCATTAATGCGATTGCTATACCAATATATTAGCCGATATGTTGTTTAGCCCATCCATTAATGCCCAATGGTTTTATCCCAAACCCTTTAGCGTGTATGTAATCCATAAAACTTATAGAATTGAGCAAGAGTTATATATAGGCTGGGAAGGGAACCCATCTCCTATAAACCTATTCTCGAAACCATGAGTTATAGCATGGTCACATTACACACCGTTTTTCCATTCAATGAAAACCATCACAGTGTACATAATCCCCCATTTTAGTCCAAAAACTACATGAACTACATATACTAGAATAGCCTGGTAAAGTTGATAATTAAACGAATCCATACTTACCTCGGTCTAAGTTTTCTGTCCAATTTCTTAACTTTTCGGGCCAATAACTCTTTTTTGGGTAACCAACGCCTATCATAGATCAATTTAGTTGATAAAGGTCCATTATACTCTAATTAGAACCCTTAATCACACCCCTAAGTCCTTTAGAAATCCTCATGAAATCACAACATACTTGTTGTTTTCAGGGGTGGGAGCGTGCTCCCTCAGTAGGTGAGGCGCGCTCCATCAACTGGGTTCATCCCAATTGATGAAGGGAACACACTCCTCCAATAGGTGGAACGCGTTCCACCTTGTACTATCAAACCAGACGTACAGTGCAGCAACCACTGTCCTCTACCAAATTTATCAAATCACCTAAAACAGCTATATACACTCCCAAAATTGATCAGGGAGGACCTTTAGTGAGGTGAGAAACCGTAATTAACCAACAAACAACTTAAATAACTAAAATCCCAGCATCACCATTGAGTTGAACTTTGAAAAACACAAGAATAAATCATACCTATGTGATGCTCTCAAGTTGTTAATTCGATTAAGCTCCTCAACTAATCTTGATTTAACTCCCTAAGCACTCTCTCCTTACTGAAAATCAAACCCTTAACCCTCGTTTACTATTCGATCGATGGAATAAAGAGGATAAACATGAGTTTATATATATATATATATATATATATATGGATTTTCTTCGAGATACGCATCACGTTATCTCGAGACTGATCGAGTAGTTGATGCGTTAAAGTGACACACCTTATCGTAACACCAACATTGACACATCAAGTACTAACGCTTTGTTCGAGACGATCAAACAATCCATATATTTCAATTACTCTTTTATTTTCTAATACATATATTTATATATTCAAAACATATAAATATATATATTTCGTGTATTATTCATAATAAACTCTCCAGACGTGCCTACAAGTGTCCGTAAGCGTGCACATTCATGCTATGTCTCTCTCGTCACGCTTGGTGTCCCGGTAAATAATTGTTTATTGGGTATTTTTCGTTTTATAAGTTTATATAATCCGTAAATATATTACAACCTGTTTTTATTTTCATTTAACAATCCAAACAAACACCATACGTCATGCAAACGCACGCACACGCTAATCGAGGTACGTCGAACTTAATTATGAGCCTAACTCAGATTAATTAAGATTTAGATTAGTACTAATCACTAGCTTAAGGTAACAGGTCGTTACAGTATCCCCAATTTAAAGCAATTTCGTCCTCGAAATTAAAGTAAACTTAAAGTTACCTGTAGTCTCGAAGAGAAATAGAAATTGTTCCTTCATATAGGATTCCCGCTCCCAGGTTAGTTCTCATCTCTGTGAAATTGTCATTTCACTTTAACTAAAGGAATCTTTTTGGTTCTCAGCCTCTGAATCTTATAATCAAGTATCTAAACTGGTTGCTCATTGTATGATAAGTCTTCCTGAAGATCAAATTCATTCCAATCAATTCTTGTAGTGAATTGAGTCTCTGTTTCGCGAGGCATAGATACATGGAAGACGTTAGCAAGCTGAGGAGGTAACTCTAACATGTAAGCAACATGACCAATCCTTTCTTGTACTCTGAACGACCCGATATACTTTGGAGCTTTCTTACCTCTCAACCCAAATCTATATAAGTCCTTCATAGGTGAGACTTTCAATCAGACAAAATCATCATTTGAAAACTCCATAAACTTATGATGTTTGTCTGCATATCTCTTCTGTCTGAGCTATGTTGAAGTCAAACGCTAGCGAATTTGCTGTATTCTCTCTGTGTAGTCCTGAATAAACTCTGACCCCTAATAAAATTGTATCTCCAACCTCTGCCCAACACGCCGGTGAACGATAAGGCCGACCATATAGTGCTTCAAAACGAGCCATCATAATGCTAGCCTGTTAGCTATTATTATAAGATAACTCACACAGAGGAATATATTTCTCCCAGTTACCCCTAAACTCCAAGACACAAGCTCGACACATATCCTCAAGCACCAATATCAACCGCTCAGTCTGTTCGTTATTCTGAGGATGGTATGTCGTACCGAGGTTAAGCATAGTTCCCAACTGTCTCTGCAATTCACTCCACAACCTGGACGTGAATATCAAATCTCTATCCAAAGTAATCGATACAAGAACCCCATGGAATCTCAACACCTCCCTTACGTAAACCTCACATAAACGGTCAAGAGGATCTCGCATAGAAACTAGTAAGAAATGCGCAGATTTCGTTAACCTGTCAACTACCACCTAAAGTGCATCGTGCTTACGCTGACTCAAATGTAGACTGGAAACAAAATCCATCGATATGTGTTCTCATTTCCACTCAAGAATAGGTAGTGAATGTAATAAACTTCCAGGTTTCCTATGTTCAGCCTTAACTTGCTGATATATCTCACATCTCTTTACAAACTCAGCAATATCAATTTTCATCCCAGACCACCAATAAACACGCCTCATGTCACAATACATCTTAGTGTTACCTGGATGAATAGAGTAAAGAGATCAATGAGATTCTCGTAGCAATTCCTGCCTCAATAGATCCTGAACTAGAATCTACAATCTATCCCTGAACCGTAACGCACCTTCGTCAGAAACTGACCAATCAGGATTATTTATACTAGCGACTAACCTCTGACGTGTTGTATAGTCCTTATCAGCTTTCTGACTATCAATCACAACTCAAATCGGAGCACATAAAAATAGATTAGTATCTTTGGAACTAGCTCTCTTAATTGATGATGTGCCAACTGGACTTTCACGAATCATCATCACTGAAGCTTCATCAAGAAGTCTAAACTAAGAAGTTATGGCAATAGCTACGTTTTCTCTGCCTGTTTTTCTCCTACTCGAGGCATCAGCAACCACATTTGCTTTGCCTTGGTGACACTCCAGAGTGAAATCATAATCCTTAAGAAACTCAAGCCACCTACACTGTCTCATATTTAGTTCACTCCGAGTACTCAAATACTTCAGACTCTTATGATATGAAAATATTGTAAATTTCTCACCATACAGATAGTGCCTCCAAATCTTCAAGGCAAAAACCACCGCAGCTAGCTCAAAATCATGAACTGGATAATTTCTTTCATGAACCTTGAGTTGCCTCGAAGCATAAGCTACAACCCTACCTCCCTGCATCAGCACACATCCAAAGCTTGAATGAGAAGCATCAGTATAAATCACTAATTCTATCCCCAATTCAGGTAATGTAAGAACAAGTGTCGTAGTCAGTCTATCCTTCAAATATTTGAAAGCAACCTTATACCCATCTGACCATACAAATTCAACGTCTTTCTGTGTTAGCCAAGTCATTGGCAGAGCAATACGAGAGAATCCCTCAACAAACCGTCTATAATAACCCGCTGACCCCAAAATACTTTGAACCTTTGATATTGTGGTAGGAGTAATCCCTGATTGCCTCTACCTTTTGTTGGATCAACAAATATACCATCAGCATTAACCACGTGTCCAAGAAATTTGACCTCTAAAGACTATAATTTGCACTTACTAAACTTGGCATACAGTCGATTATTCTTCAGAGTATGTAATGTAACTTTGAGGTGGTGCGAATGCTCTTCCTCAGTTTTCGAATAGATCAAAATATCTTCGATAAACATAATGATAAACTGATAAATATAGGGTTTGAACACCATATACATTAGATCCATGAATATAGCAGGAGCATTAGTGAGCCCAAACAGCATCATTGTAAACTCGAAGTGCCAGTAGCGAGTACTAAAAGTCGTCTTCGAGATATCCTCATCCCTGATCCTCAGTTGATGATAACTAGACCTCAAATCAAACTTCGAAAAATATCTGGCACCCTTCAACTGATCAAATAAATCATCAATCCTGGGCAATGGATAATTGTTCCAGATAGTCACCCTATTCAACTGTTTATAATCAATACACACACGTAGGGTTCTGTCCTACTTCTTTACAAAAAGAAACGGTGCTCCCCACGGTGACATACTAGGATGGATAAACCATTTTTATAGCAACTCCTCAATCTGAGTTCGCAACTCACGCAATTCCATCGGTGCCATACGATACGGAGGAATAGATATAGGTTTGGTGCCATGAATAAGATTAATGATGAAGTCAATGACCCGTGGCGGTGGATGCCTAGGTAAGTTAGATGGAAAAACTTCCGAAAATTCACAAACCACAGTTATCTCATCAACCTTAAGTTCCTGTCCAGGCTCTCCAAATGTGACAACTCCCACCATAACTTCTAAATCTCGAGGAGTATATTCCCTTCCACGTGTTGCAAATCGTGAAAGATTATAGCCTTTATAGATTATAATTATCAGACCCCACCTAATTAGGGCATCAGACCGGCCTAAATTACCTTAATCTCATGATAACCTAGCAGCCTTAACTTCTCCTTCAATAAATAATTAAAAATCTATCAGAGTAATTATCAAATATGATTCTCAATTAACCACAAAGAGTTCTAAAATGAATCTTGTACCTCAAAATCAGTAACGATTATATATAATCCTTAAATATTCGTAAAAAAATTTCGCCAGCATCTCATCTTTTTCTAAGCCTAAATCGGAAATCTCGCCCTTCATAAATCTTTAACGAACCTGCTTAGCTTGGTGGAAATGTCGAAGAACTCACAATCCACCCCATAACAAAAATATATCGCATTAATAATGATTATTTATTCATTCTAACCTATCTCAGACTTTCAACATTATTAAATCATTAATACCTTAACTTCTCGGCATTCCAATCCATCCTAAAACCATTAAAACAATTCTAATCCTTCTCAAAACCATCTCGACACTTTCAAAAGATATCCTAACCTCACACGAACCCAAAAACCCATTTATACAATATTTTATATTGCAAAGTAATACAAACATAGAAAGAAAGAAACTGAGCAAGTCACTAATAAACGGAAAGTTTTTCCTTTCCTTTGTCCCCGCTAAAACCTGTCATTATCCAGTTATAAAAATTCGATAATGTCATATAAGTAAATCCCACACTATCTAGTACACCTGTAGTAATCAAATGCGTAATAATCCAAGGAACTTAAACGAACAATGTAATCGAAAGAATTTAAATACAACCGTGAACCCATCATGTTTCTATTATTCGACCACAATCAAATGATCAGTCTGCGAAAGTCGTAAGTAAATAGTAATAAGGAATCATGCGCGGCGAGAATAACCAAACGAGTCTCGTTTCTCTAGACTATGGGATTATGATCTAATTCAACGTGATCTCATGATAACCACGTGATGCAAAGTATCAATGACTCCAGCCTCTCAAGCATAATATAGTGTTCAATAACCCCAATATAAACACTATAAGGAAACTCGTTTACCCTCCCAAACCGTGTATGTATGTACAACAAAAATACAATTCAAGGATCAATGCAATTTATACAAAATATAATCATAAAATGTAAAGGTTACCATGAGATTTACTTAACCTTACTAACAACCAACTTCAAGCTTAATTTTTGAGGTTCTCGGAGCTTCAGATCACCTTGAAAATGGTCTCAATAGCTTCCCTGCATACCTAATTATGTTGTGGGTCAAGCTTCAAGTGAAACGATATCACGAAGCCTAATGAAAACCGCTATCAAAATACGCTTGAGAACAATTTCCAAAAATATTAATTTATATAACTATTTCAACTAGCTTTCAACTAGTCAACTTGGGGTAACTTTTTAACCTTGAAAACTTCAATATTTGTCACGATGACCTTAAAGGAACTTGTAGTACTCATGTCTTACTTTCCATAGACTCTAAGAACACCCAAATCAGATCACTGACGAATAAGTTATGAGTTTTCCCATATGGTCTGTCAACTTGGCAACTTTATATATTTTGAACTAAAAAAAAATTCTCCAAATTAATATTTTCGCAATTAAATCCTCAAAACTTGACAATAAACGCAACGAAACCACCCGATATCAATACCAAAATATTTTCACAACCCATGGAGTCAAATTGGATTAAAACCAATAATCAATATCAATTATTAAAACATCTCCAAAATAGTTATCAACTGAATTGCATTAGTTCACCTCATCATAAACCTAACACGCGTCAGTAGAGTTTATCTCAAATTGACGCAAATCAATCTAATATACCAATTAATAATAATTTTAACCAATTTCTATCAAAACCTTGCGAAAGAAATCGAAAAATCGCGAGAATTCAAATTAAATTCAGGAAAAATGTATGGCATTAAGAATTTACCAAATTACAGGCTGAATACCTTGTTTTTACCGCATAAACTTAGCTCGAACTGATCGTCTCGTGATGCTCTATTATTTTGCGGAAAGAAACTGAGCAAAAAATTAGATGTCGGGAGCTTGCGAAGCGAAAGATCGAATTGAGAGGGTTAAGAGAATACGTTCTGTTAAATATAAAAGAAATCGATTGATTTTTTGATTTTTGATTTTTTTTCTTTATTTATATATAAACCCTCAGCTGCTTGTCAGCAGCTAAATTTCTTTTTATTTATTAATTCTAGAAATCCCTATTTTGAGATGTTTTGACTTCTGGCGCTCATTTTCTAAAGACTTTTCACCAAATCAAACAAAACTCTCGACAAAA
Organism: Stephania cephalantha; assembly: GCA_039657325.1. NCBI lineage: Eukaryota > Viridiplantae > Streptophyta > Magnoliopsida > Ranunculales > Menispermaceae > Stephania > Stephania cephalantha. Next base: position 60,556,075 of record CM077567.1, on the reverse strand, counting down.
CAGTCCATCTTCATGAAATGTCTATAACACTAGTTTTAGTCACACTAAAACCCCAAAAATCTTAACTTGGTCCTTGACATACGAAACCCTTATGGATAAATCCGCTTGTCATACTTATCCAAACTTACACCAATTTGGACCAAATCTCAACCTTGACTACTGTCAACCGACATTAAACTCGAAACAAGATCTCATACAACTTTATCTCATTTCACACTACCTCCAATCCTGACTTACACACAAACCGATGCAAATCCCCACATTAGCTCGTTAAGTCCATTTAAGGTCCAAATTTCAAATTTTTAATTTAAATTCAATTATTTGTCACGAAATTCGAAACTAATATTTATGTCAATATTTTAACTATCTCGGCACCCGTCCGACACGTATCTCGAGACAAAACCCCGTGAATATCAAATTTACTCAATCACCCGAATTTCATAAAATAAAATGATATATAATATACAACACTGGGCAAACATCACAGATTAATAAAATTAATTATGAATCTCAAATTCACCGGTGTTTAATTCCCGACTCGCAGCCAAAGCCATAATTAAGCTTCCTTAATCTCGGATTAACCATAGTTACCGATTTAAAAATTTCAGGATTTGACAATAATTTCAGAAAGGTTATGAATGTGGAAGATCAACGTCTTATGGAAACAATCAATACTAGTATGGTACGCTGATAACCAATCCATCTCTAGCAATGCATCAAATTCCTAGAACTCCATTACCCTGAGATTAATGGGAATTTCATTCTTCCCAATTTTGACTACACATCTCTCACAAATCAGGTTAGGATAAACCTTCTCACTCACTATTGTGCTCAAAATTAAAAATGTATCAGCTCTTACAGGTTTCAACTTCAACTCATCAACCATTGCACCAGCAATAAAAGAAACTGTAGAATCGGCATCAATTAAAACATGCATATCTGGATCACAAATGTTCAATATACCTTCTACTAATCTCCGATTGGCCTTTGGGTTTGCCTCCGCCAGTGCATAAGTCTGTCCTCGTGCAGGTGGTGTGGTACTGCCTACCGACGTGGTTGGCGGCAAGGAACATTTCCTCGAAATATGTGCCAATTACCCATACCGGTGCGCTCTACGAAAAACTACTAGCCTGAGAAGCCTGCACCGATCCACTCGATTTTTGTTAAGATTGTGTTTTTCCCATACCCCACCTCTAAACTGTGAAGGCGGTAAAGGTGGCTACTGAAGCCTGAGAAACTGTTGCACATACAAATGTCGTCCCCGCAGACCCTGATGGTTTAGCTGTGCCTACTACACTCTTATGCTTCTTCCTTAGCCGAAAATAACCAAATTCCTTGACCCTATGACTTCTAGGATACTATGGTGGTGGTGGTGCAATTACTGTTTCTGAAGGTCTGGCTAACATGGTTGCTTCCATTTCCATCGCACTTTCTAATATAAAGGTGTAACTAGTGTGAGGATGAGAGGACACAACAAATCTAATATCATAATTCAGCCCACCAAAAAAACAAGTCAATCTTGTTCTCCTCTAACTCTACCATCTCCGGAGAAAATTCACTCAGCTCAGTGAACTTCCTCTCATATTCCATAACAGACATCGCTCCCTGTTTCGGCTATATAAATTCAGTCTTCTTCCTGTTCCTGATTGACTTCGAAAAATACTAAATGTAGAATACAGTCCTGAACTATGGCCAAGTAATGACAATTTTCCTTTCTATCTGAAGGGAATTCCACCACTTCCTTATGAAATTAATCAACAAAAATGTAACCAGTTTAACCTTAAACAAGTCCTCAACATCTACAACAACGAATCATTGCTCCATCTTCAGTATCTAAGTCTCGGCTACCCCTTCCTCTATAGTGCCATCAAATCTCATAATGTCACATTTCATGAATTCCTTGCGAGTTCTGAGAAATGTGGCCTTCTCAAAATCCACAGGCACCTTGGCAGCTGTCTCCGACACCTAAATATGTGGTACTACTGGTTGGACTGGAGCTGCTACTGTCTCAGCTCCTCTTTTAGCTCTATTAACCTCGAGACTGGTTGTAGGTTGTGCCTAAGGTTGCTGTACTAGTGGTCCCATCTGAGCCATCAGCATCGCCATTAGTTTCGCCTGAGACTCCATTAACTCTCTCATTTGCTGCTTCATTCTAGATTTCCATTGATTCTCTGTCTCCCTATTACCCTGAGGCTCAGACCTCTGTGATCCCACACCTTGATCCGCCATTAGATTATGTGGTCAAAGGAGAGATAAGATCCTCAGGTAACATTCTGAGAATTCAATGAAATCATAACTATACAATATATAATAATACGTGCAGCAAATAACGTATAATAGTGTTTTCATTTTCATTTTCCCCCAAAACATGATAAAAATCGTTTATCAAACCCTAAGCTTATTCGTAACCCAAGACAACTTTCAAAGTCTATAACCTTAGGTTTCGGTATAACATATTATGTTATCATTCACTGTGAACACCATTCAACAGTGAAATTAGGATCAAAACCTTGTCTATGATTCCATACTATATCAGTGTTAACACTTTATCTATAAAAGTGATAAACCTAAAGCTTTAATACCAAGCTGTAGCATCCCCTATCCCGATTAGGGCGATACTCTGCCTGAAAAGCTAATTAAGCCCCAGTAACCCAGCCAGACTTAACTATAGCCAGCAACCTCTCCGTCAATACCTGATGAACTCAACCTGTATATTTATATAGAATAAAGAAATCAAAGTAATACGCAGCGATAAATTTAAAACTTTTTTTTTCGATATATACCAATATACGGTAATACAGAGTTTACCAAAACTCAGACCCTTTATTAAAACCTCACAACCCTGTTTATATACAGCAAAATACTTCAAACAGAATATATAAGTACATGAAGGCTCATTACATCGTAGAGAAGATACAAAACTCATAAATCTTCTTATTTCCTTTAGTTGAAGTGTGGGGTTGCAAACTTGAAATATTGAATTTGAGTAAGCACTATAACTTGCTCGGTAAGTAAGGATTCACGATAAATATTAACATTCCATTTAATAATCGAGGATATTATGCAATAACAACATGCACCGATTATATCTAACAAGAATATGGAAATCATATAAATTCAATACATAAACAGATGCAAAGTAAATATCATAGACTATTACACCATAATCCCCCATTTCAGTTCATAAACTACATGAACTATATATACTAGAATAGCCAGGCAAAGTTGATAATTAAACGATTCCATACTTACCTCGGTCTAAGTTTTCTGTCCAATTTCCTAACTTTTCGGGCCAATAACTCTTTCCCGAGTAACTAACACATATCATAGACCAATTATAGTTAATATAGGTCCATTATACTCTAATTAGAACCCTTAATCACACCCCTAAGTCCCTTAGAAATCCTTATGAAATCACAGCATACTTGTTGTTTTCTGGGGTGGGAGCGCGCTCCTCGATTGGGGTGGGTCGCGCTCCATCAACTGGGTTCATCCCAATTGATGAAGGGAGCGCTCCTCCACTAGGTGGAGCGCGCTCCACCCTCTACTATCAAACCAGACGTACAGGGCAACAGCCACTGTCCTCTACCAAATTCATCAAATCACCACAAAATTAACCAACAAACAGCTTAAATAACTAAAATCCCAACATCACCATTGAATTGAACTTTGAAAAATACAAGAACAAATCATACCTATGTGATGCTCTCAAGCTGTTAATTCGATTAAGCTCCTCAACTAATCTTGATTCAACTCCCTGAGCACTCTCTCTCGACTGAAAATCAAACCGTTAACCCTCGTTTACTGTTTGATCGATCAAATTAAGAGGATAAACATGAGTTTTTTATTTATATATTTGGATTTTCGTCAAGATACGCATCGCGTCATCTCGAGACTGATCGAGCGGTTGATGCGTTAAAGTGACACACCTTATCGTGACACCAATCTTGACACAGCAAGCACTAACGCTTCATTCAAGACGATCAAACAATCCATATATTTCAATTATTCTTTTATTTTCCAATATATATTTATATATTCAAAAACATATAAATATATATTTTGTGTATTTCCATTCAATAATCCAAACAAATACCATACGTCATGCAAACGCACGCATACGCTAATCGACGTACTTTGAACTTAATCACGAGCCTAATTCGGATTAATTAGGATTTGGATTAGTACTAATCATCAACTTAACATAACAGGTCGTTATGTAACTACTACAAAAAAAAATGATTTTTAACCACCAAATTTAATGAGAGTATTGAATCCTATAGTTATATATTAATATTACTGAGGGTACATGACTGTCACTATATACCCATATCACTTTTTGTATTCACTTAGGCCTCGTTTAGTTCGTTTTTGCTAACTTACAATGTTAATTCAAAGTTATCTCATTGGAGTTAATATTTTTATATTTGGTTCAACTTTAAACTTGAAGGAAAATTTCAAATTTTTAAACAATAAAAAAATATAAATTGATTAAATAACATTCAAACAAGAGAGAAATGTGTAATAAAAAGGTTATTAATAAGGGGTAATTGTACCCACAACTCGTGAGAGATAACTCTCTATGGGGTGGTGGAAAGATATCTCTCACCCTAATATTTCCTCGGGAGTTAACTACACCCATAACCAAAACCAAGCCTTAAAATTGGCTCGTCACTATAGACCTTTTGCCTAAAATGAAACGGGGTATTTCAAAAAGTAATGCGGGGTTACTTATTTTTTCATCAAATAAGGAAGGTTTCTTTAAAATCACAAAACTAATGTATTTCTCCTTTTGAAAAGATGTTATTGATAATGACGTGGTGTGTTGTAGTGTGTTGTGTGATGTGTTGTTGATGAAGTGAAACTTTGTATGAATAACTCCTTTTGAGAAGGAGTAATTCATACAAAATACTAAGTGTATGAATTACTTATTCTCAAAAGGAGTTATTTGTTCAACCCATGCAACCTCGTACAATCTATGCAAAACCATGCAAATGTTGCGCACGTATCTCAAGGTTGACAACACATGCAAACATCACACACGTATCGCGAGGTGGACAAACCACGCAAACATCATGTACGTAACTCGAGGTAGACAACTCATGCAATCTCGTGCAATCCATACAAACCATGCAAACGTCACGCATGTATCTCGAGGTGAACAACTCATGCAACCTCGCGCAATCCATGCAAACGTCACGCACGTAACTCGAGGTGGACAACCCATGCAACCTCGTGCAAACGTCACGCACATATCTTGAGGTGGACAACGCATGCAAAATCATGCAACCCAAGTAAACGTCACACACATATCTTGAGGTGGACAACCCATGAAAACCCACTGCAAACCATGGAACCCATGCAAACGTCATGCACATATCTTGACGTGGAAGTGCAACCCATACAAACGTCACGCACATATCTCGAGGCGGATATGAATGACTCGCATACCAATTGCAATTGTAAACCCATGCAACCCCATGCAAACTACCGCCTATTAAGCTAGCCAGTCATACCCCACCGCCTATCTTGCCTTAACTGGCATCGCTCATCAATAAAACTCCTCATGGTGCATCTACAGATGAAAGAAAGGTACTTTCTGCACATTTTAAAGTTTTGTCTTTCTTCTATCTTGTGATCATAAAAAGGGTGGTCTTTATCAAATTCGGCCATGTCTGTAGATGTAGATGGAGACGTGGCGTGTGAGCTCGCATCTATGGAAGTCGCCGTGTACGTTTCGAGATACACACCACGTGTGTTATGCACCAAAAATTATTTTGCGCACATTCATTTTTACGTGGGTCCCGCACGCCATTGCAAAGGGGTGTCACTTGGAGTGACATTCTAACATTTTCCTATATTATGTATAAATATATAAATAAAATATATATAGTATATAAATATATAAATATAATATATTATATGCCTAATTGGAAGTCTAAGTGGACATGCCTGTAAACTCTGTTTCAGTCTACTTGGACTGATCCATATGATTTACATGAAACTCCACTTTCGGATTAAAAAAATAAAATAACTGTACGGCTATTTTTATTAATTTTTTAAAAAATAACTGTATGGCTTTAATTTTTCCAAATGAAACTCCACTTTCGGCTTCACTTTCACTTTTCACCGCCCTCGCTTCGTGAATCAAACCTGCGTTCTCTCTCAATCTCGATTGGATTTTGGATTTCTTTGCCTTCTTAAAAGCTTCGGCTGATCAACAACAATGGCAGTCGCTCAAGAGGTCAAATTGTTCAATCGATGGTCGTTCGACGAAGTAGAAGTCAGATTCAACTCTTTTCGTCTTCTATTCCCGTAATTTGTAATCAGAATACTCGTTTTTTGTTTCGAGTTTGGTTGCTCTGCTGTTGTTGTGATGCTTAATTGTTGGGGGTTTTGATTTTGGTTCACGAGTTCGTTCGTTCTTTGATCTGATGGTTTGATCGTAAAGGCGATCGAGATTCAGATCTGGAAGGTTTTCTTCTCTCGATATCTACTCCCTTTCGAACCTTTTTGTCCCTTTGTGTGTGTTAATGGCGGAGACGCACAGCTTCGCTTAACCCCAACCGATCTTCCGCGTTTTCTTCATCACAGTTCGTGTTTTCGATGAAATTTCGTGATGAAGCGAAACTCGATCTATCTATATAACTGTTTCGGGTTCTTCAGCCGATTTGTTAGTTCATATGTTCAGGTTTGTCTCGGAATCTAGGTTTCATCTCTTTGTTTGTGTTTTCGGTGCTTATTTGGTTGATCTGGAGCTGTTTTTGTATGGAATCTTGGATTTATGTTCGATATCGTTAAATTTGTTGTTGTTGTTGTTGTGTAGATATTGTGTGGTTGGTTTGTTAGGGTTGAATTGATAGGGTTTGTTGTTGTTGTCGTTGTTGTTGTTGTTTGGTTGAAGAGTTGTAGTTGAATCTCACTGTTATTGATTGTGTTTTTCTTCGTTCTGCGTTTTTGGTTCGTTTCAGCTTTGATTTTTTGTGCTTTGTTGTTTGTTTCAGCTCTTTGTGTTGAATTTGTTTGTAAACTGTTTAACTATTTTGGAATTTCCGATCTTGGTACAGGTCTCTTTGTTGTTCAAGCATAGTTGTTTGATTTTATTTGCTACATGTCTTGTGCAATAAACATTCTCTTTGTCTTCTCATTTCGTTGATGTTTGTGTAACTTGCATTTAGTTTTCTACTTTAGTTTTGTCTGAAAGAGCTTGTTTGAATTGTACTGATCTTGTTCTACTCATCTGGCTTTAAATGGGTATTTCTTTGGGATCAGTTATTACCACTAACCGGGGTGGCAACCGTTGTATGGACTTGAATAGACATTTATATCCACACCCATTTAAAGCTAGTTTGAACATTTAATTTTTTAAATAAACCAGAAGCCCCCCCACCTAAAAAATTAAAAGATTTGGACTAGATTGAGAAAGAAACTACGGAAATTGGCATTGTTTTCTTATTCATATAGAGGGTAGTTTTAGTGTTGTGGACCATTTGAGCAGGTACCTCCTATAATTCAGTCTCTTAAAATTGTTGCAAATTTCATTTATTGTGTCTCATACGAGTTCAGTTACAAGTTTTACTCTTATCGTTGCAATAGGTAATTAGTTTATGATTACTTAGCTTTGTGTACTTTTTTCTTTCATTTAACTTGCTCGGTTTAGCCCTCCAATTTGAGAATTTGTTGCACCTTGGTGTTGCAAGGCATGGAAATTTTTGAGTTTTGATGATATCTTTATGCTTTATTTACTAGTGTGTGATGTAAGAGATGGTTATGTTGGTTTGATGAATTTTATTTATCAAAGTGGATTTATTATTATTTTGCATTATTGAAATGCTTTAGTTTATGTGCACCTGAACATATATAGTTGAATCTTAATTTCAGGGAAGGCTCGAGGTTGCATTTTTGGTATTTGTGTCTTTGCTAACATCGTGTCTCCACTGATTTTCACTCCTCCTACTGGTAATTGTCTCATTTGAGCTACACCCTTTATTCTTCCCGTTTTTATCTGGCGGGCCATTATGAAATTATGCCAATTTAATTAACATTAATTTTATCTTTTCAGCTTTGTTTTTGTTTGGAGAGGGCACCCGTTCATTTTTTAGGCTTCTGTATAATGTGCATTGCTTAATATATTGCTTGTTGTCTGATAAATTGAGAAAGGGAAACTATTGTTTGATTATAATGTTGATTGATGGATGTGAAATTAAGGATTTGGGTTCTCGTTATTCTGATTTGGGGTTAATTTTGACGTTTTTGTCAAGGAATATTAATCTATACGACAATTCTCTAGGTGAGATTTATGTTTGCAACTGTTTTGATGTTCATTGACTTCTTGAGTAGGTGTTTTGTGAGAAAATTTTGAAATCCTGCAAAGTGTATTGGTATCTAGAGTCCTTTACATCCTTCCTAAATTAGTTGGAGTCGGTGATACAAACTTTTCTATTTCACTCGATTTAGCACACGTGATGGAGTATTTTCATAGTCCTTCTATATCCTTCCTAATTAATATTGCATCCTTACTTATCTTAGATTTGTCCCTATATTGCTGATTTTCTCCAATTTCTCTTGTATCTAATGTCTCATTTAATATTATAGTTTTATTCAAAGGTTGCCATGCTTAGCTCAGCTACAGCTTGTAATGGCCAGTTTCAATCTTTCAAAGCTTAAATTGAACAGTGCTTCTTATTTCAATTAACAAATGTTGTTGACATTAGTTAGCCAAACTAGGCAAATGGAGTACATTGTTAACAACTCAATGAATTGCTTAGAGCCAGAGTTAACAAGAGAAAATTTCATGTAGAATTATGTGCTCAAGTGCAGTTTATCGCTGAAGTCCTGAGCTTCCTTGAGATTAAGTGTGAAGGGATACTTGACAAGCACGCCTATTTTTCTCAGGCAATTTTTCACCCATGTTTGAAAACTTCATTTTTCTTAGTCTATAGCTTTATATAAAGCATTCTGTTTTTTTTTTTTTTTTTTATTTTTTTTTTCGATGTTCAGATTCATAATCTATTCCAAGAAAGAATTGAGATTGTAGGAAAAGTACACACTGTCATTGAAAAGTTTACAGAAAGGGAATAGCACTCTCTCGCAGTCGCTTATCAAGTAATTTGAAATCATTTGGTTGATGTCTTTTCATTTTCTTTCCTATTCTCTTGGTGCACAAGGTATGTCACAAGAGGGTAAAAGTATGTGATCCGATTAAGAATGGTGGACAATTGAAGCAAACCATCTAGAGTAGCAAGGTTATTGAATTAAGTTTAAGTCTTCCATTACTTGGTACAATTAGGCTGCCTAATTAACTAGTAAAGGCTGTCATTCATTCTGAACTGCGCTATTCAATGCTGCGAGGTAACTTAGAATTTTCGTATGTTCTAATTGGCGTTACCTTGTTTATAAATTACTTTTGTACTCCTTCCATTCTTGTTCAGCCTTTGGCTCATCACTTTATCGCTCATTATGTTTATGCGGTATACTTTTTCTCACAAAACTGGATTTTCAATTTCCAATTGATGAAACACTACTCCTATATGGAACTATCAACATATCAACTTAAGGTAACATATTTATTTTATTTCCTAATTAATTCATCTTTACTTTGGTGAACGTGTTTCTTATTTACAATTCTAGGATCAATCATAAGTATCAAAATTGTCTCAAGTACTTTGCTTTAATTGTTCTTATTATCTTCTTATCATTTCAAGCAGTAGTCTACAATCTAACATTGTGATGCCTATTGAACTTTGTTCCAAGTATGTCTAATGGTCTTTTCATGGTTTTTTAAGCTTCTTTCTCTTTTGTGGTATAGATGTTCTCAAAGTATTAATGTTAAAGAGGGATAGCATTGTTGAAGTCTTGAAGAGTTTGTTTTGGTGGTTTGGAGGAACAATAGAAAACTAATTATTTTCCTAAACAGAGCTGAAGACTCCAAATGAAAGAAAATCAAGATGGGTAGTGCTACTTTGAAGTGGTTTTCATTTTCTAGGGAGAGGCCAACCCCACTAAATAGCTTTTAGTGAGAGGCAAATCTCCTCACTAAAAGCTTATAGTGAGAGGCAAATTATCAAATTAACGCCATTATTGAAAGCTCAATTTCTAGCAATGACGGCCTACAAATGCCCCAAGTAGAAAACTTGACTCAATAGAAACTTAAGAAATTTGACGTGGTAGGGGCAGACCAAAGTTAACTTATGATGCATTAATTAGGAGGGATTTGAATGGTTTGGAAAGCTCACCATCAATGACACTAAATCGAGCATAATGGAAGAGTTTGATCCATGTAGCTGATCCAATTAATTTGGGACCGAAACTATGTTGTTGTATTGAAAGCTCGATTACTAAGTAAAATCTTATCCTTAAATTCACTCAATTTAAGAATGACCACATCAAGCAATCAAATCTCCAATTCGGGTCTTAGCGTTGTACATCTATCTTCAAATTTAACAATGCACTTCAACTCACTCATTGCCATAATCAGTTAGTTTAACCAAATTCAATGAAACCCAATCCAAAATCACACTAGAGCTCGATTCGATTCAATATTCCAACGCTAGGACTTGAGGTTTCTACAAATCAAGCATCAATCCTAGGAATTGAATTCAGAAATTGAAAAAAAGCAAAGGAAATGATTGCCTCATGAGTGAGATGCTGGTGGCATCGTTGAAGCTCGTTGGAGATCTCTCGACACTACGGACCCTCGATCATTTTCTCTCTTGATTGCGCCCTTTCTCCCTCTTTGTTCTCCTCCTCTCTATTTTGTAGACAAGTCCCCCTAAAAACTATAAAATCACTCAATTTTTCAAAAAAAAAAAAAAACTCACGTAATTTAATTTTCCTTTTGACTTGGACTCACTTAAATATTAGGCGTCGGCTATGTGCACCCCACCAAAAGCTAAGGGCAAGCCACTAAAATTTTTGCCCACCTTTTCAGATTTCCCCCCAAATGAAATGACCTATTTACTCATCTCAATTCCCAAAATGACTCACATGCTCTTCATCTCTTTCACGTTTGTGCACCTCACAAGAACCAATATAGAACATTGTATGTGCTATATGATTATTTGCCTGAATAACCAAATCTGGAGATACCAACCCTAAAATTTGTTATAACTTATAACATATAACATCAGAAAATACAGTGAAATTGTTCTTGCAACTCTTTTTTATCATCGTGTTTTCAACTTTCAATGTTAAAGATTGACAAAAAATTACCCTCTTGTGTCAATTCGATATCTTCTCTACTTTCAGATTTTTACTTTTCAAGTCCAAATCATTCTCAAGTACTGTATAAAAATTCTTATTCTTGAGAATAGTGCTATTAGCAAATTGCTTCCTGCGATCCAATCAAATTAACCTGAATTAGCAGGCTAGAAGATGCAACGCGATGTTTACTTGATATATAATATTCAATGTTGAAGAATCAAGAAACATGATAATTGTTAGAAGTTTCTTTGGTTCTTCACATAATATACATCCATTCTAATAGCCAAGAATTAGTCACTATTGGCTGATTGATTAAATCAAATTTCGTCGATCTCATACTTGTGGGTTCAACTCTCCAAGGAAGGGAAGAAAAAGAGATTTCATTGTAAGCTCAAAGAGGTAAGATAGAGAGAGCTAGGTTTATACAACTGCATAGTTGTCATTAATTAATTGGAAATCAAGTTCCTGCAACTGCATAGTGGTCATTGATAAACTGCACACATAGCCCAACACTCACAGAATGTCCCCAGAATGTGACTGACTTCATCACATGAGGCCTAGACCAAGAGTGTTACCAGCAAGCACAATACAAGGGCATGGCAGAAAATGACGTGGGGGAGCAATTATCTTTGACAAATAAAAGAATAAAAAAAGAGAAAAAGATGCCAATGAAATTAGGCTTGTTTGCTTCACGGATAGTGATTTAGAATTTTGCGAGTGAAGGTTTTAGGATTTGTGAATCCCCCACATATCTATCTCCCCATCCAAACAGATTGGTGAACACGAGTAACAGGATTCAATCGTGAATCCTTGCACTCAAACTTCCCATTACAGTAAAAATATAACTGTAAGTTCGACATTAAGGTCTAGAACAGAAAGTTTTTGTTCTATTTACTTTATACAACTGTACCAAAAACCTAGTATTATTTTACCTAAGCCCATGACAACTTTCTAAATAACTGTAGAAAAAGAGCTAAAGAAACAAAATTAGCAACTTTAAACTAACAACATCTATCAATGTAGGTCCCCCATCCAACTAAACCACATAATTGCTATGCGAGAGAAGGATATGAATACATTTCCTCTAGGACCTCCGTACATGGTACAGGAATGGTGCCATTATCCATTCTACCTTACCTCGTTTTTCTTATATCCACTTTTTCATACCTTCTACCATAGTAATCTTCCCAAAAGGATTTCAAATTCACTCCATATTTAGCCACGCATTGACAAATCATATACACATCCATGGAATATGTGCTTGGCACAGTGACATCGACAAAAGTCACATATGATAGTTATTTATGTCTTGCATATTATTTTAACACGACATACTTGTTGTTATGCATACCGTGCCTATGCTCAGGGATTCATTGAGAGCTAGTTCCATATGTTGTTTATTTCAATAAGTTGTTTTAATTAATATGAGGCGATTCCTTTGTAGTCACCTCTTTTTATCTTAACCACTGACTTCTTGTCAAGTCAGATATCTGAGAACATAAGTTAAAGAACTAACAACTTACGACATCACTCCTTTAACCTCAATTTCAGGCATCATGCCCATAGAATTAGACACTGGTTCCTTAATCCCTACAAGGTTTCCTATCAAAAAAACCCTTCAAGGATTCAAGAAAAACATTTTCAAGTTTTTTTTCTATGACTTACGTTCTGCTACTCCTATTGTCATTCTAAACAAGGAAAGGATAACAGGATAACATTAAACTAGTAAAATATGCCTACTGCTCTAGAAAAGACTGTTGGTCTCCACTTCCATGAATTTAATACCAGCTTCGCTAAAGAAAAATGGGTAAGGCTTTCAACCGCAACTGCAGCTGCAGCTAGGAAAAAAAAAAGAAAAAAAGATCATCGTTGCCCTTGTGACGTGCATAGAAAGAATTTCTAAAACTCAAATATATGAAAAGTTTTCAAGTATTAATCTACTAGCTCCTCAGTAGCTACTTTTCCAAAAAATTCATCTTCGATAAGGAAATAAAAGATACCCCAACTTCACAATCAAATAAATACTTCATAATCACTTATAGAATATAGCTAATAAATACTTAACAATTAGATGTTAGAAGTACATAATGGTGCTATCAAACAAAAAAAAATGAACTGCAGAACGGTCAACTAATGATGGATCTAATATGATGTTTACTTCACAAGACTAATAATACCGCATAGCATTTCTCTAAGGAATGCTTACTATAAATTATAGAAAATGGTTTATTGAAAAGAAATCATGTAGAGGAAACTATAGCATTAGTAGATCATGAGAAAGTTTGATGTAATTATGTGACATTATGTGACCAAAAAATTGGTCCACTTCTAAGTTGTCCTTGAAATCTCTCGCAAAACTCAGTTGAACTTTTGAGAAATAGGACATAATCATCATATGGAATAAGACTTCAACAATCTAGAACACATACGTAAATTAGCCCCAACTAAGCCAGCAGCAAACTCATTGAGTTCAATTTAAGAGAAAATTAATTAATGCGCAAAAGCAACTAATCCAAAGGAATAATAATTGTGGATTGAAATTATGAACTTCAAAACGTTTTTCATATGAAATCGAGATACTATAATAAGATAAGTTGTAAAGAAATAACAAAATAAGAAACAATTGCGTCACGTACTCATATTTGGCAAGCAACACACTGTGGTAACCAACTATGACATTAAACTTGGGGAAGTGCCTTCCTCTCCAAGCACCTTTCTTCTTCCATTTCTTGGCATTGTTGTTAGCCAATCGAAGAATGGAAAGAAATGACACTAAATAATTTTCATTCAATGGATCCCCTACAAAGCCTATACTCTTATCCTTCATGGACTGCAGAAACTCAAAGGGATTAATTAGTGGAAGTAGAAAATTCTCAAGTACCCATCTGCAAGAATTGATCTTCTCCATGTTTTCTCTCTTGTTTTTAAAACAATTCCAAGCATTCCTGTGAAATGGGCAATCTTCATCGTACAATGGTTTGGACTTGGGATCTACAACCCAACGACCCTTAAAGTAATTGCAAAGTATTGATTGATGAATAGGCTTTGTTGGTGTTTTCTGGTTTTCTTTGGAAAAGAAACTTGAAAGCTGAGAAGGTACTTCAAAGACTTAAGTATAATGGGAGGATTGAAGAGTAGAAGAAGATCAACAGACATGCTAGCAAGATCAACCATACAAAGAGTGATTGCTTTGGAGCTTTCATCTCCAATCTCACGCATGCAAACCACTGGAAATGCATTCTTCCATCTGAATATACATTTCATGTCCATAAATCACAAGAAGACATTTGAACCTGCAATCGAGTGAGGACGTCAATGTTTAACTTTTGGATTTACAAACTGAAGTATAATTCCTCCCTTAGAACAATATATGCAATGATATATGATATTTAAATTGAACTTCTTATTCAATTTTAACAAAAAGCCATTCGAACTTCTTCAAAATTTGATGAAACGTAAGATATTTAGAAATAAACACAAGATCCAGCCCTTTCAACCTCTTATAACCATAGATATCCACTATATTGGACTTCGATTCCCCAATTTTCTATTATTAAATTAACGTTGAAAGCTCGATTTCTATCAAAAACGGCCTACAAATGCCCTTAATAGAAAACTTGACTTAATAGAAACTGAAGAAATACGACGAGGTAGGGGTAGACCAAAGTTAACTTAGGGCGCATTAATTAGGAGCGATTTGAATGGTTTGAAAAGCTCACCATCAATGGCACTAAATCGAGCACAATGGAAGAGTTTGATCCATGTAGCTGACCCTAATTAATTTGGGACCGAGGCTATGTTGTTGTTGTTGTTTATTGTTGAATTGAAAGCTCGATTACTAATTAAAAATATTATCCTTAAATCCACTCAATTTAAGAATGACTACATCAAGTAATCAAATCCCCAATTCGGGTCTTAGCATTGTACATTTATCTTCAAATTTAACAATGCACTTCAATTCACTCATTGCCATAATCAATTAGTTTAACCAAATTCAATGAAACCCAATCCAAAACTACACTGGGGCCTGATTTGATTCAGTATTCCAATGCTAGGACTAGGGGTTTCTACAAATCAAGCATCAACTCTAGGAATTGAATCCTGAAATTGAAAGAAAGCAAATGAAATGATTGCCTCATGAGTGAGACGTCGTTGGCACCGTTGAAGCGTGTTTGGTGTCTCTTGACCTTACAAAATGGAGGGGAATGCCTCTCACTAAGCTTTTAGTGAGGGAATTTGCCTCTCACTAAAAGCTATTTAGTGAGAGGATTGCCTCTCACTAAATGCTTTTAGCGAGGGGATTTGTTCCCTCATTAAAAGCTTTTTAGCGAGGGAATGTGATCCCATCGCCTGCAGTAGCAAGGGGAATGACGATAGGATTTTTCCCTCGCTAAATACCTTAAATGAGATGAAATTGACATTTAGTGATGGGATTTCCCATCGTTAAAGGCCATTTTTCTTGTAGTGCGTGTCAACCCATTTATGTCACTAACTCACATAAGCTCAACACTAACCCGTTAATATCCCGTGTTAGCCATGTCATGACCCATTTTGCCACCCTTGACGTTCATTCTCCATTTTTTAAGGTCAAGAGACACCAAACAACAAAAACGAACAATGCATTACAACAAAAACGTTTGTACAAACCCTATTAAAACACAACAACAACACTTTCAAACCATCAATTTCCATAAAAAAGCGTGAAGGAAATGACTCTTATGATGGTAGTGGCCTCATAAATGCGAGTTCGTGTCGCCGGTGGTCGGAGGGGATCGTTGGAGACGAAGTTTTGTTTTTGTGGGGTGCACAAACGTGAAAGAGATGATGACGTGTGAGTCATTTTCAGAGTTGAGAGAGGTAAAATAGGTCATTTCATTTGGGGGTAAATCTGGAAAAGGTGTGCAAAAACTTTAGTGGCTCGCCTTTAGCTTTTGGTGGGGTGCACATAGATGACGCCTAATATTTAAGTGAGTCCAAGTCAAAAGAAAAAAAAATTACGTGTTTTTTTTCTTGAAAAATTAAGTGAGTGAGACCTGTCTACAAAATAGAGAGGAGGAGATCAAAAAGAGAGAAAGGGAGCAATCAAGAGAGAAAATGATCGAGGGTTTGTAGTGTTAGGGAGTGTCGAGAAGAAAGAACGAAGTGGTCTTCCCAGATAGATCTCCAACGAGCTTCGATGGTGCCATCGGCGTCTCACTCATGAGGCAACCATTTCCTTTGCTTTCTTTCAATTTATGGATTCAATTCTTAGGGTTGATACTTGATTTGTAGAAACCCCAATTCCTAACGTTGAAATATTGAATCGAATCAGACTCTAGTGTGGTTTTGGATTATGTTTCATTGAATTTGGTTAAACTAACTGATTATGACAATGAGCGTGTTGAAGTGCATTGTTAAATTTGAAGATAGATGTACAGTGCTAAGACTCGAATTGGGAATTTGATTACTTGATGAGGTCATTCTTAAATTGAGTGAATTTAAAGATAAGATTTTAGTTAGTAATCGAGCTTTCAATACAACAACAACATAGCTTCAGTCCCAAATTAATTGGGGTCAACTATATGGATCAAAATCTTCCATTGTGCTCGATTTAGTGCCATTGATGGTGAGCTTTCCAAACCATTAAAATCTCTCCTAATTAATGCATCATAAGTTAACTTTGGTCTACCTCTACCTCGTCGAATTTTTTCAGTTTCTATTAAGTCAAGTTTTCTAGTAAGGGTATTTGTCGGCCGTCTTAGCTAGAAATTGAGCTTTCAATAATGACGTTAATTTGATAATAAAAAATAGGGGAATCAAAGTCAAATGGAGTGGATATGCCTGATTAGAAGAGGTTGAAAAGGCTGGATCTTGTGTTTATTTCTAAATATCTTACGTTTCATCAAATTTTGAAGAAGTTCGAATGGCTTTTTGTTAAATTTGAATTAGAAGTTCAATTTAAATATCATATTTCATTGTATATATTGTTCTAAGTGAGGAATCATACTTCAATTTGTAAATCTAAAAGTTAACCATTGATGTCTTCACTCGATTGCAAGTTCAAATTTCTTCTTGTGATTTATGAATATGAATTGTGTATTCAGATGGAAGAATGCATTTCCAATGGGTTGCATGCGTGAGATGGGAGATGAAAGCTCCAAAGCAATCACTCTTTGTATGGCTGATCTTGCTAGCATGTCTGCTGATCTTCTTATACTCTTCAATCCGCCCATTATACTTAGTCTTTGAAGTACCTCCTCAGCCTTTAAGTTTCTTTTCCAAAGAAAACCAGAAAACACCAACAAAGCCTATTCATCAATCAATACCTTGCAATTACTTTAAGGGTCGTTGGGTTGTAGATCCCAAGTCCAGACCATTGTACGATGAAGATTGCCCATTTCACAGGAATGCTTGGAATTGTTTTAGAAACAAGAGAGAAAACATGGAGAAGATTAATTCTTGGAGATGGGTACCTGAGAATTGTCTGCTTCCACGAATTAATCCTTTTGAGTTTCTACAGTCCATGAAGGATAAGAGTATAGGCTTTGTAGGGGATTCATTGAATGAGAATTTTTTGGTGTCTTTTCTTTGCATTCTTCGATTGGCTGACAACGGTGCCAAGAAATGGAAGAAGAAAGGTGCTTGGAGAGGAGGGTACTTCCCCAAGTTTAACGTCACAGTTGGTTACCACAGGGCTGTGTTGCTTGCCAAATATGAGTACGTGATGCAACTGTTTCTCATTTTGTTATTTCTTTGGAACTTATCTTATTATAGTATCTCGATTTTATACGAAAAACGTTTTCAAGTTCATAATTTCAATCCACAATTATAATTCTTTTGGATTAGTTGCTTTTGCACATTAATTAGTTATCTCTTAAATTGAACTCAATAGTTTGTTGTTGGCTTAGTTGGGGCTAATTTACATATTTGTGTTCTATATTGTTAAAGATTTATTCTATATGATGATTATGTCCTATTTCTCAAGCGTGCAACTGAGTTTTGCAAGAGATTTCAAGGAGGACCAGTTTTTTGGTCACATAATTACAATCAAACTTTCTCATGATCTAGTAATGCTATAGTTTTCTCTACATGATTTCTTTTCAATAAACCATTTTCTATAATTTCTAGTAAGCATTCCTCAGAGAAATGCTATGCTGTATTATTTGTCTCTGAAGTAAACATCATATTAGATCCATCATTAGTTGACCGTTCTGCAGTTCATTTTTTTTGTTTGATAGCACCATTATGCAGTTCTAACATCTAATTGTGAAGTATTTATTAGCTTAATTCTATAAGTGATTATGAAGTATTTATCTGATTGTTAAGTTGGAGTATCTTTTATTTCCCTATCGAAGATGAATTTTCTGGAAAAAGTAGCTACTGACGAGCTAGTAGATTAATACTTGAAAACTTTTCATACATTTAAGTTGTAGAAATTCTTTCTATGCACGTCACAAGGCAGCGATGATCTTTTTTTTTTCCTATCTGCAGTTGCAGTTGAAGGCCTTACCCATTTTTCTTTAGTGAAGCTGGTATCAAATTCATGGAAGAGTAGATCAAAAGTCTTTTCTAGAGTAGTAGTCATATTTTACTAGTTTAATGTTATCTTGTTATCCTTTCCTTGTTTAGGATGACAATAGAAGTTAGCAGAATGGAAGTCATAGAAAAAAAACATGAAAATGTTTTTCTTGAATCCTTGAAGGGATTTTTTTGATAGGAATCCTTGAAGGGATTAAGGAACCAATGTCTAATTCTATGGGCATGATGCCTGAAATTGAGGTTAAAGGAGTGATGTCGTCAGTTGTTAGTTCTTGAACTTATGTTCTCAGATATCTGACTTGATAAGAAGTATGTGGTTAAGATAAAAAGAGGCGACTACAAAGGAATCGCCTCAAATTAATAAAAACTACTTATTGAAATAAACAACATATGGAATTAGCTCTCGATGAATCCCTGATCATAGGCACACTATGCATAACAACAAGTGTGTTGTGTTAAAATAACATGCAAGACATAAATAACTATCATATGTGATTTGTCGATGTCACTGTGCCAAATACATATTCCATGGATGTGTATATGATTTGTCAATATGTGGCTGAACATGGAGCGAATTAGATATCCTTTTAAGAAGATTACTATAGTAGAAGGTATGAAAAAGTGGATAGAAGAAAAACGGGGTAAGGTAGAATGGATAATGGCACCATTCCTGTACAATTTACGTAGGTCCTAGAGGAAATGTAATTCATATCCTTCTCTCGCATAGCAATTATGTGGTTTAGTTGGACGGGGGACCTACATTGATAGATGTTGTTAGTTTAAAGTTGCTAATTTTGTTTCTTTTGGTCAAATAATACTAGGTTTTTGGTTCACAAATTGTATAAAGTCTATAGAACAAAAGACTTTATGTTCTAGACCTTAATGCCGAACTTACAGTTATATTTTTACTGTAATGGGAAATTTAAGTGCAAGGATTCGCGATTGAATCCTGTTACTCTTGTTCACCAATCTGTTTGGATGGGGAGATAAGATATGTGGGGGATTCACAAATCCTAAAACCTTCACTCGCGAAATTCCGAATCACTCTCCGTGAAGCAAACAAGCCTAATTTCATTGGCATCTTTTTCTCTCCTTTTTTCTTTTATTTGTCAAGATAATTGCTCCCAACGTCATTTTCTATCATGCCCTTGTATTGTGCTTGCTGGTAACACTCTTGGTCTAGGTCTCATGTGATGAAGTCAGTCACATTCTGGGGACATTCTGTGAGTGTTGGGCTCTGTGTGCAGTTTATCAATGACCACTATGCAGTTGCAGGAACTTGATTTCCAATTAATTAATGACAACTATGCAGTGGTATGAACCTAGCTCTCTCTGCCCAACCTCTCTGAGCTTACAATGAAATCTCATTTTCTTCCCTTCCTTGGAGAGTTGAACCCATGAGTATGAGATCGACGAAATGTCATTTAATCAATTAGCCAATAGTGACTAATTCTTGGCTATTAGAATGACTGTATATTATGTGAAGAACTAAAAGAAACTTCTAATAATACTCATGTTTCTTGATCATCAGCACTGAATATGATCTATTAAGTAAACATCACGTTGCATCTTCCAGCCTGCTTATTTAGGTTAATTTGATTAGATCTCAAGAAATGATTTGCTAATAGCACTATTCTCAAGAATAAGAATTTTTATACTGTACTTGCGAATGTTTTGGAGAAAGGTAAAAATCTAAAAGTAGAGAAGATATCGGATTGACACCACAGGGTAATTTCTTGTCAATCTTTAAAATTGAAAGTTGAAAACACGATGAGAAAAAGAGTTGCAAGAACAATTTCACTGTAATTTTCTGATCTTATATGTTATAAGTTATAACAAATTTTAGGGTTGGTATCTCCAGATTTCGTTATTCTGGCTAATAATCATATAGCACACTCAATGTTCTAGCTTGACCTTTATGATTGCCAATGGCTCCCCATTGGCAAGTATGCTTAGAAAATCACATGGTACATCATTAAGGCAAGATTTCTAGCACTTCATACCTTTACTCAACTTTAACATATTGATTTTAAGTCTTTCCTGACCTATTCATTTTTATATATGAAGCTTCTCACATGCTCCTTATTTACTGTACATAGGTGGCAACCTGAATCGAGCACAATGGAAAAGTTTGATCCATGTAGCCGACCCCAGTTAATTTGGGACTGAGGCTATGTTGTTGTTGTTGTTGTAGGTGGCAACCTGAAAAAGATGCCAATCTCTCAAATAAGGATGGATTGAAGGGGATATACCGTGTAGATGTTGATGTACCCGCAGCAGATTGGGTTGCAGCTACTAACTTCTATGACATCCTGGTTTTCAATACTGGGCACTGGTAAGTATTTTTCACATCATCTGCTGCATTAAATTAAGAATAATGGGAACATTAGATTTATGGACCTGACCCCAGCTAGTTTGTGACTCATGCTTTGTTGATGTTTGTACATGCCTCTTCTTAGTAGAATTACCCTTAGAAATTATTTATATTTCTTTTCTTTCTTCTAGATATTGATCTAGTATTGTATGGTATCTTATAAACAACTCACTTTCTACAAGATGTTAATGATGTTTATCATGGAGACAAGACAGGGAATCGTGTTTGAGGTTGCATGAAGTGATACATTGTTCACGACTTTTCCTCCATATTTATTGTGTTATTTCAACTGCACATCTATGAGGTTTCTTGTCGACTCATGAATTAGGTTCATCAAATCTCAGTGTTGAATTTGTTTATAGTTGTTATCTGTTACATTCTTTGTTTAATGGTGCTAGGCAGGGGGCATGACATGTTTTCTTACTGTTTGAATTAAGGTGGGGTGTTGATAAATTTCCAAGCGAGACTCCTCTTGTCTTCTATCAAGGAGGGCGACCCATTCTTCCTCACTTGGATTACATGATGGCCTAAAAGTTGTTCTCAAAAATATGATTTCTCACATACAAAAGTCGGAGCCTAACCAAACACTCAAGTTTTGGCGTATGCAGTCGCCTCGACATTTTTATGGCGGTGAATGGAATCAAAATGGTAGTTGCTTGTTCAGTGACCCTCTCGAAAAGAATGAGGTACTAACTTCACTCTCCAATACTTCCTAATCAAAGTGTTTCAGTTGAAGTGTAAGTCCAACTAATGAATAAACAGCTTGACAGCTGGTTCGACCCCCTCGTTGATGGAGTGAACAAGGAAGCGAGACAAGTGAACCATCTAATCATGGATGCGTTGCAAGGGACGGACATCCAATTGGTTGATATTACTCATATGAGCGAGTTTAGAGCAGACGCTCATCCAGCAATTTGGTTGGGAAAGAAGGATGCAGTTGCAATCTGGGGACAAGACTGCATGCACTGGTGCTTGCCTGGTCTTCCTGACATATGGGTCGACATCTTATCGTCGCTTATTCTTTATCATTTGGAAAGTGGAAGATGATAATGCGAGGAATATGAATGAACAAATATTGACATGTCCGAGGAAGTTCTCAAGGCAAAGTCCGAGTTCCATTGTACGTCGACAATGTGAATTGAGAGTGCATGGAGAAATTGAAGTACAAGAAATCGATTCATGAAGAAAATCATATGATATTTATTATGTAAACATGCTAGTTTGGAAGGTTTTTGATCTTATTATTCAGATTGATTCTTTTGAATTTGTAAAATTGAAGTAGATGTCTTGTCAAAAAGAAAATGAACTTTGATGCACAGAAATTTCGTCTAGTATGTTGGGCGGTAAAGAAACATGTACACAAAATGAATGTAGTGGAAATAAAGATGTTTAGGTGAATGTGTGGTTAAACTCATAAATATTCAATAAGAAATACATAAATTCAAAAAAAGTAAGGGTAGTGTTATGAAATTGATGAACACATTGTGAAGCATGGTTCTCACATTGAATTGTAACATCAAGCATGACTCTCACACTTCATGTAACTTGTAACCCTCTCCAATGTACACCAACTCTTCCATGTATTGTCTATGTTGTTTGTGATGTGTTGTATGACTTGTGGTGTATGTATAACTTGTACACATTGTATAAGTACAATTATCATCACCACTAAATGACCTATACCCAACCCCATTGTAATTGACACACCAATGTATGAATGAAATATCTACATTCTCATCTCTAGCTCTCTTCTCTCTTTTATCATATTCTGTACTTGTTCTAGTAGTTCTTAGTTTATGTCTTCTATACTCAAGTCTCTAGCAAATCCAACTTAAGTTCTAGTTGGCTTACAACTTAGTTTACAACACGTTATCAGCACGAGCTTGCTCTAGCATTAAGGAGATCTTGAAGTTCAAGAAGGCTTGTTAAGGAGACAAAGCTAGGAAGGTATAACTTTTGTTATTTAAATAAGTTCAATTTATTTCTATATTATCATGGTTGCTTTCTTTTATTACATGCATCACTTCTATATGCATATTTTATTCATATATTATGCATTATAACGTCACCGATTGCGAAAGTATGCTCTGTAGTTGCGTCTTGTGCGATCTTTTACATCAGAAAATCAAAAGTCAATGTGTTACATATAATTTTTCTCTTAAAACTACAAACGATTAGTTATTGTTATATTCTTGATTTTATAATACAAATAATGCTATAAGTTTGAGTTGATAGTGGGTAAGCCTTGTCCCCGGTAAAGCTAAACATTGAAAGGGAGACGGATTATCCCGTTCGAGGAGGCATTGTATTAAGTAGACTATGTTTCGCCACCGAACCTGGAGGTTGTCCCACCAACTCATATGAATAGTACATTTTGTTTATTAATGAATCAAGTTGTGAAAATATATTTAATCATATGTTATATTTTTACATAAAAAGGGGAAAACTATTTTATATTAAATTTATTTTTAAAATATTATTCAACCATAGTTGAACTTGTTGCCTTATTATATTACCGACAAGAATTACTTGTCATGACAATTAGATACTATAATTTGTTAATAAAACATCTATGCAAGACTATGTTGTGTTATACATAATTTAAATCAATTGCCAATATCTCTTTAGAAATTTGAAAAGTGAATATTTCACTTTATATATCTTTTCACCCTATGTAGTTATAAATATATAAATACCAAAAAAGGTAATGCTCCAAAAGCTCAAAATGAGCGATTGAGTCTCAAGCTACAAAATTTAATCAGTCAAATATTAATTATAATTTCGCAATTTTAATTACCTCTATGTTAAGGCTATGTGGAAACATGACTGATGAGACAATAAAAATAAGGTCACGTGGTCCGCCTCGATTTATTGCTGCAACAAATATCGAGTGCGCACATCAATCCAATAAATATTAAGGATTGATTTCTTGTCTCATGGTAGCTGAGTAAAATAATGAGATATTATAAATATAATATCATTCCCGTCCAATTAGTTATGCTTCAAATTAAGAAGCATATGTTGCATATAATGATAATGATCGCAATAATAAATTTATGGACGTGGAAAATGTGAAAATATCAGGTAAAGGTCGTATTGACAATTTCACCAAAAATTGGAACAAAAGTGGTGCACCACTACAAAGGGCAAATAATTATTGACAATGACGCACATAATCGTGACATTTTTGGTCATATATGAAAGGCTATTTTTCCTAAATATTGTCATATGTATACCCGAATATTTTTGTGGCCTTTACCATGCCTTCAAAATCAAAGGCAAAATATTATGAATTTTATCATTGAAAATGGCTCGATAAAACAGGCACATCGAGATGTGTTTAAATCGTGACCTAAATATGGGCGATGAGTTTTGTGTATCGTGCTGCATGCATGTACATTATAATATAAAAGTGAATATTTCTAGAATTCGAACTTAGCGAAGGCTAATGTTCAGGCAATATCGGGTACAACAATTTTATTGTTAATGTCTTGTTCAGAAGAAGTCTACTCAGAATAATATAAAATTTATCTATATGAATATGATTTAAGCTGAGTATAATATTCTCGGCTTTAACTTCTGAAATATATAAGACACATTAAAACGAATGTCGTCATAAATCAAATGACTTTCATAATGTGGAAAGATCTATTTGATTATCCATAATCATCAATAATGCGAAAATATCGTAAATTCGCACGGACATCCTTTATCGAACCGAATTTTTTTATCAGCTAGAGATTATCTCAAGGCAAATCAATAGGAGACTTATATTGATTTAACTCTTCATTAATCATATTATAAGATGTCTTGGATCCCTAATAGGGAATTTATTGCAAGTTTTGCTAATTGTCACTTTGATGAAGCAGTTTTTCCACCATTAGGGGGAGATATAAGCCAATTCAAAAGGAATGACGTGAAATTGCTTGACACACATCAAATTGCATTAAATTTGTTGTATTATGATCCATGTATAAATTAATATGAACTCGAAGTTCAAAAGATCATTCAGTAGCAACAAGTTATGAATCAATTACTTGATGCAAATACTATATACAAAAGAGTGGCAATCATATGCTTCAACATTAAATGGTTCATATAGAAAACGATGTCCATGTGCAACAAAATGCACAAGATGTCTCACCCATGTGAACATGAGGGGGAAGATCAAAATGAGTTATTGGTTAGTATATTGCACTCTTTTTCCCTTTGCTATGATTTTATCCCACTGGGTTTTCTTTGCAAATGTTTTTAATGAGGCAATTTTAACAATATTAAAACTTTGTATCTAGATTGATTAGTGTATTGCACTCTTTTCCTTTCGCTATGGTTTTATCCCACTGGATTTTCCTAGCAAGGTTTTTAATGAAGCAATCCTAACATTATTATACTTCATATAAAATAAATAAATAAATAAATCATGAGAGCAATTAATGTACTCTTTTTCCTATACTAGATTTTTCCCACAGGGTTTTTATAGTACGGTTTTAATGAGACATTTATATTATCTCTAAGTGTATCGATGTGTTGCACTCTTTTCCTTAGCTATAGTTTTGTCCTACTGGGTTTTCCTAGCAAGGTTTTTAATGAGGTAATCAACAAATATTATACTACAAAGCAATATTGTGACGACCCCAGTTCCACACGACACTGGCCCCACCCGGCCTAAACCCACGTGGACCACATGACACGTGGTACGTATACTTTACGGGTCGTTACAAATATTATACTCTTTTTCCTGTACTAGATTTTTTCCCACATGGTTTTTTCTAGTAGAAGTTTAACGAGACACATTCTTTCAACAAGTGTCATCCAAGGGGGAGTGTTATGAAATGGATGGACACTCGTGCATGTATGTGACCACATTGTGAAGCATGGTTCTCACATTGAATTGTAACATCAAACATGACTCTCACACTTCATGTAACTTGTAATCCTCTCCAATGTACACCAACTCTTTCATGTATTGTCTATGTTGCTTGTGATGTGTTGTATGACTTGTGGTGTATGTATAACTTGTACACATTGTATAAGTATAATTATCATCATCACCAAATGACCTATATAAAGGGTGCCAACCCCATTGTAATGGACACACCAATGTATGAATGAAATCTCTACATTCTCATCTCTAGCTCTCTTCTCTCTTTTCTCATCTTATTTACTTGTTCTAGTAGTTCTTAGTTTATACCTTCTATACTTAAGTCTCTAGCAAATTCAACTTAAGTTCTAGTTGGCTTACAACTTAGTTTACAACAGGTAGCACCAATTGATACAAATATTATGGAAGGTCGTTTGCAATGATTGTACATATAATTTTAAAGACGGTTTACAATTGTCCTCACTAGAAAACTCGATTCAATAGAAAAAAAAAAAAAAATTGGACGTGGCAAGGGTAGCATGAAGCTAATTTGAAACACATTAGTTATGAGAGATTTAAATGACTTAGAAAGGTTACCATCAATTGCACTTAATCGAGGACGAAGGCACGATAGGTGTGAGGGGGCCATGGCTGAAATCACACTCAAGAGGGGGGTGAACTGCGTGTAGCGAGAGGTTATCGCCTTTTAAACCCTTTAATGAATAATGATGCTCTATGTACCCACAATCAACAATTATAAATACAATGCAATGGTGAAGGGGGTATAAGAGATGAAAATGAGACACAAGATTTATATTGGTTCGATCGAATTGATCTACATCCATTACTTAACCTCCCTGATTAGGATTTTCAAACCCCCACTTATATTAACGATAAGTGTTACAACATAAGTATACAAGGCTAGAATGCCCAATCACAAATTAAGACTTCCCACTTAACTTTAATTAGGGTTTATGCGTAGCCTCAACTAGGTCTTCCCTTAACTTAGATCTTACTAAGTCTTACAATAAGCCACTTACAAGAAATTGATGAATACAATGAAAATCAACTTTACAAAGTAATGCAAGAATAAGTTTAATTACTTATAATCCACCTAGAGCCTAACAACTTTAATGCATGCAAGAATGAATATGAATGAGATATAAAGACACACCATTTATTTTGCACCAATCTCAAAGACGAAACTGATTAAAATCAATTCGATGAGAATAAATACGGTTTCAAATTCGATGAACAACTAGTTTGATACAAATCAAGTTTAAGTTCTAACTCTTGTTCAAATAAGTCGTAGGGTTTATAAAATAAAGTTTAAGCGCAAAACTCAATCCATAATCAATCCCGGGTTCAAATTCTTCATGAAACCAATTAAGAACATCCCCAATGCAACCATAGATTGGGGTGAAAAATGATGTCATTTAGGATGGTGTGACAGCCCGTTTCCCAAATCTAGGGCACCGCCTGACCTAATCCCATCATTAAGACCTAAATCACTTCACATAGGACTTAACAACGTATTAATCAGCTTTTTGTCTTATTTATATCGTTATTCATGTTCAAGATAAGTATTATTCATATCTCGATGTTCGTGATTTTTAGAATTAATTAAATTTTTTTTGGTATTTTATAAAATTTAGCGGAATACTTAAACAAATTTGCGGAAACATTATTGAAAATCCTAAGTGTGGAAATCAATAAATAACGATTACATGTATATATATCAAAAGTGGTGATACACAGTGTAATAAATAGGCGTAAAGTCGGGGAGTCTTAGTCTCTCAACGCAATATACAGCCCAAAGTATGAAAGACATAAATATGTAAATACATGCAATATAATCAAAACCTATAAAATAGTGAGAAGTAGCACGCTGAAGACTCAGAGATAATCGCCAATCTTCTCCTTCCTTGGTTTGTTACTCGAAGGATCTGCACCCATCGTCACAAACAAGACGGTTTGTATAGTAAGTGAAAATAAATCCTGAAGCCATTTGTCCACATTTCCAAATATAATAGAAAAGTATTTAAAAGCATATAAATAGCGAAGAAATACTGAAAGAGGAATACGCTAGAAAATACCACAGCTAAACAAAGTGAGACTGACAAAAGTATTAACAATGAACTAGGTCCGGTCAGTTGTGTGTCCAACACATCGGCCTAGGTATTACCCTTTTAGTTGTGAACTTAGTCAAACCAACCTCATGTATTACCTCAACTAGTCGTACACATAAGTACTACCCTAATTGGCTGTGAACTACGACACATCGACCTCCTGTAATAGGTTATTGCCTATGTACTTTCGGTATTACCCTATTTGGTCATTATTTTCATCTCATCAACCTCATGTAGTAGGCTAGTGTCACTAGCTAGTTGGAGTGCCGACATCCCCGAGTCCCATTTCCCTATGTGTCGTGCACATCCCAAATCAAGTCAGAGGATCTAGACGCAAGAACTAATTTATAATAAAAACAAGGACTCAAGCTTGGAACTTCAACATGGCATATGCAATGCAATACATACAAGTGTAAAAGTACAAGCAATTATACAACTTACACTAATAGCATGTTGTGTCGACCCTATTAATATTCAAACAACAAAGAACGATATAGCATAAGGATAGGAGTCAATGAAGTTCCCAAACACAACAATGCCATAAGAACTAGCCCATATTATGAGAGAATACATACAATTCACGGCATCGGGATGATAAAGGCTAAAACATTCAAATAAATTATAAATCAGAATACAATTAGGAATGAAATGGATAGAAGTGCCCAAACCTGTTTACTTACCTCAAACGAATGCAATTTCTAGCTTATACTGGTTCTCGACCACTCTAAACTCACGTTCCACACCCCGTAAGTCCTATATAAGCTCTCGAGGTATCCTAACAAATTTAATTTAACTTGTTTTAGGTTGGTTAAGTGGTTTTCAAATCTAATTTTTCAGAATAAGCCTCATTAATATTTTGTTTATGTTGAAATCTACTTTAATTAGTAAAAGACAGTTTTGGTGCAACAACTTATGAGTTGATTTCAATTACCAAAACGTTGAAAAACTCATTTCTCCAAAACTATAACTTAAAAAATCATGATTTTTTTACTGAAGTCTAAAAACATATCCTAGAACGTCATACTAAAAGATGAGCACAATCCAACAAGAAATGGGGGAGTTATACTCAAACCAGCTGGACATTATCAAAACTGTGAACCCAAAAATTTCAAATTCATCACCAAAGTTGCAGATGATTTTTAGATATGAAAACATTCGAATTTCAAGATCTTTCAGTAGACAAAAGTTGTTCCCCTTTGCGTTAGTTTTCAAATGCCACTAAAATGAGTCCATTTAGATTTAAAATGAGGAAGTTATGACCAAATTACAGAGATTGGTTCATAACAACATATAAAATTTTCAATTTTGTTTTACAACTTCATGAACTTGAAAAACTTATAACAAATTCATTTTCTTACCCAAAAATAAAAACTCGATATAGTAGACTGAGTGAAAAAAATACAAGGAATTCAGATATTTTCATTTATGTTCAAAAACCAATTTGTTTTGTAGATCAAAACCTCATTTTTCAGTTTCATGAAAAACTTTCAAATTTGAGCTCAAACTTGAAAAGCAAGGTTTTGATGCAATCTAAACATGCAAGACCCCTAGACATGAATTCAAAACTCACAAGAGAGTTGTAAATCAGTGGAAGAGAAGAGTTAAATCCATTTTTGCAAGAGTGGACTATCTGTGGCTACCCCAAATCCCGAGGCATCCCTGGAACCCGCCATGTCGCATCCCACGTCACCAAGCCTTGCCACGTTATGGCCTACTTACCTATGACGCTCCGTGACCTAACAGGTTGCTTACATTTTCCCAACTAACACTAGTTTGGCCAATTAATATCTATATGAGTATTAACGATTTAATTAGCTAGTTACTCAATTTACCAAGTTATTTTACAATTTTACAACGGAAGTCTTTAAATGAGTAAGTTATGCAATATTTAACAATCATAAGGAGTGAAAAACCCGGCAAAAAGATATCATGTAACGGCCCGCTTTAATCAATCCCGATTAACTGGTAAATTACAGATTAAGATCTTAAGCTCAGACCCACGTGGACGTCACGGAAAAAGTTTAGGGCACGCCTAATGGGTGAAATATGTTATTTTTGTGTGGCGAATGTTTATTTATTTTACTATTATTTAATAGTTCGCGCCGCGTTAATTGAGAATTTCGCTTGGTCGCGTTGTGCGCGTGTAGTGACGAGAGTGTGCGACGTCGCGGAGTGCGCGTAACGCGGGTGTACGGGGTTGTATGGGATTGGGTGGTCACATCACTCTCCCAATCATGTCACACATCACATCAAACCCATCCCTCATCATTTCACTTTGTCTTTTCTTTAAAAAAATCTTCCTTTAAAGAGAAGAAACGAAGAGAGAGAGAGAGAGAAAAAGAGAGAGAGAGAGAGAGAGAGAAGAGCACCAGAGAGAGAGAGAGAAGACGGGAGGAGGGAGGTGCCCATGGAGGGATCGCGGACGGTGGCTCCGGTGCAAAGAACGCGCGTGGAGAGTCTGGCAGGGCGGCGGCGGCTCGCGGACAGCAACGGCGATGGCAGCGGTGGCGGCGCGGCGCAGCGGCGCGATGTCGGCATCTCGAAGACGAGCTGCGCGGCGGCGGCTAGCGGCGGCGGCGATGGTGGCGCGGCGCTGGCGGCGACGCGGACAGCGGTGAAAGCAAGCAAGCAGCTTCCAAGCCAGCGGACGCCGGCGCGACGTCGACAAAGACACGGCAACGCGTCGCGCGGCGTCGCGCACTGGCAGCAGACGCTTGAGCGAAAGCGGCAGCGGCAGTGAGAGGCTGCAGCGGCGGTGGTGGT
This sequence comes from Stephania cephalantha, assembly GCA_039657325.1. NCBI lineage: Eukaryota > Viridiplantae > Streptophyta > Magnoliopsida > Ranunculales > Menispermaceae > Stephania > Stephania cephalantha. The sequence goes on along the minus strand of CM077567.1, from coordinate 60,525,228 downwards.
GAATGACGTGGAACAGCGGCGCGGTAGCGCGTTGCCAGAACAATCCCCTGGTATGGTTCAAAAAGTGTGCAAAGTATTATACTTTTTGGGAATAAAAATCTCAAATTCTTGGTCACACATTATAACTTCTTTTAATGTGACTCTAAAATAAGAAAAGTGGTATAATTGGATACCAGGAACTTAAGAGACTATAGTCGGGTATCATGCGCGTATCTCGAGGCGTGAGCGGGACATCTTGGAGAGATATTTGTGATTGTTTGAGGTAAGTAAACCCACGAGAAAGTCGGCTTAAAATTTACTTATATTCATTGTAAATTATTTATCTCACATTATTTTTCGCCAGTTCAGTTTTCATGTTTACTCTATTCTCGCGTGTGTCTGTGTATGGTCGAAGGGACGGTGTGACCATTTTTCGGCTCTCTCGTTGATGATAATTCGATTGTTGCTACGGTGTTGGTCATACCTTAGACTACGCGTGAGATATCTCTCAGCGAGTCGATGATCTCGAGAGCGAGTTGACGTGAGGCTCACCTCCGTCACAGATTTCCTCTCCTTTGAGGCGTTGGGCGGAAGTCTACCTTCCAACCAACAGAGTTCCTCATTTCGACCGTGAAGAGGGGATGTGGATTTCCTCATCTCCAAGGCCTTCTCGGTTTAGTATTTCGTCCCAGGGCTCGACATCTATACACCACACTCACGTTCCATATTCTTGATTATCTCACGACTTATATTCACGTTTTACATTCCTGTTCATTTGCTTTATATGCATGAATTGTAGTTGTTTTCTTGGGTTTCTTGTGAATACTAACTGAATTTCTTTGGGATTTACTCACCTTGAACTTGTCATTGTTGTTGGTGGCAAGTTCCAGATCCTACGACGAGTCGGGGGAAGGCAGTGATTAGCGACTACCTCTGATTTGGAGCGCCTCCACTAGCTTACTCGTAGGTGATTATATTTACGTATACATACTTTTCGGGGTCATTTTGGGAGACTTTTCGCCTGATACATGTATATTGACGTCTATTATACATTTTTGTCGCCTTACCTTAACTGATATACATGGTATCCTTTTGCTGGGTTTCCACTCCATAGGTTGTTAATTAATGCATAACTTATTTACATTAATTATATGCATGTTATTAAGACTTCCGCTATTAAAAATAACTTGAACATAATTAACATAAACAAATTAAGTTGTAAAACTTCTTAACTTAGCATATTTCAATAGAATCTTAATCTTTTAAAACAACGAAATTTACTAAGTCGGATTACAAGATGGATAGTTCGCGGGTCGTCATAGACAAATGTGCAGGTGGCGTAGCATGGCTTGATGACGTGTCCGACGTCGTGGCGTTGGCCGGTTTGCTTCGGAATTTGGGGCCGTCACATTTGGTATCAGAGCTTAGGTTCAGGTGAACCTAGGAGAAAGTTTAATACAACCGAATAAAACTTAACAACAAACATTAGATGTGGAAACCCGAAGATCCTAACTTAGAACTTTAGTTGGGAAGCAAAGTGAGCGGGTAGTACTAAGACTTATATGTGTATGTATTATTGATTGTAATACTTATGTACACGTATTACGACGCTGATTTGCGGCACGTTTACGATTTGCAAATTCGACATGGATGGACGACCAGTTCTTCATATAGATGATGGAGGCAAGACGAGCGGCTCGACACTTGCCGAATTGGATCAGATCTTGCGCGACACGGTCGCACTCCATAGCTTACAGCTCTAGAAGATTCTTCGATTGCTTCGAGCGCAGGCAGCGGCAATACCGGCCCCTGCCACACTCGCCGTCACCACTACTGTAGAGCAGACAGATGTCTCCCCGATTGTTTCGGCGACCCCGCTCACGACCACTACTACCGAGATACCGCTAGCAGTCACTACACCATTGACTACGCCGGTCGTGGCACCGACACCGATTCCACCCCGGGAGATGGAGATCCTCGCAATGATAGTAGAATCGATGAGAGGTCAATGACCGGACTTACAGATGTCCCAAGAGCACGCGAGTTCCCGAGATGTTTTCTTGAGGATCTACCCGGATTACCCCCGCTCGACATGTAGAGTTTATGATTGAGTTAGTGCCAGACACACAGCCTATAGCAAGCAGACCTTACCGTATGTCACTGCCAGACCACGAGCAGTTGAGGGCTCAGCTAGAAGATCTATCGAAGAAAGGTTTCATACACCCGAGTATGTCACCCTGGGAGCACCGATCTTATTTGTGAGAAAGAAATACGGTAGTATGAGGATGTGTATAGACTACCGAAAGTTAAATCAGGTGACAGTCAGGAATATGTATCCCTTGCCCAGGATCGATGACCTATTCGACCAATTGGCTGGAGCACAGTTCTTCTCCAAGATTGATATGAGATCTAGATATCATCAGGTGTGGATCAGAGAGAAAGATGTACCTAAGACGACGTTCAGCACACGTTACAGGTTATTTGAGTTCACTGTCATGTCGTTTGGGTTGACAAACGCGCCAACTATGTTTATGGATTTGATGCATCGAGTCTTAAGGCCATTTTTAGATCAATTCGTGATAGTCTTCATCGATGACATCTTGATTTACTCCAAGACCCATGAGGACCACGAGAGGCATCTCAGAGAGACGTTGAAGGCTTTGAGGGAGCACAGATTGTACGTCAAGTTCAGTAAGTGCGAGTTTTGACTTTCTGAGGTGAAATTCTTGGGACACGTGATCAGCGAAAGATGTTTTTTAGTGGACCCGAGTAAGATTCACGCTATAATCGACTGGCCTACACCAGAGTGCGTGACAGACATCAGGAGCTTTTTAGGATTGGCAGGATATTATCGACGCTTTGTACATGACTTCTCCATAATTGCAGCGCCGATGATTAGATTGGCCAAGAAGGATGTGATCTTCCATTGGTCCAGTGAATGCGAGACGGCCTTCACAGAGTTGAAGAATAAGTTGACTTTTGCACCGTTGTTAGTGTTGCCAGAGTTGGACAAGGAGTTGACTGTTCATACGGATGCTTGTGGCACCGGATTGGGATGCGTACTGATGCAGGGAGACAGAGTAATAGCTTATTTATCGCGTCAGTTGGGGACCCATGAGAGGAACTATCCCGTGCACGACCTGGAGCTTGCAGCGGTCGTATTTGCACTGAAGGTGTGGAGACACTACCTTTATGGTGAGAGGTTCACACTGTATACAGATCATAAGAGTTTGAAATGTCTTTTCACTCAAAAGGACATGAATATGAGGCAACGACGGTGGTTGGAATTGCTGAAAGACTACGACTTCACAATCGAGTATCAGCCTGGGAAGGCGAATGTCGTAGTAGATGCCCTAAACAGGAGAAGACCAGACAGTGAGGCGGTAGTTTGCCAGATGACCCCACGAGTTTGGCTTACTCGAGGTGACAACAACTATGAGTTTGTCAGAGGTTCCAAATACTGCAGAGGCACATATTTGCGGACAGATGAGAGTACCGACAATATCTATTCCGCGTGTTTTAGAGTGTCAGAGAGCTGATGTGATGTATCAGAGGTTCAAGGACATGGCACATAATCCAGATTACCCAGATTGGCGCGAGTCCATTGACGAGTGTTTGAGACACCGAGGTAGATTGTGGATTCCGTTAGTGGCAGAGTTACACGATGGTATTCTTCAGGAGGCTCACAGATCCAGGTACACAGTGCATCCCGGCAGGGCCAAAATGTACCATGATATGCGACGGTTATTTTGGTGGTCAGGGATGGAGGCAAATGTCAGCCAGTATGTGAGGAGTTGTGAGGTGTGTCAGCAGTTTAAGGCTGAGCACAGGAAGCCTGGAGGACTATTGCAGCCACTACCTATCCCACAGTGGAAATGGGCACACAACACTATGGACTTCATCAGTGGGTTGCCGACGACTTTGCGCAAACATGATGCCATTTGGGTAGTCGTGAATCGACTGACGAAATCAGCACATTTTATCCCAATCTCCATGAAATACACCTTTCCACAGCTGAGCACGCTCTTCGAGCGAGAAATTATCAGACTGCACGGAGTGCCAGTATCTATAGTGTCAAACAGAGACAGTCGACTTACTTCGCAGCTTTGGCAGGCCATGCAGGAGCAGTATGGTACCAGATTGCGGTTCAGCACGACTTTTCATCCGCAGACTAACGGGCAATCTAAGAGACTTGTTCAAATTCTTGAGGACATGCTCAGAGCCTGTGTGCTACAGTTTGGAGGGTTATGGGAGGAGTTTTTGTCACTTTGTGAGTTTTCCTACAATAATAACTAGCAGGCTAGTATTGGGATGCCACCATTTGAGGCGCTATACGGGAGAGCATGCAGATCACCAGCTTGTTGGGCAGAGCCCGATGACGTAGCTGCCATTGGGCCCGAGATTGTTGTAGATCACACAGAGAAAATTAGGCTGATTCTTCAAAGGTTACAGGTTGTTCAGGATAGACAAAAGAACTACGCGAACAAGTACCGCGACGGGCTGAGTTATGAAGTGGATGATTGAGTCTACTTGAAGGTTTATCCCTTGAAGGGTCACCAGAGGTTTGGGATCAAGGGAAAGCTTGCACCGAGATTCATTGGGCCGTTTCAGATAGTCCGACGAGTTGGGGAGGTTGCTTATCAATTGAGATTCCCGAGCCAGTTGGCAGGGGTACATGATGTTTTTCACATTTCTATGTTAAGGCTAGCCAGATCAGGACCGAGATCGATGGTTGATATGAGTAGGATCGAAGTCAGACCGGATGTGACATACGAGGAGCACCTCATTGAGATAGTGGATCACAAGGTACAAACACTCAGAAGGAAAGAAATACCACTTGTACTCGTTCGATGACACTATCATAAGAACGAGGGTCTCATTTGGGAGAAAGAGTCTACCGTGCGAGGGTGATACCCCATTTGTTCCAAGGTAAAGATTGAATTAAATTTGAATTTCGGGACGAAATTTCTTTTAGTTGGGAAGATTGTAACGACTCGCTTTAATCAATCCCGATTAACTGGCAAATTACAGATTAAGATCTTAAGCTTAGACCCACATGGACGTCGCGAAAAACGTTTAGGGCACGCCTAATGGGCGAAATATGTTATTTTTGTGTGGCGAATGTTTATTTATTTTACTATTATTTAATAGTTTGCGTCGCGTTAATTGAGAATTTCGCTTGGTCGCGTTGTGCGCGTGTAGTGACGAGAGTGTGCGACGTCGCGGAGTGAGCGTAACGCGGGTGTACGGGGTTGTATGGGATTGGGTGGTCATATCACTCTCCCTATCATGTCACACATCACATCAAACCCATCCCTCATCATTTCACTTTGTCTTTTCTTCAAAAAAAAAATTTCCTTTAAAGATAAGAAACGAAGAGAGATAGAGAAAAGAAGAGAGAGAGAGAGAAGAATAGAGAGAGAGAAATAGAGAAAGAGCACCAGAGAGAGAGAGAAGACGGGAGGAGGGAGGTGACCATGGAGGGATCGCGGAAAATGGCTCCCGGTGCAGAAGAATGCGAGAGCGGAGAGCGGCGACGGGCAGCGCAAGCGGCGGCTCGCGGACCGGCAGCAAATAGCGATGGCGGTGGCGAAGGCGCAGCAGCGACGGACGATGTCGGCATCTCGATAGCGACGAGATGCCAACGCGAGCAATGGCGGTGGCAGCGGCGCGATGCGCGGCGCATTGGCAGCGACGCGGTGAGCAGTGAAGCAGCAATGGCGCGCTCCATGAACCGGCGCATGCGTGCCAGCGCATGCATGGCGCGATACTGCGCGGCAAGGTCGCGGCGGCGCACTGCAAGACGCTAGATGTCGAAGAGGCGGCAACGGCGGAGAGGAGGCTGCAGCAGCGGTGGTGGTGAACGACGTGGAACAGCGGCGCGGTAGCGCGTTGCCGAAACAATCCCCTGGTATGGTTCGAAAAGTGTGCAAAGTATTAAACTTTTTGGGATTAAAAATATCAAATTCTTGGTCACACATTATAAATTCTTTTAATGTGAATCTAAAATAACAAAAGTGGTATAATTGGATATCAGGAACTTAAGAGACTATAGTCGCGTATCGGGTGCATATCTCGAGGCGTGAGCGGGACATCTTGGAGAGATATTTGCAATTGTTTGAGGTAAGTAAACCCACGAGAAAGTCGGCTTAGAATTTACTTATTTTCGTTGTAAATTATTTATCTTACATTACTTTTCGCCAGTTCAGTTTTCATGTTTACTCTATTCCCGCGTGTGTCTGTGTATGGTCGAAGGGACGGTGTGACCCCTTTCCGGCTCTCTCGTTGATGATAATCCGATTGTTGCTACGGTGTTGGTCATACCTTAGACTACGCGTGAGATATCTCTCAGCGAGTCGATGATCTCGAGAGCGAGTTGACGTGAGGCTCACCTCTGTCACATATTTCCTCTCCTTTGAGGCGTTGGGCGGAAGTCTACCTTCCGACCAACAGAGTTCCTCATTTCGACCATGAAGAGGGGATGTGCATTTCCTCATCTCCAGGGCCTTCTCGGTTTAGTATTTCGTCCCAGAGCTCGACAGCTATACACTACACTCGTTTTCCATATTCTTGATTATCTCACGACTTATATTCATGCTTTAATTCCTGTTCATTTGCTTTATGCGCATGAATTGTAGCCATTTTGTTGGGTTTCTTGTGAATACTAACTGAATTTCTCTGGGATTTACTCACCTTGAACTTGTCATTGTTGTTGGTGGCAAGTTGCAGATCCTACGACGAGCCGGGGGAAGGCGGTGATTGGCGACTACCTCTGATTTGGAGCGCCTCCACTAGCTTACTCGTAGGTGATTATATTTACGTATACATACTTTTTTGGATCATTTTGGGAGACTTTTCACCTGATACATGTATATTGACGTCTATTATACATTTTTGTCGCCTTAACTGATATACATGGTATCCTTTTGTTGGGTTTCCACTCCATAGGTTGTTAATTAATGCATAACTTATTTACATTAATTATATGCATGTTATTAAGACTTCCGCTATTAAAAATAACTTGAACATAATTAAGATAAACAAATTAAGTTGTAAAACTTCTTAACTTAGCATATTTCAATAGAATCTTAATCTTTTAAAACAACGAAATTTACTAAGTCGGATTACAAGATGGATAGTTCGCGGGCGTCATAGACAGATGTCTTTGGTGACGTAGCATGACTTGATGACGTGTCCGACGACGTGGCGATGCCCGGTTTGCTTCGGAATTTGGGGCCGTCACATATCATGTATATATCAAGGCGAGATAAGTACAACAAAAGATCTACATACATGTATTCAGTGTTCTGTAGTCTCCAACACCCAACAAAAAGTAAATACATATACACTGTAGTCACACACAAGCTGACGTCACTATCTCAAAGGTAGTCACCTAATACCTCCTTGCCCCTACCCTTGTTCGTCGAAGGATCTGCACTCGGTCACCCAACAAATACAGTGACGAGTTCAGTGAGTAAAATCCCAAAAGAAGTCCCCATAATGTTCATGAAATAAAACTGATAAACTATGATACATGCGAATATAACATCTAACAACAGTATATCATATTCTCATGTATGTAGGCAGCACACAATAATAAAAAAACAATGGGGTGTAATAAACAACACATACCAACTAAACATGCTCGAAACTAAAGCATTAATAAGTAAACAACCGTATAATCACGAGAAAACCATGATGTAAACCAGCCAGTAATCGATAAAATAGGACATGAACCACGTATATACTTACAGGCTTATAGTGACTAAACTCCAACCACAGTTAATGGATGAACCCCTCCAGACGCTATTTCAAGTCAAGGGAACACCTTAAATCCCTCCAGACGGTCGTAAATATATTCTACTACCATTGACACGAGCATTAAACACAAGTAACACGTGCAAGTGATTTAACCACAACCAATATATACGCAAATTGAAATAGGAATGGAACCCTATGTGTGCCCACCAACAATCACACATGTGATCCGATATTGATATAACAAAACCATGAATTCTATGAGGCATTCCAATAGGTTTATGTACCTTATTACGCGCTCCGACTTCCTCGGACTCCCGAATCTGACCCCGCCTAGCTCTTCGGTACTCGAGCAACGTTCTCTCAGTCCCTGAAGTCAGTTAAGTGTGTTTATTGTGTATTCAGACTGGTTGAATAGGTTTTAAATTGATCTTTCTAAATCAGCTTCTAAAGACTAAATAAAGTCTCAATTTTGGTCTTATGTTGCAAAGTATTTTTGGCATGAAATTGTCCGAATCTCAAAATTTTCTACCATACAAAATTTGTTAGTCTCTATCTTAGCATTCTGAAAAGGTTTGATTTGCGAAATTTCAATTCAAAACGAAAGAGATATCATTATTCTACTAAACATAGCTTAAATTGGAACCTAATCCGACCAGCAGATTTAGAAAATTTATTTCTCCTAATCTATGATTTCGAAAGTCGTGATTTTTGGTCACAAGACAAGTAACATACCTAATAACAACATACTTAAATATTAGCTCATTTGGATAAGTAGTTAGGTAGTTATGTCTTTTAAAAGTTTTATTTCAAAAATCTTGTACTGCATTTCATCACCTATTTGTAGCGCACTTTTGGACATGAAAACATTTGAATTACAAAATCTCCAATTGGACAAAGTTTTCCCTTTTGAGTTAGATTTCGAATGCCACAAGATTAGGTTTATTTTAACTTAAAATGAGCAAGTTATGACCAAATTACATATGCTAGTTCATAATACAACATGCGAACTTCAATTTTGGTCTTACAACTTCAAAAATTCATATCTTTTTTATTTCAAAACCAAATTAAGAACTTCTTAATAGCTTGATTATCAGCTTGAAATGAGAAATCCAAATATATAAACTAATTACAAAGACTTAATCATTTACCCATTGAAATTAGCCAAAAATCAGAATTTATTTCAACTTGAAATAGAGAGATGTGTACCTAACTGATGTATCACCCTAGCTTGATCTTTCCTCACCAAAACCCACTGGTTTTCTTCATGAATCCTTGCTAATCACTTCTCTCCAACAAGCTTTCTTCCTCTTCAGAACTTAGAAATAAAAAATGGTTTGTTTGCATGTGTTGATCAGCTCATCTTTATATATTAAGGCGAGATTGATTCCTAGCCATTGATCTTCATGTATTTACGTATCCCGAGACTCATCTAATGGTCCACACCTTCGCATTTCCCACTTACTCTCCACTAAATTACTCCAAGTGACACCAATTTGCAACTTACATGGTTCTTTGATGTGTCAACACGTATCTCTAGATCAATCTTATAGTTCCAAATAAATTTATTCAAATCATAGGCCTTATTTATTTGATTTAATTACATTAGCTTAGACTCATTATAATACTTGTGATTAGTGTTCTTAGAACTCCTATGGACATATTAGTGGTCTCACTAATCCCTCGACTACCCGGCACCTGGTACCCCGCACATCGACACGCATTTTGAGGTAACTCCTTGTCACACCAACTCGTTGATAGCAACATACACACATGCGGTGCAATACAATAATAATGATTTCAAACACCACATATACATAACCATAATCCATAAATAACATATTCTCTTCACTCTCGTGTCCAAGTCAACCGAGTTATCCACGTAACGCCCGAATTACGATCGTTAATCCCTGAGATTAACGCTAATCTTAGTTTAAGTAAGTTTGGGTGTTACAATTCTTCCCAACTAGGAGAAATCTCGCCCCTAGAATTTAGATATCGAGGAAGTTCTGGTGTTGCTAACCTATCCCTATGTGACCACGCCTCACACCTTGATAGTATCATTCTACGGTCCCTTGAACACCCCACTACTCTCGTACCCATCATAGGGAACATAGTGTTGTAGGCGCGTGCTGCCGAGGTCATTATAATCCGTCACGCTCTCCTACACCTCCGCAACCTACTCTTAGCTCGATTGTGTGCCCAAGTTTCTCTAACCTAGTTACCTAACACCAGGTAACAATAAACATCTCTTATCATGTATCACAACATAATAATCCTACCCAACCATGGCATACCATGACAATCTCATGCCAAACCATAACCTACTTTTACCTACCATAGTCTATCATACATGCATGTACCTTAACTGTAATTAGTCAAAATTTTAAATTACATACCCCGAACCCGCTGCTTGGACACTCCTGGCCTGTCTCAGTCACCACATGCACCGGATCTCGAGTTTGCACCAATGTCACTACTGCTGGAGTCGCTGATATTCGTAGACAGTCCCTCCTAACATGACCCTCCTGCCCACATCGCCAACACGTGGTCCTCCATCCTGGTCCTACCCGTTGACTCCCTGATCCTTGATCCTGACCCTGTGATTTCCAGTCCCTGCCTCCTTGGTCCTGAGTCTATCTCTGCGGCGGTGCTGGTAGTACGGGTACAACATAAGCTCTGGCTGTTCGATCATCATCCCTACGGCCTCGACCGTACTGTATGTCCTCTCTGTCATTCTGATCTCTATGTCTATTCGGCGTAATATAATGCATTGTGCTTGTAGTGTAACGGCCCAAAATTTTTAACTGTGTTATTGTCTTTACACAGGCTTAACGACCCGTACTGTGGGACCCACACCGTGGTGTCCGTTTACCGAGGCAAGGCCGAGGTACATTTTATATTTGTGTGATGTATGCCTAGTGTACTGTATATGTGTAGACTACGAAGTCATTTACGGGTATGCGAGTGCGAGATGAGCGGGGACGAGCCTCGAGTCGCGTGTCGACGTGGGACCGAGGTAGCGGCACATTGGGGTAAGCGTTAATTATTTACAGCAAATGTGAAAGTTGTGGAAATGTGTGGTGTTAATGTGGCCACCTAAACATCACATAGCATACAAAAAATGAAGGGGCCTAAGTTAAGAAATTAAAATATACAACACTAGATAGGCATGGAAAGTCACTCACACATATCTCGAGAAAGAGTGTCACACATTTGAGTCACTCACAAGTGACTTGGGGGACAAGTGTGGTGTTGAAGACCACACGATACGTCTCGAGATACGTGTGTGTTTTGAGATGTGTGGCTCACATGCAAGCCAACCCATCATATATATAAAGTTGGTCAAATGACCACAAAATCAAACCTTATCTCATTCAAAGAAAAAAAAAAAAAAACGGTGGCGGTGGAGAGGAAAAAAAAATGAAAAAGAGAGAGAGGAAGAAAACCGAGAGGAAGGAGAGAAAGAAGAGAGAAAGAGAGCGGGAGAGACCGAGACCGAGCTTGAAGGTGAAGCAAGGTGAGTTTGTTGTTGTTGAAATCGTTTGTTGTTGTTGTGTTGGTCGGTCATGGTGAGCCACCATGGCTCGGCTTCTTTGAGGAAGGAAGGTGAGGTCCCATCTCCTCCCAAGGGTGGTGCGGGGTTGGGGCCGAACCCAACCCCACCGACGCGATCAACGAAGAAAAAAAATAGAACAGTGTGTGCTCTGTTCGCGCGAGGAAGAAGATCGCGAGGAAGAAGATGAGCCCGAACCCGGTTCGACCCGGTTCAGACCCGAAAAAAAAAAAAAAAAAAAAAAAAGAAAAAAAAAGATGAGACGATGGGTTGGGTGAACCGAGGCCGTTCGAAACCGGTTCGGCCCGGTTCAACCCAAACCCATAATAATAAAAAAAAAACCAGAAAATAGAAAAGAAATGTAGGAAACTTGGGGAAAAATTCCAGAAAAATTAGGAAAAGTTTCGAAAAATTATATTTCGACAAAATAAATAGAAAATAATGAATTTCTAGGAAAAATAAAATATTTGGACTTTCGGACGAGCAATTTTCAAAGGTTTTACCTCGAAAAACACGAAATGGGCCGAATGGCCGAAAATAAATAAAAAAGGTTTTTAGACATTTGTCTCGAGTTCGATTTGGCATAAATTGAGACATTATTAATTTTAGGGAACTAAGGGAGAACTCAGCGTTTGGCACGCATTACAAATTTGTCGAGGGATCGGATAGACTAGGACAAACGTGTGACTTGTAAGTATGACTGTGAGAATTTTATATTTCATTTCATTCTCTTATTGCTTTATTGGTCTATTGGTAGACATTGCTACTTAAACTCGCACATCATGTTGTTCTTGTATCTATTCACCGTCTAGTTTGTGAAGGTGGGTGTAGGTCCGTCGAGCAGCAGCAGACCGGGGAAGGAGAATATCGGCGACTTCCTCTGAGCAGTTCGGCGACTCTCCTCACTCATTTTGTATGTCTCGACTTTTGTTGTATTATTATTGTTTATGTCATTTTGGGTTGTACATTGGGTTGAGTGAATAGTTTCATATATATACATGCATGTGCTACTGTATTTTCTTGGTTTTCCACACTTAGGAATTTTGAATTATCATGGCTTCCGCATAATCTTTACACTATATGAAAATGATAATATAGATCAAAACATGAATTTGGAGGAATATATGAACGAAATGCGACTAATATTTAATTAAGTCTTAGGTGAGTTGGATTAAGGCTTGATTACGGGATTAGCCAGGCGGTCCCTGTTTAATAGTAGGGGCCGTCACATGTAGTCCAAATGTCTGACAAGATCCGATTGTCCGTCCATCTTGATCAAATAACACGTGTCTGATCGTCTTCAATATATGTGTATATAATATATAAAATCAAAAACATAACACGTATATAATCCTTACCACTCGTCTCAAGCTTGCTTCCCAACTAAGATTCTAAGATAGGATCTTCGAGTTTCCATATCTAAGGTTTGTTTGTTTAAGTTTTATTCGATTTCTTTAAATTATTCCCGAGGCTCCATCGAACTTCACTCTGATACAAAACTATGGCGGCCCAAATCTTGAGGAAACCCTGGGACCCGCTATGTCGCGTCCTACGTCACCAAGCTTTGCAACGTCATGGCCCGCTTACTTATGACACCCTGCAACCTAGCTGGTTGCTTACATTTTTTTAACTAACACTAGTTTAGCCAATTAATATCTATATAAGTATTAATGATTTAATTAGCCAGTTACTCAATTGATCAAGTTATTTTACAATTTTACAGAGGAAGTCTTTAAATGGGTAAGTTATGCAATATTTAACAACCCTAAGTAGTGGAAAACCCGGACAAAAGATACAATGTATATATCAAGGCGAGATAAGTACAACAAAAGATCTACATACATGTATTTTGTGTTCTACAGTCCCCAAAACCCAATGAAAAGTAAATACATACATATTGTAGTCACACACGAGTTGACGTCACTATCTAAGAGGTAGTCACCTAATACCTGTTAGGGCATGTGCCCTAGGTCAATCCATTAACTGTCTTTATGAATACTTTTAGTTAATAAAATAGAGGATTTCATTTGCTATTTATTATAATTAATTTGCATGTTTACATTATAATAAGATTCATGGGTATTTAGAGAAATATCCTAAATGTCCATAGTCGATCATTATACCGGGAACTATAATGAATTAAGACTAGTGTGAGTCTTGATTGATGATCATATGATGATTATACGTATAGGGATACAAATCAAGATCACGAGTACTTGTTAGGGAACAAATCTTGGGACCGACCCGCTATGAGAACATCACATGGATTAAGTCATAGTTGTTTCTTATGGTAAGTATATTTTTCAGTCCTTCGACTTTAGATTACCAGAGACTTCAACATTAGGAACACAGTGATTTGACACAATCAAACGTTGTCTTTAATCGGACGATTATAAAGGTTGGGATTGGTTACTGTGTGAGCAATGTGATGAAATTGTGTAATCAAGATATAATTTGTCCCTCTCATATAAAGAGAGATATCCAAAGTGGATCCTCGATGTGTTAGACTGTTAAAAGGCCTAGTCTAAGTGAATCGATATTGATCAATGTCACTTGGATGTTTTCAGTCTACCTAGAGATCGGGACTAGTACGATTAAACATGTTGGATGACAATTCCATGCCTTATGTTTGATCAAAAGGATATTGTGTGATAAAAAGATGTTATATACACTATTGATTAGGTTGTATCGATTTGATATTCGTTTAACTTGGGTAGTTATAATGTCTTGCTAGAGGCCGCTTATGACTTGTATACCAAAATGTGTTTTGGTACACTACCAACGTTGTATGAGCCTATTGGGTCGCACACTAAGAATGGTTTTGCGAGATTTTAAGACGGTTCATAAAAACGAATTTTATATGATAAAATTCATGACAGAAACGTCCTTGTGGTGTATTACACTTATACTTCTTTAAGTAAGGGTATATGTATAAATAGACGCAAGGTTGTATTAACTTTAAGTTAGAACACACATAGGATAGATTAAGGGCCGAAACTCTATTTTCGTTTTAGAAACGAATTAGGGTTTTCTGGTACGCTCTGGATCATTTTGGAGAGAAACAAAAAGGTTTGGTATTCTCTCAAAGCTAGCACTTCGAATCTCGGCCGCCGTTCGTGTGTGGACTACTGGTAGAGGGCGTTCGTCGTTGGCAGCGCCTTAGAGATCGATCAACCTTCAAAAAGGTATATTGCGACCTAGGTATGATTAAGTTTTCATGGTTTAAACGTTTTTAATGGAATTAGATTCGGATCTGTTGGGGTTTTTGTCAAAATTGTTTTGTAATTTTCGTTGCGTATGAACCCCAAAACCCAACGATACCTCCTCGCCCTTACCCTTGCTCGTCGAAGGATCTGCACTCGATCACCCAACAAATACAGTGACGAGTCCAGTGAGCAAAATCCCAATAGAATTCCACACAATGTTTATGAAATAAAACTAATAAACTACGAGACGTGCGAATATAACATCTGACAACATTATATCATATTCCCATAAATGTAGGCAGCACACGATAATAAAAAGTAATGGCGTGTAATAAACAACACATACCAACTAAACATGCTCGAAAATAAAGCATTAATAAGTGAACAACTGTATAATCACGAGAAAACCCTGATCTAAACCAGCCAGTAAACGATAAAACAGGACATGAACCACGTATATACTTATAGGCTTACAGTGACTAAATCCCAACTAGAGTTAACGGATGAACCCATCCAAACGTTATTTCAAGTCAAATGAACACCTTAAATCTCTTACGACAGTCGTAAATATATTCTACTGCCATCGACACCGGCATTAAACACAAGTAACTCGTGCAAGTGGTTTAGCCACAACCAATATATACGCAAACCGAAATAGGGATGACACCTCATGTGTGCCCACCAGCAGTCACACATGTAATCCAATATCGATAAAACAAAACCATGAATTATGTGAGGCATTCCAATGGGTTTATGCACCTCAATACGCGCTCTGACTTCTTCAGACTCCCGAATCTGACCCCACCTACCTCTTCGGTACCCGAGCTATGTTCTCTCAGTCCCTGAAGTCAGTTAAGTGTGTTTATTGTGTATTAAGATTGGTTGAATAGGCTTTAAATTGATCTTCCCAAATCACCTCCTAAACACTTAATAAAGTTTCAATTTCGGTCTTATGTTGCAACGCATTTTTAGGCGTGAAATTGTCCAAATCTCAAAATCTTCTACCAGTACAAAGTTTGTCGGTCTCTATCTTAACTTTCTGAAAAGGTTTGGATTTGCGAAATCTCGATTCAAAACGAAAGAGATATCATAATTTACTACAACATAGCTCAAATTGGAACCTAATATGACCAGTGGACTTAGAAAATTTATTTCTCCCAATCTATGGTTTCAAAAATCTTGATTTTTGGTCACAAGGCAGCTAACATACCTAATAACAACATACTAAAAGATCAGCTCATTTGGACAAGTAGTTAGGTAGTTATGCCTTTTAAAAGTTTTGTTTCAAAAATCTTGTACTGCATTCCATCACCTATTTGTAGAGCACTTTTGGACATGAAAACATTTGAATTACAAAATCTTCAGTTGGACAAAGTTGTTCCCCTTTGAGTTAGCTTTCAAATTCCACAAGATTGGGTTTATTTCAACTTAAAATGAGCAAGTTATGGCCAAATTACATAAGCTAGTTCATAATACAACATGCATAACTTCAGCTTTGGCCGTTACAGATGGATAGACATTGAACCTAAAAAAAGGCTTTCTAATGCAAATGTAGGTTGTGAAAGTGTACCTGATGTGCAAGCAAAAACAGAGGAACGATGTCTACCCCAGTGTTTAAAAGTAAATATTGGTATGCATTCTCTCCATAAGCCGAAAGAAAAGTCTCAATCCACATTGTGCATTGGAGGAAGCATAAAAACCAGTAGAAAGGCAGCACATGCACAATGTGCATTTAAGACCTTTTTAAATTTGAATATTTATCTAATGCAAAATGGTGCCACTAACAATATACATTAATCTCCCCACATGGATGAGGTGACACTAATTTATGGTCCCAATCCACATTTACCATTGGAGATGCTCTCAAAATCCTTTTTTTTATCATTTTGATCCATGTAGCTGACCCCAATTAATATTATCAAAACAACAACAACAACAACAACAACAACAACAACAACAACAACATAACCTCAATCCCAAATTAATTGAGGTCAGTTACATGGATCAAACTCTTCCGATCCATTGTATTTGATTTAGTGCGATTGATGGTGAGCTTTCCAAACTATTTCGAAGCACAAAGTGCAGTGTGTATATATCTTCATGCATGTGCATCTAACGAGATATCGAAAGGTAACGCTATGGCTGTCCCTATCTAAAAAAAAGCTTGGTTTGTTCATGGGACGGTGAGTGATGAAGAAAGCACAGCATGTATTAATTGACAAAATGTTGATGGAATGATAACTGCCTAGGGTTAGGGAAATAAAGCTATTGCACTAGTCAATAAGCAATGTCTAGCTAGCATATTGCATGCTAAACATGGACGATAGAGGAGAAACTTTATCAAAAGGTAACGCTATGGCTGTCCCATATGTAGTGTTGCACTTTTTGTCTCAAGAAGCATTTTTACAACTTTATTTTAGGTCACCATGTTTCTTCAATTCCTGAGCCAAAGCTAACCACCTCGACTTATTAAGACCGATCTATTGTAGAGCTCATACACCTGAAAGTACTTTTTCAACAAAATTTCATTCATAATTGTCAAAGCATATCTAATGAGATGGACGAGGCATCACTTGCCAAAAGACAAGTTTGTAAAGGTCGTGGGTTCAACTCGATCCTTTTGAAATCAAAATAATAAAAAGAAAATGGCTTCATTCATAACCAGGCTTGAATTCTTAACTAAGTCGGCTCGAGCAATTTCGATTGCCTCGACGGGGAGAGTCTCTCAACAAGATTTTATTCAAAACTAGAACTTGAACTCCAAACCTTGCCTCAACTAATTTTGACCGACTATTTTATTCATAACTCGGGCTAAACTCGAGTCGTTTTCGTTAAAAGCATTGACTATGTTCAATTTATGTAATATTAGGCCCAAACCAAGATAGAGAGAGTGGTGACATACATGACTACTTTATGTATGGGCAAGTTTGGAAGCGAGTGTTTACTCCAAAATGCCAAGGCAAGTTGAAGTTTCCAATCCAAACTTACAAGTCATATTATTTTTTCTAACTAGTCGACGTGGGATTAATCCCAACATCTCCAAAAGAACTCCCATGCACTCAACCCAACCCACGTTGCTGAGCATTGTTATTTCATTGCTCGCTTACCAAATCAATTGTCTAAAGTAGTATAGTAATACTCTCCGACTATGGAGGTCAAAGCTATTAACTACAAGACTGATCTTTGGTGGGGAAAAAGAGACTGATCAAGATGACATCAAAGTATCAAACCTAATCGAATTGGGTCCAGAATCAAAAAGAAAAAAAGGTACAATCATAAATTTTGCTTGGCATGGGGTTTTCAATACAACATTTGGGAATGTGGAAAAAGTTAGTGGGTGGGTTGAGATGAAATGCATGGTAAGTTTGAAATGGAATGGAATAAAAGTTCTTTAGTAACACCATAGTGCACATAATCACATGTGTTGATTTGATAATAAGTTCTATTTTAGGTTTTAAAGGAGGAGTAGTGCATCTGAAGCAAATGCAGTCATCAAGTAAAGCTGCTCAAGCTCTGGGAAGTTAAAGATAAAAAGTTAGGCGATAACACAATCACCTACCAGTAGTAGTGTTTTAGGCCAAATGCATGAAAATTCGCGCCATCGTAGTTGAAGCTTTGTTGGTAGATTAAACAATCCAAACTCGAAGGAATTGAAATCTTCGATTAACTCTATTTTAACACTTTTCGCTAAATCATGGTGCAATAATAAAAGAACTCCACAAAGACTGATGGGTGGGTGATTTTCAGTGGTGCTCTATGTCAAGCCTATGATCCCATTGAGAGAAACCACAAATAAAATACATTGACCAGTACCCTCTTCATTTATACCCTACATAACCAGCAAAATTCTTCGTCACTAATGCTCCTAATTGTAAAGAACTTTTACCAGCATGCAACAAATTCACAACAGCACTCAACACACAGAAAGTGATAGGTACAATCACAAGTAAAGCCGCACCAAATGTAATCTAAGTTCTGAATCAGAAGAACAAGTTTGATGAAATGACCCTGTAATAGCTGCAGCTGTTAGACACAGGGCCAACAAACAGATATTTGAAACTATTGCCTTGGTGTAGTGGTTGGAACCTACTAGTTATTCACTTGGGCCTCCATGAGGTCTCAGGTTCGAATCTCCTAATTTTTCAAGACATCTCTCTTATAGGGCGAGGCATGTCTCTTGTGAAATAGTCAAAGATAATCCTGGACACCACAGTATCGATATAAAAATAAAAATAAAAAAACAAAAAAAAATAAAACAACAACTGATCTTTGAAACTATAGATCACCAGTCAATTCTAACTGTAGTTTACATATACGCTATATATAGCTATTAGGTAAGAGCCAAAGCTGCCAAACTGCATATATGAAGTTATTCTAGAGCAAGCATTCCAAGAGTAGTTTTCAAAAGTTTATCAAAACCATATAGTCTAACAAACAGATTGAAAGGATTTCTCAGACAAATAATGGAGTTGCAACTTAGTATTTTGTAGGGAAGTCCATGATTGAACCAAAGCTCTGTTGGTTTATAGCAAATTGGACAAGCTACCAAAAATGATGACTAAGATCATCATTCTGCATTGGGCTCGATAACAAATCATACATGACAAGAGGGATGTACAAGAAACCAATTTAATTGTCTAGAAACCAAACCTTTAGGCTTTTGATTGGTTTGATGAACTAAAATGTTTCGGTTTGGTATTTGGACTGAAGTATCGAAATTACCAATAAAACCTGAATAAAGAAACCCCAAATCATGGTGACTCCAAATTAAAGTATCTAAACAACCTGCGAAACCTGATAATTACAGTATCATTTATGAGTTTATTGAGTGAATGGTTCAAAACATAGGTTTAAATTTAAAAACTCAATCCAATGGCATGTACACAGAGATCTAAATCTTAAAATCTCAAAACAAGAGCATATACTACCGTCTGAAGCCATATGTTGGATGATTT
This sequence comes from Stephania cephalantha, assembly GCA_039657325.1. Taxonomy (NCBI): domain Eukaryota; kingdom Viridiplantae; phylum Streptophyta; class Magnoliopsida; order Ranunculales; family Menispermaceae; genus Stephania; species Stephania cephalantha. The sequence goes on along the minus strand of CM077567.1, from coordinate 60,505,774 downwards.
GGTTTATAAGCATTACTTAGCAATGGATGGACCAAACAAACATGATGAACTGGCCAGTCTAAGCCAGCAAGCAAGATTTTACCACATATGACGGCATCTAATATCGAGGTACAAGCTATAGAACTTCATAGGAAATTTCTACATCTTGGGAAGAACTCCGGTGAAGGCCTTGTATAGGCAAATATGTCCTTGCGTTTCAAGGTATTGGCTAAAATATCCTGATGTTTTGATTTTGGAAAAATATCCTAACCTTTTAATTTCTTGCAAATTGTATCCTTGCTTGTCATTATTTGAGCATATTGCAATAAGTTTTATCTCCCTTCCACCTTGACTTCAATGTGTATCGTCATTTCCAATAAGTTTTATCTTTTTGTCGGATCAACCCTAAATATCTAAACTAATCCATCTTTAGAACTTCTACTTTTCCAAGTTGTACTACACTATCTTGACCCCGACTATTACTATACTCTCAACGTATATAATAAGTCATAGTACTCAAACTTCTATCCTTTAGACTCTTAACGTATTAGTCTAAAGTTCAAATTTAGTAGTCACTTTATCCCTTATTTTGTCTACTAAAACAATATCGTGCACAAATAGCAAAGAGATGTGGATTTAGAGTGGATCCTTAATATAGTCCTACAGTAAAGAGAAATACTTTCATAAGTTCTATTTTTTTATCATTTATTACAACTCATTAAAAAATATCTTGAATATTGTACATATATCAAGCAAATACCCCTTTTCTTTCTAAAATGCACCAAATAACATATATAGGAGCTCAATCATACATCTTTTCTATGCCCTACATATATCACATGGAGGGCCTTTTTATTTTCTCTAAATTTTTCTATTTATCCTCTTAGCAAGGTAAATCGTCTCCATTGTGGAACTTCCTAGGACTGGAAGCCAAACTGAGTTTCTGATACTGAGATTTCCCTTTTCAACTTTTGGGTGCAATTCTTAACCTATTTTAAATTATTCCCTACCAAAGTTTTATAGTATGACTCAAACTTAATCCCTCTATTAAATATTCCTGAACCATAAAGAGCTAAAGGACAGTGATTTAGGAAGAGCAAATAATTCCTTAGCAAGTTTCCTGTATAACTAAATATGAAACAAAGGAAATATGATTAGGCTGTCATCATTTGTCAGCTCCATGAGTCATATAATAACTCCTCATCTCTAGAAGCGTCTTTCAGCTCAATGTAACTTCATCAGAGGATCAAATCTGTCAGGGATCTCACATGATAATAATTTCATGGTAGGTCAATGTTTCCACATGAAAAGCCAATGCCTCAATAATTCATATGCGAGAAAGATATTATGCATGGAAAGTTAAGAAATATGATCATACATGAATGATTAATCATGAGTAAATCACAAACAAACAAAGATTTTTCTTTCTTTTTTAATTTTTAATGACACAAAATTTACAAAACCTGAAGGTAAGAAAAGTACAAGGAAGGTTTCATGTCTGGCAAGATCTTACATGGACTAGTTTTCACTGAGGTAAATGAATCAATACAAAGCCTCAATCCCAAAAAAAAAAAAAAAAAAAAAAATGATAGATTTCTTACAATGCTCATGGTAAGAAGAAACATTTATGAACGGGAACAAATTCAATCATACGCGAACAATTTGAGGGTAAATAATAAATTGAACAAGGCAGAATTTACATTGCTTGAATCTCACATGCACAAAATATATATGATTGATAGGATTAGTAAAGAAATCATTACCACCAATCCTGCTGGAAGCTCTTCACGACGCAAGAACAAAGATAATTTCAGTTAACAACATCCGCTACTTGATGAAATGGTTTCTGGTTGTCTCTGTTTGAAAATATCCTTTCTTAAACCTTTTGAACCTTGGGCTAGGAGACTTGGAGTTTCTAAAATCTGTGTTTTATTCTCCAAAACAAAATCAATGAGCATCCATAAAACATTTAAGACTTCAAACTTCACATCACAGATTCAAAATATTTCGAAAGAATTGAAGGAAAAGATGTTAATACCTTTAAAACAAGTTCCTCGAAACATTGTTCTACATTAGTTCGAGTTTTTGCACTACATTCAAGAAAAAGACACCCTTGTTGCCTTGCAAATTCAATCCCCTCTCTTTTTGTGACAACTCTTTCACCTTCCTATAGAACAGACTGTTAGATGGGATAATTAGGGAAGTCTAAGGACAAATGAGAAAGAATAGAGAAGCAAAATAGAACAAGAATGAACCAAAATCTTCTCAGTGAATGCCTGAAATGCTTTAACAGGAGTGAAATACCTTTCCCCTTCGTTTGCGCTGATATGCTAATCAAGATAGAGATGATTTGTGTTGCGCACAAGTAGAGCATGAACTCTTCATATAAAATACTGTTAAAGAGTCCCTTCATTACACACAAAAAAGAATACCTTGTCAACTTTGTTTCCCACCAACATCTTTATGCAATCTGGGTTAGTTGAGTAGAGATCAATTTCCTTCGCCCATACATCAGAAAGATCACTAAACGTTTCTCGACGTGTCACATCATACACTGTAATGATAAGGAAGAAAAACAAAATTAATATAATGTAACCTTTTGGAAAGCTATTTGAGGCTTACAATTTGAGATGAACCTCAACAAATATCTAAACCAAATGCATTGAAGCTTTAAGCCTCGATGTCCACATTAAGGCTCAAGCCTCAATTATGTGAGGTGCTTTGATTCACCGAGGCTTAAGTCCTTGTTGGTTTTGAAGACCAATGAAAAATAGGAATAGAGATTGACAAGTTTTTCACAAGAAGAGAATCAAATTAATCAATAATGGAGTTCCAAAAATATCGGTTTTAGGCTCTCACAATATTCAGCGGCATACAATAGAACAGCCGCACACAATAGAAAATAACAACTTAATTTTCAATTCACTTATTTCACAAAAAACAGCCGTACATATTTATAAAACTAATACCTGAACTAAGAAGGAACTCCTAAACTTCTACTTCTAATTTAATCTAAACACCAAGTATTAGAAACTTCCTAAAAGATAGCACTTGATAATTCTTGCGACTGAGTTTCCTAAATAGGACTGCACGCAAGACTTCCTAAAATCTAGGACTAGAAATAAGCACATATCAATAAATAACGAAAATAGAAACAATTGGGTTGACCTAAAGCACTAATTTTAACACTCCTCCTTGCTTTAGGATCTTCAAACTTTATTCTTCTAAATTAGGAGCTCGAACTTGTTGACTTGAAATAATATCAGGAGCATGACGCAACCAATCTAAATGCACCACTAATTCTTCCACATTAATCCGTCGATAATGCACGTCATCTTGAACATTGAAGTCTGAAATTTCAGCCAATGATTCTTGAACTTTAGCAATTCTTATATCTCCTCCTTTAATTGAACCACCAATCTTTCTTTTAGAAGGAACATTCGATGAGGTGATTTTTCCAACTTTATTAACACATGTTGTAAGAACACCGGGTACAAAAGAACCGGCAACAACATGGACTTGAGAATTTCCTTGGTTGAAATTAAGCTTCTTGTTTTCAGTGGAGTATCAACAAAGTACCTCACATTCTGAAACATCTTCGGTTGGAGTTTAAATAATAATGACCTTCTTCCATGCAATGATGGCCTTCTTTTAGATCTTGCAACATCTTTCTTCTTCGTATTCAAAATTTTTGGAAGGTGACAAGAGTCAAGTTTCTTGTCCCTAACTTTTGCAGTATTGACTTCATTGTTGTCGGTCTTCTGGTTCAATTGTATTGGATTGAATGAGAAGCTCTTACCTCTCATTTTAACCCTCAAAATCTCATGCCACCAACATAGAAAATAGAATAATGCAAATCTTCAAAGGACACTTTATATCCTTTTTCAATTAACTGACCTACACTAAGTAAATTGAGAACTTTCATGCCTCGAATCCTTTCGTTTGGTTCATACTCTTCCTTTAAGTAATCACAAATCTCTTTCGTGGATTTGAGAGACATAGTTCTTGTGAATAGGGTTGTTGAGACGGCAACAAACAAGTAAGCTTTTGAATTAGACTTTTTGGTTTTTCTTTCTTTGTGACTTTTGATTTGAGTCATTGAAGAATTGTGTGGCAACAAAGGGATTTCATAAACTTCTTTTACCGCTTCCCGCAAATCCAAAGCAAAGATCGAAACTTCGACTTCGCCGTATAATTCGCTCTTGTGAAAATCAGAATTAATTCAGAGAAGTTAAATTCACTTCAGAGAATTTTTGTAAAAATTCGCCAACTTAGAGAAGTTTAGAGAATTGTTATTTAAATGAAATGTATACATATTTTGTTTAACTCCACCTATGTTGTACAATATGTGCGCTACATAGCCGGTCCCAAGTCCGGATAAAGGAGGACTCTGACACCCATTTTTTCATACCGAAAAATGGGTAAGGGAGGTCCCAAACTCACTTTTCATACCCGAAAAGTGGGGGAGGGAGGCCCCAAGCTCATTTTCCATTCTTGGAAAATGGATGAGGGTTGCGATAGGTTGACAGCCAGCGTAAAACTTTTGTCACTTTTCATGAAATGGATCAAACATATATAAACGTTAGGGCGTTCCCACCTAGCGACGCGCTGCATCGGAGCCCGGGTGTAGTGAGAAATGAGCAAGGGTGTGTTTCACATCGCCGCCTAGGTGTGAAGAAAAATGAGCAAGGGTTCCCACACATAGGACGCGTGTGGGTAAAGAAGCTAGTCCCTTTCACATCGTCGCCCGGATGTGAAGAAAAATGAGCAAGGGTTCCCACACAAAGGACGGGTGTGGGTAAAGAAGCAAGTTCAAAACAAACACGAAAACAAAAACAAAATCATAGATACGGACACTAGATCTTTTAGACAAAATAGAAATAGAAAAGGAAAACAAATACAAATGGGAGAAAAAATTCGTTTAGGAACGTGGAACATAGGAACACTTACGGGGAAGTCAATAGAACTAGTAGATACCATGATTAGAAGGAGAGTCAATATTGCTTGCCTCCAAGAGACAAAATGGGTAGGAGAAAAGAGTAGAGAAATAGGAAGCACAGGGTTTAAATTGTGGTACACTGGTATAGATAGAAAATGCAATGGAGTAGGAATTGTGGTGGATAATGATTATAAGGATAAGGTCGTAGAGGTTAAAAGAATGGGGGATAGATTGATTCTAGTTAAATTAATTATTGGAGACGAAAAAATTAACATACTTAGCGCCTATGCACCACAAGTAGGATTAAGCGAGAGCATCAAACGCAAGTTTTGGGACGATATGGATGGATTTATGTAAAGTATACCATTAGATGAAAAGGTTTTTATTGGAGGAGATTTAAATGGGCATGTCGGGGCAAGTAACGATGGGTTTGAGAGAGTTCATGGAGGTTTTGGTTACGGTAATAGAAATGAAGAAGGAGAATCAATCTTAGAATTTGCTTCAGCATACGATCTTGTCTTAGCAAATACTAGTTTTAGGAAGAGGAGTCGCATATAATTACTTTTAGTAGTTGTCATAACAAGAGTCAAATAGATTTTCTTTTAACAAGAAAAATAGATAGAAAAATATGTAGAGGCGCAAAGTAATACTGGTGAAGCACTTACTACCCAACATAAGTTAGTAGTACTTGATATTAAGCTAACACGACGACATAATATGAATAAAAGAGTTAGCGACCCTAGAATAAAGTGGTGGAACCTAAAACATAGTAAACAAGTAGAGTTTAGAGAAAAACTAATAAAGGAAAATGTTTGGAATCTTGACTTAGATGCTAATACAATGTGGCTAGAAATGAGTAGTTGCATAAGGAGAGTGGGATCAAACGTATTAGGTATATCTAAGGGCTTGGGACCTCCAAAGAAGCATGGTGGTGGAACGAGGATGTCCAACGAGCAATTAAGACTAAAAGAGATATGTATAGGAAAATACCTAAGTGTCAAGATGAAGATGTGTACAATCAATATAGAGAAGCTAGAAAACAAGCTAAAAAAGTAGTTAGTCAAGCTAAAACAAATTTCATGGAAGATCTATATACAAGGTTAGGTAATAGAGATGACGAAAAATATATATATAGGCTAGCCAAATTAAGAGATAAAAATAAACAAGACCTAAGTCATGTAAGATGTATTAAGGACGAAAATCAAAATGTTTTAACACGTGAGGAGGATATTAAGGAGAGATGGAGAAGTTACTTCAATAGTTTATTTAATGATGGTCAAGTTGATACTATAATAGATGAAAACCCACACCAAGAAAGAAATGTAAACTATACACGCAATATTAGAATTGTAGAAGTTAAAGAGGCATTGAAAATAATGAAAATAGGGAAAGCATGTGGCCCAGATGAAATACCCATAGAGATTTGAAAATGCTTAGGAGAAATTGGATTGACTTAATTAACAAAACTTTTCAATAAAATTTTAAAATCAAAACGGATGTCAATGGATTGGAGAAGAAGCACGCTTGTGCCAATCTTCAAAAACAAAGGAGACATTAAAAGTTGCTCAAACTACCGGGGAATTAAACTTATGAGTCACACTATGAAACTTTGGGAGAGGATAATTGACAATAGGCTAAGGAGAGAAACAACAATATCAGAGAACCAATTTGGTTTCATGCCTAGGAGGTCAACTATGGAGGCGATTTTCCTTGTAAGACGATTGTTAGAAAAATCTTCATATGATATTCGTAGATTTAGAAAAAGCATATGATAGGGTCCCTAGAGATGTTCTTTGGTGGGTTCTAGAAAGAAAAAGAGTGCATGCTAGATACATAGACACTATTAAGGATATGTATGATGGAGTAGTAACGAGTATAAAGACATTTGGAGGAGCTACAAAAGAATTTCCTATTACGATAGGACTACATCAAGGATCGACTTTAAGCCCATATCTATTTACTTTAGTTATGGATGAACTAACTAGACATATTCAAGAGGATATACCATGGTGTATGCTATTTGCAGATGATATTGTCTTAGTGGATGAAACTAAAGATGGAGTGAATAGGAAATTAGAACTCTGGAGGAATACATTAGAATCTAAAGGCTTTAAGCTGAGTAAGACGAAAATCGAATACACGCACTGTGAGTTTGGAAACACTAGACATCGAGATGACGGTGTGGTAAAATTAGGGGAAGTAAAAGTTCATAAGGTAAACCACTTTAGATACCTAGGATCAATCATACAAAATGATGGTAACATTGAGAATGATGTCACACATAGAATTCAAGCTGGATGGAAGAAATGGCGGAGTGCAACAGGGGTGATTTGTGATCGAAATGTTCCTACTAAGTTAAAAGGAAAATTTTATAGGACCGTGATAGAATACTGATATTGATCTATTGATTTTGTGAATTCAAAACAATTACAAGAACAAGAACACCACAGTAACCCCAGAGAAAGGTCTTAAAACCCTCTCAACCCAAGTCACTCAAAGAGTGCCCCAATTACAAATCAATTCAAAAGATCTTTGTTCTTACTCACTCACCCCTATTTATACTATCTTATTCCCACTAACTCTATAAGGCCTAGATGTGGGATCTTATCATTACTCCCCCTAAAACATCCACCTTGTCCTCAAGGTGGACGAAAAGAGACATAAAGGAAAATTGAAGAACACTAGAAACATAGACTTATTGTGAACAAACACCTATTGTGTACTGCAAAGAGTGCAAAGTTAGGACCGACACCTATTTCTCATCGCGACGTAGCGAGGCGATGAGCCGGACTTATCCGTACGGGTCCTTGACCCTCCCAACGCGAGTTGCATTGCCTTGGCGATTTCGCCCTCAGCTATCGCGCCAGCCTTCACGGCCTTCGAAACCGCTCCTTCGACGTCGTTGGTCTCCAGCCAAAATGAACCTCCAGAGAGAGCAGGAGAGCCTTCAGAGTGATCGGCGACGATGAACACAGACGATCCAACCTTGAGTTCAGCTTTCAGGATGAGAGGGAGCTCCTGTTCGCCTTCCTCTTCGTATGCATCTCTCGCTTCGAGCTCCTCCGCTCCGAAAGCCGCCTTGTAGAGCGCGCACATCGGAGCCCTTCGACGCCTCCACGACCGGTGAGGCTTCGAGAGAGCGTGAACACCACAGCCTTCGCTACTCGCCGTGCTCCGCCACTCCATTTCGCACTCAGGCCACCGCTACGCTTTCTGCGCCATCGATTTCGCTTCGTCCGAGACGATCGTTCGCTCTCGAAACCCTAACCCTCTTCGATGCTCGGCGGCGCTTGTGGTGTCTGCTGATAGCAAATAACGGACGACGAAGGTATAAGGGGTTGGTCTCTCAAATCGTCGGCATAAGCGGGCTCGCGGCTCCGTCCACCGATGAACGGCGTCTCCGAGTCCTCGTTCTGTAACCGGATACGAGCGAGGCCCTATCAAACGGATCTGCGCGCGCTCGAAGTTTAGACGACTCAGACATCTCATGCAAGGCGAAGTAGTGCTCCCCCTGGTTGAGCCACACCGAGTAGATTCTCCCCATCACGGTCGGTATCTTGATCTTGCGAACCTCGGGCCGATCGATAAGGATCGGCCTCGCCGAACCGAGCTCTCCGCGACGGATCGAACTCTCTCCCGATCGCGGCGGATCTCGCGGATCCGGTGTGTATTCACCCCGTCGTGGCGGACCGTAAGGTGGGATGACCAGATATCGGTCGGCCGGCCCAAAACGCCTCGGAAGCCGGATCGGCGGATCTCGTCGGGGTTTGATGCGCCCTCTCCGTCCCCGACCGATCGTGCGATCGGGGAACGCTCCTGGCGGTGCGGATCTCGGATCGATCCATCGTTCCGACGAGCTCGCATCTCCCGCATCTCCCCAGCTAGTTTCCAAGGCGGGATACTCCGCCGGGATCGCTTCAGCTCGCTCCTCAGGGACTCGACACGGGCTTCCATTCTCGACGGCATAGATCGGAGCTACGATACCATTGATAGAATGCGATATTGATCTATTGATTTTGTGAATTCAAAACAATTACAAGAACAAGAACACCACGGTAACCCCGAGAGAAAGGTCTTAAAACCCTCTCAACCCAAGTCACTCAAAAGAGTGCCCCAATTACAAATCAATTCAAAAGATGTTGTTCTTACTCACTCACCCCTATTTATACTATCTTATTCCCACTAACTCTATAAGGCCTAGATGTGGGATCTTATCGACCGCAATTAGGTCGGCTATGCTCTATGGAAGTGAATGTTGGGCGGTAAAGCAACAACAATTACGTAAAGTGAACGTAGCAGAAATGAGGATGCTTAGGTGGATGTGTGGTAAAACTCGTAAAGATAGAATAAGAAATATAGAAATTCAAAGACAAGTAGGAGTAGCACCAATTGATACAAAGATTAGGGAAGGGCGGTTGCGATGGTTTGGTCACCTGCAAAGACGGCCTACAAATGCCCCAACTAGAAAACTTGACTTAATATAAACTGTAGAAATTCGACGAGGTAGGGGCATACCAAAGTTAACATGGTATGCATTAATTATGCGGGATTTGAATGGTTTGCAAAGCTCACCATCAATTGCACTTAATCGAGCACAATGGAAAAGTTTGATCCATGTAGCCGACCCCAGTTAATTTGAGACTGAGGCTATGTTGTTGTTGTTGTTGTTGTATACATATTTTGTTTGGGGTTTTTAAATTTGTATTTTGTATGTATATTGTATAAATAAATAAGTTTTTCTATGTTTATAAACTTTTTTTTTTTTTTTTTTTTTGGCTTGACAAAAAAAATATATTGTATACATTTTTTTGTTTCATTTTCAGATTTTTATTTTTATTTTTTTTGGTGAGCAATACACAAACCATATGTCCCAAATATTTAGACTTAAAAAAATATTGGTATGTAAGTTTGTTTGATCAAGACTTAATTCATCAACTATAAAATTATGCAAACGAATCTCTATGCAAATATCAAAGGCTTACCCAACAAAGTGAAGATGATGTGCTCCAGTGTATCACCCGGTTTGCCCAAATTAAAAGGCCTTTCTAATCAATGCTTTCAATGTTTCGTGTCACACAAGCAAGAAACCACTCCCAACCTCTTCTTTGTTCTTCACCAACTCCACCACTCCAGCAAGCTTCCCTTCGACCTATTCGTCTTCATCTTCGTCTTCGTCAGTCGTCACCAACTCCTCCAGTCCTCCAACGCTCCGCTTCGACTCTTCACCAACTCCTCCACAACTCCACTCCAGCAGGCTTCTTCTTCGACCTCTTCGTCTTCGTCTTCACCAACTCCTTTACTCATTCAGCGCTCCACTTCGATCTCTTCGTTTTCGACTCTTCACGAATTCCTCGACTCCTCCAGCAGGCTGCAACAGTGTCGTTGAGTCTGTCGAGTGTAGACCTCCTCAACCCTTCCCTCCTCTATGCACTCCTCATCTCCCATTAGCCTCTTCCTTCCTCTACCTCTTCGTTTCAACGACCCTCCGCCTCTTAAGCTCCTCAGCCTCCTCACAAATTCAAGTCTCAAGTTGAGGCAAAAATTAGGGCACTGCAATGCCCAAATTAAGAGGTAAGTACGAATATTCCCTGATTTTTAGGGTTTTTCTAATTATTTCGATGATACGGACCGAATTTTTGTAGTTTCCTTTGTGTTTTTATTCACTCGTGACAGAAAAAACCAAAAAAATCGAAGTTTATCTAAAACATCGCCGAATTTTCGCACTTTTGAAACTCACTTTGAATTTCATTTCGCTCATATAAAAATCGACAAATTTCGCCAAAAATTCGGCGAAATTTGTTGAGTTTTTGATCCTTGATCCAAAGCATCCAAGTAAGTCTCCATCTTCACCGCCCAAAGTTGATAGTTTTGTCCATCAAAGATTCGAGGAGTAATTTTGTTGAAATTCTTTTAGAATCCATTCCACAAATCCCTTAAGATGTAAGCTCTGATACCAATTGTTGGTTTTGAAGACCAATGAAAGATAGGAAGAAAGATTGACAAGTTTTTCACAAGGAGAGAATCAATAATGGAGTCCCAAAAATATTTGTTTTAGGCTCTCGCAATATTCAACAGCACACAATAGAATAGCCGCACACAACAGAAAATAACAACTTAATTTTCGATTCTCTTATTTCACAAAAAAACAGCCATACATATTTATAAAACTAATAACCGAACTAAGAAGGAACTCCTAAAACTTCTACTTCTAATTTAATCTAAACACCACGTATTAGAAACTTCCTAAAAGATAGCACTTAATAATTCTTGCGCACATTACAAACTGAGTTTCCTAAATAGGACTGCACACAAGACTTCCTAAAATCTAGGACTATAAATAAACACATCAATAAATAATGAAAAAAGAAACAATTGGGTTGACCTAAAGCACTAATTTTAACAGTCCTCACCTTCTCTTTCTATTTTTCAACATTACATAAGATTTAGCACTTCTTTTCATTTATAAAGCATTGCTTCAGATTTACAACGTATTTGCATTTATATTTCATTTCATAACTTAATATTGCCAAATACTGCTAATTTCAGCTTGATAGAAGAGGGGTGGGAAACAAGCCTTCCCTCTCATTCTTTCTTCCGCAGCAGCTTTGTTGCTAGAAAAGAAAGTGGTTTTGATTTTAAATCATTGTTACTGCTTCATTTTCAAAGAGAGTTTAACTTGGCATATTCAAGATGATATACTATAATGTATAATTTTTGGAACGATATTGTTTTATAGACAACGAAAGGCAGAAAAAGAAAATTAGAACTTTGGAGGAGTACATAGGTGTCTGAATGCTTTAAGTTGAGTATGACTATGACAAAATCACATTCATTGTGAGTTGATGAAAAGTAGAGATCAAGATAATTGAGTAGTAAAACTGCTATTTTTTACACACGTCCAAAGACGACCTACAAATGCCCCAATTAGAAGAGTTGAAAAAGTGAAAATTGAGTGATATTTTTTACTTACAATAGATTTTTTATTATTTTGTAATTTCATTTTTGAAGTTATGACTGTTTCGAATCTATAAAGACTGATAATTTAATGTACATTATTTACAGATGATATTATCCTAGTGGAAGAAACAAGAGATGTGAATAGGAAATTAGAATTTTGGAGGAATACATTAGAATCTAAAGGCTTTAAGTTGAGTAGGACGAAGACATGCATTGTGAGTTCAAAAATACTAGATATCAAGATGATGGAGTGGTTAAGGGGAAGTAGAAGTTACTAAGATGAATCACATAAAATGAACGTAGCAGAAATGAGGGTGCTTAAGTGGATGTGTCGTAAAACACATAAAGATAGAGTAAGAAATAAAGAAGTTCAAAAAAAAGTACGAGTAGCATCAATCGACACAAAAATTAGGGAAGGGCGGTTGCGGTAGTTTGGACACCTCCATTGACGGCCTACAAATGCCCGTACTAGAAAACTCGATTCAATAGAAACTGAAGAAATTCGACGATGAAGGGGTAGACCGGAGCTAACTTGGGATACATTGATTAGGAGGGATTTAAAGGATTTGGAAAGCACCCCATCAATTGCACTTAATCGAGCACAATGGAAGAGTTTGATCAATGTAGCCGATCACAACTAATTTGGGATTGAGACTGTATCATTTGTGGCTTTGATTTCAGATTTGAGATCTTTTCTTTAATGTGCTCACACCTCTCGTCGTCTCGAGGCTTACATTTCCCTTTATTTGGTCAAAACACCTTGGTTTTGGCTTAGTAACTTTCAGACATTTGTATTATGTACAGATTTGATGCCAGGAATGGTGTGATGCAACAAGAAGCTGCCAGATGGTACAGGAATTACATGGAGAGCAGTGAATCTGTGATTGCAATTACAAATAGACATTCTGATTTCTGAACTTGTAGAAGTAACTACAGGCTGGTCTTGCTGTAAGAATTCACCTTAAACTGAACAGGCATCAACACAAAATAATTTTCATTATAATCATCATGATGTTGCTTAATTGAGCTGAGTGGAAGCATTTGATCCATGTAGTCGACCCTAACTAATTTGGGATGGAGGTTACGCTGCTGCTAACTTTTATGATTATCAGGAAATGAATACTTCTGGTTAGAATGTTAAAGCCAAGAAAACCTTTTTTTGTAGTACAAAACATATGAACACGAGATGAATCAAAGTAAAAGCTAAAGGAAGAAATATGGTCATACATTATACAACATAAGCATAATTTCCAGATGATCAGAACTGCAGTGTTATTCTTCTTGGCAATTAAAATATGTCGTAATTAAGTGTCTCACACTTTTACTTAAAAAAAGTGTTAAATTCCTGTCAACATCGAGTAATAACACATCTAACATTTACTGCTTCTTTATTAAACAATTCTGGTTTATTCTAGTTAAACAAGGGAAGAAGATTGTAGAAAAATGAGAATAGCATACAAGTACAATTACTTTATTATGGAATTCTCCTAATAAACAAGTAAGCCAGAGAGTAGGAAATTAAAAATTGCTAAAATATGGCATTGATCTGTGGAATGTTACATTCCTTCAAATGCTTCTCAAATGTTAGTTGTGATAATCTAGTACCTTCAAAGAGTAATAACACACCTAACATTTACTGTTTCTTTATTAAACAATTCTGGTTTATTCTAGTTAAACAAGGGAAGAAGATTGTAGAAAAATGACAATAACATACAAGTACAACTAATTTTATTATGGAATTCTCCTAATAAACAAGTAAGCCAGAGAGTAAGAAATTAAAAATTGCTAAAATATGGCATTGATCTGTGGAATGTTACATTCCTTCAAATGCTTCTCAAATGTTAGTTGTGATAATCTAGTACCTTCAGGGAAACATCATACATGCGACAATTAATTTAGCTAACCAAGATGCATAAACTACTAGATTATTCACTTGTAAGTTGTAACAATAATTACGAAAATAAAAGAAAGACCAAGCAACATACCCATTATGATCCCTTGTGCTCCTCTATAGTATGAAGTTGTCAGTGTTCTAAATCTCTCCTGTCCAGCTACGTAATGAAAAAAGAGATTTTGTCATTGGGGTCCCAACTGATCATGCTATCTCATGGAAATAAGTGCAAGCAAATGGTCAAATACGTTTTCTCCTTCTGCTTTAGCGCAATTCAGAATAAACAATATTGCAGTATTATCAAAAAGAGTAAGAAGAAGATACAACACAATGTAGCTCTTTTAGTGCAGACACGAGATAAAAGAAAAAGTTGTTCAAATAAGTGTGCAGTCCTGATAATATTTCAAATCCATAGCAATGCTGAGTTCTGCTATCAGGTCATAGCTTTCCACGGCTCCATAATCTAATGTTTAAAAATTGTGATACGACCTCAAATCAATATAGTGATAGAAGACCACAACAATGTGGGTGTGAGTCATCAAGTTAGTTACAGGAGAAGTTAAGTGAGTACTTTAGAATTGGTAGTATAAATAGATGTGGTAAGGTAGAGAAAGAGAGGGAAATCATCTTGAATGTAATTTATGAACTCTTAGAAGTTTGGTTGAGAGAGTTTTAAGACTCTTCTCTGGGCTTACTTTTGTGTTCTTGTAATCACTGTTGAATTCTCAAATCAAACGATCAACATTAGTACTCTATCAAATTGATTAGCATATATTCTCTTTTCAAAGTAAACTAACCTTTGACCTTCCTAATGCACCTTCTAAAAAATTATTGAAATAGCCAGATGTTGCGAAAATGAGGAGCAAGAGCTTTCTAAAAAAATCTCAAAATAAAACTGCAAAGGCTAAAAGTCAAAACTTGTGTCTACATTGGGTAGTAATTGTTATCTCCAAACAATCTGTAATGATCTCTTATACTATAAATAAAACGAAGTACTATAAATTGAAAACATAACTGAATAAATAAATTAAAATCTAACCGGAGGCTTGCGAATTTCGCAATGTTCTAAGACAAAAAATTTCCCACGATTTGGTGATTAATCCACTTCAGAAATATGTCCCCAGGATTCAACCAGAGTGCACTTCCAAATTCAAAGATCACCAAATTTGGAAGTCTACCTAACTGTACTCTTCTTCTCTCTCACAATAATTATAATTTTGAAAATCACAAATTGAATCAATAATTCGTGTTTGAGTAAGACTTAAATAGACATTGAAGATTTGTCTTCAAACAACACATCCCCTAATTTTGAAATATAAAAAACTCGTTGGGTTCAGCAGTCACAATTGTTAACATACTCCAATAGAAATAACCCTAAAATAGTTAAAAAAAAATTAGAAAATTAATTACAATTAATTAATTTCAAAATTTAAAAAACTTTGTAGTAAAAAATAAAATCATGTTTGATAGCCAACCAAGTCAAAGCCCAAAGGGCCCAAGGCCCAAGGCCCATCTTTAACTTAAAATGTATATGGGTCACTGTACTACCCATGTACACCCATGTGCACCCATTGGGTCACTCACTCCAACCCTTTGCCTCAAAACAAAGTTAGTTGGGTTGCTTTCACATATAAAGCAAGAAAGAGCTTTTTGGTTTTCCAATGTGGGACTAATGTTTTCTTTCAAAACACATGAACAACAAGTCTTTTTGTTCCAACAATACCCCACATTTGAATAGAAAACATTACGTCACTCCACATCTCTATTCGAATTTGGCTTTCAAATATAGTTAAAATTACAAAACACAAGAGAGAGAAGTATTATGTAATGTTGTCAGGAAAAATGTCTAAAGACTTGAACTTTACCCTAGTAAAACATATCGGACTTAGTCACGTAGTGGATATAGAAGATCTTGAACTGTTCACTTTTTGTAGTAAATTGATACAATACGACTAATGCATGTCACAATAATTAAAGTACGATTTATACATTTTTGTCCATTTTGGTCCCGGACGCGTCCCGATTTCATGATAACTTTGGAGAGTTTAGCCTGTCTCATTCTCATAAATGCGACCCCATATTTACTATAATATAGGTGACAATTTTTGTTGTCATTAAATGTAAAAACATACCCTTAACGTCTTCACAACACACATTATATCTTAGGAATGAGTAAAAGTGTGTTCTACTTCAAGTCTCATCTAACCAGTTTGCCTATTGAACCTAGACCATGGGATCTCCAATCAGCTAGGTTAGGTTTCCGCCAGACTTAACTCATTTTATAGGCTTTAGACTCATTCCCCTCGATAACAACATGACTTGATCTCTTGGTAAGCTTTTTGTCATAGGATCTGCAATATTTTCCTTTGACTTTACATAATCTATACTAATTACTCCAATTGACAGTAATTGTCTTATAGTATTATGTCGACGCCTTATATGTCTTGACTTACCATTGTATACATTATTTTTGGCTTTAGCTGCGATACTATCACAATATATACATATCGATGACACTGGTTTTGACCAGAATGGAATAACTTCTAGAAAATTTCTTAGCCATTCAGCTTCTTCGGTAGCTTTATCCAAGGCTATAAATTCTAATTCCATTGTCGAACGTGCTATACATGTATGCTTTGTTGATTTCTATGAAATCGCAGCTCCTCCCAAAGTAAATATATATCCACTAGTTGACTTAGTTTCTGTATTATCATAAACAAGGATCGAAACTTCGACTTCGCCGTATAATTCACTCTTGTGAAAATCAGAATTAATTCGGAGAAGTTAAATTCACTTCGGAGAATTTTTGTAAAAATTCGCCAACTTAGAGAAGTTTAATTGTTATTTAAATGAAATGTATACATATTTTGTTTGGGTTTCTAAATTTGTATTTTGTATGTATATTGTATAAATAAATAAGTTTGTCTATGTTTATAAACTGTTTTTTTTTTTTTTTTTTTTTTTTTTTTTTTTTTTGGCTTGACGAAAAAAATATATTGTATACATTTTTTTGTTTCATTTTCAGATTTTTTTTTTTTTTTTTTGGTGAGCAATACGCAAACCATATGTCCCAAATATTAAGTAGACTTAAAAAAATACTGGTATGTAAGTTTGTTTGATCAAGACTTAATTCATCAACTATAAAATTATGCAAACGAATCTCTATGCAAATATCAAAGGCTTACCCAACAAAGTGAAGATGATGTGTCCCAATGTATCACCCGGTTTGCCCAAATTAAAAGGCCTTTCTAATCAATGCTTTCAATGTTTCGTGTCACACAAGCAAGAAACCACTCCCAACCTCTTCTTCGTTCTTCACCAACTCCACCACTCCAGCAAGCTTCCCTTCGACCTATTCGTCTTCGTCTTCGTCTTCGTCAGTCGTCACCAACTCCTCCAGTCCTCCAGCGCTCCACTTCGACTCTTCACCAACTCCTCCACAGCTCCACTCCATCAGGCTTCTTCTTCTTCGACCTCTTCGTCTTCGTCTTCGTCTTCGTCTTCACCAACTCCTCTACTCCTTCAACGCTCCACTTCGATCTCTTTGTTTTCGACTCTTCACGAACTCCTCGACTCCTTCAGCAGGTTGCAACAGTGTCGTTGAGTCTGTCGAGTGTAGACCTCCTCAACCCTTCCCTCCTCTATGCACTCCTCATCTCCCATGAGCCTCTTCCTTCCTCTACCTCTTCGTTTCAACGACCCTCCGCCTCTTAGGCTCCTCAGCCTCCTCCTCACGAACTCAAGTCTCAAGTTGAGGCAAAAATTAGGGCACTGCAATGCCCAAATCAAGAGGTAAGTACGAATATTCCCTGATTTTTAGGGTTTTTCTAATTATTTCGATTATATGGACCGAGTTTTTGTAGTTTCCTTTGTGTTTTTGTTCACCCGTGACGGAAAAAACCAAAAAAAATCGAAGTTTATCTAAAACATCGCCGAATTTTTGCACTTTTGAAACTCACTTTGAATTTCGTTTCGCTCATATAAAAATCGACAAATTTCGCCAAAAATTCGGCGAAATTTGTCTATTTTTTTATCCTTGATCAGAAATCCAGTTAATATCACTATAGCCTTCAAGTACTGGTGGATATTTTGCATAATGCAATCCATAGTATAAAGTATATTTTAAATACCTTAATACTCTAATCAATGCTTCCCAATCATCTTCTTTTGGATTGCTTGTGTATCTACTAAGCCTACTAACTGTATAAGCAATGTCAGGTCTTGTAGAATTCATCAAGTACATCAAACTCCCAATAACTTGGGAATGCTCCAATTGAGAAATTGCATTTCAGTATTTTTCCTAAGTTTACAATTTGCATCAAATGGAGTAGGAGCAGGTTTACAATCAAATTGATTGAACTTCCGTAATATTTTCTAAACATAATGAGATTGAGTAAGGATATATCTGTCATCATTTCTTTTAATTTGAATTCCTAAAATGACATCTGCTTGACCTAAGTCCTTCATGTCAAAATTATAAATCAACATTTTCTTAGTTGAAATGATTATATCCGTATTAGGAGACATGATCAACGTATCATCAACATATAAACATACTATGCGCATGAATTCTTCGTTTACTTAATGTAGACACATTTGTCACATTCATTTATTTTAAATCCATTTGCAATCATAGTATGGCCGAATTTTTCATGCCACTGTTTTGGTGCTTGTTTTAGTCCATATAAAGAATCAACAAGTTTACAAACTTTATTTTCTTGACCTTTAACCACAAATCCTTCAGGTTGTTCCATATAAGTTTCTTCATCTAATTCTCCATTTAAAAATGTTGTTTTTACATCCATTTGATGTATTTCCATATTGTATATGGCTGCAATTGAAATTAGCATCCTGATAGATGTAATTATTGAAATTGGAGAATAAGTATCAAAATAGTCCAACCATTCTTTTTGTCGATATCCTTTAGCCACTAAACGTGCTTTATATTTATCAATCGACCCATCAGCTTTCAATTTTCGTTTAAAAATCCATTTATAACCTATTGGTTTATTACTTGGAGGTAAATCAACCAATTCCCATGTATGGTTATTAAAAATGGATTCTATTTCACTGTTTATGGTTTCTTTCCATAAAACAGCCTCACTAGAAGTCATAGCTTCTTTATATGTTTGTGGTTCAGCTTCAGTCAAAAGGCTAATAAAATCTGGTCCAAAACTTGTTGGAACTCTTGTTCTTTCCCCCTTCTTGGTTTTGCATTTAATTCAGGAACATTAGAAGTGGATGATTTCTCTCGAAATCTCTTGTTTGATGAACTTATTTTTTCTTCTTTACAAACATCCGCAGATTCGATAATTGTATTAACATGAATATCAGTAATCTCAGAATTAATTATCCAGCACTATTGTTAGCAAATCCAATAAACACACAATCTATTGTTTTATGGCCTAACTTAGCTCTCTTAGTGATAGAAACTTGTACCTTTGCTAGACAACCCCACACTTTTAAAATTTTAAAAGTAGGAATTCTACCTTTCCATAATTCATAAGGAGATTTATTTGTCTTCTTAATTGGAATTCTATTTAGAATATAATTCGTTGCAAGTAGTGCCTCACCCCACATGTTGTGGAAGTCCCGAACTATTTAACATGGAGTTTATCATGTCTTTGAAAGTTCTATTTTTTCTTTCTGCGACACCATTCTATTGAGGTGTATATGGTGTCGTAATTTGGTGTATAATTCCATGGCCACTGCAAAATTCAGCAAATTCAGTGGATTCGTATTCATCGCCCCTATATGTTCTAATTGCTTTTTATCTTTTTGTCTAATTGATACTCCACTTCTGCTTTATACGTCTTAAACATATCAAAAGCTTCATCTTTAGGTTTAATCAAGTAGACATAGCAATATTTACTACAATCATCAATAAAAGCGATGTAGCAATTCTTCCCACCACGTGTACATGTTGATTTATAATTGCAAAGGTCGCTATGAATTAATTCCAACAATTCATTTGACCTTCCCTGAATTGGTTTAAAGTTTGTCTAGCAAATTTCGATTCAGTGCAAATCCCGCATTTTTGCTTGAAATCAAAATTTAACTTAGGCAATAAATCCATATTTACCATCCTATGTTTAGATCGATTGTTTACATGGCCTAATCTAGCATACCAAATATCATATGAATCCACGATATAAACAGAAGAATTCATTTTATTCATAGCATTAGTAGCCATTACATTCAGTTTCAACATGCCATTGGCTAAGTACCCCCTACCTATATAGTCAATACTCTTACTTAGTACAAGCTTTTCAAACTCAAATACAAGTTTGAATTCCTTTTGGTAAGGAGAGGACCCGAAATTAAGTTCTTCCTTATTTCAGGAACATATAAGACATCAATTAAAGTAAGAACTTTTCCAGAACTAAATTTCAACAAGACTTTTCCTTTCCCTTTGACACTTGAAGTGGATGAATTGCCCATGTAAAGTTTTTCATCACTGATGATATCATCAAAGGTTGAAAACAGACTGTTTTCGTCGCATATGTGCCTAGTAGCACTTATGTCAATCCACCAACCTTAACATTGTCAATCATATTGACTTAAAAAATTACAGCAACCAAGTCTTCATCAGTAGTAGTGACATTGGCCTGATTATGTTGAATTGAATTTCTAGCAGTTTGGTCTTTGCAGTGACGACATTCTTGAGCCTTGTGTCCCAGTTTTCCACACACCCAACAATTGTCTTTTATCTTCTTAAAAGGCTTGGCTTTGGGTGCAAGACTGTTGACACTTTTTGTAAAAGTTTTCTTGCATTGTTCTTCTGAAACTTAGACCTTGATGACCCTCCTTCAACCATGTTTGTCTTAGCAGTAAAGGTAGGTACTTCAAATTTATCTCTCTTGCGGTGATCTTCTTCAACTCGAGGCCTCATAATCAAGTCCTCTAAAGTCATCTCCCTCCTTTTATGCTTCAAATAGATCTTAAAATCTTTCCATGAAGAACGTAATTTTTCAATAATTGCACCAACTTGGAAATGTTCATTGATAGAACACCCCTCCGAATGCAACTCATGAATCAAAACTTGAATCTCTTCTACTTGCTTGACTACATTTTTGGAGTCCATCATGACATACTTGAGAAACTTTCCAATGACGAATTTCTTCGCCCCGACATCTTCAGTTTTATATTTCCTCTCAAGCATATCCTAAACTTGCTTTGTTGTTTTATATAAGAATATATATCATATAAATTATCATCCAGGACAATTCATGATGTAATTTCTACAAAGAAAGTCGGAATTTCTCCAAGCCTCTATGGACAACAAAGTTTCCTTACTAAGAGGATCCTCATTTGTCTTAGGCTCTTCCTCCCTTACAATATTAGCAAGGTTGAGGGTTGTCAAGTAGAACAACATCTTTTGTTGCCACCTCTTAAAATCCATTCCTTTGAACTTCTCAGGCTTTTTTTCATGCCTCTTGAAATCCACTCCCTTGGTTTTCTCAGGCATTTCTTCATGCTTCTTAGAGTTGTTAGAACTCGATTGTTCTGCCATCTTTCAGAATTTCTGAAATGCAACACAACAAAACAAAATCTTAGAAATTCTGAATTTCTCAAATAGAGATATAATTCTGTCTTAGATTGTTGAAACAAAAAGACTTGTAGTTCATGTATTTAGAAAGAAAACATTAGTCCCACATTGGAAAACCAATAAGCTCTTTCTTGCTTTATATGTGAAAGCAACCCAACTAACTTTGTTTTGAGGCAAAGGGTTGGAGTGAGTGACCCAATGGGTGCACATGGGTGTACATGGGTAGTAGGGTGACCCATATACATTTGAAGTCAAAGATGGATGGGCCTTGGGCCTTGGGCCTTAGGTCCTTTGGGCTTTGGCTTGGTTGGCTATCAAACGTGATTTTATTTTTACTACAAAATTTTTTAAATTTCGAAATTAATTAATAGTAATTAATTTTCGAATTTATTTAACTGTTTTACAGTTATTTCTGTTGGAGTATGTAACAGTTGTGATGTTGAACCCAACGGATTTTTTTTATTTCGAAATTAAGGGATGTGTTGTTTGAAGACAACTCTTCAATGTCTATTTAAGTCTTACTCAAAAACAAATTATTGATTCAATTCGTGATTTTCGAAATAATAATTATTGTAAGTGAGAAGAAGAGTACAATTAGGCAGACTTCCAAATTTGGTGATCTTTGGATTTGGAAGTGCACTCTGGTTGCATCCTGGTGACAGATTTCTGAAGTGGATTAATCACCAAATCATGGAAAAAATTGTCTTAGGACATTGCGAAATTCGCAAGCCTCCAGTTAGATTTTAATTTATTTATTCAGTTATGTTTTCAATTTATAGTAATTCGTTTTATTTATAGTATAAGAGGTCATTACAGATTGTTTGGAGATAATAGTAATAGCATGAATCTAGTTAACATTTGAAATTAGTTTGCAGTTCAAAAAAGATGGAAAAAAAAAAGACGTATATGTTACTGAATCAAGATGGAAAACAGGTATAAGAATTGACAATGAAAATATCAGTGAGAATAAATAATTACAAAGAGCATGCTTCTTAGGTAAACAAAAAGATAGATACAAATATAACTTCTCAGCAATTCCAACTCTACTTGACTACAAAATGTCTAAAATGTACAGAAGTTAGAACCATCGATGGAATATACTGCGGGGTCATTACATTCCCGTTAAATATGCAGTTATAGCAAATTATCATGTTGCCATCTAGCAAGTTAATATCAGTAATTAGCTTTAATAGAAAGTTCCCTTAATGCAAACCAACCAATATGCTTTTGAATTAATATAAAAAAATGGCCGGGTTTCAGATAAGGAACATTTGCAAATCGAACGAGAACTTAGAACTAGTTTTATCTTGAGATCAACTCCTAAAGAAGCAAATATGAAAGGAGTAAAGATATCCAAGTTTTAGAGATAACAAGATCACATCTGACATAAGATTTATTGACAAAAAAGCCAGTAAACAAGTTTATTAAAAAAAATAAAAATAAAGATGATGATGATGATGGTAAATACCAGTGTCCCATATCGCAAGCTTCAACTTTTTACCCCCAAGAGTAACTAGTTTTATCTTGAAATCAACTCCTAAAGAAGCAAATATGGAAAGGAGTAAGGAATTAAGGATATCCAATTAAACAAGAAAAAGACTAAGATAATTAATTATATTAATTATGTTGCATGCCTGTCCTTATTTGATTCAATCCATGCAAATGCCATTACTTCAAACATAATGAAGGCACCTTCAAGAAAGAAACATAACGAAGACATTTGTTTACACTTCAAAAGGGTGTAAAATTCGCCCCCAAGGGTTGTGGTGGAGTGCCTACGAACTGGGCTTTAGTGTTCTGACTAAGGCAGAGGTGATGAGATCGATTCATGGCAACTGCACCATTTTCCTCTGACATTTGGGTTAGTGGTAGGGGTGCTCTCCTAGCTCCCGTGGGATTAGTCAGGCCTTAATCGGGAGGGGCCGAGGCGGTTCAAACTCCCACGGTCATAAAAAAAGGGTGTAAAATTACCTAAATTTCATGCATCAATCAATAATTATCCTAGAAGATGAACAAAAATGTTTAATTTCAGCTTTAATACTTCTAGTCAATAATCATGAAAGTCCAAATATTTTTCATTATTGCATATTGAATTTCTCAGAATCACAGTTATCTTCAAAAATTGAAAAGAAATGTAAAATTCAGAAATGGGTCTAACCGATTGTGGGTGAGAGATCTTCAAAGTTATTGGATGTGAAACTCTGAAGGAGACTGCTCTTCCCAACACCAGAATCTCCAATCAACAACAGCTTGAACAAATGATCGAAATCGGGCTGGCTTGAATCCGATAAGTCATCCATCACATACACGCTTTCTGATCAATCGAGGGTAACATAGAACGAAAACCCAATTGAACAAAATCACTCACAAATCCCCAAAACCCAGAAAGAAATTGCATGCATCAATTAGAGAGACCCAGATCGTATCCCAGATTCTAGAAGAACAAACAAGCATCCGAAATCCAAGGAGGCCTAAGAGAAACCAGGGAAAGCCCCTTTTATAAGTTTTGCTCGCTATAATATCATTTGGTCCCTAAACTTTCACACTTTTCTTGATTTGATAGTTCACTTTTAGTAGTGGAACTTTCATTTTTATCTACTTTAAAACATTTTGTTAAGTTACAGGCTAACGGTTGTAGATGAAAAGGTTCTCGAGCGGTTCGTGATCGGGTTTTTAGATTTATAAATTGATTATGAATTGCATTTATGAACCGCTTATGAACCTTTGTGTTAGCAATCGTCACTCTGCAATTTAGTAAAAGGACTTAAAATAGAGAATAGAAAGTTAAGGGATTAAAAGTGAATTGATGAAAGTTTGAAGACCAAACTAAGAAAAACGTGAAAGTTCAAGGACAACCTTAAAACTAAACACGGGTGGGCCTTTAAATTCAATTTGTTGGACCCACCGTCCACACGACTCAAATCGAAATGTCCATTAACAAATCAAGTTTTTTTTCCCTCTTTGGAAATTTAGTTGTGGATAATTTTTGTTTTAATAAAAACTAAATGAACATTCAATAGATAATGAGGCCCGCTATGGGCACCCCACCAATTCATGAAGGCACCCATATTTTTTCTCATTTTCCCATCTAAAATGTAAATGACTATTTTGCCCCTTCATATATACTCACTCAAACCCCACAAACCATTTTCAAAGCAAAACTAGGACACCCCACCACCTTGGATCACAAGTGAAACCTAAAGCCACAATGTGTTTTTAGCGAGCGTGTATCGATTCTTGCGTCTTGACATCATCGACAACGAGGTAACAATGTTTGACAACCATATGAAGCTTTGAAGGAAGCTGTTTTTGGATCAAAAGCGTGAAATTGATGATTTGGTTTGTCAACGTAGTTTGGTAAATTCGACCAATCGAACTTGTTTGCACTATAAAATGGAGGATTGTCTTGCAATGGTGCAAGAGGAGGTAGAACAAGAGGTAATTGTTGAAATTTAATGTGTTTTATTTGCGGTTTCTCAAATTTCGAGACGATTTTTCACGGGCGCGATTGATTCGGCCTCTCGCAGACCGAGAGTTATACAAACGTCTCGGTCAACATCCACCGAAACTTGTACGTAGTTCACGTCATGATGTGAACGAAACGAAGTCATAGTCTCGGTATGGAACGACCGAGACTATTTCGTAGGTCTCGGTTGGACATGAACGAAACTGCACTTATAGTCTCGGACCTGTACAACCGAAGACTTGGATTTTTGGGTTTTTTGGTGAATTTACTGTGCATTTTGGTTGATCATAATGTTACAATGTTTGCATTGCAGGTAATGCCGGTTTCTACTTTATTTCCAAACTACAAGGATGCGTTTACACCTTGTAGGCCATTCCCATCTAGAGAATCGACAATTTCATGGCTTCAAATGATAGGTCGGGAGAACAAGTTTGTGTTAGTAACGAAGCACTCTGATGCCGGAGGGATTAAGCGCAGGGGAAGGGTGAAACTTGCGTGTGAGAGGTTTGGTACATATAGGGGAATGTCGCAAAGAGTTGGGAAAGGTAAAGCGGCAAAAATTGCTTTGAAACCAAGAAATGAAGAAGAGGAAACGGGGAGGACTCAAACCGGTACAAAGAAATGTGGATGCCCTTTCCTTATTAACATCAAGGAAAATGCTGACTCTTTATGGTATGTCACTGTCATATGTGGGAGGCACAATCACGACCCCCGCGAAAAACTTGGACGACCACTCATTTGTCGGAAGATTGGATAAGGGGGAGAAGGAGGTTGCGGTGCAGATGACAAAGGGTAATGTGAAGCCAAGAGACATCCTCAATACGTCGAAGCAAATAGATATTACAAACGTATCGATAATGCAGACAATATATAATGCACGACAAAAATTTCGAATTGAGGATGCGGGTGGGAGGACTCAAATGCAACAACTATTGCACATATTGGAGAAGAATAAGTGGATGTCGTGGCATAGGAAGCATCCCGATACGAATGTCGTCACCGATTTATTTTGGTCACATCCTGATTCAATCAAGTTGCTAAGGTGTTTCTCATCGGTAATTTTGATGGATTGCACGTACAAAACAAATAGGTATTGAATGCCATTATTGGAGATTGTTGGCATCACTTCTACGCATTTGATGTTCTCCGTTGGGTTTGGTTTCATATCAACGAAGACTCATGCAAATTATCTTTGGGCACTGGAGAACTTGAGATCCAATTTGGATGGGTGGCCTAAACCTGACGTGTTCGTTACGGATCGGGAGTTAGGCCTTATTAGTGCCATCGAATAAGTATTTTCCATCATCGTCTCACCTTCTTTGCTCTTGACACATCGACAAAGTAGTATTGACCAAGACTAAGAAGATGCTCGAGGATAACGAAGGCTTCGTTCGTTTCATGGATAGGTGGACGAGTGTGATGTATGCTAAGTCGGAGGCCTTATTCGAACTTAGGATGAATGACTTGCGTTGTGAGTTCGGGAATGTGAAGGGTCTTACTGATTACTTGGATAACACACGGGTAAAGACCTACAAAGAGAAATTTGTACCGGCATGGACAAATCGAATTATGCACTTTGGGGAAACAACGACACAGAGGATTGAGTCCACGCATCCACTCTGAAGCTACATCTTGGCAACAGTCAGGCAAATTTTGAGACTTTGTGGAGTGTGGTTGATGGTATCCTTAGGATCCAACATAACAACATCAATGCATCATTTGAGCTCAGTATGAATGTGGTCCAACATGAATATTTTGATGAGTTATATCGCCGATTGCGTGGTTATGTCTCTCAACGGGCGCTTAAGTTAATTAGAGATGAATTGACTCGTGGAGAGGATGTTGGACACGATTCAACTCGTTGTGGTTGCGAGATACGTACCACACATGGCCTTCCTTGTACACACAAGCTAAACCTTCATAAATTTGCTGGGTCACCCATCCCTCTCGAGGACATTCATGTGTACTGGCGAAAGTTGAGTATGATACCTGAGAATCCTGTGGATCGGTCTGGGTATAATGTGCACGATGAGATTGAAAGGGTGTTGCAAAAGTTTCATGCTTGCACTGATGAGGACGATCACATCAGGATTATTCAGCAGCTCAGGGAGATTAGTCGACCTTTGTCTACACCGGGAGTTGTGCCACCTACGAAAATAAAGACAAAGGGAAGGACACCGGGGTCTTCAATCGGAAGTATGTTGAAAAGAGGAAGTAAGACAGGATCAAAGAGAAAACACGATAAAGACGATTCTTCGACGACAAGATTGTCTAGCGGATTTGAGTACGTACTATCAATAGAAGAGGCTTCTAGTTCGAGGACAAAGAAAAATAAAGTGGGGCCTAAAATGCGTCGTACAAGTCGACGCACCCAAAGTGCATCTAACATGGCTTATGCTCATTGCATAGAATCGGATTGGTTGCCATATGTTGAGAGCACTATCGATGTGCTACCGATGGAAATTGTGGATATCGGTGTGTTGCCTCCGGGCTAGGACTTTCCGATGTAGACGGTTGGAGGATAGTACGTTGAAGGATGTTTGATGAGATAATCGGGTATGAAAACCTTTGGCGGGAAGTGCTTGGAACGAGTTACGAGAATGTCAAGACTGCTGTGCATTGTCCAGATAATCATGTTGTGCCTCTTTCAAAGAATGGTTGACACTTCCAGACATTGGATTGTTAATATCAACGGCCTTTAATGTCATTCTAGTAAACCTCTCGCATGGTAGTGTCTCGACATTTCTACCTCTACGTAGTGCTCCACCGTTGTCGTTACATAGCAGACTTATCATTGCCATGATTAATGAAAGGAATATCCATTGGGTTAAGTTCGTAGATTTTTTGTGAATTGTTTTGTTTCACCCTTAATCGGGTATGTGACAATAGCTTCTCTGTTCTACTTTTGACTTTGACAGGTGAAGTTGATTGTGAATGCACCGCCGCCATCCTTATATCCATCGTGGGATCGGTATGTTGAAGAGTGCGCAAAAGGTTGGCGAGATGGATTCGTAATTCGAGATATCGTGCCCGTTGTAACTTCTGAAGAAGGCACGCTTTCCGTGGTAGATTTAGGTACACCGTAGTATAAAACATGTATCTAAGTACGAGTGTGTTGTAAATTTTGTTAACTGTAAACATTGTAAAATAGTTTTATTGATATTTTATGGTTTTTCCTCGTGCAAAATTATCCTCTCAACATAGCCCGTCCGTCACCCACTAAATAGTCTCGGCATTTATCTACCGAAACCTAACTAATTTCTCGGCACAACATTACCGATAGTGATGTTTGTCTATGTAATCTGTCAATTTCCAGCAACGACTCGTTGACCCGTGCGCGACCCGATGAGACAATTCTCTGTTACGCAGAACCAAGACTAAACAAACATTCTCGGACCTGTATACCGAAACTAAACGTTGAGGTTTAACTGAAAACATGGTCAGCACGTTTTAATGTTATGTTATTATGTATGTCGATCATCGCACGAAACGGCTCGTCGACCCGTGCGTGACCCGACTGGTCTAGTCTCGGTTGTTACTAACCGAAACGCTGTCTTTAGTTTCGTTCATGAATGACCGACACATTACATAATATCGGGTCATTGGAAGTTCTCGGAGGGACATTTCCGAGAGTGCTTGGAATGTGTCGGTTGTTTGATTCCGTGAATTCCCATAAGGTGTCGGCTCTGAATGACCGAGATACTACCTGTTCCAAAATTGCTATGTAATCTAAACCAGAATTAAGAAAAAAATGACGCGACACCGACGATAGCACCAACACTTCAGAAAGGATCAAATTGTACACCGAAAAACATCATGTTTCATCATCCAACATACTATCCAACATTCCACAAGTGGGCCTAGTTCCTCAAACTAAGAAAAATAACAAGTTTCATGCAACATTCATCGAATTATCCACCATATTATCCAACATTCATCAAATTTTTCCTCAAACAGTCATTGTGGGCCTAGTTCCTCAAACCAGAAAAATTACAAGTTTCCTCAAACAGTCATTGCTTTGGCTTCTTCAAATTTCTCCTTTGGTATTCCTTGCCATGCATTCTTTTAGGGGGGCGAGCATCAACCGTTGCGGGCGGAGCATTAGCCGGGGTGGAGTGTGTAGAAGTGTTATCGTGCTGGGACTCCTTAGGGCCTGTTTCGGTAGGGGCGGATGTGTCGGTTGTGCCGATTGCGGTGGTTGGAGTGGTAGTAGTGGTGGTGGTGGGACCGATACTCCTCCCCGAAAGGAAATTGACGATGTCACTGGCCATTTTCCTCGTAGAATCTAGCGTACACAACTCCGGCGGGAGGTCCATCCATCTTAATGCCGCGTCCAACGCACGCCTATTACGCTGATGAAAAGAAAAAAGGTTAGTGTTAATGTAATACATATCGAGATTTCAAGAAATTGCACGTACTTCTACATAATACATATAACACATTCAATACCTCCAGTAGCTCATTGTCAGCGATGGTTGTGGCGACCATCTCTTCGTCCTCATAGCGCGGGTTGGTGATCACTGGGTGAGACACTTTGAGGAACCAAGGTAGGTAGTCCGGTGTAGCCAAAAACTCGAACTCTGCCTTATCACCACGAACTTCGGGGGCCAACAAATGGTTCCGCCAACGCTCCCAATTGTCTTGTTGGAACCCATACTTGACCGAATATTTGTTCGCAGACGGGCTTCGATGTGTTTCCAATGGGCGGTACGAAGGATCTGGTATAGATTGCACGTGGCCAAACTGTCTCAGAATGCTATCCGGATGGTAGGGCTCCACTACATCCACGTACTTCAGTGTCCCACTGTAGAAGGCCATCGCGTGCACAACTCCATTATCCCTGTAATTAACATATGGGTCCCAAGTGACCTAATCAAACATAGACAACCATTATTAGTAACCATACACTAGATGCAACATTAAGATCCGGATTTGGCTAAATATCTCACCTCACTAGGTCGCAACCTATCCAACGTTCTCCTAATGGACCCGACCTTGTCAATATTCATCACGGTCTGGTGCTTTTGAATTCATCTACATACATGAGGTTGCACGTAGTCCATGTATTTCGCATTGGGTATGGTGAGCCCAAGTTTGAAATAGTCGTACACCCATCCCTGCAAATAGATACAACGTAAGTTAGTCCGAAAATGCAAAAATTAATAATAATTATACCCTAAACAATGTAAGTCAATTTTGTAATAAACCTCAAGTAATGTGAGGTAGCCGGCAATCTGAGAAACTTGTAATCTGGTGGCAGACCCCAAGTGTCGGTACAAGTACGCCAATGCAGCTGCACCCCATGCGTACTTTCCCACGTCGTCCAAATCTTCTAGAAGCTTCAACAACGCGATAGATACCCGAGATCCACTCTTATCCGCAAACATGGTGCAAGAAAGTAGATACAACAAGTACGCTTGGGCTGTGCATTCCACAAGAGGATAAGTTGTGTTCCTCGAACCAGCTTTGGGGCACCATCGACACTTTAACCGACATTTTCGCACTGTGAGCCCCTTGTCGATATTCACTTCCTCCTCAGCCTCTTCAATGTTAACCCCAAGTAGTTTCGAGACCAGCTTAATAGCATCCGAGCTAGATTCCTCCGTGTACCTCACGAAGTTCTCAACTGCCACCACTTTGCTCGTCACAGGAATCTTCAAGAGGATGCTCACATCCTTCAAGGAGATTGACATTTCACCAAATGGTAACTGAAATGTGTTTGTCTCCGGCTGCCACCGCTCCACAAATGCAGATAACCTCCTTGTTAGCCTTACGGTATGAACAGTCTATCAGCGTATTCAACCCAAAATGCTGAATAATCCTCTGAATGCCCTCGGTATCAGGGTGGCACGACTGTAAATCCCATTCTTGGATCTGAGCTCCGTGATTGATACACTTGAGTACCGGACGCTCCGCAACAACAAAAACATCTCATCAGCTTAGTGAAAACCCTAAGTTTTTAAGTACTCCATTCAATGAAACTTTATATACCTCATTGCTCCAAATCGCTAATGCGACATGATCCTTAAAGGTCTTCAACAGAGCACCGTCTAAAGGACCACCGGGGAAAGGAGAGCGCATTTCTACACGCCCTTATGACTCTCCTTCATTATGGCCACCTCCACCACTAGTACTCCCACCCACATTACGATCAGTTTCCGTGGTGTTCGCCGCCGCTGATGAGTCACTACAACTAGACTCCGATGCATGAGCCTCCTCTTCGCCTCGGGCAACAAGATCTTTTCGTCGCTGCGTGTCGATGTTGGAACCCTCATCGTGCAATTGTAAATTCCTTGCACGATTTCCATCAATCTTAGCCTTTCCCTTAACTTCTACATTCTCCTTCTCTTTCTCTTTTCGATAATATGCAGTCGGGGGTCTCCGGCTGCCTCGCCCACAGTTACCCCTCGACACCTCGACACCAACCTCCTCCCTAGTCACCGGGGTTTTCGAACGAGCCATACCTGAAAACACTACAACATGTAAGTGCCTGGAGCATAAACAAAAGTACAATTCAAAAAAAATGAACAAAATCTGCCATTTCTATAGTCTCGTTCAAGCAGGTTAGAGAAAAACCTTAAAATATCGGTGACGCATAACTGAGAAAGGAATAAAAGTCTCGGTAATGGACAACCGAGATAAATGCTACGTTCTCGGTTGTACATCACCGACACGACATAAACTATACACTTCGACTTACTCTCGTGATGTGGTGACCGAGACGACAATAAAAGTCTCGGTAATGGACAACCGAGAGATATTCTACATTCGCGGTTGTACATCACCGACATGACATAAACTATACACTAATGGTTACTCTCGTGAAGTGGTGAGCGAGATAACACAATTACTCTCGGCCATTTGTTGTCGAGACTGTTTAAACTATTCTGGCCTGTCTGGCCGAGAACCACGAGTTCCCAAAAATTTTCCCTCAGTCTCGGCCATGCTTGGCGAGACTGTAAATAAACTCTCTGGCCTGTGTGGCCGAGAGCCACGACTTTCCAATAAATGAACCATTGAATGCACCGCCACACAAACATAACAACTACTCTACCAAATGCAACTTAATTAGACTATCAACGTACCTTCAAACGATCGATTTCACGACTTGAGTGTGTGAACGAAGAACTTGAACCGAGCCTTAATGTGGAGACGAAATCGACCAATACCTAGAGCCTTCAAACTCGAAAAACGTCCTACAACAGAGGAGAGAGACGGAGAGGAACGAAGACAAATGACTCTCGGGATTGCTTGCTCGTTCGTTCAAGAGAGTATTGGTTGCTTCAAGAGGACGGTGGTGGGGTGCCTCTGTTTTGAACGAGGGGTATTTTCGGGATTTCGGCCCTAATTTTTGGGTGCCCTTGGTAATATGCTTTGTGCCCTCAACAAGAGGGTGCCTTCATGAATTGGTGGGGTGCCCATAGCGGGCCTCTAGATAATATGGCTTCTTGATACTTGTGTACACATTTAAAACTCACTAATGTTGCTATCAAAATGATCATTAGATCAAAATTCAATAGTCAAAAAGAAAAATTGTGGCGGCCCAGCGCCCCGAGGTCACCGGGTGTGTAGAGTGTGGGTCCCGCTGCCACCCCCGCAGTCCTGCCACGTCACTAATCTGTTTGGTCCCACTCACCGTTGTCGTCCATTGCCACGTCAGTACTCCTTGTAGTGCGTGCTAACTCATTAATCAATTATTAAGTTATTCAATCCTTCGGTTAATTAACTACTATTCGTTGTGTTAAGTTAGCCTTATTATCCGTCCTTTTCTTAGTTCTTAAACATGTCGAGTATTTTATAGGAATTTATCATGTTAAATTAAAAAAATTAAGCGGAAGACTTAAATAGCATGAAATATAGTGCATATATAAAGTTAATGTCAAGCATATCACATCCTAGTGTGGAAAACTTGGAAATAAGTAAACTTTATATCAGGCGACAAAAGTAAATATATGAATATACAAGTGTCTCAATTCCCTTGATACCCAAAATAAGCAAAATACTACACGTAAGTAGGTCCTGAATAACAGGCAATTAGAGATAGTTGCCTAGGATCCCCTTGCCCGTACTGGTGCTAGGATGTACACTTAATCATCACAACGAAACAAATGACGAGTCTAGTGAGTAAAATCCCAAGGAAATTCACTGAACATTTAAACGATAAGGAATCCAATAATATTATTAAAGAAACATGCAAAAATTAAACATGCAACTATAAAATGGATCATCGCATGCATAAATAACTATAGCGTGCAAATGTGTGTGCACGTCTCGGTCAAACTAGACCATACTTCGTATCTCCAGGACTCTTCCAGTGAACGCACCCATTGGTCCATCACCTAGTCCTCTCGGTGGCCGGTGTAGACCCGCGACGCATAGACGTGTGTGCCGATATAACAGATCGGGTTAGAATACACCGAGGGCCCGAGTACATGTTTTGGTCTAGGGATAGCTCGGACCCCACGTGGACGCCGCAGATAGGTTAGGGGCAACCCTGACTAAGTAATATTAGTTATAAAATTGTCTGATTTATTGCCAAATTTTGATCGGTGTATGTTATTTAATATTGCATAATGCATCGCATGTTTGTATGTATCATGTATGTCGTGTGAGATTATGCGATGGGGATTCGCCTCGAAAATTATGTCGACGCAGGTATTGAGTAGGTGTAGTACGGGTACACAAAATCTTATAATGCTAACTTGAATTAAATGACTAAAACCAAGGTCATTGTGACATAAAGTGGACTAGCAAACTCTAGGCTAAGTCATAATAATTGGGTACACCAAGGATTGGCGCACCTTGTGATGAGTGTCGAGACGTGGGGCACTGGGCGATGGGTAGTTGGGAGTTAGTGGGACACAATTTGATTAAGTATGTGATCAAATATATTAACTATAATATTGATGTACTAAGCTATTTTAAATATATTGGATTTGATTTTTCCTATAGTTAGAAGGAAATAATCTAAGCCATTGATGAACATTAGGATGATCCTAGATTGAGTGATACTAGGTGTTTTAGTGTCTCAATGAAGTCATTAATTTGTGTGTGACATCCTTAATAATGTCCACAAGATCATCCTCGAGATACGTGTTCACATTTAATTACCATCAAACTATATAAACCATACTTAGTGGTTTGTTTAGAAAATCCACTCACCAAAATCATACAAAACAGAGAAAATCTAGATCTGTAGAGTGAAATTTGAGGACTGAATTCATTAATTTGGAGCTAGAATTCATAGATCAAACATAAGGTAATCACTTTCCAATCCCAATTTTCATGAAAATGTAGATTTTGAAGAAAACGAATTTGTAAATCGAATTCTCTGATTTTAGTGTTGTCTTTGTAATTTTTAAGCAAGTTTAATCCATGAAATGTGTTTTAAAACCAAATTTGACACTAAATTGTAAGTTTGAGACTTTATGGATGAAAGTTGGATTTTGACGAATTTGTTAAAATTGGCTTTTGGCATCTATTATGGAGGTGGTTATATGATCCCTTACAAGGAGAGGGTAAAGTCGAATGGCAAAGGAGATGGTCATGGTGTAAAATGACATAATTTCAGAATTGAAACTCTGCCATTCGACATGGATAACGCGCTAGATAGGGTCACTAGTGCGCTATCCATTCTAGGCGTTGTATTGTTTTTCGCTACGAAGAACAATAGCGCGCTAGGCTATGTGTCTAGTGCGCTAATGATAATATACAATTGAATTGTATAAGGGGCTGGTTTGAATGAGAATTTATAATTCTAAAACTTGTTGTAATCAACGTAAAACACTTATAAATGATCCTCGGGGATTACGAGACTGCAATACTACAGTCGGAGTGAGTCGTGGTCGGACTGGAGTGTTTTCGGAGCATCGAAATGCGGTTTGAGGTTTGTAAAATACATTGGAACATCACCTGAGTATTTAATTACTGGTTTACATTGCTTCTATCCATTCTTAGCGTAATATTCTATTCCATTACTATTTTGGACAATTGGTCGAGGTGACTCCCACTGGTATATTCGTTGAGTGTTTATGGTGCGGTAGACTGTAGCACGTGTGACTAAGCCCTCAGTGAATTGCAACCCGAGCTGCTCTCTAGTGCATGTGTCGGTGAAGCGTAGGTTTAGTCCAATCACCGCGAGGAACCAGGTGAAAGAGTAGCGGGGGCACCCACTGAAAGGATCCTAGGGATTCGAAGTACAATCTAGTCTGACCGGGACGAATATACACTTTGTTTATTCACTTGTTATGTATACATGAGATGATCCATTTACAGTTTCATGTTTATATTTCCGCATGTTTATTTAACATTTTCTTGGGCTTCTCTATTTACTTAATGCTCAGTGAATTTCCTTGAGATTTTACTCACTGGACTTGTCATATGTTTTGTTGTGATGGCTGAGTGTGAATCCTAGTATGAGCAGGGGCAAGGGAATCCTAGGCGACTATCTATGATCGCCTACTGTCCAGGACAGTCTCGTACATGTTTAGCTTTTGACATTTTGTTTTATTTAGGGTATCAAGAAGACTAGAGAGACATTGTCATGACCCAAATAATTAATACACGTTTAATTCGTTGATCAGGACCAAATGACCCGTGACGTGGGACCCGCAACGAGATACGTGTCACTACTGAGGCACAGTGGCCGAGGTAAATGTTATATTTGGGTGTTGTATGCCTAGTGTACTGTATATGTGTAGACTACTAAGTCAATTCTATGGGTATGCAGATACCGAGACGAGCAAAGACTTACCTCGTATTGCGTGCCGATGTGGGCACGAGGTAGCAGCTCGTGGGGTAAGCTTAATAAATTAATGTAAATTGGGCACAAACACCACATCTTAAATACATATACATATATAGTAAATGGGCCTAAAGTAGAGAAATTAAATGGGCCTCACTAGATATACATTGAGATACACAAACCATCATCTCTAGACTTGTGTGTCCATATTTAGAGTCACTTACATCTGACACAAGGGACAAGTGCGGTGTTGAAGACCACAAAATGTGTCTCGAGATACGTGTGTGGTTTGTGATGAGTGGTTCACGTGCGAACCATCCTAAACCATATATAAAGTCAATTAACCCCCACTAGTAAATCTCTATCTCATTTAAAAAAAATTGACAGAGAAGAAGAAGAAATTGAAAAGAGGAGAGGAAGAAGGAGAAATGAGAGAGAGAGAGAGAGAAAGAGAGAGAGAGAGAGAGAGAGAGAGAGAGAGAGAGAGAGAGAGAGAGAGAGAGAGAGAGACCGAATAGGCGATCAAGGTGAGTTGATTGTCGTTGTTGGTTGTATCGTTGTTGTTGTCGTGGCCATGGAGGTTCGGCCATGGCCGAACCTCCATGGAGGCCGAGAGGTGTGAGGAGGTAGATGGCAGGGGTGTCTCCCCTGCCATCGAATCCAGTTGGGGTTGGGGTTGGGAGCCAACCCCAAACCTCAAGAGAAAAAAAATTTGCTCCAACCGAACCTGGGACTTTATCCCTGGTCCGTTGGAGAAGATGCACACGCGCGCGCACCGGGCCCAGGCTCGGCCCATGGGGGGAGCCAGGCCCAGGGCCCTGGCCAGGGTCGGGTCCGACCCGGTTGGGTCGACCCGACCCAAATAAAAAAACAAAAAAAGAGAGAAAATAGAAAAGAAATGCTGGAAAAATTGAGAAAATTCCAAAAAAAATAGGAAAAATTTCAAAAAACTTATATTTTGACAAAATAAATAGAAAGTGATAAATTTCTAAGAAAAATAAAATATTTGAAATTTCGGACGAGACTTTTACGGGGTTTTTACCTCGAAAAGCCGAAATTGGCAAATTGGTCTCGAATTCGATTTCGACCAATTTATGAATTTTACATAATTAATATTGAATCTAAATTGATAACTTGTCAAATGTTAGGGAACTCAAAAGGATAACGCAGGAATTTGGGCACGCGTTTCCGAGTGTCGAATGATCGACTAGGCTATGACAAACGTGTGAATTGTAAGTAAACTGAGTGAGACATTGCTTTACATTTCATTCCATTTAGTTGTTTGTTCTCAGTTATCTGGACTGAATTACCTTTGAAATCTATATGCTATGACTTGTTCTATTTCTCAGTTTATGAGGTTGGTCATGGCATACTTTGTTGATCGTTAAACTATCATTGACTCCAAATCATGTCCTTTGTCATTTTGATTGTTGTTGTTTGGTAGTCCGTGACATAACATGCTATTAAGTTAGTTTGTTTGTTGTTGTAAATCTTGCTATTTGTGCATTAGTATGCAATCGTATTGTTTAGATTCCAATACCGCGTTATCTTTGGCAAATGAAAGTGGTTCTTGTGTTTAGGGTCATTTAATGATGATAATAGAAATTCAGCTTTCATACGGTGATCACTAGACTTTTCGGGATGTCAGGGGATTTCTCCACTACCTTGCATGACACACGGGGTAACGTTCCTCAAACGGGGTAACCGGACCTTGGGGTTTGTTGGTGCAAGAATAACTTGGGTGAGCATGACGAGTTTTAAACTCGAGGGTGCTGGCAAGTATACATTCTGGTGACGACTAATTCATTTGGAATAGAAAAGGCGTAATCGTATGTACGACCTATTTAAATTATGATGTAGAGCATAGCTCCATCTGTAGTGGAAAGACTGATGTGATGAAGATCACGGCCGACCGACCTTAAACCATTACTACTTAACGTTGAGTCAGTTTCACATTTGTTTAACTCAAGTATCTTTTTGCATGATGTTTTCTTCAGCATAGTTGTTATATTGATTATGCCACTTGATACTTGTTGCATGTTTGTGAATGTGGATAAATGTCTCTCAGTATTACTTAAATAATTTCATGTACTCACCGTCTAGTTTGTGACGGTGGGTGCAGATCAGTCGAGTAGCAGACCGGGCAAGGAGAAGATTGGCGACTACTTCTGAGTCGGTGGAGAACTGCTACGACATATTTTTGTAGGTTTTACATTCTTTTGTATTACATTTTCTATGTACTTGATACTTTACTTTTGGGTTGAGTAATAGGAACCCTGACCATACACAATTTGTATATATCATCATTTTTGTTTTATATATGCATGTGATCTCTATTTCCTGGTTTTTCCACAATAGGTTAGGCCCTATGTTATAATTTCCACCAGTAACTTAAGAAAACTTCCGCTGAATAACTTGTTAGTTTGAAAAATTGAAATTAACTCTGATTCGTTAGGTATTTGAACTATCTAGTTGACTGTAGGCGGTATCGTGTTTTTAATAACGGATAATTTGTAGGTTTTTAGGTGTTTAAATAAGGCTGACTAGTTCCTTGTTAGGCATTATATGGGATATTATGGCTTAATTAGGGATTAGGCCGGGCGGTGCCCTTATTTGGAGAAGGGGACGTCACAGACATTGTACATGTATATATGCTGATCTTTTGATTTTCGTATCGCCTTATATACAGAGTACTCTATTTCTGGGTTTTCCACATTAAGATTGATGTTATACGACACACAATATTTACATATTTTATGCTTTTATGACAATTTAAGACTTCCGCTGTTAATTTACTGCTTATTAACTGAAATTTGTAAAACACAAACCATATGTATAATTCACAAACCTCGAAACTAAAAGGCAGTAAACCCTAAATATACATGACTTAAAAAGGAAATGTGCATAACTGGTTTATAATATAGCAATAACATGACAAAGCACGTATACCGAGGATGCAGGCGTGGCAAGCGACGCCAGCGGAGCGCGAGACCCTACAGGTCAGTGACGTGGACGGTCCAGCGGGGCCCACAAGGCGAGGAGCATCACCCACCTAGCGACCTCAGGGACATGGGGGCGTCACACACAACGAAATACCCGGCAGGAGTGAACTCAACCGACTGTTCAAACCACTGAAAAGAACATGGATAACTAAACTGAATATCATAAAACAACAATGAAAATAAGTAAATACTCAAAGTGATTTTCAGTTGGGCTTTACACACCTCAAATACGCGCTCGCACTTCTTCAGTCTTCCGAATCAGATCCCGACTGCTCACG
The DNA here is from genome assembly GCA_039657325.1 of Stephania cephalantha. Classification (NCBI taxonomy): domain Eukaryota; kingdom Viridiplantae; phylum Streptophyta; class Magnoliopsida; order Ranunculales; family Menispermaceae; genus Stephania; species Stephania cephalantha. The sequence goes on along the minus strand of CM077567.1, from coordinate 60,466,969 downwards.
GTACCCAAGCTACGTTCCCTCAGTCCCTTGAATTCAATTAAGTGTGTTTATTATGTATTCAAATTGGTTGAATGAGTTTTAAGTTGATCTTCCCAAATCATTTCCTAATTACTAAATAAAGTTTCTATTTTTGTCATATGTTGCGGCACATTTTTGGGCATGAAAAAGGTCAAGTCTCAAAAACTTCCCATACGAAAAAGTTTTTGGTCTTTGTCTTAGCTTTCCGAAAAGGTTTAGATTGCGAAATTCCAATTTAAAAGGAAAATGATATCACAATTCTACCAAAATAGCTCAAACTTGAAACAAATCTGACTAACAACAACAACAACAACAACAACAACAACAACAACAACAACAACAACAACAACAACAACAACATAGCCTCAGTCCCAAATCCGACCAACAAGATTGTAAAAATCATTTCTCCCAATATATAGCTCCAAAAATCATAATTTTGGGTCATAAGCCATGTAATACCCAACAACTACATACTAAAAAAGATCAGCCCAATCCGATAAGTATTGAGGGAGTTGTGCCTTTGCAATGTTTGGCCAATTTTTCATGAATATAACTAGTTCGACTAGCAAGTTTGGCTTAATATTTTTGACACCAAAGTTATATGACATGTATATGATTCATCTTCAACCTTAAAAAATCATGAAATCGGCAAGCCAAAAATCATTTACTACTTCATGATCATGCATGTAAGCATTTTTATCAAAATTGAACCGAATGAGTAGAAGTTGTTACCTATTGTTTGTTTCTTTGTAGTTTGATCCTCCAAGCTTAGGTCCTCTTAAAGTCCCAAAAATTCAGCACACTCTTGATCTCTTTGCTCTAAAAAATTATGATTTTTTTCTTCTAAAACCAAAGTTTGTCTTTTATATACTTAGATTAATATGGAGATTAATTAAGCAAATTTTTTTTCATGTGTCCTTTTCCAATGTCACTAATCCCACATGAATGATGCATGCCTCCACCAACTAGTTACTATTTAGTCTAGGATTCCGACACATCTTCACCATTATTAAAAAAATCTAGGTTCCTCAATTGTTTGTCTAAACTATAGTCCCATTAATTCATATCAATTAAATTTACAAACTTAAACACTTAAATTCATGTGGTTAGTGTATTTAGTCTCATTGTTGACACATTAGTGGTCCCATTAACTCCCGACTACCTAACACCCTGTGCTTGCGCCAACGCGCGCACCCCTAGGTAAACACCCATCACACATCTCACCTTACAACAATATAACATACATGCGATGCAATATGATATAATTAAATAAATACACCGCAAAAGGCAACCAATCAAACAAATATAACTAATATACCTAGTCAAGCATGCCCCTAGTTTATCTGCGGCGTCCACGTGAATCTGAGCTGGCGTCGTACTTTGAAAATAATAATAAATAATGACGTTACAAAAATCACCATAATAGAATTACCCATATAACTAGATTAAAAGAAATTAATAATTAAAAGCAGTTAGGAACCAAATTTATAAAGTTATTATCCCACTAGAATAATGCAATATCTATTTTGCTAATGAAAATCAATTTCGGGTTGTTGTAATTAAATCAATGTTTTCAAAAAAAAATTTAACGCTACCTAAAGTGTGACGTGTTGTAGAAATTGGAAGTGATTATCTCTGTTTATAACTTTATGGTAGGTTAAACACTTTAATTTTTCTTTTTTTTTCTCCTTCTTGATTTGACCTTTTGAAACACATGCGATCATATCTTTTGATCGCCGGTGGCTCCAATAACCTCTTTTGCATTTTATTAATCAAATAAACTCATATTATCTATTCATATCAGATAAGATGATTAGATTCATCCTCGTTGTGGCCATCATATATTCACTATTAGCATCAATCACTTCTCTACGTTTACATCCTTTTCTGAAGACTATGCATATATTTACGTTAATGGGTTGGTACACAAAATTAGGTTTTTTTTCATAGGTACTTGTTTCATTATCTTATTGGAAGGTTAGATTGTCTTCTCTCGTTGGAAGCTTTGTGTTTATGTGACGACTCAAAACCTAAAACACCCATCCTGGGGGCAATTCGATAATTTGCCATGTTAATTGTGTGTGGTGTGCTTAAATTGTGTGTATTATGTGATTATAAGTAAAGTTGTGAAATTAAAAAACCAATTTAGGGCGTCTGAGTTAACTAAATATGAAACGAACCTAAACTAAGCCTAGGGGCAATTTAGTAATCTTGCAAAAACCCTACACTATTGGTCATAGTATTTAAATCTCATTATAATCCCTAGTCCCTTTTTATTCAAACATAAAACACTTTAGATAGAGAATGAGATTGGAGCTTGAAGGGGTGCTAAGTCAAAGAGAACTTACTTGAAGGTACACTCATCTTTCCTATCACCTATTCTTTGGTTGATAATAAATTGGAAGCTTGAATTTTATGCAAAAATGGTGGGAAAACCTTTTTGGTATGAAATTGGTGAGATGAATTGATGGAGGAATCCCAAAGAGAAAGCAACCATATCGCGGTGGCAGCGAAGAAGATGGCGGAGGACCCCCACCATCGCCGGAGAGGGGCATCGAGTCGCCGCCACCACTTCCAAAGGAGGAAGGGTCTCCTTGTGGAGGCCCCCAAAGTGAAATCGAGAGTCATGGTGGCTCGAGGGCCACCCCCATCATGGTAGCCCCACCCAAGGGGCTGGCCACCTTCAGCTAGCCTCGCAAGGGCGCCTTAGTGTCGGCATCGCCCCGATCAGGGGCGGTGGGACTGGTTGGGAAAAAAATCCAAAAGTTAGTACCATTAATAAAATAAACAACATTTTATATAAAAATAGCGAATTAAGAATATTATACTAAAACTAGTTCGAACAGTAGCCATAGGAAAGGAACAGTAGAAGGTGCAACATCAGCAACAGAGAGTGATTGTCTATAAGGAGCCGTGCTAGTAGAAGTCAGTAGCAGGAGGGGCAACAATAGTATGTGGAACTATTCTAAGAAGTCCAAATAGTTAATACCATTAATAAAGTAAACAACATTATTGATAAAAAGAAATAGTGAATTAATACTACCATACTAGAACTAGTCCGAACAGTAGTAGTAGTAGGAGGAGCAACAACAAAAAGGTGGGATTGTTTTGCCAAAAGCCATACTAGTAGGTAGGTTAGTAGCTGTAGGAAAGCATGCAGTAGTAGGTGGAACATAAGAAACAAAGTATGACCGTCTATCATGAGCCATGCTAGTAAAAAAGCCACCAACAAGAGGAGGGGCAACAATAGCAGGTGAAACTAATTGAAAAAAACCCAAAAGTTAGTTTCATTAGTAAAGTAAACAACATTCTTTATATTAAAAAAGTAGTGAATTAAGAATATCATACTAGAACTAGTACGAACAATAGCTATAGGAGGGGAAACAGTAGAAGGTGCTACATCAGCAACATAGCAGCAGAGCATGATTGTTTATCATGAGCCATGCTAGTACAAGGGTCAGTAGTAGCAGTAATAGTTGGAGGGGCAAAGCTAGTAGGTGGAACATAAGCAACGGAGTTTGATCGTCTACCAAAAGCTGTGCTAGTATAGGCATACACAACAATAGTTGAGTCATTAGGAGTGGCTCAACATGAATTATTATTTGCATCTTATCTTACTAACAATCACTATCACTTTCATAATATCCTAAAAGTTTTTCATTGCCATCATACTCATCATCACAATACTCTAATAATATATCATCATCTATATCATAGTTTTCTCCAATATAATTAACATTAAAGTCATCCTGCAAAGTTATTGGCTCTTCATCTCCTATATGTAGAATTGCTTGTTCAATATGTTCAACACCAATATTACAAGTCACTCACTTTATTCAACTTTAGTTTCATCTTCTTGTCGTGTGTCATTATGAACATTCAATAGCACATCCCAAATATTTCAACTACTCGCATTTTGAACCACAAACCAATTTTTGCCAAACTTGTTATCAACATATGTAAAATACTTGACGTACTTGAGATGCAAATATGTAAGGATCTTCATTGTACCACGTATATGATGCATTAACACATTTAAAACCATGATTAATTTTCGAGTATGACTTCTTAGGGTTACTGTTAAATAATTTGCACTTAAAAAGAAATACAATATATCCTACGGTATACTTCAATTCGAGCACTTCTTGTAAGACACCATAAAACTCATGAAACTTGTCATTATATTTCCCCTCAACCATAATATCGCTATTTTGACATTTTCGACGATCATCACGATTTTTGACATAAAACTTCACACTATTACATACAAGCATCATACTTTATAGCATGGAAGTCTAGTCTACATTCCAATGCATATAATGAGTTCGACACTTCTTGTGTGGTACTAGAACGCAGTGGCATAACCTGGTTTAAGACATAAAACATATGTTTTAATGTAGAGTATCACACATATATGAAATTTAACACAATTTGTATAATTAGAAGTTGAGTCCATACTCGATTCTAATACTAAGATAGGAAATTCTTTTGATGTATTTGAAAAAGATTCAATAGATTTTCACCATTCAAGACTTGAAGATGCTCACTGGTATATTGATTTAAAGGTTGCATGAGTCAAAAGTTGTTATTTAAAGAAAGAATAATGAGTTGAAATAGTAGAAAATAATAAAAAAAAACCTTACTTACTTGAGATAAGAATGTATTTCCTCACTATTATGCAACACATACCAATGAGCTTGAAGATGCTCATACATTTATAAATTGATATGCCGTGGCGGTCTTGCATCCCAAGGAAAAATGGGCACCGCCATGTCGCCGGACACATCACATGCACGCTTGTCTATTACGGCCCGCGACATTTACTTAAACTTTTCTATTAACCTAATAATTCCAATTATTCGAGCGTGTTATGAGAATTTGTACTTAATGTGACGGCCCCAAATTCCAGGCCACCTTGCTGCTCGCCAAGTCGCATTCCACGTCACCAAGCCTTGCCACGTCATGACTTACTTATCCTTGACGCCACGTGACCTACTTGGTTGCTTACACTATTTCAGCTAACCCTAGTTACGCTAATTAATCTTCACATAAGTAGTAATAACTTATTTAACCAGTTACTCAATTTATCAAGTTATATTATAATTTTACAGTGGAAGTCTTTTAATGAGTAATTTATACAATGTTTAACAATCCTAAGTAGTGGAAAACCCGGTAAAAGATACCATGAATATATATACACAAGATAAGTATAACAAAAGTTCCATATACATGCAATCAGTGTTCTATGGTCCCAAAAACCCAACAAAAGTAAAATGAATACATACTGATATCACACACGAGCTGGCTCCACAATCTCATAGGTAGTCACACAGAATGTAGGCAACATACGACAAGCAAAAACAGTAGCTTGAAATAAACAACATGTACCAACTAAACTAGCTAAGAAATAAAGCATTAATCTGTAAGCATACGTATAACCACGAGAAAACCCTGACCTACACCAGCCAGTAATCAATAAATTGAGTAGGAACCACGTATATACTTACAGGCTTATAGTGACTAAACCCCAATTACGGTTACCGGATGAACCCCTCCTAACGCTATTTCAAGTCAAGGGAGCACCCTAAATCCCTCCCAACGGTCGTAAGTATATCCTACTGTCGTCGACACGAGCACTAAACACAAGTAACTTGTGCAAGCGATTTAGCCACAACCAATATATACGCAAATCGAAATAGAAGAGAAATCCCATGTGAGCCCACCAGGAGTCACACATGAAATGCGATATCGATAAGTCAAGACCATGAATTCTGTGAAGCATTCTCAATGGGTTTACGTACCTCAACACGAGCTCCGACTCCCTTGGACACCCGAATCCGACCCGACAAGCTCCCCGATACACGAGCTACGGTCCCTTAAGTCCCTGAAGTCAGTTAAGTGTGTTTATTGTGTATTCAAATTGATTGAATATGTTTCAAATTGATCTTCCCAAATCAGCCATAAAGACTAAATTAAGTCTCAATTACAGTCTTATGTTACAACGCATTTTTAGGCATGAAATGGTCCAAATCTCGAAATCTTCCACCAATACAAAGATCTACGATCTCTATCTTAGCTTTTCGAAAAGTTTTAGTTTGCAAAATTCCGATTTAAAACGAAAGAGATATCATGATTCTACTAAAAATAACTCTAATTGGAACCTAATCCGACCAGCGGACTTAGAAAATCTATTCCTCCCAATCTATATTTCCAAAAAAGGTGATTCTCGATTACAAGGCAGAAAATATACTCAAATACAACATACTAAAAGATCAACTCATTTAGAAAAGTAGTTAGGGAGTTATGCCTTTAAAAAGTTTAGTTTCAAAACTTTTCTTCTGAATTCCAGCAACTTGTAGAGCACCTTTGAATATAAAAACAATTGAATTACAACATCTCCAGGTAAGAAAAGTTGTTATACTTTGAGTAAGCTTTCAAACGCCACCAGTTTTGGTTGATTTAGATATAAAATGAGCAAGTTATGACCAAATTACATAGGCTAATTCCTAATATAACATGCAGAATTCTAGTTTTGGTCTTGCAACTTCAGAAATTCATATCTCTATGATTTCAAATCCAAATTAAGAACTTCAATATAGCTGGATTATCAGCTTCAAATGAGGAATCCAAATATATAAACCAATTGCAAATATTCAATCATCTACCCTCTAGAATTAGCTAAAAACCAGAAATGATTTCAATCTGACATAAATAGATGTGTACCTAGTTGATGTACCACCTAGCTTGATAAATTCTCATCAATCTTCCATGGATTCCTTCTCTCCATCAACCTCCTTCTTCTCCAGCAAGTTCTCTTGATTCATAATTTGAAAATGAAAATGGTTTCCTTGCATGTGTTGATCTTATATATTAAGGTAATATTGATTCATAGCCATTGATCTACATGTATTTACGTGTCTCGAAGCTCATCTAATGATCCACACCTTGACATGGATCCCACTAACTCCCACTAACCCAATCAAAGTGACACTAATTTGCTACTCACATGGTTCCTAGATATGTCAACACGTATCTCTAGGACAATCTCATGGTTTCTAATTTAAATAACCAAACTATAGGCATTGATTTATTTGATTCGATTCCATTAGCTTAGGCCCATTATAATATATATGGTTAGTGTTTTTATTCACCAAATTGAAAAATTTTGTGATCACACTAACCCTCGACTACCCGACACTCGATGCCCTGCGTCTCAACACGCAATTTGAGGTACGTCATAGCCTATTGTTTTAATTGAATTTTACTTGGCTTATGGTCACATTACCCATTTTAATTGATTAACTAGTCATCCTGACATGGATTAGTCAAGTTTCGCAGTGTACCCGTAGTTCGCCTACTCACTACTCGCATTGACACGCCTTTCGAGGCGAACACCCATCACACAAACTCGCTCAATAACAACATACACACATGCAGTGCAATATAATAATAATAATTTTAAACACCACATATACACAACCACCATCCATAAATAATATATTTCCTCGATTCTCGTGTCCCAGCCAACCAAGTTGTCTACGTAACACCCGAACTACAACTGTTAATCTCCGAGATTAACACTAATCCTAGTTTAATTAATTTGGGTCGTTACAATTCTTCCCAACGAGGATAATTTCGTTCTCGAAATTTAAATCTCGAGTATACTCTTGTGTAACTTTCCTATCCCGTGCGACCACTCCTCACACCTTGATAGTCCCATTCTATAGTACCTTGAACACCCCACTACTCCTATAGCAGGGACCGTAGTGTTACCTTGAGACGTAGGGGCATGTTGCCGAGGTAGTCAAGATCAGCCACTCTATTCCAACATCTTCGCTACCTACTCTTAGTTCGATTTCGTGTTCAAGTTTCTCTAACCCAGTTACCTAGCACCAATAACTGTAAATCTCTCCTATTATCTATCCCAACATGATAGTCCTAACCAACTATCACATACCATGACAATCCCATGTCATGCCATAACCTATCATTACTTACCATGACAGTCCCATGTCGTGCCACGACCTATCCGTACTCACCATGACAATCTCATGCCATGCTACGCCCTATGACAATCTCATGTCATAACACAATAAGCTACCATTGTACCATTATAATCTACCATTGTACCACTATGCATGCATAAACCTTAAACTATAATTATTAAAAATTTAAATTCGCGTACCCTGAACCCGCTGCTGGGACGTCTCTCGGCCTGGCTCAGTCACCACATGCACTGGCTCTCGAGTCTGCACCAGTGTCACCACTGCTAGAGTCGCCGATCTCTGTGAATAGTCCCTCCTGATGTGACCTCCTGTCCACATCGTCTAACATATGATCCTCTATCCTGGTCCCGCTCGTTGACTCCCTGACTACTGGCCCTGACCCTATGATCTCCAGTCTCTGCCTCCCTGGTCTTGAGTCTGTCTTTGCGGCGACGCTGGTAATGCAGGTACAACAAACGCTCTGGCTGCCCGAGCATCATCCCTATGGCCTCAACTGTACGATTTATCATCTCTATCATCCCAGTCTTTCGGTATCTTTTACCTATGAATCTATATCCAGTCTATCCCTCCGACTCAGTAAATGAACGCATGTCGCTCCTCTGCATCAAATGTGTCTCATAAGTAAATGCTCTATCATACATCTCTTGTAATGTCTACGTTCCGGAGGAAACTATGGCACTGGCTATGTCCTCAATCAACCATCAGACGAAGTAATAAATCTGCAGTTTCTCGGTGCCTGCGACATCCGTGGCAAACTAAATTAAGTACCGATATTTATCCATGTAGTGCGACACTGACGCCTACCCTGTCTCAATGCTAGAAACTTCTCTCTCAGCCTTAACCTCACCTCCATGGGTATGTACTGATCGTAAAATAACTATCTGAACTCTACCCATGTCATCGGCTCTGGGTGAGTATATGTTTACGCTGTCCACCACACAACAACATCCCTTCTCAGCATATGCCCTGATATCCTAGCCTGTATGCTCTCCTGAATCCGCAGTTTCTTGTGTAATCTCTGATGTGCAATCCACCACTTTCCTGCTTCATCTGGATCTCCACCTCCATGAAATTATCCAGAATCGAATTTGATGAACTCCCTCATCAACTTGACCTCTACCGTCACCAAATTCTCAAACATGTTTGCATGTGTCGGTGTAGTAGTCAGCATCTCAGTCGGTGCTACGGTTGGTGTAGCAACCACTGCTAGAGTCTCCTGTACCACGACATGCGTCCGTATAGCCTGAATAGTCGTCGAAACCATCGTCGGATCAACTATTGTCTCAGTCGTGCTTTGTACTCGGGCAGCGGTGAGTAATGCAATTGCTACTGTCTGTGCGAGCTTCATATCCATCAATAGCTCAAACTGTATCATGAGCTACGAATTTTGCGGCTACTGTCGAATCCAAGCCCCCATCTCTAGTCTGGTCGCTCGTTTGGCCAAGTTCTGTAGTAGGTGGAGTCGGCTGGCCATCCATCGTGATCTGCATCAAAAAGCGTGCGCTGAATCACCTTCCGTATACATGTATATAATATATACAATAAAAAATATAACACGTATGTAAACCCTATTGCTACCTGACTCAAGTTGCTTCCCAACTAGGATTTTAAGTTGGGATATTCAGATTTCCACATCTAAGGTTTGTTTATTAAGTTTTATTCAATTTCCTTAAACTACTCCCGAAGCTTCCTCGAAACCTCGCTCTAATACCAAACTGGCGGCCCCAAATTCCTGGCCACCTTGCTACTCGCCATGTCGCATTCCACGTCACTAAGCCTTACCACGTCATGACCTGTTTATCCTTGACGCCCCGTGACCCACCTGGTTGCTTACACTATTTCAGCTAACTCTAGTTACGCTAATTAATCTTCACATAAGTAGTAATAATTTATTTAATCAGTTACTCAATTTATCAAGTTATATTGTAATTTTATAATGGAAGTCTTTTAATGAGTAACTTATTCAATGTTTAACAATCCTAAGTAGTGGAAAACCCGATAAAAGATACCATGTATATATCAAGGCGGGATAAGTATAGCAAAAGTTCCATATATACGTGATCAGTGTTCGATAGTCCCTAAAACCCAGCAAAAGCAAAATAAATACATACTGATATCATACACGAGCTGGCTCCACAATCTCATAGGTAGTCACCCAGTACCTCCTTGCCCTTGCTCGTCGAAGGATCTGCACTCAGCCACCCAACAAATAAAGTGACGAGTCCAGTGAGTAAAATCCCAAGAGAAGTCCACACAATATTCATGAATTAAAACTGATAAACTACAAGACATGCAAATATAGCACCAGGCAACAATACATCATATAAACAACGTACGAAAAGCAAAAGCAGTAGCTTAAAATAAATAAACAACATGTACCAACTAAACCAGCTCAGAAATAAAGCATTTATCAGTAAGCATACGTATAATCATGAGAAAAACCTGACCTACACTAGACAGTAATCAATAAATCGAGTAGGAACCACGTAAATACTTACAGGCTTATAGTGACTAAACCCCAACTACGGTTACCGGATGAACCCCTCCTGACGCTATTTCAAATCAAGAGAACACCTTAAATCCCTCATGATGGTCGTAAGTATATCCTACTGTCGTTGACACGAGCACTAAACGAAAGTAACCCGTGCAAGCGATTTAGCCACAACCAATATATACGCAAATCGAAATAGAAGAGAAATCCCATGTGAACCAGTAGTCACACATGAAATGCGATATCGATAAATCAAAACCATGAATTTTGTAAAGCATTCTCAATGGGTTTACGTACCTCAACACGCACTCTGACTCACCCGGACACCAGAATCCGACTCGATAAGCTCATCGATACCCGAGCTACGGTCCCCTAAGTCCCTGAATTCATTTAAGTATGTTTATTATGTATTCAAATTGGTTGAATATGTTTCAAATTGATCTTCCCAAATCAGCCCTAAAGACTAAATTAAGTCTCAATTTCAGTCTTATGTTACAACACATTTTTAGGCATGAAATGGTCCAAATCTTGAAATCTTCCACCAATACAAAGATCTTCGGTCTCTGTTTTAGCTTTTCGAAAAGTTTTAGTTTGGAGAATCCTGACTTAAACTGAAAAAGATATCACGATTCTACTAAACATAGCTCTAATTAGAACTTAATCCGACCAGTGGACTTAGAAATTCTATTCCTCCCAATCTATATTTCCTAAAAGGCAATTTTTGGTCACAAGGTAGCAAACATACCCAAATACAACATACTAAAAGATCAACTCGTGTGGATAAGTAGTTAGAGAGTTATGCCTTTAACAAGTTTAGTTTCAAAACTTTTTTTTGAATTCCAGCAACTTGTAGAGCACTTCTGGGCATGAAAACAATTGAATTACAACATCTCCAAGTAAGTAAAATTGTTACCCTTTGAGTAAAATTTCAAATGCCACCAGTTTGGGTTGATTTAGATCTAAAATGAGCAAGTTATGACCAAATTGCATAGGCTAATTCCTAATATAATATGCAGAATTCTAGTTTTGGTCTTGCAACTTCAAAAATTCATATATGTATGATTTCAAATCCAAATTAAGAACTTCAATATAGCTGGATTATCAGCTTCAAATGAAGAATCCAAATATATAAACCAATTGTAAATATTCAATCATCTACTCTTTGGAATTTGCTAAAAACCAGAAATGATTTCAATCTGACATAAATAGATGTGTACCTAGTTGATGTACCACCTAGCTTGAGAAATTCTCACCAACCTTCCATGGATTCCGTCTCTCCATCAACTTCCTTCTTTTCCAGCAAGTTCTCTTGATTTATAAGTTGAAAATGAAAATGGTTTCCTTGCATGTGTTGATCTTATATATTAAGGTAATATTGATTCCTAACCATTGATCTCCATGTATTTACGTATCTCAAAGCTCATCTAATGATCCATACCTTGACATGTTTCCCACTAACTTCCACTAACCCAATCAAAGTGACACTAATTTGCTACTCACATGGTTCCTAGATGTGTCAACACGTATATCTAGGACAATCTCATGGTTTCTAATTTAAATAACCAAACTATAGGCATTGATTTATTTGATTCAATTACATTAGCTTAGGCCCATTATAATATATATGGTTAGTGCTTTTATTCACCAAATTGACAAATTTTGTGATCCCACTAACCCTCGACTACCCGGCACTCGATGCCCCGTGTCTCGGCACGCAATTCGAAGTACGCCATAACCTATAATTTTAATTAAAATTTACTTGGCCTATGGTCACATTACCCATTTTAATTGCTTAACTACTTATCCTGACATGGATTAGTCTAGTTTTTCAGTGTACCCGTAGTTCGCCTACTCACTACCCGCGTTGACACGCCTTTCGAGGTGAACACCTGTCATACAAACTCGCCCGATAGCAACATACACACATGCGGTGCAATTTAATAATAATAATTTTAAACACCACATATACACAACCACCATCCATAAATAACATATTTCCTCAGTTCTCATGTCCAAGCCAACCGAGTTGTCCACGTAACACCCAAACTACAACCGTTAATCCCCGAGATTAACGCTAATCCTGGTTTAATTAATTTGGACCGTTACAATTAATTAGTTTAGTTAGACTATACTTAGCTTACTTAGTCGATTTACAAGGTGTTTTATTGGTTTTCTTGTATTTTAGATTAAGCAATTGTATTTTACAGCATACAAGTGATAATAGTAGCGAAACTCTTGAATAATATCATGCAATAAGTAAATATCAATAATTTGCATTAGTTTAACAAACCCTAGTAGTGGAAAACCCATCAAAAGTATACCATGTATATAAAGGCAATAAAAGTACAATCATAGTCAATGTACATGTATCAGTGTGTAAAAGTCTCATAACATTCGAAAATGAAATAGTTGCATAATATATACAAAACACCTACAAGTCTGCTAGAGGGGGCTCTTTGAAATCAGAGGTAGTCACAAAGCTTAGCCTTCCCTTGGCTCATCGTAGGATCTGCACTCGGTCATCCATGCAAAATAGTTAAAGACAACGAGTCCAATAAGTAAAGCCCCAGAAAAAACATAATTTGCATTCAATAATAAGAGATAAATAAAACGGCTACAATTTATGCTAGGCAAAAGCAATACAATAAAGGGACTGAATAGCATGAGGAGAAGTCACTGCGATACAAGTATGCCAGACGCGAATGTGGTGTATATCTGTCGAATATTGGGACAAACATAATAAGAATGAGGAGAATCTAGCGACGAGGTTACCTCTGCCGCCGTACCAAGGCCGATGAGGACTCAATTGGTCAGGTGTTTTAGAACTCCTGACCAAACGCCTCTGAGGAGATGAATCTGTGTTGGAGGGAAGCCATCACGATCACGCACTTTCAAATCATCGACTTGTGGAGAAGAATCTTGTGCGTAGTCTAAGGTATGACCAACACCATCGCTAAGCTCGGATTGCCATCTACGAGAGTGCTGAAAAGGTTCATACAGTCCCGTTGACTATACACGTGGGGGTGGAGTAGTCAAATAAGTACCAACTGGTATTTAAACAACATTATAATTGAATTTAAAGCAATAAGAATACCAAGTGTTTTTTTGGTGGGGCTTACTTACAAAAATGCGATGAAAAATTAGTCCTTACATGCCTCGATTTTGATACCTTCACGACGCCAGATTACGTGTCTCTAAGTCCCTAGTGTCAATTACATAATTTTTTAGCTTGTTAGATGCCCCTTCTATTAGACTGTTGGTAAATATATCTTGTCTAGCTGTAAGTGAATCTGTTGAGAATATTGGGTAAAATTTTGAAATATGTTATGTACATGCTTTCTGCATAAACTCACAAGGTTTATATCATATACTTTTTCATACCTGAGTATTGGTTGAACAAATAATGTTGATAAATATTTTACCTTATCAATCTCCTTTTTTCATTTATTTGTCATAACTTAACACAAAAGGATTATGACAAATTTAAACAAATAAAACATGCATTTATAAAGCGAGTAAGATCAATAAAAATAAGTTAAGACATGTGTTAGCAATAGAGCAAAGTCCTACAAAGAAAAAGTTAAAGAGCTGAATTCAAATTACAGCAAAACCAAATATTCAGACTTAAAAAAACTAAAACAGTTTGTAGAAACAAAGAAATTGAATTGAAATAGTATAAGTCATAATAAGCTCCCCCTATATTGGAGTTATTCTCCCCTTTTGTGACAAAATAAAAGACAAAGATAAAAGAAAGTAACTCAGAGGAGGTATCATATATTAAATAAACTCCCCCTTCATCCTTGCATTGTCTCTCTATTTGGGACATAAATTATCGAAACTTGAAACGAGGAAAATAATTAACTACCATATCAGTAGTAAGCACAACAAAAATATAGATAATATAAAAGAGTTGTACAATGAGACAATATCAAAGCAATATGAAAGGACGCATAGAAACTCTTATGCTTACACTCACTCCCTATCAATTCATCATTACCTCCAACAAATGCTTCTGTAGGTACAGAGTGGTCTGTGAGTACAAAGTTGTCTGTAAGTACATAAGCAGTAGCATTTTAAGTAATTTCAACATCTCCACTTTTCATCGATCTATCCAACCTGTTCCCTATCATAAAACAAAAAAAAAACAAATTGCAAAAAAGGAAATAACTATGATTTAGCGTTATACCTAACTTTAGTTCATATGGTGTTGTCTTAATGTATGGACGAAGATAAACATAAACTCAATGAAACATTTGTGCTATTGCATTGAAATTGGGACAGACCACGTACATCACTCATGTGAGCTACATTGCATTGCAAGCTCCTTTTGGGTACCTTTTTTGCTTCTCTTTTAGAACATGCTTAGCTGTATTGCGGAACCTATCATGCTTGCTGGTGACGGCTCTTTATTTCCTAACTAGATCTCGATACATTTTGTAGCCTCGAGGTCATATATGACCCTTGATGCCGTAATAAAAACACGTCAGCCTGAAACGTGGTTGAGAAACTTCATTTTCAACGGTAGTGACGACTTCATTTCCATTAACAAATGGAATTGATTCACGTTTCTTTGAAGTTTTTTCTTTACTTTTATAGCCAAGACCCTTGTGGTCATAAAAGTCTTTCCCCATTTTCAAGATGTCATCGAGCTTCACTTTTCCCTTATTCAACTGTTTAAGAGTTTATTCGAAAAGTTCAAGGGCCTTTTTGACTTCTAACAACTCCTTCTATTTGACATTAAGTTGGTGTTGCAAGGCTGTGATTTCTCTTGACCTTATGATATTTTTGTCAACTGACTTTGGCCATTTCATATAGATCTCCATGTACGCTTCTTTCAAATTTGCGATATCAACAGAATTAGTAAAATCTGAATCCGAATCATAAGTTGAAGAACTTACCTGATCTGGTGTATGGAGTGTGTGGATACAACAAGTGTTGTAGGTACATCAGGCGTTATGGTTACAGCTATAGTTGTAGGTACAGAAGACATCGTAGGTACAACAGAGGAATCACTGGATTCTTCGGATATTGCACAAGTAAAAGCAACATAGTTGCTGCGATGTCCACTTTCACTTTTGACATCATCTTTCCTTCAAAAATATCTTAAAGGATCTTCCAAACGATTTTAGCTTCTTTGTATAAAGAAATCAGCATGAGATGATCATGATTTACCGCATTGAATATCGCATTCAACGCTTTTGTAATAACAAGAAGTAATCACTCCTCGGTCTCTGTCCAAATGTCAGTATTATTCGGCGCACCATTAAGAAGAGGGACAAAATATCCATTTTCTATTGCTATTCAAGCCTTCACGTCAAGTGATAAAATGAATGCTTTTATTCTTGATTTCTAGTACATATAATTTGTACTAGTGAGCAATGGTGGTTTTGTTGTAGATGCTCCTTTCGGCTGATTTGATTGCAATACTTTAGACATTTATCTTGTCAGGATCTTAACTTCCTTGACACAACAAGGAGCCTAGGTGTTGGCTCTGATATCACTTGTAAATGCTCAATTCAGTGCAATTAATCATGAAAAACAACAACAAAGCAAGCAAAAATAAAATAAAATAAATGAACACTCAAAATTGTTATCGCAGTTCGGACCTCCCGTCCTACGTCTGCGGGGCCACGCTTAGGTGTAGAATCCATTAAGAGAAAGTGATGTACATATTTATGCAAAGTCCCTAGCTAGTGATCACCCCTCATATAGCTAGTGAACCTCACCAAACTTTGCTACACTATCCACTCCCCTTACAACCGATCCTACACAATACCCAAGTCCCCTTGGTGCCCGAGATCCCCTCGATGAATTGGCTAAATCCCCTTAGCCTAGTGTGAACAATCTTTCAAAAGCTCTTGTCTCACAATGATATCGAAATCCCAACATTGGAGATGAATTTTCTATTGTGATTACATCAATATATAAAGAGATCATACAATGAATTTCTTGTAGAAGCTTCCTTGTATGTCTTCAATCAAATGAGGTCACAAATATATTGTTTCCTTCATTCTCTGTCGATCAAAGGAAACATACCTTGATTATCTTGCGAATTGGCAATCAAATATATTCTCCTAGCTGGATGTCTATGCGTGGGTTGACAAGAATATATTGTCCAGTTGTAAGTGAATCTATTGAGAATACTGGGTAAAATTCTGGAACGTGTTCTGTACCTACAGATAAGTCTGTAGGTACATACCAAGTCTTTCTGCATAAACTCACAAGGTTTAAATCATATCATTTTTCATACTTGAGTATTGGTTGAACAAATAATGACAATAAATATTTCACCTTATCAGATTTAATGGCTAAATTTTTGAAATTGTAGAGATGAAATCATCACATCTTATACCTTAAAAACATGGGGGAAATATAGACTAACCATCAAATTTTCATTTGGGGTGAAGGCCTTTAAGTTTTAACATTCATGAACTAGAACACCATGAAAAATGCGTGAAAAATGAGGGATTTCATACCTAGCTTGAGTCTTGATGCAAATTCTCTATCCTTGTTGCTAGAACACCACCAATTTGACACAAACTCTTTTAGATCAAAAATGTCCAGCCATTCTTTCTCTCATGAACTAGAAATCCTGAATATTTATTTTTGTGGTTGCATGAATGAGGTCAAAATGAAAGGCTAAGTTATCTATTTATACTAGCCCACCTCATAATCCTAGCCCTTAATCTTGCATGAAGCTCCCATCTTTAGGTCCATCAGGGGCTTGAATTTTATCCATCCAACCACGGATGCCCACTAAGTGTGTTAGTTTAGGCTTCTAGATGATTTATTTCGAGGTTGATCTAGGATCCAAATAATTTTTTTCTACTGTCTTAGGCCTCTTTTTATATATATGAATCAATCCAAAAGTCATACCATAGGCACTTTAGATGATTTAATTAACTTAGTCTATGGGATATTAATAATTCGTACTCCATAATTAGACTAAGTCCCAACAACTTGGTTACCCGGTACCTCGCTCATCTCGAGGCACACAATTCTTGATTTCATTTTCATTCTTAGGTAAATATTTAATTGATACGTTAGCTTTGGAATTTTATATAATTTGTTTAGATTGCTCAACTAAGGTAAGTTCTCATTGTTATGTTACCAAACCCCGTACCCGAGTCGCACATATCCCGAGGTGCTACTCGCTGCACTCGTAACTTACGCAAAACACGGTAACTAATGATACACATGGCGTAATGCTATAATTAATATAAAAACAACCTTAATAAACAAGCATCACGTAAATATAACATTAATTTAATACCTCAGCAGACGTCCCCTAGACTAATCCGCGACGTCCATGTGGACTGAGCTGGGTCCTAGTATGAAATTAGACAATTAAATAATCTTTAAATTAGGCTGGTTGTCACATATATTTTGTACTACTAAGTGTTCTTATCCTTTGTGAGAAAGTCTTTATAGAAAGATCTCCATGAGGTGGCATGTTGTCGTAATTTCACTCTTGATGGTTAAATTTAGTCTTAACTCCACGGTGGTATAAAGAGCGAAATGTAAGACACTCTTTTGCAATATATGATTCAGCTATCGATGCTTCTGGTCTAGCTTTGTTCTTAACATAAAAGTGTTCGTAGAAATCTCTCTATAGGATACATCGATCCACCTATAAGCAATAGGGCCAGCTATACATGTTTCTCGAGGTAAATGAACAGCTACGTATACCATTATATCAAAAAAGGTTGGAGGGAAAACTCTTTCCATCTTGCACAATGATGTTTTAATACTTTCTTGCATAACATCCAAGCGTTCATATATAAAGTTTGGGTACATAATGGATGAAAGAAATTTGACAACTGAACCAATTAATATATTGCAAATGTCTCGTCCCATTAAGCCTCTAATACCAATGGAAGTAGTATTTGCAACATGACGTGACAATCGTTACTCTTCAAATAATGAACTTTACCATCATTCTCATTGACACATTTTGCAACGTTGGATGCATACCCATTAGGAAATTTTATAGATTTCAAAAAAGCGCAAAATCTTTGTCTTTGTTGGTGATCTAGAGAGTAACATGCATAGGGTTAACTGACGACCATTTTCGTTCCTTAAATGTAACTCATTCTTGATATTCAACTTAGCCAAATCTAATCGGGCATTATTAGTAAATTTATTTTGACATTTCTTTAGAAAAATGAAGTAAACTTATTTTAAAAAAATCAATAAATCTGCCACATCATTGCTATACGTCAGCACCACACCATTGCCACATCAGCGCCAACATGATTTAACGGTTAGTTAATAAAAATGCATGGATGGAATGACCATGAGTGAAAATTTTAAAAAGTTTTGTAGCAACTATTTGGGTGGCCCAATGGTTTGGTAGGGGATTTGGAAGTGCGAGGGCTTGGGTTCAAACCTTGTTGGGTGTAAAAAGGAGTATTGCCTCCAATTTTTCAAAGAAAAAAAAAAAGTTCTGTCACCAAAGCGTAAAAAAAATAAAGTTTTGTAATTATGAGTGAAATTGACCCCGAACCCAGCTTCCTAAGATAGGTTTGAGAATGTTTTAATTAAGATCACTTAGTTGTTTAGATCAATGGTCATGTATTTATAAATTATTAAATGTCGTCATTGGTTTAAATATACTTGTACAACTAGCTATATAACTTCTGATATTTAAAGAAGCTTGTTGCAATCAAGGAAACAACAACCACAATATATAGGATATTATTTGAAAAAATAAATAAGATTGTAAAATGTACAAATCAAAATGAACTTCATGGTATGATTTACACGAATAAACTGTAAGAACATTAGCAGTAATTTACAATATTGAAAGTTTAATCGAATTAATTGAGATCATACACAATTAAAAAGCTCAGATGTCTGGGCATTGCAAATAACCTTCAGGTGCATATACTTCCCTAAATGAAATTCAAGATGATCTGCAAGGCATGACTTACTGATATTGTTCTCATGGCGGAAGGACTTGCAGATGAAATAAACCGCGGTTCGGATAAAAACCATGTACTGACACAACATAGTGAGAAAAGAGAAGCACAACCCCACATAGCAAACCACACTCCCTATGGACGCATAGTACTGTAGGGCACTGATTTTCTGCAATGCAATTTGCATAGCAAGAAAAGACATATGGAGCTTAAGAAACAAACACACTTGCCATCCACATCTTATCCTTAATCAAGGTCTTGCTCTTGATCATGGCATCAATTCCACATGTGTCTTCCAATATTGACAGCACACTCGCTAAATGCCATAACGCATTTACGTAGGCGAATCCGACCAAGTACAATGTCGAAAGGAGGAGTAGAATTATAGCAAATGTCGAATTGTTCACCGATATAGCCAATGGAATACCAATAAGCATTGTTAGAATATTGTAGCCTAACATGGCTAAGAAATACCATAAGAAAGTAACTAAAAGCCTTTTCCAAACACCTGCAATGATGTTGATCACCCTTTTGAGGGTCAATTCCTTGATAGTGTAAATACATGAGAGAGCGTATATGTTCGTCGAAGTTGTGAGGAGGGCGAGGAAAATGGCGAAGAGGAAGACTGCTGCTTCGAATAGAAAGAAGGTAGCTACTTGGTACAAGATTTGAGCACTAGACTGAACACCATACAAGATTTCTTCATTGAGTAGGATCTTGGTGAATAGGAGTTCAGATGACTTGCTTTGAGCAGAAAAGATGAAGGATAAAGGGAGGATTAGAGCCATGGTGATCTGGGAGAAGATGTTCCTCCATGATTGTACCAACTTGAAAGCTTCCTTGTAGACACTGCACAATCGTGGAAGCCGAAGTTCCTCGAGATCTCTCTCCATAACTTTTTTGTTTTTATTGCTTGAGTAGTACTATGGGAACAAAAAATTATAAAGTGCAATATGTATTGAAGAAAGAGAGGAGAGAACAAGTTTGAGACTCATGATTTGTGTTAACGTGTTGAGACATATAGAGACCTGATGAATAGGACTTAGTTTTCTTCACCTCCTAAAGCATCTTCAAGGTCAATTTTAATTACTATTTGAACACTGATGTTTAATTTGTAGTCTCTATCCGGGGTAGCTAGCTCCATGTGCACCACATAGCTTCACTGCACCAGTACGTTTTTCAACTACTATATTTATTTAAACTCTCTCTTTCCTTGTTTATCATATGCTATGCACACTAATAAGACCGAGTTATATAGGTTGTATGTAGGGAAGTCAAATATTAGTCTAGATGACACTTGCACACTTGCATGAACTGAAAATTCATAGAATACGTACAACTACCCCAAAGAAAATTCATAGATTATATACATAAAGCCTGGTGAGTTCAATTAAATAATTATAAATATAATTAATAGTTTTTATAAATTATATAAGCATAATTAATTCAAATAATTGGGAATCTTCCTTAGCTTTCTTGATAGGCAATTTCAACAACCAAGTAAGGATTAGTAAGATATGGAGCAAGTCTAAAAAGTACTACGGATTCTATGTGGTAGTACCTATCTATTAATTAATTATTTATAATTAGAAAGCATATGGGTGATTCTACCATGGCTAGGAAAAATCACTATGGATGTGGTGATTTTTATTTTTAACCATTAAATTTAGATCCAACGGTACTTAATGTAATTTTTTGGTATTTGTGCACACATTTAAGAGTTATTAATATAATTATTAAAATGACCACTCGATGTAGATCCAATGGTCAAAAAGAAAAATCACCATAATAAAACTACGGATAATTCTACAAAGGAGCTCAAATATATATTTATGTCAAGAGAACCCCTTGAATTATGCTGTGACTTAGCGTGTCTCATTACATAGATGTCAGACGTGAGCCCTTTATACATACATTTTGGTTATAATGACAAGAAGGCAAAATGTCTTAAGTTTTTCTATGACGAAAAAAAGGTCATAAGTTATACACTCACATATATATAATTATAATTAATAATAAATAAATTTAAGGCTAAGTAATTAACTGAAGCAAAATGGGTGTTACAATCATTTTAAGCATGAAATGGTGGAATATAAAAAGTTGTTCATATATATAATGCTAAAAACTTTGGCAGATTAAAAATAGGAAAGTAATTTGAAAATCTTGAAAATTGAGAATAAAAAATATAGACGAAATAAAAAGAAAAACAAATTAGACTTCCAAAAATTATCCAAAAGGGTAAAAAAGACAACTCAAGTATGGAAGAAATCTTTTACTATTCGTGGTTATTATATAAGTATATAGTTATATCTATCAAATATATAAAAGGGCGAATCTGATTTTGATGAGTCGTAATCAAAGTTACAGTTTTGCCTTCTTATTTTGACATTCCTAAATGGTTCCTAATCGTCATTTCATGAGATTCTTCTTGTTCACAACTCCTCCAAGCTTTCGAACTCTCCGTTCACAAGTCCAAGTCTGTTCTCTCTTCTCTTCACAACTCGAAGTCTGAAACTCTCACAAGTCCAAGTATGTCCTCTTTCTCTTCACAACTCGAAGTCTTAAACTCTCCATTCCTCTCATCTTCGATGAATCATCATTAATCTTCGACCCGTTAGTCTGGTAATGGGTCGGGCAACGACTCTCTTCTTGTAACATTTAGTTAATGGCGGACAACGGATTTTGTTACCCTACCCGTCAGGTCAGACAGAAAAACTAGTTAGGTAAGGTCCGACCGACCCATGTCCACCCTTAAGCAAACCCGCCCCTCAAACGCTACATGAAAAAAATGTTTTTATAACATCTAAAGATATGTTGTTATATACGTTGTTAAAACTTATTTAATATGTAATTACTATGCAACAAAATTATCTATAATTAAGAAGTTAATGTGTAAGTATTTATAAATTTAATGAAGTTTTTATTTTATAATATGTAATCAATCATTAACTATTACTTTTTTATTATAAACAATATTAAGTTATATTTTAATTTAAAATGTAACAAATTTTAACAACATATTGCATAACAACATGATTATGTGTGTTGTAAAATATCATTTTCTTCGATTGCTTTGGCATCATTCTCACTACTAAGCTCCTCGTTTTTTTCCAAACGAGTAGATGCATTACACCCCTGAACACAAAATGTAGTATATAATTGCATTAATTGTGTAATTAACTAATATAAAGCACAATTGTTGAAAAAAACACAAACAATAACCCTTACATTTAAAAAGCAGTCACAGAACTCCAGTTTGACCAAACTAGCGAGAATCTTAGGATCAATTTTGGCTCAATCTTGTATCTTTCCTCTCGCGATCGTGGAAACATAGGGGCAACTCTCGATGTGGAAGAGTGGATTCCGCAGCTCCTTAATGTTCATTTACACTTGTAGTACTTGTGATGACAACACCGCACCATCATCATGCCAATCATCATCATTACAAATCTCATATTTGTATTGCTAGCTTGTTACTTTTTTTTACAAGTCGAATTGCTCGTTAAAATGCATTGGTTTGAGGTTTACTTCGTTTATATAGAACATCATGCGTTACTAATGATCAAATAAAATAATATATAATCATATTGTTGCGATTTCCAGAACCACTTCAAATAATTAAAAGTTATTCCTCTTTAGACAAATTTTCCTTCCAAAAAAACTAAACAAACTTTATAAATATAATATAGTATTTATAAAAATCAATATATTTAATTATAATTATACATGTTATTATGGAACTAAATTAAAGAGAATTGATTAGAGATCATGAGTATTTGAATGAATAGATTTTTCAAAAGTGTTACAAACATATAGTTGTTGATCGCATTATTAGCCATTTGGAGGTGAACTCCCTTGTTATGATGAAAATATTGTAATGAAATGATTTTTTTAGATGAAATAGGTTTTGTATGACACCAGAAAACCACTTCTATAATGAATATATTTTATGTAAACTAAGTTTCCTCTTATTATTCCCAATTAAGTTCCAAAAGAGGTGAAATTCTTCGTGCTTTCAATAACTTAGAGTGTTAAAAATTCTTTTTGGCAAAGCTTTCATACTATATTAAAATGAGATATATTGAAATTAGAGAGCTCTTTACTTTTGCAATAGATCTTAATTCTTCCTTCTACTCTAATTTTTTTACTGTTTTATGTTTGCCTACAACAAGTATAGACGATGTGATCAGGGGATTTTAAGTTAAATGATGCCTCCAACAAAAGCTTCAAGTAGACTTTTGAATCTTTCCATGTCTCAGAATTTCACTTGTAGCACTTGCTATTATAATAAGATTATTAGTTTGGATATTCATTGATGTTAAGAATGATTAATAGTTAAATGAAAATGTATTAATATTATATTTTATATTCTTGTAATTTGTTGAATATGAGACTTAGGCTATGTTGTTGTATGAACATTATTTCAATTCGAATTTCAAAACTAAATATATATTACAATCATCACTGAAGACTCTTGAGTTATTTGCCCATTATTTTAGTGACACATGGATTTAATAAGTCATCGCTCCAATCATAACTTATTGTGACGCATGTGAGATGCGAAGCTTTCGGTGAAATTGTGGATTCTTGAGGTTAACATGGCTTCTTGTTCAACCACTTCACTAATTAACATATAATAAATATTGTATATTGTATGGATATGTTATTGTGTTGAGTTTGTGTTATTCGATGGTGGAGTAGAAGATCCACAAAAAGATGCCTTTTGTTCCAACATTCAATATCACCTCTCCAATTCAGTAATCTCATGTCCCCAAACACGCAAATTCCGTCTCTCTCCTTCGATTCCTATAGTGGGTATCACTCCATTTGCACAATGGACTGGTTTGAAGCACTTGGACATCTCAATCACCCACAAATATATGAAAATTGGTAACTTTCCCCATCTAGGTTGTTCTTTTTGGGGACTTTTTGCTTGATTAGTACACAAGGGGAAAATTTTTATCAACCCAACACACCAACAAATTTTTTTACCAAACTAACACATTTTCGGCCACGTCAGCACCACCTCACCGCCACATCACCCGGAGTGTTGGTGTGGTGGTGACGTACAAAAAACGTGACCATAGGTCACGTTTTGCATACAATGCAAATCGTGACCTAGGGTCTTCTTTGTACACCCAAAGCACACCCAAAACCCCAAAAACCGTTTCCATCCTCCTTCACTTCCCCTTTCAATTCCTCTCACCGGCGATCCATCTCCCCGTCCGTCGTCCTCCGTGATCCGTATCCCGCCGGTGGTTGGAAGTTTGACGCGAGGACGCCTCTCCGTAGTGGTTGATTGCACGCTTTGCCGCGCGCGCGCGCGCCTCCCGCAGCCGTTGCCAGCCTCCCGCCGCCGTGCCGCTTCGTCGTCAGTGCGCGCAGTAGGCTCTCTGCCCGCGCGCGCTCGCTCGCTCGCCGCCTACGTTGGTGGTCTCCTCCCACTTGAACGAATCACCTACTACGGTCTGCTCTTTGGTAGCCTCCCGCGGTCGATCCATCGCCTCTCCCGCAAGATCGCTCGCCTCCCATTGGTCGGTCATTGCCTCCCGCCGTCACTGCTCGCCTTCACAACCGGTCTCGTTTGTATTGGTAAAAATCTTCTTCCAATTGTGTTTATTGATGAGTTAGTTCCAAATAGGCATTTTCTTTGGGGTCATATACTTGATGTTGAACATTAGAATAGTATGCATCGAGACGTGATCGAAGACACACCTCGAGATCCATGCAAGCGTGGGAACCAGTTAGATTGACATAGTGAGACCAAACTTTACCCATTCAAATTGATGTAAAAAGTACATGCATTACTTAGTCTATGGGTTACTAAATAAAATTTAAAAAACCTTAGTCAATTAAAAAGCAAAGTACATGAAGTAAGTGAAAATAATCACTCGTATACATAACAAATAAACTATAGTTGATTTAGTACCAAGTCATAGGCTTAGGTTGTGCCTAGAGACACACATTATGGGTTGATTAAAAAATGATGTAATTTACACTCTTGTGACATTAACAAGCAATTAAATCTTCTATGATTCATGTTGGGGAATGCTCATGAATTGCTAGAAATGGAGTGACAATGGTGAGAAATTTTTTGGGAATTCACATAGATCTAACTAAGTAATACGAACTTTTGCAGTGTTGTTGGTGTAATATTTATATAATGTTGTAATATTTATATAATGTTTTAATATTTATATAATATTTATATCATGCATCGATGGTTATCATGGGTTGATGAAGTAATAAGAACTTGTGCAGTCTCCTTGTTATATTGTGTGCATCAATTGTGGAATTTCTTATTTACTACAAATTGATTGATAACTGCTTCGTTATTTGATTCAAATAAAGAACTGAAATAAATTAAAGTATTAAAACACTATGAAGCTTGTTAAGTTTAATTGTGCTAAGTGAGTGTAATAATTATCATCACTTCTATTGATTAACAATTATGGGACGACGCGAATAGGTTTCATATCAATTGATTGGCATCTCATTACTGCCCTTGTAGAGAGGTGGAGGCCAGAAACTCACACGTTTCATTTTCCAGTTGGCGAGATGACTATTACCCTACAAGATGTACAAATCATCTTAGGGTTACCTATCGATGGATTACCAATCACTGGTCGTGTAGAGCAAGATTACGATGCCTTATGTATGACACAACTAGGCTTCCCATTCCCTGAAAACAACAGGACTGGAGGTCGGATCCAAATTCGCCAACTATCAAGATGGTTTTCAAACCTTCCGAATAATGCTGATGATGTGGAAGTACAACGCTATGCAAGAGCGTACATCTTACAACTTCTTGGAGGAACTTTATTTGCAGACAAGTCTAACAATCTTGTTCACATCACGTATTTGCAATTTTTGGAGGGTTTTGAGGCGGCAGGACAATACAGTTGGGGTAGTGCAACTCTGGCTCACCTATATAGACAATTGTGTCTTGCACCCGACGTTGATGAAGCAGAGATTGCAGGTCCGGTCATATTATTGCAATTATGGGCATGGGATAGGTTGCCTTTTCTTGCACCAATAATGAGAGGGCATCTTCGAGACGACATCATACCAAACGAAGAATTATTTCCACCTCCTCCATTTGGTCATAGGTAATTAGTATTTTTTAACATAATAATTTCAATTTGAGTATATTTATCTACATGTACATTCATGCATGCTTTGTGTTGTTTTGTACATTTCTATAGGTGGAGACATGCCTTGGAGACCACAAGAACATCAATGCACGTGCTGACAAAATACAGAGAAATGATTGATATGCAAGCACCCGATGAAGTAAGAAATATACTTAATCATTTTTTCCAAATACCCTATTCTACAATGGTGAAATGCGAATTTTATTCATTTCAAGTTGTTTTTTATAACTTCAGGTAATTTGGGAACCGTATCCTGAGACAATTATAAGGGACCTGCCTGCGTATTGTAGCAGTGGTCGTGCTATTTGGCGAACGAGTGCACCTTTGCTTTTCTTCTGTGTTGTCGAAATGTATAATCCTGATAGAGTCATGCGACAATTCGGTTTGAAACAAAGGATACCACCTTTACATAGCACAAGCATGGAGCTACATAAGATTGACTTGAGAGGAAAACAGATAAGGATTGGAGTGCAGAACATAGTGCTTATGTCTGCATGTGGAACGAACGTGCTTCCAATATTGCAACAGATTAAATATTGGAGGAGCCATTGGAATTTTACGACCCGTATATGCTATGGTATCGTCGCATTACACGACGATTCATGTCTCGTCGTGGAGCTATTGCTGAGGCATTGGTAAGTACAATTTCATTTTTTTTCAGTCATGAAGTCTTTCAAATAGTTGTTTTGATTTTACTTTCTTATACAACTTCATAAATATTTTATATGTAGGCACATGGAATGACATCAATTCATCAGTTGACATTGGGTGATGATGTGTCTATTGCACGTATTAGAGATGTAGCTGCATCGACTTTGACTGCAGTACATGCAGATTATCGCATGCATAATATGCCCACTTCATTTGAAGCTTCTCATCAATCTTCTCATGATGATACACATTCGAGGCATGACACTCAGTGTATACTCCATCAATACCTCTCAACCAGTTCGAAACTCTATATACTCCATCAGTACCTCTCAACGAGTTTGAGACTCCACATACTCCATCATTTCCTCCCAACATGGCATTCGAGGCTACGAAGCCTTTCCATTTGACAGGGCACCTACATCTTCGCGCCATTTTAATGCAAGTCCAATAATGATGAATTTATCTAGGAGTACAATTACTCATGATGGTGGAATGCGTGATATCGATGATATTCAAAGAGAAGATGCTCAAAATCCTGCTGATGTGGGCCATTCGAATGTGCCATTAGCTTTAAATCGTAATGTCCGAGTCGTAAAGAGAACACGTTGTGGGACTGGAAGTCATTATTTGGGGTCAGACTAGGATTTTTTCTTTAACTATAATAAGACTTTTTTTTCTTTTTATTATTGCTTTGTAGTTGATCACCTTGCAATTTCTTCATTTATAGCAATTCAAATTGTAATTTCTTCATTTATAGCAAATCATATTTATAAATTTGTTGAATTAATATATTGTTTTGCAGTATATGATATGATGGGTTTTAACTAATTTTTTGTTGATGTTTTGTAAACTATTTTTGAATTCATGCTTCGAGTGTGGTTTATGCATGATATGAGATAAGTCAAATTATGATTATAGAGTTTTGAAGCTGAAAAATTGCAACTTTGTGTGTGATATTATTGGAAACAACAGTTGCATTTATAAACACTCCCATATTTGTTAATTGTGTATGTTCTTTCAAGTAGATAATTCGGAGCTTCACTTTTTGAAATAAGTCAAATTATGATTATAGAGTTTTGAAGCTCAAAAATTGAAACTTTGTGTGTGATATTATTGGAAACAACAGCTGCATTTACCTTGCACTCCCATATTTGCTAATTGTGTATGTTTTGTAAACTGTTTCGGATACGCTTGTTAGCACTGAAGCATCGACAAAATTAAAAAAAACTCAGTTGGAGATTGCAGACCTATATCGATGGTTTTACTTTGAGCTCTCTGCCAACTTTAAAAAAAAAAAACACCTCAGGAGGAAGTCGTGACTGCAAGTCACGACTTCCTCTTGCTGGAAAACGTGACTTCAAGTCACATTTTCCAGTGACCAACACCACCCTTTGACGTGGCGAGTGATGTGGCAGTGACGTGGCCAAAATGTGTTAGTTTGGAAAATATTTCTATGGGTGTGTTGGGTTGATAAATTTTTTTCCTAAATGTACTAATCAAGCAAAAATCCCACTTTTTGGTCCAAAATGAGCTTAATTTGGTTTATAAAGTTGTGATTTTGAGTACCCATTTTTGGTTTCTTTGTTTCATGTTTTCATTGACTGAGTTTGTGATGCTTGTGATGTTTTTGATGCAGAGAAATGTACGGGTAAGGTTGTTTATGCTTCATTGTTTCGAGTTGAGGCCCTGAAGCTCTGGTTATTGGGGGTGGTGGCTTAGTTGGTTTTTGGCCCTAAAGGCTTACATGAGGTTATGTCACGACCCGAATTTCTAAATCCAAGTTTAATCTCCTAATCATGATCAGTGACCCGTGACATGAGACCCGCATCGAGATACGTGCATCGACTGAGGTGAGAGGGTCGATGTTTATGTTAGATTTGTGGTGATGTATGCCTAATGTACTGTATATGTGTAGACTACTAAGTCACTTCTATTGGTGATGTATGCTTAATGTACTGTATATGTGTAGACTACTAAGTCACTCCTATTAATGTTTAGGTGTTGAAACGTTAGTGGGGACGTGCCTCTAGATGCGTGCTGGCATGGGACCGGGGTAGAGAGTGATGTAGTAAGTTTATTTAGGCTTAGTGTAGCTTAAATAGTAGTTTTAATGTGGCTATGGTTGATTTTATATTAAATGTACCAAAGTTAGAAAGTTAAAACAATAGCCATTTAATAATTCTCGAGATGCGTATTGACAAATCTAGAAAGCAATTGAGTTACAAATTATGTTAGCAAGATTGAGATAGTTGAGAGTTAGTGGAAAATGTAGCAAGGTGTAAGCCATTAGATTAATCTCGAGATATGTATGCACATAAAGATCAATGACTAATAATCAATCTTATCTTAATATATAAGATTGGATTGATTAACACATGCGATTCATTTTAAATCTATAACTTAGAAGTTAAGGTTGCTGGAAAACTTGGAGAAGAAGGTCAGCAAGGATTGTGAAGAAATCTTGTGGGTTTGGTGAAGGATTAATCAAGCTAGGTGTGATGTACACTAGCAATTTAGCTTAATTTGATGAATTTTGCTAAAAGTATGGTTGTTCTTATAGGCGAGTAAAGAGATCCCAAGGTGTTGAAGTGGCCTATGTGAGGAGAAAACTCAGAATTTTAAGTGCTGAGTTCTTGGTTTTCTTGCACATAGTGCGCTACGTGTGATCAGCTAGCGTGCTAACTTTGTATAGCGCGCTAGAGGGACTTGGTAGCGCGCTAATAAAGTCATTAGCACACTAGGTAGGCTAACCAATGCGCTAGGTGCTATGACAGCCCAAAAATCTGAATTTCCTAATTTAAACTTAAACATTATAAATAAGTCCAATACCATAACTAAAGGTCTAAACACACTAAAAAACATGTTAAATGATATCAGGAACCTAAGGAGGAGTCTTAGGGGTTCGGATATGAGTTTTGAGGTGTCGGGAGGCCGGAAGAACTAGGAAATTTGCGTGGATTGTAAGCAAACTAATTGAGATATTTGTTTACATTTCATTCCTGTCTTGTTATTCAATTACAGTCTTTTGGACTAATTTGCCTATTGTACTCTATATACCATGTGTAACGACCCTAAAATCTAACTCGTGCCATGTGTCATTTCGGTGTAGTACGTGGGACCCACTTGTCGTGATACGTATGTCCAAACCCCGGAAGTCGACACCTAGGTATGCTATTTTTGTTTGATGCTTGTATTATGTATTATGTATTATACAAGATTGAACGATTTAAACTAATCAATTTCGGAAATGTGTGCGTAAGGTATACGCAGGCATATCGGTGTCGAGACGAGCGGAGACGTATCTCGAGTTGCGTGTCGACATAGGACCGAGGTAGCGGCCTATGAGGTAAGTTTTTATAGGAGTTAATTAAGGTCTTAACTAGCTTTAATGTGACCGCATTTAATGTGAAATTAGTGGGCCTAAAGTATTGAAATTATTCAATTGTCACATGATGTGCATCGCGATACGTGTCAACCAATCAAGAGATTGATGAGTCCAATTGTAGAGTCACTCATGCATGAATTGGTAAATGATTGAGTGAAGGTGGACCATAAGACATACCTCGAGATACGTGTGCACACAAGATCAATGACTAAGGTTTAAACCTATCTAATACATATAAATCAACAATTTTGATTTCCATTTCCACACCAAAATCGTTGAATATGAAGGAAAGAAAGAAGAGGAGGTGCTGGAGTGCTCTTGGGAAGGATGAAGGTGAACAATTTAATGATGGTGTGTTAAAGAAGAAGATCAAGACATCAAGATAGGTAACTCCATCAACTTCGTTTGGTCAAATTGTTCAATTTGATATTGTTGTTGCTGTTTTTACGTTAGGGTTGATGTTGAGGACCTCTAGTAGGGTGTACGAGGGGTCCCAAGCCATTAACAAGGCCTATGTGTAGAGGAAACCCATAAATTGAAGTGCAGAATTTTGGTTTATCCTAGGTGGATAATCTAGTGCGCTAATATTTATTAGCGCGCTAGATATCGAAAGTAGCGCGCTAATGTTCAAATTAGTGCGTTAATGTCAAAAACTAGCACGCTAACCTTGATTAGCGCGCTAGAGGTTTAAGGTAGCGCACTAAAGTTGGAAATTAGCATGCTAATGTCAGAATTAGCGCGCAAATTACCCTGCTAGTACAAAAATCTGCAATTTTTAAAAGTTCCTTAAACACTATAAATTGGTGTAATACCCCAAGTAAAAGTTCCAATGCACTCAAAAACTTATAATATGATATCAGGAATCTAAGGAAGAATTACGGGATTCAAAAACACGTTTAGGAGTGTCGGGAGGCCGGATAGGCTAGGAACAAGTTTGTGGATTTGATGTAAGTAAACCAGGTAGGAAATTGTACAGTAATTTCATTTTAAGCTATTGAATATTGTTGTTCATTGCTTGTTATCTATCGTTGAAAGTCCATTCTAATTGAGTTCTTCGAGGGCAAGTGAGTCAACGGTGATCCTTGGAAGGAGTGGTTGGTGAGGTAACATACCAGAGTCATGACATCGGGATGCACTGCACTGGTTACTGATTGTTAACGGGGTGTGAGTTCTTAGCGTGGTTGTTCCAAGAAGTCTCACTATCTCGTGGGTTTAGGGCTTGTGAGTGTACCAAGTCCTAGAACCCGAGTCTTGATGTTTTGCTAAGACTCAACGACCTACTGGTCGGGACTACTTGCACCTCTCTGTTTGCATCTTTAGACACTCATGTATCGATTGTTTCTGATTTATTAACAGTCGTTTATTTATTCATGCGTTCTTTATACCTTTCTTTCTATCTGCATGAATATAGACTGATTTATTTATTTTGAAATGTTGTTTAGTATCCTACCGGCGTTACTTACCTGGGCTCGTTATTCTTGTGTTTAACTGAGTGCAGATCCGCAGTCGAGTAAGGGAAAGGGGCCAGTGTTAGGAGATCTACTGTGAGGATATTAGAGCGGCCTTCTCCCTCATATTTTTGTAGGTTTTGTATTACTTATGTACATTATTTTTGACACATGGGACAAATGGGTTTTGTGAGATATTTACAGGGGTTATATACGGGGTTTCCACACTCTAGGCTGTCCTAACTGATTTATGTAGAGTCGTTTAAGTTGAAATTGCTTCCGCATAAACTTTGATAACTTACAAATTGGAATAATTCACTAAATATGAAATGATAAATGGATTTGGAAGGCTGAGTAGGCTTGCATTAACGTCGCGAGGATTGACTCGGGGTCCACGTAAGTCTAGGCGGGCGGGGCCCAGTTTAGGTTGTGGAACTTGGGCCGTCACAGTTGGTATCGAGCGTAAGTTTTTTGTGCCTAACGCAAGAACAACCCACAACCAGCATAAGACACAAATTAATAATAGAGTTAGGATAAGGTTGGAACTTAGAGTGGAACTTATGATCATGACTTAAGTCTTAGTTGGGAAGTTAGGAGAGTTAGGGAAATTAAAATTGGACTATATGAGTTATTTGATGTGTTGTTTATTATTATCGATAGCTACGTCGTGATTGAGAAATCGTAATCGTTGAAGATTGCGATGGTCGATCAGCCCAAGATCAGCGATACCGGTCCGAGTGATGTTCATGAGAGGTTGGATGAAATGTCCCAGTTGGTCACCTCACACGACCAACAACTTTAAGAGATTCTCCGACTATTGAGGGCATAAGCTACAACATCACCTTCTACATCTACAGTTACAGCACCATGTACTTAGGGCGGGGTGCGCCGACAGTACAGTCTGCGTTATGACTCCTACAGCGCCGACCAGACCTGTGACTGGTGAGGGGGTACAGGTTTAGGTTGAGAGAGTACGATCTACTCCTAATACACCGGCGGAAGATACGCCGAGCACGCCCACTAATGGGAGCACTCGAGCGATGGCTAAGGCGAGACAGTCTCGAGAGTTTTAAAGACATCACCCGAGAGAAGTTTCTCGGGATACGAATCTTGGAGCAGCGTAGAAATTTATGAGGAGTCACAAGAAGATCAATGATGTCTTGGCTACACCAGAGCATATGAGGCCGAGCATCTCATCAGCTTCGTTGTTTGGAGAGGGTGATGTTTGGTGGCGTAACATGGTGGCTACGAAGGGGAAGCCCAAGGACTGGGTTGAATTCAAGGAGAGATTCAGTCAGAAGTATTTCCCTCTTTCGATCGGGAACATGAGGAGGACCGAGTTTCTAGAACATTCGACAGGCTACTAGCGAGACAGTGATGCAGTATATGGGCCGATACTTACAGTTGATGGACTATGCCGAGGGCATAGCTGATACAGACGCTGACCAGGCCTACTACTTCATGAATGGCCTATTGGGTGAGATCGGGTCTATGGTGGTGACTACAGCTCCAGGAACTTTACGGAAGGCTTATGAGAGGAGTTTGGCCAGTGAGACCTTTCAAAGCACGTGCATTGGTACAGTGGTCGCCGCTCCACCACCAGCATAGTCAGTTGTCAGACTGGGAGGTGACGGGAGGAGGAAGAGACCTAGACAGTGGAGATCGAGAGATCGAGCTCAGTGTGTGTGGTCTGTTGCATCTCCACCTCTTACAGTGCGTACTACGCCTACCATCTGCTATAGTACGGAGTTATATCAGAACACCACATTGCCGGCCGCACCGCTGAGTTCTCGGCGATAGCGATAAGGAGAGGGCCGAGGCGTGGCAAGGCAGGAGGTATGGACGGCGACAGAGTGTGCCATTTGGATCAGGATCAGGATCTCAGCGTACGTGTTTAGAGTGTGGACAACCAGGTCATTTCGTTAGTTCGTATCCATGACTGAGCAGAGGGCAGCCACAACAGAGCCAAGAGCAGGTTCATTCTGTTATCGCACCAGATCCGAATGCTACCTATAATCTGATTGAAGGTATGCTTTATATTTGTAGTCGTTTTATGCATACCATGTTAGATTATGGTTCTACAATATCTTTTATTTCTGGTTGCATGGAAGATGAGTTGGGTTTGAAACCCATTAGACTAAAGAGACCCTTGATCCTTAGCACAGCTGTTGGGGACAAGATATACCCGAACTTGTTGTGTGTTGATTATTCGGTAGAAATAGAAGGTTATATATTGCCAGCAGATCTGAGAGTGTTGAAGTTCCTAGAGTTTAATGCATCGGGCATGGATTGGTTGAGTGCTCATCATGCACAGATCCATTGCTTCAGCAAGATAGTTACATTTCAATTCTCGGATATCCCGAGTTCGGTTTCTGGGGACTTCAACTAGTTTACCTATTACTAGAGGCAGAGTAGCTTCTAGTGTAGAGGTCGAGACACTCGCTAGTGTTCCGAGTACGACGAAGAGGGTCAAGACTAGGTTGGAGGAGGTACATGTTGTTTGCAAGTTTCCAGATTACCACCGCCTAGGGAGATTGACTTCATCATTGATTTGGTTTCGGGAACTAAACCTATATAAATTCCGCCGTACCAGATGGCTCCAAAGGAGTTAGAGGAACTGAGAAGACAACTTGATGAGTTGTTGGAATTAGGGTTCATCCACTCGAGCATGTCACTTTAGGTCGCGCCAGTCTTGTTTGTTAATAAGAAAGATGGCAGCCTGAGATTACGCATTGATTATAGACAGCTCAACAGGGTGACAGTGAAGAATAATTATCCACTTCCTCGCATTGACGATTTGTTGGACCAGCTGACATGAGCACAGTGGTTCTCAAAGATTGATTTGAGATCTGGATACCATTAGCTAAGGATTAGAGCAGAAGACAGGGAGAAGACTGCTTTTCGCACTCGATACGGGCATTATCAGTTTACAGTCATGCCTTTTGGGCGGACTAACGCCCCAGCGATGTTCATGGATCTCATGCATCAAGTGTTAAAAGAGTACTTGGATAGGTTCGTCATTGTGTTCATCGGCGACATCCTTATTTACTCCAAGAATCATGATGATCACGAGGAGCACCTCAAGATGATTTTGCAGACTTTGAGGATGCACAGACTGTATGCAAAACTCAGTAAGTGTGAATTTTGGCTTACAGAGATCGGATTTCTTGGGCACATTGTTGGAGCCAACGGAGTATCAGTGGACCCCGCTAAGGTCAGAGTTGTGATAGATTAGCCTACACCGCGGTCAGTGACAGATGTCCGCATTTTCTTAGGGTTGGCAGGCTATTACAGGCGTTTTGTTCAAGACTTCTCAAAGATTGCAGCACCAATAACACAATTAACCAAGAAGGATACGAGTTTTTAGTGGAACGATAGTTGTGAACAAGCCTTCAGGACTTTGAAGGAAAGATTGACTACCGCACCAGTTTTGGCACTACCTGAGTCAGGGAAGGGTTTTGAGGTGAACACCGATGCTTCTAAGGTCGGTTTAGTCTGTGTTTTGATGCAGGACAATAGAGTGATTGCCTACGCGTCCCAACATCTGAAGATTCAAGAGAAGAACTACCCTACACATGACTTGGAGTTAGCAAAAGTGGTCTTTGCATTGAAGATTTGGCGTCATTATCTTTACAAAGAGAAGTTTGTGTTGTTTACTGACCATAAATGTTTGAAGTACCTCTTCACTCAGAAAGAGTTGAACATGCGACAGAGGCATTGGCTTGAGCTCCTCAAGGACTATGATTCTTCCTTGGAGTACCACCCGGGAAAGGCCAATGTTGTTGCAGACGCATTGAGCCGCAGAGGGGCAGATTTAGAGATTGTTACCTGCCACATGACACACGAGTATGGTTTACTCGAGGCGGTCGAGTTGATGTATTTTGTTGATATTCCAACCGGTATCAGGGTGTTGATTTGTGGGCAGATGAGGACCCAGACAGTGTCGATTCAGAGTGTACTTGAGGGTCAGCAAGCAGATGAGCAGTACCATAAGTTCTTGGAATTTGCTCTGAGTCCGGATCATCCAGCTTGGAGTCAGTTGACAGACTCGTGCTTGAGATTTAGAGGTCGACCATGGATTCCATCAGTGGTTGAGTCACGTGATGAAATACTTGATGAGGCTCACCGTTCATATTTTACGGTTCATCCGGGTCGGACCAAGATGTATGCTTGATGTGCGTCGTCTTTTCTGGTGGCCTGGGATGAAGACCGATGTTTTTGATTACATTCGAGTGTGTGAGGTATGCCAGCGAGTTAAAGCTGAGCATCGGAGACCCGGTGGGTTATTACAACCACTTCCCATTCCTCGGTGGAAGTGGGAGCACATTGCCATGAATTCTGTCAGTGGCTTACCTCGATCTCAGTGTGGACATGACAATATTTGGGTGATTGTGGACAAGTTGACGAAATCTGCGCATTTTTTACCGATCTCTGCCACATATCGGGTTGATAGGTTGGTGAGTTTGTACAAATTAGAGATTGTGCAGTTACATGGAGTTTCGTTATCAATTGTGTCTGACAGAGGGCCACAGTTTACGTCTCAGATTTGGCGGAGCATGCATGCACAGTTCGGCACGCGGTTAGACCTCGGTACAACCTATCATCCACAGATTGACGGAAAGTTAGAGAGACTGATTCGAGTCCTCGAGGACATGTTGAGGACGTGTGTGTTAGAGTATGGTGGATCATGGGAAAAGTATATTCATTTGTGTGAGTTTGCCTACAATAAAAATTATCAGGCCAGTATTGGTATGACATCATTTGGGGCACTCTACGGTAGACCGTGCAGATCTTCATCTTGTTGGGCGAAGCCTGAGGATGTAGCAGTGATTGGGCCTGAGATTGTAGTAGATCACACAGAGAAAATATGACTGATCAGATTGAGGCTGAAGGGTGTGTAGGAGAGGCAGAAAAAGTATTATGACATGTATCACGAC
The DNA here is from genome assembly GCA_039657325.1 of Stephania cephalantha. NCBI lineage: Eukaryota > Viridiplantae > Streptophyta > Magnoliopsida > Ranunculales > Menispermaceae > Stephania > Stephania cephalantha. Next base: position 60,429,958 of record CM077567.1, on the reverse strand, counting down.
AAGTTAGAGTATGATGTCGGAAACTATGTGTATCTGAAAGTTTCTCCGATGAAGGGTCACAAGAGATTTGGGATTAAAGGAAAGCTTGCGCCGATGTTCATTGGTCCATTCAGAGTGAAGAAACGAATAGTCAAGGTTGCGTACGAGCTGGAGTTGCCACCTCAGTTATCTGGGATTCACCATGTATTTCATGTTTCTATGCTTCGACTAGATAGGTCGAAAGAGGGCAGACGACCGAGAGTGGGTTTGAGTCAGATAGACTTGAGGGAGGATATTACGTAAAACGAACAACCTATTCAGATTTTGGGCCGTAAGGTGAAGATTCTTAGAAACGAAGAGATCCCATCAGTCCTTGTCAAATGGCAGCATCACGGTAATGAGGAGCTGACGTAGGAGCTCGAGTAATATATGCGCGAGTGCTTTCCCTATCTCTTCTGAGTGTCGGTAAGTCTCTTGAGAATTGCTTTAATTTCGAGGACGAAATTCAAATTAGTTGGGAAGACTGTAACGACCCTAAAACCTAACTCGTGTCACGTGTCATTTCAGTGTTGTACGTGGGACCCACTTGTCGTGATACGTATGTCCAAACCTCGAAAGTCGACACCGAGGTATGCTATTTTTGTTTGATGCTTGTATTATGTATTATGTATTATACAAGATTAAACGATTTAAACTAATCAATTTTGGAAATGTGGGCGTAAGGTATACGCGTGCGTATAGGTGTCGAGACGAGCGGAGACGTATCTCGAGTTGCTTGTCCACGTGGGACCGAGGTAGCGGCCTATGTGGTAAGTTTTTATGTGAGTTAATTAAGGTCTTAACTAGCTTTAATGTGACCACATTTAATGAGAAATTAGTGGGCCTAAAGTATTGAAATTATTCAATTGTCACATGATGTGCATCGCGATACGTGTCAACCAATCAAGAGATTGATGAGTCCAATTGTAGAGTCACTCATGCATGACTTGGTAAATGATTGAGTGAAGGTGGACCACAAGACATACCTCGAGATACGTGTGCACACAAGATCAATGGCTAAGGTTTAAACCTATCTAATACATATAAATCAACAATTTTGATTTCCATTTCCACACCAAAATCGTTGAATAGGAAGGAGAGAAAGAAAAGGAGGTGCTGGAGTGCTCTTGGGAAGGAGAAAGGTGAACAATTTATTGATGGTGTATTGAAGAAGAAGATCAAGACATCAAGATAGGTATCTCCATCAACTTCGCTTGGTCAAATTGTTCAATTTGATATTATTGTTGCTGTTTTTACGTTGGGGTTGATGCTGGGGACCTCTAGTAGGGTGTATGAGGGGTCCCAAGCCATTAACAAGGCCTATGTGTAGAGGAAACCCATAATTCGAAGTGCAGAATTATGGATTATGCTGCACATAGCGTGCTAGGTGGATAATCTAACGCGCTAATATGTATTAGCACGCTAGATATCGGAAGTAGCACGCTAATGTTCAAATTAGCGCGCTAATGTCAAGAACTAGCGCGATAACCTTGATTAGCACGCTAAAGTTGGAAATTAGCACGCTAATGTCAGAATTAGTGCGCTAATTACCCTAGCAGTACAAAAATTTGCAATTTTGAAAAGTTTCTTAAACACTCGAAATTGGTGTCATACCTAAGTAAAAGTTCCAATGCACTCAAAAACTTATAATTTGATATCAGGAATCTAACGAAGAGTTACGTGGAATCAAAAACACGTTTAGGAGTGTCGGGAGGCGGGATAGGCTAGGAACAAGTTTGTGGATTTGAGGTAAGTAAACCAGGTAGGAAATTGTGCAGTAATTTCATTTTAAGCTATTGAATATTGTTGTTCATTGCTTGTTATCTATCCTTGAAAGTCCATTCTAATTGAGTTGTCCAAGGGCAAGTGAGTCAACGGTGATCCTTGGAAGGAGTAGCTGCCTGAGGTAACATACCAGAGTCATGACCTCGGGATGCACTGCACTGGTTACTGATTGTTGACGAGGTGTGAGTTTTTAGCGTGGTTGTTCCAGGAAGTCTCACTATCTCGTGGGTTTAGGGCTTGTGAGTGTACCAAGTCCTAGAACCCAAGTCTTAATGTTTTGCTAAGACTCAACGACCTACTGGTCGGGACTACTTGCGCCTCTCTGTTTGCATCTTTGGACACTCATGTATCGATTGTTTCTGATTTATTAACAGTCTTTTATTTATTCATGCGTTTTTTATACCTTTCTTTCTATCTGCATGAATATATACTGATTTATTTATTTTGAAATGTTGTTTAGTATCCTACTGGCGTTACTTACCTGGGATCGTTATTCTTGTGTTTAACTGAGTGCAGATTCGCAGTCGAGTAAGCGAAATGAGCCAGTGTTAGTAGATCTACTGTGAGGATATTGGAGCAACCTTCTCCCTCATACTTTTGTAGGTTTTGTATTACTTATGTACATTTTTTTGACACATGGGACAATGGGTTTTGTGAGATATTTACATGGAGTATATACGGGGTTTCCACACTCTAGGCTGTCCTAACTGATTTATGTAGAGTTGTTTAAGTTAAAATTGCTTCCGCATAAACTTTGATAACTTACAAATTTGAATAACTCACTAAATATGTAATGATAAATGGATATGGAAGGCTGACTAGGCTTGCGTTGACGTCGCGAGGATTATCTCGGGGTCCACGTAAGTCTAGGCCGGACGGGACCCAATTTAGATTGTGGAACTGGGGTGGTCACACCATAACTCGTTTCCCCTATCATTTTATGAGTCTTCTATCATGGTGTACCGACCCAAGTTAATTAAACAAAAATTAGCGTTAATCTCAGAGATCAATGGTGGTAATTCGAGCATTACATAGACAACTCGGTTTAGTCGGACACGAGAACCGAGGAAATATGTTATTTGTGGATAATGGTTTTTTAGGTGTAATGTTTAACAAATTATACTATTGTAACATCGCATGCGTGTAGTTGCTATTGGGCGAGTTGGTGTGACGAGTATTCGCTTCGTAAGGCGTGTTAACGCGGGTATCGGTTAAGCGAACTACGGGTATACTAGAAAACTTTACTAATTCATGTTAAAATGACTATTGATCAAATAAAATGGGTAGTGTAACCATAGGCTAAGTTGGTTCTATTAGAACTATAAGCTATGGCGTACCTCGAAATGCATGCCGAGACGCAGGGCATTGGGTGTCAGGTAGTCAAGGGTTAGTGGGATCATAAATTTGACAATTTTGGTGAATAAAAACACTAACCATATGTATTATAATGGGCCTAAGCTAATGTAATTAGACTAAATAAGAAAGACCTATAGTTTGGTAAATTAAATTGAAACTATAGGATTTGTCCTAGAGATACGTATTGGCACATCTAGGAACCAAGTGAGTTACAAATTGGTGTCGTTTGAGGAAAGTAAGTGAGAAATGTGTTAAGCGATAGACCATGAGATAAATTTCAGGATATGTAAACACATGAAGATCAATGGCTAGAAATGAAGCTCACCTTAATATATATTGATGGATTGATCAACACATGCAAAATAAAATCAATTCATTTGTGAATATGGATTTCAGAGAGAAAGAGAGCTGATTGAGGAGTTGAAAACCCAGATTTGGAGGTCAATTTGAGGATCAAAATTAAGGTAATCGTCTTCTCCATTTCCTACACTTTCAATTGAATTCAAAATTGGTGTGTTTAGGTGTAATTCGAATTTGAAGGGTGGGTCACTGATTTCTCATGTTGTGTTGATGAATTACAAGTATTATTAGTATTTCAAATGAGAATTTACATTGGTTTTGATGGAAATTTAGGTTTTGGGTGAATTTGGAAAAAACTAGTGAATGCATGATTTGATGATTTTGATATATTTGATGTTGTTTTATCGATTTAAATGATGTTTTGAAGTAACCATTGAATGGAGAGTGGTTTTGTGGGGTTTGGTTAGCTAATTGGGGAGTTGGGGACATAATTCTCAAGTTGACAATTCTGTCACAGAGCGCAGTTAGTGCGCTAACTAGACTGACTAGCGTGCTAACCAGCCTGGGCTCTTAACTATTTTTCAAAATGAAGAACAGTAGCGCGCTAAACAGATCTCCTAGCGCGCTAACTCCACTTAGCAAGCTAGGCAAACTCATCAACGCGCTAATGACAGATGGAAGTTGAATTTAAGGATTGATTCTAGGATTTTTGACTTAATACATATTTAAACACTTGTAACCAACCTAAACTTGTAAAATTAATCTTTAAGGACTTAGGGGAACATAGCTCGGGTATTAGGGAGCTAGTTATGTCGGATTCGGGAGTCCGGGGAAGTCAGAGAGTGATTTGAGGTTTGTAAAACCCGTAGGAATGTCACTTGAGTATTTACTGCTTTCATTACTGTTTTATTATATTTTGTTTAGTGTATTCCTGATTCTATTCCTGATTTACCTCAGTTATCTATCTTCGTGTCATTGTTGGAACGTTTGGTTGAGTTTACTCCCGTCGGGTATTCTGTTGTGTGTCTAGGACACGCTAGACCATAACATATGTATCAGGAGTCCTTGGTGGATAACAATCTGAGCTACTTTGTCAGTACATGTGTCAGTGCGTCGTGGGTCTACAGTGGCCACCGAGAGGACCATGTGATGGGCCAGTTGGGTGTGCCTACTTGTGGGATCTTGGAGAGGTTATCCGATGTATGGTCTAGTCTGACTGGAATAGACGCATACGTTTGCGCTTTACTGTTATTTATGCATACGATGATCCATTTACAATTGCATGTTTACATTTCGCATGTTTATTTAATAGTATTTACTTCCTTTACTTTGTCATATAAATGCTCAGTAAATTTCCTTGGGATTTTACTTATTAGACTCATCATCTATTTTTGTTGTTATGGCGAGTGTAGATCCTTCTACGAGTAAGGGTAAGGGGATTCTTGGCGACTATCTCGGAGCTCGCCCACTGTTCGACACACTACTCATAGGTGTTTATTGTAGAATATTGCTATATTTTGGGTTTATGGGAGACCGATGAGACATGTGTACTTGTATATATTTATTGTTGTCGCCTTATATACAATGTACTTTATTCCGGCTTTTTCACAATATGATTGATGCTCTATAAACCTAAAGGTTAATGAGAATCCATGTTTATGTTTATTTAAGACTTCCACTATAAATACTGATTATCTACTTGCAACTTTGTAAAATACAAACCACTAGCACGACTATGATTTGAATAATCTACGGACAGGTTGAATTGACATTATTTAATAACTTAAGACAAATATGGATAAATAGTTAACTAAACTAATATGACAAAAGTGGACACAAATATCGAGACATGAGATAGACGGGCAGGTGCTAGACACGTGTAGCTGAGACCACAGGGCAAGGAGCGCACGACACGACGACACATCGGGGGACGTCGGGGCGCGGGGGTGCCACACATGGTATGCTGTTATTTTTTATTTATTGTTGAGTTGTTCAGTCAAATGAAATAGCATGCTATTAGATAAATGTTTAATGTTATTAGGTAAATCTAATTTCTTTTGTGCATTACTATGCAATTACATTGTTGGAATCTTAAACCATGTCATTTCTTAGGTATGAAAGTATTTCTTGTATCTATGACAATGATATGATAGAGATGGTGTGGCACATGAAGGTTACTAGACTTCAGGGGTGGTCGGGACCCCTCCGTTATCTTGTGCAGCACACGAGGTATATGAACTGAGGTTGTTGGCAAGTATATATCACATGTAACTAGCACTTGTGAAAGATTATAGAGGCGTATAGCTCAGCTCCGACTTTGAACCGCTTCATCCTTATATAGTGGAAAAGGCATTGGTGATAAGATTCCAGGCCGACCGGCCTTAGATCATTACTACTTAGCCGAGTGTCAGTTTCACTTTGTTTAGCTGAAGTATCTCATAGCGTGATTTCCTTTCAGCATAGTTGCCATTCTTATACTTTTAGATACTTGATGTATATTTGAAAACATGAACAAATGTCTCTCGGTGTTACTTTTTACTTTCTTGTACTCAACGTCCTTTTTACGACGGTTGGTGCAGATCCATCGAGTAGCAGAGCAGACAAAGAGAAGATTGATGACTACCTCTTAGTCAGTGGAGTGTTGCTACACCAGATTTTGTAGGTTTTTTTTTGTTTTGTTGTTTGACTTTTATATGTCTTCCATATACATTTGAGATTGTATATATTGTGGGTTGAGAGGTAATACCCTGACCAGATACATGTTGATATGTTTTATCGCCATTTCATTATATATATGCATGTGATCTTTGTTTTCTGGTTTCCCACATTCTTAGTTATCATGTTAAAAGCTTCCGCTAAATTGTTAAGACTTCCGCTGAAATTTTTTAAGTTGTATAACTTTTAATTAACTCTAATTTATTAATTGATATAAGATAAGAAAACACTTAATTGAATAGTTAAATTGTAAGTAGAAAAATTTCGGAAAAGGCTGACTAATTCCTTGTTGAGTCCTATGTGGTGAGATTAGGGCTTAATGACGAGATTAGGCCGAACGATGCCCTAATTATGAGAAGGGGCCATCACAGTTAGCTCTTCTGTGGCTTCGGTTTTGTGTTTCTTTAGTTGGATTTGATCATACATTACTAATTATAGTTTTAAAGAAGTTGAGGGCTTAGTAGATTGCTAAGAATTGGTTGTACAACTTACAATTGAAATGAGCTTCAGTGTTTATAAAATTATTATGAGCAATATATGAAGAAGCAAATAATACAATCAGTTCATGTTGTTAATCATATGATTAATAGTTGGTCATAAGTTAATTTGAGTTTGAAATGGATGCAAGAAAGATGTAATATAATCAGTTTTTAAGGGTTTTTTTTTTGTTTGAATCGGAGTTCTAAGTTTTTCATTTTCTTTAAGGTACTGAAAACACAACCATTTTTTGAATCCTATACCATGTGCAGACTAAACTGCTTGACTAAAAACTGATAAATTTGTTGGGTTTTGGGGTTCATACGCAGTGGAAAATTTAAAATAATTTTTGAAAAACCACAACAGGATCGAAAATAAGTCCCGTTAAACAAGAACTATAAAACTAAACCATACCTTAATCCATGATTTCCTTTTATGAATGTTCGATTTCCAAGATGTTCAAGTGCGCGACCTCTATCGAAAATCCACACATAAGCGATGACCACAATTTGGAGTGCTAGCCCTAAAAGAGATTGAAAACGTTTTTCTTTCTCTCCCGAAATCTAGAGAACTCGAAAATAGCAAAAAAGAAATCTTATTTCATTTTAGGGTTTTAACCTCTATTTATATATGTAGATAAATCACTTAAGAAAAAACTATTCTTAATGCAACTATTGTATTTAGGCAATTCAAGCAAATTACACAAACGCCCATATTAATAAGTTATCATGTTACAAATCATAAGGGCTTTTTTATGTCATGAACTTTATCATACAAAACTCATTACTATGGACCAATTGAAATTGCGCAAAGTCATTCTTTATGTGTGACCCAATAGGTTCATGTGACGTTGGTAGTGAACTAAAACTATTTTGGTACACAAGTCATAAGTGGTCTCTAGTAAGGCTTTATGACTACCCAAGTAGCATGAATATCAAAATCGATACAACCTAATGAATAACATATATCATATACTTTTTTCATGCAATATTCTTTGATTAAACATAAGACATGAAAAGTCACCCTTAATGTTCAATCGTACTAGTCTTGATCTTTAGGTAGACTGAAAACATCCTAGTGACATTGATCACATCAATTCACTTGGACTTGGCCTTTTAACAATCTAACATATCGAGGGATCTACATATATCTCTCTTTATATGATAGGGACACATTCTATCTTGATTACACGCCTGTACATATTATTAACATGGTAACCAATCACAATCTTTATAATCGTCCGGTTAAAGACAACGTTTGATTGTGTCAAATTATCATGCTCCTAATATTAAAGTCTATGGTAATCTCAAGTCGAATGACTAAATGATATACCTATCATAAGTAACACCTATGACTTAATCCATGTGGTGTTCTCATAGCAGGTCGGTCCAGTACCTTTTTCCCTAGTAAGTACTTATGATCTCTATTCGTATCCCTATACGCATTATCATCACATGATCATCAATCAAGATTCACACTAGTCTTAATTCATTATAGTTCCCAGTATAATAACTGACTAGAGACATTTAGGATATTCCAACAAATACCCGTGGATCTTATTATAAGGTAAACATGCAATCACTTATAATAAAACAACAAACGAAAACCTCCATTTTATTATTTAAAATTATAAGATTAACAATGTTCATAGATGGAACTAGGGCACATGCCCCAAAAAAATTTATGATTCTTATTTAATGTATCATCGACTGTACGATTGGCACTTTCTAATTATTTAGAATACAAGGTTTCCGATGGTTTCCTAATTGTCTCGTAGGTTGAGTTACGTCTGTGAAGTCTTTCCTACCAAACAAAAACTTTATCCTTAGTAAGAACTATGGATAAATTGTCTCAAGCACTTACAACTTTTTGAAGCCTATGCACAGATAATTTCAAATTTCGTAAGCACATATCATGGGCTCTGGGATACCTTAGGTCATTCATTTTTGTGGTTGTGAAATCTCTTGTGACCATAAACAAAAACATTCCTTACAACTCAGTTGAGTAGTCTTGCAGTAGTTGGCTCAGAATCTGAGAAAACCGTTGTGTGTTTTCCAACCAACAATTAGAGAACTTTAGGTATTTGCATTGCTTGGAAATTTGTGCAGTGATTTCTTGCATTCATGACTTAGCATTATTGAGCTTGATAATTCTTTTTTCGAGTAAGGAAGTCTCAAGAGAATCTAAGAGCACCCTTGAAAGAGAGATTAGTTTTGATGTGGTTCCATCATTAATGTAGAGTAGTAATCACCCGAACAGCTCCTTTACAACTTCAACTTCAGAGTCAATGCCTGATTTAAGTACATAATCAGTATCCATACTTTGACTTGCTTCTTGCAACTTTATTTGAGGAATTCAAATTTTTTTCTTATGTGACATGATATATGAGAGAAATTATAAAAATGTTATTTGTTTTTATTACAATAAAAAATGTGGATGATAGCTATTTATCAAAACTCAAGTGGAAGTAAAACTGTAAGATGACTAAACAAATTTTGGTGTGAGAACTTGGATCAATGAGTACTCAAAAGATTTTACTTAAAGATACACAATATTTGAAAAAGGAGGTCAGAAATTTTGTATTTGAATGTATTCATTTATAAAATCTAAAGATCTCTTAAACTCAATTGTTCAACATATTTGTTCGTATTTCTCTTTGATGGGAATCAAGTCTTTTCCCGAGTGTATTATCATTTCCAAATTACATGCCACTTGTTGTTGTACAATTTTTGTTGTGTTAGGTGGTGTTACTTTATGATCATTCATTCTTTGGTTCATTCTTCTTTTCTTCCTCTATCCTTTTCTTGTGACATTCATTATGTTTTTGAGATGTTCAATTCCTAAGATCACACGAGTCAACTTGAAGGTCGGTCAAGGTGGATCATCTTTGGTAGGAACTTACAAGAAAGGTTTTCTCGTAGGAAGAAATCTTGTATGACACAGACATTTATTGGTGGTTACTCTGCAATTTTGTGCACCTACATGCCTCATTTGGTTATTAGTATTGTTTGGGTGATGATGTATTAGGGAATATAAATAAAGTGCTTCTTACTTCCACCATCATGTGTGATGAGATGACAATTCATTAGTTGTTCTATTTTCTCCATTGATATGGCAAATCACTATATTGTGATGTTAGCACGTGTTTCCTTTTTCCACCATTGTTACTTTAGTGTGAAGGATGAGATACGTTTGATGCGTATGCCACAAATTAATTACACACTCATTTCCTTATGATTGAATTTATCTATATTTTATTTTATTGATATTAATGATCTCAGTGATTTTTTGCTGATCACCTAAAATTTCATCTTAATTATATATGCGATTGCACATTAATATTCGTTTATAAGTAAATGGGACTCCTGCCACACGTGAGCCGTAATTTGGTGAAGAATACTTGGAGACTACTGAAGAGCAACTAAAAGCTAAAGCTACCCCAGCAACAGACACCTTCTCAACGAGAGACTTAGAGCAAGGTTTGTGATTTATCATTACTCCATGTGATGCATGCATCCATGTTCTTTATCATTCCCATTCTTTCCTGATCAGATAATTAATTGTGATTTAAATGTGATCAATTTCGATATAAACATGTGTGTGCATTTAGAATTTCAAAAGTTCTTCGTCGAATTTCAACTTTTAGATTCGGTATGCATTTTTTTTATCGGTCTGCTAATATATTAATTTTTTATTTGTTGTGGTGTAAGTGTCAATCACTTAGTGAACATTGTAATTTGTATTTGAGAGTGAACATTGTAGTGAGGTAATTATTGTAATATCACCTCAGTGTTCAAACTAGTTAGTTAGGTTGTTACATAATATGGGATCCTAACCATACACGTGTACAACCTCTATAACTTCTCCTCTTTTATAAATACAACCTCAGTTCTTCATTTGTTGATGATGAAGATACTAAACATTTTTGTGTTACACATTTCTTGTTTAGCTAAAATGGTATCAGAGCTTCTTTAGGCTTGTCACCTTGGACGATCCAAGAAGCTCCTTAACGTCCTCAAAGAACACAAAGAGACGTCAATCGGGCCATTGAAGGCCTGCTTCATCATCGTTTTCAAATCATCTGGTTGCTCCATTCGGTAACTCTCTAAATCAAATTGTATCGATTAAGCTAGATAACACAAATTCTTCATTGTGAAATTCTATTATTGTGCCTCCGATTGAAGACTGTGGCTTAAATGGTATATTGTTTGGTACTACACCATGTCCTCCAAATATTGATGAAAATGGAGAAACGAATATTGATTATCAAGATTGGTTTTATTGTGATAGAATTCTATAGAAAGCTATTATATGCATTAAATCCTGATATTATACCTCAAGTTACATCTAAATCCTCTGGCGTTAAGAGGACTGCACATGAATTGTCGATTTCAATCTGTGAACAAAGTGGTGCTCAAAATAGAGCTCAGATTCAATTCCTGAAAACTGGAATTAGAACAAGAAGAAAGGTAAATATAAAGATGATAGATTTTTTGAAGAAAATGAAGGAATTTTCAGCAAATCTTGCAACAACAGGGGCTCTAATTTCAGTTTATGAGTTTTTTTCATGTATATTGACTGGTTTAGATGGAAAATATCTTCCTATCACTGTTGTTCTTGAACAAAAAGATAATGTTTCATGGCAAGAAGTTTAATCCACACTGAGTTTTGAGGCAAAGCGTGATCAGTTACAAACTCTAGCTGGCATTAATCCAATGAGTTTGCAACCAACAAATCAAGCTCATTTGCAGAAGTAAAGTCAGGAGTCCTCAATCTGAAAATAATAATAAGCAACACATTGGAAATGGAAGTCTTTGTAACAACCCATTACCTTAAGCGAGTGATTAGTGTTAATCCAAATTTTAATTAATTAGAGTTAGACTCGTGGTTAAGTCTGGCTTGTCGATTAGCGTGTGCGTATATTTGCATGCTATTTGGTGTTTGTATGACTTGTATTATTAATTATGGAAATAATTAGATTTATTGACCTATAATTGAATAATTGACAAATTATAGGACGCCTAATACCGTGTGTGGGTCAAGGGTGACGCACTCGAGTCGTGGGTAACGTGCACACCCGAGTGAACTCGTTGGCGCACACGACGAAGTCATATGCGTGTTAATATAGGCTTATATATTTATATATAAATTGTATATATATAAATATATATATTGAGAATACATAAATAAATAATAATTGGTGGGTGCCTGGTGACACACGAGATCGAGGGTGACACACATGGGATGTACAATAGTGTGCGCACCTCTGAGTGATCGTTGGTGTGCACGGTAAATTTATGGGCACGAAAATACATAGTTGAATATATATTTATATATAGGAAATTCTAGAATTGTGACTTTTTTAAATCACGATGGATGGTGATTTAAAATTCTCACCATAGGATTTAGATCTAATGGTGAATGTGAAAGCTACATTTATGATTTCGAAATGGGTGCAAGTTCCAAGAATGCGTATTCACCATTGGATATAAATTTAATGGTCAAAATTTAAAATCATCATTCATAGTGATTTTTCTCAATCACCAAAGTAGAACTACCATATATATGTTATATATAAAAAAATATATAAATGAATCCTAAAGTTTTTAAATCAAATAAAATTATACATTAGATTCACCTCGAGATACGCGTAGCATGAGAATCGAGGAAGTAAATGAGTCAATCAATTGGGTGGTTGGAATTGTGATGTCTCGAGATATGTGTAGCATGGATATCGAGGAGATGAATGTCTTGATCATTGTATGTTGGAGAGGTGAATCCACGCCTCGAGATGCGTGTAAACAGATCACAAAGATAATTAATGTATATGTGTATACATGTGTGAAATTCGATTTCACTTTAGGGAAAGTGATTTTAGTTTCTATAATTTGGATTTGTCTCGAGATTCGTGGATGCAAACCTCGAGAATAGTTGTATTTATCTCAAGCAAGTCGATCCAGAGGTGATGCTTTGTTAATAGCCAAAAGTATCGACCTCGAGATATGCAAGACGTATCTCGAGAAAGATCAAATACAAATAAGAAGAACAAATGATTTTAGACTTTTAAATCGGCTTCGAGACTCGTGCGTATGAATCTCGAGGAAATCTCATATTAATCTCAAACAAATGAACACCGCCTCATCCCAATCGTTTTCAAACCAGAGAGAAATAGAGAGTTCGAACGAGGAGGGATGGAGACCGAGGTGATGGAGACGATGAGAAAGTAAGTTTGTAGGTTGTTGTTCGCTGTTGTTGTTGATAATGGTTGTTATTATTTGTTGTGTGGTTGTTAATGGAGGTTTTCATTTGGGAGCTCGTAAGAATTGCAAGAGCAGTTTGTTCGACTGTTTTGTTTGATGAATAAGAAAGGGGTTGGCCTCTGAACTGAGCCGGTTCGGTCCAGTTTAGGCCATACCCTTTTTCCAAAAAAGGAGGAAAAGTTGGAAAATAAGAAAAAAATCCAAAAGATAAGGAAAAAATCCATAAAAATATATGTTGACCAAATGAATAGAAATTGATGAATTTCTATGAAAAATAGAAAATTTGAGATTCTTTCGGGACTTTATAACATGGTTTTTACCTCAAAAAATGTGAAATAGTCGGATTGACCTAAAAATAGCAAATTAGTTTCGCATTTGATTAGGACCAGTTAGGGGGTCTAATTAATGAGTATTAGAATCAAATTGATAATAATTAATCTATTTTAGGTTATTGGTTGATGGGGAAAGGTGTATGGATCTCGGGAATCATGTAATTCAGTAAAAAGTTAGGAAAGCTTGGTACAGGTAAGTGAGACTCGTATTTTTTATCAACTATGCAACTTAATTAGTATAATTTGTTCATATAGCATTATGGACTAGGAATAGGGCAATGTACCGTGGCTTGACTGTATTTGTTTTTAAATGTAAAAATCCTCGGAAGTGTCAATAAAGAGGATCAGACTGAGGGATGCAAAGGTTAGCCTGAAAATGAATTCCGTCCTTTGTCCTAATAAAAAGAGAAGATTAACTTGGAAATATATTTCGCCCTTCCATCCTTAGTAGGCTGGAGTTTTACCTTAGTAGTTAACTGTCTATTTAGAGTTGGTAGCTCAGTTAAACTTGAATACACCGACAGAATCATATGATGACCATGGGAGTTCCGTGGATCGTATTCTTGGGGTAAGGTGAGAGTACGACTCTCAAGTGATTAAGAGTTGATAGCTAAATTACATTTTAATTCATTGGTAGAACCCCATGTAAGTGAACATATGGATTATGCAGATATATTCTTATGTAAGGCGAGAGTATGACTCTAAAATGAAAATAACAATACAAGTTGCGAGTACAGTTGCAATTGACCTTTATATCATTTGTAATGCCAGAATAGATATGTTTTGGAATCATTTTGCTATTCATTTATTCATTGATATTAGTTGACAATTGATACATTTGTGCCACCACTTACCAAGAAAGTTGGAGTGCTAATTCCCCAAATTAACATTTCAAGTTGTCGACGTGCGCTTCAACTCAGAAATGGAGAATATTAGGATTTTATAGTCTTCTTTATGATGAAATGATTTCACTATTGCTTTATATATTATAATGAATTAATGTTTTGCAATAAATAAGGTTAGGGATATGGTTTTACGACCAAGGTTTATTTCGATTTTTGTATATCTTATGTTTTATCGAAAAAGTTTTTAAATTTCGTTGCGTTTTGTTTAATTATTATTCGATTATCAAGATATACAAGTTACGTTTAGTAGGCTTTGAGAAGAGGCTAATGGCTCTAGTTAAGTCTGTTTGGTGCACAGGGGCTTAATTAGGGTTTCAGACCGAGTATCACCCTAATCGAGATAGGGGATGCTATAGTTTTGGTGGTAGATACAATAATAGAGGCAGATGAGGAATGAGTAATAGAAGTAGAGAAGGTTTCAGGTTTCCAAACAACAACATACCAACAATGTAAATCTACAATAAAGTGGGGCATTCTGTTATGGTGTGTTATTACATATCTGATATGCAAAGTATATAGGAGAAAATGGGTTTAATAATGTTTAAGGTTATTCTTCTCAGTTTAGTTATCACGGAGCAAAATGTGTTTTTCAAGAATCACCAAGTGCACATTTCCTTGGTTCTAAAAGTAACTTTGGTGGTAATTCTCAATGAAACTCTTTCTCTTCAACTTAATCTATGAATGATACTACATTATAGGCTAACAATGGAGCAACTGCTCATGTAACTCCTGATCAGTCCCAAATGTCCAACTGCTCTCCTTATATAGGTACTGAATCATTAATTATTGGAAATGGTAATTCATTACCTATATCATGTGTAGGGACATCAAAAGTTACATATGCATCTCTAACACTCAAGTTTAACAACACTTCATGTGTTCCTTAAATAAAAAAGAACCACCTTAGTATCTCTCAATTAACTCAAGATAATGATGTGATTGTTAAGTTTACTAATTCCCATTGTTTGGTGAAGGATTCACTCATTAAAGCAATTCTTTTACAAGGGGAATTGAGAGATGGATTGTATCAGTTTGAAGGTGGTACATTATCTATGTATTCATCAGCATTCAAGTTTGGAAGTGATAAAGCTGGCAAGTATGTTTTTTTTGCATCAAATAAGTCATCATCATCACTATGGCATAAGAGGCTTGGTCATCCCTCACATCAAACTCTTCACCACATCATGAGATCACATTTATAGATTCTAGTTTCTATGAATACTTTTTGTTATGTATGTCCTTTGGGAAAGCATCATGCTTTGCCTTTCTCTACTTCACACAGCTGTACCAAACATGTATTAGAACTAATTCATATAGATTTACGGGGACCAGCTCCTGTTACTGTTGGGGTCTGTGCCCTAGGCCAATTCTGTAAACGTTGTTTAACTATTATAAGTAGATGCATGTTTTTTTATAATAGTATCCATGGATAATTAATGTATTATTCTAAATGGTCTGTGTCATAAGTGATTCTCATGAGAGTTATATCATTTAGTCATTTGACTTGAGATCACCAGAGACTCCAACATTAGGAGCACAATGATTTGATACAATCAACCATTGTCTTTAACTGGATGATTATAAAGATTGTGACTGGTTATTGTTTGACTAATGTGTGGATGTTGTGCGTTCAAGATGAAATTTATCCATCTCTTTTAGAGAGAGATATCTATTGGGCCCCTCGATATGTTAGACTGATAAATGGTCATGTCTAGTGAATTGATTGGATCAATGTCACTTGACAATTTCAGTCTACTCGGAGACCAAGACTAGTAGATTGAACTATAAGGGTGACATTCCATGTCTTATGTTCAATCAAAAGATATCGTGTGACAAATGGATATGATATACACTGTCTATTAGGTTGTATCGATTTATTGATCTTCATGCTACTTGGGTAGACATAATGCCTTGCTAGAGATCGTTTGTGACTTGTGTACCAAAATGGTTTTGGTTCACTGCCAACGTTGTATGAACCTATTGGGTCACACACAAAGAACAAATTTGCACGATTTCATATTGTCTAGGTTAATGAATTTTATTTGATAAAATTCATTTTGAAGATTCTCATTAAATGTCCTAGTTTGACTAGGATTCAAGATTCTCATACATTTATAGTGTGACTAGAAATTTGTCTCTTAGTAAATCCTATTTTGAATAGGACTCTAATTGGAATTATAGTATGACTTTAATTCATATTTGAGTTTTAGATAAATTACAACTCTTATTGGATTAGTAATTGTAGATTCTCTATGACTCTATCCTTTTTAGAGTTGGACTTTATCTAGGACTCTATTTGGAGTGTGACTAGGAGATGGAGTTCTTTTACAAATCGACCTAGTGTACTATAAATAAGACATTAGGGTCACAGTTATGATGTGATTTTTCTCGAGAGAGAATTCCCGAGAGAGATTTTTCCTAGAGAATTTTTGTGAGAATTTTTGTCCTAGGATTTTTGGGGCTAACACTCCGGATCGTGATCGTCCGTTCGTTTGTGGATTTCTGATAAGGGACGTTCGTCTCACGCAGCGTCTTAAAGGAATCGATCAACACCAAACAAGGCAGACATGGAGTTATTCTTGCTAAGGTATGATATTTTATAGGCACATCAATTTAATTGAATCAATATGATCTTCGTTTGGGGATGTTCAAAAAGGTTTCGAAAACTTCCGCTGCGCATGATCCCCGAAACCTAACAGTTACATCTACGATAGGCTTCAACTATTACATTCCCTTTATAGATGATTTTTCAAGACTCACTTGGATACATCCACGTAAACATAAATCTGAAGCCCTCACAACATTTCAAATGTTCAAGCTTTTGGTGGAAATTCAATTTTCTGTTAAAATTAAGAGATTACAATCAAACTGGGTGGTGAGTTTAGAGTTTTCAAACCATTTTCATCTATTTTCAACATCCTTATCCCTATATACATGATCAGAATGAAATGGTGGAAAGAAAACATAGACACATAGTGTAAACAAGTCTCACTTTACTAGTTGAAGCTTAATTACCTTATAAATTCTGGTGGCATGCTTCTACAGTTGTTGTGATCAAAAGGTTGTCTGCCAAAGTTCTTCAGGGTCCTTCTCCTTATACAAAGCTCTTCCAGACGAATCCTAATTATATGATTATCGAGGTGTTTGGTTGTTCATATTTTCCATATACTAGACTATATAATTCATCAAAGTACCAACCAGGTCAGAGAAACTTCTATTTCTAGGTTACATTTCGGTTCATAAGGTCTACATATGCATGAATCATTTGGGCAGGATATATATCTCAATACATGTGTTGTTTAATGAAGAAGAGTTTCCATATAAATCACTATTTGATAGTAAGTCTTCACCATCAGTCTCTACTCCACAAATTAGTCATGGTCATCTAATCTCATTACCTACTGGACTTCATACAATTCACTCTCCTCTGGTTTCAATTTCATCTCTTGCACCATCACTTTCATCTGATGTAGTACCTGTTGTTGAAACTTCTTCATCAAATGAAATGTTATCTCCAACAATTCATGATCCTTCAAATGCTATACATGTTCCTACTAATACTCACTCAATGATTACAAGTGTAACGACCCATTATTTATTAACGTCGTCATTTAAGTGATTTTCAGACTCGGACGCTAGTTCAGGCCCACGTGAACGCCTCAGATAGGCTAAGACATCCGTGATTGGGCAAAAATCGTTATTTTTGTCTGTTGGTTGCATAGTTGTGAAGTTAATTATTATTCTATTCAGTTTGACATCGCGTGTGTGAGTTTGTATTAACATATCGTGTGAGGATGTGTGATGGATATTTGCCTCGCAAAGTGTGTCGACACGAGTATCAGGTAGGCGATGTGCGAGACACAAATATAATAATTTAGTCAACTAATGTAATGGGTTCTATGTTATGGTGGTATACCATGATAACTAAAAACAATAGAGTACAATGAATTAAAGTATTAAGCTATGGCACATGACGCGCGCCGAAACGCGTCAATAAAATAATAATGCCTAAACCAATTATTTTGTAGATAGTGGCAAAGGGTAGATCCCACGGAGATTGATATATTTCTTAGGTTTAAAAAAAAATAAAAAGGGAGATCGGGGATTTTAGAGAGAATAAATAATATAACTAATCTAAATAACAATAAATTAACAAACAATAAAATATCTTTGAAAATAATTAATAAAAATACCTAGGTCAAGACATACAAGTTCGGTTCGAATAAAAGATTGGATTTGGTTATCAATTTATGAAAAATATGCAAATCAAGAAATCCTCGTGTAGCTATAGATCCGATAACGTATGAGGTTCCTCGCACTTCCTAATCTTGATAGCCAAGGTACGACGGTGACTATTTCCCTAATCAAACGCATAACCCTATACTCAAGCGCATTAATTAGGTTTAACATGACGACTGCAATGGATTTCGTGAAGGCACTAGACCTGGACAACCGGATCACTAGTGTGTCTGATTTAGCCTAGATTCCTAAGGTATTCAACTAGTTCCAAAAGAGTTCAATCAATTGGTGGGGTCAATTGCCACTAGTGTGGTCTTGTCGTATAAGGACGGGTGCTTACGACACACTAGCGATCAAATCAGAGTTTAAATATGAATTTAATTCTAATTATTCAAACAATACCAAAAAAATAAAATATAATGAAAAGCAATGCAATTAATATAAATAAATCTCATAAATCCATTGATGTGCGTAGTCGAACCTCCTTCGTAGTCTTGCCTAGGCTAGAGGTTTAGCCTCTCATAGTAGAAAAACACAAAACAAAGAATAAAACAAGAATAGGGGAGAAGAGAAGTCGACTAAAAGGTCGCCGAGAGTTCGCGTTATAGAAGTCAAATAGTTGCTAATTAATCCCTAAAGTCCTAATAGAAAGAACTACTAAAAATTGGTCCCTAGAGGAGAGAGAATGCCAAATTTAGAGTTTGACATATGGGCCGAGGAGGATCTGGTGGTGGCTGGAGCTTGTTGCAGGGTTTCGGACACGTGGCAGACACGGATTGGGCAAGCTAGCTGGCAAGCGTGACATGTCCCACTGTGAGTGGTGGAAAGGCTGCTGTGAACGTGGGCTGGTCAGACGCTGCAGCGTGGCAGCTGTGCATACGACATGTGGCGTGCTCGCATTGGTGGGAGAGGCTGCTGGTGTGAAGGGTTGTCGAACAGGTGGGCGACACGTGGCGGCTTGGAAGCGTTGGAGGAAATCGCACGATTCATGCGAAAATATGGGAGCTAGTAACGCACGTATCTCGAGAACGAACCGACAACTGTTGTGCGTGAGTAGCTTGAACATGCCCCTAGTTGCATCACTTCAACTGCTCTCATCACCAAATCAACTGTGCGGTGCGTATTTCAAGGCAAATCCTTTGGCATCTAATCACTGCATATAAATACTCGATTCCACCAGATTTTTTGCCACGAATTCAACCGCGCACTCCAAAAATCCTGAAAATGACAAATAAATGCAATTAGGCTAGTATTTTGGAGACTTAAACATAAAATATATATAAATAGACTATATATAATATGAATAATTAATAACTTATCATATACCCCCAAATTTAGGACTTTGCACGTCCCGAGCAAAGGTGTAAATGACAAACACACAAATAAACTAGACTCCTAATATAACTATGCACTGACTCAACTAATACACACCGGTTCAGAAATTCTTGGAGTTCCTTTGGTTTACATAGTTGCCAAGTTAACATGTCACTCAAGAAATTTTGGAGTTATGATATGTTAAGAACTGCAACCCAAACACAATTAAGATCACACTTTTAAGACAAAGACTAGGTCAAGACAAAAGCCATCAACTACTCACGAGTTTTCTTGGTCTATACATTCAAGCACGCAAGTTTATAATCTCACTTAATCTAGTTATAAGGACTCGAGCTAAATTTTTTATTTGAGGAGTTCCGCATTTATTCATTTTATATATATACTCTCTATTTTTTTCTCCAATTCTTTTTCTCAAGTAATACGGTCCCTGCTCCATTTCCTGTTGACCGCTTTTCTCACTTTTTCCTACCATAAGATTCCCTGCTCCATTTCCTATGGAACCTTGTGGGACTCTCTCTATATTAAGAAAACTCTTGTTAGCCCTTTCCGCTTTCACTATAATTAAACAAATTCCCCAATGTGGGTTAAAATATCATCACTTGAACAATTTTGACCGTCTACCCCTTTTGGTATCTGGCACAAGGCTTAACAATCATACTAAGTCTCTAATCATGAAATCATAAAAATGTCGGATTACGGGCTCGAGTTAGTGTTTCTCCTAGTTTTTCATAAGTTTCAAGTCATAAAAGCAACCGTAATATACTCATCCACAACTAAAGGCATGAAACAAAATCTCGGGTGACTCTAAACAATAATAAAAATGAAAACTATACTAAACACATGTATGAAAGTGTATCAACCCCTAATGAAACGAGAAATAGAAGTATGGAGGGAAAAGAAGTGGAAGAAATGAAAGAATAAGTAATATGAAACACCACCATTACCATCCGTCAACCGCATATAATTGAAAAAATCTAAATGATCTCACCTACGGTCTTGCGTAAAGAAATCCATCCAACTTAATCCACAAATCCTAAAGTACCCCCAAACTTATTCTGAACCTTGTCCTCAAGGTTCAGCAACAAGTCAAGGAATTCATGCATAACAAAAGAAAAAGAATAGTGGTGAAAAAGAACATGGATAAATAAAATAAGAAGATGATACACATGCATGCATAATAAAAAATAATAAAAGTCTCAAAATACTAGTGAGTGCACAAAATCTCGCGTGTCTATGTGACTAAGGAAACTATGAAAAAAATAATCATGATAACGAGAGCAAGAACTAATAAGCATATGAGTTAACATAAATGATTCCTAACTAGTCTTGCGAGTCCGAAGTCTTTCAACTAAGGGTGAAATCAACAAGATGATGGAATGAAGTCTAGGGTTTTTGATCTACTCAAAGACTTGCCACTAGTGCAGCGACTTAAGTTGGATTATGTCCCAACCAAGTCTCAAAACGCCTAAAACTCTAGTAATATGTTAATTCCCAAAGAAATGCTCAAATTACTCAAAAAATGTAATCCATAATCAAACCTAACAAAACTCAGGGGGTGCTCCCATGCCTCCAGTGCTCATCAAGCATAACACTTGCAAAAATCCAAGAGATCAAGTTATAGCTTTATTAAACATAAAAAATCTAAAACTAAACTAAAACGGAGCTGGTCTGCCTCCTAACGAGCGCCTTTCTTTTAAGTCTTTGGCTAGACTTGGCTATAATTCATCACGTGATGCCCTCACCTTTCGGGATATCTACAACAAACGGTGCATCTATAGCTTTGGGCAATGCAGCATGCACGTCCTCCTTCAAAATTGGGAGCTAATCCAGGACCTCTATCACAAAATTTCTTGTTGCATCATGATCATCCAACACAAAGGTGTCGGCAGTGTAGAAAATCCGTGAACGCTCTTTTACTTCCACCCCCTTGTAAGGTTTAACAAATATGCATGGGAGGGTGGGTGGTTTCACCAACACCAGAGGTTGGTCTTCCTTGCTCTCTATCTGCAGCTCCTCTGGCCTTTTTGAAATGACTTCAATCTCTTTCTCACTTCATCATCGTTATATTGTGCAATAGTAATGTTTGGCTCATGTGAAGAAACTTCCAGTGTTTCCTCTGGTTTGCTCAAATACTCGTCAACAATTAAGAACTCATCAAACTCAACACTTATTGATGTAGCAGCATTCACGGTCTCCTCTGAGTCAGAGACTGATTGTGGAGATAACTCTTTCTCATCCATCAAATGCTCAAGTATAGTAGTAACTTGACATTCTGAATTTTGCAACTTTGAAATTTATATGCTGCATATCCTCCTGCAAGGGCTGTTGAGTAGTGCTTTGAGAAAGGCAATCGAAGATCATCTCTCTCAATGTCTGCAATGGTTCTCCATTCTTGTTAAGAAATCTGTGGACTTCGCCTAGACATACAGAAGTTGGGTTGTTGCGATGCATAACTAGAACCATGATGATTCTTATAATTCGGATAGTGGGGACAAGCATACGTGGGATGAAAGTACTCCCCACAATTTCCACAAACCACGCCCTGTTGCACAAAAAACTGCGAGTTAGAAAATTGATGTCCATTACGTGACATACCTACCCCATTCACACCATGATAGTATGTGTCTTCGTATCGACCATAATTGTGGGTGTAGGAGGCCATTATGAAATTACCTGTAAAAAAATTTAGAACAAGAGACTAGATACAAAATAAAAAAAATAAAAAAAAATAAATGAAAACTAAAGGAACAAAAAAAAAATAAAACACCAAAGAAAGAAAAAAACCACCCCACAACGGCGCAAAAAATTGACGCGCGCTGAACGCATCAATAAAATAATAATGCCTAAACCAACTATTTTATAGATAGTGGCAAAAGGCCGATCCTACGAAGATTGATATCTTTCTAAGGTTTTAAAAAAAGAACAAAAAAGGAAATCAGGGATTTTAGAGAGAATAAATAATATAACTAATCTAAATAACAATAAATTAACAAACAATAAAATAGCTTTGAAAACAATTAATAAAAATACCTAGGTCAAGACATACAAGTTTGGTTCGAATAAAAGATTGGATTTGGTCATCAATTTATGAAAAATATGCAAATCAAAATATCCTCGTATAGCTACAGATCCGATAACGTACGCGGTTCCTCGCACTTCTTAATCTCGATAGCCAAGGTACGACGATGACTATTTCCCTAATCAAACATATAACCTTATACTCAAGCGCATTGGGTTTAACACGATGACTGCAATGGGTTTCGTGAAGGCACTACACCTAGACAAACGGATCACTAGTGTGTCCGACTTAGCCTAGATTCCTAAGGTATTCATCTGGTTCCAAAAGAGGTCAATCAATTGGTAGGTCAATTGCCACTAGTGTGGTCTTGTCTTATAAGGACAGATGTTTACGACACACTGGCGATTAAATCTGAGTTTAAATATGAATTTAACTCAAATTATTCAAACAATACCAAAGAAAATAAAATATAATGAAAAGCAATGCAATTAATATAAATAAATCTCACAAATCCATTGATGTGCGTAGTCGGACCTCATTCGCAGTCTTGCCTAGGCTAGAGGTTTAGCCTCTCATAGTAGAAAAACATAAAACAAAGAATAAAACAAGAATAGGGGAGAAGAGAAGTCGACTAGAAGGTTGCCGTGAGTTCGCGTTAATAGAAGTCGAAGAGTTGCTAATTAATCCCTAAAGTCCTAATAGAAAGAACTACTAAAGATTGGTCCTCGAAGAAAGAGAATGCCAAATTTGGAGTTTGGTTCGTCACACGTGCGCCGAGAAGGATCTAGTGGTGGCTGGAGCTTGTTGCAGGGTTCGGACACGTGGCAGACACGGATTGGGCGACCTAGCTGGGAAGCATGACGTGTCCCGCTGTGAGTGGTGGAGAGGCTGCTGTAAACATGGGCTGGTCAGACGCTGCAGCGTGCAAACTGTGCAGACGACATGTGGCGTGTTCGCATTGGTGGGAGAGGGTGTTGGCGTGAAAGGTTGTCGAACAAGTGGGCGACACGTGGCGGTTTGGAAGCGTATGAGGAAATCGCTCGATTCGTGCGAAAATATGGGAGCTGGTGACGCGCGTATCTCGAGAACGAACCAACAATTGTTGTGCGTGAGTAGCTTGACCATGTCCCTAGTTGCGTCACTTCAACTGCTCTCATCACCAAATCAACTGTGCAATGCATATTTCGAGGCAAATCCTCTAGCATCTGATCACTGCATATAAATACTCGATTCCATATGATTTCTCGCCACAAATTCAACTGCGCACCCCAAAAATCCTGAAAATGACAAATAAATGCAATGAGGCTAGTATTTTGGAGACTTAAACATAAAATATATATAAATAAACTATATATAATATGAATAATTAACAACTTATCAGCACACCTCGTGGTGCATACGTAGGTGTGGGGCACCGGGGTGCCGGGTTAATTGGGTACTAGGGACCACGAATACATCGACACATGAGACTATGTTGGCTACTCAATTTGATTAATATCCTTGCCCGGTGGCCTAACTATACGTCTCTGACACCTGCCCGTCCATCTCATGTCTCGATAATCGTGTCTACGTGTGTGTTATCAGTTTAGTGAATTGTCCATCTCATGTCTCGTTCAAATGTATGTAGCTTATTAAAGTCCTAGCCTCGCTAGTGGTTTGTATTTTACAGAGTTGCAAGTAAATAACCAATATTTTACAAGCGGAAGTCTTAAAGTAAACCTTGATATGTATTTTCATTAACTCTTAAGTTTTATAAAGCATTAGTCCTACTGTCGAAAACTCAAAATAGAGTACATTGTATATATAAGGCGACAAAAGTAAATATATACAAGTACACATGCCTCACCAGTCTCCCGTAAACCCAAGATATATAACAAAGTGCCAAAATAAACACCTACGAGTAATATGCCGAACAGTGGGCGAGCTCAGAGATAGTCGCCAAAAATCCCCTTATCCTTACTCGTAGAAGGATATGCACTCAGCCATTACAACAAAACACATGACGAGTCCAGCAAGCAAAATCTCAGGGAAATTCACTGAGCATTCATATGATAAAGTAAAGGAAATCCAAGAAATAGTGTAAAATAAACATCCGGAATGTAAACAGGCAACTGTAAATGGATCATCGCATGCATACATAAAAATAAAGAGCAAATGTGTGTGCATGTTCTAGTCAACTAGACCATACTTTGGATACCCTCCCCAGGATCCCACTAGTGGGCGTACCCAACTAGCCTATCACCCGGTCCCTCTCAGTGGTCGATGTAGACCCACGATGCATAGACACATGTACCGACAAAGTAGCTCGGGTCGTTATCCACCGACGACTCCTGATACACATGCTATGGTCTAGTGTGCCCTATACACACAACGGAATACCCGACGGGAGTAAACTCAACCAACCGTCCAAGTAGGGACACATATATAGATAACTGAGTAAATATTGAATAGAACCAGGAAATAGAGTAAAACAGTAATGAAAGCAAGTAAATATTCAAGTGACATTCTTGTAGGTTTTACAAACCTTAAACACACGCTCCAAAGCCCCGCAATCACTCCGATCTCATTCCCGACACTCGCCTATCAACTCCTTGGTCCCTGGTATCAATTATTTAAATATTCATTTTATTGCATAATTGAAATAAAATTATTATTAAAATTCTTGTGGTTTCAAACATTTCAGTGGGTATAGACCGTCCCTGTGAGTACATACGTCCCAGTGGATATAGACACTCGTGTGGGTACAAACTCTTATGGGTATAAAAACTGTTCATTGTCTTCTCCATCAGCCCAATATGCACGAAAATGACCATAATCTAAACATCATATCATCTCAATCTGAATCACTAAATTCTTGCTCACCATCAACTTATTTGAACTCAATTACTCCCAATCAACCCAAAACACTATAATGACCATCTACATTGATAGAATTAAGGGTTTTTAACATGCATTTTCATAAAATTTGAATTGAAGAAAGACATAAAATTTATACCTTGTAAATATCTTTGCTAGCTTGAATCCTTAGCTTGAACTCACTATCAATTTGGCTCAAATCTTCATATATCTCAAAACTTCAGCCACCAAACCCTCTCTTTCCCATGAAATCATAATTTTTCTTTAGAGTGTTTGCATGTGTTGATCAAGTCTCCTTTATATATTAAGGTGAGCTTCATTTGTAGCTATTGATCTCCATGTATTTACGTATCCCGAGATTCATCTAATGGCCTATATCTTGACATGTATCCCACTTACTTTCCACTAATTCAATCCAAGTGACACCAATTTGCTACACACATGATTTATACGTATCTCTACGAAAATCTTATTGTTTCCAATTAATTAACCAAACTATAGGCCTTTCTTATTTGATTTAATTAAATTACTTTAAGCCCATTATGATACATATGGTTCGTGTTTTTATTCACCAAAATTAAAAAAAAATTGATCCTACTAACGCTCAACTACCCGGCACTCGTTGCCCCGCGTCTCGGCACATATTTCAAGGTATGCCATAACCGCTTGTCTTAATTTAATCAATTAAGCCTATGGTTACATTACGTATTTTAATTGATCAACTAGTCATCTTAGCGTGAATTAGTCGAGTTTCCTAGTGTAACCGTAGTTCACCTACCCGATACCCACGTTGACATATCTTTCGAGGTGAATACCCATCACACCAACTCGCTCGATAGCAACATACACACATGCGATGTTATAATAATATAATGTTTTAAACATCGCACCTAAAAGATCATCATCCACAAATAATATATTTCATCGGTTCTCGTGTCTGAGTCAACTGAGTTGTCCACTTAACGCCCAAATTACGACTGTTAATCCCGAAATTAACGCTAATTCTAGTTTAATTAATTTGGGCCGTTACACTTAAAAGTGTCACTAAGGGCTGGACTACTTAAGTTTTGGACTATAAGATCATTTTAGGATGGGAGAGTAATCATAGATGAATGCTTATGATTATAAATAAGAGGTATAAAAGAGCCTATAATGGAGTTCTTGATCATGCAAACACTTTAAAGAAAAATCAGGATTTCTTGGGCAAGAAAGGGTTTGGTGGCTGAAATTTTGGGATCTAGGAAGATTTGAGCCAAATTAATGGCGAGTTCAAGCTAATGATTCAAGCTAGCAAAGACATTTACTAGGTATAAATTTCATGTCTTTTTTAAATTCCAATTTCATGAAAATGCATGTTAAAAAGCCCTTAATTCTATCAATGTAGATGGTCATTATAGTTTTCTTTGGTTGATTGAGTTGTAATTAAGGTCAAATAGGCCCACAATGAGCAATAATTTCATGATTCGGATCGAAATCTGGTGTTTAGATTATGGTCATTCTCATGCATATTGGGCTGTTGGAGAAGATAATGAAAAGTGTTAAAACCCACAAGCCTCAGTATTGACAAGGGACATCTGTACCCACAAGGCTTTGTGCCCACAATGGACATTTGAAACCAAAAGAATTGTAATAATAATTTTATTTCAATTATGCAATATAACGGATATTTAAACACCAAAAATTTATCAAGTTGACAGCTGGGACCTAGGAGTCGATAGGCGGATGTCATGAACGAGATCGGGGTCAGTTTAGGGGCTTCACGAGCAAGGTTTCGAAACGTCCGAGGTTTGTAAAACCCAATGGAACGTCACTTGAGTATTTATTTGCTTTCATTACTGATTTATACCATCTTGTTCAATGTATTCCTATTCCATTCCTTATTTACTTCAGTTATCTATGTATGTGTCACTGTTTCAACCGTTGGTTGAGTTTACTCCCACCGAGTATTCCATTGTGTGTTCACGGTACGATAAACCATAATATGTGTATCAGGAGTCCTCGGTGAATAATGACCCTAGCTACTTTGTCGGCACATGTGTCGGTGCGTAGTGGGTTTACGCCAGCCACCGAGAGGACCAGGTGATGGGCCAGTTGGGTACGCCTACTGGAGGGATCCTAGGGAGGGTATATGAAGTATGGTCTAGTTTGACCAGAACGGGAACACACATTTACATTTTATTGTTATTTACGCATGCGATGATCCATTTACAGTTACATGTTTACATTCCGCATGATTTTGTAACAATATTTATTTGATTTCCTTTACTTTATCATATTAATGCTCAGTGAGTTTCCTTGGGATTTTACTCACTGGACTCGACATCTATTTTGTTGTGATGGCTGAGTGCAGATCCTTCTACGAGTAAGGGTAAGTGGATTCTTGGCGACTATTTCTGAGCTCACCTACTATTCGACACAATACTTATAGGTGTTTATTACATATTTTGCTATATATTTTGGGTTTATGGGAGACTTATAAGACATTTCTACTTGAATATATTTACTTTTGTCGATTTTATATAGAGTGTACTCTATTCTGAATTTTGCACAGTAGGACCGATGCTCTATATAAGTAGAAAATTAATGAAAATCTATGTTTATGTTTACCTTAAGACTTCAATTATAAATTATTGGTTATATACTTGCAACTCTTTAAGACACAAGCCACACTCGTAAATGGTTAATTTGAACTAAAAGACTATAAATTCCATAATGAAATAAGACAGGTAAGCACACACTTTGAGAACGTTGACGTGACATAGATGTCAGCATGGCTGCAGGACCCGCATAGCAGCTCACCCGGCGGCCTCAAGGGGCGAGGCCGACACGTTGGTATCAGATCAATGGTTCGAGGAACCTCGAGAATTAATGAAAGAGCATAAAACTTAATGAAAAAAACCTTAGATGTTGAAACCTGATGTAATTACCTTAGAACTTTAGTTGGGAAGGGATGTGAGGTGGGTAGAGTTAGGGTTTGTATACGTGTTATTATTTTGATGTATGTTATACACTATATGCATATATAGACCGAGGCTTATTTGCTACACGTTTCTCGATGTAGATCACGATGGATGAACAACCTATTACTCGTCAAAGATGAGTGAAACCAGTGATCCGGCTAGGACCACGACTACTGGTACTACATAGAGTGTCGATGACCGACTCGTGCCACACGACGCTCAGTTGGCCGAGATTTTACAGTCACTCAAGGCTCAGGCCCCAAGCACCCATCGTAGCAGTAGTAACTCCTACAATATTTAGGGTACCGACTACTACTACTCCGACAGTCATCACCCCAACTGTCCAGCAGACTCCTGTTCAGACTACTACTCCCACAGTTCCTGAAACACATGTTGAGAGAGTTACTCCAGTGATTGTACCGGTGGTTGCACCAGTTGAGACTCCGACTCCTACTCCTACTCCTACACCAACGACCATAGAGACAGTTACTAGAGCTATTACCTCCGAGTTTACATTGACGCATGAGGCGAAGTTGATTAAGGAGTATATTCATTTTCAGCCTTGATATTTCAACAGAGGTGGTGACTCGAAGGCAGCCATGAGATAATTACTTTCACACCAGAAGTTGCATGAGCTGCTAAGGGTCGAGGAAAGTATATAGACACGAGTTTCTATATCATGCTTCCGATGATCCGCAGCTATTTGGTGGACTACATACTGCGACACCCTCCCAGATCTGACGACATGAGCGTAGTTTAAAAAGATCTTCTATGATGAGTATATCCCATAGAGGTCCAGCTACGTCTGAGAGAGGATTTTCTGGCCTTGAGATAGGGCAACCGTTCGATTCTACAATATATGGAGATATATTGTTATCTGCTACAGTTTTCCATGGATGTCGCCAGTACGGAGAGACTGCAAATCTACTATTTTTTTGAGGTTTACAGGTAGTCATCGATAGTGTTATTGTGTCGACTGGGGCTCGCACTCTACAAGAGATGTATGATCAAATGCCCGCACACAAGACTTTTCTTTTGTAGAAAGATAGTAGACGTTCAATTGTTGATTTTGAGGGATAGTTAGGGTAAGGTTCGAGGTCATACTGAAGGCTGAAGATGCAGATAGATCAGTTTGTTAGGGACCGTATATATGACTGACAGCCTAATAGGAACCATATAGATGACCGCGACCGTAGGGATGACTATCGTTAGATCGATACAAATACAATGATAGATACACTATACTCACTATTGCACCCACACCTGCATAGTATCTTAGACATCAGACTCCTTAATACTGAGAGGACCGAGATCAGGGAGGTCGTGATAGGGGTCAGAGAGACCGAGGTCGAGTCAGGGTTAGAGATCCGGTGACAGACATGCGAGGGTCAGAGACACATCGATGTTTCGATGTGGTCAGAATGGACATCTTATAGCTTATTGTTGGAGGGAATCACCACCACCATAGCCAGATTAGGCCCGAGAGAGATAGCTCACGTAGTAGGTCAGCTGGACAAGGGACCGACCAGACAACATGTTGAAGGTAATTTATCTAACGTGTTTTGTCAGTTATTTTTTTTAGTTATGTGTGCACACATTTTAATTTCTATCTATGTATACGAAGACTTGATTAGTTGTGTGATACACTAAGCCATATGTGACGGCCCGATTCCCTTAATCGGGTACCGCCAGCTTAATCCCGTCATTAAGACTTAACCCACTCCACGTAGGACTTAACAACATATTAGTCACCCTTTTCATTTCATTCACTTCGTTACACCCGATTAACATAGGTATTATCCATTAGTTGTTAATTATAATTTTTAGAGTTAATTAAGAGATTGTTTACCATTATCTTAATTTTTAGCGGATTACTTAATAAAATTAGTAGAAACATTTATGAAAACACCTACTGTGAAAACCAGGTAAATAGACGATCATATAAAACCAACTAAAGTAATACATAAACATAAGGAAATCTAATATCTTAACCCATTATAACCCAAAGTTATACAAAAAGACATAAGTAATAAATACAAAGAATGATCACCTACAAGAAAAACATGAACTATCCTCCAACGACTTAAAACTAAATGTCGATCTTCTTCTTCCCTGATCTGCTACTCGAAACATCTGCACCCTCAGTTACAAGTAGAACATCAAGTACAGTAATGTAGAAAGTAATACTAAGAAACATTTATCCACATTTCCAAATACTTCCATTAAACAACGTGAAACTAACACTCGACTAAGAAATAATGATCTAGGGCCGGTTGACTATGAAATTATATCATATCAACTTTGTTCCACTATTTAGGCACAGATATGCTCATGATTGCCCATTTTACATATATATATATCACAACAGCGAGTAGTGACAACACATACAAATTAAGCAGACTCAAAAGTAAAGCAATAGTAAATAAACAACCAAATAACATGAGAAAACCCCGACCTAAATCAGCAGGTACATCGATAAAACATGACAAGAACCATGTATATACTTGCAGGCTTACAGTGACTAAACCTCAACTATGGTTAATAGGTGAACCACTTTAGACGCTATTTCAAGTTAAGGGAACACCTTAAATCCCTTCCAAGGGTCGTAGATACATTCTACTATCATCAATACAAGCGCTAAAACAAGCAACCCGTGCAAGTGCTTTAGCCACAACCAATATATACATAACCGATTTTAGAGTGAAGACCCATGTGTGGCCACTAGCAATTACACATGTAATCCGATACCGATAAAACCCGAAAAATCATGAATTTGGTTAAGCATTCCAATGGGTTTTATGCACCTCAATCTTACGTTTTCTTTTGTCTTCCCAATAACGTCACATTCACATATTGGGGTCCATACCCGACACCCGACAATAACCCCACTATATCCCTAGTGTAAATCTTAGTAGCATTAAGTGTGTTGAGTCATTAAGTTAGGTTTTAGAACTCTTGGACAAGTTTTAAGTCCTTAAATTTGTAAAAAGAATCATTCCTGCGCTTAACACTTAAATTCCGACCTATTTTTTATTTACCAAAAGGCTGATTCATTATGGTTTAAAGGTCTCATGTGCAAGATTTCTCTTTTAGCTTTCTGACGATTGGTGGAGCCTTAAAATCGAAGTTTAAACGAGAAAGTTATGGCCGTTTTACGATAGTCGCTCGGGTATGCAGAAAGTAGAGACGTGAGAAGAAAAAACTGGCGTTGTTGGTTCATTTCTGGCGCCATGCCTTATACAAGGATGGAGCCAACTTTGTTGGGCCTTCAAAACGATGTCGTTTAAGGGAATTTGGTATCGTGCCTTATAAGGCATGGCGCCACCCACATCGCCAGGCACGGGAGGGTCCGATTTTAAGGTTTTTCCTTAAAAATTTAACATAAAATCCCTAAGTTCGATTTCACAGTTCTGAATCCCTTTAGAATAGGTTCACAGGGGTTTGAGAACAACAGAAGAACCACAACTTACAAGATTCGTGCATCAATTCATCAAAATCATCATCAATTTATATGGATTTATCCATGCATTGCAACCATATGTCAAGAATACCATTAATGTAGCTTGGAAATCCTTTTGTTATCAAAACTCAGTGTCAAAGTGAGTTATTTTTTTGTAAAAATCAGCGAGCTACTTATGAAATTCGTTTTTGCATCAAAACACCATTTATTTAGCTAATTTTTCTTATAAATTGAAGAAGATGAAGATAATGAGACCATTACCTAGCTTGACGATATCCTAAGTTGATCTCCAAACACTGAATTTTCGCTCTCAAATCTCTCACCACCTCTAGATTTCTCTAAATGTACATGTTGAAGTAGGTGGAAGTGATGAAAAAATCCACTATCTCCTTGCTTATATTGTTGGCTCTCATCATCCATGATATGCATTTCTCGAGGACAATTTAAAGTCCTTATTTAAGCTGTCCATACACTGAATTATGACTATAAAGTGTCACTCATCAACTAAATCTAGCACTAACCCATACCCAATTACCCGATTTTTTGGTGCCCTGCTCTTTGAAATGCATCTCGAGGCGCACTATAATTTTGCCTATTCGACTAACTCGACTGTAACCACCTATTACCTTAAGCTGGTGATTAGTACTAATCCAAATTTTAATTAACCCGAGTTAGGCTCGTGGTTAAGTCCAGTATACCTCGATTAGCGTGTGCGTATGTTTGCTTGATGATTTGTGTATGTTTGAATTGTTTAAGGAATTTTTAGGTTGTAGTATAATATACAATTTATTTACAAGCCTATAAACGTAAAATACATAATAAACAATAAATTACCGGTACAACAAGTGCGACGAAGGGGTTGTGGAATGAATGTGCACTCCGAGCATACTCGTAGGCATGTCTTGTAACGACCCGAAAAGAATAAATTAAAATTTGAATTATACTCTAATTGAAGATTTTGACCTTTGACCTAGTCCCACTTGGAACACTCGGTCAAACATTGAACATCGAGGCCGAATTATAGTAGTGTCACATATTAAATTAGCTATATGGTTGGGATACTATATAAATTAATTAAATTAATTAATGTGCTCTCGAATTTATAAGGCTATAGCTTTTATTAAATTTAAATATATTTATTACTTAGGATAAATTGAATAATTGAATAAAGTTGGTGTTAAAGTAGTGAGGTATGATGATTTAAATGGGAAAGATACACTGCAACTATAGGTGGGTTAAGTGAATGAGGTGGACAAAAAGATTGACGACAACTCATACAAAAGAAATAAAGTAAATAAATAAACAAACTTCTCACAACTTGACACCTAGCTAGGTACTACCCTACCCCATCAACCCCATCCCCTCTTTCCCTCTCTCTCGCGTCACTCACATCTCTCCCTCTCTAACCAAACCAACCAAAACTCTATTTTTCTCTCACCCTCGCTATTTACATCTTCTTCACCACCTCTCACTTTCATTTTCTTCTCTCTCAATCCCCATCTCATAAGCTCTCTTCCACACTCCCGAGCCTCATCACCCTCTCCTTCTTACGGTGCTCTCGCCTCTCCCACCCTTGCTCTTGGCCTCACCATCACTTACGACTTCCCACCTTCCTCACTCGCCTCACCTTACGCATCGCCCCTTCGCCATTCTCGGCTCCCTCCGACGACCTCCCGACACCTAGGTGAGTGGTTATTTGTTATGTGTGTGTTAGAGAAGATGGTGTATGCCTAGCATAAATGGGGTGTACTTAGTGTATGTATGTGTTGTGCATAAGTGTATGTCTCGGGATGTGTGCATAGTGTGTGTATCTCGATGTGTTTCATGATTTGGAGATGAAGATGTGATTGCCTCGAGATTCGCACTGTGATGTGATGGTGTTGACAAATGTCTTAGGATTTGTGCAAAAAATTGATATGTACATATCGCCTCGAGATGTGCATGCGCGCAACTCAAGACTGCTTCGAGTTGCGAGCTGATAAATAATATATATAGTATACTTTAAATATATTTAATTGATAAAAATAAAATAAAACAATAATTGTTAGGAAGAAAAATAATAAAGGCCAAATTCGAGAAAATTGAGGTAAATAGAAAGAAAATAAAACCAAATAAACTAATAATTAAATTGGATTTGAAAAAATTTTATATGTACATGAAATCGCGGAGGTACTCGAGATTGCTTTTCTTTGCCAACCTACTTGCAAGATACACTCATCACCAACTCGAAGACATTGGAATGGTGTTAAACGATATCTTCGAGGAACAAGTGACTGAGAGAGGTAAAAGGGTTATGCCGATCTTTGGATTTTTATCGATGCTTCAAATGGGAATGCTATGAGCTTGATAAATAATATATATAGTATACTTTAAATATATTTAATTGATAAAAATAAAATAAAACAATAATTGTTAGGAAGAAAAATAATAAAGGCCAAATTGAGGCAATCTTAACAATATTATACCCATCTTAATATTTATGAGAGAAAATTGAGGTAAATAGAAAGAAAATAAAACCAAATAAACTAATAATTAAATTGGATTTCCTTTGTAGTAGTAGTTTGTAGTAGTAGAAGTTCTTAATCTTCTATTTTCTTCTCTCTAGTTCTGTAGCCAAGAAATTACAATAATTGTTAGGAAGAAAAATAATAAAGGCCAAATTGAGAAAATTGAGGTAAATAGAAAGAAAATAAAACCTAAACTAATAATTAAATTGGATTTACGTGAAGCTATCAATGAGACACTCGTCGAAATCGATGTTGGGCCCAACCGTGGATACTATAATCGAGATTTTTCTCGAGGTACGTGCAACAATAAAAAAGTGTTTCTAAGGCGATTCGTATCGAGATTGGCATCGTAATGCATGCATAATTAAAATAAAGTATGAATAAAAATTGTAATTGAGTCTAATAAAAATTGTGAAATAATTTAGGGAATTCGAACGGACGCGCCAAATGCGGGATAATAGTACAAACTCTGAGTACGTTGAGCGACCTACATGACTAAGCAACTCACATGGTTATTCGTAAGTAAACCAGTAGGAGCATTATCAGTAGTTCTTTTTCTACTTCTTGAAATTTAACCTCTTTAAATGTGCCTATTTATGGAATTCCACTCCTAGTTAGAGTGTCTTGAAGGCTAAGTAAGTCAGGAAGGTAATATTTTAGGTATGGCTACCGACTCGTAACCAGAACCATACCCTGGGTTACTGGATTTGGGTCGTGGACGGGAGGTGAGGTATTTGGGGCGCCGTTGATACCCCTACGTTCACGACAATTTTGAATTTGTTGGCGTTGCCACGATTCTAGGAAGTCGAGATTGTGGCTGTATAGTTGCAACTCGATAGATTTGAGACCACATGGCTTCTCTTTTTTGTTTCCATGACACTCTCCTTTCATTGCTTTTATTTCTAGTCTATTTATCATGCACTTACTTTATTTCCTATTCTTTTATATTCCCGCTTGATTTATCGACTATTTATTTAATTCTCGAAGTACTATTGAGACTCCTCTGGATTTACTCACTAGAATTGTCTCCTCTCTCAGTGACAATTGTAGGCCCCACTTCTAATAAGAGCAAGCCAGTGATTGGCGACTACTTCTGAGGGCTCTCGGAGCAGCTCACACTTTTGCGATACTATAGGTTTTTGTATTACATATATACACTTTGATGTTTTTGTAAGACTCTAGGATATTAGGATTGAATGGCACTTTGATACATGTATATACTCATTTTGCCACCGTATGTATACATGGTATATATTACAGGGTTCCACACATAGGTTGTCTCATTTCACGTGTTTTAGAGTCATTTAAATTGCTTCATTTATTTTCATTCTGCTGCTTACTAATTTCAATCTTGCAAAATTAATAACTCAATATTAAAATACCAAAATGACGATAAAATCGTATAAGAGGGCTGACTAGGCTCGCGTTGACCTTGCGAGGGTTGACCGAGGGTCCATGTAAGTCTAGACTGGGCGGGGCCCTGTTTGTGGAATCTGGGGCCATCACATGTCTGGTGAAATTATTAGTGAGAAAATATATGAGATATATATATTTATATATTGGATATATATATTAGAAAATAAAAGATTAGTTTGAATTATATGGATCGTCATATCACCTCGAAAGGAGTGTAAGTTTTTGATGGTGTTAAAATTAATGTAACTTTAGGGAGTGTCACTTTAACACATCAACCACTTGATTGGTCTCAAGATAGCGCGATGCATATCTCGAGAAAAATTTATAAATTGAAACTAAAACCTCATGTTTATCTCATTTAATCAATCGATAGAGGCGAGAGAAAGGGTTTAGGGTTGATTTCTGATCCTAGGAGGTTGTTCAGGGAGTTGAATCAATGTGAATTGAGGAGCTTAAACAAATTAAAAGCCAAAGATCATCACTTTGGTATGTTTAGTTTTTGTGTTTGTTGAAGTTCAATTCGATGGTGATGATGAAATCTCTATGAATTATGCTATTTGATAATTGGAAATGGTTTGTACCTTACTAGAGGTCCTCCCTGATGAATTTTGGGAGTGTATACTGTTGTTTGGTGAATTTGTGGCTGGAATAGTGGTTGTTGCTCCATGTACTGTCAAGACAAGTACAGGGTGAAGTGTGCTCCACTTAGCAGAGGAGCACGCTCCCTTCATCAGTTGTGATGAATTCAGCTGCTGGTGCACACTCCAGCCACTGAGGGAGTGCGCTCCCACCCAAAAACAATAATGCTACTGAGATTTGGATATAATTTCTTACGGACTTGGGGACTGACTTAGGGGATAGTGTACTAGACCTATATTGATTACAAATGTTCTATGATAGGTGTTGGATCCCTGGGAAAGCGTTAGTGACCCGAAAAGTTAGGAATTTGGAACATAAACATAGACCGAGGTAAGTACGGATTCACTTATTTATCAATGTTGTCTGGCTATCTTAATATATATAGTTCATGTAGTTTATAGACTTGAATGAAGGACTATGTACACTATAATGGTTTTAATAATGGAAAACGATGCTTAATATGATTCACAAGAGTAAGTTCTGGAAGTAGGACTAGTTTAATAGGAGATGAGTTATCTTCCTAGCCTATATGTAAGTTCCTACTCAGTTTATAGGTTGCATGGATTACATACTCACTAGAGAGTTTTGGATAGAACCATTGGGCATTAATGGATTGACTATACAACACATTGATCAATATGTTGGTCTAGCAATCGCATTAATGGCGTCGGTGGGTAATCGACCCTAGTTTTATAAATTAAATGAGAATCACAGTGTAATAGTCAATGATAATTCGATTTGTATATGTTATTTATTGATTTATATGCTTTCCATATTCTTGTTAGTTAACATTGGTGCATATTGTTATTGCATAATGTTCTTGATTATTATATGCAATGTTAATGGCTTTGTGAATCCTTACTTACTGAGCAAGTTGGAGCGCTCACCCAAATTTAATATGCACCGTTAAACAGGGTTGGGAGATTTATAATCAAGGTTTTGAGTTTTAATAAACTTTGTATTATCGTATATTGTTTATATATCGAAAAAGCTTTAATTTTTTGATGCGTATACTTTGTATTGTTTTATTCGATATTAATATATAGGTTGAGTTTATAGGTACACACGGAGAGGCTGTTGGCTCTAGTTAAGTCTGGCTAGATTACCAGGGCTTAATTAGGGTTTCAGGCCGAGTATCACCCTAATCGGGATAGGGGATGCTACAACTCGACTTAGCCTATGGTTTTATTACCCTTACATGTCATATTTACCTTGTCTTATTGACACGATTTTCAAGGTAAACACCTGTCACACCAATTCGTCCAATAACAATGTTGAAATATGTGATGCAATACAATAATATAATGATTTTGAACACCATAATTGTCACGGCCCGAATTTCTTAATCCTAGTTTAATCTCTTAATGAGGATTAATAACCCGTGACGTGGGACCAACATCAAGATATATATCAAGATCGAGGCAATGTGGCCGAGGTATATGTTATATTTGTTATGATGTATGCCTAATGTATTGTATATGTGTAGACTATTAATTAACTCCTACTGATATTTAGGTGTCGAGATATGAGTGAGAACGCGCCTCGAGATGCGTATCAGCGTAGGACCGAGTAGAGAGTGACGTGATAAGTTGTTTTAAGCCTAATGTAGCATAAACAGTAGTATTGATGTGGCCATAGTTAATTATATATTAAAGGAACCAAAGTTAGCATTTTAAAATAATAGCCATATGATGATTCTTGAGATATGTGTTGACACATATAGAAACCAATTGAGTTTAAAATTGGTGTTAGCTAGCATGAGATAGTAGAGAGTTAGTGGGACATGTGTTAAGTTGTAGGCCATTAGATAAGTCTCGAGATATGTGTGTACATAAAGACTAATGACTATCAATCAAGCTTATCTTGATATATAAGATTAATTGATCAACACATGCAAACCAAACATTTCATTTCATTACAAAACTTAGAAACTAAAGAAAGCTTGCTGGAGAAGAAATATAAAAAAAGACTTGGAGAGTTTAGTGAATTTGGTGTTAGGAGGTGTTGATCAAGCTAGGTAAAGGTGTACAACAACTAGGTAACATCACTTACATCATTAGTTTAGCTTAATTTCTTGAATTAAATGATTTATGGTTGTTTTTATGTTGTTGTTGATGTCTTGGGTCTCTAAAGGTGTGGAATAGAGAACCCAAGATGTTGGGGTGGCCTATGCATAGAGAAAATCCAAACTTCAAAGTGCGAATTCTGAATTTTCCTGCACATAGCGCGCTAGGTACGATCAACAAGCACAATAACTTCGTATATCGCGCTAGAGAAACTTGGTAACCCACTAATAAGGTCACTAGCGTGCTAATCAAGTCACCCAGCGCACTAGGTGCTCTGACATCCAAAAAATCTAAATTTCTTAACTTAAACTTAAACACTATAAACAAGTCTAATATCCTAACTAAAGTTCTAAACACACTCAAAACATGTAAATGATATTAGGAACCTAAGGAAGTATATCGGGGTTCAGATACGAGTTTTGAGGTGTCGAGAGGCCGTATAAGCTAGGAAATTTGCGTGAATTGTAAGTAAACTGATTGAGATATTTATTTACATTTCATTCATATTTTAAGATTCATTTCCAATCATTTGGACTGATTTTCCTATTGTACTCTATATATCATGACTTGTTTCCTTTCTCATTTTATAAGTTTGCTATCATGGTATTTATTGTTGGTTAAATAGTTTCATTGATTATAAATCATGTGCTATGTCATTCTTGATTTTAGATGTATGAGGCCAAATAAAATAGCATGATATTAGATAGATATTTGATGGTATTGTACATCTAGATTCCTTTGTGCATTAGATATACAATTACTTTCTGGATTCCTAAATCGTGTCATTCCTTGAATTATGAAAGTAGTTCTTGTATCTAGGACCATGATATGATAGAGATAAGCGTGGCACAAGGGGTCACTAGACTTCAGGTGTGTACGTGATCTCTCTACTAACTTAGGTGACATCATGGGGTATGGGACCCGGGGTTGTTGGCAAATATATATATCTCTGGTGACTGGCACTTATGAATGATTATAAATGCGTAAAGCTCAGCTCCGACATTCACAGAGATGTAGAGCTCAGCTCCATCTTTATATAGTGGAAAAAGGCATTGGTGATAGAATTCCCTCGGTCAACCAATCCTAGATCATTACTATTTAGCTGAGTGTCATTTTCATATTGTTTAATTGTAGTATCTTTTAGCATGATTTTTTTTTCAGCATAGTTGCTATTATTATGCTTTCAGATATTTGATGTATATTTGGGAATGTGAACAAATGTCTCTCAGTGTTACTTTCTACTTTCTTGTACTCACCGTCCTTTTTATGACGGTAGGTGCAGATCCATCGAGTAGCAGACCAGGCAAAGAAAAGATCGGTGACTACCTCTGAGCCAGTAGAGTGCTGCTACAGCGGGTTTTATAGGTTTTGGTTTTATTGTATAACTTTTATATGTCTTTTATATACTTTTGGGGTTGTATATGTATGGGTTGAGTGATAGTACCCTGACCAGATACATGTTGATATATTATATTCGTTTTGTTATATATATGCATGTGATCTTTGTTTCCTGGTTTTCCACAATTTCTAGGTATCATGGTAAAAGCTTCCGCTAATTTGTTAAGACAACCGTTGAATAATTTTTAAGTTTGTAAAATTTTAATTAACTCGATTTATTAATTGACATAAAATAAGAAAACACTTATTTGAATAGTTAAATTATAAGAGAATTTTTTTTGGAAAGGCTGACTAATTCCTTGTTATGTCCTACGTGGTGAGATTAGGGCTTAATGATGGGATTAGGTCGGGTGGTACCCTAACTAGAGAAAGCCTGAATTACGATTGTTAATCCCCGAGATTAATGCTAGTCCTAGTTTAATTAATTTGGGTCGTTATGGTTATAGTTACCGAGAGTTTTAATGAACCTGGTAAACATGTTAGGAATGCACTAATGGTCAGAAATATTAGCAATCTAGTAACTCTAATTATACATGTGAAAGATTTTGGTTCTTACTTGAAAAGAAAAGAAACTCTCATCGATGAAATTCTCATCTATTCCAGGACTCGCGAGGATTACGAGGGACACCTCCTGACAGTCCTATAGACTTGGAGGGAGCATAGATTGTACGCTAAGTTCAGTAAGAGTGAGTTTTAGCTCTCTGAGGTCGGATTTCTTGGGCATATTGTCGGAGCCAGCGGAGTGTCAGTTGACCCCAATAAGATTAGAGCAATGATCGATTGTCCTACATTGATGTTAGTGATCAGACATTCGTAGTTTTCTAGGATTGATGGGCAACTAAAAACGGTTTGTTCATGATTTTTCCAAGATTGTTGTGCTGATGACATAGTTAATGAAAACGGAAGTTAAATTTCAGTGGAATGATAGTTGTGAACAAGCTTTATGGATTTTGAAGGAATGATTAACTACCGCACCAGTATTAAAAAAGGGTTTTGAGGTGAACACCGATGCTTCTAAAGTCGGTTTGGGTTGTGTTTTGATGTAGGGCAGTATAGCGGTAACTTACGTGTCCCGATAGTTGAAGATTCATGAGAAGAATTACCAGTCACGAGTTGGAGTTAGTAGCACTGGTTTTTGCATTGAAGATTTGGTGTCATTATCACTACAGAGAGAGATTCACACTGTTTACTGACCATAAATGTAGAATCCCCTAACCTGATTAAGGTAATACTCGATCCAAAACCCTAATTAAACCCAGATTTACTAGACTTAACTAGAACCAGCAGCCTTACCTCTTCACCTGATAAGCACTACTGTATATCGACTATTGAAATAAAATAATTAATATACACAATGGAAATTTAAAACCTTTTCAATAATTAAAAAATGATATACAATATTAAAACAAAACCATAATAAACCTCGGTTATATAAATCACCCATCCCATATGACATTACAAATTTGTAATTCAATACAAATATATAAAACCAGAGGAAATCATTACATCGAAGAGAAGTTCAAGACTCCTATAACTTCTCCATCCCTTAGTTGTAGTGCTCGTCGGATCTACCTGTAATGTTAATTGGGGTGTGCGCTCCAACTTGCTCAGTAAGTAGGGATTCGCACTAAGCATCAACATTCCATATAATAATCAAGAATATCATGCAATAACAACATGCACTAATGATATCTAACAAGAATATGGAAATCATATAAATCAATACATTAACGAATGCAAAGCAAATGTCTTGGATTAGTACACTGTGATCCCCATTTTTTATTTATAAAATTAGGATCGATTACCCACTGGCGCCATTAATGCGATTGCTAGACTAACACATCACGGTCATGTGCACTCTAGCACATCCATTAATGCCCACTGGTTCTATCCTAAGCCCCTAGTGTGTATGTAATTCATACAACCTATCGAATTGAGCAAGAGTTATATATAGGCTGGGAAGGGAACCCATCTCCTATAAAACTATTCTCAAAACCATGAGTTATAGCATGGTCACATTACACACCATTTTCTGTTTATTGAAAATCACCACAGTGTACATAATCCCCCATTCCATTCCAAAAACTACATAAGTTATATATACTAAATAGCCAGGCAATATTGATAAATAAGCGAATCAGTACTTACCTCGGGTTAAGTCTTTGTCCAAATTTCCTAACTTTCCAGTCATCTCACGTTTCCTCAGTGTTCCTCAACCTATCACCAATCGTTTGGGATCAATATAGGTTCATTATACTAGTTTTAGAACCCCTACACCAGTCTCTAAGTCCCCCGTAGATAATTCATAAAACACAACACCATTGCTGGTTTTAGGGGTTAGGTAGCGCGCTACCTGACATGGATAGTGCGCTACCCATGTCAGATCATCCTCCCCAGTACACATAGCGCTCTATGCACACTAAACCTGCAATATCAGCCCAGTTCTGCTACACCATATCAACTCAAAACACCTCCAAATCATCCCAAACATTCACAAACTTATCAAAATTGATCGAAAACAACCTCTAGTGAGGTGAGAGACTATAATTGATCAACAAACAGCTTAAACAACAACAATCCTAGCATCACCAAAAATTCCAACTTTGATAAACACTAAATCAAATCATACCTATGTGATGCTCAGGAGCTGTGTGATCAATGAAGCTCCTCAACTTGATCGAATTTGGCTCCCAGAACGACCTCCCTTCGATCCAAAATCGACCGAACCCTCCCGAACCTTTTCTCGATCGAAATGAATTGATAAGCTTTGAATTTTGTTTTTATTTATGGATTTTCTTCGAGATACGAATTGCGTTATCTCGAGACCGATCCCGTTGTTAATGCGTTAAAGTGACACTTCTAAAAGTGACACAAATTTTGACACATCAAGCACTTACACTTCGTTCGAGATGATCCGATAATCCATGTATTTTCAATATTCTTTTATTTCCAATGTATATTTGTATATTTAAAAACATATAAATATATATAGATCGCTTATTATTCACCAATAAACTCACTGGACATGCCTACAAGTGTCCTTGAGCGTGCACACTCGGGCCACGACTCCCTCATCACACTTGGTGTCTCGGTAAACCATAGTTTATTGGGTATTTTTCATTTTATAGGCTTATGTATAATTTCTATATTATACAACAACCTATATATAAATTGATTTAACAATTCATACAAACACAAAACGTCATGCAAATGCACGCATACGCTAATCGAGGTATGTCAAACTTAACCACGAGCCTAACTCGGGTTAATTAGGATTTGGATTAGTACTAATCACCAATTTAAGGTAACAGGTCGTTACAATAAGAGTTTGAAGTACCACTTCACTCAGAAGGAGTTGAATATGAGACAAAGGCATTAGCTATAGTTCCTCAAGGATTATGATTTCTCTTAGGAGTATCACCCAGGGAAGGACAATGTCGTAGCAGATGGATTGAGCCGAAGAGGAGCAGACCCAGATATAGTGGCTTGCCATATGACACACGAACATGGATTACTCGAGGTAGTTGAGTTGATGAATTCAGTTGATATACCGACCACTACAAAAGTGTTGATTTATGGGTAGATAAGGACTCAGACAGTGTCTTTACATAGTGTACTTGAAGGTCAACAAGCAGATGAGTAGTACCAGAAGTTTAACGAGTTAGCTCAGAATCCTGATCACCCGGAGTGGAGTAAGTCGACAGACTCATGCCTGAGATTTAGATGGAGATTATGGATTCCATCAGTAGTTGAGATCCGTGACGAGATACTCCAGAGGCTCACCGCTCACATTTTACAATTCATCCAGGCCAGACCAAGATGTACACGGATATGCATCGTCTATTCTGGTGGCCTGGGATGAAGACTGATGTTAGTGATTATGATCGAACAAATTAAATGAGATATGCCAGCGAGTTAAGGCTAAGCATCAAAGACCCGGAGGATTATTACAGCCACTTCCCATTCCTCGGTGGAAGTGGGAGCATTTTGCCATGGATTTTGTCAGTGGATTACCTTGATCTCAGCACGACCATGATAGCATTTGGGTGATTGTGGATAGGCTGACTAAGTACGCGCATTTCTTACCAGTATCAACAACACACATGGTGGATAAGTTAGCCACTTTTTACGAGTGAGAGATTGTCATGTTACACCGAGTTCCATTATCCATTTGTCAGATAGAGGATCATAGTTCACATCATAGATTTGGCAAAGCATGCATGCATTGTTTGGCACTAAATTAAATCGAGTACGGCTTATCACCCACAAATAGATGGATAGTCAGAGCGGTTAATTCATGTGTTAGAGGATATGTTTCGCATGTGTATGCTGGAGTATGGTGGTTCTTGGGAGGAGTACCTTCATTTGTGTGAATTTGCTTATAATAATAGTTATCAAGCCAGTATTAGGATGGCACTGTTTGAGGCACTCTACGGCAGACCATGCAGATCTCCATCGTGTTGGGTAGAGCCGCAGATGTGGCAATTATTGGGCCAAATATTGTGGTGGATCACACATAGTAGAT
Organism: Stephania cephalantha; assembly: GCA_039657325.1. Lineage (NCBI taxonomy): Eukaryota > Viridiplantae > Streptophyta > Magnoliopsida > Ranunculales > Menispermaceae > Stephania > Stephania cephalantha. Next base: position 60,385,390 of record CM077567.1, on the reverse strand, counting down.
ACGACTAGATCAGACTACATTTGAATGATGCGCGGGAAAGATAGAATAAATATTACGACAAGTACAACGATTAGAGTATGATGAGGTAGCGTATGTGTATTTAAAGGTCTCGCCTTTGAAGGTCACAAGAGATTTGGAATCAAAGGAAAGCTCGCGCCGAGATTCATTGGTCATTTCAAGGTCAAGAGGAGAGTCGGCAAGGTTGCATATGAGTTAGATCTACCGCCTTACTTAACTGGGATCCACCCTATATTTCATATTTCCATGCTTCAACTGGATAGGTCAGGAGGAGGCATAAGACCAATGGTGTATCCGAGTCAGATAGATCTGAGAGAAGATATTACCTACAAGGAGCAGCTTATTCAAATATTAGACCGTCAGGTGAAGAGAGTGAAGAATAAGGGCATCCCGTCGGTCCTCGTCAAATGGCAACATCATAGGGTTGAGGAGCTGACTTAGGAACTAGAGTCCTACATGCGCGAATACTTTCCATACCTATTTTGATTCCAGTAGGTCTCATTTTAAGTTATTTTAATTTCGAGGACGAAATTCTTATTAATTGGGAAGACCGTAACGACACGAAATTTAAACGCGTGCCACGTGGCATTTCATGACTGTGACCTGGACTTGTCATGACGTGACACACTCGCTATCGGGAGTCGACACTGAAGTATTTTATTTTTCGGTGATTTATATATTACTTATCTAAAATAAAAATGTACACAATTTAATTTTTTTATTTTGATCGATGGTTTATGCGAGTGAGAGTTTTCTCGATATGCGCGGGCGTGAATGAGATTAGTTTAGCGAGGCTCGAAAACCTTAGGCCAATATACAATGGCTCAATTTTGAGTTAATGACCAAAGACTAAGGTAAGAGATTAAGACTAGTTAATTGTGGTTTAATTATAAAACTTAATGTAAATAATGAACTATAATTTGTTGTAGGATATATTGAACCTTTAGTGGGCCTAAAGATAGGACACTTTAACCATTTGCAAAAAAAAGGATATTAAATAAATAAAATCAAAGTGTCATGAGTTAGTGGTGCTTAAGAGGATAAAACCAATTTTTTTGTTAAAAAAAACATATGGAGGAGATTGTTCTTAGTTGTTATTGGTATATAGAAGGCTTTGAGGGAGTGTGGGTGTGCTCTCACTTTAGTAAATAACTCAAGCTTTATGGAAAAGAGAGAATGAAGAACGTATTGATGGTGGGAAGCCATTAAAGGAAGCTAGATCTTTAAATCTTTTAATGTGGCATCATCCAAGGTGAGCTATTTATTAGTTTAGCTAGAAGTTGTATTTACAAATCCTTTTATTATTTGATGTTGTTGATGAATTTGAAGTTGGGATTGAGCAAGAACCACTAAGTTGTGTCTATGTGAGCAATTTCTAGTGAGACCCAATTACACCACCTCGTGGGTAATCTAAGCATAGACCTCTCTAAGTTATTTGCTTGATCTTATAATTTATAGACACATTTTTAACTTGGATGCCATTTAAAGCTCTTAAAGACTCATTAAATTAGGGAGACTATGATTGCAATAACTACATTAAAATCCAAGCTTGCATACATTATATCTTTAGATAGTGTTAATCTACTACTTCATCCTTCATTAAATGAGATTCTTACTCCGCTAAACTTTTAAATCTTGAACAAAAGAAAAACTTAGGTCATTGAATGGCTTTTGACCTCATTCTCTTGGAATTGGAAATGGGCTTTGGAGGGCCATTTGTATATGAAATTGAGACATCAATAATTCCAAATGACAATTTTTACTTGTTTTATATGTTTCATAATAATAAGTGATGTAGCTTAAATCCTTGGATCTAGTTATTGTTGTTTATTAATCTATGTGCTTATTTAAGAAATGATTTAGTAATTTTGAATCACAGATTGGGAAATAGAGTTTTCACGACATTAGATGAGACCCTACTAATTAATGATTAAGTTAATGAATAAGATGATTTTGATCTTGATCCATGTAATGAGTGCACGTTAATGTGTGTGAAAAAACATGTGTATTGGAAAATTCCTACATTTCAAAGCTTTGATGAAATTAAGCCACATAAATCTTTTAAGGGTTAGAATCATTGGCTAAAGAGTCACATGACTTAGGTGTTGCTTGGTGGTATTATCTATGTGTCACTATAGGCAAAAACAACCTACTAAGTAATTGTAACATATGTAAATGTCAATTGTTCATCTAGGGTAAGGTACCAATGTACCAATATTTGAGGTACGAGCTACAAGTTATAAGATTGTTTACTATAACCCCACTACACATCAATATACAAAAAGAAATAAGCCACCGTCTAAATATAAAAATGAAAGAAACAAATAAAGTATATATGAGGTGTTTTTAAAAATACTCTGGCGACGATAGCATGAATAAATAAGTTCAAGTGCATAGAATATTTACGATTTTTCATAAGTTTTTAGGGGAGATTTGAAGTAATTAACAAATTTTAATGTGATTTGAGTGTAAATTGAATTATAGTTTTTTAACACACCCAATACCGATCTAATTAACACCAGAGACTTAGAGTGATATTGTTGGGTGTTTAGTATCAGGGATTCATTGGGAGATGTGTCAAAGCCGCGAGAGCGTATTTCTGCGATATTGAGGTAAGTAAAACCAGCTAGGAAATGCACAGTAGTTCATTCGTGCTTATATTTTATTGATATTGCACCGTATCCCTTTCTCGAAATTCTCACCCTTATATGAGTGTCTGAGGGCCAAGTGAGTCATTAGAGTGTCTCTGACGGAGTGTTCGCCGGCTTGCAACCGGAGCCATGACCTAGAGCCAATGGATTGTTTGGTCAGAATGAGATGTTTTTTATCCAGGGGCACCGTTGATATCCGTCATTCGCGACGGTCTAGGTACAGCAGGTGCTGCCACGTCCTAGGACTCGAGTCTGCTTGGTGTTGTCGTGACTTTATAACCCCGACCTTGTGGCACCCGCATTCGGTGGTCTTAGACTACTTGGGCACCTCTCTATTGTTTCTTTTGACACTCATTTCTCGTTGTACTTTCATTTTTACAGTCTTAATATCATGCATTCCTTATAGTTTTTTTCTATCTGCATGACTTTTAGACTGCTTTATTTACTTTGAATTACTATTTAGATCCTACTACCTTTTACTTGCGATGGGCTCGACATTCTTGTGTTTGACCGAGTGCAGATCCGCAGTCGAGTAAGGGCAAGTCGCTAATACTTGGCGATCTACTCTGAGGATATTGGAGCGACCATCATCTACTCACTTTTGTATGTTTTTTTAATTTTTGTATTACCTATACATGTTATTATCACATTTGGGATACTTGTTTGGGTTGAGATATACATATGACTTTTATATCGTTTTTGCTTAGTTATTACACTTAACACAAGATATACATGATTACACATGTTTACAGGGTTCCACATCTAGGATATCCGACTCTTTTATTTTATTGTGAGTTATTTAACATAGTAATTGCTTCGCTAATTTGTAAAACTTGAAAAATACGAATAACTCGACTTAAAATTATGAATTTACTTATATGGATGGATGAGGAGTCTGGCTAGGCCTGCGTTGACCTTGCGAGACTGGCTTGGTGGTCCACGTAGGCTTAGGCCGGGCGGAGCCCGGTTTGTGTCTGCTCGTTAATGAGACTGTTTCCTGTTCTTGATGTATAGTTCTTATTCTTCTCAGATTCATATTCTACTCTTCATTTCCATTCTCCTATAGGTTTACACTGTAGGCTTTAGTAACCAACAAATCTTGGGTACTTGTGGAGGCAAATAAAATAGGGTAATCATCCGCCAAACGATTGTTTCCCAGCCATCTATCATTCTAGAATTTGGTGTTCCTTCCATTGCCTATAATGATCTTTGTCCCTTTAGTGAAATCTAGTAAACATGACATCGCAAAACTCCATGGGGTTTCTGGAGTTGTTGTGTGCTTTTTCTTTTGTATTCCAATCATTTCTGTCCATACCATATTTACTTCGTATTACCCTTGCCCATATCGAAGTTGGTTCTTTGTGAAATCTCCATAACTATTTCATTGCCATGGCCTTGTTTGTATGAATGAGACCTCCTATGCCCTAACCTCCCATCTCCTTTAGTTGACTGATCTTCTTCCATGCCACTAGATGATCTGGTCGTTTGTCCCATATCCGACTCCAGAGGAACCCCTTCATCAATTGTTCCATTCGTTGTACCATACCAGATGGAATCTTACAGGGGTGTATTCAATTGAGATTTTAATAAACTTTTGATTACTTTTAATGACTAAAAAAGTTTAGGTGTATTCATTTAAAACTTTTAGAGAGTTTATAAAAGTAAGGTGTATTCAATGTTGACTTTTATAGACTTTTAAAAAATCTACAAAAGTTTTGGGTATTTAATTTAAACTTTTAGAGAGTTCATAAAAGTAAGGTGTATTTAATTTTTTGGTGACTTTTGTAGATTGGTTACAAATCTTGACTTTTGTACACTTTTTGTATAAAAATACACATAAAGAAGTCTACAACTTCTCATCACCTCAGAAACTTTTAGAGACTTCTAATTTTTGTTGGTTACATTCTTCAATAAGGACTTCATTGTTCACAAGATGTCTTTTTCTTATCAATTGTTTTTATCAACTTCTCCAATCACTCCACAACTCTTGGATTTCATTGCTCACCCATTATACTCTAATATCTATGTTGATGAAAATGAATTGATGTCATTATTAACAAAATCTCATTCTTGCATCACTATACATTTTTAATAGTTTTTTTTTTTGACAAAGAAGTTTCGTTTATTTAGTGTATTATTATAATCTCAAAAAGTGTAGTATTATTATTTTTGAAGAAAATAATTGTATAATAATTTTTAAATGCAAGAAGTGCATTTTTTTAGAATTTAAACTATCATTATTAAGGAAAAAATATACTTTTTTTGCTTAAGTCAAACAAAAAAATAAAGTGCAAAATTTTTACACTCATATTTCCAATGATCTTTTCTCAAAAAAAAAATTATTTCCAATGATCTTACTTGATTCTTTTCTACCACTAAAGGATGATTTATTTACCTATTTATTATGTTGATATTTATTTACTTATTCGTTATGCTACTACGTCGAGAGTAATTCATTAATATGTCTATATGTTTTTTTTACTAAAATACAAAAATACTTTTTAAAAAATTAGTAATAGTTCTTAAGAAAAAAATATAATTATTTATTTTTTATAATAAAGTGCAAAATATTTGTTTCATTTTAAAAATCACAATAATCTATTAGTATCATCAAAATCATGTTTAAGAGGTTCACCAAAGTTATTAAAAATCTTAAATGTTGATAAAAGTCATTATAATGAAATCTACATAAAAGTTTATCAAAGTCTTTAAAAGTCTATCAAAATCTAAAACTTCATAAAATTCATTCACTTATAAAAGTAACCAAAAGTCTATTAAAATCTCAATTGAATACACCCTTGTTAAACAGTAGTAGGTAAAATGTTGGAAGGGCTGATATATCGATTTTAACATTGTTAATCGACCCCCGGATATACACCCTCACTTCCATCCATCGATAAGCTTGGAGATTTTTCGAATGATAGGGTCCCAAAACTCAATTCTGTGAGGTGATGCTCCTAAAGGAAGACCCAGGCATTTCATTAGCTAGTTTGTTACAGAGATGCCCATTGTGCTTGCAATGTCCTGTACCACCTCTTCCACCATGTTTATGCCTGCCAAGTTGCATTTCCTTTTATTCAGTTTTAGCCTAGAAATTTTGCAGAAAGCTCCTCACAAAAACGTCCATCTTCCCTCTGTAACCTCGTGATGTGGTTTTTATTTTTCCTTGAACTTAGGATACGATGGTAGTAGGCTGTATTGGCATCTCCTTCCCTAATCCACTTTGATTTGGATTTTTGGTGTAATCTGCTCCTTTCATAAAAGAGTGTCTCCTTCAACTCTTTTTTGTACGCCTCCCTGGTGTGTTTTTGCTCCGGTCCCCACTGTCCGGTCTCCTCCTCTCTATCTAATTTCTCAAATGCGATTGATAGTTCACCCTCCCTTGTTTGTAAGCATCCAAATACATTTTTGTTCCATGGTATGATTTTCTCTTTCAGTTGTTGCAACCTTTTCATTATGCTGTAACCTGCCCCCTGGTACCCGTTGTTTCATGCCACCACTGCCCTATGTTCACTTTGTATGAATGGTGTCTCAACCACATGTTTTCGAATCGAAAGGGGGTTGGTCCCCATCTGATATCATGAAAATTGGCGAATGATCCGCTATAACTCTCGGCCCTACCCTCTATCTCGCATTCTTGAATTTTTCTCCCTATTCCTTTGTGAATAAAAACCTATCTAGCCTTGCGCATATTGGTTGATCCCTCCCATTCGACTAGGTGTAGGCTCCATTTAATAATGGTGTGTCAATGAGCTCTAATTCACTAATTAGCTAGTTAAAAGTAAGCATACTGGACGTGACTCTTGTGCTATGTAATTTTCATTCAGAAACCGAACCACATTAAAGTCCTCACCCACTATCCAGTTCGATGTGCATAATTCGTTAAGATCACCTAACTCCATCCACATATCCTCTCTGTGCCTCAGCGTGACTGGCCCATATATCGATGATGCCCACCATAAGTTCCACCCAACACACAATCAATCACATTAAACCTCCTGGTATCCCAGATTTTTGCCACTCCTCCTTTAACCCATATAGATGGTAAGAATGCCCACTGCTTGTATTTAGTCCCCCAAATGCTGGCAACTAAACCCCTATCCATCTCCATCTTTTATTTTCTTGTAACATTACCACATCAGGTCCCGACTTGAGAATCATCTCCTTTATTGCTCCCTCTTTTCCACTACCCCCAATCCTCTAATATTCCAAGATAATATCTTTATTGTGGTGGACCATTCCCCCTCCTATCATAGGATCCATAATTGATATTACATGCCAATTTGTTCAATTCTCTTTGTGTGCTGCTCCGGGTAGATCTCCTCTGTATACGAATTTCACTATCTTGTAATATTTGGTTCTCAATTTGGGTGCCTCCCTGATCTTCCCCCTAATTTTTTGTTTGGTCCCGTCTTATGGGGGGCTTCTCTCTGTTTCGGATATGAAGTACCTTAAATAATGGTTGTATCTTCCGTGACTTCGCTTTGTTCTCCACATTCTAATACCCTCCTCTGTTGGGGTGTGATTACATAAACTATATGTGTGTGTTGTTGTGGATCATGTTCCTCTGGCCGCTTTGTTTCATTTGATTGGCGGTCAAATGGTTCAAATAGGGCTCTTATCAACGGTTCATCTATAGCCCCAATATACTTCTCAATTTGATGGTCTGTGTTGGCCTGGTTAAGCCTATCTTGGATTATGTTGCGACTCCTCTCAATCTCTTAATACGCCAGCATCTCTAAATGATCATAATCTATCGATTCCCCTTTCTGATTGTTCAATTGTTTGGATTATTTGTTCATGTGTGTCTGATTCGTCCTCCAATATCACATTTATCGCATCTGAACGATCCAAATATTCTAACTTGTGTCACGTATCACTGCAGGACTCTGACGAGGACTTTATTTGACGTGACGTACTTGGTCAACCTTTGGGAGTCAACATGAATGTATATTATGTTTATTTGGTGTGTGTAGTATTTATTTTACACTCAAAAATGTCAGATTTTAGTTAATTATTGGTCCTATTACGTCAAATACGAGTAAGGTTTGATGATGAGGGCCGCTAAGGGCACCCCACCGTTTCATGAAGGCACCCAACTTATTTGTAAAAATTCCAGCAAAAATGGAAAAGACCATTTTGCCCCTGTATATATATTGATTCAAACCCCACAAACCATTTTGACAAAGAAAAAGGGGCACCCCACCACCAAGCTTGAACCATAAAGCAACATTGCGTTTGGCGAGCGTTTATCGATTCTTGCGGATTGACATCATCCGACAGCGAGGTAACAATGTTTGACAACCATATGATGGTTTGTTGGAACTGTTAAGTTGAGTAAAACTGTGAAAATGATGATTTGTTTGTCAACGTAGGGTTTGGTAATTTCCTCAAATCCGAACTTGTTTGCAGTATATAATGGAGGATTGTCATCGCTACGGTGCAAAGAGGAGGTTGAACTTGAGGTAATTTTTCAAATTTATTTGTGTTTTTTATGAGGTTATCCGAAGTTTCGTCGATGTGTGCGATTGTTTCGGCCTCGCAGACCGAGATGTATAGTAATGTCTCGGCCATAGAGGACCGAGAGGTGTACGTAGTCACGGTATGGTACGACCGAGAGTCGAGTAACTCTCGGTCGTACGTGAGCGAGACGCTCGAATAAAGTAGCGGACCGTACAACCGAGAACCTATTTTTGGGGTTTTTTGGTGATTGTCTTGTACATTTTGGTTGATTATAATGTTACATCGTTTGTATTGCAGTAATCTCGGTTTCTACTCTTGTTTGGTGATTGTCTTTGTCCACCACTACTACTCCCGTGTACATTACGATCGGTTTCGTCGTATTCCCGCCGCCGATGAGTCATCGCTACTAGACTCCGATGCATGTCCCTCTCTTCCCCTCGGGCAACAACAAGATCCTTGGTCGCCCAAAGAACGATGTTCGAACCCTCATCGTGCAATTGTAACCTTGCACGATTTCCATCTACCTTCGCCTTTCCCTTAACATCCTCATTCTCCTTCTCTTTCTCTTTCCGGTACGATGCTGTCGGGGGTCTCCGGCCACCTCGCCCCCGGTTAGGCCTCGACACCTCAACACCAGCCTCCTCCCTAGTCACCGGTGCCTTCGAACGAGCCATAATTGAAAACAGTACAACATATAAGCGCATGGAACAGAACCCAAAAAACATTTACAAAAAAAAATGTTCAAATTCATCCATTTCTGATGTCTCGGTCAAGCAGGTTCGTGAAACAACCCATATTTTCGGTCACCCCGGACCGACAAGGAGTCATATATCTCGGCAGTGTACAACCGAGACCAATTGAAAGTTCTCGGTTGTACACCACCGACATGGATTGACCAATTCAATTCGCCTTACTCTCGTCCTATGCCGACCGAGGCGACTCTAGCCCTCTCGACATTGTACAACCGAGAGTAGGAGCACATTCTCGGTGGTACACCACCGACACCACATTACCTATCACTAATTGTAGCTCTCGTCATGTCTCGGCCGAGATAACTGAAGTATTCTCGGCCATTCGTAACCGAGACACTGTGAACTCTTCCGGCCTTCGTGGCCGAGACGGCGAGTTGCCAAAAATTTTCCTTCTGTCTCGGCCATGCTTGGCCGAGACAGTAAACACATTCTCTGGCCTGTGTGGCCGAGAAGCGCGATTTCCCAATTTTTGAACCATTGAACAAACCGCCACACACATTACAACTACTCTACCAAATGTAACTTAATTATACTATAAACGTACCTTCAAACGATCGATTTCGCGCAAAATTTGTGTGTTCGACGATCTTCAACCGAGCCCTAATTTGGAGACGAAATCGGCTCAGACCCCGAGCCTACAAACTGCAAAAAACTCCTACAACGAAGGAGAAACACACGGCGACGGACGGAAAACACGATTTTGGGGATTCCTCTCACTGGTCGGTTGAAAACAAATGGATTCTTCCACAAGGAGTTCGGTGAAGATGGTGGTGGGGGTGGTGGGGTGCGAGAGGTTTGAACGAGGGGTATTTTGGGTATTTCGGGTCTAATTTTTGGGTGCCCCATGTAAATTGGTTAGTGCCCACATTAACTGGGTGCCTTCATGAAACGGTGGGGTGCCCTTAGCGGCCCTCTTGATGATTGGTATGCGTATATATTATGGGTACCCGGGTACGAGTAGGCGATAAGATAGGACAAAAATAGTTGTAGGACTATAATGCTATTTAATTAAGAGAATAACCTAAGTTGAAATTTTTATTTAAATTACCACATTACTAATAAATTATTACAATGCACATGTAAGTAACTTATGAATATAGTGTCGAAATAAAATAAGACATATGATGTACCTCGAGAGGCTTACTATGGAAGATTAAAATTAATGTAAAATTTTCCTTCATTCATATTAAGGAATCAATTTAAATTCAAAGGCCTATGGTATGCTTGGTAAATATGTTGAAAAATAAGATCACTTAATCTATGTAAATGTATTGATTGCATGGAAAATACATGGATGAATTAAGGGCAAAATTGTTATTTTACACTTTGTAGGACACTTGACATATGTAGAAATGAGATGGAGATCTTGCATTTAGACTTAATTAAGCTAGGTTAGCTTACTTAATCCATGAATTTTCAAATAAATTTATAAAGGGGTAGAAATCATTAGGGACTTAATTCAAATTCATTTTTAAGAGCTTTAGAAAGAAAATTGGAAGGAATCCCACCATTAATGGAGTTGGAGAAAGCTTGAAGACAATAAGGAATTTAAAAATTCATATGGTCTCAAGGCATGTTCTACACCTGCTCCATAATAATTTCTCATATTTGAGTTCTTATCCATGTTTTTGATTCTTATTGATTTGTTTCCTTTCTAATGATGATCTTATTCATGCAAGCTACTTCTTCATACTCTCATCTTCCTAATCTTGCTTGCATCCTTTTATTAATCAACAACACACACATTGTATATTGATCAACTAAATTCATGCATGGCTTTCTTGAGTGTTTAAGGTTGATCCGAATTAATGTGCATTAATAAAAGAAATGATGCATAGATGGATGGCATATTCAATAGCTAAGATTAAATTATTTGAGAATTGAAAATTTGAGTACAACATTGATTTAGCTAATAACTTAGGTATTAATTAGAAATGCTTAAGTACCTAAGTCAAATAAATAAAGTAAGCTAATTCTATTTATCTAATATGCCTAAGTTGTGAAATAAAGGCAATTAGGCCTAAAGTAAGCTAATTCTTTTTATCTAATATGCCTAAGTTGTGAAATAAAGACAATTAGGCCTAAAGACAAATGAATTAATTTACTTGTACAAATTAATGACTTTTAATAAGTTAATGGAATAATTACACTTGAGTCATTTAAATTAATTAGAGGGCTTGAATTTAATTGAAAGAATAAGTTGATTTTAAGATAAAAATGGGTATCAAGTTGGTCTCATGTGCCTAAGTAAGCTAATCAAATAATTTACTATTGTACAAAAGTAAAAGTGAATTTTTATGTGACCAAAGATTAATCTAGTGTTAAAATAATAATAGTAATAAATGATAAGATTCCAAAAATAAGTTTGTAGAGATCTATTGATGCATTAAGTGGTTATTGTTGTGGAGTATGGATGACCATGCATGTACACCAACATATTGTGTAGTCATGTAACTTGTATTTCTCACTTAATAGTACCTCCACTTGTCTATCTATTGTCATGTTACTTGTAACAATTTCCAATGTACACCAACACTTCCATGTATTGTCAAATTACTTGTAATGTGTTGTATGACATTGGGTGTATGTGTTACTTGTACACATTGTATAAAGTACATTTATCATCATCACCAAATGACCTATATAAAGGGTGCTAACTTCATTGTAAAAACACACCAAGTTGAATGAAAACATCTCATTCCAACTACCTCATTTCTTCTCTTCTCATTTGTAGTAGCAGTTTATAGTAGTGAAAGTTTTTAGTCTTCTATTTCCTTATCTAGTTCTTAGCAAGTTCCAACTCAATTTACAATACGTTATCAGCACGAGCTTGCTCTAGCATTAAGGAGACTTTGAAGTTCAAGAAGGCTTGTTAAGGAGACAAAGCTATGTAGGTATAACTTTTGTTATTTAAATTAGTTCAATTTATTTCTATATTATCATGGTTGCTTCCTTTTATTACATGCATCACTTCTATATGCATACTTTATTAATATATTATGCATTATAACGTCACCGATTGCGAAAGTATGCTCTGTAGTTGCGTCTTGTACGATCTTCTACATCAGAAATCAAAAGTCAATATGTGACATAACTAGTTTTCTCGCTAAACTACAAACGATTAATTATGCTCTATTCTTGATTGTTTATATTGCAAATAGTGTTATGAGTTTGAGTTGAGAGTGGGTAAGCCTTGTCCCCGATAAAGCTAAACATTGAATGGGAGACTGGTTATCCCGTTCGAGGAGGCATGGTTTTAAGTAGACTTCGTCTCGCCACCCAACCTGGAGGTTGTCCCACTAACTCATACAAGTAGTACATTTTGCATATTAATAATCAAGTTGTGAACATATATTTAATCGTATATTATTTATTTTATATAAAAGAGAAAAACTATTTACTCAATTTCTTGACATATTTTCAGACTATGGCAAACCTTCAAAAACTTGAATTTGTTGCTCTTGATATCACTGGAAATAATTATTTGTCATGGCAACTGGATGCTGAGATACATCTCCAAGCTAAAGACTTGGGAGAAACTATTATAGAAGGAAATGAAACATCAATGCAAGACCGTGCGAAAGCATTGATATTCCTTCGCCATCATCTCCATGAAGGTCTGAAAAATGAGTATCTCACTATAAAAGATCCTCTCACCTTGTGGTTAAGCTTGAAAGAGCGATATGATCACCAAAAGACGGTGATATTTCCAAAAGCTCAAAACGACTGGCTGAATCTTAGGCTACAAGATTTCAAAACAGTCAGTGAGTATAACTTCATCATGTTTAATATTACCTCTCGTTTGAGGCAGTTGTGTGGAGAAAATATATCTGATGAGGCAATGATGGAAAAAACATTCAATACTTTTCATGCCTCGAATCTGTTGTTGCAACAGCAATATCGAGCGCGTCAATTTAAAAAATACTCAGAATTAATTTCTTGTCTCATGGTGGTTGAATAAAATAATGAGCTTCTATTAAAGAACCACAACTCCCGTTCAACTGGTTCCGCTTCAATTAATGAAGCAAATGCAGCATCATATAATGACCATAAAAACGGTCATGGAAAGAAAAACCACGGACGTGGAAATGGGAAAGGATCAATCAGCAAAGATCGTGGCAAGCCCTATTCTAAATTTCGTGGCAATAAGTTCCAAAATAAATGGAATAAGAATGGCGGCATTCAGAATAAGGGGAAAAATACTGCCAAAAATGGGCATGCTCGTAATCGTGACCAACCATATCATCGTGAAACAACCACTTGACGAGTACTTTTGGGATAGACTTGCCTTTCAAGTTCTGTACAAATCGATCCAAAATCTGCACAGGCTACTCCTCATATGAAATATATGCACTCAGGTTTATCTGACTCAAATCTATAGTCGGACGATCACCTGCTCTCGACTCAGCTAATCAAAACATGGATATATGAAAGACTGGATGAACTCCTAACATCTGTGGAGGTAACTCAAGCTCATATGCAACCTTTCTGACCCGTTTCTTAATCATGAAAGGTCTGATAAACCTTGGTGCAAGTTTACCTTTCACTCCGAACCTCTGAAGACCCCTTCAGAAGGGAAACCTTTAAATATATAAAGGATCCCTCGGTGTATGTAAGATCATCGCGATATCTGTTCGCATACTTCCACTATTTTTCCTGGGCTCCCTTGAGTTTCTGACGAATCAGTCGTACCTTCTCTGTGTGATCAACAACAATCTCAGCGCCACGGTCTCCTGGTCCTTTGGCTCAGCCCAACACGATGGCGAGCGACACGGTCTACCATATAAAGCCTCAAAAGGCGTCATCTCAATACTGGCCTAATAATTGTTGTTATATGCAAACTCACACAACGGTAGGTACTCCTCCCATGATCCTCCAAACTCCAAAACACAAGCCCGCAACATATCCTCGAGAACCTGAATCAATCTCTTACTCTGCCCGTCAGTCTGAGGATGAAAAGCCGTACTAAATTGTAGGCACGTACCATACTGCTCCTTCGTACTCCGCCACATCCTGGATGTATACATAGCATCTATGTCTGACGTAATAATCATTGGTACCCTACGCAGCCTAATAATCTCTCGCTCGAACAATATACTCAACTGATCAACGTGTAATGCGCGACCATTAGTAGAAAATGAGCAGACTTTGTCAGTCTATCAATAATAACCTAGATGGAATCATGTCTCCAGCAGTTCTCAGCAATCCTCTCACAAGATCTATAGCAATGTCCTCCCACTTCCATCGTGGAATGGGAAGAGGTTGTAGTAACCCTCCCGTCTGCGATGTTCAACATTCACTTGCTGACAAATCCCACAGTTCTTGATAAACTTAGACATATTTGCCTTCATCCCAGGCCACCAAAAATGCCTCTTCATGTCATGATACATTTTGGTCATGCCTGGATGAATGGTGAATCGGGAACGGTGTGACTCCTGAAGAATCTTCTCTCTCAGCTCTGGTATTGACGGTATACACAGTCTGCCCCTGAATCTCAAACACTGGTTAGACTTCTCCGTCCAATCAACACAATCTGCACTCTGCGCTAACTCACTAAACCTCGAGTACAACCTATCGGTCCTCTGACCCTCTGACACTCTCTGTGTAGACACGGTCTGTACTCTCATCTGAGCGCAAATCTCGACGCGAGTTTCGGTAGGAACCTTCGTATCTCTTACATGTATCCTACTCAGTGCATGTGCGACTACATTCGCTTTTCCCGGATGATACTCTAAGGAAAAGTTATAATCCTTCAAAAACTCTAACTATCTGCGTTGTCTCATATTCAGCTCATTCTATGTGAAGAGATATTTAAGACTCTTATGATCAGTAAAAAGTGCGAGTTTCTCTTCATACATATAATGTCTCCATATCTTCAGTGCAAACACTACTACTGCTAGCTTCAAATCATGCGTCGGATAACTCTTCTCATGTACTTTCAACTGTCTGGGTGCATAAGCTACTGTACCAACACCCTGCATCAACACACATCCCAGACCTCTATGAGAAGCATTAGTATACACGGAAAATCCCTGTCCAACCTCTAGTAAGACCAATACTGGTGCAGTAGTTAATAATCTCTTCAACTGAGTGAATGCCTCACATTCCTCAGTCCATTCAAGTTTCACACCTTTCTAGGTCAATCTCGTAAGTGGTGAACAATTTTCGAGAAATCCTTCACAAATCGGCGATAATACCCCGCCAAACCTAGAAAATTCATGATCTCAGTCGCTAAAGTCGATATTGGCTGTGACGACCCCAATTCCCCATAAAACTGGGAACCGCCCGCCTAAACCAACGTGGACCCCGAGTCAATCCTTGCAAGGTTGACGCAGGCCTAGTTAGCCTCAAATAGTTACAGTCTCATTAAATTTGTATTTTTAACACTGAGTTATTAAGCTATGTCTTTTACAGAATAGTTTGCAGCGGAATTAAACTTATGACAAGATTAAATAACTCATATTTCATTAAAAGTGAAACAACCTACATTGTGGAAACCTTGAAATCATCATATAAACACGCTTATCCTATATCACTCGGTCCAAATATGTCCCAGTGTATTCAAAAGCAATAATATACAATAAATACAACAAAAATGGCAAAACATACAGTCGTGCAAGGAAGGAACCGCTCCACAAAGTCCTCAAAGAAAATCACCGATCACTGGTCCTTTCCCCTTGCCTCGTCTCTATCCGCTCTGCACCCACCGCCACAAACTAGACGGTGAGTACAGTAAAGTAGAAAGTAATAACCAGAAGGATATAAACTGTAATTCATGAATCATGTAAAAATAGTCCAAATATCATGCGGGCATTTAAAGACAGATAAAAATAAAGAAAGTGCATGATAAAAAGACCGACATATATACATAACGAAACATGAATGTCTAGGAATCAAAAGAGGCAACTAAGTGGTCTTAAATCCACAACAATCCACAACAAACCACAACAATCCACTACTCGGGGAAAACTCACGTTTGGTTGGATAGCTACACCCCCGCAGGTAGTGTTCACGTTAGCCTAACTAGCTATAATCCCAAGAGTACCTTCTCGACAAACTTAGGCCATAGACACTCAACCAAGGAAATAAAGAATAGACTTCCAAAAAAGGCATTTATCAAGTAAAACAATAAATAAGAAATATGAATTACTATGCATTCCCTTAACTAGTTTACTCACTTACCTTGAATCTGCATTATTCTGCCCTTGCGGCTCGGACACACTCCCAAAGCAAATACCCGAACTTCTGAGACCTTCCCTTAGGTTCGTGAGGTCCTAAAACATGTTTTTAGACCAAATTATAGTGTTTTAGAGATTTTGGAAAATTTCAATTTTAGGTACTGCTAGGGGAATTAGCGTGCTATTTTAGACCCTTAGCGCGTTAATCCATATTAGAGTGCTAATTTTTGACATTAGCGCGCTAATTCGCAATTTGCGCGCTACCTCACAGATCTAGCACGCTAATCTATATTAGCGCGTTAAGTGAAAATCTAGCGCGCTATGTGCAGCAGAACCCATAATTCTGCAGTTCGAATTCTGAGTTTGCATGACACATAGGCCTTGTTTATTATTTGAGAACCCTCATACACATTAGTAGGGTCCCCAACATCAATCAAAACACAAAACAACAACAACAACTCCAAATACAAGAATTGAATGAAGTGACCAAGCTATGTAAATGGAGTACCTAGCTTGATCTTCTTCCTCACTTCAATGATTTCCGAGCTTTCTCTCCACCTCCTGAGCACTCCAGCACCCTCTCTTTTTCTCTTCTTCCTTGCCAAATCGTTAGAAATGAAAGTGAAGTGATAAGCTTGATTGACCAAAGTGATATATATATGGTTGAATTTGATTAAACCTTAGCCACTCGATATATGCACTCTCGCATCTCAAGGCTTGTCTTGTGGACCATCTTCACACACTTGTCCCACAAGTCATGCATGAGTGACTCCAAACATTGACTCACTTGGTCTCTAGATAGTTCAATACGTGTCTCGATGCACATCCTAAAGCCTTTGTTTTATTTCCACTACTTTAGGCTTCTATTTAATTATTCAATGTGACCACACTAAAGCTATTTACACCACTATAAGTAATTCACATTACACTTACCCCATAAGCCACCACCTCGGTCTGACGTCGACACGCAACTCAAGGTACCCCGCTCAATGTCTCGACTCATCGAATGCCCCGCGTATACCTTACTCGCAATTTCGGCACAACAAAATAAACATAAACTTGGAAGTTAGAAATTCACATTTTTGGTATTAATAAATAATACATACACCACAGAAAAATAATATTTACCTCGGTGTCAATTCTAGAGGTTTCGACAAGTACGTCAAGTCATGACGGTCCAGTCCACGGTCTTGAAACATGACACGTGGCACATATAAATTTGAGGGTCGTTATGGTCTCCCCACCTTATTAGATTTTCGTCCTCGAAATTGAAACTAAAAGGAAACTCCAAAAATAAATCTTATCGGAATCAAAATATATAGGAAACTGCTTGCGCATATACGACTCTAACTCCCAGGTCAATTCCTCGTCTCCGTGATGTTGCCATTTGACGAGAACTGAAGGTATTTCCTTACCCCTCAATACCTTCACCTTTCGGTCCAAAATCTGAATCGGCTGCTCTATATATGTAATATCATCTCTCAAGTCAATCTGACTCAAGTCTACCATCGGCCATCGTCCTTCCTTCGACTTGTCAAGTCAAAGCATAGAGATGTGAAACACTGGATGAATGTCGGCAAGCTGAGGCGGTAATTCCAGCTCATAAGCAACCTTATCGACTCTTCGCATAACTCTAAACAGACCAATAAACCTAGGCGCAAGTTTTCCCTTGATTCGAACCGTGTGTGACTCTTCAGAGGCGAAACTTTCAAATATATATAGTTTCCCTCGAAGTACTGCAACTCGTCGTGGTACTTGTCATAGTACTTCTTATGTCTTTCTTATGCACTCTTCAGCCTCTGACGAATCGGCCGTATCTTCTCAGTGTGATCCACAACAATATCTGGCCCAACAGTCACCGCATCCTTAGGTTTTACCCAACACAATGGCGATCTACATGGTCTACCATATAATGCCTCAAATAGTGTTATTCCAATATTGGCCTGGAAACTGTTGTTATAAGAAAATTCACACAAATGAAGATACTCTTCGCAAGATCCTCCGTACTCCAAAACACATATTCTGGGCATGTCATCTAACACCTGAATTAGCCTCTCGGACTGCCCGTCTGTCTATGGATGGTACGCCGTACTCATGTCAAGTCTAGTGCCAAACTGTGCTTGCATGCTCTGCCACGACAATGACATAAACTGTGGTCCTCTATCTGACACTATAGAAAATGGTAGATTTCATCAACCTGTCCATAATCACCCATATAATGTCATGTCCACGAGGAGATCGAGGTAAACCACTGACAAAATCCATAGCAATGTGCTCCCATTTCCACTACGAAATGGGAAGTGGCTGCAACAAACCTCCTGGTTTCCTATGCTCAGCCTTAACACGCTGGCATATCTTACACGCTTGAATAAACTCTGAAACATCGGCTTTCATCCCCGACCACCAAAAGATACGTCGCATATTTGCGTACATTTTGGTCCGACCTGGATGAACATAAAATCTCGAACGGTGAGCCTCCTGAAGTATCTCAGTACGAAACTCAGCCACTGATGGAATCCACAGTCGTCATCGAAACCTCAAACATGAATATGTCGATCGACTCCAATCTGGGTGATCTGCACTCTCGGCCATATCGATGAATTGCTGGTACAACAACTCTGTCAGCCTGTTGTCCGTCGCGCACAACCTGAATCGAAACAATATGCATCCTCATCTGACCATAAATCTGTGTCCTAGTAGTAGCTGGTATATCATCTAAACTCATTAATTCGGTTGCCTCGAGTAACGCATACTCGTGAATCATATGGCACAATACTACGTCAGCATTTGACCATTTCCTACTTAAAGCGTCAAGCAACGACATTGGCCTTCCCTGGATGATACTCAAGTGTAAAGTCATAATCCTTCAGGAACTCCAACCAACGTCTCTGTCTCAGATTCAATTCTTTTTTAGGAAAAAGGTACTTCAAGCTCTTGTGATCAGCGAACAAAGCAAACTACACACCATACAGGTAATGTCGCCAAATCTTCAATGCAAACACCACAACGGCTAACTATAAATCATGTGTCGGATAGTTCTTTTCATGAACCTTGAGTTGTTGAGATGCATATGCAATCACCTTGCCCTCTTGCATCAACACACAACCCAAACCAACCTTTGAAGCTCTCGTATACACAACCAAATCTTTCCCTGACTCAGACAACACCAAAACTGGTGCAGTCGTCGGCTTCTCTTTCAAAGTAGAAAATGCCAGTTTGCAACTCTCATCCTAGTCGAATTTCACGTTCTTCTGAGTCAATCGCGTTATTGGTGCAACAATTCGAGAAAAATCCTGCACAAAACGACGATAATAACCAGCCAATCCCAGAAAACTGCGTATCTCGGTCACTGTAGTCGGTGTAGGCCAATTGATCACTGCTTTAATCTTAGCGGGATCCACATATATTCCGCTGGCTCCAACTACATGTCCCAAAAATCTAACTTCTTGAAGCTAAAATTCGCATTTACTGAACTTGGCATATAACCAGTGTTCCTTCAATGTCTGCAGAACTGCCCAGAGATGTTCCTCGTAATCCTCACGAGTCCTGGAATAGATGAGAATATCTTCAATGAACACAATCACAAATCTATCCAGATACGCCTTCAGTACTTTATGCATGAGATCCATAGACATAGCTGGTGCATTAGTCAAACCAAACGGCATGACTGTAAACTGATAATGGATATATCTCGTACTGAATGCAGTCTTCTCCCTATCTTCAGCTCTAATTCTGAGATGATGATAGCCTGATCGCAAATCAATCTTGGGAAACCATTGAGCTCCCGTCAGCTGATCAAACAAATCATCAATGCGAGGAGGTGGATACTTGTTCTTCACAGTCACCTGGTTCTACTGCCTATAGTCGATGCACAACATCAGGCTGTCGTCTTTCTTCTTCACAAATAAAACTGACATACCCCATGGTGACATGCTCGGGTGAATGAACCCTAACTCCAACAATTTGTCCAACTAAGTCCTCAATTCCTCCAACTCTCAAGGAGCCATTCTATAAGGCGGTATAGAAATAGGTTTAACCCTAAGGACTAAGTCGATAATGAAATCAATCTCTCATGGCTAGGTGGTAATCCTGGTAGATCCTCCGAAAATACGTCAATGAACTCGCACACTACCGACACGTCTTTAATACAAATCTTCGATCTCTTAGCAGTACTCATGACACTCGCAAGCATCTCAACCTCACTGCTAGTGGCTATCTTTCCCTGGTGATCGGAAGTAAAGCAGATGTTCCCTGAAATCTGATCTCCATTCCATCGGACAATGGAATCATAACTGACTTGTCGTAGCAATCAATATGAGCATGATACGCACCCAGCCAGTCCATACCAAGCAAAAAATCAAACTCAAGAAATTCTAAGACTCTCAAGTCTATAGGGAAATTATGACCCTCTATCTCTACCGAATAATTGACACAACAAGTTCGGGTACATCTTGTCCCCATTAGCTGTGCTAAGGATCAAGGGTCTACTAAGCCTAGTGGGTCTCAACCCTAATGCATCTACCATGCGTCCATAAATAAATGAAATAGTCGAACCAGAATCAAACATGGTATACATTAAAGTACCACAAATCAAAATCATACCCTTAGTGAGATTCCGGGAAGCTCCCTGATCTGGCTCAACAGCAACATGGACTTTCTCTCTACTGCTGATAATATTGTGTCGGTGCTCGACCTAGCTGCGGACACTGACTCAGAAGATGACCTATTTGACCGCATTTAAAGCACGTACGTTTCTCCTTCGGTCTAGAACACATCCCCTGTGTCTGGCTCCATCCTCTCCCCCTTTGTGTCTCTCGACTCTGTGTATGTGCTGTTCGACCTCTCGTGTCTATCCACTGCCTCTACCCATATCCTTACTCTCTGAATGCTACCTCTGTGGATGATGTACGGGCCGAGTAGCCTGTGGTGATCAGCTAGCAAAACTCGGTGCTGGTACAGGTGAAACATGAGCAAGCCTGAACAGGTCGTGTTGGCGCTGTAACGGATCCAACACAGTGGGCTATCATCTCTCTAAAGCCCTGACTGTGTCTCTTCCTCTTCCTATCTCTATCCGATCGGCGGTCTAATTGTGTCTCCGGTTGGGTAGGTCTAGCCTTCTCAGGATGTGTACGTAGATAAACCTCCCTGGCTAAGCTCCTCTCATAAGCCCTCTGTAATGTATTTGGCTAAATGGAGACAATGATCCCTCCAATCTTGGGTAGCAATCCTCAGTGAAATAGTACACCTGATCGACGTCTGAATTTGCCATGCCCGGCATACGGAAGTAGTTGTAAATAACGTCCTTTGTAGCCCATGACAGACTCATCAGCGTATTGTCTCAAGGAGGTGAACTGGTTCCTCTTCTCCCTCAGTACCGTATGAGGAAAATACTTCAAGTTGAACTGCCTCTTGAAGTCTGCCCAATCCTTGGGTACCCCTCTAGTAGCAACCATCGTCATCCACCAGTCGTCGACCTCTCCCAGAAGCATTGATGAAGAAATCAAGGCTTTCATATGCTCCTCAGGAGCAATGATACTATGCACCTTCTCATGGCTTTTCAGGAACTTCTCAGTAGCCTCCAAACCTATGTACCACCATAGAACTCTGTCGGATTATGCCTCTTAAACTCCTTCAACTGCCTAGCCTCTGCAATCGCCTTAGTGCCCTTCTCTACTGATGTAACATGCACTATCTCAGTCTGTACATGAGGTACAACTTTAGTCTCTGGTACGGCTGCAATAACCGTAGTAGCAACAACAATAGTCGCTACAATCGATGTATCCGTCTCCCAAATAATAGGCAATGTCGATGAAGCTAGTGGTGACGGTGTAGCCGTAGTCGATGCCCTAAGCATCCTCAAAATCTCCTCCAATCGCAGATCCTAGGACGCAACTCTCTCTGATAGAGTATGCAACTCCTCAGCACTCGCATATCGAGAACCTACAAGCCCCATTGTCATCACTAGGTCCAGCCTGATCTGTCATCGCTATCTGCAATAGAAAGTGAATCCCAGAATCAGTGGATAATTATCGATATAATATATTACAACACAACAAATATAACATATAAAACCAAGTTTTCCTTTTTCCCAACTCTCCTCACTTCCCAACGAAGTTTCTAAGTCAGGATCATAAGGTTCCACTCTATATTCCAATTGTGCCTTATGTTGTTAATGTTTAACCTTCTCTGATACCAACTGTGACGACCCCAGTTCCCTAAAAAACTGGGCCCCACCCGGCCTAAACCTACGTAGACCCCCGAGTCAATCCTCGCAAGGTCGACGCCGGCCTAGTCAGCCTCAAATAGTTACAGCCTCATTACATTTGTATTTTTAACATTGAGTTATTAAGTTATGTCTTTTACAAAATAGTTTTCAGCGGAATTAAACTTATGACAAGATTAAATAACTAAGATTTCATTAAAAGTGAAACAACCTACAGTGTGGAAACCCTGAAATCATCATATAAACACACTTATCTTATATCACTCGGTCCCAATATGTCCTAGTGTATTCAAAAGCAATAATATACAATAAATACAACAAAAATGTCAAAACATACAGTCGTGCAAGGAATGAACCGTTCCACAAAGTCCTCAAAGAAAATCACCGATCATTGGTCCTTTCCCCTTGCCCGTATCTATCCACTCTGCACCCACCGTCATAAACTAGATGGTGAGTACAGAAAGTATAAAGTAATAACCAGAAGGATATAAATAATAATTCATGAATCATGTAAAAATAGTCCAAATATCATGCGGGCATTGAAAGACAAATAAAAATAAAGAAAGTGCATGATAAACAGACTGACAGATATACATAACGAAACATGAATGTCTAGGAATCAAAAGAGGCAACTAAGTGGTCTTAAATCCACAACAATCCACAACAAACCACAACAATCCAGTACTGGGTGAAAACTCACGTTAGGTTGGGTAGCTGCACCCTCGCAGGTAGTGTCACGTTAGCCCAACTAGCTATAATCCCAGGAGTACCTTCCCGACATACTTAGGCCATAGAAACTCAACCAAGGAAATAAAGAATAAACTTCCAAAAAAGGCATTTATCAAGTAAAATAATAAATAAGAAATATGAACTATTATACATTTCCTTAACTGGTTTACTCATTTACCTCGGATCCGCGCTATTTCGCCCTCGCGGCTCGGACACACTCCCAAAGCGAATACCCGAACTTCCGAGACCTTCTCTTAGGTTTGTGAGGTCCTAAAATATGTTTTTAGACCAAATTATAGTGTTTTGGAGATTTTGAAAAATTTCTATTTTAGGTACTGCCAGGGGAATTAGCACGCTATTTGAGACCCTTAGCGCGCTAATAAATATTAGCGTGCTAATTTTTGACATTAGCACGCTAATTTGAAATTAGCGCGCTACCTCACAAATCTAGCGCTAATCAATATTAGCGTGCTAGGTGAGAAATCTAGCACGCTATGTGCAGTAGAACCCAGAATTATGCAGCTCGAATTATGAGTTTGCATGACACATAGGCCTTGTTTATTGTTTGGGAACCCTCATACACATTAGTAAGGTCCCAACATCAATCAAAAAATAAAAACTTCAACAACAACTCCAAATACAAGAATTGAATGAAGTGACCAAGCTATGTAAATGGAGTACCTAGCTTGATTTTCTTCCTCACTTCAAGGATTTCCTGAGCTATCTCCAACTCCTGAGCACTCCAACACCCTCTATTCTTATCTTCTTCCTTGCCAAATCGTTAGAAATGAAAGTGAAGTGATAAGCTTGATTGACCAAAGTATATATATATATATATATGGTTGAATTTGATTAAACCTTAGCCACTCATTTATATGCACTCTCACATCTCAAGGCTTGTCTTGTGGTCCATCTTCACACACTTGTCCTACAAGTCATGTATGAGTGACTCCAAACATCGACTCACTTGGTCTTTCGATAGTTCAATACGTGTCTCGATGCACATCCTAAAGCCTTTGTTTTATTTTCACTACTTTAGGCTTCTATTTAATTATTCAATGTGACCACACTAAAGCTATTTACACCACTATAAGTAATTCACATTACACTTACCCCATAAGCCACCACCTCGGTTTGACATCGACACACAACTCGAGGTACGTCCCCACTCAATGTTTCGACTCACAGAATGCCCCGCGTATACCTTACTCGCAATTTCGACTCAACAAAATAAACATACACTTGGACATTAGAAATTTACATTTTGGGTATAAATAAATAATACATACACCACGGAAAAATAATATTTACCTCGGTGTCAATTCCAGAGGTTTCGACAAGTACGTCAAGTCATGACGGTTCAGTCCACGGTCCTGAAACATGACACGTGGTACGTATAAATTTGAGGGTCGTTACATATGCCAATCCATAATTGCCCGAATCTTAGCTGGATCCACTGCTTTCCCTGCTGCTCCGACAACATGCCTCAGAAATTTGACCTCTGAAAGCCGAATTCACATTTTCTAAACTTAGCATAAAGTCTTTGCTCTCTCAAGGTCTGCAACGTCTCCCTGAGATGTTGCTTGTGATCTTCCCTCGTCTTTGAGTATATCAATATATTATTGATGAAGACTATCACGAACCGATGAAGAAATGGTCTGAAAACCCATTGCATCAAATTCATAAACACTGCTGGAGCATTGGTTAGCCCAAATGACATGATCGTGAATTGAAAATGTCCATATCTCGTGCTGAACGCTGTTATGGACCTATCCTCATCCCTGATCCTAAGCTGATGATACCCTGATCGCAGGTCTATCTTGGAGAAAAATCTGTGCTCCTCTCGGCTGATCAAATAAATCATCAATCCTCGGGAGTGGATATTTGTTCCTAATGGTGACTTTGTTCAACTGTCTGTAGTCGATACAAAGTCTCAAAGTACCATCCTTATTCTTCACAAAAAATGACGGGTGCTCCTATGGTAATATAGATAGTGTGATGAAACCCTTTTGTCCCAAATCTGAAACTGAGTCTTCAACTCCTCTAACTCTCCTGGTGCCATCTAGTACGGTGGTATGGAAATCGGTTTAGTACCCGGTACCAACTCAATAATGAAATCAATCTCTCGCGATGACGGTAAACTAGGTAAATCCTCTGGAAATACATCAAGAGACTCCCTAACCACAGGTATATCCTCCAGCCTAGGTCCTCGACTCTCTAGTACAGTGTATAGCGAGATCAACACCTCCATCTCCTTACTAGTCGCAGGTCAACCTCTCGTTCCCATTGTCCTCGCTGAACTACCTTTATAGGTAAACGTCGAACGCCCTGAGATCCGAAATATCAATGTCTTATTGAAACAGTCGATATGAGCATGGTATGCAACTAACCAGTCAATCCCTAAAATCGCGTCAAACTCTAAAAATTCGAGGACTCTAAAATCGGCAGGTAACTCTACCCCATCTATCTCGACCAGACATCCCTCAACAAAGCTATTAGGGTAAACCCTATCCCCAGCTGCAGTACTCAAAATTAAATGTACGCTAAGCCTAACAGGTTTCAACCCTAGGATGTCTACCATGCAACCAACAATAAAAGATACGGTAGAACCAGAATCAAATAAGGGATTTATAAATCTCTATGGCAAATGGAAATCATACCCTCAATGAGACCTCGCGTGGCGTCGGCGTCTGGCTAGGCTACCATGTGAACCTCCTCTCAGGCCTGCTCGGCGTAAACTACTGTTGGATGCGGGCACTCTCTCACAATATGTATGACATGTCCGCATCTGTAGCATGTATGCTGTCAGTGCCGACCCTGAGTCTGAGACTAGACCTGTGCCTGATACTGACCCTGTCTCTTTGACTGTCCCTGTCCCTGTCTAGTATCTCGGCCTTGACCTCTGCCTCGGCCTCTACCACCCTACGGCTACTGTCATGGAGCATTTGGGTGGGAAGTGCAGGAACGGCTGGAGCTGGTAAAGCTGGCTTAATGGGATGTGGCAACGCTGGCCTAACCGTGCTCTAAGCTGGAGCAATGGAAGATATATGAGGCACAACCAGTAGGTGAGTGGTTGTCCCCGACCCCTAAGAACATATGCTCTATCCTCTTGCGCCCTTTCCCTCTGTCTCCTCCTCTCATATTTCGTAGCCTGTTCTGCTGACAACACCAGATCTGGTGCTCTGCCATCAACGACTCTGCCCAAATAGTATGTCTCATGTGATAGGGCTCGCTCGTAGATCTCGGTGAGTGTCCACCACCGAAATGGTACCTAATATCTAGCATGAGTCCATCACCGAAATGGTACACATCCTCGGACTCATCTCTTACCAAGTCCCCAGCAAATTTTCGCAAATAATCATATCTATCCATATATTGCATCACAGGCTCCTTTGGTCCCTGTCTCAAGTCCATGAACTCTTTTTTTAACCTCTTCATTACTGAAGGCGAAAAAATTGCTGATAGAACTTCTGCTTAAAAGAATCTCATGTCTCAAACTCTTATGAGTAGCCACTGTCATATGCCACCACATGTCAGTGTACCTCTCGAGAGTATATGATAAGATCTCTGCCCGAAGTCTATCATCAATCTTCAGTATCCTAGGGAGTTTCTCTTGAGAAAGAATCCATTTCTCGATCTTCTGAAAGTCTCGTACTCCATCGAAGTAGGTTGGCTTGAGTCTAATGAAGTCCTTCACCAGTTGAACTTCCACTAATGAGTTGAGAGATGCGGGCGTGGGAGACAATACTACCTCAGCTGTCTCCACTACTGGTGCAGTCACGGCTAGAATAGTATGCACCATCGGTGCTGCTAAATCCGTAGTAGGAAGTGCTGACGCCTGTACAGTCGGTGTAACAATCGTATGAGTTGATGTCAATGCCGGTGGAGCAAAACGGGCTGTCATCAAGGCAATGAAATCAGTCAACTGCTGGCCCTAAGCTGTCACTCGGTCAGACAACCTCTGTAAATCCTCCGCAATAATAGGAAGCTGACTGCCACTAGGCTCTGCATCTCCTCCCCCTCGCGTATCAGCCATCGGGGTCTACAATGGATAGCAAACGCGAATCATCTTCTACATGACACATCGCATAAATATATGTATACATATAGCAATTAACAAGTACATGTGAAAAAAACCCCATCTCACTTTCCTCACTTCCCAACTAATGAGTTCTAGGCAAAGCTCATTTGGTTTCCACATCTAAGGTTTGTATTTTATTGCCTCAAGCCATATTGTTCTCTACAACCTATGCTCTGATACCAACTGTGATGGCCCCTACTTCTAAACAGGACACCGCCCGGTCTAATCCAGTAATCAAGCCTTAATCCGAACCACGTAAGACTTAATTACGTATTAGTCAGCCTTTCGTCTCTTTATTCTTCAATACACGTGTTCAGATATTATTTGAGTTCAGAGTTAATTAAAACTTTTTTATCGTTTTAATATTATTACATATTTTAAAGATTATGTGGAAGCTCTTATTATCCAAAATCCTAAGTGTGAAAAACTAGGAAAACACAGCATCACATGCATGTATATATTATAAAGGTAATAACATAATATGATATATGAGTCTCAAAAATGGGAAACTATGCACTCAACCCACTATACAACCCAAAAATGTACGGTAAAGATATAAACAGTAATAATACAGCGAAAGTCGTGTCATGCGAAAATGAGATAGGAGAATCGCCAAAATGCTCAAAGAAAGTCGTCGATCTTCTCCTTCCCCAATTTGTTGCTGCTCGACGGACCTACACCCTCCGTCATAAACTAGACGGTGAGTATATTGATATTTAAGTAATAACTGGAGAATTATATGCCACATTTCCAAAATATAAGAATGGTATTTAAAAGCATAAAGTAGTGAAAGAATTGTTGAATCAAGTAATGCAAGTAAATACCACAGTTAAAAATGTATAGACTGACACAGGCTAAGTCGATATGATCTACGTCTGGTCGGCGGTGAGAACTATCACCTAACCTTTTCCGCTACTATATGGAGCAGCGCTCAACATATTCCACACCAATAGCAGAGCTACGCTCTACGCATACAAATCATCTATCTCATTCTTGCCGACCACCCCGAGTCCCATGCCTCGTGGGTCGCGCAAGTGTAGTGGTGAGTACCGGAACCCCGATAGACCCATGCCCCCATGAACCGCGCATCTCTCGTGCAATGGACACTAGATAATCCATACTTTAGTTTTCAAAGACCAATAGTTCCAATTCTCTAGGAATTCAAAACTAGTTAGGCTACAAACCTAAGGAAATAGAATACAAGTCTAATTCAATTTAACTTATCCCAATGCATGTTTTTGATCAACTATATATCAAGAATAACATCAAGAGTAGAAATTTGAATCAATGAAACACTTCACAAGGCATCATGCCACAATATTCAAATATGAATAGAAACAAGAACAACATGATGTGAGATTACAAGTAGCAATGTCTACAAATAGACCATAAAATGCTATGAGTCAATGAAATGAAATATAGAATTCTCACAGCTTTACTTACAATTCACAACGCTTGTCCTAGCCTATCCGATCTCTCGACACTCTGAAATGCGTTCCCGAACTCCCGAGATCTCCCTTTAGTTCCCTAGAGTTGTTTGAGACGTTTTAGAGTGGGTTTAGACCATTACTTAGAACTTTAAACCCTTTTATAGTGTTTAAACCATTTTTGGAAAGTGCTGATTTTTGTTCTGTCAGGGGTAATTAGCGCGCTATCTTAAACCTCTAGCGCGTTAATTAAGATTAGCGCGCTAATTTGAACATTAGCGCGCTATGTGCAGCAGAACCCAGAATTTTGCATTTTGAATTCTAGGTTTTTACTACACATAGGCTTTGTTATCGCCTTAGGGACCATCATACACACTACAAGAGGTCCCTAACACCAAACCCAACACAAAATAGCAACCACAAACATTAGATTCCATGAATTTACAACTTTATGGAGTTGAGAAGTTACCTAATTTGAAGAACTTCTTCTTCATCACCAAAGCTTCAATGAATACACACCTCTCATCTTCTTCTTGATCACACTAGAAATCTTTCTTTTCTCTCTTCTTTCCTTTCCTTCCTAGCCAAATCGATTTGATGAGGATGAAATGAAAAATTGTTGACTTATAAGTTCATTTGACTTATATAGATATGTTTAAACCTTAGCCCTTGATTCATGTGTGCACACATATCTCGAGGCTCAACTAATGGACCACCTTGTCACACTTGTCCCTCAAGTCATGAGTGAATGACTCCTACATTTGACTCACTTGACCTCTTGATTTGGCAACACGTGTCTCGATGCACATCATGTGATTATTGTTTTATTTCATTTACTTAGGCACTTAATTGTTTATTCAAATGTGACCACATTAAAGCCACTTATAAATTCATATTTAACTCAAATTAATTAAGCTTACCCCATAAGCTGCTACCTCGGTCCTATGTCGACATACAACTCGAGGTACGTCCCCGTTCGTCTCGATACCTATATACCTATATAAATTGACTTAATAGTCTACACATATAGGATACACTAGGCATACATAACAACCAATGTAAAATATACCTCAGCCCTTGCATCGGTCAATGGACATATCACGGTGTGGGTCCCACAGTACGGGTCCTTGATCCTGTTTAAGGAATTAAACACAGTTAAAGATTTTGGGCCGTTACAGTTAGACGCGTAACCATTAGGGAA
The DNA here is from genome assembly GCA_039657325.1 of Stephania cephalantha. NCBI lineage: Eukaryota > Viridiplantae > Streptophyta > Magnoliopsida > Ranunculales > Menispermaceae > Stephania > Stephania cephalantha. The sequence continues at coordinate 60,355,667 of CM077567.1, read as the reverse complement.
GTGCAAATCTTTAATCTACTTACACAACACTTTTTTTCTCTGCTTGTCGAGCGCGTATCTTGCCTTTGGATACTTCTTAGCAACTGGACCGTAATGAAGCTTTGGCCAATGACAAATCTCCTTTAAGTCCTCCCTGGACTTTGCGTTATCTTTCGTTTTCCCTGGCACACTCATGATTGTGTTGAAAATGTTGTCAAAAATATTTTTCTCAATGTGCTTTACGTCTAGGTTGTGTCTGACAAGGTTCGTCTTCCAATACGATAAGTCCCACAGTATGCTTAATTTTCTCCACCCACTAGTCTTTGAGACTTTGTTGTTTATAGCATACGATCCCAATTTTGTAACCTCCATTAGTCCTAAAGTCTCGATTTCACGCATGATATCTTCACCTGATTAATTGGCCGGTGGTTTATCTGATACAACTCTACTCTACGGAAACTAAACTTGTCTTTCCTATCCTTTAAATATCGCGACAAGAAACGTCGGTGACAATTGAACCACGTCGCTTTCCCGCCAAACCTCAATTGAAAGCGTTGGTACCATCCATACAATAAGGGCAAGCTGTCCTCCCGTGCGTGCTCTATCCCGACAGCATGTTCTACGCTGGAAAGTCGTCGATAGTCCACATAAGTGCAGCGCGCATTTGAAAGTTTGTCTTTGTCGATATATCGTAAATAGGTATTCCGTCATACCACGAATCCTACAATTCTTTCACCAACGGTTGGAGAAACATATCAGTTTTTTGCGACGGATTGGTTGGTCCAGGTACGATCACTGTTTAGAACATCACTTCTTTCTTCATGCACATCGACGGAGGCAAGTTGTAACAGCCACGAGGAGTATGGAGGAAAGGTTGGAACCTATTAGTGCGTAACCCAAGTCGAACATGTCATCACATGTGTCGCTGTAGCTTTCAATGCGAGCAAACATTGTAAACAATGCGCCAAGGAAAAGTAAAGGATGGGTTTTGCCTAAAATAAATAAACAAGTTCTGATCATATATAATTAAAACGCTGGTCACCGCACTCACCACACACCGCCAAGAAAAAGAAAAAAGAACAATGACGAATCAACGATTTTCTTTCTCGGTCGTTACCTTGCCACATCAAAGGACCACTTCAAAGCTAGAGGGCAAATATTATATGTCCAAAAAAACTAAAATTGACTTTGACTCGCTAAAACTAGTAATAATCCAAACTATCCAATTAATACATTTTATCATATACTAGTAGAAATTAATTAGTATCGTTTATATCGATACTTGTTTTTATTAGTATTAATTAACATATTCTAAAATTGATATACAATAGACATTTGATTATTCATTGGCAACTCTCATGGATACAAAAATGATCAATTAAGCATAATATTGTTCCAACTGAAGGTCATTGGACTTGAGAGGAACATAGTCTCCTCTATAACATTCAAGGTGATCCGAAAGACAAGACTTATCGATGCTCTCATGGTGGTAAGACTTGCAAACAAAATAGATAACAGTTTGGATAACAAAAGCATAGAGAATCAACAACGCAAGCACTGACATAAGCACCACGCCGTAACTCAACTTGTTCAAGAACCCTAGCGATCCGCCACGAGTAGAAAAAATCACCTTTTGAAACACTACTTGAACCCCCAAAACAGAAAGGTGAAGCTTGAGATATATGGCAATAGCAACCATCATCTTGCCCTTAATCAAGGCCTTACTCTTCTTCATGGCTTGAATTCCATACATGTCTTCCAACACCGAAACGACGCTCGCGAGTTGCCACACAACATTTATATACACAAATCCAATCAAATAGAGGATGATCATAAAGACTAGAACAAACACAAAGGCTTGCTTTCCTAAAAAGGCAGCAAACATGACTAAAACTGCTATAGCTGCAAAGTTGTAGCCTAACATGATCGAGAAGTTCCATAAGAACGTGATGATGAGTCTTTTCCACACTTTAGGGACAACACTCATGACCCTTTTGAAGGTAACCTCTTTGGCACTGTAAAGACATGCTATGGTGTAAACAATCGCCGCGGTTAAGAGCAACAATAGGATGAGGAAGAATACGAAATAAACGGCTTTGAAGAGCCATAGAGCGGCGAATTCCGACGAGATTTGAGAGTTGATTCTGTTGTATAGACGGCTGTGAACGCGAGTGTATTCTAAGGCCTCTTCGCCTCGGGTGATTTTCGAGAATAGGATATCGGAGATGTAGAGATGAGCTAAGAAAATGAAGGATAGAGGGATGGCGAGAGCCAAAGTGATTTGAGAGAAGATCTTCTTACTTGAGAGAATTACCTTGTAGGCTTCCTTGTAGATGCCATACAAACCTAAGAACTGCAACTCTTCCGGCTCTCTGTCCATGACTAGCTAGCTTTTCTCCTCTTTTTTGCTTGTAGAAGATGCTAATAAGATGAAGAACAATCAATATAAATTAAGAGTATGGTTGATGTATAGGAAAAAAGTTAGTTTTATACTTCAATTTATAAGAGGTCGTTTGTTTTGTTTTATTATTATAAATATGAAGACCGCATGGAAAAGCATAAAAGACGCCGATTAATTACTTAACTAGTTTTTAGCCGGACATTGCCTCGAAAGACTATCAATCTATATTTACTTTCTTATTAATAAAAGTTGTTTAAAAAGTTAATATAAAATACTATATGAAGATAATAATGTAATAAAATTGTTATTGTGCACAAAATAAAAATAACAAAAACAAAAAAATGAAAATAATATACTTGGGCTATTAATTAGGATATTAATATTAATTAGGCAAACATTAATTTGAAAGCTACGTATAGTTGACGTGTGACACACGTACATTGTCTTATTTTTATTTAAGTGCCCATTTCGACCTTGCATAAAAAATTATGTACATTGTCTTATTTTTTACACCAAAAAAAAGTATATACATAGTTTTTTTATGCAAGGTCGAAATGGGCACTTAAAAAAAATACTAAAAATTAAGTTGACGTACATCAATTTTTTTCTTGGTAGATGTTGATGCATCAATTTATGTGAACCTAAAGCATGCATGCTTTTTAGCATATGTGCGTTTTATATGTCTTCCACGCCTAGAAGAGTCAAGACTATAAATAATTAATGGAAAAAACTTTAATATTGGTTTCTTAACAAATTAAAATGTTACTCGATTGCAGTTTCGAAGAAAAAAATATGGAGGGACTAATTGGGAAAAGTATGCATGCTTTAAGTCTTCCACGCCTAGAAGAGTCAAGACTATAAATATTATTTTTGAATCAATAGAATTAATTAAGTGCCCTTTTCTATACGTCCGGCACAAACGCGTCGCGTTCAAAAATGTTATTGGTTTCCTCGGAAATATCTTCACAGTAGTCCTCTCCAAGGATGACTATCGATATCTTGGAAATTTCTCTTGTAATCAATCCATACTAAAGGAGACTTCAAAGACAGTTAATATTCGGATACTACAATTTGGACTCATAAGTTTAGACTCAATTTTTTTTTTTTTAAGCAATTAATGAAACAAACACAACCACTTATACAACTTTTTGATACCCCTTAATATTTATAAAAAAATTTTAAACCTCTTTATTAGTTCGGACTCATGAGTCCAAATAAATTATTATTAATATTCTTGTAATAAAAATAATAAAATGTTAAAGGCACCTACTTTGGACACCCAATTCCGCGCATCTATGGTTCAATACACTTCAAACTCATATCTCTAGGTGTATCAGTTGCCCACCTTGCTAGGTGCCCCAAAGTGAGTGCTAAAAGTTTGTACCCCAATCATTTTTCTTTAATAATACGCGTTTTGAGGTCGACTTAGGTCGTTTCGCCAACATTGACTTGTGAATAAGAATATTTTAATTAATTGTAGTATACTATCTTTTGGAAATGAGACAATTTCAGATACTCAGAAACGCACAAAATCGTCAAATTACATTGGGTTGCTGGAAATACACATCTCGAGGCGCATGTATACCAACATCGTCAACATTATCACTAAAACTACGCGTGTTATATTCAAGGACCTTATTTCAAAACCCGTCCTTGTTGTAGCAAAAACCCCTATGATATAAGTTCACTCACAAAATTTTTAAGAATTTGATAAAATCACCCCACATAAATATTACTTCCTCCAGTAAAAAATATAAGTCTTTCTAACAAAAAAATTCTTGGTCAAAATCATAAGTCGTTTTCGAAATTCGAGGGTATTTTTTTTTTTTACCAATTATACCCTTATACAATTCAAATATTTATGATTTTTCAATTCTTTAATTTATTTAAAATCAAAGGGCATATAAGTAAATTACACTTGTAATTAAGGTTGTCTTAATTGTTGTGCTCTTACTTTAAATGACTTATATTTGTGACAGGATAAAGTATATACTCTCCTTAAAGTACCCCTCTCATTATGAAGACCAACCCCAATTGATCCCCCACCCCAAACCACGACTGACCTCTAAAACCACTTCTCCATTTGACATGATTATGAGGTTTTTTTTTTATGAAAAGGAGGGGAAACTCCATGTGTATATGTTTTTCTGTTATATTTAGATGATACACCTTATTAATTTCAACATCCAATTTAATGTTTATTTATTGTTGAGTAATTTTTCAGAAAAAACTTATTTTAATTTATGACGACAAAAAGGTTCCGTCACAATGTTTAAGTAGTTTAATTTAACAAAGTTAATTTAAGTACTTTGAACACAAGGTTCGCACGGTCAAACAAGATCAAACAAGATCAAACCTTGTGACCAAGTCAGGCCAAACAAGACCAAACCCTAGCGTTGTGCGTGTCATTGATAGTATACCTAACTCCAGTCAACACATAGACCATGGTTAAGTACCGTGATCAGATTGTTAACCAAGTTAGTCAGTTCAACTTATTGGGATAACGTTGATTTAGTTAGCTCAATTATATGTGCACGCGAGAGTCGCATGTCTAGTGCTTCAAGTCTACCCTATAATATTTGTCGGTGCGGCTATGTGCACCCCACAAAACCACAAGGTGAGGGCATACCCAATGAAGATGTGGGCACCCAAAAAAATTGACTAATTTCCCAAATTACCCCTGCACACCCCGCACACAGATATTGAATCGAACTAGTCGAAATAGTGAAGAGGAGGGGAAGAAGAAAAGCAACTGGTTCAAAGTGTTCATTGTTGAAGGTGTAGAGGGCTTTTCATCTTCGCATCATCTTGATCTCGACGCATTCCCGCGTTCCTCAGGCTGTCTACGTCGAGGTCTTCATTGTTGCAGAAGGTTTTCCTTTTTAGGGCTCGAAGTGTTATCAAATTTTGAAGGTGAGATTTCACGTATTTGTTGAATTTGGATGTTGAATCGATGATTAATTGTTGTTATCTAAGTGTTCATTGTCGTTCGTACCCTGTTTAATGTGATTGAATTCGTTTATTCGAATGTGAGTTCAATGTCATTCGGTATATTTAGGTATTTTTGTTTCTGGATGTGATTGGTAGGTTTATTTCATTTCTGAGAACTTATAGTTGGTTTATATTTGTTGGTAACATAAGAATCAATCGCATTTAAAGGTTTTAAATTGATTTTTATCCGTATAGTCTCATTCGGGCATACATGACCGAACGAAGTGTGTTTGATCGGTCACGTTGAACCGATTGAGATTTATTCGATATTGTAAGATTAAGTGAATAAAATTCATTCGGTTGTAGAAGACCGAGTAAACTAAATTCCTCGGTAGACTTAACCGGACTAGTACTAGTTGTAGCACTTAGTTGATGAACATTACCTTCTTTGTTTTATAATGAGTAATTGTTGTGTACTTGTGTGTAAGGTCGTTAGGCTATTTGTTCGGTCAAACAACAACGATTGAGAGTCATTGGTTCGGTTGGCCTTGACCGATCAAGAGTATTTTAGTTTGTTTCTATCCATCGACTTGTTTATTTTAGTTCCGTCCTTGTTAATCGAACCACTTGTTATGAAGAGCTATATTGTCTTTATTTTAAAAATTGTTTGAGTAATTAGTTAATGTTGATTTTGACCTTCTATTTGTGTTACTGTTATAGGTATGGCTCGCACCAAGAACAGCGTTAGTCGGGAGGAGACTAGGGCCGAACAATTGAAGGGATTGCGGGGTGGCCGCAGAGCTCAAACGACTTCGTATAGAAAATCAAAGGAGTTAGGACGAGGTAAGGGGATCAATGAAGTTGGTGATTTACCCAAGGATCCGCATCACAAGCCTATGAGGCGGCTGGCAAGGAGTTGGCCATACGTACGAGCCAAGTTAATGCAGTTAACGACCAAAGACTGACTCAACTGAGGAGAGTAAGGAAGAAGCCACCCAACAAGGCGAACAAGAAAGAAGCAATCAATCTTCATCTAAGTCATCTGAAGAAGAAGGAGAATAAGTAAGTGGAGAAGAAAGCAAAGAAGAAAGCAGTGAAGATAAAGGGGAAAGCGGGGAAAAAGATGGAGGAAAAGGTGATAGTGGCGAGGAAGGTGATAGTGGTGAAAAATCAGAGGAGGAGAGTGGAGACGAAGGAAAAGGTGATTCAGGATCAAGTGGCGATGAAGAGGAAATTGGAAACGAAGGAAACGAACAGGAAGAAGAAGAAGAAGAAGAAGAGGTAGTTGTGGTGGGAAAATGGATGTTGCAAAGGGTGGCAGCAAGGCGAAGCCGGGAACCCCCAAAGGCAAGAAGCCAACAGATGACACCTATACACTATTCTAGAGGGCCTAAGAACCAGACGCTGCTGAAGAGTTTTAACAATCATGTTCGCCGCTGTGATATGGAATGGTGAGGTACGTACGGGTTTAATTAAATTAATTTGAAATAGTAACAAATAGCTGACAAATTGAATTAGAAACAATATGTTCGGTTTGCACAAACCGAACTAATTCATTCTGTTTGGTTGGTGCCAATCGAGTGAATATATCTCACTCGGTTACCTTAGACCGACCAGATGGGTTTAGTTCGGTGGATTCGAACCGAACAAAGTGTTTCTCAATTGTTTTTAACTTTGTTGACTTATTATTTTTATTGGATATATATATTAGAAACACTATGTTCGGTTTGCACAAACCGAACTAATTCATTATTGAATGTATTTCATTCGGTTACTTTAGACCGACCAAATGGGTTTAGTTTGGTTAATTCAAACCGAACAGAGTGTTTCTCAATTGTTTTTTAACTTTGTTGACTTATTTTTTTTTTTGGATATATATATTGCTCGTACTGACTCGGATATTTCTCAGGAACAACCCCTCATAAGATGTATCAATCATGGCTCGCAATTGGTACAATGGGATCCAACGAAGTGTTGCCGAGACAGAGTTCGTCTTCATAGCATTATTCAGGCGTCTGGATTGAGTGCACTGACCAAGTGCACATATAAGAAGGCGCACAAGACCCTGATAGCAGCCTTCATAGAGAGGTAGCAGCCAGAGATCAACACATTTCACCTACCGTTCGGTGAAATGTCAATCACGCTGGAGGATGTATGCATGTTGTTGAAGATTCTCGTGATGGGAAAGGTTGTAGACTGTCCCTTGATGTCCAGGGATGAGTCGATTGAGTTGATGGTCAGGGCACTCCAAGTGTCAGAGATGGAAGCCAAAAAACAGTTGAACAAAGACCATAAGGTTTTAAAGTCCTGGCTGAAGTCAAAATGGGGAGATTTGCCAAAGCCTTCAAAGAAAGGTAACGAGAAAAGGAAAATGTTTCCTGCGGTTGAGTGCACGGCCCAAGCATACTTGTGGTACCTATTAGGGTGCACTCTGTTCATTTACAAGACATCCACGTTGGTCCCAGTTGAACTTCTAGGCTTGGTGGAGAACTTAGAAGAGGTCTATACATATGCTTGGGGTGCAGCCGCTCTAGCGTACTTGTATCGACAACTGGGATCGGCAACCAGGGTGAAAGTATGTCAAATTGTTGGATATCTGACATTGCTAGAGGTGCGTTCACTATAAGTTGTTGAATGTTTTATTTTTTCATTTAGTTCGACTGATTTACTTTGTTTTCTCTTTTGCAGGAATGGGTATACGACCACTTTGATGTGGTTCTGCATGAAGCACGCCCGAACCCAACTTATGTTGGGAACCTTCCCCGTGTGTCAAGGTGGATCGTGAAGTCTGAGCAGGGCCTGAACTTAGATCATGTACACCGACTTCGCATAGCACTTGATAGTACTCGGTCAAACAAGGTGTGTGCACTCATGTTACCTTTTACTTTGGTGCACAATTTCGTAATTATTTTGGTATGATTTACATATTGGCTTACTTGATTCAAGCTTACTATTTCTAGTGATTTATTATTTGTGTAGCGGGTAAGATGGGCTGTGGAGGTTGTCACCGCTTGGAAAGCCTTGTCGCCTGGAGTTGGAGATAGGGCTTCCGCGTTGAAGATGGCGGACGAAGTGTTAAAAGCACCTCATTGTAGTTGGTTCGAGTGCGACGTCGGGTTCGACAACATCTGCTGCCACTCCTTCCTAACCTTCAACATCTAAGCGGAAGGCAACCGCGGCAGAAACGAGAGTAAGACCTTCGAGGAGCCAAGCCAAGAAGAGCAGGAGTTGAAACCCTTCTTCTAGGATTTTTTTGTCAACCACTGACTGAATTTTATGTACTATTTTGCATATTTAAATTGACGTAGCTGATTTTTAATTTCAATTGTGAATGACTTTTGTTGTGCTATTACGAGTATTTTAATTGAGAATGTATTTCCGCTTGCTGTGAATTTGGTTTCTTTTGCATTGGTAAAGTACAAGCAACTAATCAAATTCAAAATGTATCCTTTCATGGTCTATTCGGTGAGTTGCCACCGAGTATTGTTGTCACGATTGGTCGAGCACGACCGATCCAATATTTGAGCACGTCTTTTTGATATTGTTCGGTCATTGTAAACCGACTTACCGTGTCTAATTCGGTTTCTTCGTACCGAGCAGTTGGTAACGAATCGGTCATATACCACTGAACAAAAATTGATGTACTTCTTATGACTTTGTTTGGTCTTTCAAAACCGACTTGAACGTTATAGTTCGATGTAACATAACTGATCAATGAACTAATCATCGTCAGAGTCTGACCGAACAAACAACTATGCACAAGTAAACATTTTGTTCAGTCAACAACAAATAACTAGCATCACTTTACTCAGTCGTTGTTGACTGAACAGATCATAAAACAAATGGAAAATCACAAAACCTATAACTTCATCCTTTCAAAAACATCATATGCATTCATGTATTAGAGTATCCAAAAAATTAATAAACAACACCTAACTATATTTCATGTACCGGATGCGCACAAAATTATTGCAAGTATGATACGACGGCATCATCTAAACATTAATATATGATGTGTTGTGTAAATAATGTGCACCTAATTAAGGTGTGCCCAAGTCTATTGTGATGGGAGGCCCATCTTGAGAATTTACCACTTGCAGTGGGTGTTTGATGTTCAAGTTTTCACTTCATCCTATCGACTTCGGTTGTATATGTTGTCGCCATCCCGGATACAATTGTGGGAAAGGGGAATCGGCCTTGAATAACACCTGCGTAAGTGCGATAGTTTGGTATTATGTCAAAGAGTGATTAATCAAGTAAATAGGCAAAATAAAGAAAAATTAGTGCAATTTACCCTCATAAAGTGGTTGCCATTAACGTGTGTCATCCTAATTACGACTTTGTCACTTGGTGAAGATGGTGGTGCTCCTCGGAGTGGCAGGAAGGTCATGCTACCACTCGATGATAGGAACAATACAACGACATTATAACATGTAGCAATGACAAGTCTCATATCGGGCATTGTCATCTACTTTTGAAATGGAGCGTCCGCGGTGTTGTTGTAGTGCTGCACGGCTTGTATAGTCGTGTCATAGTGATCTCCCATGAGGATTCCTCGCCATAGATCTTGATAGCCATGAAGCTCCCAATACATATCATTGCGGATTCGCTTCCATGCATCATCTTCATTATGTCCAAGGCCTTGTGCAACCACTCGGTAACCGCAATTGCCATCTCCCCTAACATCGTCAACCCTTTCAATGTGATCCAACCATTCTTCAAAGGCAACATCGCAAAAACCATCTCTACGCACATTATGCAAACATGTGCGAGTTCTATGAACTTTGGGGGGCACTTCATGACTACCCTTAATGGGTATCAATTCTAGATGAAGGACGTACTCGTGATGGCTTGGATCTCTCTTGGTAGATATTTCATCCTCGTCTTTCTTAATGACATTCCTCCTCTTACCATCACGTGACACTTTTCCCTTCCCCGCTTGTGAGGCCTTTCTCCCCGTGTCTTTAATTTTTCAATTGGAACCACCAATGACGCCGATGACGGACAACTAATCTCTCGAAGCTGCTGCACAATACGCATGCACAAATCCTTGGTGTGGACACTTTCAAACCTCTCAATAACCCTTTGTATTTCAACTTTGAAATTGTATTCAATATGATTGATCGCTTGCTCGGGGTTCATGCTCAATTTCTGCCAATGTACGTGAACATCGTTTAGAGGTATAAGTGAGCCTGACAGTTGGTATGTGGCAATTTTGTGGGCACATGGATGGCCAAATGTACTGCGCAATGCACATCCACACCTAATTGAATCAGTACCAACATTTTCTACACGTTCCACCTCTTTGTAAATTTGCTCTGACGCATACTGCGACACAAATCCTCGCAACATATGGTACAATGTATCGCCAAACCCATGTTGCACAACATTTAAACTCGTCTCAAAAGAAGCCTTGATCTGAGTATGTTGGCCTTCTACCATTCTATGGATAACTCGCCACAAATCCTCAAAGTTCCCTTGCGAGTGTCCAAGACGTTTTTTCAAAGTATTGTGCGCACTTTCAACTCTGTCAGTCGTACCATGCCCAAGATGCAATGTCTTGTCTGTCCACGCTTTTACAAAGCGATCTTTGTAACCTCTAACCCATGTCTCCATCAAATATTCAAGCAACCCGGGTATAGAACAATAATCAGCGACCAAATTAGCCATTCTTGTGTTGAAGGAAACTTCAGTTGTGGCACTTGTCGAGGCATTCCACCTACTCAAGAAAAGGTTGAAGTCTTCATTACATGCAAAATATTTCTTTGTGTTTCTTGTCATGCCCCGATTAATGTGCCAATTACATAGGTGAGTCGACATGGGGAATACCAACTCAATTGCATTCATTAATCTCAACTCCCTGTCGGTAAGTATCACATTAGGTTTAGCCCACCCATATATGAGATTATTGAGATTCTCCAAAGCCCAAATGTAGTTATCTTTTTTCTCTGCGAGTATAAACACGAAACCCACGGCGAAATATAACCCAGTTGACGTCACACCAATGATCTCAAGTAAAGGAATGCGATATTCGTTGGTCTTGTACGTGCAATCCATGAATAAAACTAGCAGGAAACATCGCAATAACTTGATGGAGTCGGGATGAGCCCAAAACAAGTCTGTAACAACTTCCGTTTCCTCATTTTTTTCTATGCCACAACAGGTAACCATGTGTGTCAAGCAAATGCATGACTTGTTGCATTTGTGATCTCCCTCCAGCCTCTTCCAACCTATGTTTTTGTCTGGCATTGTATATCGTGCGCATTGTCGATGAATTAGTTGCATCCCTCTTCTTTAAAGTGTCCAACGCACGACTTTATATTTCCTTCCATCATTTGTACCAACACAACATGCTCTTCCGAATCTAACCAACCAGCGTATGAGTGACCCTCCATATAAGACCCTATATCGTGGTTATGGCGCCCACACGTCACTGTGACATGCCATAAGCGATCCACATCTTCCTTGATATTTATTTCAAATGGGCAACCACATTTTTTGGTGCCACATTTCCCTCTATATGTCCCCCTTAATACCTCCCCTTTCTCATCCATCCGGATTTTTTCCTTAAGCACAACGTTACTTGCTTTCATTTTTCCAACTCGTTGAACGTCACCCCTATAAGAACCAGACCTCTCACACGCCATCTTTACCCTTCCCCGACGACGCCTATCACACCTTGCATCAGAGCTCTTGGTCACTATTATAAACCCGATACTAGTGCCTCGACTTGGAACCCATTTAACCACCTCTGCCCTACTTCCAAATGGGACATTGGAAGTGAACTCTAATGTATGGTCAACATATGAAGTAGAGCAGGAATCTCCCTGCAAAATGGTTAATAAAACCATTAAAATAGACCCTTAATCATAAACCACAAATAAAATCAAAAAACCAAAAATGTATGTTTCGTCGGTAAGAATGTACCTATTGAACATCGTTTGCTCGAATGCAATTAAGTGAACATAAGCATATTGATCGGTCAGTGTTGACCGAGCTACATCTACAAAATCGATTTTTCCCGACTGAACAAATGATATCCAATCGGTCCCGCAGGGCTGAACGGCAATGCGGTTTCTGGGCACCAACGTGTACCAGAATCATTAAAAAGGTCAAAATACATGAATCAATACCTCTCCATCTTGCACATTCGTCACTTCCACACGTCCTTGCTCCATTACTTATGCTAAAAAATCCACCAAAGAAAGCAAAACATGAATGCCCTAACAACCCAAATCCAAAATTTCATGAACCATTAACTCCATAACAAAACATTGCAAATCCACGTTTTCAAAGAATAACAACGAAGAAATCGACTCGTACGATGTTCGTGGCAAGCGAAAGCGCAACTTTGTGTCGACGGTCGTCGGAATATTCGTCGGGGTCAATGTGTGGAAACTAATGTGGGGTGCACAAGGTGGGAAGAAGATGAGGGTATGTGGGTCATTTTGGAATTTGTAAAGGGTAAAAGTGTCATTTGAATTAAGGGCATTTTGGAAAATGAAGAGAAAAAAATTAAGTGGTTTGCCCAAATCAATTTGTGGGGTGCACATAGCCGCATCCAATATTTTTGTATGCTCAATGTAGCAGTGTTGATGATCATCAATAAATCCTCTTTGCATTGCTATTCTTCTATGAGAGATAGGGGTTTGCAAGAGATATGTGAATCTATTTCTCTCTATTTTTTTCAATCTAATTGATTTAGATAGCATTGTCATGATATCAGAGCTACAAGGTCTGTAATGGCGGAATCAAGTTCACCAAGATCTGTTGCACCTGGTTTGAACACCATCGTTGATATGATGTCCATCGCCAAAGCCTTGAATTTCACTCTTCAAACGAAATTGAGTGATACAACTACAATAAATGGAAAATTCAGGTTAGATATGGTGTTAGAGGACCCAAACCCACATTCTTAATTTCGAGTCCATAATCTAAAAATCGACCACAGATTGATGAAGAGGTATTTCGTAGAGCTAATAATTTTCTTAAGGTTTGGTTGTTTGCTAAAATTGGTGAATCTGTCATTTGGACATGTCACTGAATGTGAATCTACTTATGAAATTTGGAGTACACTTGAAAGATTGTATGCTTAAACGTCCATAGCTAGAACACTTCAATTGAAATAACAATTGAACAATCTCAAGAAAGGTTCCTGTTCTGTGCCTGAGTTTGTCATGAAAATCAATAATCTAGGCTTTGAACTAAAGTTGATTGGTCAAGCTGTGTCTGAATCTGACCTAATTCAATTTGTACTTAATGGTTTGGGCCATGAGCTTGATCTTAACGTCGTATTAATCTTTTCTTAACTAAAGATCATTTCAATTCAAGATGCACAATATCTTCTTATGGTTCATGAACAACGAATAGAACAGTTAAATCAGACCCCACAAATTGATCTAACGAATGCATATGCTAATTTTGTCTCCAACAATGCTGATAAGAGGTTACAGCCTGGGAAGTCCGACTTTTCTCGTAATTTTTCCAACAACAATAACAATCACTTCAATGGAGACAACAAAGGTGGTAACAATAATAGCAACATAAATAGAGGTAACAAGTTTTGTGGCAGAGGTGGAGGCAAAATCTTATGTCAATTGATGAGTAGTTAATTATGTAATTATATATAAGTTATTTATATATTTTTTATGTTTAAGTATCCAATTTATTAGTTTAATTGCATTTATTTATTATTTTCAGGGTTAACGGAGTACGCGGTTGAATTCGGGGCAAAAAACTACACAAAGTAGTGTATTTACATGCAGTGGAACAACTACCATTCGATCTGTCTCAAGACGGGTGCTGCAGAGTTCATGAAGAGAGAATGAGAACCTGAATAACGTAGCTGGGACATACGGTTGTGATACATCGTCATCAACAGCTGTTGATGAAGCCTTGAGATACGTGTTGGTGCATTCTTCACAAACCATTTCGACATGTTTTTGTGTTTTTTTTTGCGGTTATCGAAGTATCTGTCTCCGGGTGCGCGATTGTTTCGCCTCGCGGGGACCGAGATGTATGGTAATGTCTCGGTCGAAGAGGGAAGGAGAGGTTTCACGTAGGTCGCGCCTGCGGAACGGCCAGGGGTAATGGTAACTCTCGGTCTCACGTAAACGAGACTATGAAGAAAGTTTCGTAAGCTGTACAACCGAGAACCTATTTTTTGGGTTTTTTGTGATTGTCTTTGTACATTTTGGTTGATTATAATGTTACACTGCTTGTTTGTATTGCGGGTAATGCCGTTATCTTGTAATTTTCGGACTACAAGGACACTTTTACACCTTCTAAGCCATTCCCCTCTCGAGAAGCGGCAATTTCATGGCTTCAAGCGATTGGTGGCGAGAACAAGTTTGTGTTAGTAAAGCAGCGCTCGGATGCGGGGCATTAAGCGAAGGGAAGGGTGAAAATTACTGTGACAGTCTGGGACATATATGGGACTGGCTCGAGAGAGTTGGGAAGGGGAAAGCGGCAAAAATTTTAAAGAAATCAAGGAATGATGAAAAGGCGAGGACTCACACTAGTACGAAGAAATGTGGATGCCCTTTCCAAATTAACGTCAAGGAGAATGCGACTCCTTATGGTATGTCACTTTGTGATTTGTGGGAGGCACAATCACGACACCGCATGAAGATTGGATAAGGGGAGGAGGAAGTTGAGGATGCGGGGGGAGGGCTGAAAGTGAGCGGCTCGGGGAGATTAGTCCACCCGTCTTTTGTGGAGTGCGAGCGGGAAGTTGAGGATGCGGGTGTGAGGACACCGGGGTCTCCAACCGGAGGCACCCCGGTGTCGGAGGCACCCCAATCTCCAATCGGATTTGAGTCCTCCCACTCCACAAAAGCTTCAGGCGGAAGAAATGCAAGGTTCCACAAATGCGTCGTGCCGGTCGACGCACGCAAAGTGGATCTAACATGGCTTATAGTCATTGCTTAGAACCGGATTGGTTGCCACATGTTGATGCCATTATCGATGTGGTTTCCGATGGGAATTGTGGATATAGGTGTATAGCCTCGGGCTTGGACTTAGACGGAGACGGGTGGAGGATTGTGCGTAGACGGATGTACGATGAGATTATCGGGTATGAATACCTATGGCGGGAAGTGCTTGGCTCGAGTTTCGAGCCTGTCAAGAATGCGTGCATTGCCCCAGAGAAGCAAGAGGGGGCATCTTTCAAAGAATGGTTGACACTTCCGGACATGGGATTGTTAGTATCCACCGCATTCAATGTCATTCTCGTCAACCTCTCGCATGGGAGTGCCTCCACATTCCTACCTCTACGTAGTACTCCAACGTCGTCATTGCACAACAGACTTATCATTGCAATGGCGAATGAAAGGAATATCCATTGGGTTAGGGTAAGTTCTATGATTTTTGTGAATTGGTTTGTTTCCCCCTTAATCGGGTTTGTGACAATATCTTCTATGTTCTACTGTTCACTTTGACAGTGCGATTGCGTGTGAATGCACCGCATTTGCCATCCTTATATCCATCGTGGGATCGGTACGTTGAGGATTTGCGCCAAAGGTTGGCGAGATGGATTCGTTTTTCGAGACATCGCGCCCATTGCAGCTAATGATCATGAAGCCACCATACCTGTTGTAGATTTAGATACACCGTAGTTAAAGCTTGTACCTAGACGGCTAAACATTTAGAAATTTTGCCAATTCGTCGAATGTTCTATGTATATGCAAATGTTGTGTTGTGTTTTAATTGTTGTTTACTTATGGATGGATCCTTTTTAGAGTCGGTTTGAATGTTACGGAGATTTATAATTAATTAAGGTTCGGTGCAAATTGTCGTCTTTGGATTTTCAATCTTGCATTGTTAGTTTGACGACTACGGAGATTTTTTGAAAGCGTAATGTTCAAATTCATCCATTCACGATATCGCGGTCAAGCGGGTTCGTGAAACAACCCATATTTTCGGTCACCAATGACCAATGCCCTTAGCGGCCCTCATTCTTTCGCACGAGCAATTCGTCTGCCTCTCACCAGCCGCACGCCACGTGGCTCTCCCTTACTGGTTTGGCACGACAACACAATTTCTCTCCTCGTTCCACCCATCGACTTTCCTCGGGATACGCACCTGTGCGTTCTCCCACTAATTCGCACGCCTTGTGCGATTCTTCGATCCGCTTCCAGTGCCACGTGTTGATGCCCAACTCGTCCACCATGTCGGTCCAGTAGCTCTCTCGTCTAATCGCCTGCCGCCACGTCAGACACGCAGCAGCCTCGTTCAATCTGTGCGTCACACGTGTCCAGCAATGCAAATCAAATGCCGAGCAATCGTGTGATGTGCCTTGGCACACGAGTCACTCTACCACCCACGAGATGCAGTTTCTCTCTCATCCAGATACCAATTTTTAGTAGTTTTCTATTCTAGGACTTTAGGGTATTATTTAGCAACTCTCGACTTCTATTAATTCTCACCCACTATTCGGCCATTCTATTCTCCCTTTCCATTCTTCTTCCTCTCCATTTTTCTTTTGGTTTTTGTGTTCTTCCATGAGAAACTAATCTCATGGCCTAGCAAAACTGTGAGGGAGGTTCGACTGTTCGTATCCATAGATTTGTAAGATTTATTTATTTTAATTGCATTGCTTTTCATTGCTATTTTATTTTCTTTGGTATTGTTTGAAGAATTAGAGTTGAATTCCTATTTAAACTCTAATTTAATCGCCAGTGGGAGGTAAGCATCCGTCCTTATGCAATAAGACCACACTAGTGGCAATTGACCCTACCAATCGATTGGCCTCTTTTAGGACCGGTTGAATACCTTAGGAATCTAGGCTAAATCGAACACACTAGTGATCAGGTTGTCTAGGTGTAGTGCCTTCATAAAACCCATTGCGGTCAACGCATTAAACCCGATTTGCTTAAGTCTAAGGTTGTGCGTTTGACTAGAGAAGTGGTCATTGTCGTACGTTACGGATCTATATAGCTACACTATGATACTTTTGATTTGCATATTTTACATAAATTGAGGACCAAATCCAATATTTTATCGAACTGAACTTGTATGTCTTGACCTAGCTATGTTTGTACTAATTGATTTTCAAATAATTTCCATTGCTTTATTGTTATTTAGATTAATTTATTCACTTTCTTAATTAAACCATCGATTTCCCTTTTTGTTGTCTTTGACCTTAAAAAGATTACCAATCTCTGTAGGATTGACCCTTTGTAACTATTCTACAAAATAGTTGGTTTAGGTAAATTATTTTATTGATGCGTTCAGCGTGCGTCAATTTTTGGCGCCATTGTCGAGGATTGGTTTTTTTCTTTCTTTGATGTTTTTTATTTATTTGTTTTTATTTATTGGAAAATGCTAGAATGACACCCCTAATGACACCCCAAGTGACACCCCTATGACGTGGCATGCGGGTCCCACGTAAAAATGAGTTTGCGCAAAATAGTTCCCGGTGCATAACACGCGTGGTGTGTATCTCGAACCGCGCACGACAGCTCTCATGAATGTGGGCCAATATGCCACGTCACATTTTTACGTGGGACCCGCCTGCCACGTCTTAGGGGTGTCACTTGGGGTGTCATTAGAGGTGTCATTCTAGCATTTTCCTTGTTTATTTTATTTTGTTTTTCTATCTTGTCACTTGTTCTTAACATTTTTGCAGGCAATTCCATAATGGCCTCCTACTTCCATAATTATGGTCGATACAAAGACTCATACTATCATGGTGTGAATAGGGTAGGTATGTTACATAATGGACATCAATTTTCTAACTCGCAATTCTTTGTACAACAGGGTGGGGTTTGTGGAAATTGTGGGGAGTACTTTCATCCCACGTATGCTTGTCCATACTATCTGAAGTATATGAATCATCATGGTTCCAGCTATGCATCACCATAACCCAACTTATATATGTCTAGGCGAAGTCCACAGATTCCTCAACATGAAGAGAGGTCTATACAAGACATGATGAATGACTTGATCTTCAGAGAACTGCCTTTTCAACAAAGTCATCAACAGTGCCAGGAACGGAGAACCATTCCAGACATTGAGAGAGATATGATCTCCGATTGGCTTTCTCAAAGCACTACTCAATAGCCCTTGCAGGAAGATATGCAACATATAAACCCAAAGTTGCAAAATTCAGAAGCTCAAGTTGCTACTATACTTGAGCATTTGATAGATGAGAAAGAGTTGTCTTTGCAACCAATTTTTGACTCAGAGGTGACTGTGAATGTTGCTACATTAAAAAATGTTGAGTTTGATGAGTTCTCAATTGTGGACGAGTACTTGAGCGAACCAGAGGAAGCACTAGAAGTTTCTTCACATGAGCCCGACATTACCATTGCATAGAATAAAGATGATGAAGTTGAGAAAGAAATTTGAGTCATTTTAGAAAGGTCGGAGGAGCCGCAGTGTAACGGCCCAAAATCTCTAACCGTGTTTAATTCCTTAAATAGGATCAACGACCCGTACTGTAGGACCCACACCGTGATATGTCCATTGACTGAGGCAAGGGCCGAGGTATATTTTATATTTGTTGTGATGTATGTCTAGTGTATTGTATATGTGTAAACTATTAAGTCAATTTATACGGGTGTATAGGTATCGAAACGAGCGGGGATGTACCTCGAGTCGCGTGTCGATGTGGGACCGTGGTAACGTCATATGGGGTAAACTTCATTAATTTGAGTTAAATGTGAATTAATGTTGGTTTTGTAAGTGGCTTAATGTGGACGCATTTAATGTAACCTTTAATGTGCCTAAAGTTAGTGAAATAAAACAATAAGCACATGATGTGCATCGAGACACGTATTGCCAAATCAAGAGGCTAAGTGAGTCAACTATTTGAGTCACTCAAACATGACTTTAGGGACAAGTGGAACAAGGTGATCCATTAGTTGAGTCTCGAGATACGTGTGCACACATGAATCAAGGGCTATGGTTTAAACATATCTAATATGGTCAAATGCACCTTATAAGTCAACAATTCTCATTTCTTATCATCACCAAAATCATTGCTAGGAAGAGAAGAGAATGAAGAGAGAATCCTGAAGTAATTTGGTGAGAAAGAGGAGAGAATCATTGAAGGTTTAGTGAGGAAGAATGAGTTCATCAAGCTAGGTAACTTCTTCACTCCATAAACTTTGTGAATTCATGAATTTGATGTTGTTGTTCCTGTTTTGTATTGGGGTGGGTGTTAGGGACCTCTTGTAGTGTGTATGAGGGTCCCTAAGGTGATAACAAAGCTTGTGTGTAGCAAAAACCCAGAATTCAGAGTGTAAAATTCTGGGTTCTGCTGCACATAGAGCGCTAGGTCGATACTCTAGCACACTAATATTAATTAACGCGCTAGATATGTGTAGTAGCGCGCTAATGTCGAAAACGAACGCATTAATCTTGATTAGCGCGCTAGAGGTGTAAAATAGCGTGCTAATTGCCCCTTTTAGTACAAGAATCAGCAAAGTCCAAACAAGGTTTAAACACTATAAATGGGTCCAAACTCACTCTAAAACCTATCAAACAACTCCAGGGAACTAAGGGGAGATCTCGAGAGTTTGGGAACGCATTTCGAATTGTCGAGGGATCGAATAAGCTAGGACAAGCATTGTGAATTGTAAGTAAAGTTGTGAGAATTCTATATTTCATTTCATTGACTTATATCATCTTATAGTCTATTTGTAGAAATTGCTACTTGTAATCTCACATCATGTTGTTCTTGTATCTATTCATATTTGAATATTATTGACATGATGCCTTGCAAAATGTTTCATTGATTCCAATTCCTACTCTTAATGTTGTTCTTGATAGATAATTGATGAAAAACATGCTATTGGGATAATTTGGATTTGATTAGACTTGTATTCTATTTCTTTGGGCTTCGTAACCTATCTAGTTTTTGAATCCTAGAGACTTAGAATTATTTGTCTTTGAAAACTAAAGTAGGGATTATCTAGTGTCCATTGCACGAGAGATGCGCGGTTCATGGGGACATGAGTCTACTGGGGTTCCGGCACTCACCACTACACATGCGCAACACACGAGTTATGAGACCATGGGTGGTTGGCAAGAATGAGATAGATGATTTGTATGCGTAGAGCGTAGCTCCGCAATTGGTATGGAATATGTTGAGCGCAACTCCATATAGTAGTGGGAAAGGTTAGGTAATAGTTCTCACCGCCGACCGGACGTAGATCATCTCGACTTAGCCTGTGTTAGTTTATACACCTTTAACTGTGGTATTTACTTGCATTACTTGATTCAATTATTTCGCTACTTTATGCTTTTAAATACCATTCTTATATTTTGGAAATGTGGCATATAATTCCCCAGTTATTACTTATATATTACTATACTCACCGTCTAGTTTGTGACAATGGGTGTAGGTCCATCGAGCAGCAGCAGACTGGGGAAGGAGAAGATCGACGACTTCCTTTGAGCACTTCGGTGACTCTCCTATCTCATTTTTTATGACTCGACTTTTGTTGTATTATTACTGCTTATGTTTTTACTGAACATTTTGGGTTGTACATTGGGTTGAGTGTATAGTTCCCCATTTTTGAGACTCATCTATATATACATGCATGTGATGCTATATTTTCCTGGTTTTCCACTTAGGATTTTGAATAATAAGAGCTTTCGCTTAATCTTTAAATTACATGATAATATTAAAATAATAAAAAGTTTTAATTATCTTTGAAATCTAATAATATCTGAACATGTGTATTGATGAATATAGGGACAAAAGGCTGAGTAATAAGTAATTAAGTCTTGTATGTTTAGGATTAACGCTTGATTACGGGATTAGGCCGGGCGGTGCCCTGTTTAGAAGTAGGGGCTGTCACACACATATAGAAAGCGTGGAAGACCAACCTCTGGTGTTAGTGAAACCACCTACCCTCCCATGTATATTTATTAAACCTTACATGGGGTGGAAGTAAATGAGCGTTCGCATATCTTCGACACTGTCGACACCTTGTATTGGATGATCATGATGCGACATATTCTTTTGTGTTGGAACTCCTGAATGAGCTCCCAAATATGAAGGAGGGCATGTTTATTTCATTACCTAAATATGTAGATGCGCCATTTGTTGTTGACATTTCGAAAGGAGAGGGCATTACATGATGAATCACACCAAGTCTAGCCAAAAACTTAAAAGACAGGCGCTCGTTGGGAGGCAACCCAACTTTATTTTTTTCTTTATTTATTGCATTTATTTCAGTTTTAGTTTTTTTTTAATGTTTAATAAACCCGAACTTGGTTTCTTGGATTTTTGCTGCTGTTATGTTTGATTTGCACCAGAGGCATTGGAGCACCCCCTGAATTTTGTCAGGTTTGGCTTTAGATTACATTTTTTCAGCATAATTTGAGCATTTTTCTGGAATTAACATATTAATAAGATTTTAGGCGTTTTGAGACTTGGTTGGGACATATCCAACTTAAGTCACTGCACTAGTGGCGGGTTTTTGAGTAGACATAAAACCCTATACTTCATTCCATCATTTTGTTGATTCACCCTTAGTTGAAAGACTTCGGGCTCGCCAGATTTGATATGAATCATTTGATTTAACTCCTATGCTTATTAGTTCTTGCTCTAATTATGATGATTTTCTTTCATAGTTTCCTTTGTCACCTAGACATGAGAGATTTTGTGTATTCACTAGTTTTTGGAGACTTTTTATTATGCATGCATTTGTATAATTTCTTATTTATTTATCCATGTTCTTTTTCACCACTATTCTTTTTTCTTTTTGTCGCATGGATTCTTTGACTTGTTTTGAACCTTGAGGACAAGGTTCAGAATAAGTTTGGGGGTACTTTAGGATTTGTGGATTGAGTTGGATGGATTTCTTTGCGAAAGACTGCATGTGAGATCGTTTAAATTTTTTCAACTATATGCGGTTGACGGATGGTAATAGTGGTGTTTCGTATCTTTTTATTCTCTCATTCCTTCCATTTCTTTTCCCTCCATACTTCTATTTCTTATTTCATTAGAAGTTGATACACTTTTATGCATGTATTTAGTATAGTTTTCATTTTTATTATTGTTTAGTGTCACCTGAAATTTTGTTTCATGCCTTTGGTTGTGGATGAATACATTATGGTTGTTTTTTTGACTTGAAACTTTGGGAAAACTAGGAGAAACACTCACTCGAGTTTCTAGCCCGACATTTTTATGATTTCATGAATAGGGACTTAGTATGATGGTTAAGCCTTGTGCTAGATACCAAAGGGGGCAGATGGTCAGAATTGTGCAAGTCAGATTCTATGGTGCTAGAACTAAGATGTAACCCACTCGAGGCGAAATTACTATGACTGAAACACTTTTGGGGAAATAATTTAGGCCATTTTTGGATTTAAACCCTTAGCCTTAAACCTACCCATCATTTTATCACTAGTTAAACCATTTTGAGCCAACCCAACCTTCATTTCTTCCATACCTATCATTAAACCCCTATCCATTAGCCCTATATCCCTTAACTAGTTGGAAACTAGTCTTAGACTTGGAATCTTTAGTAAGAGACATGAAGAGAAAAAAAAATTAGAGAAAAAATTTGTTCATATGCCCAAAATAAGGGGAAATTCATGATTAGAGTGTCCTACCTAAATGGCATCTACAGGATATGGAGCAGGGAGCCGGTTGGTTGGAAAAAGGTGAGGACTGCACATATTGAATGAAAAATAAATTAAAGTGCAGTGTAAGTCACATTCATGTTCTCAGGGATCCATTTGATAGTCTAAGTTCTAATTTTCTAATGTTTTGCATATCCATTATAGCACTTCCTTGTTACCCTATCCTAGCCATGTTACAGCCTATTAAAGTCCTATTAATTCCCATTGATGGTAAGTCTACAATAGTAGAGAGTGTGGTTGCTTTTCTTGCCTATGGCACCTTTTGAGCATTGATGCGCTAATTTTGCAAAGACTGTAAACTAGTGTGCTTGGATTTATTGACCTAGAAAACTCGTGAGTAGTTGATGGCCTTTGTCTTAACCGAGTCTATGTCTTTAAAGTGTGATCTTAATTGTGTTTGGATTGCGGTTCTTGACGTATCATAACTCCAAAATTTCTTGAGTGGATTGTTGTAACGGCCCATTTTCCAAATGGATTGCCACGGGGGCCAATGCGGGCCCACAACTTGGCCTACCAGCGCCAGCTGTGTCCCACATGCCAACTCATCCACCATTTAATCGTTATTAACCTCAATGAACAACAATTTACTGTTTAAATTGTTAAGGAACTCTAATCTTCTGCTTATACTATCATTTTAAGCCCAAATAAACCACAACGTCAGTCTTTTATCATGATAAACTAAAATATGAAACATTCTAGTCATGCATTGAACTCTGATACCTAGTATGGAAAACCCATATATCATCAATGTATCAAGATATCAAAAATATAGAGTCCCGAAGTATCTCACAATCCCAAATTCCTAAAATAAAACGAAATATGTATAATACAGACGTACAAGCCCGACTCAATGTCTCTTTATCACAAGTATTCCGGTAGCTTGCCCTTGCCACGGCTCGTACTAGGATCTACACTCAAGCCATCACAAAAGGCAAATGACGAGTCCAAAGTGAGTATTCCCAAGGAAATTAAGTGAGCAATACGGAAAGTAAATACTGGAATTTAAATAAAACTATTAAATAAACACGCTGAAATAAAAATAGGCAACTGTGCTCATCGCATGCATAAGTAATAGCGAACGCTCAAATTGTGTGTTCCTAGAGCCATACTTTGGACTCCCAATAGAATACTGTCGGCGAGTAGCACTCAAGCAAGGCCAGTATCTCGATCCGCTAGGTGGTCGGTGTGGAACCTACAACGCACCCACACATGCCCGTCACGACTCTCGGGTCGACCTATTCACCGAGATGGCACACGTGTTATGGCCTAGCGGACGTACACATAGAAATGGCACGAAGGGAGAGCCTCAACGTCTATCCATTATAACACACCAAGAATATAGTAATGAAAGACATAATATGAATTCAAAAGCAAAATAAAGTACTGCTCAAGAAATTTTAGTTGGGATACTACATACCTCAAACCGCACTCTGTGTCCCATTAATAACTCCCGGTCCAGCTCCACCTAGTCCCATATATCCCAAATTACTGCCCGAAATGACCTATGTCCATTTATAATTGGTTTTTAGTCAATTGGATGTGTTTTAAGTCACTTAGCAAAAAAGAATGTCAAAACTGCAGGATCTAGCGCATTGAGTCTGGGACTTAGCGCGCTAGATTCCCAAGCAGTTATACGTTCTTCGTCAGGAAGAACATTAGCGCGCTATTTTCTTGCCTAGCGCGCTAACTATCATCTAGCGCTAGATGACGTCATTAGCGCACTAATCGCATTCTGGACAGCAAACTTGTTGAAAATTCTGGGTTTCCAACAACCCCACCAACACCAACAACAACCACAACACCAACAACTCAACTTCATAGCACTTCAAACCCATCAAAACAACAACTCAAAAACCACCAAACAATCCCTATTGGATTCACTCCAACACCTCAAAAATTAAGATCAAAAGATAGAGAAAGTTGAGGTGTTTGTGATTCTCACCTTGCTTTTGATGTTTCTCCCACTCCAAGCTCCTCAAATCACCAAGTTTAATCACTCAAAACCCTGGTTTTCTTGTCTCAATTGTCGGATAGAAAGATAAGAGAGAGAAAAGGTGGTGGAAAATGAGGTCAATTTGACTTTTATAGTCAAATTATGGCCTCTCCTCACTTACACATCTCAAGGCAATCCAAGGACCTCCATTTACTCCATTTCCAACATCTAATGACTCCGAAATTGACACCAATGACACACTCACCTTTGTATTTAACCCAAAAAGTGGTGTTTCGGGTGTTTCGACGCCTGGTTTCTCGTTCGAAACACGACATACGCATACTACCATGCCCTTAACCACTAAATATACATTCCATATTATTATTTAACCCATTTATTCATTTTATGTGTGTATAATTTCTCCCGGCTTAGTGTTAAGTCGTTTAGACTACCCGGTACCCGCGTCGACACACATATCAAGGTGAATACTTAACACACAGTCTCGCACATCAAATATAATATAAGTACACACATTGCAATGTCGTTTACTCTATTTCAATATAAACATCGCAAATTAAACAATTCATCACACAAAGTAACTATTCACCTAGCTCCAGGCATGCACAAGCCTAGCTACGGGTCCCGCGAGCGTTTGAGCTGTCAGCCACATCTACAACCATATCATTAATAACAATAAATTAAAATTCAAGCAGTTACAATTGTTAACTTGGCGAATATGTAAACTATAGGAATTCCATGAATTTTGAATCGGGTAGAGGATTAGTTTGGTTAGTACATGACTATATTAGGAGTCTAGTTTATTTGTGTGTTTGTCATTTACACTTTTGCTAGGGACGTGCAAAGTCTTAAGTTTGGGGGTATTTGATGAGTCGTTAATTATTTAATTATATATAGGTTATTTATATATTTTTTAATGTTTAAGTCTCCAAATTACTAGTCTAATTGCATTTATTTATTATTTTCAGGGTTAATATAGCGCGCGGTTGAATTCGGGACAAAAAGCTACACAAAGTAGTGTATTTACATGTAGTGGAACAACTACCATTCGATCTGTCTCGAGACGCGTGGTGCAGAGTTCATGAAGAGAGAATGAGAACCTGAATAATGCAGCTGGGACACACGGTTGTGACACATCGTCATCAGCAGCTGTTGATGAAGCCTCGAGATACGTGCTGGTGCGTTCCTCCATTCCTTCATACGAGCAATTTTGTCCGCCTCTCTCACCAGCCAAACGCCACGTGGCTCTCCTTTACTGGTTTGGCATGCCAACACAATTTCTCTCCTCGTTCTAGCCATCAACTTTTCTCGGGATACGCACCAGTGCGTTCTCCCACTAATTCGCATCAATTGTGCAACAGGCAAGGACGTGTTGCATTTTAATTCTTTCATCGTTTTCATCAGACCTTTCTAGGTCCTTCTAGTTGGAACAACAATCAAGTTTGGAGGACTCCATCACCAATTGTTCCTTACTTTCATCAAGGACAATATCTTGAAGCCAACTTTCATCAAAATCAGTATCAAGGTCTCCTTGCATCACCTGTAACAATTGTTGATCCCAATTGGTACATGGGTTATGATGCATTAAGCCATATGACCTCTGATTGCTCTTCAATTAGGAATAAATCAAAATATATAGGTATGCAATCTATCACCATTGGAATTGGTGATAAACTGCATATTTCTCATGTTGGAAGTAGTATGTTATCCTCTAATACCTTGTCATGTCAGTCTCTTATCCTTAATAATGTCCTTCATGTTCGAAATATTGCTGAAAATCTATTCAGCATTTCTCAGCTAACTCGAGATAATGACATTGTTACTGAATTCTCTGCTGATTCCTTTCTTGTTAAGGACAAAGTATCGAAGATGGTATTGCTCCAAAGAACCATTGAAAATGGTCTCTACCGCCTTCGAAAGGAATTCACACCCAGTCTTAGTTCTTCTGTTTCTTTCAAATCTACTAACCAGTCTTTACATTTTTGTAATAATGCTCTTGTGGCAAATTGCTCTCATTATGCAAATTGTTCTCATAAATGGCATGCTAGATTAGGCCATCCATCGAGTAATGTACTTCAAAAATGTCTTCAGTTGATGATAAATATTCCTCTTCATGCTTAACTTTTTGTAACTCTTACAAAATTGCTAAGATGCATAAGTTGCCTTATCATTTAAGTCCAATTACCGCTACTGCACCTTTAAAATTGGTGTACTCAGATCTATGGGGTTCTTCTCCTTATCCCTCATCAACTGGGTCATGTTATTACATCATTTTTTATGCCTTAAGCAGATTCACTTGGTTTTATCCATTCAAGTTGAAGTTTGATGTATATGTAGCCTTTGTTCACTTCCACGAACAAGCTGAGTTATAACTTGGTGTCAAATTAAAAACCTTTCAATCTGACATGGGATTAGAATACAAACCTATTGCTTCTTATTGTTACTCAGTTGGGATTTGTTCATCGTTATTCTAGTCCATATATAAATTAGCAAAATGAGGCACCTAAAAGGAAACATAGGATTGTTGTAAAAATGGAGCTCACTTTCTTGGCTTACTCTTATGTCCCAATGTGTTTTCGGGAGGAAGCTTTTATGACTATTGTTTTTTCTTATTAACAATCTTCAATCACCTGTTCTGCAATTTCAGACTCCATACTTCATTTGTTTCAAGAAATACCATAATTAGTCATATTTTAGAATTTTTTGGTGTGTTTGCTTTCCTTATCTTACCTCATACTTTCGTCATAAATTCAATTTTCATTCCTCTAAATGTGTTTTTATTGGGTACAATCCTTGTCATCATGGTTGCAAATGTCTTCATTCTTTTGAGAAATTCTTTATCTCTAGTGATGTTCTCTTTAATGAGCTTAATTTTCCCTTTAAGTCTTTGTTTTCTTTAGCTGTGTCATATACCGCTCCTTCTAAGTCTTCTATTCCACTTCCTTATTTTCATCCACTTTCCCCTACTGTGTCTCTTAATGTATCTCCAAGTGTGTCTCCTCCTTCCCTTTTTGTGTTGAGTTATGTCTCATCTTCGTCAGTTGGTTCTTCAATAGTTATTCATTCTATGTCTGCTCCTTTATCTATTACCTTATCTACTTCAAATGTTCGCCCTATGCAGACTCGAAGCAAAATGGGATTTTTAACCGAAGGCTTTGACCATGAGTTCTCCTCATGCTTTGTCAGTCTCTTGTTATGAGCCTCTTAACATTAAATTTGCTCTTCAAGATCAATGTTGGTACCAGGCTATGGTTGATGAGGTTGGTGCCCTTAATAAGAATCATACTTGGACTTTAGTTCCTCCTCCTCTTTCTCCCAGTATCATCTTGGTTGGTTGTAAATGGGTTTACAAGGTTAGGACTACATCTACCAGGGCTCTACAACATTATAAGGCTAAGTTGGTTACTGTGACGACCCCTTATGTAAAATAGGGCATTGCCCGACCTAATTCTGTAATTAAGCCATAATCTTAGCCTCGTAGGACTTAACTATGTATTAGTCAGCCCTTTGTCTTATTCTCCTCATTAAACACGTTCATGATAAGTAATACCATGTCACATTATTATTGAATTTCAGAGTTAATTAAAACTTTTTACAATTTTCAAATGATTTTAATTAAAACTTTTTACAATTTTCAAATGATTTGTGAAAGTCTTAACAGTTATGTAGAAAAAATTACTAAAAATCCTAAGTGTGGAAACTAGGAAACAACATCACATTCATATAAACATCAAGAATGATAACATAGTGAACGAGTCAAGTGACAAGTCGGGGAACTAACCGCTTAACCCAATATTCAACCCAAAATGTATAGAAAAGACATAAATAAATAATATATCAAAAGTCGAGACCTACAAGATAAGAAGTAGAAAATTGTCGAATGCTCAGAGATAGTCATCGATCTTCTCCTTACCCGACCTACTACTCGAAGGATCTGCACCCACCGTCATAAAAGGATGGTGAGTACAGTATGTAATAAAGTAATTCTTAGAGATTCTTGTGTATATTTCCAAACATAATCGACTGGTATTTAAAAGCATAAATCTAGCGAAGAACCGTTGAAACAGGAAATATGCTAGAAAATACCACAATTAAATAGAATGAGACTGACACAGGCTAAGTAGTAATGATCTAGATCCAGTCGGCCATGAGCCCTATCACATATGCCTTTATTCCACTATCTTAGGGTGGAGCTGTGCTCTACACCTCTATCGAAGGTCAGAGCTGAGCTCCATGCCTCTATAATCACTTATTTATATATTTTTGCCGACTATCCTGAGTCTTGTGGACCCGTGTAATGCGCAAGTGTAGTGGTGGATGCCGACAACCCCGATAGTGTAGAGACCCCGTGTGCCGCGTATCCCAAATCATACAATGGATCCTAGATTCCAACACTATTTTATAATTTCAAGAAAGACCTGCATTAAGGATCTCAAGACAAGGCAATATGCTTCAAAGCCAGCAATCATAGAATACAAGTCCATATACACTCCAATATCATTTCTCTAATCCTAATATCATGCTATTCTTGATCACTCTTTCATAAAAAACAATAAGAATAACATATAATACGAGAATAGAGTCAATGATTCCATACGCAAATGATATCATGATAAAAACACCCATATAATGAGTAGAATATGAAACAAATTCACAATATCAGAATACAAGACATTTCGTACTCAAATAGACTGTAAAACATAGCATAATCGAAATGAAATGTAAATAAGAACCTCGACAAGATTACTCACACTCCACGCGATGGTCTCCTAGCTAAACAAGCCTCCCAATGTCCAAAAACTCGCACTCAGACTCCTGAGTCTCTCGTAGACTCTTGATATAATTTAGTATATTTTAAAGTATGTTTAGGCCATTAGATTGGATTTTAGACTAAGTTAAGTGGTTTAAACTTTAATCAACATAACTTGAAATCGACATAACTTGATCAAATTAAAACTAAATATGAAAACCTAATATACTTAATAAAATAACCAAATGCAGTTACGACTAAATACAATGCTGGTTGTAATTAAGAAACTGAAAGTAATGCAAATACTTAAAAAATAAAGTATGCAAAAAAGTAAATCAAATCAGGACACCAGATATGTTATCGCAGTTTTATCTAAGACCTACATTTGCGGGGCCACGCTCAGACATAAACTCCACTGATTTATGAAGACAACAGACTACAGGACTCTTTCATGTGACTCCCTCACTGAGCTCCTCCTACCATCTTCTCATATTTAGCTCTGTGGACTTTACGTACATAAGACTCCTCTCGTGTATGAGGCTCCCCTCACCGGAACACCCAAGTCCCATTTGGGTGTTACAACTTGATAATGAAGTGAATAGAGTAGGTTCACAATACGAAGTAAAATGAATAAGTGGTGTACATGACTCATTTACCTTGAAAAATATATAGACCAATGTAGATTACAAAGTCCTAACTATTAACCGTAAGATTTGTCTAATCTCCATATCTAAATAACCACGCCCTTGCAGGATAAAAATGTCATGATGATTCCTCTGAATCGCAACTTCATACTCTTTATAATCTTCATTTATTCTTCACTTCGATTGAGGATAAAATCAAATCCTTAACTGTCTAATTCAAAGATCCCGTTGCAACTGCTTCGAGCCATCGGTTGCAATCGCATATCTTCATCCAATCTCCAACTATTTCTCATCTGATTTTGAGCACATTGATCATGTGTTGGATGACTCATTTATTGAAACGTCGATCGTAACTACTATTAATGACAAATCGAAATTGTCGATATGATCACGACACTAACACTTAGCCAAGCAAAATTTCACAAAGATTTCAAAAATGAAATCATATTTGAAAAATAAAAACTCATTCATATAAGAATTTAGGAAAAACTAGATTCATTGACACAAATAACACGGAATTGATGATTGATCATAACTTTATTGATTCAACTGCGAATTTTGAACTTCTTTATAGCAAATTTAATGGTTTTTTGCAAGGAATCCGAATATGTAAACCATTCTTAAAGAACATAATGTTTCCCTTATGAAAATAGTGAAAAACTAATACGGGATTCAAACTCAAATTTCGTCAAAAACCTTTAATTTTGAAATGCAAGCTTGGGGACTTAAAGATGACCTTAATTTGATCAAAATAAACCTTAAAAGGACTCTATTAACATAATCAAACAAAAGCCTTTTGATCCCATATGTAGATTTCATCAAGTTGAACCTGTATTTGAGAAAATTTAGTGAATAACACATGAAAACTCAAAAATTCATAACGTTTTAGTTTGAAACCCAAACTGGGAAATTCTTAATAGTTGGATTATCGACTCGAAACGAGGAATCCAAATATGTAAACCAATTTCAAAAATGATTTCATTTACCCTATGAAGTTTCACAAAAACCAGAATTGAACTAATACCTCCAATTTTTTTATCAAAAATCTTTAATTTAAAAAATCAAGGTTTAAAGACTCACTTGATACTTCATTTATCTCATAAAATTAGTGAAAATGGTTTTCAAAATCCATTTTTCACAACCTTCTAATTCAAGACCCTATAGTTATAAATTTAAAGTATGTAGAGATGCTGAACTTCATTACCTAAATTGTTACTAGATTCCTAGCTTGATTTTTTCACTTTTTGATGACGAATTTGATCTCTCTCTCACAAATCCTTAAAGAATTACAACAACTGAAACCTCAAAGTCTCCTCTCTTAATAGATCTAGATGATTTACATGGCTCTCACAAACATTTATATATATAGGTAAGGTCTACTTATAGCTCTTGATCTTAATGTGTACATCTATCTCGAGGCTAATCTAATTGTTCACCTCTTATTTAATCCACCAACTATCCACTAACTCACCCTTGCTAACACCAATTCATAGTCTATTGGTCTTTTGATGTGTCCACACGTATATCGAGAAACATCAAATGGCTATTATTTTATTTTACTAACTTAGGCTATATTTATTATAAATCAATTATAGCCACATCAAATTTAACTAATTAAGCCACATTAACTTAATATTAGCTTACCATACCACTCTCTACCTTGTCCCATGACTGCACGCATCTCGAGATGTGTCCCAGTTACGTATCGACACCTATAAATAATATGTAGAGGTGACTTAGTACTCTACACATATACGATACACTAGGAAACCATCACATAATTATAAAATAAACCTCAGCCACATGCCTCAGTCAGTGTGCATATCAAAATGTGGGTCCCACGTCACGTGTTGGTGATTCTGATTAAGGATTAAAACATAATTAGAAGTTCGGGTCATGACAGTTTCTAAGTGGTTTCATCGAAATCCTAGATTTGACTATTCTTATATGTATTCTCATGTAGTGAAGGCCTCATCTATTTGAGTTTTATTCTCTTTGGTTGTTTATTACTCTTGGTTTATCCATCAACTTGACATCAACAATGTTTTTCTGAATGGGGATCTCACTAAGGATGTGTAAATGGTGCAACTTCTTGGTTTTATGAATCAAAAGTTCCCCAACTGTGTCTGCAAACTTAACAAGGCTCCGTATGGCTTGAAACAAGCTCATAAGGCTTGGTTTTCTAAGCTTTGCACTACTCTTTTTGCATATGGATTACATAACTTATCTTCAGATATGTCTATGTTCTATCTCAGATAAGGGGATTCTCTTCGTCTCTCAATGGTTTATGCGGATGATTTATTGGTGACTGGATCTTACTTCTCTCAGGTTACACAACTTATTACTTGGCTTCAATCTCAGTTTGCTTTAAAGAACTTGGAAGAGGTTGAATTTTTTTACAGGGATTCCTTTGGTCTCTATCTCACCCAATGCAAGTACGGTTTGGATTTGCTCTATAGGACAGGTCTTATTGATTCTAAGCTTGTGCTTACTTCCTCTTTTAGCAATCTATTTACTGATCCCTTTCTTTGTCGGAGCACAATTGGGGCCTTATTGTACCTTACATATTCTCGGCCTGATATCATTTTTATTGTTAACAAACTGAGTCAATTTCTTAAAGCCCCTATTAATCTTCATTGGTATGCTTGCAAGCGTGTCCCTTGCTATCGTAAGGGTACTTTCCAACTTGGCTTGATGTTTCGTCCTTCCTCATCTTTGACAGTTAAAGTATCTATTAATTTTGATTGGGCTAGTGATCCTGATGATGGTAAATCTACTAGTCGCACGTGTCTTTTTCTTGGGAAGAATATGATTTCTTGGTCTTCCAAGAAGCAATCTATTGTGGCTCGGTCTAGTACCGAAACTAAATATATGGCTATTGCAATTGGTGTTCTTGAATGCT
The DNA here is from genome assembly GCA_039657325.1 of Stephania cephalantha. Lineage (NCBI taxonomy): Eukaryota > Viridiplantae > Streptophyta > Magnoliopsida > Ranunculales > Menispermaceae > Stephania > Stephania cephalantha. Next base: position 60,322,508 of record CM077567.1, on the reverse strand, counting down.
ATGGAATATCTCTTTACTCAAGTAGCTAGGCTTTTCGTGTGCTACTCGACTTGTTCTTTGGACTCACAAATCTTAGGCTCGGACTCTTGCCTCTAACCCTATCTTTCATACTCGAACAAAGCATATCGAGATTGATGCGCACTTCATTTACGAAAAACTTGCTTCAGGGGTCTTTAGTCTCAATTTTGTTCTTACTGAGTATTAACTTGCTGATGTCTTCACTAGAACTTTGTTTGGGTATCGGTTTAGTTTCTTGACTTCCAAACTGAACTTGGTATCTTCCCCATGGTTCACTTTGAGGGGGCTAATAGTATAGCTAACTCTAGTAAACACTTAGTGTAATGATTCGTGTCCTTAACTTGGTGATTAACATCAATTCAAAATTTAATTAACTTGAGTAAGGCTCGTGGTTAAACCCAACTTGTCTCGATTAGCGTGTGAGTGCGATTGTGGTAATGTATTGTGTTTGATTAGTGTGAGAAATAATTAATGTAACTATATGTGATTATTGTGAATTAATATAAAACCTATAGTTGGAAAATAAATGATAAATAAAATTAATATTATGCCTAGTGTGACACGTGTGAATCGTGAGGGATCACTCGAGGAGACGTGGAAGCAATATGTACGCTCGGATGTATTTATTAGCATATGTGGCAAACGAATAGGTCGTAAAATATATAGGTATATATATATATATATTTATATATGTTGATATATAAACATATATTAGTTGGAAATAAAATAATTGAAAAGTTATGGGCTGCCTAATAAAGTGTCTGGATCAAGGAAGACGCACGTGGGTCGTGTAGTAGCGTGCATGCCCAAGTGTACTCGTTGATGCACACGACGAGATTATATATGCATGAATATATGCATATATATGTAATATATATATATATATATATATTGTATGTATAAATATATATATTCAAAATAATAAATAAATTGGTGAGCATCGAGTAACATGCGAGGTCGAGGGTCACACGTGTGGGATGTACAATAATTTCCACGTGCGAGGGTGGTTTTTGACATGAGTGGTGAATTTATAAATGAGAAAATACATAGGTATGTATATTTTTATATAATTGATATATAAATATATAAATAACTTATAGTTTGATTTAAGTTGTTTAAATCAGTGGATTCACCTTGATATATGCATAGTGTGAGCATCGATGAGAGGAATGGTGTTGCTCATGCCTCGAGATGCATGCAATCCCATCTCAAGAAAAATCAAGGGTGCAAGTGTATGAATGTGTTAAACTTGGTGTCACCTTGAGGATTGTTCCCTTAACCTCATATTCATTGGATTATTCTCAAGATTCGTGTGTACAAATCTCAAGGAATCTTTATATTTAAACTTTTGTTCATTAGATCGGCCTCGAGATTTGTGTATGCGAATCTTAAGGAAATTTCATGTATATATATCTCCAAAACCCATAGAACTGCCTCACTATTGTATCGATTTAGAGACTGAGAGAGATAAGAAATCCAATCAGTTGGAGAGAAAGAGGGAGCTCGAGGCTGAGGCAGGGAAATGGAGAGGCGATGGAGACGAAATCGAAGGTGAGGTTAAGGTTCTTGTTGTTCATTGTTGTTGCTGTCCTTGTTTTCGTTGTTGTCGATGGTTGTTGTTGATGTTGCTTCCAACGGTGAAGATGGGAGTTAGAGGGGAGGGGTACTCAGTTGTTCGAGGAAGGAGATGACCGGGGGGGTCATCTCCCCTCCTTAGAGTGCTCTAGGGTTGGGCCTAACCCAACCCCATTGAGTCTGTAAAAAAAGAAAAAAAAAAGATGAACTGGTTTTGTTGCAACAGAGGACGAGAGGAGGAAGAAGGGGGTTTGTTCCCCTGAACCGAGGCTTGAACTAGTCCGCTTTAGGGGCCAAACCCCTATTCTCAAATAAAAAAAGAAAAATGCTGGAATTTTGTAAAAATTATAGAAAATTGATACAAAAATTAGGAAAAAATATATTTGCAAACAAAATAAAAAGAAATTGAATATTTCTATAAAAAGTGAAAAATTTGGGAGTCTTTCGAGACTTTATATCGAGGTTTGACCTCGAAAAATGTCAAATGGCCGTATCGACCTAAAAATTAGCAAATTGGTTTCGAATTTAATTGAGATAAATTTAGAGGTTCTAAATATGGGGTATTATACATGTAATGACCTCGGATGGTTTGCAATAGGTTTGTGAATACCAGGAAAGGTCGTCTGACTTGAAAAGTTAGGAAATTGGTAATGTAACCTAATGGATGTATGTATGGATTCATTTAATTATCAACTTTGCCTGGCTATGTAGTACATTTTGGTTCATATAATTTATGGATCGGGAATGAAGAGTTGCGTACTGTGATGAAAAGCATTTGATTTAAAAATCTTATTAAATGGGCGTGTAGTACTTGGTGATATCTGAAGCTATATTAATGACGATATATCGTGTGTGTAAACCCGAGATTGACAGTTTTGGTGGAATAGGGTTAGGGGTGGCACCCTAGACTATTTGTAAATCCAAACTCGATAGATTGGTGGCACAACTATATTTTAAATTCGGGGTTTTTGACAGAGCTATTGGAACGAGTATGCAACTAAAGGAACAATACTTTGCTAGAGTGTTGATTTAGTTCAGTTGGTATACTTGGGGAATAGTGGATTTGACCCTCGTTTAGATAATGAAAATGAAAACGTCACAATATCACATGCCATAGAAACTATTACATGCTGCTAATGTATTGTTTAAAGGAATTTCAATATCCTATTTAAATATGCTGTTGGTCCATATTACTATTACATTTCTCTTTGATTATTATATGAATTGTTGATAGTTCTTTGAATCTGTACTTACTGAGCAAGTTGGAGCGCTCACCTCAATTAATATTTCAGGAATATCGATAAGCGCTACAACTATTGGATATAGAAGGTTTAGGAGTCTTGATCTTCTCTTCGATATAATGATTATTTCCTTGACTTATATATTTGTAGTGAATTATAGTTTTGTAATATCACAAGGGATGGGAGGTTTTGTATAACAATGGTTTATTTCAATTGGATTTGGTTTTGTATATCGTGTTTAATATTATGAAAAAAAGTTTTTAATTTTCGCTACATTTATAATATATTTTATCATTGATAGTCAATATACAATTGTGTTTATCAGGTGTCAATGGTGAGGCTGGTGGCTCTAGTTAAGTCTGGCTGGTTAACTGAGGCTTAATTGGGGTTTCGGGCTTAAAGATTCCTTAATTAGGTTAAGGGTTTTTACAGTTGGTATCAGAGCCTAAGTTTTATTATTTTCGAATGAGTTTCAAAATAGGAAATAACTTCGATACAGTTTGGTTTAAATCTTAAGCTTCTTGGCTTTGACAAGCCTTAAGACTATAACCTAAGTTTACTAACTCTAAGAGTTGTCTCAGGTTACGAAGAAGTTTAGGACATAATAAACAGTTTTATCATGATTTTTGGAAGGTAACCAAAAGATAAAAGACCGAGTTATGTTATTTACTATGTTTTATTATATCTACGTGGTAGATATCAGAGTTATATCTTTCCTAAATGTTAATAAGTTGGTTGAAATCCATCGATTTCTCACAATATGAGAATGCATTGAAGGTAAGAGCTCAAGAGGGTCTTAACCTCAAGAAATGTGAAAAAGAAAGATATAAGAAAAACTCAAAAAGATGAAACTAAATTTATTCTCCTATCAAATCTCTTCCATGGTCTTTGTTCACATTGATATTATTAGACAAATAATAGTCAGTGAAGAGGTATTTATTAGATCCAGACCTTGAGATATGCATTAGTAGAATTGAATTTATGAAACAATGGAATACTGAATGACTTTTGGTGGAACTCAAATATGGTTGACCATTTTGAGATGTGATTTAATACTAATACTGAGACTAGTTGAGAAATAATAAAAATTATTCAGTAAATAAATTAGTGTTTAATAATAAGAGCCTATTAATTTGAGGTTAGAAAAACCACTAATGTATTTATACTTCATAGCTGGTTATGAAGTAGAAATTCTAGATATGGTGTTAATTCATATTGGAGTGACAAACCATTTGTTGGAAAATGAAAGCTAAAGTTGAGAATTCAAAACTGGTAAAGTTTAAATATAAATCAATTTAGAACATAGCAGTGAGTTGGTAAGATATCCTCGTCTGATCTTTAAGACTGGTATAATCTAAGTTGGAGAGAATGAGTGGTCAATGAAATATAAAGATTTGAGGAGTTCAAAGAATAATATACAGTTATGAGAATGAATAATCATTGCCCATGATTGACAACTCATTCTGATAATAAGACAAAACTAGATGTCCTCAATAGTTAGCTGAGATATGGTTGTCATCGTAATATGATCAGAGTTAAGGATATGTAAAGATGATCTTAGATGATTGCTGAATCATTTAAAGTGGATGGTGAAAACCATTAGAACTTGCTAAAGATTTCCCCATGTTTGTGAATGAAGGGCATAGAATTTTCGAAACCTTATCTTTGTTAAGTTGTTATCGTGATATCGATGACAAAATGGAATCTTTGAAGACTTAGAAGATGCACCAACATCATCGTAGGGAGTATGAATCGTTACAGTTAATTGGTTCATGCCAAATTTTTGCAAGTGTAAGTACTAAGTTTCAAAAATAAACTACTTGTATAAGTGTTGAATATCAACTACAAATCGACAGATTTGACTGGGATTGAGACCATTTGGGATTGTCTTATATTCAACACGAAGAAAAATGAGTAATGTAATCTTGAAATAACTGAATAGTACAAACGATTGATCCAATGATCTTTAGTATCGTTGTGTAATTTATTCAGTTAACTCAAGTATGAGGGTTGGTATAAGTTAAAATTAGATACAAGGAAGCCTTGGAGGGAAGTTGAAGCGTGGTTTGACTACAATGTTTGCTTGATCGTACCTGAACTGTAGAAGAAGTAAGAGGTTCATTCTAAGACTTCTTATTCAAGTACGAATGTGTGTTGACACAATAAAGCAAAATTGTAACTTATACTTCTATCTATATATATAGTTTAAGACATTTGAGAAGAAACATTAGGGATTGATAATCTTGATATAATTATTTTGATAATTGTACCAAATACGGAAAGACATCACTTATAAAACAAGCGGATGATAAGGGATTTCAAACAATATGAGTTTGAAATACAGATGTATTCAAGAGAAAAGTTTTATTGAAAGTCTTTTAGAAGAATCATTAAAAGACAACTTGGAAATATAAAAAAACCATTAGATTGGTGTAAGGTTAAAGTAGTGAATTTCAAACTGTGAAAGTTTGAAAAAAATGTAATTATCAGGGTGAAAGAAATGGAAGGTGAGATAGATAATCTGAATTTCTTAAATGTTAGAAACTCACCTTGAAACATCACTCATTAAAGGCGATTGTGTTAATAATATCTTGAATCAGAAAAGAAAAGTTGCTTAGTAGTATCTCTTAAGTGAGATGTGAAATGGTGATCCCTGTAAATCCTACGCAGGCACATCATCAGCTGAGTTGTCTTGATTGGTAATTACTAGTCTATTCTTTGGAGCTCAGATTGGAGCTGAGCTAATGATGATTGATCGAATTGTGAGTTATTGGAGAAACGGATTGAGATTAACTAGTAAAGTTTTCACTACTAGTTGTTAGTATGTTGTATGATAATCTTGGATCAAAACATTAAGTATGTAAATAAAGTTCTTGGAACTTGAAAAAAAAGAGGCAAGAATTTTATGATAATTTCATAGATTCTTAAAAATATTCATTCAAACAAAATTCAAAATCATTGTGATAAGAATGAGTTATTGGTGACCTGGAATGAAAGTTGACAACGTCAATTTTATAAGGAAATATGGGATATATCAGCAAGTGGAAGCTGAGTGTTATTAACCCGGAGGGTTATATTATTCTTGCTCTATATGAATGAAAAATTCATGCTCAGAAATTTATGAAGAATTAACCTAATTTGTATTAACAACTGAAGGTTGTTGATGTTGTAGTTGTAGGACTGATAAAGTTTGCAAATTTTTTGCCAGTATTGTGGTTAAAATCCTTGTGGAAGAGTGAGCGAGATATATGTGAAGAAAGAGTTGAGAGTTTATGGAGAACCACGATTATTATTTCTGTGAAGAACCAGAAGTATGCTTCCCAGTGGGGAAGAGATGTAAAATAGCTGGGAGGGACCTTTTTCAATCTTAAGACAATAGATCTGCAACTAATCATAGTTCTAGAGAATGTAATTTTCGAGCTTGTGAGTTGGAATATGGTTGTTACTGGAAGAAATATTTTACTGTATGAGTTCTCTGGTATTGGTATTATCAGGCTATAAATATAAAGGTATTTCTCTTAAAAGTTAACATGCTTAACTTCATCATCAATTGGTGTAAGACAAAAAGTAAATATACAAATTATTAACGCCTGAGTAATTTAGAACTACACAGAAAGGTGTTAACAAACTATTAGTATGCGACTACAACTTTTTTGAATGGGAAGATTATGTTGACAAGCATTAGAGGATGTTGAAATTTTCAAAAGATGTATTTATTCTTTTGAACTTCTCATATATGAAAGGATAATTTAAATTTGGAAATTTTAAGGTTAAGGAAAGTTTGAAAATGATAATGTACAATACCTTCCATGTCTTTATGTTATAAAAGATAGATCAGTTTGTATCCAGTGTTGACAAGAACGAAGTTGATAGAGAGGAAAATTTATTAATCAAGGAATTAATTTGGGAAATATGAAAATAACTACCCTATATCTTCGAAGTTATAGTTAGTTGATAGACTTTAATTTCGAGGACGGAATTCCTTAAGTTTGGGAGAATGTAATGATTCGTGTCCTTAACTTGGTGATTAACGTCAATCTAAAATTTAATTAACCTGAGATAGACTCGTGGTTGAGCTCGACTTGTCTCGATTAGCGTATGAGTGCGATTGTGGTGATGTATTGTGTTTGATTGGTGTGAGAAATAATTAATGTAACTATAGGGGATTAATGCGAATTAATATAAAACCTTTAGTTAGAAAATAAATGATAAATAAAATTAACGATACGCCTAGTGTGACACATGTGAATCGTGGGGGATCACACGGGGAGATGCAGAAATGATGTGTACGCTCAGATGTATTTATTGGCGTACGTGGCAAACGAATAAGTCGTAAAATATATAGGTGTATATATATTTATATATGTTGATATATAAATATATATAAATAAAACCTATAGTTGGAAATAAAATAATTAAAAAATTATGGGATGCCTAATACCGTATGTGGGTCAAGGATGACGCACATGGGTTGTGAGGTAGCATGCACGCCTGAGTGTACTCGTTGGCACGCACTATGAAATTATAAACATATGAATATATTCGTATATATGTATACATTTATATTATATATATATATATATATATATATATATATTGTATGCATAAATATATATACAAAATAATCAATAAATTGGTGGGCGTCTAATGACACGCGAGATCCAGGGTGACATGCGTAGATTCAATAGTGTGCATGCCTGAGGATGGTAATTGACGTTTGTGATGAATTTATAAATGTGGAAATACATAGGTATATATATTTATATATAATTGATATATATATATATATAACCTATAGTTTAATTTAAGTTGTTCAAATCATTGGATTCACCACGAGATACGCGTAGCGTAAGCAACGAGGAGAGGAATGGTGTTGATCGTTGTATGTTGGAGAATTTGTTCATGCATCGAGATGCGCACAAACCCATCTCAAGAGCAATTAAATGTGCAAGTGTATGAATGTGTTAAACTTGGTGTCACCTTGAGGATTGTTACCTTCACATCAAATTCATTGGATCATTCTCGAGATTTGAACATTTGCGTGTACGAATCTCGAAGAATCTTTATATTTAAAGTTATATTTCTTAGATCAGCCTCAAGATTTGCATGTCCGAATCTCGAGAAAAATTCCAAAACCCACAAAGCCGCCTCATTATTGTATCGATATCGAGGCCGAGCGAGAGAGAAGAAATCAAATCAGTTGGAGAGAAAAAAGGGAAATCGAGACTGAGGCGAGGAAATGGAAAGGCGATGGAGACGAAATCAAAGGTGAGGTTAAGGTTGTTGTTGTTATCATTGTTGTTGATGGTTGTCCGAGGAAGGAGATGACCTAGGAGGGGGGTCATCTCCCCTCCTAAAAATGCCTTGGGGGTTGGGCCCTAACCAAACCAGAGTAAGTCGATAAAAAAAGAAAAAAAAATATGAACTGGTTTTGTTGCAACTGAGGACGAGAGGCGTTGCCCCCCGATCGGCCTGAACCAAGTCTCAGTTCAGGGGCCAAACTCCTATTCTCAAATAAAAAAAATGAAAAATGCTAGAATTTAGTAAAAATTCTAGAAAATTGATACAAAATAAATAAAAAATAAATTTGTGAACCAAATAAATAGGAATTGAATATTTCTATAAAAAAATGGATAATTTGGGAGTCTTTCGAGACTTTATACTGAGGTTTTACCTCTAAAAATGTGAATAGGTTGAATCGACCTAAAAACTTGCAAATTGGTTCCAGATTCAATTGGGATCAATTTAGAGATTCTAAATATGATGTATTATATGTGTATGACCTCGGATGGTTTGTGTGACAGCCCCAGTTCCACAACCCAAACTGGGCCCCGCCCGGCCTAAACTTATGTGGACTCCGAGTCAATCCTCGCGACGTCAACGCAAGTCTAGTCAGCCTTCCTAACCATTTTTCATTAAAAGGTAGCAAAATCTAACATTTATAGTGAGTTATTCAAATTTGTAAGTTATCAAAGTTTATGCGGAAGTGATTTCAACTTAAACAAATCTAAACAACTCTACACAAATCAGTCAGGACAACCTAGAATGTGGAAACGCATCACACAGTTAACATGTATAACAAACAGAGGAAAGAGAAATTATATCATATACATGTCCTAGATTATCTCACAAACCCATATACCCCATGTGATAAAAACAATATACATAAGTAATACAAAACCTACAAAAATATGAGAGGGAAGGCCGCTCCAAAGTCCTCACAGTAGATCTCCTAGTACCGGCCCCTTTCCCTTACTCGATTATGAATCTGCACTCAGTTAAACACAAGAATAACGAGCCTAGGTAAGTAACGCGAGTAAGTAACGCGAGTAAGATACTAAACAACATCTCGAAATAAATAAATCAGTTTATATTCATGCAAATAGAAAGAAAGGTATAAGGATACATGAATAAATAAAAAAACAGTAAATAAATCAAAAGCAATTGATACATGAGTGTCCAAGGATACAAATAGAGAGGTGCAAGTAGTCCCAACCAACAGGTCGTTAAGTCTTGGCAAACCATCAAGACTCGGGTTCTAGGACTTGGTACACTCACAAGCCCTAAACCCACGAGGTAGTGAGATTTCCTGGGACAACCACGCTAAGAACTCACACCCCGTCAAGAATCAGTATCCAGTGCAGTGCATCCCGAGGTCATGACTATGGTATATTACCTCAACCAGCCACTCCTTCCATGGATCACTGTTGACTCACTTGCCCCTCTGACAACTCAATTAGAATAGAATTCCAAGGATAGATAACAAAGCAATGAACAAAAATATTCAACAGCTTAAAATGAAATACCGTGCATTTCCTAGTTGGTTTACTTACAAATCACAAAGCTTGTTCCAAGCCTATTAGGCCTCCCAACACTCTGAAACGCATATTTGACTCCCGTAGCTCTTCTTAGGTTCCTGACATCATGTTATAGGTTTTTGAGTATGTTGGGACCTTTACTTAGGGTATTATAATTGTTTATAGTATTTAAGGAACTTTCAAAAACTGCAGATTTTTGTATTGTCAGGTCAATTAGCGCGCTAATTCTGACATTAGTGCTCTAATCTCAAAATTAGCACGCTAGATTTCCTACTTAGTGCGCTATGTGTAGCAGAACCCGAATTCTGCATTTCGAATTTTGAGTTTTCTCTATACATAGGCCATGTTGATGCCTTGGGGACCGTCATACACACAACTAGAGATCCCTAACATCAACCACAACACAAAACAACAACCCACAACATCAAATTCGTGAATTTATTAATTGACCAAGCTATGCTAATGGAGTTACCTAGCTTGATGTTCTTCATAAACCCACTGATTTCTCTAAGCCAACTCACTGATCTTCTTCTCTTCTCTTGATCACTCCATCAGTTGTCTCTCTCTCTCTCTCTTTCTCCTTTTGAAATCGATGAGATGAGAAACTTAGGTGTTATGGTAAGTTTTGATTTTTTTATATGTAAATGGATATGGTTGACCACCTTCACACAATTATCCCACAAGTCATGCTTAAGTGACACTAATAATTACACCTCTTGTCTCTAGATTACATCAATGCGTGTCTCGATGCACATCTTGTGGCCATTTGATTTATTTCACTGCCCACTAATTGTACATCAAACATGACCAAATTGAAGCTACTATAAAACTATAGTTAGCTCAAATCAAACTTACCCTATAAGCCGCTACCTCGGTTCCACGTCGACACACAACTTGAGGTATGTCTCTGCTAATCTCGACACCGATATGCCCCGCGTGTACCTTACTTGCACATTTATGAAATTAATTAGTTTAAATTGTTCAATCTTTTGTATAATAAATAATACAAGCATCAAACAAAAATAGCATACCTTGGTGTCGACTCACGAGATTTGGACATGCGTATCATGACAAAATGGGTCCCACGTACTACCCTGAAATGACACGTGGCACGAGTTAGATTTTAGGGTCGTTACAGTCTTCCCAACTAATTAGAATCTTGTCCTCGAAATTGAAACAAATCACTAGGGAAGAACTTACTGAAACTCAGAAGAGGTAGGGAAAGTACTTGCGCATGTATAACTCGAGCTCCCACGTTAGCTCCTCGTCTCCGTAATGCTGCCATTTGACAATGACTAGATTGGAATTTCTTTGTTTCTAAGAGTATTCACCTTATGGTGCAGAATCTGAATAGGTTGCTCATCATAAGTAATGTCCTCCCTTAAGTCTATCTGGCTCAAATCCACTATCGGCCATCTGCCCTCTCTCGACCTATCCAGTCGAAGCATAGAAACATGAAATAGAGGGTGGATCCCAGACAACTGAGGTGGCAACTCTAACTTGTAAGCAACCTTGCCTATTTATTTCTTCACTCTGAACGGACCAATGAACCTCGGCGCCAACTTTCCTCTAATCCCAAACCTCTTGTGATCTTTTATCGGTGAAACTTTCAGATACACATAATTCTCGACATCATACTCTAACTCGCCATGATACATGTCATAATACTTTTTTTGCCTCTCCTGCGTTCCATTCAACCTCAATCTAATCAGTCGTATCTTCTCTGTGTGATTTACTACAATCTCAGGCCCAATAACTGTCATATCCTAAGGCTCCGCCCAATAAGATGAAGATCTGCACGGTCTACCGTAGAGTGCCTTAAACGGTGCCATACTAATACTGGCCTGATATATGTTATTGTAGGTGAACTCGCACAAATGAAGATACTCTTCCTATGATCCATCGTACTCTAACACACACACATCCGCAACATATCCTCGAGAATTTGAATTAATATCTCTGACTGTCCGTTTGTCTGTGGATGATAGGTCTGTTCTGAGGTCCAACTGCGTGCCGAGTTGTGCCTGCATGCTCTACCAAATCTGAGATGTAAACTGTGACCCCTATGAGAGACACAATCGATCATGGAACGCCATGTAGTCAAACAATCTCTCGCTCGTACAAACTTGCCAACTTATCCACCCAATGTGTGGTAGAGATCGGTAAGAAGTGTGCAGACTTCGTCAACCTGTTCACAATCATCCAGATACTATCATGTCTGCGCTGAGATCGAGGTAGGCCATTCTATTGAAATATGCTCCCACTTCCACCGAGGAACTGGAAGTGGCTGTAATAACCCACCGGGCCTCTGATGCTCCGCCTTAACTAGCTGGCATACCTCACACGCTCGAACGTAATCAGAAACATCGATCTTCATGCATGGCCACTAAAAAAAATGACGCATATCAGCATACATCTTGGTCCGGCCCAGATGAACCGTAAAACGTGAGCGATGAGCTTCATCAAGTATCTCATCACGTAACTCAGCCAGTGATGGAATCCATAGTCGACCTCTAAAATCTTAGGCATGAGTTTGTCGACTGACTCCAATCCAGATGATTCGGACTCTGAGCAAACTCCAAGAACCTCTGGTACTGCTCATCTGCTTGTTGACCCTCTATTACACTCCGAATCGACACTGTTTGAGTCCTCATCTGCCCACAAATCAACACTCTGGTACTAGTCGGAATATCAACATAATACATCGACTCAAATGCCTCAAGTAAACCATACTTATGTGTCATGTGGCAAGTAATAATCTTTGAGTTTGACCCTCTGCTGCTCAATATGTCTGCAACAACTTTGGCCTTCCCCTAGTGATACTCTAGCGAGAAGTCATAGTCCTTGAGAAACTCAAGCCGACGTCTCTGCTACATGTTCAACTCTTTTTGAGTGAAGAGATAATTAAAAATCTTGTGGTCAGTTAACAACACAAACTTATCCCTATAGATATAATGACGCTAAATCTTCAATGCAAAGACCACTGCTGCTAACTCCAAGTCTTGGGTAGGGTAGTTTTTCTCATGAATCTTTAGCTGACAAGACGCATAGGCAATCACTCTACCGCCCTGCATCAAAACACAACCTAAACCAACCTTAGAAGCATTGGTGTTCACCTCAAAACCCTTCCCTGACTCAGGTAGTGCCAAAACTGGTGCGGTAGTCAATTTTTCCTTTAAAGTCCTGAAGGCATGTTCACAACTGTCATTCTACTGAAAACTCATATCCTTCTTCGTCAATTGCATCATTGGTGCCACAATCTTTGAGAAATCTTGAACAAAATGCCAATAATAGTGTGCCAAACCCAAGAAACTGCGAAAATCTGTCAATGACCGCGGTGTAGGCCAATCTATTACATCTCTAACCTTAGCGGGGTCCACTGACACTCAGCTAGCTCCGACGACTTGTCTAAGAAATACGACCTCCGTAAGCCAAAACTCACACTTACTGAACTTTGAATACAATATGTGTGCCCTCAAAGTCTGCAAAATCATCTTGAGGTGTTCCTTATGATCCTCACGGGTCTTAGAGTATATAAGGATGTCGTCGATAAACACAATGAAAAACTTATCCAAATACTCTCTCAACACTCGATGCATGAGATCCATGAACATCGCCGGGGCATTAGTCTACCCAAAAGACATGACTGTAAACTGGTAATGCCTGTATCTTGTGCGAAAATCAGTTTTCTCACTGTCCTCTCCTCTAATTCTTAGCTGATGGTGCACAGATCTCAAATCAATCTTTGAGAACCACTTTGCTCCCGTCTGCTAGTCGAAAAAATCGTGAATGCGAGGAAGTGGATACTTGTTCTTCACTATCACACTGTTGAGCTATCTGTACTCAATGCATAATCTCAGGCTGCCATCTTTCTTCTTGAAAAAAAGAAGAAGACGGCGCACCCCATGGTGACATGCTCGGGTGGATGAACCCTAACTCTAACAATTCATCAAGCTGTCCTCTCAGCTCCTCTAGCTCATTCAAAGCCATCCGGTACGACGGAATATATATAGGTTTGGTCCTCGGGACCAAATCAATGATGAAGTTAATCTCCCTAGGCAGTGGTAATCCTGGGAGCTTTAGGAAAAACATTTGAGAACTCGCACACGACAGGTACCTCCTCCAACCTAATATCGACCTTCTCCGTCGTACTCAAAACACTAGCGAATGTCTCAACATCTACGCTAGAAGCTACTTTGCCTCTGGTAATTGGTAAACTATATGAAGTCTTCTGAAAACTAAACTCGGGATGTCCGAGAATTTGAAATGTAATTCTCTTGCTGAAATAATGGATTTGTGTATGATGAGCACTCAACCAATCCATACCCTTTATCTCTAACGAACAATAAACACACAACAAGTTTGGGTATATCTTGTCCCCATCAGCTGTGATAAGGATCAAGGGTATCTCTAGTCTAATGGGTCTCAAACCCAACTCATCAACCTTGCGACTGGAAATAAAAGATACCATAGAACCAAAATTTAACATAGTGTACATAAAATGACTGCAAATGTAAATCATACCCACAATCAAGTTACGAGTAGCAGCCGAATCTGGCGCGACAATAGCATGAACCTGCTCCTGGTTCTGCTGTTGCTGCCCTTTACTCAATCATGGACATGTACTGACAAAGTGACCTGGTTGTCTACACTCCATACAAGTACGCTGAGATCCCGGTCCATATGGAACACTCTGTCCCCGTCTTTGTACCTAACTGAAATTAGGACCCTGTCCATACCTTTGCCCCTGACCACTACTCTGCCCCTGCCACTACCACTTCCCTCAGCCCTCTGATACTGCTGTCGCTAAGGACTTGACTGTGTAGACTGTTGTTGTGTGCTGGGATAATTTTATAAAGGAGCAGATGGTATTGTCGCAGTACGTTCTGTAATAGGTGGAGATGCAACAAATCCCACAATCTGAGCTCGATCTTTAGACCTCTACTATCGAGGTCTCTTCCTCATCTCATCACCTCTTGGTCTGACATCTGATGGTGATGGTGGTGGAGCTGCGACCACTGCAGCAGTACACATGCTTAAAAAGATCTCACTAGCCAAACTTCTCTCGTAGGCTTCCTGTAAAGCTCCTAGAGCTGTGGTCACCACCATAGTCCGGATCTCACTTAGCAAGCTATGCATGAAACAGTAGGCCTAGTCAGCATCTGTATCAATTATGCCCCCGACATAGTACATTAACTACAAGTATCGGCCCATATACTACATCACTGTCTCGTCGGTAGCTTGCTGAATATTCTGAAACTCGGTCCTTTTCATGTTCCTGACCGAAGGAGGGAAATACTATTGGTTGAATCTTTCCTTGAACTCAGCCCAGTCCTTGGGCTTCCTCTTAGTAGCCACCATACTACGCCACCACACATCAGCCTCTCCGAAAAACGAAGCTGATGAGATGCTCGGCCTCATATGATCTGCTGTAGCCAAGACATTGTGGATCTTCTCGTGACTCCTCATAAACTTCTCTGCAGCTCTGAGATCTATACCATTGTGAAACTTCTCTGGGTGATGTCTCTGAAACTTGCGAGACTGCCTTGCCTCAGCCGTCGCTCGAATACTCGCATCAGTGGGCGTGCTCAGCGTATCTTCTGTCGATGTATCAGGCGTAGGTGGTACACTCTCAACTTGAACCTGAACCCCCTAATCAATCACAGGTCTAGTCGGCGCTGCAGAGTCATAATAGTGGCCTGCACTATTGGTGCACTCCCACTCTAAGTGACTGGTGCTATAGATGTAGAAGGTGATGGTGTAGCCTGTGCTCTCAATAGTCGGAGAATCTCCTGAAGTTGCTGGCCATGTGAGTTTACCAACTGGGACATCTCATCCAACCTCTCATGAACGTCACATGAACTGCTATCGTTGATCTCTGGCTGATAGGCCATCGCGATCTACAAAGAATGCGATTCATCGATCATGATATAGCTATCGATAGTAATAATATACAACACATCAAATAGCTCATATAGTCCAATTTTAATTTCCCCAACTCTCCTCACTTTCCAATTAAGACTTAAGTAAGGATCACAAGGTTCCACTCTAAGATCCAATCTTGTCCTAACTCTATTATTGATTTCTGTCTTATGCTGGTTGTGGTTTAATCAAGAGTTAATCAAAAGTTAGGCATAAAGCTTTAGGCACTTATCGAAACTGAGGCTTTGATACCAACTATGACGACCTCAGTTCCACAACCCAAACTGGGCCCCGCCCGACCTAAACTTACGTGGACTCCGAGTCAATCCTCGTGACGTCAACGCAAGCCTATTAAGCCTTCTTAACCATTTTTCATTACAAGGCAACATAATTTTACATTTATAGTGAGTTATTCAAATTTGAAAGTTATCAAAGTTTATGCGAATGTGATTTCAACTTAAACAAATCTAAACAACTCTACACGAATCAGTCAGGACAACCTATAGTGTGAAAACCCCGCATAACATAGTCAAGATGTACAACAAACAGAGGAGAGAGAAATAATATCATATACATGTCCTAAAGTATCTCACAAACCCATATACCCCATATGATAAAAAAATATACATAAGTAATACAAAACCTACAAAAATGTGAGAGGGAAGGCCGCTCTAAAGTCCTCACAATAGATCTCCTAGTACTGGCCCCTTTCCCTTACTCAATTGCGGATCTCAGTCAGTTAACACGAGAATAACGAGCCCAAGTAAGTAACGCCAGTAGTATACTAAACAACATCTAAAAATAAATAAATCAGTCTATATTCAAGCAAATAGAAAGAAATGTATAATGACGCATGAATAAATAAAAAGATAGTAAATAAATCGAAGGCAATCGATATATGAGTGTCTAGGGATGCAAACAGAGAGGTGCAAGTAGTCCCGACCAACAGGTCGTTGAGTTTTGGCAAACCATTAAGACTCAGGTTTTAGGATTTGGTACGATCATAAGCCCTAAACCCACGAGGTAGTGAGACTTCTTGGGACAACCACGCTAAGAACTCACACCCCATCAAGAATCAGTATCCAGTGCAGTGCATCCCGAGGTCATGACTCTGGTATGTTACCTCAGCCAGCCACTCCTTCCAAGGATCACCGTTGACTCACTTGCCCTCGGCTAACTCAATTAGAATATAATTCCAAGGATAGATAACAAAGCATCGAACAACAATATTCAATAGCTTAAAATGAAATACCGTGCATTTCCTAGCTGCTTTACTTATAGATCACAAAGCTTGTTCCTAGCCTATCCGGCCTCTCGACACTTTGAAACGCGTATTTGACTTCTTGTAGCTCTTCCTTAGGTTCCTGACATCATGTTATAGGTTTTTGAGTGTGTTGGGACCTTTACTTATGATATTATACTTGTTTATAATATTTATGGAACTTTTGAAAATTGCATATTTTTGTACTCTCAGGACAATTAGCGCGCTACCACGAATATCTAGCGCGCTAATTTTTGACATTAGCGTGCTAATTTCAACATTAGAGCGCTACCTCGAATATCTAGCGCGCTAGATTTCCTACCTAGATCGCTATGTGCGTCAGAACCTAGAATTCTGCATTTCGATTCTGAGTTTTCTCTACACATAGGTCATGTTGATGCCTTGAGGACCCTCATACACACTACTAGAGGTCCCTAACATAAACCACAACACAAAATAACAACCCACAACATCAAATTCGTGAATTCATTGAATTGACCAAGCTATGTTAATGGAGTTACTTAGCTTGATGTTCTTTACCAACCCATTGATTTCTCCAAGCCAACTTGTTGATCTTCTTCTCTTCTCTTGATCAATCCAGCAGTTCTCTCTCTCTCTCTCCTATTGAAATCGATAAAATGAGAAACTTAGGTGTTAAGTTTTGATTTTTTTTTGTTTTATATGTAAATGGATATGGTTGAACCTAAACCACACATCCATTTCAAATACGTATCCCGAGACATGTCTAGTGGGCCACCTTCACATAATTATCCCTCAAGTCATGCTTAAGTGACACCAATAATTACACCTCTTGTCTCTAGAGTACATTAATGGGTGTCTCGATGCACATCTTATGGCCATTTGATTTATTTCACTAACTTAGGCCTACTAATTATACATCAAACATGACCACATTAAAGCTACTATAAAACCATAGTTAGCTCAAATTAAACTTACCTATAAGCTGCTACCTCGGTCCCATGTCGAAAATTAACTCGAGGTATGTCTTTACTCATCTCGACACTGATATGCCCCGTGTGTACCTTACTCACACATTTATGAGATTAATTAGTTTAAATTGTTCAATCTTTTGTATAATAAATAATATAAGCATCAAACAAAAATAGCATACCTCGGTGTCGACTCCCGAGATTTGGACATGCGTATCACGAAAAATTGGGTCCCACGCACGACCCTGAAATGACAAATGGCATGAGTAAGATTTTAGGGTCGTTATAGTTTCTGATCGGTTTGCGAATACCGAGAAAAAGTCACGTGACTCGAAAAGTTAGGAAATTGGAAACATAACCTAACAGATGTAAGTATGAATTCGTTTAGTTATCAACTTTGCCTAGCTATGTAGTATATTTTAGTTCATATAATTTATGGACTGGGAGTGGAGAGCTGTGTATTGTTACAAAAAGTATTTGATTTAAAATCTTGTTAAGTAGATGTGTTGTACTTGGTGATATATGAGGGTATACTAATGGCGATATATCGTGTGTGTAAACCCGAGATCAAGAATGTTGATGGAATAGGGTTAGGGGTAGCACCCTAGACTATTTGTAAATCCGAAATCGATAGATTGGTGGCACGGCTATACCTTAAATTCAGGTGGTTTTGACTGAGCTATTGGAATGAGTATGCAACCGAAAGAATAATACTTTACCAGAGTATTGATTCAGTTCAGCAGGTATACTTGGGGAATAGTGGATTCGACCCTCGTTTTGATAAATGAAAATGAAAACGTCACAGTATCACGTGCCATAGAAACTATTGAATTTGCATGCTGCTTATGTATTGTTTATAGGAATTTCAATATCCTGTTCAAATATGTTGTTGGTTCATATTGCTATTGCATTTCTCTTTGATTATTATATGGATTGTTGATAGTTCTGTAAATTCATACTTGCTGAGCAAGTTGGAGCGTTCACCCCAATTAATATGTCAGGAATATCGACGAGCTTTACAACTAGTAGACAGAGAAAGTTTAGGAGTCTTGAACTTATCTTCGATGTAATGATTCTTTCATTGTCTTATATATTTATATTGAATTATAATTTTGTAACATCACAATGGATGGATGGTTCTGCATAGCTGAGGTTTATTTCGGTTGGATTTGATTTTGTATATTGTGTTTAATATCGCAAAAAAAATGTTTTTAATTTTCAATGCATTTATAATATGTTTTATCGTTGATATTCGATATACAATTGTGTTTATTATGTGTAAATGGTAAGAGTGCTGGCTCTAGTTAAGTCTGGCTGGTGTAACGAGGCTTAATTAGGGTTTCAGGGCTAACGATCCCTTAGTTAGGGCAGTGGTCGTTACACTTAGACCATGGTTAAGTACTGTGATCAGAAGTTAGTTAGTTCAGCTTATCAGGATAACATGTTAATTTAGTTATCTCAATTATCTGTGCACACGAGACTTGCATGTCTTCTACGTCAAGTCTACTCTATAAATATTTGTGTATCCTCAATGTAGCAGTGTTGAAGATCATCAATAAAATCCTCTTTGCTTTGCTTTTCTTTTCTGTGTGAGGCAGAGGTCTGCGAGAGATATGTGAATCTCTCTCTCTCTATTATTTTTTCAATCAATCTGATTTAGATAGCATTGTCACTCATCATGCCTAAAAAACAGATGAGTAAGGTTCCCTATTATCAAGACAAAGGAAATGATAAAAGAGCTAATCATGCTTCAAAAATAGATAAGAAAGGTGCCCTATATCAAGGTGAAGGAAAAGATAAGGATATCGTACAAAAGATTGTGAACTTGTTAGAAAGAAAATTAGAAGATAAGCGGGCTAGCCCAAGGTTAAATTACTCATCTGAGGAGCATTTCTTAGAAACATGGTTGGAAGAGTACATTACGTACTTTACTGGTGGTTGAGGGAGATGAGTGCAAGGGGAGAAGAGTATGTGGTTTGGATAAGCATGATAAAATATGTTTCATGTAAGAAAATTTTTAAAGTTTTTTATTTTATTTTTGTTGGGGTTGCATAATATCTAACAATGATAAGCTTCAGTGGGCAGTGATTGGTAACATATATATTTCTGCTACGTATATGCCTTTGCCACATAGTGGGAGTCCTCGATATATTTTTTATTTAAATTCCTTGATATTATTAAATGTTAGCATGCACACATCTCATGTGGCGCTAACATTTTCCTTTATTTATTTCAACGAGAAAAGTTATTTCTTGTATCAATTCTTTTTTTTCTTCCGAACCATTCGGTATTCAAACTATCCCACTACTCAAAGTCTGCTCTGAATTGCATAACGTAAAGGTGCGAGGAGCTCCCAATGTTGGTGTATATTGTTCCCAAACTCAAACTCCCGAGTCACAAGTATTTAACTTACAACAATTCGGCTCTAGTTAGGTCAACCAAATGTTGGTTTTCTTGTCCCAATTCAATCGTGTAATAAACGATAATGCCTTGTCCCAGTATGCCACCCTATTTACAACAACAACAACAACATAGCCTCAGTCCCAAATTAATTGGGGTCGGCTACATGGATCAAAATTTTCCATTATGTTCGATTAAGTGCAATTGATGGTAAGCTTCCAAACCATTCAAATCCCTCCTAATTAATGCATCCCATGTTAACTTTGGTCTACCCCTACCTCGTCGAATTTCTACAGTTTCTATTGAATCAAGTTTTCTAGTGGGGGCATTTGTAGGCCATCTTTGCAAGTGACCAAACCACCGCAACCGCCATTCCCTAATCTTTGTATCAATTGATGTTACTCCTAATTGTCTTTAAATTTCTATATTTCTTATTCTATCTTTATGAGTTTTGCCACACATCCACCTAAGCATCCTCATTTCTGCTACGTTCATTTTATGTAATTGTTGTTACTTTACCGCCCAGAATTCACTACCATAGAGCATAGCTAGCCTAATTGCGGTCCTATAAAATTTTCCTTTTAATTTAGTAGGAATATTTTGACCACAAATCACCCCTGTTGCACTCCTCCATTTCTTCCATCTAGCTTGAATTCTATGCGTGACAACATTCTTAATATTACCATCATTTTGTATGATTGATCCTAGGTATCTAAAGTGGTTCACCTTAAGAACTTCTACGTTCCCTAATTTTACCTTTTCATCATCTCGATGTCTAGTTTTTCTAAACTCGCAATGCTTGTATTCACTTTTTGTCCTACGCAATTTAAAGCCTTTAGATTCTAATGTATTCCTCCAGAGTTCTAGTTTCCTATTCACTCCATCTTTTGTTTCATCCACTAAGACAATATCATCTACAAATAGCATACACCATGGTATATCCTCTTGAATATGCCTAGTTAGTTCATCCATAACTAAAGTAAATAGATATGGACTTAAAGTCGATCCTTGATGTAGTCCTATCGTAATGGGGAATTCTTTTATAGCTCCTCCAAATGTCTTTATACTCATTACTACTCCATCATACATATCCTGAATAGTGTCTATGTATCTAGCATGCACTTATTTTCTTTCTAGAACCCACCAAAGAACATCTCTAGGGACCCTATCATATATTTTTTCTAAATCTACGAATACCATAAGAAGATATTTTTTTTCTCTATATTTTTCTAACAATCGTCTTACAAAGAAAATCACCTCCATAGTTGACCTCCCAGGCATGAAGCCAAATTGGTTCTCTAATATTGTTGTTTCTCTCCTTAGCCTATTGTCAATTATCCTCTCCCAAAGTTTAATAGTGTGACTCATAAGTTTGATTCCTCGGTATTTTGAGCAATATGCCACAATATTTATTTTATGTTTTATTTTTCTCAAGACTTTTCTATTTTATGTTGGACATAACTTACAACCTATTGCACGTCCTACTAATAGGGCTTGGTTCCTTTCATTGAGAATACAAATGGGCTTCGCATAGTCCATAGCATCCCCTAACCTGATTAGGGCGATACCCGACCTAAAACCCTAATTAAGCCTAGATTACTAGCATCCCCTAACCTGATTAGGGCGATACCCGACCTAAAACCCTAATTAAGCCTAGATTACCCTTACCAGACTTAACAAAAGCCAGCAGCCTTACCATCTTTGCCTGATAAGTACTACTTTATATCATTATCGATTAAAACATATACGGTACGCAGGGAAAATCTAAAACTTTTCAATCAAAATAAGATATACAATATTTAAAATAAAACCGGAATAAACCATCGGTTATACAATTCACCCATCCTATATAATATTACAAATAAGTAATTCAAGACACTATATAAGACTAGAGGAAATCATTACATCGAAGAGAAGTTCAAGACTCCTACAACTTCACCGTCCCATAGTAGTAGCGCTCGTCGGTTCTACCTGTAATTGTTAATTGGGGTGAACGCTCCAACTTGCTCAGTAAGTATGGACTCACATTACCATCAACATTCCATATAATATTCAAAGGAAACATGCAATAACAATATGATCCAATAATATCTAACGAGAATATGGAAAGCATTTAGTTCAATACATAAACGGATGCAAAGTAAATGTTTTGGACTAGTACACTGTGGTCCCCATTATTTTATAAAAGCTAGGGCTGATTACCCATCAGCGTCATTAGTGCGATTGCTAGACCAACACATTGCGCATATGTGCTCTCTAGCCCATCTACTAATGCCCAATGGTTTTATCCTAAGCCCCTAATGTGTATGTAATCCATACAACCTATCGAATTGAGCAGGAGTTATATATAGGTCGGGAAGGGATCCCATCTCCTATAAACCTATTCTCAAAACCAGGAGTCATAGCATGGTCACATTACACACCTTCTTCCATTTATTGAAAACCACCACAATGTACATAATCCCCCATTCCATTCCAGCAACTACATGTGTTAGATATACTAAATAGCCAGACAATATTGATAAATAAGTGAATCCATACTTACCTCGGGTTAAGTCCACATTACCCAAACTCCTAACTTTTCAGTCCTTTCTCATTTCCTGGTATTCCTCAACCTATCATCAACCATTTGTGATCAA
This sequence comes from Stephania cephalantha, assembly GCA_039657325.1. NCBI lineage: Eukaryota > Viridiplantae > Streptophyta > Magnoliopsida > Ranunculales > Menispermaceae > Stephania > Stephania cephalantha. The sequence goes on along the minus strand of CM077567.1, from coordinate 60,299,684 downwards.
AATAGGTTCAATACATTATAGGTAGAACCCCTAAAACAGTCCCTAAGTCCCCCAGACATTTGATGTTAAAATCAGCCAAATTACTGATTCTAGAGCAGGATTAGCGCTAATTCCTTGCCCGAACCTCTTGTTCATAATTTCCTGCGCACCTAGCGCGCTAATTGTCTCATTTAGCATGCTAATCGCGGTAGATCAGCAACAGCAACATTCTACTGCACCTCTAAATCCTCTAAAAACACCACCAAATGATTCCCAACATCCACAAATCATCTACAATAGCTCAAATACAACCTCTAGTGAGGTGAGGGATAAAAATTGATCAACAAAACAACTCAAACAACAATGATCCTAGTATCACCTATGAGTCCAACTTTCATAAACACCCAATCAAAACATACCTATGTGATGCTCTTGAGCTGTCTACTGATTAAGCTCCTCAATTTGGCTCGAATGGGCTCCTAGAATGACTTCCTATCGCGCCAAAACTCGGTCGAACCCTCATTTTCATTTGAATGAAATGAAATGATAAACATCGATTTTTGTTTCTATATATATATATATATATCCTCGAGATGCGCATCGCATCATGTCGAGATTGATCGAATCGTTGATGTGTTAAAGTGACACGCGCTATCATTACACGAAATTTGACACATTTGTGACTTCCACTTCGTTCGAGACGATCAAATGATATATATAATCTCCATTTTCTTAATTTTCCAATAAATATATTTATATATATCCTTATATATAAATATATATTTCATGTTTATCTCTTGCGATAAAACCACTAGACAGGCCTACGTGTAGCCACGAGCGTGCATATCCTTGCCATGTTTCCCTCGTCGCTCACTGTGTCCCGATATTTTCATAGTTCTCGTGTATTTTGTCCCGTATAGGCGTGTATATACCACATTATATACACAACCTATCTTTAGTTTAATTTCACAAACCAAACAAACACCATACGTCATGCAAACGCACGCACAAGCTAATCGAGGTACGTCAAGGTTAATCATGAGCCTAACTCGGATTAATTAGGATTTGGATTACCACTAATCACCAGCTGAAGGTAACGGGTCGTTACAGTTTTCCTAATTTAAAAACAATTTAGTCCTCGAAATTAAAGTAACTCGGAAATTACTTATAGTTTTGAAGAGAAATGGAAACTGTTGAATATATGTAGAATAAGTTTACTTCAAGACTACTGGTGATGCATCGAAGTCTTCCAAATTGATCGAAGGAATCCATTCACATTCCAATATAAGACCAGAGAATTAACTACTAAAATCTTCAAAGAAAAACTCAATTTTCATTAAAAACCAAAACAACTAATTACATTATTCTGGCATGCCTTATATAGGCCATAAGAGAACTAAAACAACAATTCAGTTCTTTTTGGACTCACGGAGAAGTGAAAACAAGGTTTACAATTCTAACTTTGACATAAGATAGATGCATGTTGTCCTCCTTAAGAGGTAGTTGTCCTCATAAGAGGTTGTGTTCCATCTTCTTCTGCTTCTTTTACCTCCATCTATCCTTCTATTCTCTTCCCAACCATCCTTATCTCAATGAGATTAATATACCCCTTATTTCTCCAGGTGAATAGGTGTCGAATCTTGTTTTGCTTCTTACTCCCTCCTTCTACTCCCATCCAAACCCAACCTTACCCCACATAGTTATTATACTAAAAAACAATTTTAAAGTAACCTCAATACCACTTCACCCTTTCCCCCATCATCCCCCTTGCCCTGGTCAAAGCAGTATAGTACCTTTGATTTGCGAGTCCCTCATATCTCACACTAGACTAGCAGACCATCTTACTAGAGCCTTGGCCAAGTTTAAGCAAACTGACCATGATGGCAAACTGTTGAAGATTCAACTCACACCCGAATCAACAACACTTAGTGTTCATCTGATAGGCCTAAAACATCCTAAAAACCTTTGATAATCTAGAAAACCTTTAAACTTTATAAATATTTATTTACTAAACATCGATTTTCTAAAATCCTCAAGATAAATGGTCATCCACAAAGTTAAATTCAAATTCGTTATTTTCTGAACTGCGTCAAATTATGAAATCATTCAATTCGAAATTTTGATTACTTAAAGAAATTTTGGTAGAGTCTACCCTGTAAAAAGGATTGTCTAATATCCAAAAACCTGATAAATAACAGTGGGAGAAAGCCTATAAGGACTCACATATTCACCAATGTCCATAATGGTATATATATCAGAGTTTATACACCAGAACAATCCACTAAAACAAATCTATTGATTCTTAAACCATTTCACAAAACCATCTGACCAAATTCAATTTTGTATTTGTCATCATATTAACATTGCTGTCATATACTCCTTCACGAAATCTTAAAACAAAAAATAAGCCTAACTCACAGCCCATAACCCAAAACACAATAATAATCAAATTCTTATACAAAGAGAAAGAAAAACTTATTGAAATCACCAGAATACTAAAGATCGCTCTTTCGTTTCTTCAGATTCATTAATTAAACATGTTATTACCTGATAATAAAAACTCAATAATGTCAAATAAGAAAATCTTATACTATCCAGTACACATGTAATAAATAAATGCATCATAATAAAAGAATTTAAATGAAACAATAATATTTAAAAAAATTTGTAAGTATACAAGGATGCTATCCATCCCGTTTCTATTACTTAAATACAATCAGATATCGAATTCTAAAAGTAATATGTGAACAACAATAAGGAATCATGAGTTTAAGAAGAAGTCCCTCGGGAAGTCGTGCCCTCGAATATAAATGGAGTATGATCCTGACCATCACATTCCCACAAATCCTCCTAAAGTAGTGTCTACAAGGATTAGTGACTCTAGCCATAGAGCACCACGGTGCTCACCCTACCACACATATAGCAAGTGAACACAATGGGACCCTCAAAAGCTTCCTTCATCTCGTGTCCGTGTATGCCTGACCGACAAATAATGCAACGGTAAATTATGCATGCAATTATATTAAAAAATATTCATACAATTTAAAGGTTACTATGAGATTTACTTACAAGCAACCAACTTCGAGCTTAAGTTTTTTTGAGTTGCTGGAGCATTAGATCACCTTGAAATGGTTCTAATAGATTATCTACATACCTAATTATATTAAGGGTCAAGCTTCAAGTGAAGCCAAATTATGAAATCCCATGAAAATAGCAGCCAAAGTATGCACGTTAACTATTTCCAAAAATAATTATTTATAACAATTTCAACTAGCTAACTGGTGTAACTTTTTAACCTTAAAAACCTCAATATTTGTCATGATAACCAAAAAGGAACATGTAGAGCCTACTTGATACAGACTCCACGAACATTCGAACTGGATCACAAATGGAGAAGTTAGGAATTTCCCAATATGACATATTGATTGGGAGAACTTTATTTATTTTCAACTAATGGAACTTCATCAAATCAATGTTTTTGCAATTAAATCCCCAAAACTTGACACCAAACACCGAGAAACAAATCCAACCTAATTCAATATATTTCCATAGCTCATGGAGTCGATTTGGACAAAAACTAATAATTCAATTCGTCCAAAACCCAAATGTTAACCAATTTTAACTATAAAAACTTCATCAAAGCTGTTATCAACTAAATTTCATCAATTCAATTCACCAAAACCCTAACCAACGTCGGTGGGGTTTATTTCAAGTTGACTCAAATCAATCCAATATACTAATATACAATAATCCCTACCAACTTATGTCGAAACCCCGCGAAAAGAAATCGAGAAATCGCGAGAATTCAAATTGAATTAAGGAAAATTCCTTGAATTGAGAATTTATCAAATCGTGGGCTGAATACCTCGTTTCTATCATGAAAACTTAGCTCGAACTAACCGTGTCACGATGCTCCATAATCTTGTGGAAAGAAACCAGATGAAAATCAAACGTAGGGAGGTCCGCGTGCGAAAATGTCCGTAGAGAGGTTAAGAAACCAAAACAAATAAAATTTACGTTAAGAATGTTTTATTGTTACATTTCTTTTTCTTATTTATATATAAATCCTCAGCTGCTTGTCAATAGCTTAATTTCTTTTTGTTTATTAATTCTCGAACTTCTTATTTTGACGTGTTTTGACTTCTGTTGCTCGTTTTAGATTCAATTTTTCACCAAATCAAGCCAAACTCCCGACAAAATAGTCTAACTCTATAACATGTCCATAACTTTGGTTTTGGTCAAACTAAAAGCACAAAAATCTTAACTTTGTTCATGGCATACTAAAATCTTTTGGACTAATCATCTTATACTTAACCAAACTTGCACCAATTTGGACATAATCTTAACCCCAACCACTGTCAACTGGCACAAAACTCGAGGCAAGGTCTTGCAATAACTGCGTTCTCATTTTACACTGCCACTAATCCTGATTACCACGTAAATAAAAGCAAAATCCCCCACGTGATACTTGACACTTGATTTATAAGATTTCGAGCAAATAATTATTTATTTTCACTGGTGCCTTTCAGGCATGCACTTGCAACTCCGATTATGTCAAATAGAGGACACATCCCGGCATTGCAATGAAATACCATATAATACATACACTAAGCATTCACCAAGAAAAAATAACATCAACCTAGTGATTCCCTTTTTCACCGATCCGAGTCAAAATCTATAATACATGTTGTATTTAAGACCCACTAACCTCATAATTAAATCTGAATACTGGTTTATTAAGGCCTTGTTTGGTATAAGGTGGAGTTTTCTCCTTTGAGATAACTCAGAGGGAGTTGGCAACTAATCTTGTTTGGTTGCCTAACTCCCTGTGAGGAATCTCCCATCTTATAAGGGAGGGGTGAGATATCTCCTCACCCCCTAAGGAGATAACTCCCATGAGTTACATGGACTAAACTACCTTTCACAAATTTCCCTTTTTCTGTGTCCCAACTCCAACTCGTCCCCCTCTCTTTTCATCATCCTGTTCTCTTCCTCGTCCATTTCTCTTATCCTCTCATCATCACTGCTAGGGTTTCCTCACAAGAGAAGTGCAGAAACATATGTATTTTTTATCTGTAATGCTAGATCATAGATTTGGTTCGTTTCCACGATCTAATCCAAGGTGTTCAAGAACCAGATCGCACTAAGATCATTGGTGCGATTTGGTTCTTGAACTATCTGCTGGTTGAAGAACCAGGTCATTGTGACCTGGTTCTTCAACCAAACTTTTATTATTATTATTTTTTTTTTGCAAAAACTTGGACGATGGGGTTTTTCTTTAACCAAACTGTTTTATTTCCGTAGGACGCAATTAATATCCTCCTTAAGAAAAGATTAATTACAAAAAATAATAATTTCAGAAAAAAAGAAGTAGAAAATATTTTATTTAAACTGATTTTTTATTTACAAAAATTTTTAATGCATTCAACACTAACAATTTTTTTTTCCTTTTAGGTTTAATCGCAAAGAATTCCCAAACACTTGAAGGTATTATTTCCTTTGTTAGTTAACATAATCTTTTTAAAAAATTATAATATACTTGACTTCTATTAATTATATACTTTTTTAAATTCGATTTTGAATTATATAATTGTTTGACATTAATTTCTTTAAGTTAGCTTCCCTTAGTTGTTTTAGAACATATTTTATTTGAAGTAATGTAGCATGCTAATTTCGTGTTTATATTTTGATTTGTTGAAGTAGTGTAGCATGTTGATTTCTTGTCTATATTTTGATTTGTTGAAGTAGTGTAGCATGTTGATTTCTTGTTTATATTTTGATTTGTTGGCACAAAAGAAGATCGTATTGTAATGGCAAGAATTCCTTTGAGTAAAATAAGGAAAATGATAGCTAGTTGTGTTTCTATTTTTGGCGAGTTGTGCATATTTTTTAGTGAATTGTTGACTACAATCATCCAAGAACTTGTCCTTTTAAATGTTAGAATCCCTTGGCCAATTGAATTTATCTTTGATAGTACAAGTGTTGAACGTCACCAAATGAGGCTTGCAAACATTAACACGCTCATTAAAAATTCATCAAGTTTGTTACGATAGCTTGAGAATGAATGTATGTTGCTTTGAGAAGTTATGTAAAATGCTTAGAAATGTTGGTGGCTTAAGGAAAAATAAGAATATGACGTTAGAAGAAATGGTTGCTATATTTCTCTACACACTATCACATGGTACGAAAATAGAAGAACACAATTGTATTTTCGAAGGAGTGGAAAGAATGTATGTAGACATTTTAATGTTGTCCTGAATGCATTACTCAAATGCCATCACCTTCTCCTGAAGAAGCCTCTACCCATTACAACGAACAATGTTGATGATAGGTGGAAATGGTTCAAGGTAAACATTATCTTATGTCATGTAATGAATACATATATTTAAGTGACATTGGTAAGTGACATGCTCATGTTTATTGTAGAATTGCTTAGGTGCATTAGATGGAACACAAATTAAGGTTCGTGTGGCAAAGGAAGAAAAAGTTAGGTACAAAAATAGAAAAGGAGAAATCACTACTAATGTCTTAGGTGTATGCTCTCAACATTTACAATTAATTTACATATTGCCTAGTTGGGAAGGTTCGGCTTATGATAATCGAATACTCCGTGATGCACTTAGTCGGAAGAACTCTTTAAAAGTCCCACGATGTAAGAATAACAATTTCATAGCTTGTTACAATAAAAAAACAACATATTTGTGTCAAGATTTTTGATGTACTTGCTTGGCTTTAGGTTACTATTATTTATGTGATGTTGGATACATGAACTTGGAAGGTTTCTTAACTCCATTTAGAGGACAAATATATAATTTGACTAATTAGAGACAAGGTTGTATGCCACAAACAGTTGAAAAGTGTTACAACATGAAGCATTCTCAAGCTAGAAATGTAATTGAGAGATGTTTTGGACTGTTAAAACTTAGATGGGTATTTCAAGAGGTACAATTACTTGGTATTCAGCAAAAACAATGTCTAGGATTATTTCAAAGCATGTGCCTTGCTTCACAATTATATTAGGATGAATGTTGCATCTGATGATTTGGAAGTGGAATTGGATGAAGCTACTATCGATGAAGAAGAGTCTGAAAATGAAGATGAAGATGAATCTGAAGAAGAATATATGATCCAGCATTTGGAGAGCACTATAGAGTGGAACAACTTTAGGTCAAACATGGCAAATGAGATTTATCAAGTGTGGCGATACAATAGGCGAACTTGATGTCTTTCCTAGTTTAAGTTCATATGCATGAGACTTTTGTTCTTTTTTATGAGTTGTGTGTCAATGATAAATATACTTAGGGATTGAAACTCTTGTCTTATGTAATGTTTAAATGTTTTACGTTGAATGATGTACCATTGAACTTGAGATTTGAAATTCATGTCTTATGTAATGCTTAAATGCTTTAGTTTGAGTAATTGAACTTGATATTTGAAACTCTTATCTTATGTGATGATTAAATTATTTTATTTTTTGGTGGATCATTGTGTTTGATAATTAAATTTGTGATTAAAAAATAGTTTAATTTTTTTATATTAATGCATTATTAAGTGTGAGATATTTCCTTTGTCTACATTTGATATTCGTATGTAGGAATGAGCAACATGAATGGTGTACAGAGAGATACCAATTTTTCAAGTAAAAGAAGGACAAATGTTGTTCAAAGTTCTGGGGAGGGCTTGCGTGAGATGGACTATTGACCAAGATACCGCTTTGGTTGCTTCACTAGTAGACCTCATGAACAAGGGAGGACGAAAACTAAATTCTGGCACATTCAAAGGAGGTATTCAACATGAGCTTGAGCGATTAATGAAGGAAAAACTTGGTAATAATTTTCAAATAAAAGCTCATCCTCATATAGATTCAAAAGCGTGTGGCTTGAGAACAAAATATTTTGCACTTGCTGAAATGCAGGGCCCAAGGTGTAGTGGATTTGGATGGAATGACATTAACAAATCTATCACATGCGATGATGATGTTTGGAACAATTGGGTGCAGGTTAGTGTTTAGTTATGTTTACATACTTATATTTCATTTTTTTATTTATAAATAAAATCATTTTAGAACTCATTAGTATTATTTTGGGTTCTATTGGTGGTTTTTTAGAGTCATCCAACAACAGTCGGGTTAAGGAACAAACCATTTCCTTTCTTTGATGAGCTTGACTATGTGTATCGGAAGGATAGGGCAACGGGAGCATGTGCTGAGAATCCTGCTAATGCAGTTGAAAATATCAATTTGAATGGGGAAGAGCATCAATCTCAATATGTAGCATCTTCATTTAATGAGAATCAAAATGTTGAGTAAGAGGAAAGTAACCCTGTGACTCCAATTAGTGCTCGCACTACTCAACCAACAGAATCAAGTGGTAATGGGAAAAGAAAGCGGAATGAGGTGATTGATGTAGTTCAAGACCTTGCAACTCAAGTGACTAATGCAGTTGAAATAATGTCTACTTGTGGAGAACATATTAGGAAACTTGCTAAATGTTTTCAACATGGATCAGATTGTGCAGACAGGAGGATGATAGTTCATCAAGAAGTACCGAAAATAGATGGATTATCCCAAGAGGAAGTCATCAAGGCGGGAAGAAAGATTGCTCTTGATCCATTGGAAATCGATTATTTCTTTAGTCTTCAAGAGGAATTTAAGAAATTTTATGTGCTAAGCTTATTGCTTGATTAGTTGATGCTTTTATAAGCACAACTTTGGAAGAAAGCAAAATCTTTCGCATAAAATTTTTTGGGGCTTTTTCGCTTTTGGGTACCTTTTGAGACTTCTTCACTTTTGTACATGGAATGTTTAAGTACTTTTTATTGGGTACTATTGCAAAAATATTAGGAATTGGAAAGTTTTTGAATCAATGCACTAGTATGACAATATGATCAAGTGCATTGTGATACATGTATGATGACAAATACTATGACATTCTATAACATGGTTAAACTTTTTTGCTATTTTATAAATGAATGTGTACCAAATGATTTTTTTTAACCAAGAAACAATGTAGGGTAATATATATTTTTTAAAAGAAATTGGTTCTTTATTGTCTTTTTTTAGGAAAGTTCTTTATTGTCTTTAATATGTTTTATTCTTTTTAACCCTAAAAATATTTTATTCTCTTTAGAAGAACTTAAATGCTTGTTATTAATCCATAAATAAAAAATTAAATAAATCATTCATTCATAAAAAAAGTGTTTTTCAAGTGAGAGGAATATTTTTAAGAATTGTCATTAGTTATATTTTATAATATTTATTATTAATAATTATTTCAAATAAATATAAAAATACTTATAATTATTTAATGTTGTTTAATATTTTGTAAGTAAATATTTATTTTTTTTATTTAATTCAAGTTTTTAATTATGAAGAAATAAATAGTAGTTCATGGGGTGAAAATAATAATGCTTTCTTTTTTATCTTACAAATATGTTTGAAGGGTATTTATGTCAATTCCCACATGTTAGAGTTTTTAAAAATTTGCAACTTCCTTCCAAGTTCGAAGTTCAACCAAACATGAAATATGAACTTACACTGTGAGTTAACTCCAAGAAGTTATCTTCACTTGCACCGTAAGTTGGTAAAAACGAACCAAACGAGGCTTAAGTCCACTCAACAAAATATCTCTCCCACTCTTTTACCAAACCCAACACCCTTATATAAGACTAATCTCCTAAGACCCATTTAACCTAAGCCCAACCATATCTAAACTTACCAAACACACCTTAAAATCTAAACTTGTTTGACCCTTCCACAAATCCAATTCAAGCAAATGAAATCGTACATATAACTTTTCGTCCGAACGCAAAAAACTAAATAGTAAACGTAAACAGACCCCTGTTGACTCTGAGAAACCCAATCCCACACCCCTACCATATGCCACTCTTAACGAGTTAATTACTCCTCCCCATCAGTATGGAATTCTGCAGGACATAATGATACTTGACCACATCTCTCCCCCCTCCCCAATTAAATAAACCAAATCAGAGTAGGACCCTCTTCAAATAAAGGTGGTGGCAGCTGACGTTAACAGGCCCCATCCGTCTCTATAATGTTGTGTTGAAATTATCAGGGAATGGGGAATCACCTGACATTTCGAAAATTAAAGAAGTTAGTGCAACTTCTTTCCCCCGAGGTGGTTTTCCTCCTCGAAACAAAGAATACTAGTAGAAAAACAAAGGACCTTCGAGTCAAGTTGGGTTTTCATTGTGCTTTGGCAATCGAACCACGTGGACTAGCTGGTGATTTAGTGGTCTTATGGAATAATGCAGCCAATGTTGAGATTGCACTCTATGGTCCATTTTTCATTGAGCTCTTGATTCACGACAATCTCAGACACCTCATATGGTGGATAATGGAGATCAACTTGCACTCTAAACCTAATATCCATACCCAATAGCATGCCATTCTTGAAGAAAATGTAGTCCTGACTACAGAGCCCTTAATTCTGATTGGAGATTTTAATGCCACAACACATTTTAGAGACAAAGTTAGTGGGCAACCATGGGATACACCTCTGCATAGGTACTTCATTGAGTTTATCAATTGGACTAATCTTATTGATCTAGGCTTTGCTTGACCAAAATCCACCTTATCTAATAGAAGATGTGGACGAGCTATATGTTCAAGTACTTGGCTCAATTCATTCCCAGATGCAAATCTTACTCTCTTACCGGCGGGTGTCTCTGATCATGTAGCATTGCTACTAAATCTATTACGCAGATGATCCAAGTCGACGCCAATCTTCTGCTATGATCATAGATGGATTGAGTTTGAAGACTGCAGAGAGTGCATCAAAGAGATATGGTAGAATGGTGGACATATAAATCTGTGTGAGATGTTTCGTGGGTTATTAGAAAACACCAAACATAAACTGCTTAAACGGCGCACTCGACTACCATTAGCAAATTCAACAAGGAAAATTAAAGGTACTTGAAGAAGAGCTTCGCGAGGCTCTCTAATTGTACATACCAAATTGGAGCTCAATTCGTCACCTTGAATTTCAGCTTAGTCAAACTATCCAATCATAAGGAGAATATTGGAGAGTATGGTCTCACATTGACTAGCTGATCGGGGTGATTAAAATTCGAGCTACTTTCATGCGAATGTGAAGGAGCACCGAAGGACGAACAAAATCATGCAACTTCAAGATGATCAAGGGAATTGGGTTAATGAGCAGACGAAGATTCTTAAATTCGTAGAAGATTATTTTGCCACTACCTTCTCCTCATAAAACTATCAATCGACTAGTGCCATCTTAGAACTTATCCTAAGCATATTTCTAAGGATGAAGCTACCCAAATCACTATGTTAATATTAGATTGAGAAATTGAATAAGCAATTTTTCCCGTCAACCCGACGAAAGGTCCTGGCCTGAATGGCTTTCTAGCCAAATCCTACCAAGAATTTTGAGACCTTGTCAAAAAGCCAATTACTCACACAATCTGAGCCTTTTTTACCACATCCACCTTAACTATAAACCAAACCAAACCATTATAACCTTGATACCTAAATGCCTGATCACGTGTCGTGCGTGCCAAATATAACCCGCAATCGAGTTACCAACCACAAGGGTGTAGTAGTGGTAAATACTGGGTCGAATCCACAGGACTTGAGTTTACTCCAAGATAAATAAAAATGGGGGTTTTCAGAAAATTCAATAAAATAATTAATTAAACTAACAAAAATAAAAATTCTCAGAAATAATATCGATGATGAGAAATCACCTAAATCTCCAGTTCCACAAATCAGAATCAAGATTCAATAGCATTCAATGGTCCTCAATCTTTCCCAAAAAATTATTAATTTAAGTTCTCCTAGATTAGCCATGGAAAATCGACATCCGCCAGAAATTCCTAATTCCCCTAATTCCGATAGTCAGGACGTCCGCCACTAACTATTTCCCTAATTAATGTATAACCCTAGACATCCGCCAATCAGGTTTAACACACTAACCGCAGTAATATAGATCTGTTGGAACACTAATCCTAGATAACCGGGTCGCAACCGCTACCGATTTAACCTATATTCAATTGTTGTACACTCAAGAACCGAAAGGGTTTTACGGCAAACGGGTGAATGTTTGTTACTTTATTGGTCTAAAAGCACAATTACACGGATACTAATATTCCAATAACAGTAGATTGTCAATCTAAAAGCATGCAATGGCCATATACATACCCTAGATCTAAATCATAATCATTAAAATCAACAACAATGAAATAGAATAAATTAAATTAATTAAATAATAAAATAAAAGATCTCACATAATATACTTTGAATCCATAATTCTGACTTGCTTCCCCTTCGACTTAGGCAAGAAATTGATTAGCCGGACATCATCTTCAAAAATCTATACTAAAAAATAATAATTGATCTCTAAAAAATACTAATTAATTCTCTTCTAATAATACCTAGGTTCTTAATATATAAAAGTACTCCAAATTGGACTCGGATACTAATTGACTCGTGCCCCGAGGAGCATAGTAGGGGTGTTTTTACATCAAAAATTGGACTCTGCCATGTGTCACAGTGTGATTCGCCATTTTTCTGTTGCCGCGCCACGTGTCAGCGTCTCATTGGACCGCTCTTTCACCACCGCTTAGTTGTCGCCGCCTGATTCACCGAGAACTTTGCGTTCCGTTGTGTCTGAGTGAGTTTTTCGCCACGTGGACGATTCTGATTGGCCAAACCACGTATTAATGACGCGCTGGACAAATGAGATCCCGCCACCTGGCATGACGTGGCACGGACGAAAATCGCAGGAGTCAACCGAAAAACTGGGAGTTTGTGCGCGCACATATCTCGATGCATATCGACGGTATCGGAAACGCGAGGAGAAGATAAGGCAGTGTGTGACGCGGTCTTCCTGGCTGACGCGGCAACGCGTGATTGGAGGAGACGATGTAGACACGCTACGTGGCGGCTTGCGATTGGTTGAAATATGCTGTTTGTTATTCGACACACCGCGCAACGCATATTTCGAGGCAAACTGTCCGGCATCCGATCACTGCAAGTAAATACTCCATTTTGAGTATTTTTCCGCCACGAATTCAACCGCGCACTCCGTTTCACCTAAAATTGACCAAAAATATAATTAAATATATATTTTAAATACTTTTAATAATTAAATATACTAAAATAGACTACTAAAAACCTAAAAATACTGGCTTATCAAATACCCCCAAACTTAAGACTTTGCACGTCCCGAGCAAAGGTGTAAATGACAACACAAAGTAAACTAGACTTCTAATATAATATTACTAACTCAACTAATCCTATACCCGACCCAAATTCATGGAGTTCCTTTGGTTTACATAGTCACCAAATTAACAAGTAACTCAGAAAATTTCAGAGTTATGATATGCCAAGTCTCGCAAGTCAAACACAATTAAGATCTCACTTTCAAAACATAGAATCGGTCAATACAAAGGTCATCAACTAATCATAAGTTTTATTGGTCTATACAATTAAACCACGCAAGTTCAAAATCTTACTTAATATAGTGAAAGCACTCGAACTAAATCTTTTATTTGAGGAGTTTTACAACTTCCACTTCTTTTTTTTTCATTTTTTTTCATTATTTTTCATCAACCTCTTCTTTTTTCAAGTAGTACGATCCCTTCTCCATTTCCTGTGGACCGCTTTTCTCACTTTTTCCCACCACAAGATTCCCTGCTCCATTTCTTGCGGAAACTTGTGGGACTCTCTTTTTTATTATTTTTATTAGAAAAACTCTTGTTAGTACTTCTCACTTTCACTATAATCAAGCAAATCCCCCGATGTGGGTTAAAATAATATAACTTGCATAAATTTGACCGTTTACTCATTTTCGTTATCTAGCACTAAGTTTAACCATCATCTAAGTCTCTAATCATGAAATCATAAAAATTCTGAGCTACGAACTTGATTTAGTGTTTATCCCTATTTTCTCTAAGTTTCAAGTTAAAAAGGCAACTATAGTTTACTCATCCACAACCAAAGGCATGAACAAAGTTTCGGGTGACTCTAAAATAAATAAAACATACTAAATATATACATGAAAGTGTATCAATTCCTACTGAAATGAGAAAGGAATATGAATAGAAAAGAAATGAAAGAAATGGAAGAAATGATATAAAACACCACCATTACCATCCAATATCCGCATAAAAAAAATTAAACGATCTCACTTGCGATCTTTCGCAATAGAATCCATCCAAAACAATCCACAATCCCTAAAACACCCCCCAACTTATTCCGAACCTTGTCCTCAAGGTTCAAAACAAGTCAAGAGGTTCACACATATAAAACAAACAAGATGGTGAAAGAATATGATAAAAATAAAAGGAAGGAAATGATACAAATTCATGCAAAATAATAAAAAAAATATGAAAATAAATAAACTAAATAATACTTATCAAAGTTTGGGCTGCCTCCCAATAGCGCTTTTGGTTAAAGTCGTTGGCTCGACTTGGTCGGAGTCTGTCAATCAATATAGACCGGTGTTGCAAGTGAAACGACCTCCGCATCATGGCTCGGGAAGTCTTCATAGAAGATCTTCAATCTGTGGCCGTTCACCTTAAATACATTACCAGTCTCCATACTCTGAATCTCCACTGCTCCGTGATCATACACCGCAATCACAATATATGGTCCTGTCCACCTCGATCTCAGTTTACCTGCAAAAATCTTAAGATGTGACTGAAATAAAAGCACTTTCTGACCAACACGGAAAAATTTCCTAGAGAGATTGCTATCATGGAACGCTTTAGTTTTTTCTTTATAAATCCGCGCATTTTCATACGCGTCATTCCTGATTTCCTCCAACTCTTGGAGATTGAGCTTTCTTTCTTTTCCTGCTTCATCGAGCTTCATATTAAACTGTTTCACAGCCCAGTAGGATTTATGCTCAAGCTCGACTGGCAGATGGCAAGCTTTACCAAACACAAGGCAATATGGGGACATCCCAATTGGCGTTTTAAACGCCGTTCGGTAACCCCAAACCGCATCATCAAGACGTGCACTCCAATCTTTACGAGTAGGATTCACCGTCTTTTCCAAGATGGATTTGATCTCTCTATTAGAAACCTCTGTCTGGCCACTCGTTTGGGGATGATATGCTGTAGACGTTCGATGAGTGACATTATACCTCCTCAAAAGACTTTCAACCATACGGTTACAGAAGTGAGTGCCTCTATCACTGATCAGGGCTCGTGGGGTACCAAATGTTGTGAAAATCCTCGATTTAAGGAATTCACATACCACTTTGGAGTCATTAGTGCTCGTAGCCTTAGCTTCCACCCACTTAGACACGTAGTCCACTGCCAAGAGTATGTAAACATTACCAAATGACACTGGAAACGGTCCCATAAAGTATATACCCCAAACGTCAAATATCTCGCAAATATGAATCGGGGTAAGTGGCATTTGGTCTCGATGACTAAGATTACCAGATTTCTTACAGTTAGGAAAAGTCTTGGTAAACATGTATGAATCATGGAAAATGGTGGGCCAGTAAAACCCACTCTCAAGAACTTTCCTAGCTGTCCGACGGGGACCGAAGTGGCCTCCGAAGGCGTAAGTATGACAAAAAGCCAATATGGAATGACTCTCGGTCTGAGGAACACAACACCTGATAACCTGGTCGGAGCAAAATTTCCATAAGTACGGGTCATCCCATACATATTACTTAGCATCGCTCCTTACTTTATTCTTCTGAGCCTTCGAAAGGTGAGGAGATAGCTCACCCGAATCGATATAGTTCACCAAATCAGCGTACCAGGGGAGATCGTCCATAACAACATAGATGTGCTCGTCAGGGAAATCATCCATAAGAGGGGTAGGATTCTCACCATTTGTAATTCTGCTGAGATGGTCTGCGACTAGATTCTCTGCACCACTTTTATCTTTGATCGTGATGTCAAACTCCTGAAGTAGGAGTATCCATCTAATGAGCCTAGGTTTGGCATCCTTTTTACTCATCAGGTACTTCAAGGCAGCGTGATCAGAGTAAATGATAACCTTGGTTCCCAAAAGGTAAGGCCGAAACTTCTCAAGTGCAAAGATAACAGCAAGGAGCTCATTCTCAGTAGTGGTGTAGTTCATCTGAGCAGCGTCTAGAGTACGAGAAGCATAGTAAATGACATGTGAAGCTCTCCCGACTCTCTGTCCTAAGACTGCACCCACCGCATAATCACTAGCATCACACATAATTTCAAATGGAAGCTCCCAATTAGGGGCCTCAATCACTGGTGTGCTAGTAAGTGAGTCTTTCAGTGCATCAAATGCACTCTTACATGCCTTATCAAACTCAAAAGGTATGTCCTTTTGAAGTAGACGGCATAGAGGTTGTGCGATTTTTGAAAAGTCCTTGATGAAACGACGGTAAAAACCAGCGTGTCCAAGGAAAGATCTAATCTGCCGCACATTCGTAGGGTAGGGAAGTTTCTTGATAACATCAATTTTAGTTGGTCTACCTCTACGCCTCTGGCTGAGACAATGTGTCCCAAAATAAGACCTTGGTCCACCATAAAATGACACTTTTCATAGTTCAGAACCAAGTTCTTCTCGATACACCTGCTTGAGAACTTTTGTCAGATAGCTGAGACAACTATCAAATGAATCACCGTAAATGGTAAAGTCATCCATGAAGACCTCAATGAAATGCTCAACAAAATCTGAAAAGATACTCACCATGCACCTTTGAAAGGTGGCAGGGGCATTGCATAACCCAAAGGGCATGCGCCGATAGGCAAAAGTGCCAAACGGACAGGTGAAAGTCGTCTTTTCCTGGTCTTCAGGTGCTACCGGTATCTGATGAAAATCGGAATAACCGTCAAGACAACGGTAATGAGAACGACCAGCTAGTCTCTCCAACATCTGATCAATGAATGGTAGGGGAAGTGATCCTTCCTGGTGGAAGCCTTTAACTTCCTGTAGTCAATGCATACCCGCCATCCATTTTGAATACGGGTTGGAACCAACTCACCAAGTGAATTGGTGACTACTGTGACTCCCGTTTTCTTAGGAACCACTTGGATAGGGCTTACCCATTTGCTATCAGAGATGGGGTAAATCACACCAGCATCAAGGAGCTTCAGTATCTCCTTCTTCACTACATCCATCATTAGCGGATTGAGCCTCCTTTGGGCTTCTCTCGTAGGTTTCGACCCTTCTTCCATATATATATGATGCGTGCAAGTGGAAGGGCTCAAACCTTTGATATCTGCTATGGTCCACCCAATAGCCTGTTTAAACTCCCGGAGTACTCGAAGGAGCCTCTCTTCCTCCAAATGTGTAAGTTTGGCTGAGATGATCACAGGGAGTGTGTCATTCTCACCCAAAAACATGTACTTTAAGTGCTCAGGTAATGGTTTCAGCTCAAGTGTGGGAGCTTTAACCAATGAGGGAGAAAGTTCGGAATTAGAAGTAGGTAACTCCAAATAATGGACATTTGGGGGCAGGGGTTGGATTGAATCCAACTCGAAAACAACATCTTCGACATCAGTATCGAAGGTCAGATCACTCTCGTGGATTTGAGTAGTGTCGAGATGATGCTCTAACACTACTTTAACTTCATCATCGCCACTCGTGAGCAAGGTCTGCTCAACGAGTGGATCCACACAGTCCATGGTACACACCACAGAAGACACATCGTTGGGGTATCGCATCGCGTCGTAGATGTTAAACTTGATGACTTCACCGTCGAACTCCATGGTAAGAGATCCATCATCAACATCTATCTTCGTCTTCGCCGTTTTCAAAAATGGACGTCCAAGGAGTACTGATGAAGCATTGGGGAATGGCTCATCTTTCGTATCGACCACATAGAAGTCAGCAGGAAACACAAACTCGTTCACTCGAACTAGAACGTCCTCGAGAACACCGACAGGTCTGACAACGGAACGGTCTGCTAACTGAATGACAATACCAATCTCCTCCAATGGGCCTGCATGCAAGGTCTCATAAATAGACAATGGCATAACATTAATGGAAGCGCCAAGGTCGCACATAGCTCTCTGAATGCTTACATCACCTATAACACAAGGTACTGAGAACATCCCAGGATCCTTGCATTTAGGGGGCAAATTCTTTTGTAGGATAGCCGTGACGGTTTCTCCCATTTGGACTTTTTCGTTGCCTTTCAGTTTCCCTTTGTTAGTGCATAGTTCCTTAAGAAACTTTGCGTACCTAGGGAATTGCTTCAGAGCGTCGAGGAGTGGAATATTGATTTCCACTCGCCGAAAGGTCTCGAGAATTTCTTTCTCTTCCTCCTTTTTCTTATCTAGGATGAGTCGTTGTGGAAAAGGAGGTTTGACCTTAAATGTGGGTGGTGCTTCCTTTTGAGTATTTACCATCTGTTTAGGGGCTAGACGGATTCACTACTACCTCGTGTTCTTCCTCATTTGCCTGGTCTTGGGCATTAGATGACCTATTGTCCCTTTTGGGTCCCTCCAGTTCTGTACCACTACGGAGTGTAATTGCGTTAGCACTCGCGTTAGGATTGGGGTAAGGTTGCGAAGGCAACTTTCCCTTATCCTCGAGACGTCCAATCTGCTGTATGCCTGTTGGTCCACTTGAACTTGAATAGTTCGGACCGTCGATTTGAGTTCGATGAAGGATTTCTCGGTGGTAGCCCTGAATTGGTTCATTTCATTCATAATTTGGCTTTGTTGGCTCATAAGGGCTTTAATCATATCCTCAAGTGAAGAGGAATTATTGGAGGGTACATGAAACGGTTGACCTCTGGGATGAAGGTCTGATAATTCTGATTCTGAGGCCCGTAACTGAAGTTTGGGTTGTTCCTGGTCTGGCATGATTATAGGTATTCCCGAATGGGACTCTAGATGGCCGTTGGAACTGATTACCCATGGCATTGGACTGTTGATCATCATCAAAGAGTGTAGGACATTCATCAGTTGCATGATTTGTGGCAGCACAGAAGCCACAAGCTTTGGCCTCCACTTTACCGGATGAGAGGAGTCGTTCCATCATAAAGGCTATTTGGTCAATTTTCTGGTCAGTGGAACTCGAGATATTGCCTGTAGTCAGACTTCAGTAAGCAGTAGCATCGAGATCACCATAAAGGCGTGACTGCTGTGCGATGTCCTCATACAGTTGCTTCATTTGGGCTGGAGTTTTGTCTCGAATGTGACCCCCACACGCATTATCGATCATGCGTCGTTCCATGGGTGACATGCCAACATAGAAGAATCGAGCTATGGCCTTCTCATATTGGCCATGTTGCGGGCAACTAGCAATCAATCGCTTATAGCGATCCCGATATGCGCCAAATGATTCGCCTGACCTCATTTTGATGCTGCAAATTTCCTTGATGAGCTGAGCAACTCTATCCTCAGGGAAATATTCATTCAAAAACGCGGTTGCCATATCATTCCAGGAATTAATGCAGCCATGCAGAAGGTAGAAAAGCCATTCCTTGGCTTTGTTTTTAAGGCGGAACGGAAAAGATCTGAGCTTAACCGTTTCCTCGTCCGCATTGGAGGGTTTCATTGACTTGCAGATAGTATGAAACTCCTTCAGGAAAGTGATAGGGTCTTCATTCTCGCCACCATGGAAGGATGGTAGGAGATGAATGAACCCATACCTCAACTTAAAGTCTCCAGCATTAACCGGATAGTTGATGCAGAGGGGTTGTTGTGCCAAAAGAGCTTGAAGCTCATGATTGGCGTGACCCATGGTGATTTGGCGATTTGCAGCCATGTTCGAGGATTTTGGCCTTCAGGTTGCCTAAGTTGGGTCTCTCTAATCCACCTACGAAAAGTTCTCTCTGGTTCAGGGTCGAAAGGTAATAATGAACCGGCCGATTTTGACCGAGTGAGGTGTGGTAGCATAAAACTAAAATAAATAAATAAATAAATAAAACAATAATAAAAAAAAAAAAAAAAAAAAAACCTAAACTCAAAGTAAATAAAAATAAATTAACTCAACTAATAAAAATAAATTAACTAAACTAACTAATAAAAATAATAATTAATTACTAATCTAACTAACAAAATAAATAAATTAACTAAACTAATGTTAAAAATAATTAATATAACTAACTAACGCCTAAACTTAGAGTAAAGACTAAGTCCCCGGCAACGGCGCCAAAATTTGATCACGTGTCGTGCGTGCCAAATATAACCCGCAATCGAGTTACCAACCACAAGGGTGTAGTAGTGGTAAATACAAGTCCAAGTTAACTAAAAACTGGGGGTTTTCAGAAAATTCAATAAAATAATTAATTAAACTAACAAAAATAAAAATTCTCAGAAATAATATCGATGATGAGAAATCACCTAAATCTCCAGTTCCACAAATCAGAATCAAGATTCAATAGCATTCAATGGTCCTCAATTTTTCCCAAAAAATTATTAATTTAAGTTCTCCTAGATTAGCCATGGAAAATCGACATCCGCCAGAAATTCCTAATTCCCCTAATTCCGATAGTCAGGACGTCCGCCACTAACTATTTCGCTAATTAATGTATAACCCTAGACATCCGCCAATCAGGTTTAACACATTAACATGAAAGTAATATAGATCTGTTGGAACACTAATCCTAGATAACCGGGTCGCAACCGCTACCGATTTAACCTATATTCAATTGTTGTACACTCAAGAACCGAAAGGGTTTTACGGCAAACGGGTGTATGTTTGTTACTTTATTGGTCTAAAAGCACAATTACACGGATACTAATATTCCAAATAACAGTAGATTGTCAATCTAAAAGCATGCAATGGCCATATACATACCCTAGATCTAAATCATAATCATTAAAATCAACAACAATGAAATAGAATAAATTAAATTAATTAAATAATAAAATAAAAGATCTCACATAATATACTTTGAATCCATAATTCCGACTTGCTTCCCCTTCGACTTAGGCAAGAAATTGATTAGCCGGACATCATCTTCAAAAATCTATACTAAAAAATAATAATTGATCTCTAAAAAATACTAATTAATTTTCTTCTAATAATACTTAGGTTCCTAATATATAAAAGTACTTCAAATTGGACTCGGATACTAATTTTAGGGGTTACGAACGTGACTCGTGCGCCGAGGAGCATAGTAGGGGTGTTTTTATCAAAAATCGGACTCTGCCATGTGTCACAGCGTGATTCGCTGTTTTTCTGTTGCCTCGCCACGTGTCAGCTTCTCATTGGACCGCCCTGTCACCGTTGCTTAGTTGTCGCCGCCTGATTCGCAGAGAACTTTGCGTTCCGTTGTGTCTGAGTGAGTTATCGCCACGTGGACGCTTCGGATTGGCCGAACCACGTATTAATGACGCGCTGGACAAATGAGATCCCGCCTCCTGGCATGACATGGCACGGACGAAAATCGCAGGAGTCAACCTAAAAACTGGGAGTTTGTGCGACACAGATCGCGAGGCATATCGACGGTATCTGAAACGCGAGGAGAAGATAAGGCGGTGTGTGATGCGGTCTTCCTGGCTGACGCGGCAACGCGTGATTGGAGGAGACGATGTAGAAACGCTACGTGGCGGCTTGCGATTGGTTGAAATATGATGTTTGTTATTCGACACACCGCGCAACGCGTATTTCGAGGCAAACTGTCCGGCATCCGATCACTGCAAGTAAATACTCCATTTTGAGTATTTTTCCACCACGAATTCAACCGCACACTCCGTTTCACCTAAAATTGACCAAAAATATAATTAAATATATATTTTAAATACTTTTAATAATTAAATATACTAAAATAGACTACTAAAAACCTAAAAATAATGGCTTATCAATGCCCCAATCCACAATCCATACAAGACCTTCGTCCCATCTGCATGTGTAATGTATCCTATAAAGTCATCTCCAAAATCCTTGTTATGAGGCTTAACAAGATCATACATCGATTCATCAGCGAGGAGCAAAGAGCCTTCATACCAGGTTGACAAATTATAAATAATATTTTGATTACCCATGAGACATTACATTCGATGAAGAAATTTTATTTTAATGGCAACTCCATGACCATTAAAATAGCCATGAGTAAAGCGTACGATAAATTAGAATGGGATTTTTCATTAGGCATCATGGAATGTATGGGATTTCCTTCAATATGATGTCGTTGGATTTATACTCGTATACTCATTATTTCTTATGCTATTTTTTACAATGGGAGCCTTTCTCAGACTATCAAGTTATCATGTAGCCTTCGCTAGGGACCCTCTGTCCCCCATTGTTCTTGATAATTTCTTAATGGCTTTTTTTATTTTTGCATCATCACATTCAGAGTAGTCGACTCTATAGAGGTATGTGCCCTAGGTCAATTCTATAAATGTTGTTTAACTATTCTAAGTAGATGCATCTTTCTTTTATAATAGTATCAATGAATAATAACTGTATTATTATAAACTTTCCTAGTCAGTTATTACTGTGGGAACAATAAGAAATTAAGACTAGTATGAGTTTTGATTGATAGTTATGTGGTGATTATGCGTATATGGATACGGATTAAGATCATGGGTATCTGTTGTGAGTAGATGTTAGACTGAACCGCTATAAGAACACTACATGGTCAATGTCATAAATGCTTCTCATGATAGTTATATCATTTAGTCCTTTAACTAGAGATCACCAGTGACTCTAACGTTAAGGGCATAATGATTTGACACAGTTAAACATCGTCTTTAACTGGATGATTATATAAGTTGTGATTGATCATTGTACGACTAATGTGTGATGTTGTGTAATCAAGATGAAGTTTTCCCTCTCTTTTAGAGAAAGATATATATTGGATCAATGTCACTTGACAATTCCAGTCTACTCCAAGATCGAGACTACTAAATTGAATTATAAGGGTGGCATTCCATGTCTAATGTTCAATCAAAAGATACCGCGTGACAAAGGGATATGATATACGTTGTCCATTAGGTTGTATCGATTTATTGATCTTCGTGCAACTTGGGTAGTTATAATGTCTTGCTAGAGGCCGCTAATGATTTGTGTGCCAAAAAGGGTTTTTGGTTCACTGCCAACGTCGTATGAACCTATTGGGTCGCATGTAAGGAACTAAGTTGCATGATTTAATATTGTGTAGGTAGATGAATTTTATTTGATAAAATTCATTTTGAAGATTCTCATTAAGTGTCATAGTTTGACTTGGATTCAAAACTTTCCTACATTTCTAATGTGACTAGAAATTTCGTCTCTGGGTAAATCCTATTTTGAATAGGACTTTAATTAGAATTATAGTATGACTTTAATTCTTATTTGAGTTTTAGATAAATTACAACTCTTTTTGGATTAGTAATTGTAGATTATTTGTGAATCTGACATTTTTAGAGGTTGACTTTATCTAAGACTCTATTTGAAGTGTGACTAGGAGATGGAGTTCTTACAACTAGACCTATTGTATTATAAATATGATATTAAGGTCACAGTTGTTGTAGATATTTTTCTAAATAGTTTTTGTAAGAATTTTTGCCCTAGAGTTTTTTTGGCGTGAGCACTCGGGATCGTGATCGTTCGTTCGTATGTGGATTTCTGATAGAGAACATTCATATTTAGCAGCGTCTTGAAGGAATCGATTAACGAAAAACAAGGCAGACATGGAGTTGTTCTTGTTAAGGTATGGTTTTCCTCTCTTGGCACAAAAGCTTAATGGAACCAATAGGATCTTGGTTCGAGGATATTCAAAAAAGTTTCAAAAACTTCAACTGCGCTTGATCCTCAAAACCCAACAGGCTATCTGGGTCGCCTTTCTATTCATCTTCCCCATTTTTATCTTGTATGTTTTGCAGACGATGCTATACGTTTTGATGAGGTGAAAGTTCAAGAAGCTCATACATTGCGAAGTATTCAATCTTCCTATTACTCAGCTTCTCGCCAGCTTATTAATCAAAAGAAAAGCATAATCATATTTGGTAGAGCAGTTAGTGAGTAGATGAAACAAACAATTTGTAGTATCCTCCAAATCCAGAAGACTGACACTTTGGAAAATAGTTTGGATCTTTAGTGGAAATTGGGGCATCCAAGAAAGCTCTCACTAACTTTATTGAAGAATCCATAAAATGGAAAGTGGCTAGCTTGGCGGAGAAGTTTTTGTCGCAAACTAGAATAGTTGTCTTTATAAATTTAGCGGCATCTGCAGCTCATATTTACCAAATGTCTTGTTTCAAGGTAAATAAATCCTTTTGTAAATGAACCCATATGGAGCTTAATCAACATTGCAAGCAAGGAAGTAGGAGAGACACAACTAAAAGTTGGTGCTCATGGAACAAACTTGCACAATGTAAAGGAAAAGTCGGTCCCATATTTAGGAATCTATAGTGGATGAATCTTGCCTTGTTAGTAAAGTAATTCTAGAAACTCATAACTTCCACTCATGTTCTCCTACATCGATGTCTTCGAGCAAAATATTTTAGAGCGAGTGACCAAATGTTCGCTAGCCGAGGCCAAGGATCCTTATAGGGATAGCATAGCCTTTTATAAGGTAGAAATCTTCTTCTCAATGGTAAGAAATGGCGTATTGGCGATGGTAGACTCATCTCCATAGTTATTCCACCATGGGTTCCACGTTCGACCATCTTTAAATCGAATATTGTCAAATAGGGGTGCCTTAGACTCATAAGCGAGTTGATTAGTCACTCCACCATGACTTGAAACCATAGCCGTGTTTATTAATTCTTCCCGCCTGAGGATGCATGGATTATTATGTCCATTCCTTTACAGAAAGGTGATCTTCACAATCGAATGTTATTGCACTACAGTAAAACAGGTCTCTACCGTTAAAATGGGGTGTAGATTAGCATCCGAGTTGGAGAATATGAAGAACCCTAGTAGTTCCTCAATACCGAACCCAACATTGGTGGATAATGAGCGAAAAAAATGGAAACGATTATGGAAACTACTATGCCCCTTATAACGGCTCCAGTTCCCCACAAACGGGGCCAAGCCTGGCCAAAACTTAAGTGGCCCCGAGCTAGCCTTTGCGAGGTCAATGCAAGCTTAGTCAGCCTTCCAATCCATCATTATATTTAAATTTATACTTTAAGTTGAGTTATTAATGTTTTGCAAGGTTTAAATATTTAGCAGAAGCAATTAACAAATAAAAGAAAGAGTCGAACAACCTATATATTTAACCCTGCATATATATAAACATGTATATATGGTGACCAAGTGAAGAAAGTAAAAAAGTGATATACAAGGCATAAATGTCTCTCAAAACCCCATAATGTATCCCACATGTAAAAAATATCAAGTATCTAGTAAATACAACAAAAAAACCTACAAAATGGCAAAGGGGAGGGCTGCTCTATTGTCTCAGAGTAAGTCACTAATCATTGGCGCCTTTTCTTTGCTCGCATGTAGATCTGCAATTGTCACCAAATGAGGCAATTACATTGAGTAAAGCTATAAGGATATCCATAATAATGCATGAATAATAATAAATAGTCCGAGAATTATGCGGGAGATAAAGAAAACGATAAATAAGTAAAATGCATGATAATAAGATTGGAAGTTGTAAACTGCAAGAAATGAATGTAAAGGAAACTAAAAGATAGGCGTCTATGTAGTCTAGAACAACAATTGCGGATGCCACAAGTTTGGGGTCATAGAGTCGCAGTAAAGCCTGGTAGAGTCAGGTCCTAGGAAGCGACAACGGTTGCTTAACCTAGACCATCACGAATGAGGGATATTAATGGTGCCCTAGATAATCGGAGTTGTAGTTCAAGTTGTAAGTCAGCAACCACACCCCGAAGACACCTTCCTAACTCACTTGGCCCTCTAACACTCATATTAGGAGTGCGAGTCTATGGAAAAGCTAAGTCACAATTTTAAAGAATAAAGAAAAGATGACAAATCACTATGGAGATTCTTTCTGGTTTACTTACCTCAACTATATGGACAATACGCCTTCGCGGTTCCTGACGCATGTCTCAATCAACTCCTGATGCTCGACTCTAGCTAGCTAGGTACCTTGTGTCCTATTAGATTGGTTACTTACATGTTAGAGTCATTAAGTTGCATTTACCATCTTTTTTTCTAAAATAATTCAATTATAATCCAACTTGTCTATTTGTAACTTAACACTCATTGTGTTATTGGTATTAAGGTAGTATGGGTTGTGGTAAGTGGTTAATTAGACTTATATATAGGGTTAGTTTAATAATGTAATTAGACTAAATATCCCAGAATGAGCTCTAATTGATGATATTTATGTGTTTTCAAGTATACAAGGTATAAAAGAGACAAATGAGTGATTTCATGATGAAATGAGGAGAAAACGCACAAACACACACTGAACGCCATGGCATAGAGACTTGATGAAGTGGGAAGAGACTATAAGGTATGGGCAAGGCATATAGAAGGTTGAAATATAAGGGAATAGGTGCAGGAGAGTTGACGCAGTGGCGGCGCCGTGGGGATGTACACGACAACCTGGGGCAATACACACAGGACATTGAGCCTACTGTGAGGAGAAAATTTACACATAAATGATGAAGTTGTGACGACTCTGTAGCATTACACACATGGCGTAGATGACTTATAGACAGTGTCAGGAAATAGAAATAGAAAGTTTTGGAGTTCTAGTTCGTTTAGAATTGTAAAATTAGGGTTTCTAATTGTATTTTTAAGAATCTTCGGAGTATGAATATGTATTAGAATGTGGTAAACTCATATTTTATGAGCCACCACTATACACTACCATATATTAGCATAGTTTACAAATAGATTTGAGTATTGAGAATAGTTTTGGAGGAGAAGACATTGAAGGCTCTGATTATGGATATTCGAAATTGTTTCTTTGATTTAATTTCAATTATTTGATTTAATCTTTGATTGCAATAAATACCATGATTTGTATGTTGATTTCAATGCAGAGTGAATAGTTTATTTATCTTTGGGATCAATGGATCCTACGGTATGAATGCTATGCTAAAGGAAATATGAATGGATTATAAAATTGAAAAATGCAATAGTTAGAATTTGTATTGATTCTAAACGTAATGCTATGAACATCTTGATCACATGTTTGTTGATTAGAGATTTTAGGAGTTACCATGGCCATTGGAGCTTTTAAGCTGGACATGGACAATACAACCGTAAGATATATATAACATCGATAGATAGTTATTGATTAGGGAGGTGCGGATGAGTCTAAAGATTTGGAACTTAATGCTATGTAAGACTTACATTATTCATACCGATAGGTGGAGTGCTAGTTTGCACATTATGATATTTTCCAACACGACAGTGGGTTGAAGTGAATCTTAAGGAAATCCATTTATTCTAATTGAGTATTGCACAACATAATGAAGATGAAGGAAGTGAGAAATGAAAGCATAGTAATTCATTACATGGGTGAAGTTGTGAACTAAGATTCTTTTCAATATAAGAGTACAAGTTAGTTTACATTGCTTTATAGATTAGAGCAGCTTAATTTAAATCTAAACAAAAGATATCTTCTTAACAATAGAGTGAACTTAACTAAGTGAACCGTGTCCAGATAAACCTTTCCCAGATGACGATATCAGTAATCAACATTTGTTGATCACATTATTACTATAATTGAACCGTTATACTTTCGGTCACGATTAAGCTTTTGGCACCGTTGCCGTGGATAGGTAGTCACGCACTAGTTTAGTTTAGTTTACACAATTGTTAATGATTGTAATTTTTTTAATTTTTAATTTTTAGTTTAAATTTAATTGACCCTATTGCACTTGATCTACTTTATTTAGTCTTTGTTGTTTCAGGGATGTAAAAAGTGTATAAATATCATATTAAGGAATCAAATAGTGAAATCCTTGATAAAATCTCTAGGTTGGTTTATCAAAGTGAAACTATTCGAGATAATACCATATACCAAGCACAACCAATCGCGAGTGATTTGGCATGGACAGGATATAAACAACGATATCATAACTCATATGGATTTAAAGGATTTGTGGGAAGTCAAGGGCATTACAACCATACACAAGGAAAAGATTCATGGCATAATTATCAAAGTTTTGACTACCCTCACATTGAAAATATTTGTAAATCATCATGGAGTTCTCATGATAATTGGTAAATGCGACAGAATCAAGAGATTGGTGAACAATTTTCTATTACTTCACAAGAGTAAATGGTAAGAAAAATGGCTGAATAGAGCGAGAATGATCTCAAGAAGCATGAGGAAATATTAAAGATTTTTGCACAATCATTTAATATAAAGGAGGAAGAAGATGATCAAGCATTATTGAACTTGGAAAAGAATTTATAGCAAATTGCAATATTCATAAATTCAAGACAAGAAGTTGTGGTTGAGTCTAAGGAAAACCAAGTAGAGAAGTTGTTACTAAGTGAAGAAACATGTAATGAAGCATATGAAGAAGTAGAGAAGCCCAACCATGAGGATTGCAATATTTTTGATATTTTAGAGCAATATGATTCACTTGACCATATTAGAGATGAGAGACATATTGAGGATATTATGTAACATGATATTTGTTTTGATCAAGAGAAGTTTGAAATAATAATAAGTAACGAAAGAAAGGAAAACTTGAGATCACACAATACAGACGCAATTTCAAGAAGAATTACAAGGTCAATGCAATGGTGAGAAAATTAGGATTTGATCAAGGGACAATAAGTTTTATGATCTATAAAAAGATTTTAATGATTAATTTTGTCAAAGAATGGCAAGGCGTGCTAAATTACAAAACGTTTATGAAAGATAGGGTAGCATGCCAGAAAAGGATTAGAGGATATGAGGAACTTCGTAAGGATACATCATTGAAGTAACCTTGGTGCAACACGGTGATCATTTGAAAGCCGTGGTGCAGGCATCGAGCTAATGACGTTAAAAGAAGCGCTATTGTGAGGCAGCTCAAGGTTTTTAATTTCAATTTTTGAATTTCAATTATTTACTTTGTTTAGTTAGAACAATCTAAAAGTTTTAGTAATTTCCTAACTTTAAAATTCTTGAGCTAAATGTGTAGGTAAAAACCATTTGCCGAGTAAGATATTCATCAAAATGGAAAAGTCTCAACATACTCAGCATAGAGCGTAAATGAGCAAAGGAGTTGGAATGCTAAAGGTCAAGTAAATGGACAAATCACGAGTAAGTGTTTATGGATTTTTTATATATACAGGGTATTTCACGGTGTCATGACACTTTGTGTAGTAATACACGGAGCCGGAAGAGTGCTAATAGGGAGTTAATGAAAATTTTGAAAATTATGGTGATAGAATGGTTGACGCTGTGTGTATACACACAACGCCGTGAGCTAACATAGACGGTGCCAGGATGGCGCCAAGCTGTGAGCAAAAACTGCATACAGTAGCTTCAACGTCGTGCCTACACTGTGGTGGCGTCGTGCCCTATAAGGGATGGCGTCAACATCAGAGTCGAGGAAGAGTTTTTAAAATCCTTTCAAAAATTACATTTGAACCCTAGTCAATACACCACCAACCAAGCATACATCACTCTAGAACCCTAGTTTGAGCAATTTTGAGTGAGAAAAGAGTTTTCCTAGTGATTAAGAGTGAAAAGGGAAGGTCCATTGTGAATTCCCACAAAAGATGAGAGCTAGGGCATTGATTTTGAGAAGTGAGTTAAGATAGTAATAGGGTTTTAGTTTGTGAGCAATGTGAGAAGGCTTGATTGATGGATAGAGAAACAATCTACATCAAAAAGTAGTTCGACATTAAAGTAAATTTACAATTTCATTAGTTATGCTTTGGAATTTTTTGATATTGTAGATGAAATTGCATGAATTTTGGAAAGTAGGTTTTTGGATAGGAATTTGAAGTTGTGTGGATTTAGAGCATCAATGTTGCTTATGGTGGATTAGTAAATGTTTTTTGAATTAATTTGACATGTGAATGACCCCTTGTGAGTGATAATTTTGATTATAGGGGATTTGAAGACCCTGATAAATTGTTGTGTTGTGTCAATTTTATTAAGATAATGGCAAGAAAAAGGAGGCTAACAAGTCAAGTTAGTTAACCAATAGGCGAATTACAATGAGGCATCATCCTCGAGAGATCCAAATAAGGATGCCTCAAGGACTTTCAAGTATAAGTTCTACATTAGTAAAGAGGCCAAAGAGAGCTATGAGGCCATTGAAAATAAGGAGTTCATTTGTAAGAGAGGAATAAACCTACCGGCCAAGTATGATAAGAAAGTTAATAACTTCATTAGGCAATGAGGTTAGGAACATTTCATGCAAGATTATAAGGAGAACAAAGTTTATGGAGTGCGTGAAATAGTTTATGAGTTATATGCCAATGCAAAGTTTACAAAAAAGGTGACCTAGTTAAGGTGAGATGAGTGATGGTCCCGTTTAATGAGCATTCAATAAACGATATCAATGGGTTAGAATACTTGAAAGTGAATGGAGAACCATAGACATTCCCGGATGATATGTATGAGAGACCCTATAACCTATATCTTTTTAGAGTCATTGAGAGAGCATTAGTTGTCCGAGGAAAACAAGAATGGATAATAGGAGCTGAGAATGTGTCGAAGCACATTAAGAAAGGCAATATACGGAAAGTTTATCGGATATGACAACATTTTCTAGTTGCTTCATTATACCTGACTACTAAGCCAAGCGAGATCAACAAACCCAAGGCTGCTTGTTTGTATGAGATTATAAAGAATGGGAGGATCAATGTTGGGGAGATCATTTATAAGAATGTGAGGAAGTCAATTACGGCTTACAGAGAAAACAAGTTATTATTTCCAATCCTTATAACCCAATTTTTCTTGAAAGCTAGTGTAAGATTGATTTAGGATAAGGAATTTGATATAGAAACCCAAACAACAACAGATGAGGATTTTATGCTAATCTTGAAATCACTTACTGGGTGCTAAGACTCTGAGGATGAGAAAGAGAGTCGAGAGGGATAGACTTAAGGCCGAGTTGTTAGACAATGAACCAGAGGATTAAGCAACAACAAGAGCAGTAGCAGTGGAGTTGGCCTAAGAGTTGCAAAATGAAAGTTATGGATATGAGGAAGATCACCAGCAGGGATTAGAAGAGGGATACGAGTTTGTAGACCCACTGATATGGGAGCAGGATTAGATGGTCCTGAGGCAAGAAAGGTTTATTTTTAAACCTTGAGGACAAGGTTTGGTTTACGTTTGGGGGCATTAACACTATGAGAAGTGGTAAGAAAATATGAAATAAGAATAAAAACTATAGGTATGACGTAAAAATATTAATTTTTGAAGCAGTTAAAACGGAAAGACTGGTAGTGTATCTTTTTCATTTACTTATTATTTAAATATGTATACTAGTATAGATTAGGTTATCTATAGTAATATAGTAATAAATAAAGTACTTCATTTGCAAAGTTCATGCCTTTAATTGGAGGATGAGTAAGAATATAAGTATCTTATTGGTATGAAACTCAAAAGAGTATTTTCAAAATCTTGAATAAAGTAAGAAATATGGCAAACAACAGTATAATTTTATGATTAGAAACCTAGAGTTAGAGAAAACCATAAACTTGAAACAAAAGCAAGAAGATTACAGAACACTTCTTGTAGAAAAGTTAGATCTTTAAGCAATTTTATAATAAGTATGAATTTTGCTTGAGTACAAAGTAAATAAAGACTTAGTACCAAAAGGGAAAAAGATAAACATGATTTTTAATGAAAATTAAAAGTTAAAACTTGCTTGATAGATTAAAAGTGAGAAGTGATAACAAGAGTTTTAAAATAAAAAATTAGAGAGTCCCTCAAGTTCTATAGGAAAATGAGCAGAGAACTTGATGGTTGAAAAATTGAGAAAAATAAATTCTATAGGAAAAGAGTAGGGACCATACAATTAAAAAAATATAAGGAGAAAAGAGAGAGATATATAGAAAGAAAGAAAGGCATAAGTGATATTAAAACTCTTCAAATGAAAAGATTTAGTACAAGTAACTTTGTTAAGTTAAGTTTTCTTTCCAACTATATTAAATCATATGGACTCTTGAAGTACTAAAGTCTACAAAAATAGTATGATCTATGCTTATTTGTGAATTCTTAAGCTTAATAAGAAATCACGAGATCATACACTTGTTACTTGAGTGTCGAGGTGAAATAAACTTGTGAGTAATGATGGTTTTGGTTGTGAACTATTTTTGAGTTTTGAAAGTGAATTATATGTGTTGTTAAAGCTACGTGTTTTGAAACTATTAGTTTTGTGAATAAAAACTCTTGAACGGATTATTAACTTTAACTTATTAGAATTAAAGGATACTCTATGAACCATGTAAAATCAGTAAGGACTATAAGTAGTAGTAGTAGTAGTAGTAGTAGTAGTAGTAGTAGTAGTAGTAGTAGTAGTAGTAGTAGTAGTAGTAGTAGTAGTAAGAGTACTTAGTAGAATACACTTTTGCTTAAGACGTTCAAAATTCTAAGTTTGGGGTATTTGATAAGTGATTAATTAGACTTATATATAGGGTTAGTTTAGTACTATAATTGGACTAAATATCCCGAAACAAGCTTTAATTGATGGTATTTATGTGTTTTCAGGTATACAAGGTATAAAAGAGACAAAGTTGTGATTTTATGATGAAACGAGGAGAAAAAGCACAAACACACACACTTGACGTTGTGGCACAGAGACTTGACGCCGTGGGAAGAGACTACAAGGTGTGGGCAAGGCTTGTAGAAAGCTTGAAGACGAGTAGAGGTGTAGGAGAGTTGACGCAATGGTGGCGTCGTGGGGATGTACACACAACACCGTGACGATACATACAAGAGGTTGAGCCTACTAAGAGGAGAAAAATTACACAAAAGCTTGAAGCTGTGGCGACTCTGTGGCATTACATAAATGGCGTGGATGACTTATAGACAACGCCAAAAATAGAAATAAAAAGTTTTGGAGTTCTAGTTTTGGAATTGTTAATTTGGGTTTCTAATTGTATTCTTAGGAGTCATAGGAGTATAAATATGTATTAGAACGTGATAAACTTATAGATTATGTGCCACCACAATACGTTATCATAGATTAGCATAGTTTACAATAGATTTGAGTATTGAGAATAGTTTTGGAGGAGAAGAAATTGAAAACTCCCGTTGTGGTTATTTATTATTGTTTCTTTGGTTTAATCTTTGATTGCAATGAATACAATGATTTGTATGTTGATCTCAATGCAGAGTGAGTAGTTTATTTATCTTAGAGATAAATGGATCCTATGATATAAATGTTGTGTTAAAGGAAGTATGAATGGATTATAAAGTTGAAAAGTGCAATAATTAGAATTTGCATTGATTCTATTCTTAATGCTATGAACATCTTGAACACATGGTTGTTGATTAGAGTTTCTTGGAGTTACCACGACCATTGAAGCTTTAAAGCCGGATATAGACAATACAACCATAAAATATATATGTATATATATAACATCGATAGATAATTATTGATTAAGGATGTACGGATAGTAAACTTAAGTAGTTATGAGCTAAAGATTTGGAACTTAATGCTATGTGAGACTTACGTTATTCACACTAATAGATGGAGTTCTAGTTTGCACATTAGGATATTTTCCATCATGACAGTGGGTCGAAGTGAATCTTAAGGAAATTTGTCTATTCTAATTGAGCATTCCACACACATAATGAAGATAAAGGAAGTGAGATATGAAAGCATAGTAATTCATTACCTAGGTGAAGTTGTGAACTAAGATTCTTCTTAATATAAAAGTACAAGTTAATTTACATTTTTCTATAGATTATAGTAGTTTAGCTTAAATCTAAACAAAAAAGATCTTCTTAATAATGGAGTGAACTTAACTAATTGAACCGTGTCTAGACAAACTTTTCCCATAGGACGATGTCTGTAATTAACATTTGTTGATCACTTTATTACTATAGTTAAAATGTTATAAATGCAGTCACGATCAGGTTGTCGTGATGTGAGCAATGTAACTTGACATATTGGTGCTAAACAATCCCATTTAGTGACCTACAAATCATTCCAAGTCAATTTGGGGTCTAATGGTTCCATTTATTCATTTCAAGTCCTCGTTGGGCACTTAACTAGGCTAAAAGTGTCCGTACTTGTTTGATATTGTTCAACACACTTTATTTATTATTGTTGGGTGCTATTGAACTATTTAAGATCATTAAAAGTCATTTCAAGTTGGTTTAAAACATTAGCTTGCAAAAGTGTTTTTTAGGGACTTCAAAATAATTAATTGAAAGTTAGTTTTCCTACAACTTGAAAAATAGCTTAAAAATAAATAAGACTTTCTAAATTTCTCGAGGTTGGTTCTGTGAAGTTCAAATACTTGAAACCAAATTTGTAAAGTAATAAAATCTCATTTATAAGTTCAAAAACTTAGTTTGCAACTCAAAGTGGAATTCTAAGTCCTTATTTGTAGATATAAAATTTTTAGTTGAAATGCGACTTGAAAACTAAGTTAGGCATGTTGAAAAATCACAAAAATTGGTGGACACCTTCACAATGATCTAATAACACATTCTGAGAATTTTGGTCTAATTCCGACATTGTTAGATGCCTGGAATACCTTAAGTCAAAAATCATCCCATTAAGTATTTGTTTATGTTCAAATCTACTTTATTAAAATAGAGACATTTTTGGTACAACAACTTATGAGTTGATTTCAATTACCAAAATGTTAAAATTATATATTATAGTTAAAAATGAGTTTTTTGAGCTATGTCTTAGCTTTTCGAAAATGTAAGGTTTAGGCATTTTTGATAATAAACGAGGGAGATATAGAAATTTTACCACAATGACCCAAAACAGTTTTATATTATGACCAGCAACTTTAAAAAAATCATTTATTTAAACCATAGCATTAAAAATCATGGTTTTTTTACTAAAGACTACAAATATATCCTAGAACGTCATACTAAAAGATGAGTTGAGTCTAAGAAAAAAAATTAAGTAGTTAAGCTCAAAACAGTAGGACATTATCAAAACTGCGAATCCAGAAACTTTAGATTCATCACTAAAGTTGCAGATGATTTTTACAAATGAAAACATTCGAATTTCAAAATCTTTTAATAGGTAAAATTGTTCGTTCTTGAGTTACTTTTCAAATGCCACCAGAATAAGTCCATTTTGATTTAAAATGAAGAAGTTATGACCAAAATACAGAGCCCGGTTCATAACAACCTGTAGAATTTATAGTTTTGTTTTATAATTTCATGAACTTGAAAAATTCATAGCAAATTCATTTCGTAACCAAAACTAAAAACCCAATATAGTAGACTAAGTGTTAAAACACAAGGAATCCAAATGTCCCATTTGTTTTCAAAAATCAAATCATTTTATAGATCAGAATTCCCAATTTCAGTTTCATGCAAAATGCCCCACTTTCACCAAACTTTACAATTTTCAAAAATTGAATTGGGAAACTCAAACGTGGTGTCTAATTGATCATAAACAACTAAAAAGACCTCACAAATGCTAAGAATTCAAAAGCCCTTTGATTTGAAACCAAACTTTAATGAATTGGTGTGTGAAACTTGAAATTTTCACCTAGGTTGTAATGGTTTGATCCCTAGCTCTTATACACCATTTAGGTTGACGAATCCTCCTTTTTTAGACCTTGATTTCCAGCAAATCTCATACTCTTCAGCTCTGATCTTTTCTTGACTTTGCATGTATGAGCTTTGGAGAAGAAGGCTCATATTTAAAAGTCCTTTAGATGGCCTTACTTTGGTCCATTCATCTCGTACCACATGCACATCTCTATCTGCATCCAAAGGTCTATGTTAAGTCCTACCTCCACTAATTTTATTGTGTTAACACACATTTTAATACGAATTTCTATTGAGATTGTCACACATCTCAAGGCTTGTCTTAAGGTGTTAGATTATTTTCTACAACATAAGTTTGTGATTTGATTACAATTATATCATAGCCTATGAACAAGTAAATAATTTGGTTACATTAATTTAAATAACCTAACATTTACTTACTATATCACTATCTACTCAATCCTCACGTGTATACGCATCTCGAGGCGTGTCCCCACTCGCGTCTCGACGCCTATAGATATATAGTGTATGATAATGATTTAATAATTTATACATATACACAAGCTAGGCATCCATCACAAAATATGATATACCTCGGTGTTGACTCTCGAGGGTTGACCAAGTACAACACATCATTATAAGTCCCTGTCAGAGTCCGTAGCGAGACATGACACGAGTTAGAAATTTAGGGTCGTTACACCCCTAAAAATCAAATATTTTATTTGGCAATGCCTACATGACTTATTCCCGACAAATGTATTCCATGAACGAAAGAGAATAGCCACAGATTCTACTTGCCCCATATACAACATAGACCAGGAACCTCTCACTTATCTTTTTTTTTTCTTTTGCTCCTAGGTACGATATTTTTGGATAGGCAGCCCACTCAGATTAGATACCTCTTGACTACAAGGGACTACATTTAGTGAGATTTGGATAGCTATAGTCAAGATGTTGGAGGACATAGTAGCTGAGGAAGGACTATGGACATGGCTGGCTATGGGTGTATGGCAGATATGGAAAAGAAAGAATAATCTTGTGTTCAAAGGAATCCATGGATCAATGGAAGCAATGTGTTATAGTATCTGGTAATGTATTTTGTAGTGTATTCAGGGGGTAGGAAGGTTTTTGTACTTGTGAGGATTAGTTGTTGTTTCAGTTAGGACCAAGTTCACGAGTTATATGTGATCTGTTCACTTGAGTGTGATTGACACACACACCACTAAATAAGGTGAATCATGTGTGTTATGTAATTGGAATTTTTGAATCAATAAAGTGATACGTTTTTTAGTTTCTTGAGTTTCAAGAGGTTGTTCATGGTATCAGAGCAAGTTTTCTCTATTTTGATCCTACTTAGCATCTGTTGATGAAGATCTAAGTACCAGATCTGAGTTGGTGAAAGGTCTATGTTGCAGATTTGGAGTTGTCCCTGGTTTGAGCTGTTCTTAGCTATTATTTTCTGGATTGTTTGAAGAATTGGAGCTTCAAATTTGAATTTATGAAGAAATCTGTGATCTAGATCTGTAATTCAATCATGGTGACTAGTCAAGCAACTGGAGACAACATAAATAGAGCTTGAAGTTTGTCCGATACAAATGTCTATAATGTTGAAGGACCTTTGTATCTATCGACATCGATCATCCAGGACTGGTGCTTGTATCAAATCCACTCACTGATTTGGTGCAAAGACAAAGCTAGGATTCATCAATTGGAGTTGTGTTCAACCAAAAAAATCTCTTAGTGATTATGATCGCTGGTGCAAGGTGGACTTCATGGTAATCTCATGGATTCTCAATTCCATTTCAAAAGAAATAGTTGAAGTTTTTCTTTATGCAAATTCTGCACATGATTTATGGTTAGATTTGAAAGAGAGATATGGTGAGTGTAATAGACCTCTACTTTATCAATTGAAGAAAGAAATTTGTTCCACTACACAAGGAGAACTCTAAGTTTTGAAGTACTTTACCAAACCGAAGAAACTGTGGGATGAATTAGCTTGTTTGGCACCAATTCCACACTGTGATTGTGGCAACCATACAAAGTTAATGGAACTAGAGTCAAATGACTGTTTAATTCAATTTCTGATGGGATTGAATGATGGATATGATCATATACGTAATCAAATTCTCGTTATGGATTTGTTGCCTAATATAAATAAGGCATACTCGATGATTCTAAGAGTTGAAAAACAACGATAAGTTCATGTGAACTTTGCTCCAAAAATGGATTCGGTTATGATGGTTAAAAATGCTAACCAAAAGAGTAACAATTTTCAAGTTACTGCAGCACCAAGAGTTCCTTTATTTGGACAGAACATGAATGGTTCGGGTACCAAATTTCATGGCAAAAAGTTCATCAACAAGGATTATCTTTATTATGATCATTGTAAGATGAAGAGACATACAAAAGAGAATTGTTTCAAGTTACATGGCTATCCTGAGTGGTTTACCAAACAAAAGATTGCAGTAGAGAAGAAACCAATTATGAAACAACATCACAATGTGGCAAATATGCTTGAAACTCCTCTGGATTTTGATGTGGAAAATTCACAGAAGTATGAGGATTTTTAGACCAATATGGCAGTCATGATTCAGCAGGGCATTGAGGAATTTATGAAGGGAAAATATATTGTTGGATCGAAGGAAACAACCATGTAAACACAGGTCACTTTGGAGACTTTGCTGGTAGTCTCTTTCACTCCACTTTTTGTGCTCATGCTTCTTTAAGACATGGTGATTGGATTATAGACACAAGAGCCTCTAATCACATGTGTTATGATCACTCTTTATTTCATTTTTCTAAGTCACCTATACATTCTACACCAGTTTACTTACCAGATGGTACTGTTAAGCATGTTGATGCCATTGGTGACATTATTCTCATGTCCAAACTTACTTTGCATTCGTGTCTTCACGTTTCCTCATTCAAATACAACCTTTTATCTGTTAGTAAACTTTATGCTTCAGCTCACATTAAATTTGTATTTCATCCTACTTTTTGT
Organism: Stephania cephalantha; assembly: GCA_039657325.1. Lineage (NCBI taxonomy): Eukaryota > Viridiplantae > Streptophyta > Magnoliopsida > Ranunculales > Menispermaceae > Stephania > Stephania cephalantha. Next base: position 60,261,254 of record CM077567.1, on the reverse strand, counting down.
TCACTACAGGATGTTGAGTCCTCTCAAATCCTTGGAGTTGAAAAATTATTAGGAGGGTTATACATTCTTGATCAAACCTCATTCAACCAGGAGGTTATTAATTCTTTTACTTGTTCTTCATCTACTGTTTTGGAAAATAATGTAGTTTCTTCACATGTAAATAATGTTTTTTCATGTCATCATCGTTTGGGCCATCCCTCTTATATTTTTTTTAAGCATTTACCTCTATTATCTTCTAAGTCAGCACTGTATTCACCAGATGAGCCTTGTGATGTGTGTCATATGTCCAAATAGTGTAGACTTCCTTTTCATTTGAGTTCAATAAAAACTATTTCTCCTTTTCAGTTGTTGCAAATGGATTTGTGGGGTCCTTACAAGCATACTTCAATACAGGGAGCACATTATTTTCTCACTATTGTAGATGATTTTAGTAGATTTACTTGGACTTATCTTCTCCAATGTAAATCCACTACTTATCGTACTATCGAAAGTTTTTTCCTCTTTGTTCAGACTCATTTTTCATAAATTGTCCAGACTATTAGAACTGATAATGGTACTAAATTCATTAATCATCAATGTACTACTTTGTTTTCAAAATTAGGCATTATTCATCAGAAGTCAGTTCCTTATTCTCCTTAGCAAAATGGAGTTGTGGAAAGGAAGCATAAATACCTTCTTCAAGTTGCTAGACATTTATGTTTCAGTCCAATCTTCCTAAGAAATTTTGGGGAGACTCCATTCTTACTTCTACAATTCTTATCAATCGCTTACCTACTTCTCTACTTGATTGGAAATCTCCATTTCAAGTTTTATTTGATCATTCTCCTGACTACAATTTTCTTAAAACTTTTGGTTGTCTTTGTTTTGCAACCAATATTCTACCCTCTAAAGATAAATTTGACACTCGATCTTTTAAGTCTATCTTCCTTGGATATGCTCCTACTCAAAAAGCTTAGAGGTTATATAATCTTTCTACTAATTTTATTTTTGTGTCCCATGATGTCCTTATGAAAATGTTTTTCCTTTTTAGTCTTCCTCTTCTTCTTCTTCTGATTCTCATATGCTTCCTCTTCCTCTTACTGATTATTCAGATTCCCCTTCTTTGTCAGTTCCCTCTCCAGTTCTCCCTGTTTCTATTCCTTCTGTTTCTCTTACTTCTCCTTCTGCTGTTATTCCTAAACGAAGTAATAGAATTAAAAATCCTCCTGGTTGGCTGAATGACTTTGTTACCAATGTTATAATTCCTACTAATATTTCTTCCTCTTTTTCTCATTCTTCTTCTGTTCTTGATCCCCCTGCTTTTCCTTATATTGTTTCCCCACACATGAGTGATCATTACAAAACATTTTTGGCTGCTGTTTATATAGTTAAAGAACCATCTTCTTTTTAGCAAGCATAAAAGGACCCTCTTTTGGTAGATGCCATGAATAAGGAGTTGCAAGCTTTAGAGCTTAATGAGACTTGGATTCTCACTAATTTACCTTTTGATAAGAAGGCTATTGGGTCTAAGTGGGTGTACAAGGTGAAATATCATCCTAATGGCACTTTAAACAAATGTAAAGCTCATTTGGTAGCTAAGGGTTATCATCAAATTGAGGGTGTAGATTCTGTTGATAGTTTCTCTCATGTGGCTAAGACTGTCACTGTCAGGGTTTTCTTAGCTATTGCTGCTGCAAAGGCTTGGCCTATTCAGCAATTTGATGTTAACAATGTTTTTCTTCATCGATTCATTGATGAAGATTTATACCTTCTTCATCCTGAAGGTTATTCTAAGGCACTTCCAGGCCAGGTGTGCAAACTTTAACGTTCTTTATATGGGCTGAAACAAGCCTCTCGTCAGTGGAATATTACCTTTACTAATAAGCTTCATCAGTTTGGTTTTCTGTAATCTTCTCATGACCCCTTTTTGTTCCTTTACTTCAAGGGTGATGTGTTCCTTGCTCTTTTAGTTTATGTTGATTATATCTTACTTACTGGTTCTTCTCTTGATGATATGATATTTGTGAAGCATTTTTTGGATGATCAATTTACTATCAAGGATATTGGTCAAGCTCATTATTTTCTTGGCCTTGAATTGGCTCGGTCTACTTCTGGTCTCTATGTGAATCAATGAAAAAATGTTTTGGATCTTCTCACTGATTCTCGCCTCACTAGTTGTAAGTCTGCTGCCACTCATCTTCCTAGAGATGCCAAGATGGATGTTGTTGATTCTCCTATTCTTCATTATATTGAAAAGTATCGACGTCTTCATGGTAGACTGCTTTATCTTGGCTTTACTCGGCCTGATATCTCTCGTGCCACTCAACAGTTAAGCCAGTTTGTTTAGGCTCCTACTGAACATCATTGGTTTCTTGCCCTTCATGTTTTGTATTACTTGAAGGGGTGTCCTTCTAAGGGTCTTTTCTTCCCTGTGCAGTCGAATTTGCAGGTTATTGGGTATTGTGATGCAGACTGGGCTTCTTGCTCTTTGTCCCGTAAGTCTCTCAAAGGCTATTGTGTCTTTCTTGGTTCTACTCTCATTTCTTAGAAGACTAAGAAGCAGTCTACTATCTCTCGATCCTCTGCTGAGGCTGAGTATCGAAGATTGTTTTCGACTGTTTGTGAGCTCCAATGGATTTCTTATCTACTCTATGTTTTTTAGCTTTCGATTTCACTTCATATTCCAATTTGGTGTGACAATCAGGCTGCTATACATATCACAGCTAACCCTATTTTTCATGAACCTACCAAACATCTTGACATTGATTGTCACCTTGTGTGAGATCAGTTACCTGATCTGTTTACTAAAGGTAATTGATTGGCGCAAAGATTGTTCATCTTGAGGGGGGATGTTATAGTATATGGTAATGTATTTTGTAGTGTATTTAGGGATAGGAATGTCTTTGTACTTGTGAGGATTAGTTGTTGTTTCAGTTAGGACCAAGTTCAAGAGTTATGTGTGATCTGGTCACTTGAGTGTGATTGACACACACCACTATATAAGGTGAATCATGTGTATTATGTAATTGAAATTTTTGAATCAATAAAGTGAACTGTTTTTTGGTTTCTTGAGTTTCAAGAGGTTGTTCACTATGCTTAACGTAACCTCAGATAGATATGTTGAATGGAGGCGAGCTTGCTCTATACCCCTCCTTATAAATTGGATTTTGATCCTTCCATTGTGAAGAAGTTTTTTATTAGAACTATATATTCTTTGCATTGACGCTGCGTGTGAGCCCCTCAGCGGCACAACCAACCTTGGATGGATCACTAGATCGGATGAAGGAGCTCTTTTCTTAGTTGGTTTTCATTTTGTGGAATATACCCCTAATGATGAATGGTCCGAGCTCATAGCAATTCAACAATCCATCCTTAACGATATGGTGGGTATCACAGAGGTGGCAGTTTTCTCAGACTCTCTGACTGCACTAGAGATCATTGTAAGGGAATCAGATACTAGCCACTACGATCTAATAGCGGAGGATATTAAAAAGCAAGCCAAACGTTTTGGCAACCCAAGTTTCCACCATATCCCCCAAAGCTAGAATGGTGTTGCTCATCACCTAGAAATCATTAAACTCATGTAACTCTGTCATATGGACTGATTGTATGCAGAAGCGAAACCGAAAAATCTTGTTAGAGAGGCAAACTTTAACCTTAACTTTTTTTTCCAAACAAAAATAATATATTAGTATGAAAAACTATGCATTACCGAAAAAAAAATTGACAATGCAACACTCAAGACACATCAAATACATCATTTTTTTCCAATGCTACACTTGTCATAGAGGGAACATGTGTCGACCATAGGGGTGGAAAGGACGAATATGTAGGGGTACTATAGGAGGAACTGAAGGTTATGGGGCGACCCCCCTTTAAACCCGCCACTGATTGTATGCCTATATAAAGAGGCACCCTTGTAATTGACACCTTTGGTTAATATATATATTTGACCAAAAAAAACAATTCAATTCTTATCTACACATTCCTAATTTAATTAAAGTTAAAATAATAGCAACTCCTAAACCAATATGAACTCCATGCACACAAGATAGCTTGGCTATGTTGAAACGTTTTATGCTCCATCAAGTAGTGTGTTCTCTCAATCTGGGTTTCCCTTGACAATTTGATACACAAAATGAACGGTTCTACTTAAAACATCCAATTATTAAAACCTATGCTCAAAACCTGAAAATAAACCAGTAAAAGTAATACTCACAAAGACTCTGACTAAATTCACAAGACCCATATTAGAAAACTTGAAATTTGAGGGAATTAAACCCAACAAGAGAGATGTAGAAAACCCATGATGGTTTATGCTTTTTCTATGCTCATATCTTAACAATGGGTTGTATTCTGTTGATTTTGGTCTCAAGAAATTGGTTTTGGACCCAATGAATCACATAAATTGAATTAAACAAAGTATGATAGTGAGGAACTACATGATCTGCTCTGCAAGAGTCAGCAACCAAATCGATCAAATGCTCAATTGGGACTTGGGTTTTATAACAGTTGGATTTTGGGGTTCATACCCAGCTGAAAATTTAAAACAATTTTTGAAAAATCCCAATACGATCAAAAATAAATTTCATTAAACTATATCTAAAAAAGTAAATCATACCTTAATCCGTGATTTCCTTCTCTGATTTTTCGATTTCCAACACGTTCAAAGGTTCCTTCTCTATCATATATTCACACACGAACGGTGACCATAATTTAGAGTGCTAGCCGCAAGAGAGAATGAAAACGTTTTTCTTTCTCTCCCAAAATCGAAAGAACTCGAAAATAGTAAAAACAAAAATCTTATCATGTTTTAGGGTTTTAAACTCTATTTATAAGTGTAGATATGCTCTCTTAAAAAACCTATTCAATACAACTATTAAATTTAGTCAATTCAAGCAAATTACACATACGCCTCTATTAATAAGTTATCATATAACAAATCGTGAGAGCATTTATGTCATAAAATTTATCATATAAAATTCATTACTCTGGACCAATTGAAATTGCACAAAGCCATTCTTTGTGTGCGACCCAATATGTTCATGCGATGTTGGTAGTGAACAAAAACCATTTTGGTACACAATTTATAAGTGGTATCTAGCAAGGCTTTATGTAACGACCCTAATAAATCTAATCCAAGTCAATTGCCTAATAGAACCGTGACGTGGCGGCTAAACCAACGTGGCGACTCAGACAAAACTCGGATGTCGACACCGAGGTAATAATTCAATAATTTTATTTTTTTGTGATGCCTTGAATATTTTATATATGTCTATGTGTGCACGCACAACTTTATTGACATTGTTGTCAAATTAACAAGTGAGTGTAGTCCTCGAGATGTGCGTGTACACGAGTATTTGGGTAGGTCAACAATATTAATTTAAGTTGGTCTAATGGAACTCATTTAATTGAAATGTCTTAGTTATAAAGGGCATTTTAGTCAATTCACATATTAGAATTTAAAAATAATAATAAATTAGAATTATGAGGTGTCAACTTCTTGTGGTTTATGGAGATATAATAGAAAAGTTAATAAAAAAATTAAATAAAATTGTGTGGTGGTAGTTCACCCACTTAAATAATGATAGTATAGAGAGATAAAGAGAGATAGATGAAGGGTGAGGTTTTATTTAAATTAGAGGTGTTGTAGAGGTGGTGGTGATGAAGAAGAAGGAAAAAAAAAGTTGTTTGCTATGCTGTAGAGGTGGTGGTAAGTTGATTTTAGTGGAGTTGATTTTAATTGTATTGATTTAAAGGACAAAAAAAGGGTTATTGTTGATCATTTTGAAGAAAAAAATAAATGAAATAATGTTATTGATTTTGTTGAAGAAAAGAAAAAGAGAAATTTAAAGAAAAAAAATCACCAAAATCAGTGATTTTAGGGGAATAAGGGGGAGGACGCACGCACGTGTAGCACACGATCCTCAGATTGGGCCTAGCACTGGCCAAGCCCTATCCAATATGGCTGAACTGAGTCCGATTCGACCCGGACCCGGTTCAGGGGCCAAAACCCCCAAATAATAAATAAAAAAATAAAAAAATACTCTTTATATTTTTTCATTTTTATTTATAAAAATAACAAAAAATCATAAAAAATCAGAAAAACTCAAGAAAAATAGGGAAAAATCAGAAAAAATAAGAAAAGTGAGGAAAATTGTAGAAAACTGAGTTTGAAGATTTTTCAGGAATTTTACATCGAAATCTTCCTCGAAAAGTGTGTTAACGCTATAACTTCCCTATTTTAAATTATTTTGAGATCTAAAAATCTAAATCATAACGAATAGGCTCAACCACACCTAATTTATTTTAAATTGATACCCAGAGCCTAGAGGACTTGTATCGGGTATCGAGTACATATTTCAAGGCGTGTGGGAGCTGCGATTTACTTGATTTTGCATATTGAGGTAAGTAAACCAGTAAAGAAATCAATATTAATTCATTTCATTTCCTTGCTACATTTGAAGGAATTATATCTATTATTGGACTCTATTTCCCTACCGAGTGACCTAGGGTCTAAGTGTTCTGGTCTAGTTGTGTCCACTCGCGGGTTGAGTAGCCGATTAACTCTCGTGGCTCCCCGACGGGCCTGAATCCTTTGAGTGAGAATCTGCCATACGTCGTGGCTCCTCCCAAGTATTCGAGTTCCATTTTGGTTGAGCATCTAGTTAAGCATATGGCTCCCTTTGAAATATTTTCCCGGGCTGCGGCGCAAGCGAGCCGACAGTACCGAACGGATTAGGTGCGGTCGATGCGGCTTTTGCTTGCCACGCCAGTGTTAGATACTTACATGTTTTAAGTGGCTTTGAGCTCACGTGTAGAGTGTCAGGACCACTTAATCCCTACCCTTTTCTTTCAGGACAATTAGTCCCTACCGTTAATCATTTTAGTATGTCTGTCATACATTTTATTGACTCTTTCGCAACACTTTATTTTCCTTCTAGCATGATTTATGGACTCGTTTATTGTTTAATATGAATTTCTATTGAACTTCTTCTCGATTTACTCACTGGAATTGTCTCCGCTTTGGATGACAATTGTAGGTCCCTTTACTAGTAGGGGCAAGGAGCTTGTGATCGGTGAATTCCTCTGAGCTTCCCTCAGAGTTTGCTCCTATTTCTTACTACAATAGGTTTATTTTGATATTTTGGACTGTACATATGATATATATTTATGTTGTTGGTTACTTTGGGGTTCATTTTAGGTTTTGAGACGTTTGATACATGTATATGACACTTCTTCACACTGTTTATCCCCAGATATATACATGAGATCTACTTTTACAGGATTTCCACACCTAGGCATGTCCTGACTACCATTTATTTATTTAAGTTGCTTTATATTTCTTAAATTTCGCTGCGTAAGCATTAAGACTTGTTAAACTAAATAACAAATCAAACAAGTAACAAATAATTGAATAACTTGGATAAGAGGCTGACTAGGCCTTTATTGACTCTGCGGGAGTTGACCGAGGGTCCACATAGGTTTATCATTGTATGTTGGAGAATTTGTTCATGCCTCGAGATGAGTGCAATCTCATCTCAAGAGCAATCAAGGGTGCAAGTGTATGAATGTGTCAAACTTGGTGTCACCTTGAGGATTGTTACCTTAACCTCATATTCATCGGATTATTCTCGATATTCGCATGTACAAATCTCGAGGAATCTTTATATTTAAACTTTTTTTCATTAGATCGGCCTCGAGATTCATATATGCAAATCTCAGCGAGAATTCATGTATATATATATCTCCAAAACCCACATAACTACCTCACTGCTGTATCGATATAGAGACCGAGAGAGAGAAAAAATCGAAGTAGTTGGAGAGAAAGACGGAGCTCGAGGCTGAGGTGGGGAAATGGAGAGGCGATGATGACGAAATCGAATGTGAGGTTAAGGTTGTTGTTCATTATTGTTGTTGTCCTTGTTTTCGTTGTTGTCGATGGTTGTTGTTGATGTTGCTTCCAATGGTGAAGATGGGGGTTGAAGGGAGGGGTACTTAGTTGTTCGAGGAAGGAGATGACCGGGGGGGGTCTTACCGTGCTCTGGGGTTGGACCTAACCCAACCCTAGTGAGTATAGAAAAAAAAAAAAAAAAAGAAGATGAACTGGTTTTGCTACAACAGAGGACGAGAGGAGGAAGAAGGGGGTTTGTTCCCCTAAACTGGCCTGAACCAGTTCGATTTAGGGGCCAAACCCCTATTCTCAAATAAAAAAAGAAAAAATGATGGAATCTAGTAAAAATTATAGAAAATTGATACAAAAATTGGGAAAAATATATTTGCGAACAAAATAAAAAGAAATTGAATATTTCTATAAAAAGTGAAAAATTTGGGAGTCTTTCGAGACTTTATATCGAGGTTTTACCTCGAAAAATGTCAAATGGTCGTTTACAAATTAGCAAATTGGTTCCGAATTTAATTGAGATCAATTTAGAGGTTCTAAATATGGGGTATTATACATGTAATGACCTCGGATGGTTTGTGATAGGTTTTTGAATACTAGGAAAGGTCGTCTGACTTGAAAAGTTAGGAAATTGGAAATGTAACCTATTGGATGTAGGTATGGATTCATTTAATTATCAACTTTGCCTAGCTATGTAGTACATTTTGGTTCATATAATTTATGGATCGGGAATGGAGAGATGCGTACTGTGACGAAAAGTATATGATTTAAAATCTTGTTAAATGGGCGTGTAGTACTTGGTGATATCTGAAGCTATATTAATGACGATCTATCGTGTGTGTTTAATCCAAGGTCGAGAATTTTGGTGGATTAGAGTTAGGGGTGGCACCCTAGACTATTTGTAAATCCGAACTCGATAGATTGGTGGCACAAATATATCTTAAATTCAAGGTTTTTTGATAGAGCTATTGGAACGAGTATGCAACTAAAGGAACAATATTTTGCTAGAGTGTTGATTCAGTTCAGCTGGTATACTTGGGGAATAGTGGATTCGACCCTCGTTTTGATAAATGAAAATGAAAACGTCACAATATCACTTGCCATAGAAACTATTACATGATGCTAATGTATTGTTTAAATATGTTGTTCGCTCATACAATTGCATTTCTCTTTGATTATTATATAGATTGTTGATAGTTCAGTGAATCCGTACTTACTGAGCAAGTTGGAGCGCTCACCCCAATTAATATTTCAGGAATATCGATAAGCGCTACAACTATTAGGCAGAGAAGGTTTATGAGTCTTGATCTTCTCTTCGATGTAATGATTCTTTCCTTGTCTTATATATTTGTATTGAATTATAGTTTTGTAATATCATAAGGGATGAGAGGTTTTGTATAACTGAGGTCTATTTCGGTTGGATTTGGTTTTGTATATCGTGTTTAATATCGTGAGATTTTTTTTTTAATTTTCGCTACGTTTATAATATATTTTATCATTGATATTCAATATACAATTATGTTTATCAGGTGTCAATGGTGAGGCTGCTGGCTCTAGTTAAGTTTGGCTGGTGTACCGAGGCTTAATTAGGGTTTCGGGCTGAAAGAATCCTTAATTAGGTTAAGGGTTGTTAAAATTGGTATCAGAGCCTAAGTTTTATTATTTTCGAATGAGCATCAAAATAAGAAAAAACTTGGATACAGTTTGGTATAAAAGTTAAAGCTTCTTGGCTTTGACATGCCTTAATACTATAACCTAAGTTTACTAACTCCAAGAGTTGTCTCGGGTTACGAAGAAGTTTAGGACATAATAAACAGTTTTATCATGATTTTTGGGGGGTAACAAAAGATAAAAGACTTAGTTATGTTATTTGCTATGTTTTATTACATCTACGCATTAGATATAAGAGTTATATCTTTCCTAAATGATAATAAAATGGTTAAAGTTCATCAATTTCTCACGATATGAGAAAGCATTGAATGTAAGAGCTCAAGAGAGTCTTAACCTCAAAAAACATGAAAAAAGAAAGACAAAAAAAAAACTTATAAAGATGAAACAAAATTTATTCTCCTATCAACTATCTTCCATGGTCTTTGTTCTCATTGATATTATTAGACAAATAATAGTCAGTGAAGAGGTATTTATTAGATCCAGACTTTGAGACATGCGTTAGGAGAATTGAATTTATGAAACAATAGAATATTGAATGACTTTTGGTGGAACTCAAAGATGGTAGACCATTTTGATATGTGATTTAATACTAGTATTGAGACTAGTTGAGAAATAATAAAAATTATTCTGTAAATAAATTAGTGGTTAATAATAAGATCCTATTAATTTGAAGTTAGAAAAACCACTAATGTATTTATACTTCATAGTTGGTTATGAAGTAGAAATTCTAGATATGGTGTTAATCCATATTGGAGTGACAAACCATTTGTTGGAAAATGAAAGCTGAAGTTGAGAATTCAAAACTGGTAAAGTTTAAAGATAAATCAATTTAGAATATAGCAGTGAGTTGGTAAGATATCCTTGTCTGATCTTTCAGACTGGTATAATCTAAGTTGGAGAGAATGAGTGGTCAATGAAATCTAAAGATTTGAGGAGTTCAAAGAATAATATACAGTAATGGGAATTAATAATCATTGCCCATAATTGACAACTCATTCTGATAATAAGAAAAAACTAGATGTCTTCAATAGTTAGCTGAGATATGGTTGTCATCGTAATATGATCAGAGTTAAGGATATATAAAGATGATCTTAGATGATTGTTGGATCACTTTAAGTGGATGGTGAAAACCATTAGAACTTGCTAAAACTTTGCTATGTTTGTGAATGAAAGGCATAGAATTTTCGGAACCTTATATTTTGTTAAGTTGTTATCGTGATATCGATGACAAAATGGAATCTTTGAAGACTTAGAAGATGCACGAGCTTTACCGTAAGGAGTATAAATCATTACAATCAATTGGTTCAAGACAAATTTTTGCAAGTGTAAGTACTAAGTTTCGAAAATAAATTAGTTGTATAAGTGTTGAATATGAACTGCAAATTGACAGATTTGATTGGGATTGTCTTATATTCAACACGAAGACAAATGAGTAAAGTAATCTTGAAATAATTGAATAGTAAAAACGATTGATCCAATGATCTTTAGTATCGTTGTGTAATTTATTCAGTTAACTCAAGTATGAGGGTTGGTATAAGTAAAAGTTACATACAAGGATGCCTTGGAGAGAAGTTTAAGCGTGGTTTGACTACAATGTTTGCTTGATCGTACCTGAACAGTAGAAAAAGTTAGAGGTTCATTCTAAGACTTCTTATTCAAGTACAAATGTGTGTCGACACAATAAAGCAAAATTGTAACTTATACTTCTATCTATATATAGTTTAAGACATTTGAGAAGAAACATTAGGGATTGATAATCTTGAGATAATTATTTTGGTAATTGTACCAAATACGGAAAGGCATCACTTGTAAAACAAAAGGATGACAAGGGATTTCGAATAATATGAGTTTGAAATACAGATGTATTCAAAAGGAAAGTTTTGTTAAAAGTCTTTTAGAAGAATCATTAAAAGACAACTTGGAAATATAAAAAAAAACCCATTGGATTGGTGTGAGGTTAAAGTAGTTAATCTCAAACTATGGAACTTTGAAAAAAAATGTAATTATCAGGGTGAAAGAAATGGAAGGTGAGATAGATAACCTGAATTTCTTAAATGTTATAAATTCACCTTGAAACATCACTCATTAAAGGTGATTGTGCTAACAATATCTTGAATAGGAAAAGGACAGGGGATGTAAATACAATAAAATTTGCTCGGTAGTATCTCTTAAGTGAGATGTGTAATGGTGATCTATTTAAATCCTGCGTAGGCACATCATCAGCTGAGTTGTCTTGATTGGTAATTACAAGCTGTTCTTTGGAGCTCAGATTGGAGCTGAGCTAATGATGATTGATTGAATGGTGAGTAATTGGAGAAATTTATTGAGATTATCTAGTAAAGGTTTTACTACTAGTTGTTAGTATGTTGTATGATAATCTTGGATCAGAACATTGACCATGTAAATAAATTTCTTGGAACTTGAATAAAAAAGTGAGGCAAAAATGTTATGAGAATTTCATAGATTTCTTAAAAATATTCACTCAGACGAAACCCAAAATCATTGTGATAAGAATGAATTATTAGTGACCTGGAATGAAAGTTGACGGCGTCAATTTTATAAAGAAATATGAGATATATCAGCAAGTGGAAGCTGAGTGTTATGAACTTGGAGGGTTATTTTATTCTAGCTCTATATGAATGAAAAATTCATGCTCAGAAATTTATGAAGGATTAACCTAATTTTTATTGACAACTGAAGATTGTTGATGTTGTAGTTGTAGGATTGATAAAGTTTGCAAATTTTTTGCCAGTATCATGGTGAAAATCCTTGTGGAAAAGTGAGCGAGATATATGTGGAGAAAGAGTTGAGATTTTATGGAGAACCAGGATTATTATTTCGGTGAAGAACCTGAAGTTTGCTTCCCAGTGGGGAAGAGATGTAAAATACTTGGGAGGGACCTTTTTCAATCTTAAGACAATAGATCTGTTGCTAATCATAGTTCCAGAGAATGTAATTTTCGAGCTTGTGACTTGGAATATGGTAGTTACTAGAAGAAATATTTTACTGTGTGAGTTCTTTGGTATTGATATTATCAGGCTATAAATATAAGGGTATTTCTCTTAAAAGTTAGCATGCTTAACTTCATCGTCAATTGGTGTGGGACGAGAAGTAAAGGTACAAATTATTAACGCTTGAGTAATTTAGAACTACACAGAAAGGTGTTAGCAAACTATTAGTATGCAACTACAACTTTGTTGAATGGAAAGAATATGTTGACAAGCATTAGAGGATGTTGAAATATTCAAAAGATATATATTCTTTCGAGCTTCTCATATATGAAAGGATAATGTAAATTCTGAAATTTTAAGGTTAAGGAAAGTTTGAAAATGATTATATACAATATCTTCCATGTCTTTATGTTATAAAAGATAGATCAGTTCGTGTCCAGTGTTGACAGGAACAAAGTTGATCGAGAGGAAAATTTATTAATCAAGGAATTAATTTGAGAAATATGAAAATAACTACCCTATATCTTCGAAGTTATAGTTAGTTGATAGACTTTAATTTCGAGGATGAAATTCCATAAGTTGGAGAGAATGTAACAATTCGTGTCCTTAACTTGGTGATTAACGTCAATCTGAAATTTAATTTACCTGAGATAGGCTCGTGTTTAAGCTCGACTTGTCTCGATTAGTGTATGAGTGCGATCGTGGTGATGTATTGTGTTTGATTGGTGTGAGAAATAATTAATGTAACTATAGGAGATTAATGCGAATTAATATAAAACTTATAGTTAGAAAATAAATGATAAATAAATTAATAATACGCCTAGTGTGACACTTGTGAATCGTGGGGGATCACACGGGGAGATGTGGAAGCGATGTGTACGCTCAGATGTATTTATTGGCGTGCGTAGCAAACGAATAAGTCGTAAAATATATAGGTGTATATATATTTATATATGTTGATATATATATATAAATAAAACCTATAGTTGGAAATAAAATAATTAAAAAATTATGGGATGCCTGATATCGTGTGGGTCAAGGATGATGCACATAGGACGTGAGGTAGCATGCACGCCCGAGTGTACTCGTTGGCACGCACTACGAAATTATAAACACATGAATATATGCGTATATATGTATATATTTATATATATTGTATGTATAAATATATGTATTCAAAATAATAAATAAATTGGTGGGTGTTTAATGACACGCGAGGTCGCGGGTGACATGCATGGATACAATAGTGTACACGCCTGAGGGTGGTCCTTGGCGTGCGTGATGAATTTATAAACGAGGAAATACATAGTTATATATATTTATATATAATTGATATATATAACTTATAGTTTCATTTAAGTTGTTTAAATCATTAGATTCACCTCGAGATACGCGTAGCGCAAGCATCGGGGAGAGGAATGGTGTTGATCATTGTGTGTTGGAGAATTTTTTCATGCCTCGAGATGCATGCAATCCCATCTTAAGAACAATTAAGGGTGTAAGTGTATGAATGTGTTAAACTTGGTGTTACCTTAAGGATTGTTACCATCACATCAAATTCATTGGATCATTCTCGAGATTTGTACATTTGCGCGTACAAATCTTGAAGAATCTTTATATTTAAACTTCTATTCCCTATATCAGCCTTGAGATTCGTGTGTCCAAATCTCGAGAAAATTTCATATGCATATCCAAAACCTACAGAGCCGCCTCACTATTCTATCGATTTCGAAGCCGAGAGAGAGAGATAGAAGAAATCAAATCAGTGGGAGAGAAAAAAGGGAAATTGAGACTAAGGCGAGGAAATGGAAAGGCGATGGAGACGAAATCAAAGGTGAGGTTAAAGTTGTTGTTGTTATCGTTGTTGTCGATGGTTGTTGTTGATGTTGACTGCAACGGTGAAGATGGGGGTCGGGGAGGACTCGGTTGTCCGAGGAAGGAGATGACTGAGGAGGGGGGGGTCATCTCCTCTCCTAAGAGTGCCCTGGGGTTGGGCCCAAAACAAACCAGAGTAAGTCGATAAAAAAAAGAATATAAACTGGTTTTGCTGCAAATGAGGACGAGAGGAGGAAGAAGTGGGTTTGTTCCCCCCTGATTGGCCTGAACTAGTCCGGTTCAGGGCCAAACTCCTATTCTTAAATAAAAAAATGAACAATGCTGGAATTTAGTAAAAATTCTAGAAAATTGACACAAAATAAAGAAAAAATAAATTTGTGAACCAAATAAATAGGAATTGAATATTTCTATAAAAAAGTGGAGAATTTGGGAGTCTTTCGAGACTTTATACTGAGGTTTTACCTCGAAAAATGTGAATAGGTTGTATCGACCTAAAATTTGCAAATTGGTTCCGGATTAAATTGGGATCAATTTAGAGGTTCTAAATATGAGGTATTATATGTGTATGACCTTGGATGGTTTGTATGATGGCACCAGTTCCACAACCCAAACTGCGCCTCGCCCGGCCTAGACCTGCGTGGACTCCGAGTCAATCCTCGCGACGTCAATGGAAGCCTAGTCAGCCTTCCTAACCATTTTTCATTACAAGGTAGCAAAATCTAACATTTATAGTGAGTTATTCAAATTTGTAAGTTATCAAAGTTTAAGCGGAAGCGATTTCAACTTAAACAAATCTAAACAACTCTACACAAATCAGTCAGGACAACCTAGAGTGTGGAAACCGCATAACACAGTTAATATGTATAACAAACAAATGAGAGAGATATAATATCATATACATGTCCTAAAGTAT
The DNA here is from genome assembly GCA_039657325.1 of Stephania cephalantha. Classification (NCBI taxonomy): domain Eukaryota; kingdom Viridiplantae; phylum Streptophyta; class Magnoliopsida; order Ranunculales; family Menispermaceae; genus Stephania; species Stephania cephalantha. Next base: position 60,246,001 of record CM077567.1, on the reverse strand, counting down.
CTCATAAACCCATATACCCAATGTGATAAAAACAATATACACAAGTAATACAAAACCTACAAAAATGTGAGAGGGAAGGCCGCTCCAAAGTCCTTACAGTAGATCTCGTAGTACCGGCCCCTTTCCCTTTCCCGATTGCGGATCTGCACTCAGTTAAACAAAAGAATAACGAGCCCAGGTAAGTAACACCAGTAGGATACTAAACAACATGTCGAAATAAATAAATCGTCTACATTCATGCAAATAAAAAGAAAGGTATAAGGACGCATGAATAAATAAAAATACAGTAAATAAATCGAAACCAATCGATGCACGAGTGTCCGGGGATGCAAACAGAGAGGTACAAGTAGTCCGACCAACTAGGTCATTGAGTCTTGGCAAACCATAAAGAGTCGGGTTCTAGGACTTGGTACACTCACAAGCCCTAAACCCACGAGGTAGTGAGACTTCCTGGGATAACTACGCTAAGAACTCACACCCCGTCAAGAATCAGTACCCAGTGCAGTGCATCCCGAGGTCATAACTCTGGTATGTTACCTCAACCAGCCACTCCTTCCAAGGATCACCTTCGACTCACTTGCCCTCGGACAACTCAATTAGAATAGAATCCCAATGATAGATAACAAAGCAATGAACAACAATATTCAATAGCTTAAAATGAAGTACTGTGCATTTTTTATCTGGTTTACTTACAAATCACAAAGCTTGTTCCTAACCTATCCGGCCTCCCGAAACTCCGAAACGCGTATTTGACTCCCCGTAGCTCTTCCTTAGGTTCCTAATATCATTCTATAGGTTTTTGAGTGTGTTGAGACCTTTACTTAGGGTATTATACATGTTTATAGTATTCATGTAATTCTTGAAAATTGCAGATTTTTGTATTGTCAGGACAATTAGCAGGCTAATTCTGCCATTAGCGCGCTAATTCTACCTCGAATATCTAGCGCACTAATCAATATTAGCGAGCTAGATTTCCTACCTAGCGCGTTATGTGCAGCAAAACCAAGAATTCTGCATTTTGAATTCTGAGTTTTCTCTACACATAGGCCATGTTGATGCCTTGGGGACCCTCATACACACTACTAGAGGCTCTTAACATCAACCACAACACAAAACAACAACCCAAAACATCAAATTCATGAATTCATTGAATTGACCAAGCTATGTTAATGGAGTTACCTAGCTTGATGATATTTACCAACCCACTGATTTCTCCAAGCCAACTTGCTGATCTTCTTCTCTTCTCTTGATCACTCAGCAGTTCTCTCTCTCTTTCTCCTATTGAAATGGATGAGATGAGAAACTTAGGTGTTAAGTTTTGAGTTTTTTTTTGGTTTTATATGTAAATGGATATGGTTGAACCTAAACCACACATCCATTTCACATACGTATCCCGAGACATGTCTAGTGGACCACCTTCGCACAATTATCCTACAAGTCATGCTTAAGTGAAACCAATAATTACACCTCTTGTCTCTAGATTAAATCAATACGTGTCTCGATGCACATCTTGTGGCCATTTGATTTATTTCACTAACTTAAGCCCACTAATTGTACATCAAACATAACCACATTAAAGCTACTATAAAACCATAGTTAGCTCAACTTAAACTTACCCCATAAGCCGCTACCTCGGTCCCACATCGACACGCAACTCGAGGTACGTCTTCGCTTGTCTCGACATCGATATGTACCTCATGTACCTTACTCGCACATTTTTCAAATTAATTAGTTTAAATTGTTTAATCTTTTGTATAATAAATAATACAAGCATCAAACAAAAATAGCATACCTCGGTGTCGACTCCCGAGATTTGGACATGCGTATCACGACAAATTGGGTCCCACGTACAACCCTGAAATGTCACGTGGCACGAGTTAGTTTTTAGGTCGTTAAAGTCTTCCCAACTAATTAGAATCTCATCCTCAAAATTGAAACAAATCACTAAGGAAGAACTTACTGAAACTCAGAAGAGGTAGGGAAAGTACTCGCGCATGTATAACTCGAGCTCCCATATCAGCTCCTCATCTCTGTGATGCTGCCATTTGACAAGGACGGATGGAATCTCTTTGTTTCTAAGAATCTTCACCTTATGGTCCAGAATCTGAATAGGCTGCTCGTCATAAGTAATGTCCTCCCTCAAGTCTATCTGGCCCAAACCTACTGTCGGTCGTCTGCCCTCTATCGACCTATCCAGTTGAAGCATAGAAACATGAAATACAAGGTGGATCTCAGACAACCGAGGTGGCAACTCTAACTTGTACGCAACCTTGCCTATTTGTTTCTTTACTTTGAACAGACCAATGAACCTCAGCGCAAGCTTTCCTCTAATCCCAAACCTCTTTTGACGCTTTAACGACGAAACTTTCAGATACAAATAATTCCCGACATCATACTCTAACTCGCCGTGATACATGTCATAATTTTTTTTCTGCCTCTCATGCACACCCTTCAATCTCAATCTGATCAGTCGTATCTTCTCCGTGTAATCCACTACAATCTCAGGCGCAATAACTGCCACATCCTCAGGCTCCGCCCAACAAGATGAAGATATGCACGGTCTACCATAGAGTGCCTCAAACGGTGCCATACCAATACTGGCCTGATAACTGTTATTGTAGGCAAACTCACATAAATGAAGATACTCATCCTATAATCCACCGTACTCTAACACACACATCCTCAACACATCCTTCAGAATCTGAATTAGTCTCTCTAACTGTCCGTCTGTTTGTGGATGATAGGGTGTACAGAGGTCCAACCGTGTGCCAAACTATGACTGCATGCTCTGCCAAATTTGATATGTAAATTGTGGCCCTCTTGTCAGACACAATCGATAATGGAACGCCATGTAGTCAAACAATCTCCCGCTCATATAAACTCACCAACTTATCCACCCGATGTGTGGTAGAGATCGGTAATAAGTGTGCAAACTTCGTTAACCAATCCACAATCACCCAGATACTATCATGTTCACGCTGACATCGAGGTAGGCCATTGACGAAATCCATTGCAATATGCTCCCACTTCCATCGAGGAATGAAAAGCGGATGTAATAACCCACAGGGCCTCTGATGTTCACCCTTAACTCGCTAGCATACCTCACACACTTGAACATAATCAGAAACATCAGTTTTCATCCCCAACCACCAGAAAAAATGACGCACATTAGCATACAACTTGGTCTGACCCGGATGAACTGTAAAACATAAGTGGTGAGCTTCATCAAGTATCTCATCACGTAACTCAGCCACTGATGGAATCCACAATCGACCTCTAAATCTTAGGCATGAGTCTGTTGACTGACTCCAATCTGGATGATCCGGACTTTGAGCAAACTCCAAAAACCTCTAGTACTACTCATCTGCTTGTTGAACCTCAAGTACACTCTTGAATCGACACTATCTAAGTCGTCATCTACCCACAAATCAACATTCAGGTACCGGTCGGAATATCAACAAAATACATCGACTCGACCGCCTCAAGTAAACCATACTCGTGTCTCATGTGGCAAGTAATAATCTCCAAGTTTGACCTTCTGCGGCTTAATGCATCTGCAACAACATTGGCCTTCCCTGGGTGATACTCCAATTAGAAGTCATAGTCCTTGAGAAACTCAAGCCAACGTCTCTGTCACATGTTCAACTCTTTCGAGTAAAGAGATATTTCAAACTCTTGTGGTCGGTAAACATCACAAACTTTTCTCCATAGAGATAATCACGCCCAGTCTTCAATGCAAAGACCACTACCGTTAACTCCAAGTCATGGGTAGGGTAGTTCTTCTCATGAATCTTCAGCTACCGGGACGTGTAGGCAATCACTCTACCAACCTACATCAAAACACAACCTAAACTGATCTTAAAAGCATCGGTGTTCACCTCAAAACCCTTCCTTGACTACGGTAGTACCAAAATTGGTGTGATAGTTAATTTCTCCTTCAAAGTCCTGAAGGCTTGTTCACAATTGTCATTCCGCTGAAAACTTGTATCCTTCTTCGTCAATTGCATCATTGGTGCCGCAATCTTCAAGAAGTCTTGAAAAAACACCTGTAATAGCCTGCCAAACCAAAGAAACTGTGGACATATGTCACTAACCACGGTGTACGCTAATCTATCACAACTCTAACTTTAGCAGGGTCCACTGACACTCTGCTAGCTTCAGCGATGTGTCCAAGAAATCCGACCTCCATAAGCCAAAACTCGCACTTACTGAACATTGAATACAGTCTGTGCACCCTCAAAGTCTGCAAAATCATCTTGAGGTGCTCCCTATGGTCCTCACGGGTCTTAGAGTAGATAAGGATGTCATCGATAAACACAATGACAAACCTATCCAAATATTCTCTTAGCACTCGATGCATGAGATCCATGAACATCGTCGGGGCATTAGTCAACCCAAAAGGCATGACTGTTAACTGGTAATGCTCGTATCTTGAAAAATAGTTTTCTCCCTGTCCTCTGCTCTAATTCTCAGCTAATGGTACCAAGATCTCAAATCAATCTTCGAGAACCACTATGCTCCCGTCAGCTAGTCGAACAAATCGTCAATGCGAGGAAGTGGATACTTGTTCTTCACTGTCACCCTGTTGAGCTGTCTGTAATCAATACATAATCTCAGGCTGCTATCTTTCTTCTTAACAAACAAGACTGGCATGCCCCATGGTGACATGCTCGAGTTGATGAACCCTAACTCCAACAATTCATCAAGCTGTCCTCTCAGCTCCTCTAGCTCATTCGGAGCCATCCAGAATGACGGAATAGATTAGGTTTGGTCAACGGGACCAAATCGATGATAAATTCAATCTCCCTAGGCGGTGGTAATCCTGGGAGCTCTAAAGGAAAAACATCTGAGAACTCGCACACGACAGGTACCTCCTCCAACCTAATATCAACCTTCTCCATCGTACTCAAAACACTAGCAAATGTCTCAACATCTACGCTAGAAGCTACTCTACCTCTGGTAATCAGTAAACTAGTCAAAGTCCTTTGAAAACTAAACACGGGATGTCCGAGAATCTGAAATGTAATTCTCTTGCTAAAACAATGGATCTGTGCATGATGAGCACTCAACCAATCCATGCCCAATAATGCATCAAACTCTAGGAACTCCAACACTCTCAAGTCTACTAGCAAAACATGACCCTCTATCTCTATCGAACAATCAACACACAACAAGTTTAGGTATATCTTATCCCCAGCAGCCGTGCTAAGGATCAAGGGTCTCTCTAGTCTAATAGGTCTCAAACCCAACTCATCAGCCATGCGATCAGAAATAAAAGATACAGTAGAACCACAATCTAACATAGTGTACATAAAACAACTGCAAATGTAAATCATACCCTCAATCAGGTTACGGGTAGCAGCCGGGTCTGACGCAGCAATAGCATGAACCTACTCCTGGCTCTGTTAGTGCTGCCCTCTGCTCAATTGTTGACACGTACTGACGAAGTGACCTGGCTGTCCACACTCCCAACAAGTACGATGAGATCTTGATCTAGATGGAACACTTTGTCCTCGTCTTTGTACCAAACTAAAATTAGGACCCTGTCCATACCTTTGCCCCATACCACTGCCTCTACCCTTGCCACTGCCTTCAATCCTTTGATAGTGTTGTCGCTGAGGACCTGACTATGTAGACTGTTGTGGTGTGTTGGCATAACTTCATAATGGAGAAAATGGTATTAGCATAGTTCACGCTGTAATAAGTGGAGATGCAATAAATCCAACACTCTGAGCTCGATCCCTCGACCTCCATTGTCTAGGTCTCTTCCTCCTCTCGTCACCTCTTGGTCTGACATCTGACTGTGATGGTGGTGGAGCCACGACCACTGCACCGATGCCCATGCTCAAAATGATCTCACTAGCCAAGCTCTTCTCGTAGGCTTCCTATAAATTTCCTGGAGCTGTGGTCACCACCATAGTCCTAATCTCACTCAACAAGCTATGCATGAAATAGTAAGCCTAGTCAGCGTCTGTATCAGCTATGACCCGACATAGCTGATCAACTGCAAGTATCGGCCTATATATTTCATCGTTGTCTCACTGGTAGCCTGCTGAATATTCTGAAACTCGGTCCTCGTCATGTTCCTGACTGAAGGAGGGAAATATTTCTGATTGAATCTTTCCTTGAACTCAGCCTAGTCCTTGGACTTCCCCTTAGTAGCCACCATACTACGCCACCACACATCAGCCTCTCCGAAAAATGAATCTGATGAGATGCTCGGCCTCATATGATCGGTGTAGCCAATACATCGTGGATCTTCTCGTGACTCCTCATAAACTTCTCTACAGCTCTGAGATCTATACCACCATGAAACTTCTCCAAGTGATGTCTCTGAAACTAGCGAGACTGCCTCGCCTTAGTCGTTGCCTGAGTACTCGCATTAGTGGGCGTGTTCGGTGTATCCTCTGTCGTTATATCAGGCGTAGGTGGTACTCTCTCAACCTGAACCTGAACCCCCTCATCAATCACAGGTCAGGTTGGTGCTGTAGGAGTTGTAATAATGGCCTATACTGTCGGCGCACTCCCGTCCTGAGTGACTTGTGCTACAGACGTAGAAGGTGATGGTGTAGCATGTGCTCTCAACAGTCGGAGAATCTCATGAAGTTGCTGGCCATGTGAGGTGACCAGTTGGGACATCTCATCCAACCTCTCATGAACGTCACCCGAACCGCTATCGCTGATCTCGGGCTGATCGACCATCGCTATTTGCAAAGAATGCGATTCCTCGATCATGATATAGCTATCGATACTAATAATATACAACACATTAAATAGCTCATATAGTCCAATTTTAATTTCCCCAACTTTCCTCACTTCCCAACTAAGACTTAAGTCGGGATCACAGGGTTCCACTCTAAGATCCAACCTTATCCTAACTCTATTATTGATTTGTGTCATATGCTGGTTGTGGTTTAATCAAGAGTTAATCAAAAGTTAGGTGTAAAGCCTTAGGCTCTTATCTAAACTGAGGCTCTAATACCAACTATGACGACCCCAATTCCACAACCCAGATCGGGCCTCGCTCAGCCTAAACTTACGTGAACTCCAAGTCAATCCTCACGACGTCAACGCAAGCCTAGTTAGCCTTCCTAGCCATTTTTTACTACAAAGTAGCGAAATTCAACATTTATAGTGAGTTATTCAAATTTGTAAGTTATCAAAATTTATACGGAAGTGATTTCAACTTAAACAAATCTAAACAACTCTATAGAAATCAATCAGGACAACCTAGAGTGTGGAAACCCCGCATAACACAGTCAACATGTATAACAAATAGAGGAGAGAGAAATAATATCATATACATGTCCTAAAGTATCTCACAAACCCATATACCCATGTGATAAAAACAATATACATAAGTAATACAAAACCTACAAAAACGTGAGAGGGAAGGCAGTTCCAAAGTCCTCACAGTAGATCTCCTAGTATAAGCCCTTTTTCCTTACTCGATTGCGAATCTGCACTCAGTTGAACACGAGAATAACGAGCCCAGATAAGTAACACCAATATGATACTAAACAACATCTCGAAATAAATAAATCAGTCTATATTCATGCAAATAGAAAGAAAGGTATAAGGACACATAAATAAATAAAAAGATAGTAAATAAATCAAAAGCAATCGATACATGAGTGTCCAGAGATACAAACAGAGAGGTGCAAGTAGTCCCGACCAACAGGTCGTTGAGTATTGGCAAACCATCAAGACTCGGGTTCTAGGACTTGGTACACTCACAAGCCCTAAACCCACTTGGTGGTGAGACTTCCTAGGATAACCACGCTAAGAACTCACACCCCGTCAAGAATCAGTACCCAGTGCAGTGCATCCCGAGGTTATAACTCGCTATGTTACCTCAACCAGCCACTCCTTCCAAGGATCACCTTCGACTCACTTGCCCTCGAACAACTCAATTAGAATAGAATTCCAAGGATAGATAACAAAGCAATGAACAACAATATTCAATAGCTTAAAATGAAGTACTGTGCATTTTTTATTTGGTTTACTTACAAATCACAAAGCTTGTTCCTAACCTATCCGGCCTCCCGAAACTCCGAAACGCGTATTTGACTCCCCGTAGCTCTTCCTTAGGTTCTTAATATCATGTTATAGGTTTTTGAGTGTGTTGAGACCTTTACTTAGGGTATTATACTTGTTTATAGTATTCATGTAATTTTTGAAAATTGCAGATTTTTGTATTGTCAGGACAATTAGCAGGCTAATTCTGCCATTAGCGCGTTACCACGAATAACTAGCTCGCTAATCAATATTAGCACGCTAATTTTTGACATTAGCGCGCTAGTTTCAATATTACCGCGCTACCTCGAATATCTAGTTCGCTAGATTTCCTACCTATCGCGCTACGTGCAGCAGAACCCGAAATTCTGCATTTTGAATTTTGAGTTTTCTCTACACATGCCATGTTGATGCCTTGAGGACCCTCATACACACTACTAGAGGTCCTTAATATCAACCACAATACAAAACAACAACCTTCAACATCAAATTCGTGAATTCATTGAATTGACAAAGCTATGTTAATGGAGTTACCTAGCTTCATGTTCTTCACCAACCCACTGATTTCTTCAAGCCAACTTGCTGATCTTCTTCTCTTCTCTTGATCACTCCAGCAATTCTCTCTCCCTCTCCTGTTGAAATCGATGAGATGAGAAACTTAGGTGTTAAGTTTTGATTTTTTTAGTTTTATATGTAAATGGATATTGTTGAACCTAAACCACACATCCATTTCACACACATATCCCGAGACATGTCTAGTGGACCACATTCACACAATTATCCCACAAGTCATGCTTAAGTGACATTAATAATTACACCTCTTGTCTCTAGATTACATCATTGCTTGTCTTAATGCACATCTTGTGGCCATTTGATTTATTTCACTAACTTAGGCCCACTAATTGTACATCAAACATGACCACATTAAAGCTACTATAAAACCATAGTTAGCTCAAATCAAACTTACCCCATAAGCAGCTACCTTGGTCCCACATTGACACGCAACTCGAGGTACGTCTCCACTCCTCTCAACACTAATATGCCCCGCATGTACCTTACTCGTTTATTTTTGAAATTAATTAGTTTAAATTGTTCAATCTTTTGTACAATAAATAATACAAGCATCAAACAAAAATAGCATACCTCGGTGTCGACTCTTGAGATTTGGACATACGTATCACGACAAATTGGGTCCCACGTACGACCCTGAAATGACACGTGGCACGAGTTAGATTTAAGGGTCGTTATAGTTTGTGATAGGTTTGGGAATACCGAGAAAAGTCATGTGACTCGAAAAGTTAGGAAATTGGAAACGTAACCTAACAGTGGTAAGTATGGATTCGTTTAGTTATCAACTTTGCCTAGCTATGTAGTATATTTTAGTTCATATAATTTAAGGACTGGGAATGGAGAGCTGTTTATTGTTACAAAAAGTATTTGATTTAAAATCTTGTTAAGTAAACGTGTAGTACTTGGTGATATCTGAGGCTATACTAATGGCGATATATCGTGTGTGTAAACCCGAGATCAAGAATGTTGATGGAATAGGGTTAGGGGTAGCACCCTATACTATTTTTAAATCCGAACTCGATAGATTGGTGGCACAACTATATCTTAAATTCAGGGGTTTTTGGCAGAGCTATTGGAACGAGTATGCAAGGAACAATACTTTGCCAGAGTATTGATTTAGTTCAGCTGGTATACTTGGGGAATAGTAAATTTGACCCTTGTTTTGATAAATGAAAATGAAAACGTCACAGTATCACATGCCATAGAAACTAATGAATTTGCATGCTGCTTATGTGTTGTTTATAGGAATTTTAATATCCTGTTCAAATATGTTATTGGTTCATATTGCTATTGCATTTCTCTTTGATTATTATATGGATTGTTGATAATTCTGTAAATTCATATTTACTGAGCAAGTTGGAGCGGTCACCCCAATTAATATTTAAGGAATATCGACGAGCCCTACAACTATTGGACAGAGAAAGTTTAGGAGTCTTGAACTTATCTTCGATGTAAGGATTCTTTCCTTATCTTATATATGTATTGAATTATAATTTTGTAACATCATAAGGGATGGGAGGTTTTGTATAATCGAGGTTTATTTCGATTGGATTTGGTTTTGTATATCGTGTTTAATATCGCAAAAAAATGTTTTTAATTTTTGATGCATTTATAATATGTTTTATCGTTGATATTCGATATACAATTGTGTTTATTAGGTGTAAATTGTGAGAGCTCGTTAAGTCTGGCTGGTGTAACGGGGCTTAATTAGGGTTTCAGGGCTAATGATTCCTTAATTGGGGCAATGGTCGTTACACTTAGACCATGGTTAAGTATTGTGATCAGATTGTTAACCAAGTTAGTTAGTTCAGCTTATCAGGATAACATGTTGATTTAGTTAGCTCAATTATCTGTGCACATGAGACTTGCATGTCTTCTACGTCAAGTCTACTCTATAAATATTTGTGTATGCACAATGTAGCAGTGTTGAAGATCATCAATAAAATCCTCTTTGCTTTACTTTTCTTCTCTGTGTGAGGGAGAGGTCTGTGAGAGATATGTGAATCTCTTTCTCTCTATTTTTTTCAATTAATCTGATTTAGATAGCATTGTCACTCATCATGCCTAAATAATAGATGAGTAAGGTGCCCTATTATCAAGACAAAGGAAATGATAAAAGAACTTATCATGCTTAAAAAATAGATGAGTAAGGTGCCTTATATCAAGGCGAAGGAAATGATAAGGACATCATAAAAAGGATTGTGAACTAATTCGAAAGAAAATTAGAAGATAAGTGGGCTAGCTGAAGGTTAAATCACTCATATGAGGAGCATTTCTCAGAAACATGGTTGGAAGGGTACGTTACATACTTTGCCGCTGGTTGAGGGAGATGAGTGCAAGGGGAGAAGAGTATGTGGTTTGAATAAGCATGATAAAATATATTTCATGTAAGGAAAATTTGAAAGGTTTTAGTTTTATTTTTGTAGGGGTTGCATAATATCTAACAATGATAAGCTTCAGTGGGCAGTGATTGGTAACATATATATTTCTGCTACATATATGCCTTTGCAACACAATGGGAGTCCTTGATATTTTTTTATTTAAATTCCTTGATATTATTAAATGTTAGCATGCACACATCTCATGTGGCGCTAAAATTTTCCTTTATTTATTTCAATGAGCAAAATTATTTCTTGTATCAATTCTTTTTTTTTCTTTTGAACCACCCGGTATTCAAACTATCCGACTACTCAGAGTTTGCTCTGAATTGCATAACGTAAAGGTGCGAGGAGCTCCCAACGTTGGTGTATTTATTCCCAAACTCGAACTCCAGAGTCACAAGTATTTAACTGACAACAATTATGTTCTAGTTAGGTCAACCAAATGTTGGTTTTCTTGTCCCAATTCAATCGTGTCATAAACGGTAATGCCTTGTCCCAGTATGCCACCCTATTTATTTTATGTTTTTTTTTTCTCAAGGCCTTTCTATTTTATGTTGGACATAACTTACAACCTATTGCACGTCCTACTAACAGGGCTTGGTTCCTTTCATTGAGAATACAAATGGGCTTTGCATAGTCCGTGAAATAATATATGTAGAATAAGTTTACTTCAATACTACTGGTGACACATCGAAGTTTTCCAAATTGATCGAAGGAATCCATGCACAATCCAATATAAGACCAGATAATTAATAACTAAAATCTTCAAAGAAAAACTCAATTTTCATTAAAAACCAAAACAACTAATTACATTATTTTGGCATGCCTTATAATATGTGCTCATTTTGGCCATAAGAGAACCAAAACAACAATTCAATTCTTGTTGGACTCACAAAGAAGTGAAAACAAGGTCTACAATTCTAACTTTGACATAAGATAGATGCATGTTGTCCTCTTTAAGAGGTTGTTGTCCTCATAAGAGGTTGTGTTCCATCTTCTTCTGCTTCTTTTACCTCCATCTATCCTTCTATTCTCTTCCCAACCATCCTTATCTCATTGAGAGTAATCTACCCCTTATCTCTCCAAGTGAATAGGTGTCTGTTAAAATGTAAATATTGTAATTGTGTGTCACTCCTTAAGTGTCACAGGCTATTGAATGACATTATGCTACTAACAAATCAATTGAGACATTCCTTATGTAGCTCTGCCATGTAAGCCGCCACATAAGCATCCAATATATATGCAAGATCGTTAGAATCTTCATGGGAAGGCAAGAATCTACAAACAAGGAAGGACAGCCCGCACTACTAATACATTGCTATCAAATCTAGAAGATAAGGAAACTAAAGATCTCAATCAAAGATGTCGATCAAATATGTTTCCTAAAACACAATGGTGTTGATTCAATGAATGAGAAGGAACGCGAAGTCAAAGATACCACAAGCCTTCGTTATATATAGTTTGATGCTCACTGGTCTTAGTATCGACTTTTGAATTCTGATTAATTCAATTATTTTGTAAGAGCAAAGTGATCACAAAAGTACCATCTCACGAGTTGTGTTCACATACACACCGACTAAGGGGACTTAGCCTGCACTCCGAGGGGATCTCGGACTATCTCGAACTCCAAGGGGATCTTGGAAACGCTTGTGTAAAAGCCTAGAGATAGGGGGAATGATTAGTACAGTAGGACTTGGTGAAGGATCACTAAACTTGAGAGAAAACAAGTAAGGAGTCCCGTTGTATAAGTTGTAATCACTCTTTATTTCTTAGTGGATTTTACACCTAGGCGTGGCACCGCAGGTATAGGACGGGAGGTCCGAACTGCGTAAAAAATTTGCGTGTTATTTATTTTCTGCAATTTATTTTCCTTGTTGTTTTCTTTACGCCAAGACAGGCAACCCGTATCTGTGCCCTAGAGCACATATATACAGGGCTACTGTCTGTGGCCATGGCAAAATCTGTTGTACGGACATTTGTGCAGAGACAAAAAGCTTGTATTTGCGCTCACAACACTCATATATACAGAGCATGTATGTGCCCACAGAAACATTCTGTGTAAACAGAGACATTACACTTCAGTGTCGAATCTTGTTTTGCCTCTTACCCCCTCCCTTTACTCCCATCCGAACCAAGCCTCACCCCACATAGCTATTACATTACAAATCAATTCTAAGGTAACCTCAATACCACTTCACCCCTCACCCCCATCATCCCCCTTGCCCTAGTCAAAGCAGTATAGTACCTTTGATTTGCGAGTCCCTCATATCTCATACTAGACTGGCAGACCATCTTACTTGAAACCTTGCCAAGTTTAAGCTAACTGACCGCGAAGGCAGACTGTTGAAGATTCAACTCACACCCGAATCAACAACACTTAGTGTCAGACCCTCGTCATTAAGGCATCTGGTAGGCCTAAAACATCCTAAAAACCTTTGATAATCTAGACAACCTTTAAACTTTCTAAATATATCTTTACTAAACATCGATTTTCTAAAATCCTCAAGATAAATGATCATCCACAAAGTTAAATTCAAATTCTTTGTTTTCTTAACTGCATCAAATTATGAAATCCTTAAATTCGAAATTTTGATTACTTAAAAAAAATTTGGCAGAGTCTCCCTTGTAAATAGGATTGTCTATTATCCAAAAACCTGATAGACAATAGTAGGAGAAGGCCTATAAGGACTCACATCTTCACCAATATCCATAACGGTATATATATATCGAGTTTATACACCAGAACAATCCACTCAAACAAATATATTGATTCTTAAACCATTTCATGAAACCAGCTGACCCAAATTTAAGTTTGTATTCGTCATCATATTAACATTGTCGTCATATACTCCTTCACGAAATTTAAAAAAAAAAATCAGCCTAACTCACAGCCCATAGCCCAAAACATAATAATAATCAAATTTTTATACAAAGAGAAAGAAAAAACTTAAAGAAATCACCAGAATACTAAATATTGCTCTTAATTTCGTTTCTTCAGATCCATTAATTGAACATATATGTTATTACCTAATAATAAAAACTCGATAATGTCAAGTAAGAAAATCTTACATTATCCAGTACACTTGTAATAAATAAATGCATCATAATAAAAGAGTTTAAACAAAATAATAATATTTTAAAAAACTATAATATATAAGGATGCTACTTAAATACAATCATATATCGATTTCTAAAAGTAATATGTGAACAACAATAAGGAATCATGAGTTTGAGAGGAAGTCCCTCGGGAAGTCGCGCTCTCGAATATAAATGGAGTATGATCCTAGCCAGCACATTCCCACAAATCCTCCTAAACTAGTGTCTACAAGGATCAGTGACTCTAGCCGTAGAGCACCACGGCGCTCACCCTTCCACACATATACTCAAAGCTTCCTTCATCTCGTATCCGTGTATGCCTGACTGACAAATAATGCAACGCTAAATTGTGCATGCAATTATATTCAAAAATATTCATACAATTTAAAGGTTACTATGAGATTTACTTACAAGCAACCAACTTCGAGCTTAATTTTTTTGAGTAGCCGGAGCGTTAGATCACCTTGAAAATGTTCTAATAGATTCCTTACATACGCAATTATATTAAGGTTCAAGCTTCAAGTGAAACCAAATAATGAAATTCCATGAAAATAGCAGCCAAAGTATGCTCGTTAACTATTTCCAAAAATAATTATTTATAACAACTTCAACTAGGTAACTTGCTCTAACTTTTTAACCTTGAAAACCTCAATATTTGTCATGATAACCAAAAAGGAACTTGTAGAGCCTACTTGATACAGATTCCACAAACATTCGAATCGGACCACAAATGGAGAAGTTAGGAATTTCCCAATATCAAATATTGATTGGGAGAAATTTATTTATTTTCAACTAATGGAACTTCTTCAAATCAATGTTTTTGCAATTAAATCCTCAAAACTAGACACCAAACAGCGAGAAACATATCCAACCTAATTCAATATATTTCCATAGCTCGTGGAGTCTATTTGGACAAAAACTAATAATTCAATTCTTCCATAACCCCAATGTAAATCAATTTTAACTATAAAAACTTCATCAAAGTAGTTATCAACTGAATTTCATCAATTCAATTCACCAAAACCCTAACCACCATCGGTGGGATTTATTTCAAATTGACTCAAATCAATCCAATATACTAATTTACAATAATCCCTACCAATTTCTATGAAAACCCCGCGAAAAGAAATCGAGAAATCCCGGGAATTCAAATTGAATTGAGGAAAATTCCTTTAGTTGAGAATTTATCAAATCGTGGGCTGAATACCTCGTTTCTATCGTGGAAACTTAGCTCGAACTGACCGTGTCACGATGCTCCATATTCTTGTGGAGAGAAACCAGATGAAAATCAAATGTAGGGAGGTCCACACGCGACATTGTCCACGGAGAGGTTTAGAAACCAAAACAAAAAAACTTTATTTTAAGAACGTTTTATTGTTACATTTCTTTTTCTTATTTATATATAAATCCTCATATGCTTGTCAAGAGCTTAATTTCTTTTTATTTATTAATTCTCAAACTTCTTATTTTGACGTGTTTTGACTTCTGCCGCTCGTTTTGAATTCAATTTTTCACCATATCGAGCCAAACTCTCGACTAAATAGTCCAACTCCATAACATGTCCATAACTTTGGTTTTGGTCAAACCAAAACCCCAAAAATCTTAACTTTGTTCACGACATTCTAAAATCTTTTGGACTAATCCTCTCATACTTAACCAAACTTGCACCAATTTGGACACAATCTCAACCTCAACCACCGTCAACTGCCACTAATCTCGATTTGCACGTAAATTGAAGCAAAATCCCCCACGTGATACTTGATACTTGATTTACAAGTTTTCGAGCAAATAATTATTTATTTTCATTGGTGCATTTCAAACATGCACTTGCAACTCCGATTTTGTCAAATAGAGAACACATCCCGACATCGCAATGAAATACCATATAATACATACACTAAGCATTCACCAACAAAAAATAACATCAACCTAGTGATTCCCCTTTTCACCGATCTGAGTCAAAATCTACAATACATGTCGTATTTAAGACCCACTAACTTCGTAATTAAATCTGAATATTGATTTATTAAAATTAGATATTTGACACTTAGAAGATGTAATCTTAGTTTACTTGGTAGCCTCATCACCATTGTGAAATTCAACAAAAAAGTTCTTAAGGAGGCTCTCCTCCAAGCATGGAACCAAATATCTGCTATGGAGTTCTTTGAGGTAGAACCTAACGTATTCCAGATCTCATTTCCAAATGAAGCCAAAAGAGAGCATGTTCTCAACCGCAGGCTTTAGTAATTCTAGCAGAGTTTATTTATTGTATCCCATGGCATGATCGCATCTCCCTAACACTTAAAATCTTTATCACTGGCACATATTGGGTTGAAATCTGTATGCTTCCCCTACAATATAGAGACTCGGCGGCAATGGAACAAATTGGAGAAAGAATAGGGATTGTACTAGAATTGGACTTAGGCTTCGCCACAGAGGGTATTATGCATAGGAAGTATAGGAGAGTAACGTTGAGGTGTCATTAAAAAATCCTCTCATGAGGGGATTGTGCTTGGAGATCAAAGAGAACACCAGCCTTTGGATACCCTTCAAATATGAGCGCCTCCCCTCTTTTTGCTACTATTACAGCAAAATAGACCATGAGGAGATGGCTTGTTCGATTAAAGCAAAGAACCGTCGAGAATGAATCAGGAAATCATATAGCTATTCTCCTTGGCTTAATGCAGAAACACCATTATGCCGATTTGACGTGCAATACTTAGAGTTTCTACCGAAAGATCTACCTGAGCATCGATTCCTGGAGAGAGCTCCGATGGCCATTCAAGCAGTCCTTAAACAATGAGAAGAGGTAAGTCCAAACTCTATGTCGGTGGTGATTGGTCCACATTACCATGTGCCTCTGTCAGATCTAATAATGATGCAACATGTTGGTTCCGCGTCTGTCAATCGCATCTCAGTCCCATGTCATTCTCCACCGCCATTTCAACCTCAATTACTGGTTGACGTGGACGTACGTTCGAACACAAAATTTTCTGTTAGGTTTAGAGACACCGCAATGACACACTTTATTAATCACTCTAATAAACTCGTTAATTACAATGTGAGGGCTTAACTCTAATTTATAGACTCACATAAGCATACTCCTAATCCAACTAGGAGACCCTAAATAGACTCATACTCTATTCCTAATCAAATTCAAACACTAATCTAATTTAGATTATAACTCTAACATCCTCCCATAATCTAAATTACTTATCTGAATTAAAAAACAAAACATCATCCCCCCATAATTCAGATTGGACAAACCCCAATCATAGCCTTTAACTTCATGAAAGACTCAATCTTCAATGCCTTGGTAAACAAATCTGCAACTTGATCCTCTGATCTGCAGTATACCAGCTCTATCTCTTTATTCTCCACCTGATCACGTAGAAAGTGATATCGCATATCAATATGCTTCCTCCGGCCATGTGTAACTGGGTTTTTCGCTAAATCAATAGCCGAAACATTATCAACATAGATTGGTGTAGGGCCATTACACGGAAAATGAATATGAGATAATAATTCTCTCAACCAAATATGACATGCACTAGAGGCGGCTGCAATATACTCAGCCTCACAAGTAGACAATGCAACAACAAACTGCTTCTTTGAAGACCACGAAAAAATTATAGAACCATAATAAAAAGCATAACCAGAAGTACTTTTTCTATTATCCTGGTCTCCTCCCCAATCACTGTCAGAATAGCCAAACAAAGAACAATCCGTTGAAGTGGAATAAAATAACCCATGATCAGTAGTACCTCGAATATAACGCATAATTATTTTTACTGCAACCAAATGAGATTGTCGAGGGTGCTCCATGTATCTACTAAGTAATCCAACGCCATAAAGAATATCAGTCTAGTGCAAGTCAAGTATCTCAAACTCCCAACAATCTGCTTGAAATATGTTGAGTCAACTGGTGCATCCTGTCCTGTTTTGGACAACTTGGTACCAACCTCCACAGGTGTAGAAGCAAGATTACAGCTAGACATCTCAAATTTTTTCAAGATCTCAGCTGCATATCGTTTCTGACATATAAAAATGCCATCATCTCGCTGAGTTACCTCAATGCCTAAGAAGTAGGACATTAGACCAACGTCCGTCATCTCAAACTCGCGCATCATAGCTGCCTTAAAGTCATCGATCATGTTGATGTCATTGCCAGTGAAAATTAAATCATCAACATAAAGACAAACTATCAGTGCAGTACTAGTAGAAGCATCAATCTTCACATACAAAGCATGTTCATAAACACATTTTTCCAGTCCATAACCCTGAAAGAATTCATCAATCCTTTTATTCCAAGCTCGCGGTGCCTGTTTTAAGCCATAAAGTGCCTTATTCAGCTTATAAACTTTGTCTTCACTACCCACTTGAACATATCCCGTTGGCTGCTTGACATAAACTACTTCATCTAAGTAGCCGTTTAGAAAAGCTGATTTCACATCCATCTGGTGAAGTTTCCACCTTCTCTGGGCAGCAATGGCAATCAATAACCGGACCATCTCAATGCGAGTAACTGGAGCAAACACTTCCTGATAATCAAAGCCAGACCTTTGCTCATATCCTTTGGCCACCAATCTAGTTTTGTAACGCTCCACGTCTCCATTGGGTTTCCTTTTTGTCTTGAAAACCCATTTGACATCGATGGCTTTTTGACCTTGGGGAATATCAACAAGTTCCCAAGTGCCATTCTTCTCAA
Organism: Stephania cephalantha; assembly: GCA_039657325.1. NCBI lineage: Eukaryota > Viridiplantae > Streptophyta > Magnoliopsida > Ranunculales > Menispermaceae > Stephania > Stephania cephalantha. Next base: position 60,227,230 of record CM077567.1, on the reverse strand, counting down.
GAGCCTCGATTTCAGAATTCATAGCATCAACCCAACATCGATCTTGCACGGCTTCACTAAAGCTAATAGGGTCTGAATATGCAAACATGGCATAATGAACTAAATTTCCATCATCATCAACATCAACATCAGAGGTTACCTGACAATCCTGAAGGCGAGCCGACAGCTTAGGAGTCCTACGCGTTCTATCACTCGTACTCTGGAGTCCAATACTGGTACTAGTCGAAACAACGCCCGTGGTAGGAGAAATACTTGTTGAAGGAGAAGCCTCATCATTAAACCTGATTGCGGCAGATTGAGCAATTCCCTTACCTTTTGTGTCCCAAATCCATGCATCTGCCTCATCAAATAATACATCTCTGCTGACAATTACAGAGTTGCTGATCGGGTTATATAATTTGTATGCTCCAATCCGCCCTGGAACATAGCCAAGAAAAATGACCTTCACGCCTTTGTCATCCAGTTTCTTCCTATTAGCAGCAAGAACATGTACATATGCAGTGGATCCAAACACCTTCAAGTGTCTGACATCTGGCTTGTAACCACTCCAAGCCTCTTCTGGAGTAAGATGAGACACAGCTGTTGTGGGAGACCTATTCAGTAAATAAACTGAACATGCTGCGCTGCTTGACCCGAGAAAGAAATAGGTAAACCTTTCGCTTTCAACATGCTACGAGCCATGTCCATAATAGTCATATTCTTTCTTTCTGCAACACCGTTATGTTGCGGTGTATGTGGTGGAGTGATCTCATGCTTGATCCCATGATGATCACAAAAATCAGAAAATATGGAGGACTTGTATTCACCACCGCCATCTGTCCTCAAAATCTTGATGTAGCGTCCACTTTGTTTCTCCACATACGCCTTGAACTTCTGAAAACAAGGAAACACGTCTGACTTGTTCTTAAGAGAATACACCCAATCTTTCTGTTGTAGTCATCAATAAAAGTCAAAAAATATTTACTCCCTCCTAGTGAAGCTGTCTGCATAGGACCACAAAGATCTGAATGAACCAAGTGTAATGGAGATCTAGCACGCCACGAAGTGTTGGAAGCGAATGACTGTCTTTGTTGCTTCCCTAAAATACACCCTTCACAAAACTTCTCTGGATGTCGAATAACAGGCAATCCTTTCACTAATCTCTTTTGAGTGAGCAACTTCAAACTTTTGAAGTTCAGATGACCATATCTCAGTGCCACAGCCATGACTCATTAGTAATGATAGATTGAAAACATGGATAAGAGCCAGACTTAATCTCAATTTGAAATAACCGATTTTTAAAGGAGATTTAAGAATGGCAATACCTCTAGATTCGAACATGGATAAATAGCCATCTTGCAAATTCATTGTGTACCCTTTCTCTACAAGCTGTCCCAGACTCAATAGATTGTTTTTCATTGTAGGCACATAAAGAACATCAGAGATATACTGATGATCATCGTTCTTCAACTGAATTAGAACTCTTCCTTTTCCTTTGACTGGAAGTTTCCTATCATCAGCAAACTTGACCTCTGTCGTCCTTGACTCATCTAATTCTTCAAACAACTCTCTATTACCACACATGTGGTTGGAGCATCCACTATCAAGATACCACGTGTAGTTTTGTGAACATTCTTGGCCTGACGAAACCATAAAAAGTGTCTGGGTACAATCATTACCTTGGGCGAATGACACATGCTCAGTAGATTTGTCATGTTTTTTATTCTTGCAGTCTCTGGCTATGTGCCCAAACTTACGACAGTTGTAACACTGAATCTGATTTCTCTGTTGATCGCGACCTTGGTCTCGTCCACAACCGTTATTCCTATCCCACCACTGCTGATTATTATTCTGACCTCTGCCATTATTGTTGACTTTATCACGGCCTTTGAACCCATGATTCTTGTTTAACTTCGGGACAACTGCAGTCTTCAATGCCTGCTCAGTAGGCTTGACTTTTTCACTTTTTTCATTGATTCTTTGCTCATGTGCTCGTAATGAACCAATGATTTCTTCAACTGGCTTGGTCTCATAATCTGTCCCGGACTCCATAATAGCAGCTACTACGTGGTCGAACTTCGTGGTCAAGGTGCGTAAAATCTTCTCATTCACATCGAGATCTGCGACATCTTCGCCATTCATCTTTAACTGATTGACGATTGTCTGAACACGATTGGTGTACTTCTCTATATCTTCTGATTCATCCATCTCGATCAACTCGAATTGTCGCCTCAAAGTTTGCAACCGAACTTTCTTGGCTTTCTGTACACCCTTGTAGGACGTCTCTAAAGTGTCCCACGCTTCCTTTGATGTCTTCGCCAGTTGCACTTTCTCAAACGCCACATCATCAAGCGTTTGCAAAATAAAATAAAGTGCCTTCGATCTTTCTTGCGAAGCTCCTTTTGTGTCGAGGTAGCGGCGGCCCCGGGTCTTCGAACCCATCTTCAACTACTGTGAGCAAGTCTTCAAAACTGAACAAGACTCTCATCTGAGTGCTCCATCTATCAAACTTCTTCCCATCGAAAACTGGTAGTGTCGGTTGAACTTGACCATTTCCAATTGTTGCCATATCACCACTATTGAACGTCACTGTTCAAATTGCACTGGTGCACGCTTTTGAACAAATAGGAATGCAATTGCTCTGCGGGTCCCACAATCCTTCCAATGAAGACAAAAATTGATTTAGTGTATCTAAGTGTTGTATAACAAAGCAACTTTCAATCTTCTTTTTCAACAACGAACAAAACTGCCTGCAACTCTTCAACGAACAGAACTGCGTGCAACTCTTCAACGAACAGAGACTTTATGTGCACAGTTTTCTTCTTCAACGAATTTCTTCAATGAAATCGCTGCTCAACCACGCAATTCGTGTCTGCACCACAACGCAACAATTCAATCTTTGTTTCTTCTCCAAAATAAGAAACGCGCACGCTTCGATCACTCGATAGATCTAAAGCCCAAATTCTTGTTCTTGAATTTTCAAGAACTCTCACACAACCAAGATGAAAAATCTCGGTCCCTCGCTCACAGATCTCAAGATCTCACTATTGCTCTGATACCATGTTAGGTTTAGAGACACCGCAATGACACACTTTATTAATCACTCTAATAAACTCGTTAATTACAATGAGGGGGCTTAACTCTAATTTATAGACTCACATAAGCATACTCCTAATCCAACTAGGAGACCCTAAATAGACTCATACTCTAACTCGAATTCCTAATCAAACTCAAACACTAATCTAATTTAGATTATAACTCTAACATTTTCTTCCCCTTAAAGCAGCACCACAAGGGGGTTTCCTGCTAGCTTACGATGGGCTTGACAATATAGGTACACATAAGGCCTTGTTTGTTATGAGGGGAAGATATCTCTATAGAGATAATTCACATGGAGTTACTAACTAATCTTGTTTGTTTGTCCAACTCCATATGAGTTATCTCCAACCTACAAGAAAGGGTGTGAGATATCTCCTCGCCCCCTCCCTCCAATAAGGAGATAACCCCCGAGAATTATATGAACACAATTACCCTTCATAAATTTACATTTACCCATGTCCCTACCCTCTCAAATGCTTGTTAATAATTATAATTAGTTGTATTTTATAGTATTTATTTTTAATAATTATTTAATGTAGTTTAATATTTATGTAAATAATATTTTATGTTTTCTAATTTAATTCAAGTATTTTTTTATTCTAAATAAATAAATAGTAGTTCATGTGGTGAAAATAATAATGCATTTTTTTATCTTAAAAATATGTTTGAAGGGTATTTATATCAATTCCCACATTTTACAGTTTTTAAAAATTTGCAACTTCCATGCAAGTTTCAAGTTCAACCAAACATGAAATATGAACTTACACTGTGAGTTAACTCCAAGGAGTTATCTCCGCTCGCACCGTAAGTTGGCAAAAACAAGCCAAACGAGGCCTAATTCCACTCAACAAAATATCTATCCCACTCTTTTACCAAACCCAACAACCTTATATAACACCTAATCTCCCAAGACCCATTTAACCTAAGCCCAACCATATCCAACCATATCCAAACTTACCAAACACAGCTTAAAACATAAACTTGTTTGACTTTTCCCCTAATCCAATTCAAGCAAAGGAAACCGTACATATAACTCTTCGTCCGAACGTAAAAAACTAACCAGTAAACGTAAACAGACCCTTGTTGACTTTGTGAACCCCAATCCCACACCCCTACCAAATGCCACCTTTAACGAGTTGATTACTCCTCCCCATTAGTATGGAATTCAGCAGGACACAATGATACTTGACCTCTCTCCCCCTCCCCAATTAAAAAAAACCAAATCGGAGTAGGACCCTCTTCAAGCAAAGGTGGTTGTAGCCAACGTTAATAGGCCTCATCCGTCTCTATAATGTTGTGTTGGAATTATCAGGGAATGGGGAATCACCTGACGTTTGGAAAACTAAAGAAGTTAATGCAACTTCATTCCTCCAAGGTGGTTTTCCTCCTCGAAAGAAAAAATACTAGTAGCAAAATAAAGGATCTTCGAGTCAAGTAGGGTTTTCATTGTGCTTTGGCAGTTGAACCACGTGGATGAGCTGGTGGTTTAGCGGTCTTATGGAATAATGCAGCCAATGTTGAGATTGCACTTTATGGTCCATTTTTTATTAAGCTCTTGATTCACGACAAGCTCAGACACCTCATATGGCTGATAATGGAGATCAACTTGCACTCTAAACCTAATATCCATACGCAATAACTTGACATTTTTGAAGAAAGGGTAGTTCAGACTACAAAGCCCTTAATTCTGATTGGAGATTTTAATGCCACAACACATTTTAGAGACAAAGTTGGTGGGCAACCATGGGAGACACCTCTGCATAGGTACTTCACTGAGTTTTTCAATTGGACTAATCTTATTGATCTAAGCTTTGCTGGACCAAAATCCACATGATCTAATAGAAGATGTGGATGAGCTCATATAGCGACAAGATTGGATCATGCTTTATGTTCAAGTACAAAGCTCAATTCATTCCTAGATGCAAATCTTACTCTCTTACCGGCGGGTGGCTCTGATCATGTAGCATTACTACTAAATCTATTACGCAGATGATCCAAGTCGACGCTAATCTTTTGCTATGATCATAGATGGATTGAGTTTGAAGACTGTAAAGAGTGCATAAAAGAGATATGGTAGAATGGTGGACATATAAATCTTTGTGAGATGTTTCGTGGGTTATTAGAAAACACCAAACACAAACTGCTTAAATGGCCCGCTCGACAACCATTAAGGAAAATCAAAGGTACTTGAAGAAGAGCTTCGCAAGGCTCACGAATTGTACATACGAAATTGGAGCTCAATTCATCACCTTGAATTTCAGCTTAGTCAAGCTATCCAATCAGAGGAATAATATTAGAGTGTATGGTCTCACATTGACTAGATGGTCGGGGTGAATAAAATTCGAGCTATTTTCATGCGAATGTGAAGGAGTGCCGAAGGACGAACAAAATCATGCAACTTCAAGATGATCAAGGGAATTGTGTTAATGAACAGACTGAGATTCTTAAATTGGCAGAAGATTATTTTGCCACTATCTTCTCCTCTTAAAACCATCAATCGACTAGTGCCATCGTAGAACCTATCCTAAGACATATTTCTAAGGAAGAAGCTGCCCAACTCACTATGTTGATATCAGATTGAGAAATTGAACAAGCAATTTTTCCCATCCACCCAACGAAAGGTCCTGGCCCGAATGGCTTTTTACCCAAATTCTACCAAGAATTTTGAGACCTTGTCAAATAGCCAATTACTCACACAATCTGAGCCTTTTTTAGCACATCCACCTTAACCCAACTATAAACCAAACCAAACCCTTATAACCTTGATACCTAAATGCCCTAATCCACAATCCATACAAGACCTTCGTCCCATCAGCATGTGTAATGTATCCTATAAAGTCATCTCCAAAATCCTTGTTTTGTGGCTTAACAAGATCATACATCAATTCATCAGCGAGGAGCAAAGAGCCTTCATACCAGGTTGGCAAATTATAAATAATATGTTGATTACCCATGAGACATTACATTCGATGAAGAAAGTTTATTTTAACGGCAACTCTATGGCCATTAAAATAGCCATGAGTAAAGCATACGATAAAGTAAAATGGGATTTTTCATTAGGCATCATGGAATGTATGGGATTTTCTTCCATATGTCGTTGGATTTATACTCGTATACTCACTATTTCTTATACTATTTTATACAATGGCAGCCTTTATCAGACTATTAAGTTATCACGTAGCCGTCATTAGGGGGACCCTCTATCCCCCATTGTTCTTGATAATTTCTAAGGGGCTTTCTTTGTTTTTGCATTATCACATTCAGAGTAGTTGACACTGTTCAGGTATGTGCCCTAAGTCAATTCTGTAAATGTTGTTTAACTATTATAAGTAGATGCATGTTTCTTTTATAATAGTATCTATGAATAATAATTGTATTATTATAAACGTCCCTAGTCAGTTATTATTGTGGGAACAATAAGAAATTAAGACTAGTATGAGTTTTGATTGATAGTTATGTGATGATTATGCGTATACGGATACGGATTAAGATCATGGGTATCTGTTCTGAGCAGATGTTGGACCGACCCGCTATAAGAACACTACATGGTCAATGTCATAAGTGCTTCTCATGATAGTTATGTCATTTAGTCCTTTAACTAGAGTTCACCAGAGACTCTAACGTTAGGGGCATAATGATTTAACACAATTAAACATCGTCTTTAACTGGATGATTATATAAGTTGTGATTGGTCATTATACGACTAATGTGTGGATGTTGTGTAATCAAGATGAAGTTTGTCCCTTCTTTTAGAGAAAGATATATATTGGATCAATGTCACTTGACAATTTTAGTCTACTCGAAGATCGAGACTACTAAATTGAACAATAAGGGTTGCATTCCATGTCTTATGTTCAATCAAAAGATACCACGTGACAAAGGGATATGATATAAGTTGTCCATTAGGTTGTATCGATTTATTGATCTCCGTGCAACTTGGGTAGTCATAATGTCTTGCTAGAGGGCGCTAATGATTTGTGTGCCAAAAAGGGTTTTTGGTTCACTGCCAACGTTGTATGAACCTATCGGGTCGCACGCAAAGAATGGAGTTGCACGATTTAATGTTGAGTAAATAGATGAATTTTATTTGATAAAACTCATTTTGAATATTCTCATTAAGTGTCCTAGTTTGACTAAAACTCTACTACATTTCTATTGTGACTAGAAATTTCGTCTTTTGGTCAATCCTATTTTGAATAGGACACTTTAATTCTTATTTGATTTTTAGATAAATTTAAACTCTTTTTGGATTAGTAATTGTAGATTATCTGTGAATCTGTCCTTTTTAGAGTTAGACTTTATCTAAGACTCTATTTGGAGTGTGACTAGGAGATAAAGTTCTTTTACTACTCAACCTATTGTATTATAAATAAGATATTAAGGTCACAATTGTTGTAGATATTTTTTTAAAGAGTTTTTGCGAGAATTTTTGCCCTAGAGTTTTTTTGGCGCGAGCACTCGGGATCGTGATCATCCGTTCGTGTGTGGATTTCTAATAAAAAAACGTTCATATTTAGAAGCGTTTTGAAGGAATCGATTAACAAAAAATAAGGCAGACGTGGAGTTGTTCTTGTTAAGGTATGGTTTTTCTTCCTTGGCACAATAGCTTAATGGAACCGATAGGAACTAAGTCTGAGGATATTCGAAAACATTTCAAAAACTTCAACTGCGCTTGATCCTCAAAACCCAACAGGCTATCTGGGTTGCCCTTCTCTCCATTTTCCCTCTTTTTATCTTTTATGTTTTGCAGACGATGCTATACTTTTTGATGAGGTGACAGTTAAAGAAGCTCATACATTGCAAAGTATTCTATTTTCCTATTACTTAGCTTCTGGCCAACTTATTAATCAAAAGAAAAGCATAATTGTATTTGGTAAAGCAGTTAGTGAGTAGATGAAACAAATAGTTTGTGGTATCCTGCAAATCCAGAAGACGGACACCTTTGGAAATTATTTTGGATCTTTAGTGGAAATTGGGGCATCCAAGAAAGCTCTCACTAACTTTATTGAAGAATCCATAAATTAGAAAGTGGCTAGCTTGGCGGAGAAGTTTTTGTCACAAACAAGAATATTGGTCCTTATAAATTTAACGGCATTAGCATCTCATATTTACCAAATTTCTTGTTTCAAGGTCAATAAATCCTTTTGTAAATGAATACATATGGAGCTTAATCAATGTTGCAAGCAAGGAAGTGGGAGAGACACAACTAAAAGCTGGTGCTCATGGAACAAACTTGCACAATGTAAAGGAAAAGGCAGTCTAATATTTAGGAATCTAGATTGGATGAATCTTGCCTTGTTAGTAAAGCAGTTCCGGAAACTCGTAACTTCCACTCATGTTCTCCTATATCGATGTCTTCCAGCAAATTATTTTAGAGCGACTGACCCAATGTTCGCTAGCCGAGGCCAAGGATCCTTAGCATTTTATAAAGTAGAAACCTTCTACTCAATGGTAAGAGAAAGCGTATTGGCGATGGTAGACTCATCTCCACAGTTATTTAGCCATGGGTTTCACGTTCGACCACCTTTAAATCGAGTATTGTCAAATAGGGGTGCCCTAGACTCATAAGCGAGTTGATTGATCACTCCACCATGACTTGTAACCATGGCCTTGTTCATTAATTATTCCCATATGAGGATTCTTTAATTATTATGTCTATTCCTTTACGGAAAGGTGATCGTCAAGATTGAATGTTATTGCACTACACTAAAACAGGTCTCTATAGTTAAAATGGGGTGTAGATTAGCATGCGAGTTGGAGAATATGAAGAACCATAGTACTTCCTCAATACCAAACCCAACATTGGTGGAGAATGAGCGAAAGAAATGGAAACAATTATGGAAACTACCATGCCCCTTATGACGGCTCCAGTTCCCCAGAAACAGGGCCAAGCCTGGCCGAAACCTATGTGGACCCCCGAGCCAGCCTCCGCGAGGTCAATACAAGCTTAGTCAGCAATTTAATCCATCATTATATTCCATCAGTATATTTAAATTCATAATTTAAGTTGAGTTATTAATGTTTTGCAAGGTTTAAATATTTAGCAGAAGCAATTAACAAATAAAAGAAAGAGTCGAACAACCTATATATTTAACCTATATATATATATATATATATATGTATATAAACATGTATATATGGTGACCAAGTGCAGAAAGTAAACAAGTGATATACAAGGCATAAATGTCTTTCAAAACCCATAATGTATCCCAGGTGTACAAAATATCAAGTATATAGTAAATACAATACAAAAAAAAACCTACAAAATGGCAAAGGGGAGGGCTGCTCTATTGTCCCAGAGTAAGTCACCAATCATCGGCGCCTTGTCTTTGCTCGCCTACAGATCTGCAATTATCACCAAATGAGGCAATTCCATTGAGTAAAGCTATAAGGATATCAATAGTAATACATGAATAATAATAAATAGTCCAAGAATTATGCGAGAGATAAAAAAGTGGTAAATAAGTAAAATGCATGATAATATGATTGGAAGATGTAAACTACAAGAAACAAGTGTAATGGAAACTAAAAGAGATGCGCATAAGTAGTCCAGACCAGCGAGTGCGGATGCCACAAGGTCAGGGTCATAGAGAAACAATAAAGCCTGGAAGAGTCAGGTCCGAGGAAGCGACAACGCTTGCTTAACCTAGACCATCACGAATGAGGGATATTAACGATGCCCCAAATAAAACACATTACATTTTGACAATATCCAGTGAATCGGAGTAGTAATTCTGGTTGCAAGTCAGCAACCACCCCGAAGACACCTTCCTAACTCACTTGGCCCTCTAACACTCATATTAGGAGTGCGAGTCTATGGAAAAGCTAATTCACAATTTTAAAGAATAAAGAAAAGATAACGAATTACAATGGAGATCCTTTCTGGTTTACTTAGCTCAACTATATGGACAATACGCCTTCGCAGCTTCTAACACATGTCCCAATCAACTCCTGATGCTCGACTCTAGCTAGCCAAGTACCTTGTGTCCAATTAGATTGGTTACTTACGTGTTAGAGTCATTAAGTTGCATTTACCATTTTTTTTAAAAATAATTCAATTATAATCCAACTTGTCTATTTGTAACTTAACACTCATTGTGTTATTGGTATTAGGGTAATATGGGTTGTGATAAGTGGTTAATTAGACTTATGTAGGGTTAGTTTAATAATGTAATTGGACTAAATATTCTGAAATGAGTTCTAATTGATGATATTTATGTGTTTTCAAGTATAAAACGTATAAAATAGACAAATGAGTGATTTCATAATGAAATGAGGAGAAAAAGCACAAACACACACTTAACGTCGCGACATAGAGACTTGATGAAGTGCGAAGAGACTATAAGGTGTGGGCAAGGCGTGTAGAAGGTTGAAAGATAAGAGAAGACGTGCAGGAGAGTTGACGCAGTGGCGGCGCCGCGAGGATGTATACACGACAACTGGGGCAATACACATAAGACATTGAGCCTACTGCGAGGAGAAAATTTACACATAAACGACGAAGTTGTGACAACGCCGTGGCATTACACACACGACGAATATGACTTATAAACAGTGTCAGGAAATAAAAAATAGAAAGTTTTGGAGTTCTAGTTCGTTTAGAATTGTAAATTAGGGTTTCTAATTACATTCTTAGGAATCTTAGGAGTATGAATAGGTATTAGAATGTGATAAACTCATATTTTATGAGCCACCACAATACACTACCATATATTAGCATAGTTTACAAATAGATTTGAGTATTGAGAATAGTTTTGGAGGATAAGACATTGAAGACTCGATTGTGGTTATTCAAAATTGTTTCTTTGATTTAATTGCAGTCAATAAATACCATCATTTGTATGTTGATTTCAATGCAAAGTGAGTAGTTTATTTATCTTAGGGATCAATGGATCCTACGGTATAAACGTTGTGCTAAAGGAAGTATGATTAGATTATAAAGTTGAAAAGTGCAATAGTTAGAATTTGTATAGATTCTAAACATAATGCTATGAACATCTTGATCACATGTTTGTTGATTAGAGGTTTTAGGAGTTACCATGACTATTGGAGCTTTTAAGCTGGACATGGACAATACAACCATAATATATATAACATCGATAGATAGTTATTGATTAGGGAGACACGGATAGTGGTTATGAGTCTAATGATTTGGAACATAATGCTATGTAAGACTTACATTATTCACACCGATAGGTGGAGTTCTAGTTCGCACATTAGGATATTTTCCACCATGACAGTGGGTTGAAGTGAATCTTAAGGAAATCCATCTATTCTAATTGAGTATTGCACACACATAATGAAGATGAAGGAAGTAAGAAATGAAAGCATAGTAATTCATTACCTGGGTGAAGTTGTGAACTAAGATTCTTTTCAATATAAGAATACAAGTTAATTTACATTGCTTTATAAATTATAGTAGTTTAATTTAAATCCAAACAAAAAAGATCTTTTTAACAATGGAGTGAACTTAACTAAGTGAATTGTGTCTAGATAAACCTTTCCCAGATGACGATATCAGTAATCAACATTTGTTGATCACATTATTACTATAATTGAACTGTTTTACTTTCGGTCACGATTAAGTTTTTGGCACCGTTGCCGTGGATAGGTAGTCACGCACTAGTTTAGTTTAGTTTACACAATTGTTAATGATTGTAATTTTTAAAATTTTTATTTTTTAGTTTAAATTTGATTGACCTTATTGCTCTTGATCTACTTTCTTTAGTCTTTGGTGTTTCAGGGATGTAAAGAATGTATATATATCATATTAAGGAATCAAATAGTGAAATCCTTGATAAAATCTCTAGGTTGGTTTATCAAAGTGAAACTGTTCGAGACAACACCACATACCAAGCACAGCCAATCGCGAGTGATTTGGCATGGATAAGATATAAACAACCATATCATAACTCGTATGGATTTAAAGGATTTGTGGGAAGTCAAGGACATTACAACCATACACAAGGAAAAGATTCATGGCATAATTATCAAAGTTTTCACTACCCTCACATTGAATATGTTTGTCAATCGTCATGGAGTTCTCACAACAATTAGTAATTACGACAAGATCAAGAGATTGATAAACAATCGTCTATTACTTCAATAGAGTAAATGGTAAGAAAAATGGTTGAGTAGAGCGAGAATGATCTCAAGAAGCATGAGGAAATGTTAGAGATTTTTGTACAATCATTTAATATAAAGGAGGAAGAAGATGATAAAGCATTATTCTTGAACTTGGAAAAGAATTTAAAGCAAATCATAATATTCATAAATTCAAGACAAGAAGTTATGGTTGAGTCTAAGGAAAACCAAGTTGAGTAGTTGTTACTAAGTGAATAAACATGTAATGAAGCATATGAAAAAGTAGAGAAAGCCCAACCACGAGGATTGCAATATTTTTGATATTTTAGAGCAATATGATTCACTTGACCATGTTAGAGATGAGAGACATATTGATGATATTACGTAACATTATATTTTTTTTTATCAAGAAAAGTTTGAAATAATAATAAGTAACGAAAGCAAGGAAAACTTAAGATCACATAATACAGAGTTTGTGCAAGGGACAATTAATTTTGTTGTGTCACATTCGCCATTCCAAGAAGAATTACAAGATCAATGCAATGGTGAGAAAATTAGGATTTGTTCAAGGGACAATCAATTTTATGATCTATAAAAAGATTTTAATGATCATTTTTGTCAAAGAATTGCAAGACGTGCGAAATTACCAGATTTTTATGAAGGATAGGGTAGCATGCCAGAAAAGGATTAGAGGATATGAGAACTTCACGAGGATACATCATTGAAGTAACCTTGGTGTAATACGGTGATCATTTGAGAGCCGTAGTGCAGGCATCGAGCTAATGACGTTAAATGAAGCGCTATTGTGAGGCAGCTCAGGGTTTTTAATTTCAATTTTTGAATTTCAACTATTTACTTTTTTAGTTAGAACAATCCAAAAGTTTAAGTAATTTCCTAACTTTAAAATTTTTGTGCTAATTGTGTAGGAAAAAACCATTTGCCGAGTGAGATATTCATCGAAATGGAAAAGTCTCAACATACTCAGCAAAGAGCGTAAACGAGCAAATGAGTTAGAATGGTAAAGGTCAAGTAAATGGATAAATCACGAGTAAGTGTTTATAGATTTTTTTATATGTACAGGGTATTTCACACTGTCACGACACTTTGTGTAGTAATACACAGAGCCAGAAGAGTGTCAATAGGAAGTTAATGAAAATTTTGAAAATTATGGTAATAGACTGGTTGACGATGTGTGTATATACACAATGCCATGAGCTAACATAGGCGGTGCCAGGACGGCGCCAAGCTGTGAGCAAAAAATGCTTACAGCAGCCTCGACGTCGTGCCCATGCTGTGGCGGTGTCGTGCCCTATAAGGGATGGCGTCGACATCAGAGTCCAGGAAGAGTTTTTAAAATCCTTTCAACCCAAATTACATTGGAGCCCTAGTCAATACACCACCAACCAAGCATACATCCCTCTAGAACCCTAGTTTGAGCAATTTTGAGTGAGAAAAGAGTGTTCCTATTGATTAAGAATGAAAATTGAAGGTGCATTGAGGAGTCACACAAAAGATGAGAGCTAGGGCATTGATTTTGAGAAATGAGTTACGATAGTATAGGGTTCTAGTTTGTGAGCAAAGTGAGAGGGCTTGATTGATAGAGACTTAGAGAAGCAAATCTACACTGAAAAGTAGTCCGACATTAAAGTAAATTTACATTTTCATTAGTTATGCTTCGAAATTTTTCAATATTGTAGATGAAATTGCATGAATTGTGGAAAGTAGGTTTTTGGATAGGAATTTGAAGTTGTGTGGATTTAGAGTATCAATGTTGCTTATGGTGGATTAGTAAACGTTTTTTGAATTAATTTGACATATGAATGACCCTTGTGAATGATAATTTTGATTATAGGTGATTTGAAGACCCGTGTTAAATTGTTGTGTTGTGTGAGTTTTATTAAGATAATAGCAAGAAAAAGGAGGCTAACAAGTCAAGTTAGTGAACTAAGAGGCGAATGACAATGAGGCATCATCCTCAAGAGATCCAAATAAGGATGCCTCGAGGCCTTTCAAGTATAAGTTCTACATTAATAAATAGGCAGAAGAGAGGTATGAGGCCATTGAAAATAAGGAGTTCATTTGCGAGAGAGGAATAAACCTACCAGCCAAGTATGATAAGATAGTTAATAACTTCATTAGGCAATGGGGTTGGGAACATTTCATGCAAGTGCGTGAAATAGTTTATGAGTTATATGCCAATGCAAAGTTTACAAAAAATGGTGACCTAGTTAAGGTGAGAGGAGTGATGGTCCCGTTTAATGAATATCCAATAAACGATATCAATGAGTTAGAATACTTGAACATGAATGGAGAACCATAGACCTTCTCGGATGATATGTATGAGAGACCCTATAACCTATATCTTTTTGGAGTCATTGAGAGAGCATTATTTGTCCGAGGACAACAAATATGGATAATGGGAGCTAAGAATGTGCCGAAGCACATTAAGAAAGGTAGTGTAAGGAAATTGTATCGGATGTGGCAACATTTTCTAGTTGCTTCATTATACCCGACTACTAAGCCATGCAAGATCAACAAACCCAAGGCTGATTGTTTGTATAAGATTATAAAGAATGGGAGGATCAATGTTGCAGAGGTCATTTATAAGAATGTGAGGGAGTCAGTTATGGCTGACAGAGAAAATAAGTTATTGTTTCCAATCCTCATAACCCAATTTTTCTTGAAGGCTAGAGTGAGATTGATTTAGGATAAGGAATTTGATATGGAAGCCCAAGCAACAATAGATGAGGATTTTATGCTAACCTTGAAATCACTTACTGGATGCTAAGACCCTGAGGATGAGAAAGAGAGTCAAGAAGGATAGACTTAAGGCCGAGTTGTTAGACAATGAACAAGAGGATTAAGCAATAACAACAGCAGCAGCAGCGGAGTTGGCCTAAGAGTTGCAAAATGAAAGTTATGGACAGGAGGAAGATCACCAGCAGGGATTTGTAGAGGGCTAAGAGTTTGTAGACCCACTGATATGGAAGCAGGCTAGGATGGTCCTGAGGCAAGAAAGGTTTATTTTTTTAACCTTGAGGACAAGGTTTGGTTTACGTTTGGGGGCATTAACACTATGGGAACTGGTAAGAAAATATGAAATAAGAATAAAAACTATAGGTATGACGTAAAAATATTAGTTTTTAAGCAGTTAAAGAGGAAAGACTGGTAGTGTATCTTTTTCATTTACTTATTATTTAAATATGTATACTAGTATAAATTAGGTTATCTATAGTAATATAGTAATAAATAAAGTACTTCAATTGCAAAGTTCATGCCTTTAATTGGAGGATGAGTAAGAATATAAATATCTTATTGATATGAAACTCAAAAGAGTTTTATCAAAATTTTGAATAAAGTAAGAAATATAGCAAACAACAGTATAATTTCATGATTAGAAACCTAGAGTTAAAGAAAACCATAAACTTAAAACAAAAGCAAGAAGATTACCAGAACACTTCTTGTAGGAAAGTTAAATCTCTAAGGAATTTTATAATAAATATGAATTTCGCTCGAGTACAAAGTAAATAAAGACTTAGTACCAAAAGGTGAAGAGATAAGCATGGTTTTTAATGAAAAGTAAGAGTTAAAACTTGTTTGATAGATTGAAAGTGAGAAGTACTAACAAGAGTTTTAAAATAAAAAATTAGAGAGTCCCACAAGTTCTATAGAAAAAGGAGCAGAGAACTTGATGGTTGGAAAATTAAGAAAAATAAATTCTATAGAAAAAAGAGTAGTGACTGTACAACTAAAAAATATAAGGAGAAAAGAGAGATATATAGAAAGAAAGGGATAAGTGATATTAAAACTCTTCAAATGAAAATATTTAGCTCGAGTACAAGTAACTTAGTTGAGTTAAGTTTTCTTTCCAACTATATTAAATCATATGGACTCTTGAAGTACTAAAGTCTACAAAAATAGTATGATCTATGCTAATTTGTGAATTCTTGAGCTTAATGAGAAATCACAAGATCACACACTTGTTACTTGAGTGTCGAGGTGAAATAAACTTGTGAGTAATTATTGTTTTGGTTGTGAACTACTTTTGAGTTTCGAAAGTGAACTATATGTGTTGTTAAAGCTACATGTTTTGAAACTATTAGTTTTGTGAATAAAAAATCTTGAATAGATTATTAACTTTAACTTACTAGAATTAAAGGATACTTTATGAACCCTGTAAATGAGTAAAGACTATAAGTAGTAGTAGTAGTAGTAGTAGTAGTAGTAGTAGTAGTAGTAGTAGTAGTAGTAGTAGTAGTAGTAGTAGTAGTAAGAGGTAAGAGTACTTAGTAGAATACACTTTTGCTCAGGACATGCAAAATCTTAAATTTGGGGGTATTTGATAAGTGTTTCTTTGGTTTAATCTTTGGATTATAAAGTTGAAAAGTGCTAGTTAGAATTTGTATTGATTCTATACTTAATGCTATGAACATCTTGATCATATGGTTGTTGATTATATTTTTTAGGAGTTACCACGGCCATTGAAGCTTTAAAGTTGGATATAGACAATACAACCGTAAATATATATATATATATATATATATATATATATATTTGTATATATATATATATAACATCGATAGATAGTTATTGATTAGGGAGGTACGGATAGTAAACTTAAGTGGTTATAAGTCTAAAGATTTGGAACTTAATGCTATGTAAGACTTACATTATTCACACCGATAGGTGGAGTTCTAGTTCACACATTAGGATCTTTTCCACCATGACAGTTGGTTGAAGTGAATCTTAAGGAAATCCATCTATTCTAATTGAGTATTGCACACACATAATGAAGATGAAGGAAGTAAGAAATGAAAGCATAGTAATTCATTACGTGGGTGAAGTTGTGAACTAATATTCTTCTCAATATAAGAGTACAAGTTAATTTACATTGTTCTATAGATTATAGTAGTTTAGCTTAAATCTAAACAAAATAGATCTTCTTAATAATGGAGTGAACTTAACTAATTGAACCGTGTCCAGATAAACTTTTTCCAGAGGACGATATCCGTAATAAACATTTGTTGATCACTTTATTACTACAATTGAACCGTTATACTTGCAGTCACGATTAGGTTGTCATGATGTGAGTAATGTAACTTGACATATTAGTGCTAAACAATCCCATTTAGTGACCTACAAAGCATTCCAAGTCAATTTGGGGTCTAATGGTTCCTTTTATTCATTTCATGTCCTCATTGGGCACTTAATTAGGCTAAAAGTGTCCGTACTTGTTTGATATTATTCAACACACTTTATTTATTATTGTTGGGTGTTATTTAACTATTTAAGATCATTAAAAGTCATTTCTAAGTTGGTATAAAACATTAGTTTGCAAAAGAGTTCTTTAGGGACTTCAAAATAATTAATTGAAAGTTAGTTTTCCTACAATTTGAAAAATAGCTTAAAAATAAATAAGACTTTCTAAAATTATTGAGGTTGGTTCAGTGAAGTTCAAATACTTGAAACCAAGATTATAAAGTTATAAAATCTCATTTATAAGTCCAAAAACTCAGTTTGCAACTCAAAGTGGAATTCTAAGTCCTTATTTGTAGATATAAAATTTTTAGTTGAAATGCGACTTGAAAACTGAGTTAGGCATGTCGAAAAATCACGAAAATTGGTGGACACCTTCACAATGATCTAATAAAACATTCTGAAATTTTGGTCTAATTCTGACATTGTTCCATGCCAGGAATATCTTAAGTCAAAAATCAGCCCATTAAGTATTTGTTTATGTTCAAATCTACTTTATTAAAATAGAGACATTTTTGGTACAACAACTTGTGAGTTGATTTCGATTACCAAATTGTTAAAATTATAAATTGTAGTTCAAAAAGAGTTTTAGGGCTATGTCTTAGCTTTTCAAAAATGTAAGGTTTAGGCATTGTTAAAATTATATATTTAAAACATAGATTTAAAAATCATGGTTTTTTACTAAAGACTACAAACATATCCTAGAACGTCATACTAAAAGATGTGTTCAATCCAATAAAAAATGAAGGAGTTACTCAAAATAGTAGGACATTATCAAAGGGGGCTCGAATCCATATTAAACTTTATGCATTAAAATTTATGTTAGTTAGTTACTTATAGTAATGAAATTATTGATTCATCACTAAAGTTGCATATATGTGATAAATATATGGAAAAATACTAGATTCAACCTTCCAAAGATGGATTTTAGTGTATTTAAGTGATTCCTACCTCAATCTTCACACATTCAACCTAAAATTTGGTAAGTTTTGAAAGTGTAGAGCCAAGTAGGGCTTGAGCATGGGGAATTTAAAGTTGGATCTTGGAGGAGTGTTCTAGAGGAGTTTTGAATTCCAAACTTGGAAGATACACTTTCAAGAAGTTAACCAATGAAAACCCTAGCCCCTTTATAGATTATATTTTAAGTGTTTCATGGGTTTTTTAATTTTTACTAAGGTTAGATGCTATATTTCAAAAATTTTACTCTAAATTGGTTTTAACGTGAAATGTTTTCAGTTATAATATTAATATGGGAGTGGTTTGATAATTTGTTTATTGATATCAAATTTTCAAACAATTTTTAGTATATGGCGAATGAGTTGAATGTTATATGCAAACTAATTTGAGACAATGTTTCAAATGAGTTTGCGGGGTTTTTGCGTTTATCTATCGTATTACTTGCATTATTTACAAACGCTTTTTTTTTGATGTTTTATCGATGAGTTTTATATGAATTTCAAACTATCGATTTATAAATGTCTTTTTCCAATAAATTTCTCCTTATTAGATAAATAAGTTGAATTTTGCCAAACACTTTCTCAACAGTTTGGTTTTAATTGGTTTAACATGTGTTATATTTTTGCTTGCACCTATTGAAATGGCCGGATTTGGAAAGGGTAGAAATCCGAGGGAGGAGAAAGAAAAGGGAAGTTAGTAGAGAAAACCAAGGATAAATCCAAAGTTTCCCCAATTAGACCTCTGTCAATTTTTTTCAATACACCTAGGATTAGACCACTCCTACTCCACCTTTATCATTTAAATATAATTTTGAGGAATATGAGGATGAGGAGGAGGAAATAGAATAAGAGATACCGAAGAGGGTAGAGAATAATGTTTTTAGGAAGAGAAATCTTATCAATAAGAAGACCTTTGACAACTTTAAGAAATATATAAAGAGAGGAAGGATGATGATCACAGAGAGACGATTCGATGTGAAGAATGAATTGAAATATAGGCCTAGGATCTTAGATATCACTGATGTGAGAAATTGAGGATTATTGACTAGGGACTATAACCATCTAGACCTTGAGGATGTTCCTAGTAAAAAAGGGTGTGATGTTTTAGTAAGAGAGTTTTATGCCAATGCTTTTGAAAGTGACAGCAAAATATATTCATGAGTTAGAGGAAGAATAGTGGATTATTCTGTTACAAGAATAAACCGGTACTTTGGTTTATCGAAAGTTCACCAAAGAGAAAACAATGAGTACCCATAACTTAAATATTTCATTAAGTACCACTACCCCACTTAGCAAATTTGGGGAGGGTTAAACATAATCCATGGTGATAGATTCAATTTATACATGGAAGGGGTACCTGAAGTGTTGGGTTTTTGGAGTTCATACGTAGTGAAAAATTCAAAACAATTTTGAAAATCAAAAATAAGTTCCATTAAACTATATCTACATAATTAAAACCATACCTTAATTCGTATTTTCCTTCTTTGATTGTTCGATCACCAAGACGTTCAAGCATCCTTCTTCTATCAGAAATCCACACACAAATGGTGACAACAATTTGGAGTGCTAGCCCCTAGAGAGATAGAAAAAGTTTTTCTTTCTCTTCCAAAATCCAAAGAAGTTTAAAATAACAAAAATGAAAATCTTATTTCGCTTTAGGGTTTCAACCTCTATTTATATGTGTAGATAAGCCCTAACTTAAAATTCTATTCGTAATACAAATATTGTATTTAGGTAGTTTAAGTAAATTACACATTCGCCCCTATTAACAAGTTATCACATAACAAATTATAAGGTTTTTTATGTCATGAATTTTATCGTATAAAAATCATTAATCTGGACCAATTGAAATTATGCAAAGCCATTTTTTGTGTGCGACCCAATAGGTTCATGTGACGTTGGCAGTGAACCGAAACCATTTTGGTACACAAGTCATAAGCGGTCTCTAGCAAGGCATTATGACTACCTAAAGAGCATGAATATCAAAATCGACACAACCTAATGAATAACATATATCATATCATTTTGTCGTGCGATATCCTTTGATTAAACATAAGGCACGGAAAGTCACCCTTAATGTTCAATCGTACTAGTCTCGATCTTCGGGTAGATTAAAAACATCCAAATAACATTGATCATATCAATTTACTTAGACTTGATCATTTAATAATCTAACATATCGAGGGATCCACCGATATCTCTCTATATAAAAGGGACAAATTCTATCTTGATTGCACACCTTCACATATTATTCACTTGGTAATCAATCACAAACTTTATAATCGTCCTAAGGTTAAAGATAACATTTGATTGTGTCAAATTACCATGCTCCTAATATTGAAGTCTATGGTAATCTCAAGTCAAAGGACTAATGATAAACCTTTCATGAATAACACCTATGACTTAATCCATGTGGTGTTCTCACAGCGGGTCAGTCCAGTACCTTGTTCCCATAATAAGTATTCATGATCTCGATTTGTGTATCCCTATACGCATGATCATCACATGACCATCAATCAAGATTCTCACTAGCCTTGATTCATTATAGTTCCCAGTATAATGATCGACTAAGGACATTTATGATATTTTTGTTGGGCATTTGCCCTAGGTCAATCTACAAACATTATTTATCTTATAATTTTTGTAGTGACCCAAAAACCAAATCGACTCGCCCTATGGTCAATTTAGTAACTTCTCAAACCCTACATTAAAGTAGCCGTAATATAAAATAAATTTGTAAACCCAAGCCACCACAATTTATTTACAAAACCTTAAATCAAAAAAAAGAGGGAGAAAGAACAAGAAGAGGGAGATCTAGGAGGTTCCTAGTGATCAAGGGAAAAGAATCCACAAACACGGTAATCCACATCTTCCCCATCTTTGTTTTTTATCTTAATGTGGTTAACTCTTTCGAAAAAATTTACAAAGTGACTCGAATTGTAAGAACACCAAGAGAGTGGTGCTACCGCGGTGGCTCCTCACGTGATGGGGGCGACAACGACGTCATGGCCACCACCGCCGGCGATAGTAGGTGGGGCCCCATTAGGAAGCCCTATCGCCGCGAGAAAAAAAAACAAGGGGAGGCACCCAAAGACACCCCCCCGCGACGGCAGCCGGAGCCGCGACTGGCCGGAGCGTTCTCGCGCCGGCGTTGGGACGTCGCTGGCCAATGGCTTGGGGGAGCGATTACTCCTCCTCCCCAATGGTTGACGAACTAAGAGCCTACTGCTCCCCCCTCCCCCATGGTTGACCGAACATGGACTTCCAGGTTCGATCAACCCTAAAGGGGGGGTGTTGACCCCCCTAGGGGCCGATTGAGGCCAGTCTCCCCCTTGGGCAGTTGACAGGGGCTAAATTGGCCCTTGGATAAAACAAATAGTAATAAAAAAAAGTAAAATAATAATAATAATAATAAATATATAACATAAAATACAATAAAATAAGATATATATATTATAAATAACCATAAAAATAATATGACTTTAAATGGGCTGGTGCGGGCCCCTACCTCGACCCTCTCACGGGCGACGGAGGACCCGCGGAGACCACACTAGTGGGCCCTACCCCGAAGTAATTGAATAAATAATTAACTATGAATTTCAAATCGTCGAATAATGCGATTATTATTTATATTGTCTAGATTCGTAAGGAGGTTCACATCGAGCCTCGTGCATGCAAGGGCGACTGAAAGAGTCTAACTCGGCGAATCGAGGTAAATGGGTAGCTATGCTCATCTATTAAATGTGGCTTTCTATTAGTATATTTAGAATTCATGATTTTAACAAACTGACTTAGGATGGGGTTATTATCTACCTTGGTTGACTTCATGTAAGGCATCTTGGGGAGCCATAGTCATATGGTGGAACCAAGTCACCTTACATGCTTAAGGGCCTCTTGGGGAGCCGTAGTAAAGCGGTGGAACCAAGTCACCCATTTCTACAAAGGGCCTCTTAAGGAGTCATAGATGCAAGATGGAACCAAGTCATTCAGGCCTCTTGAGGAGCCGTGGACAGACACTGGAATCAAGTCACCCACAAATATTTATTATATTATGATGATTGGTCAACAAGGGGAGGAAATGAAAAATGAGACAAATGACTTCCATTTATATCTATTACATTCTATGTATCTCTTTTGTAACCCCTTTGCATACAAAAGTTGATTTTCTTATGTTTTATAACTCTTGAAACTCCCTATCACTACTTAAGTTGCTTTATGAATATGATATGCTTACTCATTATGGGAATTGATGTCATGCTTCAGATTTCAATGCTATCTTGATTTTTAAATGCATGCTAGCTTTATTCTGCTTTATAGGTATTACTTGCATGTTTAATATTTGAGTGTAGTTATTCTCTTATTAGGCTCCATTAGTTTTTTAGCTCACTTACTTACACTATAAGTAGATCTACGAGTGCGATAGATCGTGGCAAGGGGAAGGTCACTGCTTGAAGTCTCCTTGGAGCGTGAGCATTTTATGACATATCTACCATTTGTTTTGGAAAAGATTAATAAGGGTTACAACCTAGGTAAGTTTTAAACCTTTCTTAGTTAGTTGGATACATTTATGAGTATTTGAAGGTTATGGAGATTTTATATGGTTTTGATTTGCTTAGGTGAATATGAAATACCCGATGGTTTGGTTTATGATGACATATGGTACTTATTGAAATTCAAATTCAAAGTATTCTTTTGCCATATTTGTCTATATGTTATTCTGTTGGTTATTTAGGCGTGTCGATAGTTATTTCGGCCTATTTCGTGTATTAGGTCTAAGTAGCGGTTTCAGTTAAAGCGACTGACCATAAGTCTGGGAACGATCATTTTCATTGGTATTAGAGTATAGGGATTAGAACCTAGGGAAATGTTAAGTTAGTGAAACTTTAGATTTTAGAGCCCGTAAGATTTAAAGGTCCAGTTTAAGTTAGACGAATCAATGTTATGGGACATTGGTTCAAAATCAACTTAACATATATAAATGATGAATCCTAGGATGGGAAAAGATTGAAAAAGTTCAATAAAACGCTTGAATAATGTTATTTGCTTTGTATTATAATATCTATTGCGTTTAGAAATTTTACATACTCTCTTGTTTGGTAGGACTAATTTTCTTTTATTTGCTCTCAGATTGCATCATAAGCAATCAAGGTAGAAACTCTTATAATTTGAAAGAAACGATGGATAGGAATGAAAGAACTTGGCGCGCTCAAATGGAGCAAAGCACATGACTCGCTATGGTCGAAACATATCGAAAGCCATTCATGACTTGAGATCTCGCTCAAAACAAGAGGTTGGCGGAACCGCCACAATCACGGGAAAGGAATATGGCCCGCATATTAGAGCCGATGTAACAAGGAAACACGTGAGCGGTGGAGAGAACACTGTGAGAGCGGGGATCTAATCCTTCCTTGGCGCCTATACATGAAGATAATCCCTGTGGAGGAGGGGGCCAATTTTTACTACGCATTTGCACTGCTGCATTACGTACTGTGTGGAATGAGATCTAGAGGCTTGCCGAAGGGAAAGATACAAAAGGAATTTATGAAATATGACGTGCCGCACTTTTATGGAGAGCATGATCCCATTGAGGCTGAGGCATGGATACTAAATATGGATAAGAGGATGAAGACGCTGAATATTGATGAATTGACCATAGTACCTCTGGCGGCATTTTTGTTAGAATACAAAGCACACAAGTGGTGGATGACTATCGAGAAGACACAGGGAACTAATTTGAATTGGCTCTAGTTCAAGCGTCTATTTTACGAAGAATGGTTCCCAAAGCCAGTGAAGGATGCGAAGATTTGAGATTTCCTTGCCTTAGTATAGGACGATATATCAGTGGTTGAGTATGCATCAAAGTACAACAAGTTGCTAGAGCTTGCACATGAGTATGTCCCGACAGATAGGATTCATAAGAAGAGATTTATTGATGGACTGAGGCCAGATATTAGTGTTATGGTAGCGGCGTCTAGATCTCGAAACTTATCTCGGGCACACCAACGAGCACTTGAGTGCGAGGCATTACTTCGTGGAGGTTTCATGCGTTTCACCCAGGATTTGATCAATATGGTTATGGGAAGTGCAGCTTTGGGGTTACCGAACGATCAAGGTGGCGTTTCAAGAAACCAAAGTTTGGAGGGTTTTCGGTGGATATGTACGTTCGTAAGCTTCGAATGCGCCATAAACTCCTATTAGGACTGCTGCACATACACGTGCTCCTACTCATATGGCTACACAGAGCATGGCATTCTGGCCACCGCGTCTACATCGGCAGTCTTAAAGGAGTGGGAGAAAACGTTAAGGACCATCCAGGCCAAAGTTGAGCGCATCAACGAGTGTAATTCAGCCGCCTTTGACATACTAGAGGCCATAGGTGGTTTGTTATCGGTTTAGAACTCCAGGACACATCCAGAGCAAATGCCCTAACCCGCAACCATCTGAGGGGAGCACAACCCTAGTTACTTGAGGAGAAGTTCATGCAGTTGTTGGGCAGGATGGGGAGGCCTCGCGTCAGTTGGTCACAGGTACGGTTTCCATTAATGGTTGAGATATGTTTGATTCTAGTTCTACTATTTCGCTTATTTTAGGGACCATAGTTCATGCTTTGGGGTTGACACCGGTTAGAGCACATACTTGCTTGATTTTCAGTACAGTTTCTACTAATCAGATTTATCCTAATATGGTATGTGAGGTTGCGAAATTAAAATTGGGGATCACATGATGATATTTAATTTATTGGTCTTAGAGTGTCTTGAATTTGATGTATTGCTAGGCATGGGCTAGTTAGCGGCGTATCACGCTAAGATAAATTGTTTTCACAAAATTGTAACTTTCCAAATCTCGAGTATTCCATCGTTTAGGTTTCAAGGTTGTACAACGACGAGCGCAACCACCTGTGGCAGGGTTGCGAGTCTCGCAGAGATAGAGACCATTGCGAGCTTGACTTCTGTGGGAGAGGAAGGACAAGAAGTTCTAATTGAGAAGATTCCAGTGGTTCATGACTTTCCAGATGTATTTCCTTCAGACCTTCCAGAAATCCCTCCTATTCGGGAGATTGACTTTATGATTGACTTTATACCTAGTACAAGACCAGTTTCTAGGACACCTTATCGTATGGCGGCAACCGAGTTGAAGGAGTTGAAAACGCAGTTAGAGGAGTTGACTCAGAAAGGCTTTATTACTCCAAGTGTATCGCAGTGGGTAGCGCCAGTGTTATTTGTAAAGAAGAAGAACGATAGTTTGAGGATGCGTAATGATTACCGACAATTGAATAGGGTGAATATCTGAAATAAGTGCCATTTCCCAAGATAGAAGACTTGTTTGACCAATTGAGGGGATCAAAGTTCTTCTCTAAGATATATCTGAGGTCGGGCTATCATCAGTAGCATATAAGGGATGAGGACATACCGAAGATAGCTTTTAACACCTGTTATAGACATTTTCAGTTCACTGTGATGCCATTTGGACTCACCAATGCACCGACGATGTTCATGGCCTTGATGCACCATGTTTTCAAGCCATTCTTTGACCAATTCGTGATTGTGTTTATCAATGACATCATGATATACTCTAAGACTAAGTCAGATAACAAAAAGCACCTCAAGAAAGTGTTGCAAACTTTAAGGGAACATAAAATTTATGCTAAGTTGAGCAAATGCAAGTTTTAGGTTTCAGAAGTGAAGTTTTTGGGACATGTGGTGAATACAGAAGGGATATCTATTGACCCTGCGAAGATTGAGGCGATCCTTAAGTGGCCACAACCTACTAATGCTTCCGAGATACAAAGTTTTCTAGGCTTGGCAAGATATTATTGACGATTCGTTCAAGATTTCTTGTCGATTGCATCACTGCTCACAAATTTGAATAGGAAGGACGTTGCCTATTTATGGGATGACTCATGTGAGGAGGCCTTTCAGTTGTTGAAGTACCTTCTAACTACCATGCCGATTTTGATTCTACCAGAGGCCTACAGAGAGTTGTCAGTGTATACTGATGCGTTGGGGACTAGTTTGGGTGGTGTGTTAATGCAAGACAAGAAAGTAATTACCTACGCATCAAGGCAACGAAAAGTACATGAAAAGAACTATCCGGTGCACGACTTAGAGTTGGCGTTAGTTCTATTTTCTTTGAAGTTGTGGAGGCACTACTTGTATGGGAAGAAATTCATTGTCTACTCAGATCACAAAAGTTTGAAGTACTTATTCACTCAGAGCGAGTTGAACATGCGACAGAGAAGATGGTTGGTGATCGTGAAAGACTACAACTTCACACTCAAGTACCACCCAGGGAAGGCTAATGTAGTGGCAGTTACTCTGAGCTGTGTACGACTAGAGATAGAGTCGGAGACCGTAATGAATTTTCAGGGAGTACCCGCAAGTGGCTATGATGTTTCAAAGGGTCAGGTACAAGTTCAGATAAGAGCAAAGCCAGTGGTTGTGTTTAGAGTGGTTAACTGTTAGAGCGATTCAGAGTACGGGAAATACGTGACACTCGTAGATGACAGTGACGACATGGATTGGAGACTTTCAGCGGATGGAGCATTAAGGTCTTGGGACAGATTGTGGATACCATCTTATAAACAGTTGAGGGATGACTTACTCCGAGAGGCGCACAGATCGCAGCTCACCGTACATCCCGGGGGTAACAAGTTGTATCAGGACATGCAGATGATGGATTGGTGGACGGGGATGAAGCTGGACATCAATACTTACATCCATAATTATGAGATTTGTCAGCAAGTGAAAGCAGACCATCCAAAGCTGGAGGGATTGTTGCAACCGTTACCTATTCCGCAATAGAAGTGGGAAACATAGCTATGGACTTTGTTTCAGGGCTATCGACGACTCATAAAGGTCATGACATGGTTTGGGTGGTCGTGGATCGCCGACTAAATCAATCCACTTCGTCCCTATTTCCATGGATTATTCAAAGCATACTGAGGTTGGGGCATATATGTAGTCGAGATCATCGATTACATGGAGTCCCGGTGTCTATTATTTCATATCGTGATCCGAGGTTAGGCTCTCGCTTTTAAAATGGGTTTCAGCACCAGATGGGGACTCAGCTCAAACTCAGTACGACCTTCCACCCTCAGACAAAGTGGGCAGACCGAGAGATTGATTCAGATACTTAAGGATATGCTCAGAGCTTCTGTGCTGGATTTCTGTGGGAGTTGGTAGAAGTATATTCTGTTATGCGAGTTTATGTACAACAATAGTTTTTAAGAGAGTATTGGCATGGCACCATTCGAGGCACTTTATATGAGACCGTGTAGATCTCCAGTTTGTTAGACAGAGGTAAGAGATGCCGTATTAATTTGTCTGAAACTTGTGCATGACCAAAGTGAGAGGATAAAACTGATTAGGCAACAATTAGAGACTGCCCAAAGTCGCTAGAAGAAGTATGCTGACAAGGACCATCGAGAAGTTGTGTTCAATGAAGGGGGATTTATATTATTGAAAGTGTCACTAATGAAAGGGCGTTACCAATTTGGGTTGAAAGGAAAGTTATCTCCTAGGTTCATCGAACCATTCAAGATTAAGAAACGAATAGGCCCGATAGCTTTTCTCCTTGAGTTGCCATTTTAGTTAGCTGGAGTTCATGATGTCTTTCATGTTTTCATGTTGAGGAAGACACATAACAAACATGCACCGATGATTGATTGGGGGTAAGTTGATTTGAGGGAGGATGTGTCCTACGATGAGCAGCTTATTCAAATCACGAATAGAAAAGTGCATAAACTTCGAAAGAAAGAAATCCCGTTGGTGCATGTTCGTTGGCAATTCCATGGAGAACAGGAGTTGACTTAGGATCAAGAGGATTATATGATGGAGAACTTTCCGTTCCTTTTCGAACCATAAGGTATGACTTTCTTTTACTTTCGAGGACGAAATTTCTTTAAAATTAGGGATGTTGTGACGACCTAAAAATCAAATCGACCCGCCCTACGGCAATTGAGTAACATCTCAAACCCTACATTAAAGTAGCCCTAATATAAAATAAATCAAATTGTAAACTCTAGCCACCACAATTTATTTATGAAACTCTATATCAAATAAAAAATGAGGAGAAAGAACAAGAAGAGGGAGATCAAGGAGGTTCCTAGAGATCAAGGCAAAAGAATCTACAAACTCGTAATCCCCATCTTCCCTATCTTTCTTTTTGATCTTAATTTGGTTAATTTAAAATAAAAATAAAAATTGACTTGAATGGGAAGAACACCAAGAGAGTGGTTCTACCGCGACGGCTCCACCTATGGGGGTGGTGACGATCTCATGGCCGCCTCCATCAGTTGCAGTAGGTGGGGCCCCATTAGGAAGCCCCACTTCTGCAAGAAAAAAAAGACAAGGGGTGGCACCCAAATCCACCCCTCTCGCGGCAGCTGCCGGAGCCGCGACTAGCCGGAGCATTCTTGCGCCTTGGCCGTGTGATAATGTCCCGGCGCGACAAGCTGGAGGGGAGCAACTAGTCCCTCTCCTCATGGTTAACGTAACCTGGACTTCCGAGTTCGGTCAACCCTAAAGGGGGGTGTTGACCCCCTGGGGGACGATTAGCCCCTAGACTATTCTAGGGGCCAGCCTCCTAGGCGGTTAACAGGGGCCAAATTGGCCCCCTGGACAAAAAAATAATAAAAAAAACAAAATAAAAATAAAAAGAAAATAATAATAATAAATATATAACCTAAAATAAAATAAAATAAGATATATATTATAAATAACCATAAAAATAATATGAATTCAAATGGGTCGGTGCGGGCCCCCACCTTTGAACCTCTCACGGCAACAAAGGACCCATAGGGACCACACTAGTGGGCTCCACACTCGTGGATGCACGATGGAACCAAGTCACCCAGGCCTTTTGAGGAGCGTGGACACACGGTGGAATTAATTCACCACACATATTCATTATATTATGATGATTGGTCAACAAGGGGAAGTAATGACAAATGAGACAATGGACTTGCATTTATATCTATTACATTCGTGTATCTCTCTAGTAACCCCTTTGCATGCAAAAGTTGATTTTCTTATGTTTTATAACTCTTGAAACTCCCTATCTCGCTTAAGTTTCTTTATGAATATGATATGCTTACTCCTTTTAGGAATTGATGTCATGCTTGATTTCAATGCTATCTTGATTTTTAAATGCATGCTACCTTTATTTTGCTTTATAGGTATTACTTGCATGTTTAATATTTGAGCATAGTTCTTCTCTTATTGGGCTCGTTGGTTCTTCAGCTCACCCCACTTACACTACAGGTCCATTTACGAGTGTGATAAATCTTAACAAGGGGAAGGCCATTGCTTGAAGTCTCATTCCAGCATGAGCATTGTATGAAATATCTACTATTTGTCTTGAAAACCATTAATAAGGGTTACAACCCAGTCAAGTCTGTTAGGTAGTTAAACCTTTCTTTAGTTAGTTGGATACATTTATGAGTATTTGAAGGTTATGGAGATTTTATATGGTTTTGATTTGCTTAGGTGAATATAAGATACCCAATAGTTTGATTTATGATGACATATGGTATTTATTGAAATTCAAATTTCGCACTCTTTTGCCATATTTGTCTATATGTTATTCCAAATGTTGTTTAGGCGTACCAAAACATTATTTAGGCCTGGTTCAAGTATTAGGTCTAAGTAGCATTTTGGGTTGAGCAACCCGACCCTAAGTCGGGGAAGGGTCATCTCAATTTTAGTCAATAAAATTGAGGTTTACTTTTGCTATTTTATTATAACTGATTGTATGTTTACCTTATAGTAAGATCCGTAGGTATTTGTTGAAATATCCTAAATGTCCCTAGTCGATCATTACACTGGGAACTATAATGAATTAAGACTAGTGTGAATCTTGATTGAAGGTCATGTGATGATCATGCGTATAGGGATACGAATCGAGATCATGAGTACTTGTTAGGGAAGAAGGTACCAGACCGACCTGCTATAGGACCACCATATGGATTAAGTCATAGATGTTACTCATGATAGGTATATCACTTAGTTTTTCGAGTTGAGATTATATAGGTGGTACTCATGATAAAGAGAGATATCAGTGGATCCCTCGATATGTTAGACTATTAAATGGCCAAGTCTAAGTAAATAGATATGATCAATGTTATTTGGATGTTTTCAGTCTACCTGAAGATTGAGACTAGTACGATTGAATATTAAGGGTGAGTTTTCGTGCCTTATGTTTAATCAAAGGATATCGCACGACAAAAGGATATGATATATGTTATTCATTAGGTTGTATCGATTTTGATATTCGTGCTATTTAGGTAGTCATAATGTCTTGCTAGAGACCGCTTATGAGTTGTGTACCAAAACTGTTTTAGTTCACTACCAACATCGCATGAACCTATTGGGTCGCACACAAAGAATGACTTTGTGCAATTTCAATTGGTTCAGAGTAATGAATTTTCATACGATAAAATTTGTGACATAAAAGCTCTTACAATTTGTTATATGATAACTTATTAATAGGGGCGAATGTGTAATTTACTTAAACTACCTAAATACAATAGTTGTATTACGAATATGGTTTAAAGTGACGGCTTATCTACACATATAAATAGAGGTTGAAACCCTAAAATGAAATAAGATTTTCATTTTGCTATTTTCAAGTTCTTTGGATTTTAGAAGTGAAAAAAAAACGTTTTCTCTTTCGGGGCTAGCACTCCAAATTATGGTCACCATTTATGTGTGGATTTCTAAGAGAGGACATACGCTTGAATGTCTTGGAGATCGAACAATCAAATAAGGAAAATACAGATTAAGGTATGGTTTTACTTCTATAGATCTAGTTTAATAGAACTTATTTTCGATCTTGTTGGGGTTTTGTAAAAAAATTTTGAATTTTTCTATGCGTATGAACCCTAAAAACCCAACAATTTCAACAAGTACTCACGGATCTTACTATAAGGTAAACATGCAATCACTTATAATAATATAGAAAATGAAAACCTCAATCTTATTAACTAAAATTATAAGATAAACAATGTTTGTTGATTGACTTGGGGCATAAACCCCAACACGAAGTACATTACTAACAAATTTTTAGGAATATCATGAAAGCATGGTGTTATTTCATCAACTACAGTTTACAACTAAGTCTACAGTATTACGAGATCGTGAACTACAAAGCTGCTTTGACATTTTAAGGGGATTGAAATATCTAGATGTTGGCAAGATTATCTATGAGTCGATAAGGAGTTCCTTTACAATGAAGAAGAATGATATATCACATTTTCCTTTGACAATTATGACTTTTTGTATCAAGTAAACATGGCAAGAATTGAAATGGAAATTTTACCAAAAAAGACCATCACGGACGAAGTAATAGAGAGATATGGGAAAATTAATGGATATGAAGACTCTAAAGATGAAAAGGAGAAGGCCGAGATAGCTAAAAGAGAAACAAAGCAAAGAAGAAAAACCAGAGATGACATGAGAAGAGTTTTGGAAGAAATTCCGAGAGCTAGAAATGATCCGAATGTGGAGCAACTTGCCTTGGACTATGATGGAATTTACATGGAGAAGTCACATTTGGACTTTATGGGTACAATTCTACATACTCAAATGAGGACTCTGAGGAATCGAGAACTGGTGTTCGAGAACCAGAAGGCTTTAGCAAAGAGCATTCACATAATAGAGAGGTTGATGTCTAGAAGACATTGAAGAAAATGAGGAGGAGAGGTTTTTGTACCATCTACACAGATTCGGTTATCGCTTAATTATGATTTTGATGTCCAACTACCACAAGGTCAAGACTACACCTTCTTTGATCCCTTCTCGCAATTCACGGTCCCCGAGGATTGATCCAGTCAAGGATGATGATGATGCGACTTCCGGATGATGCCATTGATTTCTTCACTCTACTTTATCTTCTATATCTCTAAGTGATAATGTGTAAGGTCTTGCATGTAAAACTCTGGTGATATAATATATGTGATCTTTGGTGGTGATATACTATATTTGATATGTGCTTGGTGATTTGATACATTTAATGATGTTGCTACATTTAATACATTGGTGATGGTTTATTCTAATCTTTATGCACTCGGTTTTATGACATTGAGTTTATTTTTATATTGATTATCCAATTTATGATTATATCAATTCGTTTATACTTCACGAGGTATATTTATTTTGTTGAAAACCCGACTTAATTTTTAAACCTTGGGGACAAGGTTTGGAATGAGCTTGAGGGTATTTCATATGAAATATAACAATGATAGCAAAGAAAGCAAGCAAAGAAAAGGAAAGTAGAACATAAGTAAAGAATTGATCAAAAAAGTTCAAACTTTTGATCCGATATTGAAGTAAGTTGATGAATTTTTTCAAAATATTTCGAATTCAAGTATGAATTTTATTTTACTTTATTTTTAGATAGAAACATAATATAATAGAATATGTATAATAGATTTTGAATGGAAGTGATATTTTTATTACCCAAGTGAATTCTATGATAGAAGGAATCAATTTTTATACCATTTTTTATTAACTTTACTAGTTATTTTATACACGGATTGATTGGCTTTTGTTAGTCATAAGAATGGGTAGAAGATCAAAATAATAGTGCAAGATGAACAAGACTAATTTCTAGAAATCTTATGATACAAAGGCTATTGATTAAGTATTTTTTTTGTATATATATATATAGAAAATTATTATGCCATAATTGAAAGAAGAAATGGTTTAGAAGCCGATGATTTTCTATAGGTTAGAAAGAATACTTTCTTCAACCTTAGTGGACAAAGTGAGAATAGTTTACAAAAATAAAGAGAGTCCTATAGATTCCGTAGGAAATGGAATAGGAATCTATAGTGGGAAAAATATGAGAATGTCAATAGAAAATTGAGTAGGGACTCATAAATCAAAAATCAAATGAAAAAATATAAATAATAATGAAATAATAATTAGGATGAAGTATAAAAAAATAGAGATAAAAATACGGATGTTCATGAACTCTTCAAAGACAAGATTTACCTCGAATGCTTGAAGCTAGGGTTAAGTAAAGTATTTCTTAATCTAACACATTTTAAACGATATATTGATTAGTATATTGGCAAAATTTCTAGTGGTTGTCATTGTGGTACTATTTGTAAAGTATTTTCTAAATTTAAGATTAATCTAGTGGTTTTTGAGTTTTGCGATTCTATACTAGTCATCGTAAGCTTGATACTTGTCAGTTGAGATTAAGAAAACCTATATTGTGTACTGACCTTTGTATTGAACTTTAAGTTCTAAGGGGTGTTGCATTGGGTGGTTGAGTTATCATTAAGGGATGGTTATTTTTTATAAATAATTCTATTCTATCATGATTTTTATTTACTTATGAGTAATATGTTTCTATTTGAAGATCACTTCTATCTAAAACTTATATTATTTAAAATTAACATGAATTAGATTGAAATCAGTATATAAAGAATGAATAGAGAATATGATTAATAGTATTCCTTTGCTCGAAATAGCAAAGTGCTAAGGATGGGGGTATTTGATAAGTTAATAATTAGACATGTTTTAAAGTGTAATTTAGGTTGATTTTAGATATAAATGATGATATTACACTAGGTATTCTCTTGTTTTCGTGATTTCAATATTAAATTTGGAAAAATGAAGAAATGGAAGAAAAAAGGAAGAAAAGAGAAACAATAAACTGGAGAACAAAGCTAACGATAAGCCATCGAAACAAAATTAGAAAGAAATCATTGGGAAAATCGGCAACGAGAAAATAAGCAAATTAATTGGGATTTACTTTAGGAATCGCTTGATGAATTGATAGAGCACAAAAAGTCAATTCTAGTGATTAACTCAACAATTTATGAACAAAATGGAATCACTAACAAATTGACGAGGTCGATTACGGATTTTTTAGATTAGTATGAAGAATTTGAGTTTATCTAACATTTGTATAGCTTAGAAAACTAAAATAGGACCTTTGGGCTTCAAAATTACTCTCTCTACCCTTGGAAACATTCTCTATTAGTCATAAGTTAGTTTGAAGCCATATTGGAGCTTTGTTTATTTCATTAAGAGGTAATTATTTAATTATTTTTTTAATTATATTATTGAGTTACTTATTCCCAACATGAGTGAGTATTTGTCACGGCCCAAAATCTCTAACCCCGTTTTAATTCCTTAATCAGGATTACCGACCCTTGACATGGGACCTACACCGTGATACATGCACCGATCAAGGCACGTGGCCGAGGTATATTGTATTTCTGTATTGAAGTATGCCTAGTGTTATGTATTGTGTAGACTTATTATGTCGGTTTGTACAGTTGTAGGCGTCGAGACGATAGCGGGGATGCGCCTTGAGTAGCGTGCGAGCCGGGGAACCGGGTAGTTAGCATCTTGGTAAGGCTTATTTAATACTAATATGAAATAAGGAATTACTTATAAGCCTATGGTTGTGTTTGTTAATGTAAATCAAATTAAAGTCCTATAGTTGAGTAAATTAAATGGAAAGCATAGGATTGGTCTAGAGATACACATTGGCACATCTAGGAACTAGGTGAGTAATGAAATGGTGTCACTTGAGGTTGAGTTAGTGGGATTTAGTGGGATATATGGCAAGATGTGGACCATTAGATATTCCTCGGGATACATAAATCCATGTAGATCAAGGGCTAGGAAGGAACATCACCTTAATATATAACATTAGTGATCAAACAACATGCAAACCAAATCACTCATTCATTTTTGCTGGAGAAGAAGAAGGAATTGCTAGAGAGGAGTGAATCATCAAGGTGTTGAAGGAATCCATGGGAGTTGGTGAGAAATTCTCAAGCTAGGGTGCTACATCAACTAGGTACACATCTTTTTAGTTGAAATTAGAACAAGTTCTGGTATTAGGCTAATTTCAGATGGTAGATGATTGAGTATTTGCAATTGATTTATATATTTAGATTCCTCATTTCAAGCTAATAATCCAGCTATATTGATGTTTTTAATTTGGTGTTGAAATCATAAAGATATGAATTTTTGAAATTGAAACACCAAAACTAGAATTCTGCACGTTGTATTAGGAATCAACCTGGGTAATTTGGTCATAATCGGCTCATTTTAGATCCAAATTGATCCAAAGAAATGACATTTTAAAGATTATTTAAAGGGGAATAACGTTGCTTAACCAAAGGTGTTTTGATTCAAATGTTTTTATGTCCAAACATGCTCTACAAATAGGTGTTGGAATTAAAAAGAATGTTCGAAACTAAAATTGTTAAGGGCATAACTCCCTAACTACTAATTCAAAAAAGCTGATCTTTAAGTACATTGTATTTGGGTACATTTTCTGCCTTGTGACCAAAAATCACATTTTTAGGAACAATAGATTGGGAGAAATAGATTTTCTAATTCTATTGGTCGGATTAAATTCCAATTAGACTTATGTTTAGTAAAATCATGACATCTCTTTCGTTTTAAATCATAATTTTGCAAACTAAACCTTTCCGAAAAGCTAAGAGAGAGACCAAAAATAATTGTACTAATGGAGGATTTTGATATTTGGAACATTTCATGCCTAAAAGTGCATTAAAATGTAGAACTGAAATTGAAACTTAATTTAGTCTTTAGGGGCTGATTTAGGAAGATTGATTTAAAGTCTATTGAACCAATTTGAATACACAATAAACACCACTAGATTGAGCGAAAACCCACTATATTTGAACTAATGAGACACCAAACTCAGAACCTAGGAAAAGGGTACGGAGAGAGCGAATACAAGATTTGAAGTATCGGGAGGCCGTAAAGCTAAGGCTTTACTTTGTTGTTGTGGGTATACCCAATGGCAACTTTACTTGGCATTTAATTTCTTCTAATTGTTGTCCTTGCATAGTCCTTTTGACTATTTTTCCTTTGTATTCTTATATCATGTGTTCTTTGTATCTATGCTCACTTGATGAGTCCAGTTTGCATGATATCCATTCATTTGATTTGATTAATTGATTCTATCCCATGCTATGTCTATTCTTGTTGTTTTAAATGTGAATTGAATAATAAATAGCATGCTATTAGGCTAGTGTATATCTTATAAATTTTTAAAAGGACTTGTATTCCTTATTTGTGTAGGTGTGTAGATGTGCCTATGCCTTGACAATCCATACTTGGTATTTCTTGAAATTTTAAAAATAATTTTCGCGTTTAGGTCCCGTACTCGATCGAGGTGTGCGCGACTCATGGGGTTAGAGTCCCTAGGGATGTCGGCACATGTTACCTGACATTGTATGACACTCAGGGTCAGAGTCCCTGAGGTGGTCTACACACCGAGGTTAGAGTCCATAGTAACACTTGGGTTAGAATCCCTTGTGCTATATGATTATTGAGTCGGAGTGACATGTTTCGCTGCCGACCAGACCAAAATCTCCACTACTTAGCCTAGTGTCAGTATCACTTGTTTAACTCTAGTATTTACTCGCATATGGTTTATTTTCTAGTTTTCCCATTTATATGCTTTTAAATACCATTTGAATATTTGGAAATGAAAATTAAACTTGTCATCGGGGATTATTGTTTTATTCTTGTACTCACCGTCCTTTTTATGATGGTGGGTGCAGAATGTCTACCAAATCAACAGCCGGCAAGGAGAAGATCGACGACTATCTCGAGCTGCGACGCATCGCCGCATCGATTGTAGGTCTTCTTTTGGTATTTTGATTGTATATATTATATATGTCTTTCAGATACTATTTGGGGTTATATATCGGGTTGAGCGTTAGTTCCTTGACTTGACTTAGACTGTTTTACTATTTCACTGCATTTTGAGGACTTTATTTATGTGATGTCATTTCTTGGTTTTCCACACTTTGGATTTTATAAATGGCTTATGCATAAGTTACTAATTGTTTATGCATAATCAATAAGACTTTTGCTAATTAATTAATTTAATAAAAAGTTTTAATTAACTCTAAATTTTAGAAACTGGTAGGACTAGTGTATTACTTATCTTGAACACGAGAAAAGAGGAGTCTAGGTTGTAAAGGCTGACTAATATGTCGTTAAGTCCTGCGTAGATATGATTAGGGTTTAATTACGGGATTAGGCCGGCGGTTCCCTAGATTTGGAGAGGGGCCGTCACGGTTGGTATCGTAGTATAGGTATTAGAACCTTAGGGATAAATAAGAAAAACACGAACTCGTATAAAACACAAACCTTAGAAGTGGAAACCAGATGATCCTTGCCTAGGAACTATTTTGTTGGGAATTGAGTGAAGGTGAGATGAGGATTTCTTATATATACGTGTTAGTTTCTATATGTATATATATGCATGCCACGTAGTACCTGATTCGCGTTCTCTATCCACTTGAAGACACCGATGGCAGATTCGTGCGAGGCCTGATACACCGGAGCTATCAGTTGACAATTTTTAGAGGATGTCTGACCGGATGTCCGCTTATGAGCGACATATCACCGAGTTCATCGCCTACATGTCGACACAGATGACTGCACTGGTTTCGAACGCCCCCATCACCACAGCTACTACTATAGAACCCCGGACCATGAGACTCAGCATTACGAGAGTTCGGCTTACATCTAGTGGATAGATGGAGACTCTAGGTAGCGTTGTACGCAGTAGAGGAGCGTTAAGGACCCAGACTAGAGGATATACCGGTTGTTCAAGACTTCCCAGATGTTTTCCCAAAGGATTTACCTGGATTACTCCCACCGCGATAGCTAGACTTCATCATCGACCTAGTACTAGGTACCAGGCTGATCGCGATACTGCCGTACCATATGGCTCCGAGGGAGTTAGAGGAGTTGAGGACATCAGCTTATGATCAAGGATGAGGATAGGTCCAAGACAACATTCAGCACCAGATACGGACACTACCAGTTCACATTTATGCCATTTGGGCTGACCAAAGCCCCCGCCATATTCATGGATTTTATGCACCAAGTACTTAGACCATATCTCGACCGCTTCGTGATAGTCTTCATCGACGACATCTTGATATACTCGAGGACACGTGAGGATCGGGAGCAAAGACCTCAAAGAGACGTTGCGGACATTTAGGGAACATCAAATTTTTGCTAAGTTCAAAGCAAGTGTGAATCCCTGGCTTGCATGAGGTCAAGTTTTTGGGGCACATTGTTAGAGCAAAGCAGGATTGCAAGTAGATCCGACCAAGATTTAGACGATCATGGATTGGCCTAACACCGACATCGATCGAAGATCGAGAGTTTTTAGCAGGATACTACCGTAGGTTCGTGAAAGATTTCTTGAAGATCGCTTCACCGATGACGAGGCCGACACAGAAGGATGTTGCTTATGAGTGGACTGAGAAGTGCGAGGCTGCATTTACTGAGTTGAATAGGTCATTAACTACTGCGCCAGTGTTAGTACTGCCAAAGGCTGGACATGGGTTTCTAGTGTACGCAGATGCTTCTCAGACGGGTCTAGGTTGTGTGTTGATGCACGACAGCGGTGTCGTGGCATACGCATCGAGACAGTTAAAGATACATGAGAAGAACTACCCCACGCATGATCTAGATTTGGCAGCGGTTGTATTTGAGCTGAAGAATTGGAGACACCTTCTGTATGGAGAGAGATTCACACTCTTCACTGATCACAAGAGTCTGAAATATCTTTTCACACTGAAAGAGCTGAACATGAAACAACGCAGATGGTTGGAGTTCTCGAATGACTACGACTTTTCCTTAGATTATCACCCAGAAAAGCGAACATAGTCGCATATACGCCGAGTAGGAGACCACTAGAGATATTGAGGTGGTCGGATGTCACATGATGCATGAGTACGGATTACTCGAGGTAGCATTGACAACAAGTCGACACATCTGGTTCCTACCGATACTCGGGTGATGATTTGTGCACGAGATGAGACTACAAACCTTGTATGCACAAGTGAGTGTCGAGGGTAAGAGGATCGACCGGTTGTACTCGATATTCAGCGAGTTAGCGCAAAGTGCGAGTGTACAGATTAGGCGAGAGACGATGATTAGTGTCCGAGATACGGGCAGGTTTTAGATACCAGAGAGGTGTCTGAGCGAGATATGAGATCCTTCAGAGTCGCACCGTTTCGATTTACCGTACATCCAGCGGGACTAAGATGTACCACGACACGAGGAGACATTTCTAGTGGCCTCGAGATGAAGGAAGACTTGTCTAGATTTATCAAGAATTGTGGTATGTGTGCCAAGTGAAGTCGAGCATCGCACAGGGGGATTACTACGGTCACTTCCCATTCCTCGATGGAAGTGGGAATACATCACTATGAATTTTTTCAAAGGACTGCCGAGGACCGCGAGTAGACATGACTCAATCTGGGTGATAGTTGACAGACTAACGAAGTCTGCTCATTTCCTGCCAGTGGCATCACATTACACGTTCGATCACCTGAGTGTACTGTTCGAGAGAGAGATTATCAGACTGCACGGGGTACCATTGACGATCACGTCAGACCGAGATGCTACGTATACGTCCAGGATATGGCAGAATATGCAAAGCAAAGACGGACGCGCCTACGATTCAAGATGCGATGCTTTTCCACCCTCAAACCAACGGGCAGACTGAGAGATTGATTCAGGTACTCGAGGACATGTTGCGGGCATGCGTGTTGGGGTTTGGCTGATCTTGGGCGAAGTACCTACCGTGTGTAAGTTCGCTTACCATAACAGATTATCAAAGCTAGCATTGAGATGGCGCCATTTGAGGCTTTGTATGGCAGACCGTGTAGCTCGCCATTGTGTTGGGCTGAGCCAGAGGACGGGGACATAGTGGGGTCTGAAATTGTTGTTGACCACACGAAAAAGGTCAAATTGATCCGCCAGAGACTCAAAGGAGCACAAGATAGACAAAAGAGATAGGCATATAAGTATCGCGGTGATCTCGCGTATTTCGAAGGAGCCTTTGTCTATTTAAAGGTTTCCTCGGTGGTCTTGAGAGAAGTGGGGTGAAAGGCAAGCTTGCACTTTGAGGTACATTGGGCCTTTCATGATTAAGAAACGGTCGGGAAAGTGGCATACGAGCTTGAACTGCCTCCATAGATGTCAAGGGTCCATCTAGTGTTCCACATCTCGATGCTTCGACTAGCCGAGTCGAAGGCAGGCGTGCGACCGACAGTTGACTTGAGTCAGATCGACCTGAGCGAGGACATCTCTTACGAGGAGCAGCCCATTAATATCCTAGAGCGAAGGTACAAAGCAGTTGAGGAACAAGTCCATCCCGAAGGTACTCATTAAGTGGCAATTCCAAGATGACACGGAACTCACTTAGGAGCGGAAGGACTTTATGCAAGATAGATTACCGTGCACTGTTCGAGTCGGGTAGAACCGTAACTTAAACATAATTTTGAGGACAAAATTAACATGTTGTTGGGAATATTTGTCACGGCCCAAAATCTCTAACCCCATTTTAATTCCTTAATCAGATTACCGACACTTGACATGGGACCTACACCGTGATACATGCACCGATCAAGGCACGTGGCCGAAGTATATTATATTTTTGTATTGATGTATGCCTAGTGTTATGTATTGTGTAGACTTATTATGTCGGTTTGTCTGTTTTGTTGGCGTCGAGACGAGAGCGGGATGCGCATTGAGTAGCATGTGAGCTCGGGAACCGGGTAGTTAGCATCTTGGTAAGCCTTATTTAATACTAATATGAAATAAGGAATTACTTATAAGCCTATGGTTGTGTTTGTTAATGTAAATCAAATTAAAGGCCTATAGTTGAGTTAATTAAATGGAAAGCATATGATTGGTCTAGAGATACACATTGGCACATCTAGGAACTAGGTGAGTAATGAAATGGTGTCACTTGAGGTTGAGTTAGTGGGATATATGGCAAGAGGTGGACCATTAGATATTCCTCGGGATACATAAATCCATGGAGATTAAGGGCTAGGAAGGAACATCACCTTAATATATAACATTAGTGATCAGACAACATGCAAACCAAATCACTCATTCATTTTTGCTGGAGAAGAATAAGGAATTGCTGGAGAGGAGTGAATCATCAAGGTGTTGAAGGAATCCATGGGAGTTTGTGAGAAATTCTCAAGCTAGGGTGCTACATCAACTAGGTACACATCTTTTTAGTTGAAATTAGAACAAGCTCTGGTATTAGGCTAATTTCAGATGGTAGATGATTGAGTATTTGCAATTGATTTATATATTTAGATTCCTCATTTCAAGCTAATAATCCAGCTATATTGATGTTTTTAATTTGGTTTTGAAATCATAAAGATATGAATTCTTGAAATTGGAACACCAAAACTAGAATTCTGCACGTTGTATTAGGAATCAACCTGGGTAATTTGGTCATAATCGGCTCATTTTAGATCCAAATTGATCCAAATCAATGGCATTTTAAAGGCTATTTAAAGGGGAATAACGTTGCTTAACCAAAGGTGTTTTGATTCAAATGTTTTTATGTCCAAACATGCTCTACAAATAGGTGCTGAAATTAAAAAAGAATGTTTTGAAACTATAATTGTTAAGGGCATAACTCATTAACTACTTATTCAAAAGTGCTGATCTTTTAGTACGTTGTATTTGGGTACATTTTCTGCCTTGTGACCAAAAATCACATTTTTAGGAATAATAGATTGGGAGAAATAGATTTCCTAATTTTTTGGTCGGATTAAATTCCAATTAGACCTATGTTTAGTAAAATCATGACATCTCTTTCGTTTTAAATCAGAATTTTGCAAACTAAACCTTTCCAAAAAGCTAAGAGAGAGACCAAAAATAATTTTACTGATGGAGGATTTCAATATTTGGACCATTTCATGCCTAAAAGTGCATTAAAATGTAGGACTGAAATTGAAACTTAATTTAGTCTTTAGGAGCTGATTTTGGAAGATTGATTTAAAGTCTATTAAAACAATTTGAATACACAATAAACACCACTAAATTGAGCTTAAACCCACTATATTTGAACTAATAAGACACCAAACTCAGGAACCTAGAAAAAGGGTACGGGAGAGCGAATACAAGATTTGGAGTATCGGGAGCCCAGTAAAGCTAAGGCTTTACTTTGTTGTTGTGAGTATACCCAATGGCAACTTTAATTTGCATTTCATTTCTATTAATTGTTGTCTTTGCATAGTCCTTTTGACTATTTTGCCTTTGTATTCTTATATCATGTGTTCTTTGTGTCTATGCTCACTTGATGAGTCTAGTTTGCATGATATCCATTCATTTGATTTGATTCATTGATGCTATCCCATGCTATGTCTATTCTTGTTGTTTTAAATGTGAATTGAATGATAAATAGCATGCTATTAGGAAAGTGAATATCTTATAAATGTTTAAGAGGACTTGTATTCCTTATTTGTTTAGGTGTGTAGATGTGTCAATGCCTTGACAATCCGTACTTGGTATTTCTTGAAATTTAAAAGTAGTTTTCGCGTTTAGGTCCCGTACTCGATCGAGGTGTGCGTGACTCACGGGGTTAGAGTCCCTAGGGATGTCGACACATGTTACCTAACACCGTATGACGATCAGGGTTAGAGTCCTTAGGTGGTCTACACACCGGGGTTAAAGTCCCCGGTAACACTTGGGTTATTGTCCCTTGTGCTATATGATTATTAAGTCAGAGTGACATGTTTCACTGCCGACTGGACCTAAATCACCACTACTTAGCCTAGTGTCCGTATCTCTTGTTTAACTCTGGTATTTACTCGCATATGGTTTATTTTCCTGTTTTCCCATTTATATGCTTTTAAATACCATTTGAATATTTGGAAATGCTAATTAAACTTGCCATCGGGGATTACTATTTTATTCTTGTACTCACCGTCCTTTTTATGACGGTGGGTGCAGAGCCATCTACCAGCATGTCGGGCAAGGAGAAGGTCAACGACTATCCCTGAGCCCGCGGCGCGCCACTGCGTCGATTGTCGGTATTCTTTTGGTATTCTGATTGTATATGTTATATATGTCTTTCAAATACTATTTGGGGTTGTATATTGGGTTGAGCGTTAGTTCCCCGACTTGACTTAGACTATTTTATTGTTTCACTGCATTTTGATGACTTTATCTATGTGATGTCATTTCTTGGTTTTCCACACTTAGGATTTTATAAATGGCTTATGCATAAGTTACTAATTGCTTCTTTATAATCAATAGGACTTTCCCAATTAATTAATTTAATAAAAAGTTTTAATTAACTCTAAATTTTATAAACTGGTAGGACTAGTGTATTACTTATCCTGAACATGAGAAAAGCGGCGTCTAGGTTGTAAAGGCTGACTAATACGTAGTTAAGTCGTGCGCGGATATGATTAGGGCTTAATTACGGGATTAGGTCCGGTGCCCTAGACATGTATATACTTTGGATTGCTATATAGTTATAATTAAGGAGTCATGTACTTAATGTTTTAAATCTAATCATACATAACAATCATGGTTTTAATAAGTTGTTTTGTGCGTTACAACTAATGAGGATTGATATTGTATGCATAGTTGCAAATATTTATTATGATATTTTGATTATGAATCTATGTCTATGATTATTGACAACAATTATAGAAGTAGTAACTATGATTAATATACAGGGCTATATTACCCGAGTGGATGTTCTAGGTGAATGTGTTCTAAGTTATTTATTGATTTGCATATTCTGATTAATATTCGATTTAAATTAGTCATGATTTTCATCTAGTGTTAATGCTATCGCAAGTTCTATTTTATTGTGTTTTATCCAATAAGTAGATTTCCAATGATAATAATATGGCTTATTTTCTATTGAATATAGAAAAATCGATGGGTTGTTAAAGGCTATCAACCTATTATGAATTAGAATTTAATGATTCCAAGATTTCATGTGATATGATTATAACTAGGTTATGAGGTGATGATATGTTATAGTGTTTGAATACAATTCAAGTATATTACATTATTTAGCAGGGGTTTGTTTAGATGTTTGTTTTGAT
Source organism: Stephania cephalantha (assembly GCA_039657325.1). Lineage (NCBI taxonomy): Eukaryota > Viridiplantae > Streptophyta > Magnoliopsida > Ranunculales > Menispermaceae > Stephania > Stephania cephalantha. Next base: position 60,182,947 of record CM077567.1, on the reverse strand, counting down.
ATTTGTTTACATATTTATATTATATTGAACTTGAATTTTGTTTAATTAAGTTTGTATTAAGTTGTTTGATTTAGTTTGGTTAGTTTAGTTAATTAAGTTAGTAGTTATAGTTATTAGTTATTTAGTATTTTAATTCTCGTTTAATTAGATTAACTAAATTAAGAAAAATAAAAAAAAATAAATTTTCCTTAGAAGTTACCAAAATCCCTGTGGAGACGATATCCCATCTACCACTACTACAATAATAGAAAAATACGGGAAACTATTATGCATGCTCAACACGTGTCAACCCACAAAAATTTATAATGGAATATCAATACATAGTCAATAGGATGAAAACTAAAGACAGCACATTAGAACAAGTCAAACTTAAAGTTTTTCCTTTTATACTGAACGATCAAACATAAGATTGGTTGTCTTATCTTTGTCAAGATTCAATAACCGCATGACTCAAATGTTAGCGACTTTCATATATCAATATATGCCTACAAGAAAAATAAGTACTTATAGAAGACAAATCACAAATCGTGATAATTAAAGATGATGAAAATTTTTATGAGTTTTAGGATATATGTCCAAGATTAAATTCATTTTATCCATAACATGGATACGCTCAAAGCGATTTATTAGAATACTTATATGAAGGATTAAGTCATTTTGAATGAAGACTATTAGATATTGTATGTGGTTGATCATTATTTGATGTCACACCAACTCTTGCAAAAGAAACTATTAATAAGATGGCTAAACAATATAAACAATATGGTGAAAATACCTATAAATCAAGAAAGAAAGTTCATGAGTTAAATAATAAAACAAGCAATAAATTTGACGAATAAGTTGAAGAATTATGTAACATGGTTAAGCTACTATTAAAATATAGATCAAATCAAGTTAAACCTTTTGGATTTTGTAATGAAGTTACACATCCTACGGATGTGTGTCCTAATTTACAAGAAGATAACAATGAAGAAGTTAACACAGTTATAAACCAATATTCTGGTCATCCTAGAAACCAATATAATAAAAACAATTATTACACTGAAAAATCAAATTCAAATCTTAGTTATAGTCCACATAATCAAAACTATACCACTTATAGATCGAGAGCATCTACACAATCAACACCAATGCAACAACTTCAACAAACTATTCAACCAACACAACTTAATTTAGAAAAAAATATTAAACAATTTTATGACCCAAAGTCATCAAAACTTTACACAAATTTCTCAAAGTCAAATTAAAACTGATACATTTATTAACGAGCTGAAAAATAAATTAAGTTAAATGACTTTACAAATCAACAAGTTAAGCATTCAAACTAAAGCATCTACTCAACCTTTAAACACTACTAATGAAGCACAAGTTAACGTTTTATTTTATAAAAATGAAAAAGAAATGAATATGCAAGAAAAGACACTGAGGAGAGGTAAAATGAAAACTAAAATATTTAAAAAAATAGAACAAGAAAAAGAAGAGATGGTGGCAAATGTCATTCCTACTAGGGAATGGATAGCCGAACAACTAAAATATACACTTTTTCTCGGAAGGCTATACTCATGGTATTTAGCCAAAATGGAATCCTACGAAAGATCTTTACAAAATTCCAAAGTAATTAACCAAGGCAAAGTAAACGATAATTATAAGTTGAATGAAGATATGCATTCTAATTCTACCGTTCCATAACGATAAGCAAATGCTAGTGAGGAAGAACCTAAAAAAGACATATCTAAACCATTTAAGAAATTAGAAATTAATAAAAACATAGAACAAAAACATTATCCTTAAAGGGAATGCTTGAGAAATGTTTCGACCTAGGAATGTTTGTCATACGAATCACAATAGGAAATTCTTCTATTGAATTTGTTGTGTGTTCTTAGTGCATCTATTAATGTTATGTCACTTAAACTTCATGAATCATTTAAAATAGGATCGTTAACTAACAAGCCTATTAATATCACTTAAGCAAAATATTTGCAGAAAAGCCCCTACATGTTTCTTGAAATCATGATTTCTAGTTTTTGGGATTTATGAAATCATCCCGACAGTCCAAACGGGTCCGATGACTCATACTTAACATGTTCAATGTTTTCCCAAAGGTTTTGTTGAGTCATAGGTGTGTTAAGGAGCTGCTTACTTGATAGCAGAACGTATTTAGTCTTAGGTCCCTCCTGATTAGCGTGCAAATAGGACACATTAGCGCGCGACCTGCAGTTAGCACGCTACTAATGTCACCTTGCATGCTAAGCATCCTTGTGATAGCTTTTTAAAATAGCTTACACCTTTTGCTTTTGCTTGAATCAATGATTGATTTTGGGCCCGTAGATGAAGAAAATGGTCATAAATTTTTAAATAGGTTTGGAAACCACTAACAAACCACTTAGAACATCCTTTGTCCTCTAAAGCTTAAAAACTCATTTGTGTCCAAATTTTCACATCAAACAGTCTTGATTTTTTTGTTCAAACACTTGAAATCTTTTAAGGCTATTGTATCATCCTCAAAACAAGTGTAACTAAGGTGTTCGAAGGCTTGTAACCACACTCTCTAGAAATGATTTAATTCTCTCTCATTTGGGGTTGTAAGAAAGTTTGATTTCGTACCTCTATTGTGCGTAAATTACATCTTTTGGTGTGCTTGGTGTGTGAAAATCATTCATTGTGTTATTGAACACATTTAAACTTGATTTTATAAACCATAGGACTGATTTTAAGAAGAGTTAGGCCTTAAACTTGATTTTTATCAAACTACTTGTTCATTAGATTTGAATCGTATTTATTATCATCAATTTAGTTTAATCGGTTTCTTGTTTGAGATTGATGCTAAATCAGTGATATATTTCCATATCTCATTCATATTATACTTGCATGCATTAGAGGTGTTGGGCTCTAGGAGGCTTGTTAGTAATTGAACTTATTGCTGATTTACTTTGTAAAGTCGATTTTCATTATATTCATCTATTTTTTGTCAATGGCTGATTTTATGACTTAGTGGGATCCAAGTTAAGGGAAGACCTAGTTGAGGCTAGACATAAACCATAGTTGAAGTTAGGTGGGAAGTCCTAATTTGTGATTAGGCATTCTAGGCTTGTAGGCTTAGGTTGTAAAACTTATTTTATTAATATAAATGGGGGTTTAAACAATATTAACCTAGGGAGATTAGGTAGTGGATGTAGATTGATTGGATCGAACCACTATAAATCATGTCTCTTTTCCATATTTTCTACCTCCTTCTCCATTGCATTGCACCGATACTTGTTGATTGTGTGAGCATTAAGCATTCTTGTTCATTGGAAGTTTTTAAAAGACGATAACCTCTCTAAGTACACCCGATTCACCCACTTTTTGGTGTGATTTCAAGTTAGACTTTTTCTAAAGATAGCTAGAACTAAGTTAGATATTTCGAAGGAACAATGTCTATGGAGTTTGAATATAAGATTTTCAAATTCAAAATTAATAATGAACACCACTATGACACTTATGAATAATATGATGAATTATTCGATAACGAAATAGATGATAATGAATTTAGAGACTTAAACTATTATGATAATATTGATGTTGAAATTTATGCAATTAATGTCGTAACAATGGAAATTGATAAAGGGATTCAAAAATAAGAATCGATTGAAGACACTTAAAAAAGAAAGTAACTCAAGAATGGGGAGTTAAACAACCAAAAAATGGTAAAATCATTAACAAACCTGGAAGTTTCAAGATCCAAATACAATAAAAAATTTGGACATGAATCTTATAAAGCTTAATGATCTTGAAGGCATGTACTTGCACATTAAAATCAAATAGGCTTGGTACTTCAAAGCTTAGTGTGATATGAACTTTAATGCAAATCTCATGCCCATACATTTCATTCTACGTACTCTATTGGAGTTGAACTAACTTTCTTTTGAACGATTCTCTTTACTGGATGGAACTTCAACTCAACCAATAAGAGTGGTCACAGATGTGCCCGTTCGTATGTACAACAACACTGTACCCACATACATTTTTGTCATGCCACTACTTATGTCGTTGTGGATATTCAAAACAAAACTATTAATTTGACGATTAATAGCCGAGAACTCACTTTCTGGAATGTCACTAGTCTGAAAAAAACCCTAAATTCAAACTTAGAGGCCTAAATAAATTCTGGAAGGGTTAAGTCGAGCTAAAGACAGTAAATAAAAGTACTTTATGGGAAGCAACCCATATTCTATGTTTATTTAATTTTATTATGAATTTAGTTTAGTTTAGTTTAGTATGTTTTTATTATCTCACTTTTTGACTCTTATATTGAAAATACTTTTGGGATTTCAATTCAGAGATGATTTCAATTAATAGGGAAGAGATCGAGTTGTTTTTGCTTATATTGCCTTTATGCAAGTTGCATTATTTACTTGCTTTTATATTTATTTATTTATTTAATAAAAGTATTTAGTTAGTTATATGTCTTACTTTAACTTTCAGATTTTTAGTCAATTCTACCTTAATATGGGTTATTATGAATTCGCCTGCAAAGACGACCTATAAATGCCGCCACTAGAAAACTTGACTTAATAGAAATCATAGAAATTAAACGAGGTAGGGCTAGACTATAGCAAATTTGGGATGCATTAATTAGGAGGGCTTTGAATGGTCTGGAAATCTCACCATCAATTGCACTTAATCAAGCACAATGAAAAAATTTGATCCATGTAGACCCTAATTAATTTGTGACTGAGGCTATGTTGTTGTTGTTGTTGATGTTGTTGTTGTTGTTGTTGAGTTATTATGAATGATGAATAAGTTAATTATAAGATAAATTGCAAAAATAGTAAAAATAGTCCTAGCGATTCCAAGCGATTTTGATTAACATTAAGAATCGCAGGCTGAATCGGTACCAGTACATAGGAAATTTTAGTGCAAATTTAGAGTTTGGCAATTCTCAGTGATTCGCCTATACATGAGAATCGCTGAAAAAATTGGTTAAAATAGTAAGTTAAGTTTTATCGATTTGCATAGCAATTCCCAAATGATTCCACTTACAAAGGAATCATGGGCACGATTTATGATTTTTTAAAACCAAAACCCAAAATCACCATACACATTACATCTTTCACACTTTTAAACCATTGCACCTCTTTACCAAAATTGTAATTTCTTGCCAAGATTCAACCATTCTAAGCTCAATCCCATAGTATTTAAGTGATTCTCATCTCAACCTAGTTTCATTCAAACAAAAAATTTCAATTTTGGGGGTGTTGGGTCGAACTAGGGTTTTAGAATATCTCGACTTGGAGCTTGGAGAGGAAATCAAGAGCTTCAATATTGAGAGAATCACTCTAAAGAAGGTAATTGCATCAACCCTCGCTCTTTACTTTAACAACTTTTTGATTAAAGGGATTTTCACAAATTTTTCAATATTTTTTGTTATCTTTTTGTTGGAATTTATTCAATTGTCTTGCACAAATGATTTTATTTATTCTAATCAACTTGGAGTAGTGATCACATTGGTCATTGATTTACAAATTCAAAAAGTTCAAAATTTTTGCTATATTTACGTATATTTTCTAATGGTCTACAAAAGCGAGTTTGCAATGAGTTTGTGGGTTGGTTATTGTTTTAATTCAACTTAAGTTGCTATATTTTCGAAGAGACATACAATTTTTCACCTAATTGCATTATAATATTTAAAAAATTGATTTTCAAGTTTACATTTTAGTTATTAATTCGATGCCAATTACATTTACTACAAATTTCAAACTAGCTTTCCAAATAGATTTCTCATTTTTAAATAATTTCTTAAATTTTACCGATTTATTTTTAACAACGATTATTTCTATCATTTACAAGTATATTAGCTTTTGAACAATTTCGAAAGTTGAAACAATGGCCGGAGGAGGTGAGGTAGAAGATCTCGAGAGGAGAAGGGAAAGGCAGAACTAGTAGAGAAACCCAAATAAAAATCTAAAGCTCCACCCAAACCAATTAGGCCTACGTGGGTTTCATTAAATAATCCCCGAACAAGAGTACCTAGAGTGCCTTCTCCACCCTTAAGATTTAACTATGATTCAGAGGGAAAGAAATAGATTGAGGAGACACCCACTATATCTTTCCATGCCCATAATCTGATTGATGTTGAAGCTATTGCTAGAATGAATAACAACATTAAGAAGAATAGAAAGATTATACTGGAGAGGGGTTTCAACGTGAAACATGAAGTTAAGTACGGGCATAGGATCCTACACATAATAAGGGAGAGAAACTGGAGATTGTTAACTAAGGATTACTACGCCGATAATGATGCGAAGTTATTAATTGAAAAAGGGTGTGAGATTTTGGAAAGAGAATTCTATGCAAACATGCATGGAGATGAAAATAAAATAGTAGCCATAATATGAGGAAAACAATGGATTACTCGCCCGAGAGAATAAACTGATATTATGGTTTAACTGAAGTTCATTTGAGACAAAATAATGAGTATCCTAAACCTGAATACATGTATGCACACGTATTTCTGCATGAAGCCATTAGAAATGGTTTAAAAGCTTCTCTAGGGGATGGTTCCATTTTGATTTGACAGTACCCAAAACACATAAAAACTAAATATTTTTGGTAAATAACAAAAGCTTTGAGCCTTTTCTTGAATGCAAGCTACAACTTAGTTTACAACACTACGACATAATGAACTATAGAGGCACTCGTTTATGCCACATAGTCCAAGGGATCAAGTATATTGATGTTGGCAAAATAATCTACAAATCGTTTGGGAATGCCATGACCACTAAAAAAATGAAGGATTGTCTTTTCCTTGATGATTACAGAGTTTTGAAAACAAGACCAAGGAAACGATTACGATGTTTTCCCAGATAAGACCATCATTAATGATGCCATGAAGAAACTCGAGAAGTTATTGGGATATGTTGACTCCAAGGAGGAACGAGAGAGAAGCAACACAAAGGAGAGAAACCACGGAGAGAAGAAGAGTACGGGTAGAAAATAAAAAAAATTAGAAGAAATGCAGAATGGTGCGCACAATGAGCATATGAACTAGAGCCTAAGACCACTTGCAGAGGACTTCACTGGTATGTATGCGGAGGAAACATAAATGGCCAAGATGGGGTCAGTCTTGCGTAATCGGATGAGAACTCTAACACATCAAGAGTTGATGTTCCCGGAACCAACGAGAGATCGCCCAAGTATCATTAGATCCAAATGATGCAGGACCAGTAGGACTTAAGGCGGGGGAGCCAACATTTGCATTCAATCACTCTAGCTCAAATTGCTCAACTAGAGAGTCTTTACAGAAGATAATCCAATGGAGGGACTAGATTACACTCTATATGATCATGAGGCGAGCTACCAATCCCAACATCCTGATCATGGGGAAAATGGTGATGATGTGACGTTTGGATGACGGTTCTGACATTTTTACTCTTCTCTGTGTTATATTTTCCTAAGTGTTATTCAAGAGAGGTTTATGTTTGTAATACTTTGATTGAAGTGCTATATGTTCACAATTTGATACATTTGATTTACTATGTTACCAATTTGATACAATGATTTGGTTTGAAATGTTAAATTCTATGCAATAATGTTCGGAGTTGTTTAAATTGTCATTAGTTATTCAATTCATTATTATGTTATGTTATGTTATTTATTTATTTATTCTTTTATACTTTATGAAGTATTTTTATTTTTTTTGGAAAGCTACTTAATTTTTAAACCTTGACAACAAGGTTTAAAATGAGTTTGGAGATATTAGGTGAAGTGAAGTATGAAGATGCAGAGTTTGGAAGAAACAAGAGGTAGAATCTAGTTGAACATTGTAAATTTTTCAAAAAGGTTCCACAATACAAGTATTATTTTCCCATTTCATTTTACTTTATTTAGTTAGGAATATGAATGTAATTTGAATTTGAATAGAAATAGAAGTGATATATTATTATTATTACCCATGAAAAGAGAAATTTTATAATGGAAAGGAATTTTTATACCCTCTTCGACTTTACCTAGATTATGTATACACTGGAATTGTTTAGAGGGGATTGACTACTTTGTGTTAGATATTATAATGGGTAGAAGATCGAAATGGTAGTGCAAGATGAACAAGACAGATTTCTAAGAATCTTGTTATATAAAGATTATTGATTGAGTTTTTATATATATGTAATGAAAAGAGTTTATGCCACAATTGAGGAGAAAAATAGGAAATAGCCAATAAAATTTTCAAAGTTGGAAAGAATACTTCCTTGACTATATTGAAAGTGAGAAGAGCTAAAAGAGTTTTTAAATGAAAAACTAGAGAGAAACACATATTCCAAAGGAAATGGAGCAGGGAATCTAGTGGTGGGAAAAATGAGAGGAATAATTCCTAAAATGACCCAAATTTATTAACTAGGATGAGCATTAATATCAGAGATTAACGGTCATAATTTGGGCGTTACGTGGACAAATTGTTTGACTCTGACACGAGAATCAAGGGAATATGTTATTTATGGATGATAGTTGTATGTACGTGGTGTTTAAAATCATTATTATTGTATTGGACTGCATGTGTGTATGTTGCTATCGGGTGAGTCAGTGTGACGAGGAGTTACCTCGAGGTACGTATCGAGGTGCAGGGCACCGGGTGCTGGGTAGTCGAGGGTTAGAGGGATCACAAATTTGTCAATTTTAGTGAATGAAAACATTAACGATATGTATTATAATGGGCCTAAGCTAAATTAATTAAATCAAATAAATGAGGCCTATAGTTTGGTTAATTAATTTGGAAACCATAGGATTTTGGTCCAGAGATATGTATTGGCACATCTAGGAACCAATGGAGTGGAAAATTGGTTTCACTATGAGGGAATTAGTGGAAAGTAAGTGGGATACATGTCAAGGTGTGGACCATTAGAAGAGCTTCGAGATAGGTGTGTACATAGAGATCAATGGCTAGAAATTAACCCTACATTAATATATATGGGAGGACTTGATCAACACATGCAAGCCAAAACCCATTTCATTTATAATTCTGGAATTCAGAGGGAAGAAGAGGTGATTGAGGAGCTAGATTTCAAGAAGTTGGACGTGAAATTTGGAGATCAAGCTTAAGGTAATCTTCTTCTTCGTCTTCTACACTTTCAATTGAGTCGAGAATTTGGTGTTTGATGTAAAGGTGATAATTGAGGAGTAGGTCATTGTTTTTAATAATTTTTTGGTGTATTAAAAGTATGATGAATAATTCCATGGAGTTTATAAACTGGTTTTGATGGAAATTGAGGTTTTAGTAAATTTGGGAAAAAACTAGTGATTTCATGAAATTGATGAATTTGATCTAATGGTTGTTATTTTATTGGTTTAAATGATGTTTTGTAGTCACCATGGAGTGTACAATATGTTTATGGGGTCTGGTTAGCTAATTGGGGAATTGGTGACAGAACGCAGTTAGCACGCTAACCAATCTGGGCCTTTTACTATTTTTCAAAATAAAGAATAGTAGCGCGCTAGACTGATTCCCTAATGCGCTAGGCATTCCCATTAGCACGTTAATGAAAGAAGAAATTGAATTTAAAAGGCTTTTTAGGGATTTTCGACTTAATACATACCCATACACCTATAAAAATACTAAATATGTAAAATTGGACTTGAGAGACTTAGGGGACCATAACTCAAGTATCGGGAGCTAGTCGGGTTGGATTCGGGAGTATGGGGAAGTGAGCGCTGATTGTGGTGCGTAAACCCATTGGAATGCCTTACACAATTCATGGTTTATTTTATCGATATCGGATTACATTTGTGATTCTTTGGTGAGCATACACGAGGTTTCATTTCTATTTCGGTTTGCGTATACATTGGTTATGACAAAATCGCTTGCATGGGTTACTTTGTTTTAGTGCTCATGTCGACGGCAATAGAACATATCTATGATTTGTCGGGAGGGATGTAAGATGTTCCTTTGACTTGAAATAACATCTCGGAGGGGTTCATCCATTAACCATAGTTAGGGATTAATCACTTTGTAAGCCTGTAAGTATATACGTGGTTCATGTCCTATTTTATCGATTCATCGTCTGGTTTAGGTCGGGGTTTTCTCATGATTATACGGTTGTTTACTTATTAATTCTTTATTTCCAAGCATGTTTAGTTGTTATGTGATGTTTGTTCATCGCTACTATTTTTGTTTGTCGCATGCAAACCTACATTCGGGGGAATATGACTTACTATTGTCAAATGTTATTTTCGCATGTCTCATAGTTTACCATTTTTATTTCATGATATTATGTAAACTTATCTTAGGATTTTACACACTGGACTCGTCAGTGTATTTGTCGGGTGACCGAGTGTAGATCCTTCGACAAGCAAGGGCAATGTCAAAAAGGTATTGGGGACTTCCTTTGAGATTAGGACACTAGCTCGTGTTTGATATCGATATGTATATATTAATATTGCGTTGGGTTTCGGGGACTGTAGAATATTGAATACATGTATATGGATCTTTTGATGTACTTATCTCCCTTTGATATATACATGGTATCTTTTTCCCGGGTTTTCCACTACTTAGGATTCTTAAATATTGTTTAACTTACTCATTTGAAGACTTACGCTATAAAATTGTTATACAACTTGATAAATTGAATAACTGGCTAATTAAGTCATTAATACTTATATAGAGATTAATTAGCTAAACTAGCGTTAGTTGGAAAAATATAAGCAACCAGTTAGGTCGTGAGCCGTCATAGTTAAGCGAGCCATGACGTGCGTAAGGCGAGGGTGACGTGGGATGCGACATGGTGACTCCTATATAGGCCTTGGAGTTTGAGGCCGCCATAGTATGATATCGAGTGCGATTCGAGGAGCCTCGGAAATAGTTTGACTAAAGAGAATAAAACTTAAACAAACAAACCTTAGATCAGGAAACCTAAAGATCCTAAATTAGAATCCTAGTTAGGAAGCAAACTTGAGACTGGTAGTGATAGGATTTATATATGTGTTATGTTTTTTATTGTATATATTATATACACGTATACGAGATGTGATCCGACGTACACTTTTTTATGTAGATAATAATGGAGGACCAGCCGACTCCACCTATGACAGATGTTGGTCAGATGAGTTATTAGACTAGAGATGAGGGTTTCGATTCCATAGTAGCCTCGCGATCCGTAATTGGCAATTTGAGCTATTGATGGATATGATGCACGCATAGACAACAAAGATTGCATCACTCAACGCCACTTGGGTATAGAGCATAACTTAGACGACAGTTGCTCCAATGATCATTCCATCAATGATTCAGGCTGTACTGACGCATATAGTAATACAAGAGACTCTGATAGTGGTTGTTGCACTGGCGATAGCACGGACTGAGACACCGAATGCTAAGCTAGCACATACAGAAATGTTTGATACTTTAATGATAGCAGAGGTTAAATTATTGAGGGAGTTCATTAAATTTAACCCAGGATAATTTCATAGAGGTAGAGACCTGGAGGCGGCCGAGAAATGGCTGATTGTACATTAGAGACTACACAAATTACCGTGGATTCAGGAAAGCATACATGCTTGGATATCGAGGCATATGTTGAGAGGTGATGCTTGCCATGTGAAGGACAACTTATACGACAAGCATCCAAATACGACCACATGAGTTTGAGTTTCGATAGGTCTTCTATGATCGTTCATTCGATTGAGATTCGACTAAAATTTGAGAGAGGAGTTTCTAGCTCTAAGACAAGGCAATTGGTTAGTGTTACAGTATATGGATAGATACCAATACTTGATATAGTTTACCACAGACGTCGAACGAACCGAGAGACTACAAATATATTACTTCATTCGAGGTTTGATTGAGGACATAGCCAGAGCCATTGTTTTATTTGGAGCCCAGCCACTACAAGGGATGTATGATAGAGCACTTACCCATGAGACACATCTGATGCAGAGGGGAGACAAGCGTTTAGCTACCGAGTTAGAGAGACACATTAGATAGAGTTTTATATAAAATAGACACATAGATCAGGATGACAGAGAGGATAGATAATACGGTCGTGGTCGTAGAGTTTATAATCGGGCAGCCAGAGCTTATGTTGTACCCGCACTACCAGCACCGCTGGAAAGATAGACTCAGGGCCAGCTATTAGGGAGTCAGCGGGCATGACCAGGATGGAAAATCACATGATGTCAATGTGGGCAGGGGGTCATGTCAGGAGAGACTATTCACGGAGATCGACGACTCCAACTGAGTAACGCTAGTGCAGACTCGAGAGCGGTGCATGTGGTGACTAAGCCAGCCATGAGAAATCCGAGTAGCGGGTTCAGTGGTACGTGATTTTAAACTTTGAATAATTACGGTTAAGGTTCATGCATGTATGGTAGTACAATGGTACATCATGGTAGACTATTACAGGTCGTGGCATAGCATGAGATTGTCATGGTGGACTAGGGTAGGTTGTGGTATGGCATGGGATTGTCACGGTGTGTCATGGTTGGTTAGGACTATTATGTTGTGATATATGATAGGAGAGATTTATGGTTACCTGGTGTTAGGTAAGCTGGTTTGAGGAAACTTGGGCACGAGAATCGAGTGAGAGTAGGTTGTAGAGGTGTTGGAGAGCGTGACAAATTATGATCACCTTGGCAACACGTGCATATGTCTCAATGCAACACTACGTCCCTTGTGATGGGTACGAGGGTAATGGAGTGTTTAAGGGAGTGTGGAATGGTACTATCAAGGTATAAGGCGTGGTCACTACGTCCGTTGTGAATAAAACACTAACCATATATATATTATAATGGGCTTAAGCTAAATTAATTAAATCAAATAAATGAGGCCTATAGGTTGGTTACTTAATTTGGAAACCACAGGATTTTGATCTAGAGATACGTATTGGCACATCTAGGAACCAATGGAGTGGAAAATTGGTGTCACTAGAAGGGAACTAATGGAAAGTAAGTGGGATACATGTCAAGGTGTGGACCATTAGATGAGATTCGAGATATGTGTGTACATAGATATAAATCGGCTAGGAATTAACCCCACCATAATATATATGGGAAGACTTGATCAACACATGCAAACCAAAACCCATTTCATTTGTAATTTTGGAATTTACAGAGAAGAAGTGGTGATTGAAGAGCTAGATTTCAACGAGTTGGAGGTGAAATTTGGAGATCAAGCGTAAGGTAATCTTCTTCTCCATCACCTACACTTTCAATTTAGTCCAAAATTTAGTTTTTGATGTAAAGATGAAAATTGAGGAGTATGTCAATGTTTTTAATAAATTTTTGGTGAATTATAAGTATGATGAACAATTCCATGGAGTTTATAAACTGGTCTTGATGGAAATTGAGGTTTTAGTAAATTTGGGAAAAACACTAGTGATTTCTTGAAATTGATGAATTTAATATAATTGTTGTTATTCGTTAGTTTAAATGATGTTTTGGAGTAACCATGGAGTGGAGAATATGTTTATGGGGCCCTAGGTTAGCTAATTGGGGAGTTTATGACATAATTCTCTGGTTAGCGTGCTAACTAGTCTAGGCCTTCAAATATTTTTCGAAATGAAGAACGTAGTGCGCTAGACTGATTCTCAAGGGCACTAATCATAACTAGCGCACTAGGTAGTCCCATTAGCGCGCTAAAGACAATTGAAATTGAATTTGAAGGGCTATTTTTTGGGATTTTCGACTTAATACATACCCAAACACATATAAACATACTAATATGTAAAATTGCACTTCAGCGACTTAAAGGACTAAAACTCGGGTATCAGGGAGCGAGTTGGGTCAAATGAGGGAGTCCGGGGAAGTTGGAGGGCGGATTAAGGTGCATAAACCCATTGCAATGCCACATAGAATTCATGGTTTGTTTTATCGATATCGGATTACATGTGTAACTGCTGGTGGGCACACATGGGTCACTCCTATTTCGATTCGTGTATATATTGGTTGTGACTAAATCGCTTGCACGGGTTACTTGCGTTTAGTGCTCTTATTGACGGCAGTAGAATATATCTACGACTGTTGAGAGGGATGTAAGATATTCCCTTGACTTGAAATAGCGTCTGGAGGGGTTCATCCATTAACCATAGTTGAGGTTTAGTCACTCTAAGCTTGTGAGTATATACGTGGTTCCTGTCCTATTTTATCGATTACTGGCTGGTTTAAGTCAAGGTTTTCTCTTGATTATACAGTTGTTTACTTATTAATGCTTTATTTCCGAGCACGTTTAGTTGTTATGTGATGTTTGTTCATCGCTACTATTTTTGTTTGTCGCATGCTGCCTACATTCATGGGAATATGACTTACTATTGTTAGGCGTTATATTCACATGTCTTGTAGTTTACCAATTTTATTTCATGAATATTATGTGGACTTCTCTTGGGATTTTGCTCACTAGACTCGTCATTGTATTTGTTGGGTGACCGAGTGCAGATCTTTCGACTAGCAAGGCAAGGGGAAGGAGGTATTGGGTGACTACCTCTGAGATTAGGATACCAGATCATGTTTGATATCAAGTATGTATATATTTATGTTTGGTTGGATTTCGGGGACTATAGAACATTGAATACATGTATATGGATCTTTTGTTGTACTTATCTCACCTAGATATATACATGGTATATTTTTATCAAGTTTTCCACAACTTAGGATTGTTAAATATAGCAACTTATTCATTTAAAGACTTCCCTTTGTAAAATTGTAATACAACTTGATAAATTGATTAACGGCTAATTAAACCATTATTACTTATATAGAGATTAATTAGCTAAACTAGTGTTAGTTGAAAAAGTATAAGCAACTAGTTAGGTCGCGGAGCGTCAAAGTTAAGCGGACCATGACGTGGTAGGGCAAGGTGACGTGGGATGTGACATGATGGGTCCCACGGTGGCCTCGAAGTTTGGGGCCGCCACATTTCCTATAAAAAGAATAACTAATTTCAAAGGAAATTGAAGAGAAAATTGTAGGAATACAATATAAAGAAGAAAATGAGTATATTGAAGAAGAAAGAAATATACATAATAAAATGAAGGAAGTTTATGAAAAACGCTTCAAATAAAAGATTTAACTTGAGTGCTTAGCGCTAAGTTAAGTGAAGTTTATCTTTATATCCCAACAAATGAATATGAAATGATGATTATTAGTGTTTCATATTGACTTTGATTGTAGTTATATTTTAAATATTATTTGAAAATGAGATTGATGTAGTGACGTTTTTTTTCTTGATTTTCTATATTAGTTATCATAAGATTGATGCTTGTCGGTGGAGATTGAGAAAACCTATATAGTGCCTTAACCTTGGTGATTGGTTTAACCTTAAATTATGAGGTGTATTGCACAATTAAGAGGTTAAAATATTAAATAAAAGGGTCGTTCTTTAGTTCTTTCTATTCTATCATGATTCTTATTTTTATGAAGGTAATATGTTTTTATTTTAAGATAATTTATATTTAAGAAAATGAGTATATATTTATGAAATCAAAACGAGGGAAGAAAAGAGAATATGATTGAGAATATTCCATTGCTTAGGACGATAAAGTGCCGAGTTTTGGGGTATTTGACCAGTCAATAATTAGACGTGTTTTATAGTTCATTTTAGGATGATTTTAGATGTAAAAGACTATATTACACTGGGTTTTCTCTTATTTTTTTTATTTTAGGTAATGATTGAGAATATGAAGAAATGAACGAAAAAGGAAAGATTAAGAAGAAATTAATCAAGAGGAAAAAGTATGCGAAAAGTTATCAGCAAGGAAGTAAAAGAAAAATTGGATTTTTATACCAGTGAATCCCAACGATTCCAAATCATTGGCTAAATCGGTGAAACTAAAGAGCTTTGAATTACAAATTTTCCCAGTGATTCCACTCGTACGCAAATCGCTGAGAATCGTTGGATAAGATTTTGAGAATTTAAGGTAACTACGAGTTGTGTGAGTTGGTTTGGGATGTTTACTACCTAGAATAATATAAATACAAACCTAGGGTTTTAAAATAAATTACCCTTAAGTACTGATAAGTCGTCATTTATGCTATATTTTAGGGTGATTTTACCACTAATTTCATGACTTTTATCATCATTTATGCTATTAAATCGTTGTTTTTCTATTTTCAGGTAAAAATATCTTTTATAGAAAAAGGAGAGATTTTCACATAAATTCAATCAAATAGCTGAAAATAGGCCTAGCGCCTTGGGAGTGATCTCGGTACAAAGCTAAATCGCCAATGAATTGGATCAAATTTGGTTGGATTGCGGGAAGCTTCTTTGGAATTGTTGCGGGAAAGCCTTGTGAATACCCAAGAGAAAGTTGGAGCTTGTATATCGGGGAAAACCTCAGCACCTTCATTTCTATTTCTTTTGTATGTACAGTGCTGGCTAATTGATGGCTTCGACTCGGAACAGAAATGGGCAGAAACAGAGTGTTATAGCGATGTTGCATGATCTCTCAACGATGTTGTCATGTGAACATAAAATGTTGGAAAGATTCGGATAATGTTAGTTTCTATTTTGGTCATTTCTCAAGATTTATGTTTAAATCTTATTCTATCGTATTCTTACTATAAATAGGAGACCCTGAATAGGGTTGCAAATGGGGCGGGGTGGGGATGGCATCGTAATTACCGTCCTCGTCCATGCGATGCGTGGGGCGATTTATTCTCACAAATTCCCGGATGGGCGAACTTTGCCGCCCCATGCCCCACCCCGCGGGATCCTTCGAGTGGGCAATCTCCGTGGTGCCCCATCAATTTTGTAAAAAATATCTATTTTGATCTTTTGTTTCTTGGTCATTTTGGCACTTAAGCACTAGTTTCTAAATTTTTTAAGAAAATGTTTTTATCAAATTAAAGGATTAATTTGGATTTGCTTTGTTGATTGAGTTACAAGTTATTGTAGTTAATTAAATATATAAGATGTCCAAAACTAGTATGGCATATATATTGCAATGATGTTAAATATAATTTCATACATCTATAAGATATATTATATATATAAATATATATTATATAATTAATTTAATGGTAAAAATAAATTTTATTGTTGGAGATCTTGAGTTCCATTCCATATATTACATATGTTTTAAGTAAAAAAGTTATATAATTTTTTTTGCTAAACATAAAAATGGATAATTTTATGCAAGGGATGCGAGGCGAGAATCCCCATGGCGCGAAAAAAATTCCGTCCCTGCCTTGCCCACCCCACGGGAGCAAAAAGCGGGGAATCCTTGCCCACCGGGGCGGGGGCACCATGGGGAATGGGGATTCCTTGCCCTCTTGCAACCCTACCCCGAGAGAAAAAACAAAATATTTTACTTTTGGATTCTTATGCGAAGATGTATTATCGGGATTCAACTATTCTGTCTTTTTAAGTTTCTATTTTGTTTTTATATTTTACATTCTAATTTATTGATTGAATAAATTCCAGATTTTTTTTACGAAAATTAGTGGCTAAGTTCCACTCTTTAGGCCAAAGCGTTTGAGTTCTAGGGATTTATAGGATTCGGAAGGTTTATGCACTTCAGCTATTAATTTATTTGATGCTGGTTTTTGTATTCTCAATTGCACTGCTATTATTAGGTTTTTAATTATAGTTTTAAGCCTTACGTTTTCCCATTTTGTTATGTAAGTGTACGTGCATGGCGATTCCGATTAGAAACTATCGCAATGATCTTATCACGCTCTCGGTTAGGGGGATCATGTAAGGTGGCAAGTGGAGCCTTATCTGTAGGCAATCAATGTGCCTCTATGTTTTTATGATATTAGATGGATGGAAGTGGTTTGTAATTTCCACAAACTACGGTGTAGACAATTTGACACTAGTTATCACTCGTGATAGGTGTTCTCATGGTTCATTCTTGTTGTTAGTTTGTTGAAAGCCTAAGGCATATTCGGTGGCTTTGCAAGTCTAGTAAGTACATGGTTATATCGCACATTCCCTCATTTGACTTGAAGAGAACGAGGTGACGAGAGTCACTATAAACATGTCTAAGAGAATCAGTACTAGTAAAAACCTTTGATAAACCAACAATCAAATTCGTTCCCTAGAATGTCAATTCACCCCTTGGTCGATAGTCTTTTATTTATTGATTTCAGTATTTAAGTGCTTTATTTTACCTTCAATCGATTTTCTAGTATAATTTAGTTATTGTTTTCAAAAAACCCATTCTTCCCAGAACATAAAAAAGAACATTCATATCCCTATGGCCTTGACCTCGTACTTACCTCACTACAAAATCAATTGTAGTCGATGAAATCAAAACTATTTTTGGTGTTATTTGACGTGACATCAATTTTTTGCGCCATTGCTGATGATTGGTGCTAATTATTTTCTTTTAGGTTTTTTTATTTTTGTTATATGGTTGCGGTCACCGACATTCACTTTCTGCTAATTTATTGGTTCCCTACTAACCCGAAATTGATTGGACTTACTGGATAAGGAACATAACTAGTAGAAGGAGAGAACAGTCAAAGGTGACTATAGAGGACAATTTGATAAATCAGAATTCTCTTGTTGTGCAGGCTGCTGGGCCGAACAACCAGCAAAATGTATTGCACGAACAGAAGCGGGAAAGGGAGCTCACTTTTAGGGAAGCGAACTAACACCAAGGAAGCTCATTACCACCGTATATTGAGTATCCGATTGGCAAGTGGTTAGTTCGAGCTGAAGTCGTGATTGTTACATAAGCTGCATGACTTTCATAGGAAAGAGAATAAGGATCCTCAAAATTTCCTCACAGAGTTTGAGATGGTGGTAGTAGGCATGAAGCCTACTACAGTTGTTGTTGATATAGTGAGACCGAAGGCGTTTCATTTATGTCTTAAGGATGTTGCACATGACCTGGTTATTCCATTTGAAACTATAATAAGCTACATCGAATTTCCAGGATGACTATATGCTAACTAGGAGGATCACCCATTTCGGGGTGGAGATATCTTACATTATCATGAAAAATGATGATTCATTGTCAGATAGTGGGAAAGATTCAAAAGATTGTGCATGACATATCCTCGAATGGTCATTGCGAGAAATCTCTAATGGAAAGCTTCTGTGAAGGGCTTACATACAATGAGAAGAGGCTTCTGGACACAGTGTGCAATAATAGTATATCTGATATTGTCACGGCCCAAATCTCTAACCCCCGTTTTAATTTCCTTAATCAGGATCACCAACCCTTGACGTGAGACCTACACCGTGATACGTGCACCGACCGAGGCATGTGGCCGAGGTATATTGTATTTTTGTATTGATGTATGCCTAATGTTATGTATTATGTAGTCGGTTTGTACAGTTGTAGGTGTCGAGACAAGAGCGGGGACATGCCTCGAGTAACGTGCAAGCCGGGGAATCGGGTAGTTAGCATTTTGGTAAGTCTTAATTAATACTAATATGAAATAAGGAATTACTTATAAGCCTATGGTTGTGTTTGTTAATGTAAATCAAATTAAAGATCTATAGTTGAGTAAATTAAATGGAAAGCATAGGATTGGTCTAGAGATACACATTGGCACATCTAGGAACTAGGTGAGTAATGAAATGGTGTCAGTTGAGGTTGAGTTAGTGGGATATATGGCAAGAGGTGGACCATTAGATATTCGTCGGGATACATAAATCCATGGAGATCAAGGGCAGGAAGGAACATCCTCTTAATATATAACATTAGTGATCAAACAACATGCAAACCAAATCA
Organism: Stephania cephalantha; assembly: GCA_039657325.1. Classification (NCBI taxonomy): domain Eukaryota; kingdom Viridiplantae; phylum Streptophyta; class Magnoliopsida; order Ranunculales; family Menispermaceae; genus Stephania; species Stephania cephalantha. Next base: position 60,163,301 of record CM077567.1, on the reverse strand, counting down.
CTCATTAATTTTTGTTGGAGAAGAAGGAGTTGCTAGAGAGGAGTGAATCCTCAAGGTGTTGAAGGAACCCATGGGAGTTGGTGAGAAATTTTCAAGCTAGGGTGCTACATAACCCAGTACACATCTTTTTAGTTGAAATTAGAAGAAGTTCTGGTTTTAGGTGATTTCAAATGGTAGATGATTTAGTATTTGCAATTGATTCATATATTTGGATTCCTTATTTCAAGTTGATAATCCATCTATATTGAAGTTCTTAATTTGGTTTTGAAATCATAAAGATATGAATTTTTGAAGTTGCAACACCAAAACTAGAATTCGAATGTTGTATTAGGAATCAACCTGGGTAATTTGGTCATAATCTGCTCATTTTAGATCCAAATTGATCCAAACTAATGGCGTTTGAAAGCTTATTTAAAGGGGAATGACTTTTATTAACTGAAGGTATTTTGATTCAAATTTTTTTATGTCCAAACATGCTCTACAAGTAGGTGCTTGTAATTAAAAATGATAGTTTTGAAACTAAATTTGTTAAGGGCATAACTCCCTAACTACTTATCCAAATGAGCTATTCTTTTAGTATGTTGTATTTGGATATATTTCTCTCGTTTGACCAAATATCACATTTTTAGGAACTATAGATTAGTAGAAATAGATTCTCTAACTCACTTGGTCGGATTGAATTCAAATTAGACCTATGTTTAGTAAAAGCATGATATCTCTTTCATTTTAAATTATAATTTTGCAAATTAAACCTTTAGGAACGCTAAGAGATAGACCAAACCTAATTGTATTGATGGAGGATTTCGATATTTAGACCATTTCACGCCTAAAGTGCGTTAAAATGTAGGACTGAAATTGAAACTAAATTAATCTTTAGGGACAGATTTAGGAAGATTGACTTAAAGTCTATTGAACCAATTTGAATACACAATAAACACACTAAATTGAGCTTAAACCCACTATATTTGAACTAATGAGACACCAAACTCAGGAACTTAGGAAAAGGGTATAGCAGTGCGAATACAAGAGTTGGAGTATCTGGAGGCCAGTAAAGCTAGGACTTTACTTTGTTGTTGTGAGTATACCAAATAGCAACTTTACTTGGCATTTCATTTCTATTAATTGTTGTCCTTGCATAGTCCTTTTGACTATTTTTCCTTTGTATTCTTATATCATGCGTTCTTTATGTCTATGCTCACTTGATGAGTCTAGTTTGCATGATATATATTCATTTGATTTGATTCATTGATTCTATCCCACGCTATGTCTATTCTTGTTGTTTTAAATATGAATTGAATGATAAATAGCATGCTATTAGGCTATGAATATCTTATAAATGTTTAAGAGGACTTATATTCCTTATTTATTTAGGTGTGTAGATGTGCCTATGCCTTGACTACCATACTTGGTATTTCTTGAAATTTTAAAAGTAGTTTTCGCATTTAGGTCCTGTACTCGATCGAGGTGTGTGCGAATCACGGGGTTAGAGCCCCTAGAGATGTCGGCACATGTTACCTGACACTGTACGACATTCGTGGTTAGAGTCCCTGAGGTGGTCTACACACCGGGGTTAGATTCCCTGGTAACACTTGGGTTAGAGTCCCTTGTGCTATATGATTATTGAGTCGGCGCGACATGTTTCTTGCCGCCGAGGACCTAAATCACCACTACTTAGCCTAGTGTCGAGTATCTTTTGTTTAACTCTAGTATTTACTCACATATGGTTTATTTTGTAGTTTTCCCATTTATATGCTTTTAAATACCATTTGAATATTTTGAAATGCAAATTAAACTTCTCATCGGGGATTACTATTTTATTCTTGTACTCACCGTCCTTTTTATGACGGTGGGTGCAGAGCCGTCTACAAACGAAGTCGGGCAAAGAGAAGATCGACGACTATCCCGAGCCCACGCACGTCACTACATCGATTGTAGGTCTTCTTTTAGTATTTTGATTGTATATGTTATATATGTCTTTCATATACTATTTAGGGTTGTATATTGGGTTGAGCGTTAGTTTACCCGACTTGACTTAGACTATTTTCTTTGTTTCTTGCATTTTGAAGACTTTATATATGTGATGACATTTCCTGGTTTTCCACACTTAGGATTTTATAAATGGCATCCGCATAAGTTACTAATTGCTTTCTGCATAATCAATAAGACTTCTGCTAATTAATTAATTTAATAAAAAGTTTTAATTAACTCTAAATCATATAAACTGGTAGGACTAGTGTATTACTTATATTGAACACGAGAAAAGAGGTGTCTAGGTTGTAAAGGCTGACTAATGCGTAGTTAAGTCCTACGTGGATATGATTAAGGCTTAATTACGGGATTTGGTCAGGGCGGTGCCCTAGATTAGGAGAGGGGTCGTCACAAGTGGTATCGAGCCTAGGTATTAGAACCTTATGGATAAATAAGAAAAACACAAACTCGTATAAAACACAAACCTTAGAAGTGGAAACCATATGATCCTTGCATAGGAACTATTTTGTTGCGAATTGAGTGAGGGTGAGATGGGGATTTCTTATATGTACGTGTTAGTTTCTATATGTATATATATGCATTATGCCACGTAGTAGCTGATTCGCGTTCGCTATCCACTTGAAGACACCGAAGGGGGATTCGCGCGAGGCTGGAGACACTGGAGCTAACGACAGTCGGCCTCCCACCGTATCAGTTTACAATATTTAGAGGATGTCTGATTAGACGAGCGCTTAGGAGCAACAGATCGACGATTTCATCGCTTACATGTCGGCGCGAGATGAGCGCACTAGTTTCGATCGCCCGTCACCACGGCTACTACTACGGCACCCCGACCACGAGACTTAGCACTGCGAGAGTTCGGCTTGCATCTAGTAGAGAGATGGAGACTCTAGGTAACGTTGTATGCGATGTAGCAGAGAGTGAGGACCCAGACTAGATGAGATACCAATTGTTCAAGACTTCCAGAGATGTTTTCCTAGAGGATTTACCCGGATTACCGCCACCGCGAGAGCTAGAATTCATCATCGACCTAGTACGGGTACCACGCCGATAGCGATACCGCTATACCTCATGGCTCGAGGGAGTTAGAGGAGTTGAGTACTCGGCTTAAGGATTCGGGGAGAACGGGTTCATCACACCTTCGATGTCACCGCGTGGGGCGCGTCGGTTTGTTTGTGAAGAAGAAGGATGGCGAGTTTGAGACTGTGCATCGACTACAGGCAGTTGAATTGAGTGACAGTCAGAAGCAAGTGCCCACTTCCGTAGATAGACGATTTATTTGATCAGCTGAGAGTAGCACAATTTTTCTCTAAGATAGACCTGAGATTAGGGTATCATCATCTTAGGATCGGGGATGGGGATAGGTCCAAGACAACATTCAACACCAGATACGGACACTACTAGTTCACGATCATGCCATTTGGCCTTACCAATGCCCCGCCATATTCATGGATTTGATGCACCCCGTACTTAGACCATATCTCGACTGCTTCGTGGTAGTCTTCATCGATGACATCTTGATATGCTCGATGACACGTGAGGATCACGAGCCGCACCTCAGAGACGTTGCAGATATTGAGGGAACGCCGAATTTTCGCTAAGTTCAGCAAGTGTGAATTCTGGCCTGCAGAGGTCAAGTTCTTGGGGCACATTGTTGGAACAGCAGGGATTGCGGTAGATCGGACAAAATTCGGACGATCATGGATTAGCTCGGCACCGACATCACTACCGAGAGATCAAAAGCTTTTGTGGTTAGCAGGATACTATCGTAGGTTCGTAAAAGATTTCTCGAAGATCATTTCACCAATGACGAGGCTGACACAGAAAGCTGTTGCTTATGAGTGGACTGAGAAGTGCGAGGCTGCATTTACTCAGTTGAAGAGGTCATTAACTACCTCGCTAGTGTTAGTACCGCCAGAGGCTGGACAGGGATTTCTAGTGTACACAGATGCTTCTCATACGGGTCCAGGGTGTGTGTTGATGCAGGGTAGCGGTGTTGTGGCATACGCATCGTGACAGTTAAAGATACATGAGAAGAACTACCCCACGTACGACCTAGAGTTGGCAGCGGTTGTATTTGCACTGAAGACTTGGAGACACATTCTGTATGGAGAGATATTCACACTCTTCACTAATCACAAGAGTCTGAAATATCTCTTCACACAGAAAGAGATGAACATGAGACAGCGCAGATGGTTGGAGTTCTTGAAGGACTACGACTTTTCCTTGAAGTATCACCCGGGAAAAGCGATTGTAGTCTACAATGCGCTGAGTATGGGACCGACTAGAGATGCCGAGGTGGTCAGATTTCATTTGATGCATGAGTATTGATTACTCGAGGCAGCGGCGACAGCATGTCAGACAGAGGTTCCTACCGATACTTAGGTGATGATTTGCGCATAGATGAGACTACAGACCGTGTCTACACAGCGAGTGTCAGAGGGTAGAGGACCTACCGGTTATACTCGAGATTCAGCGAGTTAGCGCAAAGTGCAGAGTGTACAGATTTGGCAAAGATGAAAGATCAGTGTTTGAGATATCGGGGCGGGTTGTGGATACCAGAGGTCTTGGAGCTTAGAGATGAGATCCTTCAGAGTCGCACCGCTCCGATTTACGATACATCCAGCGGGACTAAAATGTACCACTAAATGAGGAGACCTTTCTGGTGGCCTGGGATGAAGGCAGACGTGTCTAGATTCATCAGGAACTTTGGTATCTTTCAGTAAGTGAAGTCCGAGCATCATAGACCCGGGGGATTATTACAGCCGCTGCCGATTCCTTGATGGAAGTGGGAAGACATCTCTATGGGTTTTGTCAGAGGACTGTCGATGACCGCGTGAAGACGTGACTCAATCTGGGTGATAGTTGACAGACTTACAAAGTCTGCTCATTTCCTGTCAGTGGCGTCGCATTACACGTTCGATCAGCTGAGCGTATTGTTCGAAAGAGAGATTATCAGGATGCACGGGGTACCATTGATGATCACATCAGACCGAGAGGCTACGTATACGTCCAGGATGTGGCGGAGTATGCAAGAGCAGTACGGTACGCGCCTACAGTTCAGTACGACTTAAGCGGAGAAATTGATTCTGGTCCTCGAGGACATATTGCGTGTATGCTAATTGGAGTTTGGTGGATCTTAAGCGGAGTACCTACCGTTGTGTGGCTTACAACAACAGTTATTAGGGTAGCATTGAGATGGCACCATTTGAGGCTTTGTATGGCAAACCGTGTCGCTCGCCATCGTGTTGGGCTGAGCCAGAGGACCGAGAGATAGTGAGGCCCGAGATTGTTGTTGACCACACGAAAAAGGTTAAACTGATCCGTTAGAAACTCAGAGGAGCACATAAGAGACATAAGAGATATGAAGATAAGTATCGCAGTGATCTTGCGTATTCCGAGGGAGCCTTTGTCTATTTAAAGGTTTCCCCTCAGAAGGGTTTTCAGAGATTTAGGGTGAAAGACAAGCATGCACCGAGGTGCATCGGGCCTTTCATGATTAAGAAATGGGTCGGAAAAGAGGCATACGAGCTTGAACGCCTCCACGATGTTAGGGGTCCATCCAATGTTCCACATTTCGATGCTTCGACTAGCCGAGTCAAAGGCATGCGTGCGGCCGACGATTGACTTAAGTCGATCGATCTAAGAGAGGACATATCATACGATGAGTAACCCATTCGAGATACTAGATCGGAAGGTATAACAGTTGAGGAGCAAGTCCATCCTGAAAGTACTCGTCAAGTAGCAGTTCCACGACGACACGAAACTCACTTGGGAGCGGGAGGACTACATGCAAGATAGATTCTTGTACCTGTTCGAGTCAGGTAGAACTCTAGCTTAAACTTAATTTTGATGATGAAATTTTCATTTTGTTGGGAATATTAGTCACGGCCCAAATCTCTAAACCACATTTTAATTTCCTTAATTAGGATCACCGACCTTGACGAGGGACCTACATCATGATACGTACACCGACCGAGGCACATGGCCGAGGTATATTGTATTTTTGTATTGTTGTATGCCTAGTGTTATGTATTGTGTAGACTTACTAAGTCGGTTTGTACAGTTGTAGGCGTCGAGACAAGAGCGGGGACATGCCTCGAGTAGCGTGCAAGCTGGGGAACCGGGTAGTTAGCATTTTGTTAAGTTTTATTTAATACTAATATGAAATAAGGAATTACTTATAAGCCTATGGTTGTGTTTGTTAATATAAATCAAATTAAAGACCTATAGTTGAGTAAATTAAATGGAAAGCATAGGATTGGTCTAGAGATACACATTGGCACATCTAGGAACTAGGTGAGTAATGAATTGGTGTCACTTGAGGTTGAGTTAGTGGGAGCTAGTGGGATATATGGAAAGAGGTGGACCATGAAATATTCCTCGGGATACATAAATCCATGGAGATCAAGGGCTAGGAAGGAACATCACCTTAATATATAACATTCCGATCAAACAACATGCAAACCAAATCACTCATTCATTTTTCTTGGAGAGGAGTGGATCCTCAAGGTGTTGAAGGAATCCATGGGAGTTGGTAAGAAATTCTCAAGCTAGTGTGCTACATCAACAAGGTACACATCTTTTTAGTTGAAATTAGAACAAGTTCTGGTTTTAGGCTGATTTCAGATGGTAGATGATTGAGTATTTGCAACTGATTTATATATTTGGATTCCTTATTTCAAGCTGATAATCCAGCTATATTGAAGTTCTTAATTTGGTTTTGAAATCATAAAGATATGAGTTTTTGAAGTTGCAACACCAAAACTAGAATTCTGCATGTTGTATTAGGAATCAACCTGCATAATTTGGTCATAATCTGCTCATTTTAGATCCAAATTGGTCCAAACTAGTTGTATTTGAAAGCTTATTTAAAGGGAAATAACTTTAGTTAACTGAAGGTTTTTGATTGAAATGTTTTTATGTCCAAACATGCTCTACAAGTAGGTCCTGGAATTAAAAGGTAAGTTTTGAAACTAAATTTGTTAAGGGCATAACTCCCTAACTACTTATCCAAATGAGCTGGTCTTTAAGTATGTTGTATTTAGATATATTTTCTTCCTTGTGACCAAATATCACATTTTTATTAAACAATAGATTGGGAGAAATAGATTTTCTAAATTTGCTAGTCGGATTAAATTCCAATTAGACCTATGTTTAGTAAAATCGTGATATCTCTTTCATATTAAATCATAATTTTGCAAATTAAACCTTTAGGAAAGATAAGAGAGAGACCAAAAATAATTGTACTGATAGAGGATTTCAATATTTAGACCATTGCATGCCTAAAAGTGCGTTAAAATGTATGACTCGAAATTGAAACTTAATTTAGTGTTTAGGGGCTGATTTAGGAAGATTGATTTAAAGTCTATTGAACCAATTTGAATACACAATAAACACACTAAATTGAGCTTAAACCCACTATATTTAAACTAATGAGATACCAAACTCAGGAACTTAGAAAAAGGGTCTGGAGAGCGAATACAAGTTGGAGTATCGGGAGGCTAGTAAAGCTGGGACTTTACTTTGTTGTTGTGAGTATACCCAATGACAACTTTACTTGGCATTTCATTTCTATGAATTGTTCTCCTTGCATAGTCCTTTGACTATTTTTCCTTTGTATTCTCATATCATGTGTTCTTTGTGTCTATGCTCATTTGATGAGTCTAGTTTGCATGATATCTATTCATTTGATTTGATTCATTGATTCTATCCCATGCTATGTCTATTCTTGTTGTTTTAAATGTGAATTGAATGATAAATAGCATGCTTTTAGGCTAGTGAATATCTTATAAATGTTTAAGAGGACTTGTATTCCTTATTTGTTTAGGTGTGTAGATATGCCTATGTCTTGACAATCCATACTTGGTATTTCTTGAAATTTCAAAAAGTAGTTTTCGCATTTAGGTCCCGTACTCAATCGAGGTGTGCGCGACTCACGGGGTTAGAGTCCCTGGGTTTGTCGGCACATAATACTTGACACCGTATGATACTCGGGGTTAAAGTCCCCGAGGTGGTTTACACACCGGGGTTAGAGTCCCCTGGTAACACTTGGGTTAGAGTCCCTTGTGCTATATGATTATTGAGTCGGAGTGACATGTTTCACTACCGATCGGACCTAAATCACCACTACTTAGCCTATTGCCGTATCACTTGCTTAACTCGGTATTTACTCGCATATGGTTTATTTTGTAGTTTGCCCATTTATATGGTTTTAAATACCATTTGAATATTTGGAAATGTAATTTAAACTTGTCATCAAGGATTACTATTTTATTCTTGTACTCACCGTCCTTTTTATGACGGTGGGTGCAAAGCCGTCTACCAAAGAAGCCGTGCAAGGAAAAGATCGACGATTATCCCCGAACCCGCGGCGTGTCACCGCATCGATTGTAGGTCTTCTTTTGGTATTTTGATTGTATATGTTATATATGTCTTTCAAATACTATTTAGGGTTATATATTGGGTTGAGCGTTAGTTTCCACGACTTAACTTAGACTATTTTACTATTTCACTGCATTTTGAGGACTTTATATATGTGATGTCATTTCCTGGTTTTCCACACTTAGGATTTTATAAATGTCTTCCGCATAAGTTACTAATTGCTTCTGCATAATCAATAAGATTTCCGCTAATTAATTAATTTAATAAAAAGTTTTAACTAATTCTAATTTTTTAAAATGGTAGGACTAGTGTATTACTTATCCCGAACACGAGAAAAAAAAAGGCGTCTAGGTTGTAAAGGCTAACTAATACGTAGTTAAGTCATGCGTGGATATGATTATGGTTTAATTAGGGGATTAGCTCAGGCGGTGCCCCTAGATTGAGAGAGGGGTCACGAGATATCACACAAACTATGGCTAGGGGAAACATATAAAATGTAGCCAACCAAGCTAATAAGTATGGATTGACTAGTAAGAGACGAGGGGCTTCGGTATCTTTAGGGCAGAGTAAACTTGAGAACGAGTTTTCGGAGCTCAAGTCTATGGTTTAATAGATGATAGTAGAGAAGGGCAAAGCAAAAGCTTGCGAGATTTGCTTCAAGCTGAGTCACTTTAGAAACGAGTGTCCTCAACTTTTCAAGGATACCATGGAAGTAAAGGCATTAGGGCACTTTCTAAGACAACCAGCAAGGCAATTTGGGCAGCAAAGTAATTTCTATAGGTGAAAGACATAAATCTTAACTTCAACTATGCTGCCAAAAATCGAACTATCGGGACTTTATGCCTAAGGGACAGCCATCGCTGGTAGCACCACAGATCCAGCCACCTCATCCATAAGGACCCACCTTAGAGGGGATGGTAAAGCAGTTTATCCTACCGCAGCAACAATACGAGGCTAGGACTCGAAGCTTCGATCAAGGAATTGGAGGCTAGGTTATCGACATGTTACATAAGATAGGCCGGGCAAGTAACAAAGGAAATTTGTCGTCCCAAGCTAGTATCGAGTGCCCTAACTTGCATGTGAATGTTATTTCACATGTCAATGCATCATCTATGACAGACGAAGATGAGAGAAGTACTAAGAGAGGAGGATGGATTAATACCATCTCGCACAGGCACCATTTCCTTAAAGATTGTATTTGGAGAGGTATCCGCTCATTACCAAGGACCAATTTGAGGAATAAGTGGAAGTTAAGACAGAGTCGAAGGACAAGTAAAAAATTCAGCCAAAGGTCGAAAAATCTTATGAGCCATTTGACATCACAGACTTTTTGGACGGGAAGAGGAGAATATCCTAGTAGGTAATACATATACACCAAAAAATATGGTGATCCATGTATATTTAGCATTAGTTGCATAGTATGTGGTTTGCATGTAGAAAAGGCGATGTTTGAATTAGGTGCATCCATAAAAATCATGTCATCGTCTATTTTCTTATCTATGCATGATTATGATTCAAAGTATTATGATATAAACATCCATTTAGAGAATGGATTTTCAATCTGATCGATTGGTATGTTGGAAGACGTGACTATTCGCATCAAAGACCTATACTTTCCTGTTGATTTCCATGTCATTGACATGGAGGACACTTCGGTGTCCAAACTTACTTCGATTATCTTAGGGAGGCCTTTTATGAAAATGGCTAGAGTTAAAATTGATATGTTTAGTGGTAATATTTCACTCGAGCATGATGATAGGGTAGTTTACTTTGTTGTTCCTAACTGTTTAGACTTACTCTCTAATGTTTCTACTATATATGTATTTGTTTCCCCTATAAACGATGGTTTGCAATATAGTATAAAATTCTTCGTAAACCATTTAAAGTAGATAGGTGAGAGAGTGAGAGAAAAAGAGAAAGAGGCAGGAAAAGAGCGACATAGTACCTAAAGGTTGGGAGTTACACAATATTACTAAAAAGGGAGATTTATAGTGCGAAACAAAAGGTAGAGCCACTAGCATACATCCATATCTCATGCATTTTTAGGAAAGTGGGCCTGATAGTGCATTCACATATCATTGACATAAGAGCATTCGAGAACATCATTTCTATGAAAGTCCTACAGACTGTTGAGTTGGAAATCACTGAGTGCACCCCAAAAAATGTTGTTTTCTTGCAAATGGTGTACCTACAAGGATTTATGAAAGTCGATGGAGTTGCGAGGAAGGTACCCGTAAGACTTAGAGAACTGGAGTTTATGGTGGGCTTCTTAGTCCTTAAAGAATGGCTTCATGAGATCAACACCATGTTGCTTGGGATGTCATTCCTCTAAAAGCCAAAGTCGATATTGATGCCTACAATGAAAATGTCACATTCAGAATTAGTAATAGAAAGGTGCTTTATAGCAATGGCAGGTTATGTTTGAAGGAGCAGGGGATTATCAAGTGTCAGAAAGTGTCTACACCGCCAACCAAGGAAAGGAAGCCACTAATTGATGTGATTAAATTGGATCTAACTAGACCAAGGAAATGGTAACGTCGGGTCATTGATGTTAAACACTAGTACTTTGTGGGTAGCAGCCCATATTCAATCATTTGTTTACTTAGCTATTTTGCGTGTAATTGATTTAATTATTTTGAGTTTGAATAAAATTTGGATTTGAATAAGTTTATTTAGGTTGATTTAATTAGTGGAATTAAAGTTTAATGGAGTTTTTTGCATATTTGTAATACCGAAGTCCGAACGATTTTTGGTAATGTAATTCAGGGCAGGTATACTTTAATTTGATGAATCTGTATGACATCATTTATATATATAGGGAGTGTAAACACTTGAAATTTTTTGGGAATAAATATATTTTTCGAAGCCAAGTTGATGTGTGGTCCGATCGTGTAAATGTACACAAGGCACTGTGATAGTATGATAAGTGATGAATTATACTTATATAGGGTTAGTTTAGTCTTATATTTATTATAAATATCCTTAAATGAGCTCTAATTCATCCTATTATTGCATTTGAATAATTGAGCAAAAACGTGAAGAAACGGAGCAAAAACCCATAAAAAGGTTAAAGTCATGGCAACACATGTTGAAGATGTGGGAACATAAGGCATAGCATTAGAAGGAAAGGCATGGCGTGTGAGAGATGAGAAAGTGAAAAAAACAAAGTCCGGAGGCCGGGCGTAGTGACGACGTTGAGGTGTAATGGGGACAACGCCGAGTAAGTTAGTGATAGCAGAAGCACCATGGAGATGAGAAAGTGAAGAAAATATATGCAAGTAGTGGCGGCACGGTGGCCTCGAAGGCACGACACGGGGTATTAATGACAAAGACCAGATATACAAAAAATAGAAAGTTAAAGTTTTAATTCGAGTTAAATTGTAAAGTAGGGTTTTAATTATTATTAGGGAGTATAAATAGGTATTATGATGTTGTAAACTCACCACATACCAACTATTAGTTACCATTGGAGTAATTTAGCTAAGGGTTTACTTTGTGTTTGAGTATTAAGGAGTTTGGCGAAGAAAACATTGAAGACTTTATGTTTCCAATTCAAGTTTGGTTTCATTGATTAATTCAAGGTAATATTTATATGCATCTTTGATTTGCAATGATTTCCATTATGAATTGTAGTATATGTTTTTCAATGAAGTGTGAGTAGTCTACTTATCTTAGGGATCAATGGATCCTATAGTATGAATGTTATGTTTTGAATAATAATAAAAAATAATTATAAAAAGCGCAATGGTTAGAATTTGTATTGATTCGAGTGTAATGCTTTAGGCATCTTAATTACATGTTTAATGAACTTAGGTTTTAGGAGTTATCATGGCCATCGAAGCTTTTAATCAAGAAATGAACGATATAATTGTAAAATATACAACATCGAGTGATAGTTGTTGATTAGGAGGCAATGAATGAGTGCGGGGACGAGAGATGCCTTCATGAATACTTCAAGCAAGAATTTCAGAGACTTACAACGGAGTGATGAGGCTTCTAGCCAACATCCACCTAGTTTAAACTAAGACGGTCTCTGATAAACATGGTACAAAATAGTGTATTGTATGGGCTATCCAATAAAGATCCAGTTGCACATGTTAAGAATTTCTTAGAGAAGTGTGACAACGTGCACATCACCAGAGTTACAAAGGAGGTGATTCGGATGCGACTTTTTCTATTCTCATTGGGTAGAAAAGCAAAATCCTAGTTTCAAGGGCTAAATGCAGAAGTATGACCTAATGGGCAAAAATCCATGAAAGATTTCTTAACAAGTTTTTTCCTCGGTGAAGGTCAAAAACGAAACTTGAAATTAATCAATTTAAGTAGGAAGACACCGAGTTTCTTGGCCGGGCTTGAGAAAGATTCAAAGAGATGCTAAGAAGATGTCCAGGGACACGGATATGTGAAATGGGCACAAGTCCAAATTCTTTCTTGTGGGATGAACCACAACATGAGAACGCTAATAGATGTTGCATCAAGTGGCTCTCTACTTAGCAAGGATGAAGATGGAGCTTTGGTTCTCCTTGATCTTATTTCTCAAAGTTCTACCACCGGTACTCATTCCATAGTAAGAAAAATAGCAGCATCTACGAGATTGACTCGCAAGCTGCAATTATGGCATAACTGTCAAATCCGAGGAGTCAAGTGGTGAAACTTCATATGGGACACCAAGGTCCACAAGTAACACAATAACCCATTAATCACCAAGGCATGGTGGTTAACCGAATGGACAAATAGCAGTGGAATGGAGTATGAAGACAAGAACTTCATGAATAATCAAGGCTACGGGAACAACTTCAGGCTGAGAGGAGTGGCTCCTCAACAATTTTATCAAAGATACAACAACTACCCAAACTTCTCTTATAAAAATCTTGATAATGCACTAAAGTTGTCTCAAGGGATTGATCAACAAGTCCAACAGGGGAAACTGGGGCAGAGCAAAGAGATGACTTATTTGAAGTCAATTGAGTAGTATTTACAAGCCATGGAAGTGAGAAATAGAGAGAGCCATGAGAAGCACGAGAAAGAATGGAAGGAGTGAAGCAAGCTATGAAAAGGATGGATAATGAGCAATCACAATCCATCAAGAACTTATAAATATAAATTGGTCAGTTTGTTATAGCCTTGAACTTGAGGAAAGAAGGACAATTTCCTAGCAACACTATCACCAATCCTAAAGAGAATGTGAGTGTTATTCATATGATGGGAAATACGACAACAAATGAGCCAAGACAAGAATAAGTGATGTACAAGCCGAAAGAAGTCAACACTTTAGCTATGATGAAGCATGAAAAAATGCATGGGCATGGAATATAAGTGAGGCAAGATGAGCTTAATGATTTCAAGAAGCAAAGAATCAATGCCTTGAAGAAAATGAAAGGGATGCAATAATTGAAAGCCAAGAAAAAAGATGAAGAATCTTTCAAGAGGACCCACTAGGTAATGACATCATGTTGGTCCGAAGAAATTAGAACCGAAGCTCAAGTTCATCCCACGACTTCAATCAATCAAAAGGAGAAATAATTTAGGGAGATAAGCATACCAATAAACAATGACAAGCATCTATTTAGAAAGGTCTTATGTGATATGGGAGCCTCAATCAATGTCATGCCACAAATGGACATGTTGCACGCCAATTTGAAGATCGATTGTCCCGATACGATGAATTTACAAGTAGCAAATGGCAATTTGATACCTACTATATGAAGAGTTTTAAATGTGCATGTGAAAGTGGGTAGATTCACATTCATTGTGGATGTCGAGGTCATGAACTACAATATGGAAGATGATGTGTCTACGATACTTAGGCGGCCATTCTTGAACACCGCCAAAACAAATTTGTACATAAGAGAGAGGAAGATCGCGATGAGTATTGATGAGGCGATGATACCGAGAAGGTTGCTTTTGTCGATGGTGAAGAATTACATCCGAACGGTAATGAAATCATAATCTCTAATTTGCAAATAGAGCTTCTCAATTTAGATTCAGACTAAACGAGCAAAAAGGCATCAAAGCTAATGATGTTGAATTAAGCAATATTGGGAGGCATCCCATGGTAATAAATTTTAAGTTTTAAGTTTCAAGTTTTTAAGTTTCAATTACTAGTTAATATTTAATTCAATAATTACAATTAACAAATTTTAGTTCTAACTTTCAAAAATTTATGTCAAATGTGCGGGAAAGACTATTCCCTAGTGATGATTCATCAGAATGGAAATGTCTCGCTAACTTATTTAAAGAGCAAAAAATAGCGAAGGAGTTTAAAGCAGTGAAGTTAAGGTGCATGGGCGAATAAAAAGTAAAATTTATGATTTTTTATATTTTCATGGATTTCATTCGGTTACGACATCTTGAGTGAGTTATACATAAAGTCGTAGGAGTACTAGAGGAGAATTAGAGAAAAGAATATATGCGAGGATGTTGGCACAGTGGTCGACGCCATGGGTGTAGGTCACAATGCCGAGAGGGCAGTAGGTAAGAAAATTAGAAAAACACCCCACTGCGTCGTTCATGCATTGGCGCTGCCGAGGTCGATATAAAGGGTTTAAACCCAATTTTTCATTCATTCTTCACACTTGCACTAAAACCCCAACACAACCACCAAGTATACATCCCTATAGAGCTAAAGTCTGATCATTTTCAAGTGAGATTAGAGAGTTCCTAGTGACTGAGAGTGAAAGAGGCAAATACATTGTGGATTTGCACAAATTGGAGAGCTAGGGCTTGGATTTTGGATTTTGAGTTCAAAGAGAGTTAGGGTTCTAGTTGGTGAGAAAAGTTAGAGAGTTTGGATTGAAAAATACTTGGAAGAGTGTTCTACTATTTGGAAATTAATCCGCCATTGAGGTAAATTTACAATTTCATCTAGTTATGCTATGAATTTTTAAAACTTTAATGATATTGTATGAAAATGTGGATTTGAGGTTGTAGGATTTGTTTTGCAAGATTGCGTGAATGTCGAGCATTAATGTTACCTATGGAGACTTAGTTGATGTTTTTGTAATTATTTAGCGTATGCATGATCCATGTGATGAATTTTAATTTTTAGGAGAGTTGAAGACTATGAATTGCATTGCATTGTTATTGTTTAGTTGCTTGAATTTGTTATAATAGCAAGAACATGGAAACAAGTAAGTCAAATTAGAGTAAATAGTTTGGAGGCATCTACCTCTAGAAATCCCAATAAAGAGGAGCTTAGGCCTTTTAAATCCAAATTTTTCATTAGTAGAAAGGCCTAGGATCGATATGAGAAAGTCCTACGTAGGAGTTCATTTATGAAAGGGGATTAATTTGTCGGCCAAATATGATAAAAGAGTGAATAATTTCATTAGGCGACGAAATTATGAGCAACTCACTCAAGATTGTAGAGAAAATGAGGTTAAAGGAGTGAGTGGGATTGTTTTTAAATTTTACGCTAATGTGAAGTTCACTGCTAAAGATGAGCCAGTGAAAGTGAGAGGGATCTTTGTTCCTTTTAATATATGTGAGATTAATACTTTCTTTAGGTTAGAGCACTTAAGTTTGTATGGGTGCAAACAGACTTTCTCGAAGAAGTTATATGAGAGACCCTATAATCTATACCCTTTTAGAGTTGTAGAGAATGCATTAGTTGTCTCAGAACAACAAGGATGGGTCATGGGAGCGGAGAATGTGGCGAAGCACATTAAGAAGGAGAGTATTAGAAATGTTTCTTGAATGTGGCAACATTTCCTTATTGCATTGCTATACCCCACTTTTCAGGAGGGCGAGGACAACACGCCAAAAGTGGCATGTCTTTATGATATTACAAAGAGATGGGAAATCAACATCGAAAAGATCATTTACAACTGTCTGATGGAGTCAATCATGCCGAAAAGGGACAACAATTGTTGTTTCCTATCTTGATTAATCAGATGTGCTTAAAGGCAGGAGTAATCTGTCACGACCCAAATTTCTAACCCGTTTTAATTCCTTAATCGGGATCACCGACCCTTGACGTGGGACCTACACCGTGATACGTACACCGACCGAGGCACGTGGCCGAGGTATATGGTATTTTTGAATTGATGTATGCCTAGTGTTATGTATTGTGTAGACTTACTAAGTCGTTTTGTACGATTGTAGGCGTCAAGACGAGAGCGAGGATATGCCTCAATATGCGTGTCGACGCGGGTACCGAGTAGTTGATGGGACCGACTATTAGGTCGGGAAACGAAAACACACAAAGTGAATAACAAATTTGTCAAGTAAATAATATGGAATATATATATATTGAGTGATTAGCAACGTGGCGTGTACGCGAATATCACGATTCGGACGCAAAACGGGCGTCGAAACGCCCGAAACACGAACGAGTGTATTAGTCGTGTCACAATTAGGTGTCAACACACCTAACACCAAAGACAAGTGGCAAAATCAAACACACACTGTCTCAATTTCCCACCAGATGTCACCACCCCACCTACCCACTTATATCACACACACACTTACGCACACACTTTGTTCACACATACGCACGAGAGAACCGAGAGGCGAGAGCGAGGAAGAAGAAGAGGAGAGGAGGAGGAGAAGAAGTGATGCGCCGGAAAGAGAGTGAAGATATCACAATTGAGGTGAGTCGTTACTGTTGTTGTTGTTTGGGTATCCGAGAGTGGGGGTTCGGCCTCCATGGCCGAACCCCATGGTCGCGGTGGTGATGGCAGGGTGCCTCCCCTTCCATCGGCTCCCCGGGGGTTGGGGTGGTTCACCCCAACCCATCACCTGGGAGGGGAGAAGAACGAAAAATAAAAAATAAAAAAAATTACCTCCCGATCGAACCGAGAGGTTCGATCGGGGAAGAAAACCCTGCTAGGCCGGGCCAATAACGGGCCAGCCTCGGCCCATGGGCCAAGCCTGGACCGTTCTGGTCTAGAGCCGGGTCGGGTCAGACCCGTTTGGGTCGACCCGACCCAAATCGAACTGTGGGCGGGGCAGGCCGGACTCGACCGGCGGGATTGGGTCATACCGACCCGGATCCGGTTGGATCGGGTCGGGTTGACCCGGACTCCACTAAAATAATATAAAATAAAATAAATATATATATATTTAATTAGTTAAATTAATTAAACTGATTTTTAATAAATAAATCCCAAAAAATAGAGAAAAATATGGAAAAAATATATTTGTGACCCGAATCAATAGAAATTCGAGATTTTCATAAAAAGTGAAGAATTCGGAAGTTGGTCGAGACGTTATACGGGGGTTTTACCTCGAAAAACGCGAAATGGGCCGAATGGTTGAAAATAAATAAGAAAAGTGTTTCGAAATTTGTCTCGACTTCGATTTGGCCTAAGTGAGACATTATTGAATGTTAGGGAATTACGGGGGAACTCAGGCGTTTGGGCACGCACTTCGATTCGTCGAGGAATCGGCTAGACTTGGACAAGCGTGTGACTTGTAAGTACAACTGTGAGAAATTTATATTTCATTTCATTCTCTTATTGCTTTATTGGTCTATTGGTAGACATTACTACTTGTCATCTCACATCATGTTGTTCTTGTATCTATTCATAGATGAATATTGTGACATGATGCCTTGCGAATTATTTCATTGCCTCTAATTCCTACACTTGATGCCTTGTGAATTATTTCATTGCCTCTAATTCCTACGCTTGATGTCGTTCTTGAATATAATTGATGAAAAACATGCTAATGGACTACTTTGAATTTAAATAGACTTGTATTCGATTTCCTTTGGGGCTTTGCACCTAACTTGTCTTGGAATTCTAGAATTTTGGAATTATTTGTTTTTGAAACGAAAGTAGGGATTATATAGTGTCCATTGCACGAGAGATGCGCGGTTTACGGGGACATAGGTCTACCGGGTTAAGCACTCACCACTACACTTGCGCGGCACATGAGGTATGGGACTCGGGGTGGTCGGCAAGTATGAGATTGATGTTGTAAAGCGTAGAGCGCGGCTCCGCTATTTATGTGAGAAATGTTGAGCGTGACTCCATATCGTAGTGGAAAAAGGTAGGTGATAGGTCTCACCGCCGAATGGGACATAGATCATCTCGACTTAGCTCGTGTATGTCTCTACATCTTTAATCTGTGGTATTTACTTGAATTACTTGTTTCAGCAATTTATTTCGCTCCTTTATGCTTTTAAATACCATTTGTTTAATAATGTGACATGAAATTCTCCAGTTAGTACTTAAATATCACTATACTCACCGTCTAGTTTGTGGTGTTGTCGAGCGAAGTGTGCACTCGGGAAAGAGAAGATCGGTGATTATCCCTGAGCCCATGGCGCGTCACTGCATCGATTGTAGGTCTTCTTTTGATATTTTGATTGTATATGTTATATACGTCTTTCAGATACTATTTGGGGTTCTATATTGGGTTGAGTGTTAGTTCCCCGACTTGACTTAGACTATTTTACTGTTTCAAAGCACTTTGAGGACTTTATATATGTGATGTCATTTCCTGGTTTTCCACACTTAGGATTTTATAAATGGCTTCCGCATAAGTTACTCATTGCTTCCGCATAATCAATAATACTTCCGCTAATTAATTAATTTAATAAAAAGTTTTAATTAACTTTAAATTTTATAAACTGGTAGGACTAGTGTATTACTTATTCTGAACACGAGAAAACAGGCGTCTAGGTTGTAAAGGCTGACTAATACGTAGTTAAGTCCTGCGTGGATATGATTAGGGCTTAATTACGGGATTAGGCCGGGCGGTGCCCTAGATTAGGATAGGGGTCGTCACAAGTAAGATTGAGAGACTACGAAGAATTTGACATAGAAGCCTAACCAACCATGGATGAATCTTCCATGCTCATATTGAAATCACCACCTAGTTACCAAGACTCTAAAGAGGAGAGAAAAATAGAACCAAGGGAGCTAGACTTGAGATCAAGTTGTTGACCAAAAGGCAAAAGGATTAGGCAAAGAGCAACATAATTAGTCCAAGAGCTAGAAATGGAAGGATACGGAGAAGATAAGGACCAACAACAACATGGATTTTCGATAGCTACGAGCTTTTAGACCCGTAGTTTAGAGAACAAGACTTGGATGGTCTTGAGGTCTTTATACCACCTCCTCCACCACAAGCACCAAGTACCACCACATAAGGGTTTGATTCCATGGCAAAGCAGAGAGGTGTAGATATTAGAAATGAGGAGACAAGTACCAAGAGGACAAGGCACAATACCAGCAACCATATTGAGATATGAGTAGGATATGGAGAGGAGAGAGCAACATCGACTTTAACGGGTAGTGCAATTTCATGTTATTTGTAGATCATTATAGAGACAACTAGATATGAGAGAGGAGCGGCGGTTGAGACCTACTAATAGGTCATTAGGCTTTCCAAACAACACCAAAGATACATGTGTGATCAAGATTTGGTGCGAGTTGGAAGGTGGGCGTCCATTAACACCATCCCAAGTGGAGCTAATGATGAAAATGATGATGATGCCACGCAATCCCTGAAGTTAGTGTAATAGCATTCCTTTAGACTTGGGGAGTTGAGAATGACATTGATACCACCTATTTTTAACTAGGCGTATTTTGTTAACTATTTAGTTATTTCAATTCTATGTTTAGTTTAGTTTATTATAACTTCTTTTATTATATATATATTTGTGTGTTTTAGTGTTTTCATGTTTTTGGCTTATTTTAAACCTTGAGGACAAGTTTTGGTTTAAGTTTGGGGGCATCGACACTACATTACACTATGGTAAATGGTAAGCTAGGCTGAGAATTAATGATAAACATTACGGGTATGATCCTTTTAAATTTTAATTTGAAGAAGTTAAGGAGGAAAGCATGGTAGTATATAAATTTTTATTTTTTACTTACTATTTGATTGTTTAAGTAGTATAGCTTAGATTATATATAGTAATATGTAATGAATAAGTAGTTCAGTTGCATGTTCACACCTTTTAATTGTGGATGAGTAGATTACAAGTATTTTTGTGATAAGAAACTAAAGAGAGTGTTTTAAATTTTAAAGAAGAAATAATGAAATGTAGCAAACAACGGTGTGATTTCATGATTAGAAACCTAGAGTTAGGGAAGACATTGAACTTAAAACAAAAGCAAGGAATTATAACACTTTTATTGGAAAAAGTTATATCTCTATGGATTCTATAATAAGTGTGAATCTTACTTGATAATACAAAGTAAATAAAGACTTAGTGTAAAGAGGGGAAGAAATAGGCATTGTAAACTAAAATTCGAAGTTAACTTGCGTGATTTAGTTAAAGTGAGAAGTGTTAACTAGAGTTTTAGAAATAAATAAAAAATGAGAGAATCTCACAAGTTTCAGAGGAAATGGAGCAGAGAACTTGATGGTTAGAAAAATGTCAGAAGAATAAGGTCCATAGGAAAAGGAGTAGAGACTATTAAAAAAATGACAAGAAGAATAAAAGAAATGAGAGAAGAAAAATATAGAAAAGGAGGCGAAAGTAAACTAAAACTCTTCAAATAAAAGATTTAGCAAGAATACGAGTAGCTAATTGAATAAGTTTCCATTCCCACTATTTTAAGTCCTATAGACTCTTGAAGTGCTAAAGTTTATCAAGGATGAGATCTATACTTATTTGTGAATTCTTGAGCTTAATGAGAAATCATGAGATTGCATACTTGCTACTTGAGTGTTAAGAAGAAACAAACTTGTCTGTAGTGATAGTTTTTGGTTGTGATCTACTTTGGTATTTTGAAAGTGAAGTTATATGTGTTGTTAAAGCCACATGTCTTAAAATTACAAGTTTTTGCAAAGAAAAATTTTTGAGGTGATTATTAACTTGAAACATACTGAATACAAGGATACTCCATAAACAATGTAAATTGAGTGAGAATTAGTTATTAGGAGACTTAGTAGAATACACCTTTGCTTGGGATGTACAAAATATTAAGTTTGGGGTTATTTGATAAGTGATTAATTATACTTATATATAGGTTTAGTTTAGTCGTATATTTAGTATAAATATCCTTAAATGAGCTATAGTTCACGGTATTATTGCATTTTCAAAGAATTAAGGTGTAAAGGAAGGAATTGAGCAAAATTGAGAAGAAATGGAGCAAAAACCTATGACAAGGTTAGAGCTGTGGCTACACATGTTGAAGTTGTGGGAACATAAGACACAGCATGGGAAGGAAATGCATGGCGCGGGAGAGATGAGAAAGTGAGAAAACCAAGTCTGGAGGTCTGGCGCAGTGGTGGCATTGTGGTGCAAAAAGGACGACGCTAGGCAAGTTACTGACAGCACTGAGGCTCCAGGGAGTAAGATATATGCATGCAGTGGTGGCGCATTGGCCTATAAGTCACGGCGTCGGGGAATTAGTGACAGCGCCCGACAAGCAGAAAATAGAAAGTTAGAATTTTAATTTGAGTAAAATTGTAAAGTAGGGCTTCTAATTGTTATTAGGGAGTATAAATAGGTATTAGGATATGGTAAATTCACCACATACCAACTATTAGCCACCATTAGAGTAATTTAGCATATGGTTTACTTTGAGTTTGAGTATTAAGGAGTTTGTGCAAAGAAAATATTGAAGACTTCACGTTTGCAATTCAAGTTTGGTTTCATTGATTAATTCAAGGTAATATTAATACTCATCTCTGATTTGCAATGAGTTCCATTATGAATTGTGATATGTGTGTTTCAATGAAGTGTGAGTAATCTATTTATCTTAAAGATCCATGGATCATATGGTATGAACGTTATGCTTTGAATAGGAATTAAAAGTAATTATAAAAAGTGCAATGGTTAGAATTTGTATTGATTCTAAGCGTAATGCTTTAGACATCTTGATCACGTATTTAATGAACTTAGGCTTTAGGAGTTATCATGTCCATCGAAGCTTTTAATCCAGGCAACGAGCGATAATTTTTTATTAGGGAGGCACGGATAGTAAACTTAGTTGGTTATGAATCCAATAATTTGGGACTTAAAGCAATGTGCAAAATTTTTACGTTATTCACACAAATAGGTGGAGTTTTAATTTGCACATTAGAATCTTTTCCGTCACGAAAGTAGGTTGAAGTGGATTTGAAGGAAATCTATCTACTCTAATTAGGCATTGCACACAACATATTAAGATGTAAAAGTTGTTGAAAAGCATTGTATTAAATTACCTTGGTAAAGTTGTGAACTAAGATATCCATAATATAAGAGTTCAAGTAGAGTTAGTATAAAACCAATCGAAAAGTGATTTCCTTAGCAATAGTTCAAAGTTAAATAAGTAAACCACAAGTGCAAAAACCTTTCCCCGAGGACGATATCTCGTATTCAACGTAATTTGATTGCAATATTACTACAAGCTAGTCGTTATACTTGCGGCGCGCATCAAGTTTTTGGCGCCGTTGTCCGGGATAGGTAGCCATTAGTATCACCTAGTTAGTTTGAAAAGTTGCTAAGTTTTATTTTCAAGTATTTAACTTTTAAGTTCATAAAAAAGGCTTAAGTTTCAAGTTTGACTTTTTGCACTTGATCTTTTTGTGTTTCTTTTTAGGGATACTTATTGCATGCGTAGCAAGGGAAAGAAGGACCTAGGATCTTTTTGTGTTTTCTTTTCGATTTTTCAGTGAGATTTAGGTAATATGGTTTCATTTTATTCATTGGATTGATGGATATGTAGGTTGTGTACATTTTCCATACTTGTGAATTCTTTTTTTTATTATTTTTAACCATGTTTTTTTAGCTTAATGGGAATGCCTAGTTCTAGCTTAGAATAATGGTTAAAAAATTGAGAAGTCATAGATGGATTGATGTTGCCAAAATGGACAAGACCTTAGGTAGAGCATAGGTGAAAAAACATATTCTTATGATTGGTCTATTGGCATAGTCTACACCAAAGTGTGCTAGTGTGAGTCGAGGCTCTATACTAGATATGGAAGCAGTAGAAGGTCACATTAAGATAAAAGTCAACTAAACCTCTACAAATTCCAAGATAGGTTTGCATCCATTTGAAACTGAGTATTAACTTAAAAATAAGTTTGGGGAAAGATTTAGGCATTGTTTGTTTAGCCATTAGCCCTAGCCCACCTATAATTTATCCCTAGTTAGTGCAGTTGAGCTAAACTAACCTAATTTCTTCATCGCCCATTTTGAAACCTATAGTCATTAGCCTTATTATCCTTTTACCTACATTGGGAAGCTAGCTTAATTATAGCAAAAGTGAGAAGTGCTAATAGGAGTTTTTAAAATAGAGTGTCTCAGTGGGTTATACAGGAAAATGGAGCAGGGAATTCAGTGGTTGAAAAAGTAAGAAAAATCAGAATCCACTGTAAATGGAGCAGGGATTGTACAAAAATAAAATAAAATAAGAAGAAAATGAAAGATTTAAAAAATGAAATAAAAGGGAAAGTTTATAAAAACTCCTTAAAAAGATTTAGCTCGAATGCTTGTAGGTAGATTAAGTTATTCTTTCAATTGCTTTAAATCCTTCAAATATCCATTCTTGTTAGCCTAATGTTACATCAGAGGATTTTATAAACTTGATTAGGCGGTTGATTAAGTATTTCAAATTTAATTTAGGATTTAGGTATCTGAGGTGGGACTCATGCGTTACGGATCGGAGATCATAAATAAAATATTATTTTTATGTGTCGCGTGACTAATTGATGTATTATACTTTATTCAATACGAAATAAGGTCAAGTTAACGCTTGGACGTGGTGTTCGCGTGTATCGAAGCGCGTTGGGGATTTTTCTCCCATTTTGGTGAAATTAGAGTATTTTTCGGGATTTAATTTAGACCAAAATCTAAGAGATAATCATGAAATTAAATAAAATAATTTATCAAATGATGGGCGCCTAGTGACACATGGGGTCGAGGGTGACACGCTTGAGATGTCCAATAGTGTGTACGCCCGAGCATGGTTATTGGCGCGCGTGGCGAATTTATAGCTGTGAAAATACGTAAGTGTAAATGTATTTATACATAATATTGTTTATATTTATAAATATATAAATAAATTATATAGTTTAATTCAAGTTAATAAGTGTATGTTGGATTCGCCTCGAGAAACGTGTTGCGTGATCAATAAGGAAGGAAATGGTTTGGACGATTAGTGATGTTGGAAAGGTGTATCCACACATCGAGATGCGTGTCATTCCATCTCAAGAAGGATTGTTGCTTTAAACTCTTATATTTTGGATTATAATCGAGATTCGTGTGTTCGAATCTCGAGAAATGTTATTTGCTCTCATCTATGTCAGTTGTGACTATGTTGATTGCCACAAAGATCGACCTCGTGATACGCATCATGCAAATCGAGGAAGATTAAAAAATATTGGAAATGATACCATCGGATCTCGCTTCGAGATTCATGTGATACAAATCTCGAGAAAATCTAAATATTTATCTTCAACATATCACTGTCTCCTTTGTTGTTCGAACCAGAGGAAGAAAAAACTAAACGAGTAAAAGAAGAAGAGAGGTGGCGAGATCAAGAACGAGGAGGGATCGATGAGAAGGTGAATTTTTGGTTATTATGTTAGATGACATTGTTGTGTGTTGTGTGTTGTTGATGTTGATTATTGTTGGGTATTGATGGTGGATGGGATATAGGAGACTCGGCTCGGTCCAAGGAAGGAGATGGCATCTCCTCGCCCACACGTCACTTGGGGTTGCATCAAATCCAACCCCAATCGACAAATTGAAAAAAAATG
This sequence comes from Stephania cephalantha, assembly GCA_039657325.1. NCBI lineage: Eukaryota > Viridiplantae > Streptophyta > Magnoliopsida > Ranunculales > Menispermaceae > Stephania > Stephania cephalantha. The sequence goes on along the minus strand of CM077567.1, from coordinate 60,138,281 downwards.
ATTTTGATGCATCCGGTGAACAGAGCATCGAGGAGGAAGAAAGGGAGGGTCCCTAAATCGGGCTTGTTCGCTCGATTTAGCCGAACCCGATTTACCCCTGATTTTGGTCCAAACCATATTTCCGAATTTAAAATAAAAAGTTAGAAAATGAAAAAAATTTCAGAAAAATAGATAAAAAAAATCAGTTTGCAATCAAAATTGGGATTTGGACATCTGAGTTTTGCATAACATAATACTCGAAAAATACATAAAAAATGATACCATTAGATTTCCCTCGTAATACGTGCTATAATATTCAATAATGCCAAAAATTTGGAAAATTGTATAAAATCCTAGTCAAAGTTAATTTTTGATTACGAACCACAATTTGCAATCAAAATTGGGATCCAGATAACCAAGAGTTGATTTGGAGTTATTTCATGTTTTTAGGACTCGAGAATACCAAAACAACTCGAAAATTGGTCGAAAACTTAAGAAATACAAAAAGGGAACTTATCCGGATTTCTCAATGATTTTAGGTAACGTCGAGGATCCCAAAACTACTTGGAATGAAACTTGAAAAATAGGTTCAAAGAATGCGAAAGCCAGGGAAATATTGTGTGAGGCTTTGTAACCAACTTTGAGTTGGTTTGGTGGTAAGTAAACCCTATAATGATCTTTACTATTGATTGAATATCTTTGTACCTGTAGTTGTATCATAGTCTGCATTTTCTTTTATCATTCTTGGTCATGCATACATATAGAGAGTGTGGGGGATAAGCTTTTGCTTGAAACTATGTTTCAATCCTACCTCTATGTTGTCTAATGAGACAAGCAGAGTCTAAAATTGACAACTTATGTCTGCATTTCATGACCTTATAATATTGTCTCTGTACTATTATTAGAAGTCGACATATGATTATAGTTAGAAGATAGTAACAAAGTGGATTGCATGTCATGTTGACGCACAGATCTTATTATTTAATTAGAAATGCAATTACATGTCTCCATCTATCAGACTAACAATTGCAGGAGTACAGATGAATATAGGAATTTTCTTACTCGACATCTTCGAGTTATTTTTGATGTTGTGAGAATTTATATGAAGACAGAAAAAGAATGGACAAAACTCGAAGATTATGGTAATTGTTTTCAAAAGTTAAAGTAAATTCTTGTTGTTATATACATTGTTTTAAGATTCTTGGGGTGAGTGTAGAATGTGAAATTTTGTTGAACGGTAAAAAGAGTCTCCTAAGTTAGTTTAAAATGCGTTAAGAGGTTTTTGTTCAATTTTGATTTTGATAGGTATATATATTATGAATTGCGAGGAGTTATGAGTCCTTTTAGGCTTATTCCCAATTCTTTAGTCTATTAGGTAAATTTTTTGGCAGGCCAATTTTAAAGGAGGTGTCGCTAAATTTTTTTAAAATACATATATGATTTCTGAATTTGCTCTAATTGAATAAATCATTAAATGATTTTCATTGAGGATATAAATTTAGTTTTGGAGCCTTGTAAAGGATTGAAATAATTATTATTTTGATATCAAAGCTGAAAGAACGGATTAGGCTGACTAGATTATCAGAGTATTTAGATAATTTAGGACAGTTAGTCATCCTAATGACGAGGGGGCTGAGAAACTTGGTATTGGAGATTAAGTTTGGCTCGATGGAATATAAGATTTGGTTAGAAATAAAAGATTGGTTAACCGTGATTAGTTGGGAAATGACTGTGAGTTGGGAAAAATGCATGATTGTGCTATGTTTGTTATGCATTTATGTATTATCGCCATATATGTGATAGGAAGTTTATTCTCTTTGTTAGTTCGATATTTGACTCATATGAAATGACGAGTAACATAAGAACAGATAATTAAAAAGAGAATAGACATGTGAAACAAAACTGAGCATGATTGGATGTGAAATATACTCGTGAAGTTTGAATTTACAAAGGAGTTAAATAATGACGAGTGATCTCAGTACAAAGCCAAACTGCTAAGGAATCGCTAGATCAAACTTGGCTAGATTAAAAGAAGCTCACTAGAAACGTTACGGGAAAAGCCTTGTGAAGACCCAAAAGAAAGACGTAGCTCATATCTCGAGGAAACCTCAACACCTTCATAGCGATTTCATTTGTATGTATGGTGCTGAATGATCACTGGCTTTGATTCGGAACAAAATAGGGCAGAAACAAATTGTCGTAGCGATGTTGCTGCAATCACTCAGTAATGTGTCCATATGAAATTACGACACTGGAAAGATCCGAATAATGCTAGTTTCTAATTCGGTTGTTTCTTAAGATTTTCGTTTGGATCTTATTATATCGTATTCCTACTATAAATAAGAAACCCTAGATCGATGAAAAATATATAGAATTCAGAGAGGAAGACTTTGTGTTCTGGCTTTACTTTTGAATTCTTGTGCTTGAGACACGCTTAGTAGGATTCAACTATTCGGTATTTGTAAGTTTTTATTTCGTTTTTATATTTTACATTCTGATTTATTGATTGAATAAATTCTAGAGTTGCCTTTATGATAATTAGTGGCTAAATTCCACTATCTAGGCCAAAGTGTTAGAATTATAAGGATTTATAGGATTCGAGAGGTTTATGCACTTTAATTATTAATTTGTTTGTTGCTAGATTTTGTATTCTTAATTGCATCACTATTTTGAGGTTTTTAATTATGATTTTAATAATTTCATAATGTCAAGTGTGAGTCAAACGTGTCATATAACACCTTACTTTTCTATTATCTTTTGGAACATAATTTTCCCAATAGGAAAAATGATAACGATCATTATATTATAGTTTCTTCTATTGATGGATCTATAATAAAGAATAAGGGAATACTTAGAGATGTAGAAGTTAAAATTAGAAAATTTAGTTTCTTGTTAGATTTAATTATTCTGGATCATAAACCAGTGGATGATGTAGGTATTACATTAGGAAAACCTTTCCTAAAAAACATTAAAGCAACATTTGACGTAGTTCAAAGAATGATCAAAATAATAGTTGGGAATGAGGAGATTATTTTTAAGCACGGTATAGAAGAACAACTTCTTAATTTAGAACCAAATTAGGAAAGTGTGATTCAATCGAGCCAACGACAGTAAACAAAAGCACTCTATGGGAGGCAGCCCATATTCTATCTTTACTTTTAGTTTTTATATAAGGATTAGTTAGTTGTTTCTTATATTCTCTCAACTTTGGACTCTTATTTTGTGAATGTTTTAGGAATTTCGATTTCGGAATAATTTCTTATAAGGGGTTTGATTGAGCCAATTTATTTTCATATAATATTATTTTTTATGCATTAGTTTTATGTTTATTAGCTATTTATAGTAATCAAACCAATGTTTAGTGAAAATTATATTCAAATCCTAATAATTTTGAATATTTCTACCTTTTTATTGGACTTATATGTGATAATTATATGAGAAAATCAATATAATTTGAGAAAACAGTTAAAATAGGCTGGCAATTTCCCAGCGACTCGAATTTGTATAAGAATTCGCTGAGAAAATCGGCAGCAATATGCATAATTTTCAATGAAATTTTTAGTTAGCGATTTGTTACCGATTTGAACTTATAACTAGCATTCGCTAGAAAAATCATTGCATTACTAAGGCTCATTTTCTGCGATTTTGTGAGAGATTTCCTAGCGAATCCATTAAAATCCTAATTGGCACATGATCGAATACACATTTTTAAAAAAATAAGAACTCGAAATCGCCACTTTTATCCATTTCACACTTACAAACCATTGCAAATTTTCGATCAAAATACCAAATTTTCAACTAGATTCAACCTTTCAAAGCTAAATTTTAGTGTATTCTAGTGATTCCCACCTCGATCTTCACACATTTAACCCTAAATTTAGTGAATTTTAAGAGTGTAGAGCCAACTAGGGCTTAAGCAAAGGGCATTCGAATTGGAGCTTCGACTAGTATTCTAGAGGAATTTTAGAGTTCAAATCTTGAAAGATTCACTTTTAAGTAGGTATTAAATGAGAACTTTAGCCTTTTATTCATTAATCTTTTCGGTTTCTCATGGATATTTATTTAGGATAGAGCCTAAATTTCAAAATTTTCACTCTAAATTGGTTTTGATGACAAATGTTTTCAATTATAATAATTTTAAGGGAGTGGTGTGATAATTTGTTTATTGCTATCAAATTTTCGAACTATTTTTAGTATATGGAGAATAGATCGAATCTTATACGCAAACTAATTTGAGACAAAGTTTCAAATGAGTTTGGAAGGTTTTTGTGTTTGTATATCGCATGATTTGAATTACTTATGAATGAGTTTATTGATTGTCTTATTTACGATTTTATTAATTCATTTATGTTTTACGAGGCATATTTGTTTTGTTGAAAACCCAACTTGATTTTTAAACCTTAAGGACAAGGTTTTAAATGAGTTTGGGGTATTTTAGGTAAAATGTGACAATGATAGCAAAGAGAGGAATGAAAGAAAGAAAGGTGTAGGATAAGTCAAGAATTGATGCAAAAGTATAAACTTTTAATCGATTTCAAGTGAGTTGATGAGATTTTTTAAATTTCTTCCAAATTCAAGTAAGTATGAATTTCATTTTACTTTATTTTTAGTTAGGAATAGAATGATAATAAAAATGAATATAATGAATAAATTATGAATGGAAGTGATATTTTTATTACCCAAGTGAATTCTATGATAAAAGGAACCAATTTTATGTTGATTATTTTTGCTAGTTGATGTATACACTAAATTGAATGTCTTGTGTTAGTCATGATAATGGGTAGAAGATCGAACAATAGTGCAAGATGAACAAGACGGATTTCTAAGAATCTTGTGACACAAAGGCTATTGATTAAGTATCTTGTAGTATATATATAGAAGATTATTATGCCACAATTGAAAAAAGAAATGGGTTAGAAATCGATGAATTTCTATAAGTTAGAAAAAATACTTTCTTCAACTTTAGTGGATATTGAGAAGTGCTAACAAGTGTTTACAAACACATACAGAGTTCTATAGATTTCATAGAAAATGGAGCAGAGAATTTATAGTAAGAAAAATGTGAGAATGTCTATAAAAAATGGAGCAGGGGACTCAAAAGCAAAAGCAAAAGGAAAAGAAAATGCAATATATGATAAAGAAATAATAATTAAGATGGAGTAAAAAAAGAATGGGAGATGAAAAAAGTTGGATGTTTTTAAACTCTTGAAATAGAAGATTTTACTCAAGTACTTGAAGCTAGAGTTGAGTGAAGTATTTCTTAATCTAACACATTTTAAACGATATATTCATTAGTATCTTGGTAAAATTTCTATTGATTGTGATTAGGTTACTATTTATAAAGTATTTTCTAAAGTTAAGATTAATCTAGTGGTTTTTGTGTTTTGAGATTCTATACTAGTCATAGTAAGCTTGATGCTTATAAGTTGAGATTGAGAAAACCTATATTGTGTACTAACCTTGGTATTGAACTTTAAGTTATAAAGGGTGTTGCGTCGGGAGGTTGAGTTATCATTAAGGGATGTTTTGCTTTGTTTAAATCATTATGTTCTATCATAATTTCTATTTACTTGCAGGTAATATATTTCTATTCGAAAACCACTTCTATTTAAAAAATTTACTATTTAAAGTTAAAATGAATTAGATTGAAATCAGTATATAAAGAATGAAAAGAAAATATGAAAATCAGTATATAAAGAATGAAAAGAGAATATGATTGAGAGTATTTCTTTGCTCGGGACGGCAAAGTGCTGAGTTTGGGTATTTGACAAGTCCAAAATTAGACATATTTTATAGTGTAGTTTATGTTTATTTTATATATAAATGATGATATTACACTATGTATTCTTTCGTTTTTGTGATTTTTGGCTTTAAACAGGAAAAATGAATAAGTAGACGAAAATGGTATTAAAAGTGAAGAATTTAGCTTGCACGCACTTCGAGAAAGCTTGGTGGGACCCACATGGGTTCATGTTGATACATGGCGATTTAGGAGAGGTATGGTGGTGCATTAGTTGAGAAAAGTCATTAAAAATGACTAAGTATAAAGTCATTCTGCAAAGTGATTCATCAACCATCTAATAAGCCTCGAGACACGCACAACACAAATGATGAAGAGAGAGTAGCAACCAAGTGACGCATCACGGGGACATGGTTGTGAAACAAAGATATCGATAGTAGTTCGTTAAGCCTCGAGATTCACACGTTAGGTCGATTAGATTAGAAGTGGGAGCCTTCATCTTCCTCGAGATCCATGTAACACACACTCCCACTAATTAGCATGATTCATCCACGATTTCTCTTCATGCCATAGTCCATGATCTGCCTCAAGATTCACATCCACACCATTTCCTAGTATTTCGCATGACTCTTCACCGCCTTTCTTACCCACTAGCCAGCTGCCACGCATCCTCACCTCATACGTCCTCATACGTCTACCACATCAACATAATGTTCTCCTCCAATCCAAGCACTCTACGTCAGCCAGGACAGCTGAAACTACCTATCAGATGCTGCCACGGATTCAAGACCTAAATAATAAACTCACCACAGCCATCAGATCTTCCTAGACGGGTGACACACTAAAAAACCTACAGATTCAACTTTCTCTCTTTTTTAGGATCAAATTAAAAGGTTTGATATAAATAGAACTTAAATTGGACTGTCTCTATACTCTCCTCTCTCTAATAAATTTCTCGTTTATTTTATTATGTTTTAAATGGTGTTTAGTTTTATTTAGTTAATGTTTAAAGCTACATTGTAGTTTTGTTTGATTCATTAGGAGACTTATTTATTATATTTTTTGTTTATTTATTCCAGTATGAATGAGTAATTTGTTAATCTTAAAAAACCCTAGACATGTAATATATTTTGGATTGCTAGATAGTTATAATTAAGGAATTATGTGTTTGATACTTTAAATCTATTCATAGTCGTCAATCACGGATTTAACAAGTTGTTTTTACGTATTGCAACTAATGAAGATTAGTATTGCATGCATAGTCATGAATATGTATTGTGGTATTATGATTTGATTCAATGTTTATAATTATTAACAACAATTATAGAAGTAGTAACTATGATTAATCAATATGGCATTTACCGAGGGGATGTTTTAGGTGATTGTTTTCTCAGTTGTTTATTATGCGTCTTCGGTAATATTGACTTAGATTAGGCATGATTTTTATTAAACTTAATGCTATCGTATTTCTACGGTGTTGCGTTTTATCTAATGGGTAGATATACGGTTGATAAGAATGTGGAGTTTCCGTTAAATTAAAAAAAAAAAATTGGTGGTGACTAAAGGTCGTCAACCTATTATGTAGGATTTAATGATTCCAATATTCCATATGTTATAATTATAACTAAGTTATGAAGTGATGTTATGTTCAAGTGTTTGAATGCAATCCAAATATATAATATTTTTTAGTGGGGTTTTTTTTAGATGTTTATTTAGATAGATATATTACATTAAATTTGAATGTTGGTTATTTTAGTTTGCAATTAAATTGTTTAGATTAAGTTAGTTTGATTAATTAAGTTAATATTTATAGTTTTTAATTATTTATTATTTAATTCTCATTTAATTAGATTAACTAAATGAGAAAAACAAGACAAAAATAGTTTCTTTAGAAGTTTACAAAATCCACATGGAGACGATATCCCGCTTAAGATAGCTAAAACACAGAGTTATTTCATCACTTCTCCCAAAATTGTTAGGGTTTGGAACCCCGAACGAATTGGCCTAGTAAGGGTGAAGACAATCGCATGACTATTGGTTAGGCACATGGTCTCGAGTTTGATTCCCTACAACAGACAAACACCGAGCCACATCTGGTCTCTTTCAGCAATCGCATGACTCATGGAACTAGTTAGATAAGTGTCTAGATACCTATGATTAATCAAAAAGAAAATTTCTAGGGTTTAAAGAAGAATAGGAGGGATCGTAGAGCGTGAATGAGGGGAAGACGATGTGATGTTATGGTTCGATTTGAAGGTATGAAAATAACAATAATGGCTGCCATGAGTGTTGTTGTGCCTCTTGTCTCATTTTGTGTCATGGTTTAAGGTTCGAATGATTCTTCTTTTCTATAGTAGAACTTGGTTGAAGGTGAAGAAAGAGTGACTAATGTTGGGATCGACTCGAATTAAAAAGATCTACGCGTTAACCACAACAATGTAATCTTGTTCTTTTCGATCAAAGTTCTTTAAAGACGAGGCGAAAATGGAAACATTGCCTTTTACTTAAAAACTCTAAATTTTTGAGATCGAAGTCTTGTCGAAACAAAAAATTTAACTTAGAATGAAAGGGGAGTGAGATAGAGAAAGAAAGAGAGAAAGAGAGAGGCGTGGGTGAGTTTTAGATAACGGTAGTATGGTTATTGACTTATCACATCTCTTCAAGGAAGTCCATGTTTAATTTTGGGATCTCTTTGAACCTTAGGCTTGCTATGCATCAAACTAGTGCTCTCTCCGTTTGGCAGAAATTTTTTTATAATCGTTTATCGACCAATTTGTTTTTTCAAACGTCCGAAGGAGTGACGGACAATTAGGTATTGAGGATATTTTCAACCATCTGTCTGTCTAGCTGTACACGTACTTTTACAAAGTGAATATTATATTTTTACCTTTCTTGGAGGTTGCTAATAGTCATAAAGAGATCCTTACTATTTTCAAGAGTTGATTTGCTTCCAAAATCTACTTTCTCTAAGGTTGCAGTGTCCATAGTCACATCTTATATCGGGGTTCACCATTTTCGATGCTTAGAAATATAAATGTCATTGTTTCTACAAACACAATTGCAATAAGTCGAGCATATTGAAAGAGTTTGATCCATGTAGCCGACCCCAACTAATTTGGGGTTGAGGCTATCTTTGTTGTTGTTTCCTCAAACAATATATTGTTTATCATTTAGCAATAGCTTCTTGCTTTAAAGATGCTTATAATGGAAGGAAACCCTCATCCTGGTGCGTTAAAAGGCAGGATATCATTTCAAAGCTTCAATCCTTCTATTGATGTGAGTGTCAAGAATAATCAATTATTTGGATTTCCTATTATTTTGAATTTGATGCCTCTTCTTGCTTGTCTTACATAAAAACAAATTTGATTTGATAGAAATTGAACGAAGAGGCAACTAACCTTCATCGGCAACCAGTGTCCAACCCAAGTCCTCAGAATTGGTATGTTGTGTTTGATCTTTTCCTTTTAAGATATTCATTACAGAGTTGCAGGAACAATATTAATAAAGTAGTCAAACAAAGTTTAGATATTAAGATTTCCTTTGTAGTCTAGTTTTCAACCAAAATTCCCATTTTCCTTCTAACTGATTATGGTGCTAACCTTATGCACATGATAGCGGGTCTTCTCTGATGAGCTTTTAAGAAACCTTTGTTTCAAAAACCAACAACGACTCTGATGGGGATTACAAATGAAAACAACTTGAAAATGGTGATCACGAGAAAATAATAAAAACAACATGCAAACAAGTCATCGAGGAACACAAGCGACAAATCTCCAAACAACGAAAACAGATCTCATAAGAAGCATCGAACCACAAGCTAAACTGGAATCTCCTTAGACCACCAAAACCTTAGAACAAAAGGAGCTGAGCTCACATTTTTATGACTTGTTGTTCCTTTCTTTTCTCACCTATTCAATGTCTCTAAAATCCATTTTATAAGTAGTTGAGATTTTTAGTTCCAATATGAAAAAAACTCATAACTTGCATGAACGCTCTAGTGTAGCATTTGTATTGCTTGATTAATCTGTCACCATCTTTACTCACCAAATTGTTCTACACGAACCAATGGCGAACAAAAAAATCTTATTTTTGGGATGAGAAGGGTAAACATAAACCAAATCCATTAAAATAGTATTAGTGATGTTTTGAAGAACATATTTGGAACATTGTTAATTTCTTTCAAAAACTGTCTCCATTGATGTTTTTAGTTACATGGAGTGGTTAATCGTTTTTTGGGATTAATAATGATTTCATTTCATAAATTAGAAGATGCATCCCTTGTACTAATTTATATTAGCATCCAAGCCCCATTATAAAGATTGTCTTGACAACTTAGCTAGCTAAATCTACCGATAAGATTTGATTCATCAATTTCTTAATATCCTCCTCTACCTACCTCAATTTTTTATATGATATTTGTTACGAATATGTGAACTAAAACATAGTCTCACATAAGTTATTAAGGACAATTTTATACTATAAGTTATAAATCTATGGGAAACTTATTATTGTGCACACTCGCCATGTGTCGACCATTTCTTAAAATAGCTAAACAATGTTAGATATCTTTGAAGGGACGATGTCTATGGAATTTGAAAATGAAATTGTAACTTTTCATTTCAATGATGAAGATGTTTATGATAATTTGATGAACAAACTAATGATAATAAAACTTTAGAATTTAATCATTATAATTTAAAAGTGAAGTACATGTTATTAATGCAAGAATAATGGAAGGCGAATATGTTATGACAAAGAATGAACGAATTAAAGATACTTCAAATGAAAAGATAGTAACTCAAGAATGGAAGGTTAAGTAATCGAACAATGTTAAGAATGATTTTAAAATGGAGGAGTTTAAACTTACGAATAATAAGAACAAGAAAAAGAAAAAATCTAGCAATTGTCAAGCTCGATGATGCGGGATATATATATATATATATATATATATATATAAACAAGAAAGTTAAATGGGCGTGGTATTTTAAAGCTATTTGTGATACAAGTTCTAAAGCAAACTACATGCTAATTCACTTCTTTCTTTATACTCAACTAGAGTTGGATGTACTTGATTCTAAAGAATTTACTCTACCAAACAAGTTATTCGGTGATATCAATAGGGGTGGTAACTAATATACTAGTTCAAATTGATAAGTATATTATTCCCACATACTTTTTGGTTATGTCACACTTCATCAATGAAGATCCTCTATTAATCTTAAGACGTCCTTTCTTAGCCAGTTCACAAACTGTCATAAATACAATGAACGAGACAATCACTTTTAGGGTGTATGGTCGAGCAATCACTTTCTGGAATGGCACTAGAGTGGACAATCCTACATTTAAGTTTATTGAACTAGTTTTGGAATTTAATTTCGAAATAATTTCATGCTGGGGGTTGATCAAGCCAATTTCTTTCCATATTATAGCATTTATGCATTAGTTTTTATGTTAGTCAATTATTTATAGTAATGAAAATATTGTTTAATACAAGTCATAGTCAAATTCTGATAATTTTGAATAACACTAACTTTTTATTATACATATATGTGATAAATATATGAGAAAATCAATTAAATTAAAAAAAAAAACAGTTAAAAAGCAAGCAATTTCTCAGCGATTCATGTTCGTACTAGAAATTGCTGAGAAAATCGGCAGTAGTTTGCAGAAATTTTTGTGTAATTTCAAGTCAGCGATTTGTCACTGATTTGCACTTATAACTAGGATTCGCTGAACTAATCGCTAAGACACCAAGGCTTATTTTCAGCGATTTAGGCAGTCATTTCCTAGTGAATCCAGTTAAACCCTGATTCACTTAGAATAAATACATTTTTTTTTAAATAGAAACTCAAAATTGCCACATTTGTTAATTTCACAATCATAAACATTGCAACTTTTCGATTCGAAGACCAAAATTCTAACTAGATTCTACCTTTTAAAGCTAGATTTAAGCGTATTTAAGAGATTCCCATCAAAGCCTTCACACATTCAACTTAAAACTAGGGCTTGAGCAAGGAGAGTTCAAAGTTGCAGCTTAGAGAAGTGTTTTATAGGAGTTTTAAATCCCAAACATGAAAGATTCACTTTCAAGAAGGTAATCAATGAAAACCCTAGCCCTTTTATTGATTATATTTTTGGTTTTTCATTGATTTTTTATTTTTATTTAGGTTAGAAGCTAAATTTATAAATTTTAACTCTAAATTGATTTTGATGTCGAATGTTTTCAATTATTGAGTTTATGGGTTTTTATGTTTTCTATCGCATGACTTGAGTTATTAACGAACGATTGTTTTTTTATCAATGATGTTTTATCAATGAATTTCATATGAATCTCAAACTCTAGATTTACAAACGACTTTTTTCTGATGAATCTCTACTTATTAGAAAGATAAGTTGAATTTTATCGAATACTTTTCCAACAATTTGGTTTTAAATGGTTTTACAGGTTTATTCTTTTACTTATTGAAATGGCTAGAAGTGGAAGAGGTAGAAATTAGAGGGGGAGAAAGGAAAAAAGAAGTTAGTAGAGAAAACTAAGGATAAATTTAAAGTTTCCCCAACTAGACCCAGATCAAGTTCTTTCAATACGTCTAGGATTAGACCACAGAGAGAGCCTACTCCGCCTTTAACGTTTTGCTAAAATTCTAAGAAAGAATATGAGGATGACGGGCATGAAGTAGGATAAGAGATCCGAAATGGTGAAGAATTATGTTCTCAGGAAGGAAGATTTTATTAATGAGAAAGCTTTTGACAAGTTTAAGAAAGATATAGAGAGAGGAAGGAAGTTGAACCTGAATAGGGGATTCAATGTGAAAAATGAATTGAAATATAAGCCTAAGATCTTAGATATCATTGATGTAAGAAACTGGGGATTATTCACTAGATACTATAACCATTTAGACCTTTAGGATGTTCCCAGTGAGAAAGGGTGTGATATTTTAGTAAGAGAGTTTCATGTGAATGCTTTTAGAAGTGACAACAAGACAGATTCATGAGTTAAAGGAAGGACAATGGATTATTCTGCTGTAAAAATAAACCAGTATTTTTTCGTCTACCGGAAGTTCACCAAAAAGAAAATTATGAGTACCCAAAAAACCTGAATGTGGCATTAAGTACCATTACCCTACTAAGCAAATTAGGGGAGTGTTAGAGGCAATCAATGGTGATGGACTCAATTTAGATAAGGTAGGTTACGCGAAGCACATCACTACAAAAAATTTTAGGAACATCACAAGAGTGTGGTGTTATTTCATCAACGCCAGCTTACAGCTAAGTCTGCAAATACTACGAGATCATGAACTACAAAGCTGCTATGCTTTACCACATTGTGAAAGGATTGAGATATTTGGATGTTGGTAATATTTTCTATAAATTGATAAGGAGTGCCATCACAACAAAGATGGATTACCATTTCCCTTAATGATTACAGTTTTTTTAAAGCAGATCGAGTAAATATGGCATGAATTGAAATGGATGTTTTACGAGAAGACCATCACCGATGAAGTAATTGAGAGATATGGAAAAATTGATGGATATGAAGATTGAGATAGCCAATAGAGAGATGGAGCAAAGAAGAAAGATTAGAGATGATACAAGGAGAGTTTTGGAAGAAATATTGAGAGCTAGAAATGATCGACTATGGAACAACTGCTATGAACTATGATGGACTTTACATGGAGGAGTCGGAGTTGGCCTTTATGGGTATAATTATGTGCATTCAAATGAGAACTCTAAGGAATCAAGAGCTGGTGTTTAAGAACTAGAGGGCATTATTAAGGTGCATTTAAAGGATGGAGAGGACAATGTCTAGAAGACATAAAATACAAGGAAGCATCGAGGTTCTTGTACCGTCTACACAAATACGGCTATCGAGTAATCATAATTTTGATGATTAACTACCACCTAGGTCAGGACTACACCCTCTATAATCCCGTTCTAAGTTACCATTCCTAGAAGATTGATCTAGTGGTTAATGATGATGATGCGACTTTCGGAAAATGACATTGATTTATTTACTCTACTTTATCTTTTTTCTCTCGATTGATAATTTGTGAGGTCTTGCATGTAAAACTCTAGTGATATACTATCTGTGATATATGGTGGTGATATGATATATGTGATATGTGCTTGGTGATTTGATACATTTGATAGTCATGCAATATTTGATACATTGGTGATGATTATTCATGTTTTTAATGCAATTTGTTTGATGAAATTTGTATATTAAGTTTATTCTTATATTGATTATCCAATTTATGATTATATTGATTCATTTACACTTCGTGAGGTATATTTGTTTTGTTGGAAACTCAACTTAATTTTTTAACCTTAGGGACAAGGTTTGGAATGAGTTTGAGGGTATTTTAGATGAAGTATGACAATGATAGCAAAGAAAGAAATAAAAGAAAGGAAAGGTAGAAGATAAATCAAGAATTGATCCAAAAAGTTCAAACTTTTGATCAGATATTCAAGTGAGTCAATGAATTTTTTTTTTTTAATTTTTTTCGAATTCAAGTATGTTTGAGTTTTATTTTACTTTATTATAGTTAGGAATATAATATAATATAATGAATATATAATACATTTTTGAATGGAAGTGATATTTTTACTACCCAAGTGAGTTCTATAATAGAAAGAATCAATTTTTATAACTTTTTTTATTAAATTTACTAGTTGATGTATACACTGGACTGATTGCCTTGTGTTAGTCATGAAAATCAGTAGAATATCGAAACAATAGTGCAAGATGAATTAGACATATTTCTAGGAATCTTGTTATACAAAGACTATTGATTAAATATTTTTTTATTATATATATAGAAAATTATTACGCCATAATTGAAAGAAGAACTAGGTTTGAAACCAATGAATTTCTATAAGTTAGAAATAATATTTTCTTCAACTTTAGTAGACAGTGAGAAGTGCTAACAAGAGTTTAGAAATATAAATATATTCCATAAGAAATGGAGTAGGGAATCTATAGTCGGAAAAAAGTGAGAATGTCCATAGGAAATGGAGCAGAAACTTAAAAGTCAAATGAATATATATAATAAAGAAAAAAATTAGGATGAAGTAGAAAAAAATAAGATGTGAAAAAAATGGATGTTCTTAAACTCTTCAAAGAAAAGATTTAGCTCGAATGCTTGAAGCTAGGGTTGAGTGAAGTATTTTCTTAATCTAATTCGTTTTAAACAATATATTCGTTGATATCATGGAAAAGTCCCTATTGATTCTGATTGGTGTAATATTTATAAAGCATTTTCTAAGGGGTATTGCATTGGTTTGTTGAGTTATCATTAAGGGATGGTTTGTTTTGTCTAAATCATTTTATTATAGCATAACTTTCATTTACTTATGTGTAATTGATGTGCGTGCAGCAAGTACAATGGCTCGTTTGTAGTAATAAAGTAATCAACTTACGTTGACTATGGATATCGTCCTCAGGGAAACGTTTTTGCACTAGTTAGTTACCTATTTAACTTGAACTATTACTAAGGAAATCCTTTTTTTAAATGATTTTATACTAAGCTACTCTATCTAACAAAACAATATAAACTTAACTTTAATCTTATATTAACGATATCTTAATTCACAACTTTACCTAAGTAATGAAATATTATGCTTCTCGACCACTTTTACATCTTAATATGTTATGTGTAATGCCTAATTAGAATAGATAGATTTCCTTCAAATTCGCTTTAACCCATTTGTCATGACGGAAAAGAATCTAATAGGCCAACTAGAACTCCACCTATCGATGTGAATAACGTAAGCTCCACATTGCTTTCATGTCCCAAATCTTTAGATTCATAACCAATTAAGTGTACTATCCGTGTATCCCTAATCAACAACTATTCCTTGATGTTGTGTATTTTATGGTTGTATCGTTCACGTCTGGATTAAAAGACTTTATAGCCATGATAACATCAAAAACCTAACATCAATATCAATAAACACGTGATCAATTTGTCTAAAGCATTAAGCTCAAAATCAAGTACAAATTCTAACCATTGCACTTTCTAAATTCACTTTCTACTCATGTTCATAGCATAGCACTCATACCATAGGATCCATTGATTGCTAAAATTAATAGACTACTCACACTTCATTGAAACACAAATATTACAATTCGTAATTGAAATAATTGCAAATTAAAGTTGAATATAAATATATTACTTTCAATTAAACTAATGAAACCAAACTTGAATTGCAATCGTGGAGTCTTCAATATTTTATCGACACAAATTTTTTTAATACTTAATATCAAAGTAAACATATGCTAAATTACTCTAATGGTGTCTAATGGTTGATATGTGGTGAGTTACCACGTCCTAATACCTATTTATACTTCCTAATGACAATTAGGCTTATTTACGATTTAACTTGAAACAAAACTCTAACTTTTTAATTTCCTCGAGTCGTGCACCGTCATTGATGCCCCTGCCGCCACGCCATGCGTGCCAACTCCTATGTGCACTTTATTAGCTCATCGACCTCGACGATGTCACAATGTCATATGGGGCCGTCCCTTAATACTCTATAGCGTCGCCACCGCGCCGAACATCCAGACTCATTTTTCTACTTACTTTGTGCTCCCACGTCGTGGATTTCCTTCCCACTCTATGCTTTAGTAATCCACAGTGTCACCATGTGTAGCCACAGCGCCAACCATGCATTCGAGGGTTTTTGCACTGTTTCTTCTCATTTTTTCTCATTTCCTTCCTTTACACCTTAATTACCTAAAAAAGCATAAACACCGTTAATTAGAGCTCATTGAGGGATATTTATGCTTAATATAATACTAAACTAACACTATATATAAGTCTAAATAATCACTTATGAAATACCCCCAAACTTCGGATTTTGCACGTCCCGAGCAAGAGTGTATTTTACCAATTCTCCTAGTAACTAGTTCTCTTTCATTTTATATTCTTCATGGAGTATCCTTTAATTCATTAAGTTTCCAATTAATAATCCACTCAAGATTTTTTTCTTTGCAAAAACTTGTTATTTTAAGACATGTAGCTTTAACAACACATATAACTTTACTTTCGAAATGCCAAAGTAGATCTCAACCAAAAATCATCACTACTCACAAGTTTGAATTTAAAAATAAGCATAGATCATACTATTCTTTGGTAGACTTTAGTGCTTCAAGAATCTATAGGATTTAACATAGTTGGAAAGGAAACTTAACTCGGCTAGCTACTCGTACTCGAGCCAAATTTTATTTGAAGAGTTTTATTTTACTTCCACCTTCTTTTCTTTATTTTATTCTTCTATCTTTTCTTCTTCTCCTTTTATTTTTTATTTCTTGTCCCTACTCCTTTTTCGATGGACTCTATTTTTCCTCACTTTTTCCTATCATCAAGTTCTCTGCTCCATTTCTGTAGAACTTGTGAGATTCTCTCATATTTTATATATCTAAAAATCTTGTTATCACTTGTCAATATCACTTAATCAAGTAAGTTAAAACAACTTTTCATTTACAATCCTTATTTCTTCCCCTCTTTGTAGTAAGTCTTTATTTTCTTTGTATTATCAAGTAAGATTCACACTTATTATTGCTCTTTCCTTTGAAACGTAACTTTTTCCACAAGAAGTGTTTTAGTTTCTTGCTTTTGTTTCAAGTTAAAAGTTTTCCATAACTTTAGGTTTCTAATCATGAAATCATCTTGTTGTTTGCTACATTTTATTATTTTCTTTTTCAAAATTTAAAACATTTTCTTGAGTTTCTTATCAATAAGATACTTGTAATCTAATCATCCTCAATTAAAGGCATGAACATGCAAATGAACTACTTATTCATTACATATTACTATATATAACCTAATCTATACTACTTAAACATTCAAATAGTAAGTAAAATAAAAAATTTATACACTACCATGTTTTCCTTTTTAAGTGTTTCAAAACACAATTTAAATGATCGGACCTACAAGTGTTTATCCTTAATTCTCACTGTCTTACCACTTCCCATAGTGTAATGTAGTGTCGATGCCCCAAAACTTAAATCAAACCTTGTCCTTAAGGTTTAAAAATAAGCATGAAACATGAAAACACTAAAACATACAAATATTTGTAATAACACTAGTTATATAATTATCTAAGCTAAACATAGAATTGAAACAATTATATAGTTAACAAAATACCCCAAATAGAAAAATAAATGCTATCAATATTACTTTCATCTCCTCAAGTCCCAAGGACTCCAAATACATTGACATCAGGACTGTGCAGCATCGTCATCATCTACATCATCAACTCCAAAGATAGGATGGTGTCACCCCTCCTACTTTGCACCAAATTAAATCAAATACATCGTCCGGTGCTCTTTGGAAACCAAATGACCTATACGTAAGTCTCATTTGTCCGCTCCTCCTATACCTAACTATGTCCCTCAGTGATCGACAAACAACATGAAACAACGATGCTCGTTCCGTCGGTATTGCTCTTTCCTCTCCAAATCCTACTCATATCATAACACATTATCGTGATACTCGCGCTCTGTCCTTTTGGTATTTTTCCTCATCTCTCGCTATCCACAACCTCTCGTTGTCGTAGAGTCAAGTCCTCTAGTAGTGGTACTTGGTGCATGTGGTCGAAGAGGTGGTGGAAAGACCTCGGGACCATCCAAGTCCCGCTCTCCAATTAGTGGGTCTACAAACTCATAAACATTAACGAATCCCCGTTGTTGTTGCTCCACCTCTTCTCCATATCCTTCATCTTTCGGGTTCTTGTCCTAGTCTCGCCACTACTATTCCGATGCCCGATCCTCTTACCTTTTGGCTAACAACTCGACCTCAAGTCTAACTCCCTTGACTCTCTCTCTCTCTTTCCTCCTCTGAGTCTCAAGTAACAGTGTGGTGATTTTAGTGTGAGCATGAAAGCTTTGTCCATGGTTGATTGGGCCTCTATATCGAATTCTTTTTCATTTCTCAATGGCACTCTGACCTTCAAGCACATATGAGCAATCAAGATAGGAAACAACAATTTGTTGTCTTTTCTAACATGATAGACTCCCTCAGATTGTTGTAATTGATTTCACTGATGTTGATTTCCCTATTCTTTGTAATCTCATAAAGACAAGCCACTTTCGGCTTGTTGATATCACCCTATTGAGATGTGAGGTATAATGAAGTAATAAGGAAATGTTGCCACATTCAATAAACTTTCCTAACACTCCCCTTCTTAATGTGCTTTGGCACATTCTAAGCTCATTTGACCCATCCTTGTTGTCCTTGGACAACCAATGCTCTTTTTATGGCTCTAAATTGGTATAGGTTATATGGTCTCTCATATAACTTATTCGGGAAAGTCGGTTCGGGTCCATACAAACTTAAGTAATCTAATCCATAGATGGTATTGATCTCACACATATTAAAGGGAACAAAAATTCATCTCACCTTCATTGGCTCATCATTGTTAGTGAACTTTGCATTAGCATAAAATTCATAAACAATCTCACTCACCCTTTTATCTTCATTTTTTCTATAATGTTAAGTGATGTGCTCTCAATTTTGTTGCCTAATGAAGTTATTCACTCTATTATCATACTTGGCCAGCAAATTTATTCCTCGTTCACAAATGAACTCCCTATGTTGGATATCTTCATATCGGTCCTTAGCCTCTCTACTAAAGAAAACTTTGGGTTTAAATGGTCTAGGCTCCTTTGTGGGATCTCTTGAGGTAGATGACTCAAAGTCATTTTCTCTAGTTTGGCTAACTTGTTTCCTTGTTCTTGTTATTTCTTCAAATTTAAACAACACAACAACAATGCAACTAGCAACTTGAGTCTTCAAATCACCTATGAATAAAAATTTATATCATACGGATCATTCATACGCCAAATAATGCAAACACATAGACAATGCCTCCATAGGTAACATTAATGCTCAACATTCACATAATTTTGCAAAACCTATCCTACAACCTTAAATCCACAATTCAAAATTTTCATCAAAATTTTTAAAATTCAAAGCATAACTAGATGAAATTGTAAATTTTACCTCAATGCCGGATTAATTTCTGGTGTAGAACACTCCTCCAAGTATTTAGCGATCCAAGCCGTCTCATTTATCTCACAAACTACAACCCTAGCTCTCTTTGAAATCAAAATCCTCAAATCAAGCCCTAGCTTTCCAACTTGTGCAAATCCATAATGCACTTACCTCCTTCACTCTCAATCACTAAGAACACTCTTATCTCACTTAGAAATCATCAAACTTTGGCTCTAAATGGATGTATGCTTGGTAATTGTGGTGGGGTTTTGGTGCAAGTGTGAAGAATGAATGAAAATGGGGTTTAAGCCACTTAAAACGACCCCGACACCGTGCTTTATAGGCATGATGTCGTGACAGCGTCGGGGTGTTTGTTCTATTCGTGCCTACTGCCCTCTCTGTGTTGTCACTAGCACCCACGACATTGAGTTGTCTGCCAACATGCTTCATGTGTATTTCTCGTAATTCCTCTCAGAGGCTCTTTCGACTTTGTGTAGTTTTCACACAAGATGCCGCGACAAAGACATGAAATCCATGTAAATATAAAAATTAATAAATTTTACCTTTGATTTGCTCATGCATCTTACCTTTACCACTTTAAACTCCTTCGCTCTTTTACGCTATTTCATAAGTTAGCGAGACATTTCCATTCTAATGAATCATCACACCGCAAATGATCTTTCAAGCACATTCGACAAAAAAATTTGAAAGTTAGAACTAAAACTTGTTAATTGTAATTATTAAACTAAATATCTAACTACTAACTAAAATTTAAAAACCTAAAACTTAAAACCCCTAAGTCGCCTCCCAATAGCGTTTAATTTAACATCATTAGCATGATGCCTTTTCGCTCATTTAGTCCGAGTCCAAATCAAGAAGCTTCATCGCAAATCGGAGATTATGATGTCATTCCGTTTGGATGTACTTCTTCACCATTGATTCGTAGCATCATTGCACTCATCGATACTCATCGAGATCTCTTTATCTTTTGTATACAAATCTGCATTAGCAATGTTTAAGAATGGTACATCGTAGTATCATAGACACATCATCATCCATGTTGTGATTCATAACCTCAAAATCAGCGATGAATGTGAATTTACCCACTTTCACATGCACATTTAAGACTCTCCATAAAGTTGGTATCAAATTGTCATTAGTTACCTGTAAATTTGTCGTATCGGGACAATTGATCTTCAAGTTGGTGTGCAAAATGTCCATTAATGGCATGACATTAACTAAGGCTCCCGTATCACATAAGACATTTCTAAATCGGTGCCCGTTAATGTTTATCGGTATGCATATTTCTCCAAGATCTCTATTTTTGATAGGTTGAAGTCTCATGATGAACTTGGACTTTGGTTTTGCCTTCTTCGGAACTGCCTTGATGTTCTTGCCTTGTAGGGCTTCTTCGGAAGGTCCTTTATCTTTTTGCTTGGCCTTCCATTGTTGCTTCCCCTTCTTTTTCTTCAAGGCACTGATTCTTTGTTTCTTGAAACCATCAAATTCATCTTGCCTTACTTCCCTGTTATGCTCATGCATCTCTTCATGCTTCCTTATAGCCAAAGTGTTGACTTTTTCCTACTTATACATCACTCGCTCTTGTATTGGCTCTTTCGTTGTCGTAATGCTCATCATGTGAATAACACTCACGTTCTCCTTGGGATTGGTGACGGTGTTGCTAGGAAACTATCCTTCTTTTCTCCAATTCAAGGCTATAGAAAGCTGACCAATTTGTATTTCTAAGTTTTTGATGGAATGTGATCGCTCATCATCCATCTTCTTCATGGCTTGTTTCACTTCTTCCATCTTTTTCTTGTGCTTCTTATGGTGCTCCCTATTACTCATGTTCATGGCTTGCAAGTACTTCTCTATTGACTTTAGTGAAGTCATCTCTTCACTCTTGACTTCCCTTTGTTGGACTTGTTGATCGAAGCCTTAAGGTAACTTTAATGCATTATCGGGATTTTCGTAAGAGAAGTTCAAGTTGTTATTGTTGTTGTATCCTTGATAAAATCGTTAAGGAGCAATTCATCTCGGCCTAAAGTTGTTCCCATAGTGTTGGTGTTCATGAAGTTGATGTTCTCATACTCTATTCCCTGTTATGTGTCCATTTGGTTAACCACCATGCCTTGGTGATTAATGGGTTGTTGTTCTACTGTGAACCTTGGTGTCCCATATGAAGTTTTGCCATTTGACTGCTCAGATTTGATAGTTGTGTCATAATTGCAGTTTGCAAATCAATCTCATAGATGTTGGAGTATGTGCCCTAGGCCAATTCTGCAAATGTTGTTTAACTATTATAAGTAAATGCATGTTTCTTTTATTATAGTATCCATGAATAATTATATGTATCATTCTAAACGTCCCTAGTCATTTATTATTGTGGGAACAATAATAAATTAAGACTAGTATGAGTCTTGATTGATAGTTATGGGATGATTATACATATATGGATACGGATCAAGATCATGGGTATCTGTTGAATGTTGGATCAACCCGCTATGAGAATGCTACATGGTCAATGTCATAAGTGCTTCTCATAATAGTTTTATCATTTAGTCTTTTGACTTGAGATCACCAAAGACTCTAACATTAAAAGCACAATGATTTGACACAATTAAACTTCATCTTTAACGGGATGATTATATAAGTTGTGATTGGTCATTATTTGACTAATGTGTGGATGTTGTGTGATCAATATGGAATTTTTCCCTATTTTAGAAAGAGATATTTATTTGGCCCCTTGATATGTTAGATTAATAAATGGCCATGTCTAGAGAATTGATTGGATCAATGTCACTTGACAATCTCAGTCTACTCTGAGATTGAGACTTATAGATTGAACTATAAGGGTGACATTCCATGCCTTAAGTTCAATCTAAAGATACCGTGTGACAAAGGGATATGATATACACTATCTGTTAGGTTGTATCGATTTATTGATTTTTGAGCAACTTGGATAGTCATAATGTCTTACTAGAGGTCACTTATGATTTGTGTGCCGAAAAGGGTTTTGGATTATTGCCAACATCGTATGAACATATTGGGTCGCACACAGAACAGATTTGCGCGATTTAATATTGTCTAGGTAGGTGAATTTTATTTGATAAAATTCTTTTTGAATATTCACATTAAGTGTCCTAGTTTGACTAGGACCTAAACCTCTCCTACATTTCTAATGTGACTAGAAATTTTGTCTCTTGGTAAATCCTATTTTGAATAGGACTCTAATTCGAATAATAGTATGAATTTAATTCTTATTTGATTTTTAGATAAATTACAACTCTTGTTGGATTAATAATTGTAGATT
Organism: Stephania cephalantha; assembly: GCA_039657325.1. Classification (NCBI taxonomy): domain Eukaryota; kingdom Viridiplantae; phylum Streptophyta; class Magnoliopsida; order Ranunculales; family Menispermaceae; genus Stephania; species Stephania cephalantha. Next base: position 60,115,249 of record CM077567.1, on the reverse strand, counting down.
ATTTATGACTCTATCCTTTTAGAGTATTTGGAGTGTGACTACGAGATGGAATTCTCTTACAACACGACGTATTGTACTATAAATAAGATATTAGGGTCACAGTGGTAGAAATTTTTTTTAGAGTTTTTGTGAGAACTTTTGCCCTGAAATCTTTTGGGGCTAGCACTATGAATCGTGATTGTCCAATCGTGTGTAGATTTCTGATAGAGGATGTTCATCTCTGGCAGCATCTTGAAGGAATCGATTAAAACCAAACAAGGCGGACATGGAGTTCTTCTTCTTAATGTATGGTTTTTCTATATTGGTACATCAGCATAATGGAATCGACAGATTTTGGTGATATTCAAAAAGGTTTCAAAAACTTTTATTGCGATTGATCTCCGAAATCGAACGGTAAAAGCATGCTTGTTTCCTTACTATGGAGCAGTATCAATCGTAGAATTTTGAGACATAAGATCAAAGAGATATAATGTTTCATCCTTATCTTTGGCAAATAGAGAGCCACTCGCTTTGCATCATCTGCTAATGTTTTCGTTCGGTGGCTTATCCCATATTAAAAAATCTAGAGTTGTGCCCATTTCACATATCCATGTCCCGAGATATCTCCTTAGCATTTCTTTGTCGCATCTCTTTGAATCTTTCCTAAGCCTTGCCAAGAGACTCGGTGTCGACTTGCTTGAACCGATTAATCTCAATTTTTTTCGTCGACCTTCATTGGGGAAAGGAATTGTCTAAAAAATTTTCATTGATTTACGCCCATGCGGTCATACTCCCCGCATTCGGCCTTTGGAACTAGGATTTGGCTTTTCCTTTAATGAGAATGGAAAAAGTCGCATCATAATAACCTCTTTTGTAACTCCGGTGAAGTGCACGGTGTCGCACTTCTCCAAAAAATTCTACAGTTAAGATTAATCTAGTGGTTTTTAAGTTTTGAGATTTTATAATAGTCATCGTAAGATTGATACTTGTCAGTGGAGATTGAGAAAACTTATATTGTGTACTGACCTTGGTATTGAACTTTAAGTTCTAAGGGGTGTTGCATTGGATGGTTGAGTTATCTTTAAGGGATGGTTCATTTTGTCTAGATCATTCTATTCTATCATAACTTTCTTTTACTTGTGGGTAATTGATATGCGTGTCGCGAGTATAACCACTCGTTTTTAATAATAATGTAATGAACTTACATTGACTATGGATATCGTCCTTAGGAAAAAGTTTTTTGCACTAGTTAGTTACCTATTTAACTTTGAACTATTCCAAAGGAAATCCTTTTTTTTTAAATGGTTTTATACTAAACTACCCTATCTAACAAAATAATAGAAACTTTACTTTAACTATTATATTAAGGATATCTTAGTTCATGTGACGGCCCGGCTCCCCAAACTGGGTATCGCCTGGCCTAATCCCGTAATTAAGTTCTAACCCGTGCCACGTAGGACTTAACAATGTATTAGTTAGTCTTTTCATTTCATTGACATTGTTACACATGATCAACATAGTTATTAATCATTAGTTATTAATTATAATTTTCAGAGTTAATTAAGAAGTTATTAACATTGTCTCAATTATCAACGGAAGACTTAACAAAATTAGCGGAAGCATTTATAAAAACTCCTTTTGTGGAAACCAGGTAAACAAACGATCATATAAAACTGACCAAGGTAATACATGAAACAGTAAGGAAGTCTAGTCTATCCACCCACTATATTACGCATTCCTCAACTTGAGTACTCGAACCGTGTACTCGCTCTCGGCCATGGCACAGAATGGTAACCCTAATTATGGACTAATTTACTATTAGTAAATTCAAGGTCGTTATGTTCTTCCCAATTAATATAAATTTCATCCTCGAAATTATATTTAATCACAAGCTTAATCTCATAACTCGGTCTTATCCCTAAAATGATGAAGTTACTCGCTAGTCGACTCTTAATTCTTCATTATCGAAAGCATATGTAAGAATTTGTTTCCATTGCATTCTCACAATAATTACCCTAGCCAAGATTTCAAATGATATTAGCCATAAAGCCCGTGTTTCCTAATTACTGCATGTGGATCTACTAACTGCTTACCCTAGGTTTAAACATTATTGTGGATGAGTCTATGATCAGTTACCACATGCACACTATCATAATATACGGCACTCTAGTCAGTAGTACTTAAGAGAAATTTCACTAGGCATAAATTCTACTTTTGAAAGTTTTTAAGTGCACTTATTAGGCATCACTATTTTCATTATTTCATTAATTCATGTAATATGGACTTATTCGAGTCATTCTCATCAATTTAGTGATCATTTTTTACTCCCAAATCACTAGTGATGCTTATGTTATCTTATTCAAACAGTGCATGATTAATGTAGTAATTAAATATATACCCTCACTAGGGTCATGTACAATCCCTAGGTCTAGCTGTAACTCCACATGAGCTCAATGTCCGGCATGTGGCTGTATTGTAGGTTGTTGATAGTCATGAGGATGCAGACATTGTCTAACCAAATGTTCGATCTTTCCACATCTGTATCACGCTGGTTGTTTTCTCGGTATTGTCGTAGCTGCCTAACTGTGTGTTAATCTCTGTCTCTATGGTCTAATGCCACCATCTCTAACTCCACTCTCTAACTCTGACTGAATGAGATTTGCAGATCTAACTCTGACTAAGGGAAATTTGCAGATTGTGGACGCTAATGAGCTATATGTCCCCCCTAACGACACATATAACACGTTGGTGGTGTCTACTGCTCTACACATGTAGTTTGTATTTGGCCCTGTGACCTCGGTCACCCAATATCTGCTAAATTTGTAAGGGTGATAGCACAAGTCTTGCCTAAGGTAGCATTAGAAACCAACTCACTGACTGTGGACCGCAGCTTATGATGTGTCCTTGACCACATCTATAATTCATCATATGTCTCATCTACTCTGTCAACTCAATCGATTTCGGAGAGTGTCTCTGCTCTTGCCTCGATGCATACTGGTCTCTTTTACCCTGAGCTTATTGAGACTCTTTCATTGGTTGCACTATCGATGGTGGTCAGTTGGCAAAGTCTGAAATAAAGTTAGGTGGAACCATAACAACTGAAGATATGGATGGAAATCTACTCACCATCACAAGTGCAATGGGGAAACGTGTAAGCTAGGTACTGCCGTGAATAACTGGTATCTCTAATCCAAAAGAACCGGATCCTTCAGTCATTTTCTGAAATCCCTTGCCTCTCTTTCTTTTCCGATTGTTCTCAATCAATCTGGGAGTAGCGTCAAATGGAATCTCTACTAGTACTACCACAAAAAACATCTCCAATGCAATAGGTACTATCACCGTTATAGGTAGCTCAGGTGCTCACAGTATGGTGGTGGTCGTAACTGATACAATATGAATATTAGGTGCTGAAAATAATGTTGTAGTAGGCTTAGAAGGGAACAAATTATGAAACTAAGTATACTCGTAGAACCCCGAGGAGCTCGGTTAACTTTCGTCCCTAGGCGCAGTAATTGTGTCGATCAATGCAACATATCATTAGTCATAATAATGTGCCTGCCTCGGTTGTAGTAATCGTTAGTTGAGATAGTAGTAGTAGTAATAGATCGTGCAAGTGTAGACATACATATCATATCGATATGAAGTCGGCCAACCGCTGACCCGTGTCGTAATTCTATCGGATAGCCTCTAAATATCCTCAAGCAAATGTCGTATGATGGCTATTGTTGGCACAACCATCTCCACCATCGCACCGATCTCGCCATCATGGTTTACATGTTGATAGCGATCGCCATCACCTGCTACGTAAATAATTTGTGTACATATACGTACAAAATATAACATATACACATAGCAATCCCCAATTCAAATTTGCTCACTTCCCAACTAATGGTTTCTAGGCAAGGATCGTCTAGTTTCAACATCTAAGATTTGTGTTTTATTCAAGTTTCGTTGTGTACTTATCGAGAACTTAGATTCTCATATCAACCATATTGAGACATTGGTATCACAATTTTGGACTACTACATAATATGTTCCTAAAGTTCTAGAAACCTATTCTCCAATACCAATTGTGATGGTCCGGCTCCTAAAACTGGGTACCGCCTGGCCTAATCTTGTCACTAAGCCCTAACCCATGCCACGTAGGACTTAATAACATATTAGTCAGCCTTTTCATCTCATTCACATTGTTACACATTATCAACATAGTTGTTAATTATAGTTTTCAGAGTTAATTAAGAATTTATTGACATTATGTTAATTATCAAATGGAAGACTTAATAAAATTAGTGGAAGCATTTATAAAAACAAGCTATTTTGTGGAAACCAAGTTAACGAGATGATCGTGTAAAACTAACCAAAGTAATACATAAAATGGCAAGGAATTTTAGTCTATCCACCTTTTATCTACTTAGTCCTCAACCCGAGTACTCGAACCGTGTACCGCTCTCACCACTTCACGATTGGTAACCCCGATTAGGGATTGATTTACTATTAGTAAATTATGGGTCGTATAGTTCATGACTTCACCTAGGTGATGAAATATTATGCTTCTCTACCACTTTTACATCTTAATATGTTATGTGCAATGCCTAATTAGAATATATAGATTTCCTTTAAATCCACTTTAACCCATTGTCGTGACATAAACGATTCTAATGTGCAAACTAGAACCCTACCTATCGGTGTGAATAACGTAAACTCCACATTGTTTTAATGTCTCAAATCTTTGGAATCATAACAAATTAAGTTTATTATTCGTGCCTCCCTAATCAACAACTCTCGCTCGATGTAGTGTATTTTACGATTATGCAGTTTATGTCAATATTAAAAGTTTCAATGGCCATGGTAACTTCTAAAACCTAATATCAATAAACATGTGTTCAAAATGTCTAAAGTATTATATTTAAAATCAATACAAGTTCTAACCATTGCACTTTTTATATTCACTTTATATTCATATTCATAGCATAGCTTGATCATACCATACGATCCATTGAATCGTAAAATTAATGGAATAGTCACACTTCATTGAAACACACATATTACAATTCATAATTAAAATCATTGCAAATCATAGATGAATATAAATATATTACCTTCAATTAAACCAATGAAACCAAACTTGAATTGCAAAAGTGGAGTCTTCAATGTTTTCTCCACATAAATCTTCTTAATACTCAAGATCAAAGTAAACCTATGCTAAAATACTCTAATGGTGGCTAATGGTTGATATGTGGTGAGTTTACCACGTCCTAATAACTATTTATGCTTCCTAACGATAATTAGAAACCCCGCTTTACAACGTAACTAGAAAAAAACTCTAACTTTCAACTTTCCTAGAGTCGGCGCTATCACTTATGCCTAGGCGTCGTGTGTGTTAAGCAACGATGTCACCTTGCGCCAACTCCTATGTGCACTTTTTTAGCTCCTGTGACCTCAGTGTTGTCACCATGTCATCTGACGTCGTCCCTTAATACTCCACAGCACTGCCACTGCACTGAACCTCCAGACTCATTTTTCCACTTGCATTGCTCTCCCAAGCCGTGCTTTTCCATTCCACGCTATGCCTTAGTACTCCACAACGCCATCATGTGTAGCCGCGGTGCCAACTATGCTTTCGTGGGTTTTTGCTTCGTTTCTTCTCGTTTTTGCTCATTTCTTTCCTTTACACCTTAATTACCTAAAAATATTTAAACACCATTAATTTGAGATTATTTAGGGAAATTTATACTAAAATACTACTAAACGAAACCTATATATAAGTCTAAATAATCACTTATCGGTAATATGTTTTTTATTTGAAGATAACTTCTATTTAAAACTTCGATTATTTAAAGTTTAAGATGAATTAGATTGAAATCGGTATATAAAGAATGAAAAGTGAATATAATTGAGAGTATTATTTTGTTCGGGACAACAAAGTGCTAAGTTTAGGGTATTTGACAAGTCAATAATTAGACATGTTTTATAGCGTAATTTTGGTTTATTTTTAATATAAATGATGATATTACACTAGGTATTCTCTTGTTTTTGTGATTTAAGGATCTAATTAGGAAAAATGAAGAAATGAAAGAAAAGAGGAAAAAGAGCAAAACAGTCAACTGAAGAACAAATTCAATGATTAGCTAGGGATACAAGATTACAAAGGAATCGTTGTCTAAATCAGTAGTAGAGAAGAGCCAGCGAATCATTAGCGAATTGGGAGATACACTAGGAATTGACAAATGAATTAGTGGAGCACAGAGACCAATTTTTAGTGATTAACTCAACAATTTGTGTACAACTTAGGAATTTCTTACAAATTGCTAAGGTCGGTTCTGAGTTTTTTTATATAAGAACAAAGAATTTGAGTTTATCTAAGATTTGTATAGCTTAGGAAACTATAAATAGGACCTTAGGGCTTCGAAATAGGGATCCTGAAACTTTCTCTAAGCCTTCTATTTGTCATAAGTTAGTTTTACTAAGTTTATGTTTGAAGCACATTAGAGCTTTGTTTATATTATTAAGAGGTATTTATTTAATTATGTCTTTCAATTATATTGTTGCATTGTTTATTTCCAGCATGAGTGAGTAGTTTATTAATCAAAACAAACCCTAGACATGTATATAATTTGGATTGCTATATAGTTATAATTAAGGAATCATGTACTTAATACTTTAAATTTAATCATAAACAACAATCACGATTTTAATAAGTTGTTTTTCCGTATTACAACTAATGATTCTTGTATTGTATGCGTAGATGCAAATATGTATTGTGATATATGATTTTTGATTCAATGTATATGATTATTGACAACAATTGTAGAAGTAGTAACTAGGAGTAATCTACTGGGGCCATATTACTCGAGTGGATGTTTTATGTTCTAAGTTATTTATTGATTAGTGTATTATGATTAATATTTGGTTTAGATTATGCATGATTTCCATTAAATGTAGATGTTATCGTAATTTCTATTTTATTGCGTTTTATCCAATAGGTAGATTTACAATGATAAGGATATGACTTATTTTCCATTGAATAAATGAAAATCAATGGTTTGCTAAAGGCTATCAACCTATTATGAATTAGTATTTAATGATTCCAATATTTCATGTGATATAATTATAACTAGGTTATGAGGTAATGTTATATTCTAGTGTTTGAATGCAATCCAAGTATATTACATTGTTTAGAGGGGGTTGGTTTGGGTGTTTGTTTAGATATTTATATTATATTGAATTTGAATATTATTTAATTAAGTTTTCATTGAATTATTATAATTAGTTGAGTTAGTTTGGTTAATTAAGTTAATAGTTAAATTTTTTAGTTATTTAGTATTTCAATTCTCGTTTAATTAGATTAACTAAATTAAGAAAAAAAAATAAAAAAATATTTTCCTTAGAAGTTTGCAAAATCCTTGTGGAGACGTTATCTCATTTATAACTACTAAAAATAATAGAAAATTACTAGAAACTATTGTGTACGCTCGACACGTGTCAGATCACTTTGGGAAAGTTATTACCTGATACATGTATATCGACACTTATAATACCTTCTTGTCGCCTTTATTAATATACATGGTATCCACTTACCGGGTTTCCACCCTATAGGTTTGTTAGTAAATGCAAAATTTGTTTACATTACTTATTTGCATATTATTAAGACTTTCGCTAATAAAATAACATAAATAAATCAAAACGAAAAAAATTAAGTCGTAAAACTTTATAACTTAGTATATTTTGAAAAAATAATCATTTAAACATCAAAATTTGACTAAGTCGGATTATTTAATGGTTAGTTCGTGGGTCATCATGGATAGGTGTGCAAGTGACTTGGCATGACCTGGTGACGTGTTCGACGACGTGGTGGTGCTCGATTTGCCTCAAAATTTGGGGAAGCCCATTTGATTTTTATGTGCAAATGTATACCTCCGGAATCATTAAGCTTCACAGGACTTCAATCCAGCTTTTTCTTTTTCTTATTTTTCTTAGATTTAAAATCTCTCGGCTTGTTAATATTATTTTCGTTCTCCATTAGCTTAACTCTTTATTGTTGAGTTACTTTGTTTTCATTTGAAGTGTCTTCAACTTATTATTTCCTTGAAACTTCATTTTCGTTGTCATTATTCTTGCATTAATTGCATAAATCTCAGCATTAAGATTATCATAATATTTTAATTCTAGTAAATCATTATCATGTAAATAAGCATATTCATTATAATTATGTTCGTTCTTAATTTTGAATTGTTCTAATTATGGCATCTGACTGGCCTAAATTACCTTAATCCCGTGATAATCTAGTAGCCTCAACCTCTCCATCAATAAATAAATAAAAATCCATCATCTTAATGATCAAATGTAATTCTTTATCAACCACCAATGATTCTAAAAGTAAATCTCAAATTTCAAAGTCCATTAAGATTGATTAAATTATCTCAAAATTCTGCAAAATCTTTTTGACAACACCTACTCTATTTTTAGGCTTACATCGTAAAACTCGGCCATCAAAAATCTTCAAAAAAACTTGCTCAGCTTGGTGAAAATGCCAGGGAACTTACAATATACCATATAACAATATATATTGCATTGACAAAAATTATTTATTCATTTTAACATATTCCAAGTTTTCAAAATCCTTAAACCATTTTTCCCTTAGCTCCACAGCATTTCAATCCATCCCAACACCATTATAACAATTCCAAAAGAGAACCTAATCGTACACGAAACCAAAAATCCATTTATATAATTTATTATATTAAAAACAATAAATACATAAAGAGAAGAACTGAGCAAGTCACACACAATTAGAAAGTTTTCCCTTTTCTTTCTCGTCACTAGAACCTATCATTACCCGATTATAAAAATTTGATAATGTCAGATAAGTAAATCCCACACTATCCAGTACACATGTAATAGTCAAATGCATAATAATCCAAGAGATGAAATGAATAGTAATATTGCAAGAAATCATAAATATACAAATATGCAATCCATCCCGTTTCTGTTGACCGACCACAATCAGATGACGTCTTCAGAAAGTGGTCAGTAAACAGTAGTAAAGATTCATGAGTTAGAGAGAAAATCACTTAAGAAGTCGCGCCCTCGACTCTCCATGGAGTATGATCCTAGCCAGCATCATAACCCTTCCTAAACAAGTGTCTACAACGATCAGTGACTCTAACCGCAGAGCATCACGGTGTTCATCCTACCATATATATAGCTAATGAACACAACGAGACCACCAAAGGCCTCCTTCCTCTCGTGTCTGTGAATGCATGACCAATTAATATGCAGCGATAAACTGTGCATGTAATTATATTCGAGAAATACTCAAACAATGTAAAAGTTACCATGGGATTTACATAACTTTACAAACGCCAACTTCGAGCTTAATTTTTGGTGTTCCCAAAGCCTCAGATCACCTTGAAAATGCTTCTAATAGCTTCTCTCGCATACCTAATTATATTATGGGTTGAGCTTCAAGTGAAATCATATCACGAAACCCAATGAAAGCGCGATCAAAGCACGCTTGAGAACAGCTTTCCAAAAATATTAATTTATATAAATGTTTCAACTAGCTTTCAACTTGCAAACTTGGGATAGCTTTTTAACCTTGAAAATCTCAATATTTGTCATGTTGACTTAAAAGGAACTTGTAATACTCAATGCTACTTTCCATAGACTTTAAGAACACCCAAATCGGATTACTGATGGAGAAGCTATGAATTTTCCAATATGGCATGTCAATCAGGCAAACTTTATTTATTTTGATCTGAAAAACTTCTCCAAATCAATATTTTCACAATTAAATCATCAAAACCAAACAACATACATCACGAAACCACTCGATACTAACATCAAAATATTTTCACAGCATATGGATTCAAATTGGGTTAAAACCAATAATCAATTAGTCCATGTACCTAATGTAAATCAATATCACTATAAAACATCTCCAAAATAGTTATAAACTGAATCATATTAGTTCAATTCATCAAAACCCTAACCCACGTTGGTGGAATTTATCCTAAATTGACACAAGTTAATCTAAGATACCTTTTAACAACAGTCCATAACAATTTCTATCAAAACCCTGCGAAAGAAATCAAAAATTGCGAGAATTTAAATCAAATAGTGGAAAAATGCCCGGCAGTGAAAATTTACCAAATTGCAGGCCGAATACCTCATTTTCACCATGGGAAGTTAGCTCGAATTGACCGTCTAGTGATGCTCTACAACGTCACGAAAAAGAAACTAGGCAAGAATCCGACGTATGGAGCTTCACGAGGGAAAGTGACAACGGAGAGGGTTTAGGGATTGAACATTCCTAAAGTTCTGTTATTGAAAATGAAAATGAATCATTTGATTTGATTTTTGATTAATTATCTATAAATCTTTGTTTCACTTATCCTCAACTCCCGACTGTAGCTTTGAACCACAATTAGGATTTATTAAACCCGAATTAGTTTGTGATTATTGAATTACAACTTTTGGGATTTGACATGAACATAATAATTTTATTTTCAAATTCCATAAACACCATCCTTTCAAAAATATCTAACTTAGATTTAGTTATTTTAAGAAAAAGATCTACCTAATAGTATAGGTAGAGGATTAGGTGATATTGAGTCTCCCATCTTCTTGACATAAAAGACAGCTAGAAATACTAAGTCATTTATTTTTATTAAAATGTCTTCTAATAACCGATACGGTTTAGTAATTATATTATATGCTAAAGTAAGATTAATAGGCGTATTAGTCAACGATCTTATTTTCAACGATTCATATAGTTTACGTGACATTACATTAATTGATGCTCTGAAATTACAGATAGCAAATTCAATAGAAAAGGTTCCTATTGTAATAGGTATAACAAATATTCCTGGGTCGGAACACTTTTCAGGCATTTTTTTATTAAAGATGACACCTTTTGTCCTGAGTTTTCTTTGGATTCTTCTAAAAATTTGTCTTTAAATTTAAGAAATTATTTAGAAATTTCATCATAATTTGATAATTGCATACTTGTTTTCATTAAAGTTTTATCGATTTCTATTTTCTTAAATGGTTCTGAAATGTCTTTTTTTAATTTCTTCCTTCCTAACATCCACTAATCGTTATGGAATGGGAGAAATAGAATACATATCTTCATTTAATTCATAAGGAATATCGTCTTTCTCTTGGTTACCTAACTCAAAATTTGTTAGTGATTTTTCATAAGCTTCAACTCTAGCTAAATATTATAGGTATAATCTTTCAGAAAAATGTGTATTTTTTAATTGTTTCACCATCCATTCTCTAGTGGGAATGACATTGGTCATCATCTCTTCTTCTTCTTCTATTGTTTTATGTGTTTTCTTTTTCTTTTTACCTCTCTTATATATATATTCTGGTATATGTCTCTTTTTCAATATTACAAAATAAAGCATTAACATGTGCTTGGTTAGTAAGAGTAGTAGTTTGAGTAGATGTTTAAGTTTGATTACTTAACTTATTAATTTGTAGGTTCATCTCGACTTAATTGATTTTTTAATTCAATTATATCATCTTATACAACTTAAATTGTTTGATTTTTTCCTTATTTGAATTTTCTAACTCAATGGTTCTTTCAATTAATGTGGATTTTTTATATCTTTGATAACCTTGGTTGTCTATACCATTGCCTATATTCGGTCGTAGATAATTTGTATAGTCACTAGAGATATAACTAGGTTTAGTAAACCTCTCATAATGACTCATTATAGCATTAATTTCTTCAATTTTTCTTGTTGCATCGAGAAGACATTCATCATCTCAATAATTAGTTTCATTGCAAAAAGAAAAATATTAAACTTTAATAGATCTATCTTTTAATAACAAATGACTCAACCATGTTTCTTAGCTTGTCAAATTTATCATTTGATTTCTTATTTGTCCTTTTATCGATTTCACAAGATTTCTTTTTCTATGAATTTATTTTTTCACCATATTGCTTAAAGCTGTTTAACAATTTTATTATAGTGTCTTTTGCTAATGTCGGTGTTAGATCGAATAAAGATCCTTTACATACCGTGTTTAGGAATCTTTGTTCTGAATGGTTTAATCATTCATAAAAAATATTTGAATAAAGCTTTTTTTGTATATCCATGTTGTGGACATTATGAAATCAATTTTTGGTATCTATCCCAAAACTCACCAAAAGTCTTTTAGTTTCCATCTTTTCATTACTAATTTGTTTTCTATCTAAACTAATCTATCACCTTTGGAACGTATTGATTTAAATAGGCTAGTAACATTTCGAACAACGTGGTTATGGAATTTTGAGGAAGATAGAATAACCAATCTTGAGCTTGACCTCTTAAACATGAAAGGCAAGATTTTAGCTTGACATATTCTAACTCTATATCTTTGGGTTTCATCGCACTTACTTTATGTTTGTATTTCCTGATAATTTTTTTTGGATCTTCATCATCTTCACCGTGAAAATGAGGTAAAGAATTGATAAATCCAGATTTTAATTCAAAATCGGAAATTTTGCAGGAAAAGCAATACACATATTTTGTAAGTTGTGACATTTTTATTGGCTTGCCTAAAAAAATGTTCTTGCTCACCTTCTGCCATATTGTATGACATATAACGAGAAAGATTCCTAAGAAATTATGTAAAAATCCCTAGCAATGGCACCAAAAATTACACGTGTCAAGCGTGTACTATAAGTTTCCCGTATATCCTTATAATTTGTAGTAGTGATAAGTGGGATCGTCTCCAAAGGGATTTAGCTAATTTCTTAAGGAAAAAGACTTTTCTTAGGTTTTATTATATTTACTTTGATTTAACTAATTTAATTAAAATAGGAATTAAAAATCATTTAATAAAACTATAGTGATTAATTAAACTAATTAAATTAACTAACACAATTCAAAATCACTTAAATCATAGTCATAATCATGTTTTAATATCTTTATATAATATTTAAGATGATTAAACCGAAATCATAAGTAAGTAGATAGTCTTTAGCAAATCATCAGTTCTCCTTATATCAAAAGGAAAATCACATTCTTATTTTAACGGATTAATCCCTCAAAAACTCAAAGAATTAATTAAGTAACAAAACAACATTAAGTTCCATGAAAATTGAACTATTAAGCATAATAACTTCGGAAAGCCACTTCGACATTAAACTTAAATCTCAATCCACCTAGGACATTAATACAGTAAAATACCTATTTAAACAATCCTAGTTGCTACTAAAAATTAGATATTGAATCCAAATATCACAATACACATTCTAGACTACGCATGCAATATAAAGCTTCATGATTATAATTCACAAATAATAATCTATGAAATCAATGATTCGAAGAATACGATTGGTATAAAGCATTAAGTAAAAATCAATCTTTATTATGACTACATCATAAAATGGATTACGTTCATGTTCAAACTTTGTTTAGGTTAATAAACTACTCATTCATATTCATAATAAACATCACAATAAAGCAAATAAAAGACAAATAAATAGCTCTGATTAAATATTTTGAATCTTCAAATCGTCTCCAAAAGCAGTGAACAATAAATCTAAACTTAATAAAAACTAATATATATGGCTCCAAGAGCAATGAAATATTGATATATGGTACTCAAGGGCAATTGATTTGAAGCCATACATTCATATATATAATATTTTAGGTAGTACATATCCCAAACTAACTCAAACTCTTCATTTTTATCTAATATTCTTGATATCAGCTCCAGCGATTCCTGACTAATTCCACTTATAACGTGATTCGTTGGGCAAATAAGTGGAAATATGTCTCGGTACTTCACCAATTTGTTTGGCGATTTGAGTACAAACTATGAATCGCTGCCAAATCGCCAGCATTAATTTTAGGTTGATTCTTGATTTGATGATGATTTGTTGTGCATTTCTTCCACTTGATTAAAACCTTCATTTTCTTTTTTTTCCATCCATTTCTTCACATAATCTAATTATAACCTGAAATCACAAAAACTAGAGAAAACTTAGTGTAATATGACATTTACATCTAAAATTACCTAAAATATACTATAAACACTGTCGAATTATTGACTTATCAGTAAAATAGAAATTTCATTATTTATGATGATTTAATATATTCAATACAACGCCAAAGCATCTTTGGTGAAATTGACGAGACATCGCTAGCCAAAAGGCAAAGTTTAAGGAGGTTGTGAGCTTGACTCCGCTAAAGTCTAAAACAAATTCAATAGAACATGACCAACATAGAATCAGTTACGAGAAAAAAGATCATTAATTCGCTAATCATATATGTTCAAAAGAACATTCAACTTACACACAGTTACTTTTGAAGAACTGCGACTGTATCATGGAACAATATGACAATTATCAAATAGAGTTTTCTTGACAAACGCTTAAACATAACAATACACAGGCATATTACTAGAACCTTAACAAAAAATAAAAAACTTAACAAGGCCAGACAACATAAATTCTTATTATGGAAAGACGACTACGTATTAAAAAAATGACCTAATGAGAATATCAAATCAACAACTATAAATGCATATCTATGCAGGAGCAATAGAATTGGATATAGATTGAATGATAGTAGATGCACACGTAGAGGAGTAAGTGATGTTAATGATGATGAATTAGACAACTACTGCAGGATTAAAACTTTCACATTTGAGTAGACATGTGATTTATTAAAAAATTAATGAAGTAAACAGTATGATTGGAATAACCACCGATCAAAAGAAAATATAGGCGGTGTTTCAAACGCATGAATTATTGAGAAGGATCAAAGTGAGAAAAAATGGTAATGTAAGGTTTTTGAAGTCTCCACATAAAATTTATTCTATAATTGACTAAAGAAACAAAGTTATGTTACAATAAATTTAGGTAATGGTTGAACGAACCCATTTTTACTAAACATACCCCTCTTTTTTAAAATAAATTAGTTTTCTATGTGAAATGACCCAATTGTCGTTTACATAAAAGAATTTTTTGCTTACCCATACACCGCTCACCCCATCAACGCATACCCCAGCCACTCAACTGATTCTTCTTCTCTCAAATCGCCCCGTACCTTCGACCTAAATCCTACAAATTCGGGCAAAAGCACATCGATTTGATGTTGTGATTGCATTCTCTACCTTTTTCATGTCAATTTTTGAGTTTTTATTATTTTTGGGTAGGTTTTTTGTCTTGTTGTTGGGTTTTAGGCATCGATTCGGGGCTTGAATCTCACATTTTATGCACATAAATGTCAAAGGAATCAAGCATATAGAGTGAGTTTGAGCAAAATCCACTAATGTTTTTGGTCGTTTTCATGTATATTTTGGAGTTTTGAAATTGTTTTGTTTGTTCTTGTAATGTCTTTAAAGAGGTCTTAATCGGCTCCCACCGAGATTTCTTTATATCTCTTGGTGAGAGTCACCGATACCTTTAAAGTAGTCTCGATCACCTTACTCGCCAAAATTGAGACCTACTTTAAGCGGTTTTGGTAAGAGATGGATGAATCGATTGAGACATCGAAGATGTCTCAGTGGGAGTCGTGAGACCTCTTTATAGGAATAGACCTATAGGTGACGACCTCACCTGATCTAGGGTCGGGTTGCCCCCGCCATCTAGGTTCAATACCCAAATTAAGCCCAAGCAAATGATCTGACACGCCTAAAAAAACTGCGGAATATAAATTTAATGCATTTGGATAGATAAGTACGATTAATATATAAAAGGAAATCCATATGGAATATTATGAAACTATAAATGGAGTCCCAATCCTACATTCAAGTAAAGACATTCGAAATACTTCTAAATAGTTAACATAAAGAAAATTAAAGATCGACCCTGTAGACCTATTTAAATACAACCCATGTTCAATAGGTTAAAAATCGAATAAATAGTTAATAACAATACAAGAATCACATCAAAAAGAGAAGGCTTCAAGCTATCGCCTCTCATTTGCCTTGATATAGCGTAGATGCGGATCGTCCTGAGATATAAGTGGGGTGAGCTAAAAGGAACAATAGAGCTCAATAAGTGGAAAACTCGCTCAACCATCAAATACACAAGTAATACTTAATAAGCATGCAAAGACTAGCATGAATTGAAATCAAGTAGAAAAGCATTGAGTCGTAGCATGAAAGAAAGATTCATAAAGCATATGTAAATTAATTTCATTATGCAAAGGGATTCTCAAAAGAAATACCATAAGGCATAATAATAATTACATAAAGTCATGGGTCCATTCAATGCATACTAGTTATTGGCAAGAATCGGTGACCGATTTCCCTACCCTCAAGGTGATGACAACCCCAGGACGACAGACATGCCTTATGTGCCCGCTTGTTAGTCTCATCAAACCAATCATAGATTCATCCAAAATCGTCACCAATGCATGAACCTCTATCATAAAACTCCATGAACATTAAATAGTAAAGCCCTCGGTGGCACCATCAACATCTTGGGGTATTAAATAAAATTACTTGCTAATATGGTCCTCAGTAAGAACTCCACAAACATCCTGGGCAATGAATATCATAAGAGGAGAAAATAAATGCATTCACATTCCATAACTACGTAGATTCAAGCCAATAACATGATGCAACCCATAACCCCAAGTCTTTAATTCAACTCATGGGTCCTAAATATAACTAATGATCATGACATATTTGATGGATGAGTAAGCTCTCCATATACCTTAACTCGTCGTGATATCATTTCCGATCTTTGCGCGCTTGTGACTCAATATGAACCACCTTGCGAATCTAGACACTTCAAGATACATCACATAAATAGATAAGTCACATTCTTTGTTCTATTTTTCATTTTCGAATTCACTTTTGGGTCCACTTATGTGGGTCCCACGGGTCCCACATTGCACTGGTGCGAGGTTCGAGGGGTGGGACTTGCCCGGTCCTTCCCTTGGAGATGGGGTAGTGCGACTTGTTTGAAGGGAAGGGCACATTTCCCTTGTTTGTTTGTTATTTTTTTATTTTATTTTATTATTTTATTATTTTATTTGTTTTTATTATTATATTTGGGTTAGGTAAATTACTCATCTGAAATTGGTTCAAAAGTAGTTTGGACGTTGAAATCCGACGTTTGGCCCCTGAAATCTGGTCCAAGGGTTGATTCGGCCCTTGGAAAGGGTGCACATGAGTCAATTCAACCCTTTTTTTTTAGCACTGCATGGGTCATCTAGACCCATGGTTTGATGTTCAAGGGTTGAAATAACCCCTAGCAAGGCGTCGGTGCTCTAGATATAAGGGCGTCTAGGGAAAGAACAACCTCCATCTTCCTTACCACCTCATTTAAGGTAGTGAGGTTGAAATAGTAGGTGGCCATTTGGCCACCCCTCTCTCGGTTGTGGGGCCTTGTATTGGAGGCCCCCAATCTCCTTGGTGGTGACGATGGACCCACCGCACTACCCGGTAGCAGATGGCGAGACCACTCCCCTTTTTGGGGTTTCCATTCATTACCATTTCTCTATTTAAGCCAAATGAGAGGGTTCCCCCACTATTATTGGACAACTCTAAGCTTGTAACTCACGCAAATAAGAAAAGACATGATGAGGGAGATGAGTGTACTTCAAGTGAGGCTCCCTTGACTTTAGACCACAGAAATCACCATGAATATCCCCATTAAGTTATTCTCTCCCTTTCTCTCTCGATTGAATGTGTTTTGACAAGAAATTGTGGCTGGGGTTTTATAATAGGGTATTTATACTAGGGATAGTTAGTGTGGAGTTTTCAAAGGTTACCAAATTTCCCTAGGCTTAGATTGTGTTCGGTTCACCTTAAGTTAAGTTTGTAGCCCTAACTTAGGATTAAATTTGACCACTTTAGGTTATTAACACTTAATACACATAAATCATGCAAACTAGACACAAATAAACATGACAATTTACCAAAGTTCCCCCAATGTGGCTATTTAGAATTTTCTATTCATTACACTGTATGTCTGAAACTCGTAGACTAGTAATGTTTGAATAGTTGGGTATATTCAACAAAAAATGGTGTACATTTAGAAAGAATATTTTAACAATTTTAGAAAAAAGTGGGGTACGTTTAGCAATTAAAATTCAACAGTAGGGTATGATGAGTAAACGCAGGTACGCCAAACAAAAATTAGGGGTTCGTTCATCCATTCCCTAAAGTTATATTTTGTTATATAAGTATAGTATTTAATTATTATTATTTAATAATATTTTTAAATATGCTACTAATTCATTTAATTTTTTAAGGTAATTCATATAACTTTTTAACAACAATTAAATAGCATACTTCTAATATGCTAAACTTTTTTTGTCGTCTTTAATATATACATATATATATATATATATATATATATATATGTATGTATATATAATATCTATTTTTGTATTTTCACTATTTCTATTTTTGCTTCTCCACAATTTTTAAGCTTTTTCTAGGTATTTTTGTTTTTCAGGTTTTTTCAAGTCATTTTTACCTTTTTTGTTTGTATTTTGTACCTATTTGTTTTACTCAATAACGCCTAGAAAATGGCTTTGGCTGTTTTTTTGGGTATTTGGAAGATTTTTTTCCATATACTAAGATTTTGTTTATTTTAATGTGTTTTCGATTTTCTATTCTAAATACAAATTATATTTCAGTTAAAGAAAGGTTTTAACCATATTTCGGTAACTATAATGTTTAATTATTCCAAAGTTTATTTGATTTCGTACGTTAATTACAATTCTATTCCAATTAATCAAAATTTTAGCTATTTTTTTATATCTCGATCGACTATTTCTTTAGCTTCCATCGATTTTTTTTTTACAAATTTGGCACATATATTTTTTACCAATACATTTTAATAACATGTTCTTTTCAAATTAAATTAAACCCGTATCCTTTTCGAGAGGATAGATGTGAAATTCAAGAATTTCATAAACTTGATTAGGGCGACAAATTAAGTATTGTTGGATATTTCACAAAATTGAACGTTTAACTCATCATAAACTCATAATCGCAAGATTGGCGGGGAAAGTGATATAACTTTTCATAGAGTCAAGGATTTGGAGATGAAAGTTGAAATGTTCATTATCTCTACTACCGAGTTATTGAATACAACGAGAGTGATTGGGTCCATTTAAATGTTTCACTTTGAGAAAGTCCTTACAGATTTGAATTGAAGGAGAAACTCTCTCCTAGGTATAGTGACCTATTTAGAAATTGATAAATTCTTTCTAATCCACAAATCTAAATGATATTATGAGAAAACATTTAGAGAATGAGAGAGAGTTACATGTTGTGTTAGGTTTCATTTTATTATCGGACTGAAACTTAAGATCTCTTGTCATGGGACGACAGATGTAATTCGATATATCTTGTCATGGAATGACTTATATAATTATAGGTTTTTGTTAAGAAACCTTAAAATGGTGATGGATCAGATAGGCACGCGACTCTATTTCAAAAGTATCTAATGTTGTACTTAAATATTATTTACATTACTATATGATAAGTCAATAATTAGACAAATTTTATAGTGTAATTTAGGTTGATTATATATGCATATATATATGATATTACACTAGGTATTCTCTAGTTTTTTGTGATTTCGGGTTTTAAATAGGAAAATGATGAAATGGAAGAAAAGAGAAAGAAGTGCAAAACAGTTAATTAGAAAAGATGTCTAGTGATTAACCGATTATTTGCAATAACACTCGGAATCGCCACCTAAATCAAGCGGTAGGAAAATGCTAGCAAATCCACAAACAAATTGGAGAACGAACTAGGAATCACCAGCTAAATTGGCGGAGCACTGAGAGCTAAAATCAATGGTTTACTCAGCGATTTGTGTATAAATTAGGAATTGCTGACAAATCACTGAGGTCGATTAAGGGTTTTTTAGATTAATATGAAGAACTTGAGTTTATTTAAGATATGTATATGTAGGGAGACTATAAAAAATACCAGAGAGCTTTGAAATAACTTTCTTTTCTTTTGCTATACATTATTTATATTGCTATTCTATGTTTTTAGTTTATGTTTGAAAATACATTGGAGCTTTGATTTATATTAAGATATTTATTTATTCATTATGTTTTTTAATAACATATATGCATTATTTATTTCCAGCATGAGTGAGTAGTCTATCAATCTAAACAAATCCTAGACATATATATACTTTGGATTGCTACATAGTTATAATTAAGGAATCATGAACTTAATGCTTTAAATCCATTCATACACGTCTATAACGGATTTAACAAGTTGTTTTTGCATATTGCAACTAAAAAAGATTAGTATTGCATGCCTAGTTGCAAATGTGTTATGTGGTATTCAATTTTGATTCTATGTTTATAGTCACTAATGGCCCCTCCCTTAATCTAGGGCACCGCCCAACCTAATCCCGCCATTAAGCCCTAATCATATCCACGTAGATTTTAACAATGTATTAGTCCGCCTTTTCACCCTATTTACCTAGTTATTCGCACTGAAAATAATCATTTTAAAATTCATTTTTATTTCAGATTTAATTAATAAGTTGTTATTATTTTAAACTTATCAGCAAAATACTTAACAAAAACACATGCTATGGAAACCAGGAAACAACGATCACATGTATGTAACCAATATAACGGCGATAAACAATGTAATTACATGTGTCTGGATGGGAAACTATCGCTTAACCTAATATATACAACCTAAAAAATATATAGAAAACATATATAAGTCATATAACAAAATCTCAACCTACAATATCAAAGGTAATAGTATTCCAAAGGCTCAAAGGTAGTCACATATCTTCTCCTTGCCCAATCTGCTACTTAATGGATCTGCACCCTACGTCATGAAAAGGACGGTAAGTACGAAGAACGTAGAATGTAACACCGAGAGACATTTATCCACATTTTCAAACACAACAAGATAACAACTCATAATACATACATTCATTACACAACAATACTTAAGCATAAACTTGTCACTATACATCACATGTAAACAATGTGGCATCAACAAAAAAACTTATCCAAGAACCAAACCTAATAAGCCGTGTATCCAACACATTAGCCCATATATACCCTATTGATTACATAGACCTTGGGTAGTCACTTATTTTATTGTACACATAGGCATTCTCCTTATTAGGTGTGGAATATGGCATATCGACCCCATGTAATAGGTCTGCACACTTAGTACTTCAGTACTACCCTTATTGGTCGCCGCTTATGCATAGGAATTCTTCTTAATAGTTGTGAAACATGGCATATCGACCTCATGTAATAAGTCCGCACACATAGTACTTCGGTATTACCCTTATTAGTCGCCGCTTATGCATAGGCATTTTTCTTATTAGTCGACCTCATGTAATAAGTCTCGCACACATAGTACTTCGGTATTACCATTATTGGTTGTCGCTTATACATAGGCTTTCTTCTTATTAGTTGTGAAACACGGCATATCGACCACATATAGTAGGTCCACACGCATAGTACTTTGTTATTACCCTTATTGATCGTCACTTATGCGTACGCATTCTTCTTATTAGTTGTGAGACATGGAATATCAACCTCATATAATAGGTCTGGACACATAGTACTTTGGTATTACCCTAATTGGTTACTGCTTAATCATTTCATCAACCTCATATAGTAAGTACGTGACATTAACTAATCAGTATATCGATATCCCCAATTCCCCTACCCCATAAGCCGCTTGTACCCCTAACCACAACATAAACTTAAACACACATATTTTAATTTAACATCATATAATAAGATAAAGCACATCAATCATAGCACTAAAAATTCAGCAAGCCAAACAGTTCAGTCAAGCAATAATGAAAGAATGAAATGGAGATAAATATCTCAATCAGTTTACTTACAATCCACGGAAAGTTCCTAGGCTAATCCGGTCTCCTGACACCATGTATCTCGCCAACAACCTCTCAAGACTCTTCCCTAGTTTCGTGAGGTTAATTAATGTGTTTTAGGACTTATACAAACTATCAAAACATGCATGTGTTTTTAAAAAAAAAATTAAGTATACACCTAACACTTTGATTGATCATAACTTGGTCAATTTAACTCCAAATTCCAAACTTCTTTATAGAAGATTTAATGATTTTTTTGCAAGGAATCAAAATATGTAACCCAATTTTGACAATAATCTCTTCTAGCCTCTAAAATCACACAAAAATCGAATTGATTTAATACATCTAATTTTTTGAAGACTTTGTTAACTAGTTGTGTAAACTTGCTTACTTAATGATGTAAGTCCCTTAAATTGATTATCCCTTCCAAATCATCATAAATTCACAATCAACCTTGCTTGATCTTCTTTTTCATCTTACTTCTTCTCTAAGTAATTGAATAAGAATAAAATGGTTTGCATGAGTTGATCTATTCAATCTTATACATATAGATAAGATTGATTAATAGTTATTGATCTTACTTGTACACAAGTATCTCGAGACTAATCTAATTGCCTACATCATCATTTACATCCGGTAACTCTCTACTAATTTTTAGACATGAAAACATTCGAGTTTCAAAATCTTTCAGTAGGCAAAATTTGTTCGGTCTTGAGTTAGTTTTCAAATGCCACTAGAATGAGTCCATTTCGATTTAAAATGAAGAAGTTATGACTAAAATACAGAGCCTGGTTCATGAGTCCATTTCGATTTAAAATGAAGAAGTTATGACTAAAATACAGAGCCTGGTTCATAACAACATGCAGAATTTATAGTTTTGTTTTACAATTTCATGAATTTGAAAAATTCATAGCAAATTCATTTCTTAACCAAAACTAAAAACCCAATATAGTAGACTAAGTGTTAAAACACAAGGAATCCAAATGTCCCATTAATTTGTTTTAAAAAATCAAATCATTTCACAAATTAGAATTCCCAATTTCAGTTTCATTCAAAATGCCCCACTTTCACCAAACTTTACAATTTTCAAAAATTTAATTGGGAAACTCAAACGTGGTGTCTAATTGATCATAAACAACTAAAAAGACTCACAAATGCTAAGAATTCAAAAGCCCTTTGATTTGAAACCAAACTTTAATGAATTGGTGTGTGAAACTTGAAATTCTCACCTAGGTTGTGATGGTTTGATCCCTAGCTCTTATACACCATTTGGGTTGATGAATCCTCCATTTTTAGACCTTGATTTCCGACAAATTTAAGAGTGTTCAGCTCTGATCTTTTCTTGACTTTGCATGTATGAGCTTTGGAGAAGAAGGCTCCATTTAAAGGTCCTTTGGATGGCCTTACTTTGGTCCATTCATCTCCTACCAAATGCACATCTCTATGTGTATCCAAAGGTCCATGTTAAGTCCTACCTCCACTAATTTTATTGTGTTAACACACATTTTAATACGAAGTTCTATTGAGATTGTCACACATCTCGAGGCTTGTCTTAAGGTGTTGGATTATTTTCCACAACTTAAGTTTGTGATTCGATTACAATTATTTCATAGCCTATGAACAAGTAAATAAGTTGGTTATATTAATTTAAGTAACCTAACATTTAGACTTACTATATCACTCTCTACTCGATCCTCACGTCTATACGCATCTCGAGGCGTGTCCCCACTCGCGTCTCGACTTATTCACGTCTATAGATAGTGTACGACAATGATTTAATAATTTATACATATACACACGCTAGGCATCCATCACCCAAATAATAATATACCTCGGTGTTGACTCTCGAGGGTTGACCAAGTACAACACTTCATCATAAGTTTATGTCAGAGTTCTACGGTGGGACATGACACGAATTAGAAATTTACGGTCGTTACATCCCCAAAAATCAAATATTTTATTTGGCAATGCCTACATGACTTATTCCCGACAAATTTATTCCATGTACGAAAGAGAATAGCCATGGATTCTACCTACCCCATATGCAACACAGACCAGGAACCTCTCACTTATCTTTTTTTCTTTTGCTCCTAGGTACGGTATTTTTGGATAGGCAGCCCACTCACCTTAGATACCTCTTGACTGCAAGGGACTCCATTTAGTGAGATTTGGATAGCTATAGTCGAGATGTTGGAGGACAAAGTAGCTGAGGAAGGACTACGGACATGGCTGGCTATGGGTGTATGGCAGATATGGAAAAGAAGGAATAATGTTGTGTTCAAAGGAATCCATGGATTAATGGAAGCAATGCTTAACGTAACCTCAGATATAGATACGTTGAATGGAGGCGAGCTCGCTCTATATCCCCTCCTTATAAATTAGATTTTGAACCTTCCATTGTGAAAATGTTTTTTAGTAGAACTATACCTCTCCATCCACGCAGCGCGTGAGCCCCTCAGCGGCAAAACCAACCTTGGATGGATCACTAGATCGGATGAAGGAGCCGTGTTCTTAGTTGGTTGTAATTTTGTGGAATATTCCTGTAATGTTGAATGGTCCGAGCTCTTAGCAATTCGACAAGCCATCCTTAATGATATGGTGGGTATCACAGACATGGCAGTTTTCTCAGACTCTCTGAATGCACCGGAGATTATTGGAAGGGACTCGAATACTAGCCACTACGATCTAATAGCGGAGGATATTAGAAAGCAAGCCAAACGTTTTGGCAACCTAAGTTTCCACCATATCCCCCGAAGCTAGAATGGTGTTGCTCATCACCTAGAAAAGCATTAAACTCATGTAACTCTGTCATATGGACTGATTGTATGCAGCAGCGAAACCCAAAAATCTTGTTAGAGGGGCAAACTTTAACCTTAACTTTTTTTTCCAAACTAAAAGATATATGAGTATGAAAAACTATCATAACAAAAAAAAAAATTGACAATGCTACACTCAAGACACATCAAATACATCATTTTTTTTCCAATGTTACACTTGTCATAGAGGGAGCATGTGTCGATCATAGAGGTGAAAAGGACGAATACGTAAGGGTACTATAGGAGGTCCCCAAGGTTAGGGGCGACCCCCTTTTAAACTCGCCACTTATTGTATGCCTATTGAAACAGGCACCCTTGTAATTGACACGTTTGGTTAATATATATATATATATATATATATATATATATATATATATATTTGATATTTGAAAAAAAACAATTCAATTCTTGTCGACACATTCCTAATTTAATTAGAATTAAAATAATAGCAACTCCTAAACCAATATGAACTCCACGCACACAAGATGGCTTGGCTATATTGACACGTTTTACGCTCCATCAAGTAGTGTGTTCTTTCAATCTGGGTTTCCCTTGACAATTTGATACACAAAATGAACGGTTCAACTGAAGACCTCCAATTATTAAAACCCATGCTCAAAACATGAAATTAAACCAGTAAAAGTAATACTCACAAAGATTCAGACTAAATTCACAAGATCCCACATTAAAAAACTTGAAATTTGAGGGAATAAAACCCAACAAGGGAGATGTAGAAAACCCATGATGGTTTATGTTTTTTCTATGCTCATATCTTCACAATGGGTTGTATTCTGTTGATACTGGTCTCAAGAAATTGGTTTTGCTCACATTGAATCACAGAAATTGAATTAAGCAAAGTGTGATAGTGAGGAACTACATGATCTGCTCTGCAAGAGTCAGCAACCAAATTGATCAAATGCTCAATTGGGACTTCATTATGGGTTTTATAACTGTTGGATTTTGAGGTTCATACTCAGCTGAAAATTTAAAACAATTTTTGAAAAACTTCAACAAGATCAAAAATAAATTTCATTAAAAGTAAACCATACCTTAATCCGTGATTTCCTTCTTTGATTTTTCGATTTCCAACACGTTCAAATGTTCATCCTCTATAAGAAATTCACATACGAATGGTGACCATAATTTAGAGTGGTAGCCGCAAGAGAGAATGAAAACGTTTTTTTTCCTCTCCCAAAATCAAAAGAACTCGAAAATAGTAAAAACGAAAATCTTATCATGTTTTAGGGTTTTAAACTCTATTTATATGTGTAGATATGCTCTCTTAAAAAACCTATTCAATACAACTATTAAATTTAGGCAATTCAAGCAAATTATGCATACGCCCCTATTAATAAATTATCATATAATCGTGAGGGCTTTTATTTCATAAATTTTATCATAATTCATTACTCTGGACCAATTGAAATTGCACAAAGCTATTCTTTGAGTGCGACCTAATAAGTTCATGCGATGTTGGTAGTGAACCAAAACCATTTTGGTACACAAGTTATAAGCGGTATCTAACAAGGCTTTATGTAATGACCCTAATAAATCTAATCCTAGTCAATTACCTAATAGGACTGTGATGTGGCAGCTAACCGTAGGTGGCGACTCAGTCAAAACTTGGACGTCGACACCGAGGTAATAATTCAATAATTTTATTTGTGTGCAAAGCCTTGAATATTTTATATTTATATATGTGTGCACTCGTAACTTTATTAACATTGTTGTCGAATTAACGAGTGAGAGTAGTCCTCGAGATGTGCGCGTACACAAGTATTTGGGTAGGTCAACGATATTCATTTAAGTTGGTCTAATGGAACTCATTTAATTGAAATGCCTAAGTTATAAAGGGCATTTTAGTTATTTCATATATTAGAATTTTAAAAGATAATAAATTAGAATTATGAGGTGTCAACTTCTTGTGGTTTATGGAGAGATAATAGAAAATTTAATAAAAAATTAAATAAAGAAAATTGTGTGGTGGTAGTTCACCCACTTAATTAATGATAGTATATATATATATATATATATAGAGAGAGAGAGAGATGAAAGGTAAGTTGATTTTAGTGGAGGTGGTGGTGAAGAAGAAGAAGGAAAAAAAGTTGTCTGCTATAAGGAGATCCAAATTAAACCAAGTTAACATTTAATTTTATTTAATTTTGATGTCATGGATTTAATACATAGTATAATTGATTAATTCATTGTTGGTAAGTTGATTTTAGTGGAGTTGATTTTAATTGGGTTGATTTAAAGGACGAAAAAGAGGGTTATTGTTGATCATTTTGAAGAAAAAAATAAAAGAAATAATGTTATTGCCTTTGTTGAAGAAAGGAAAAAAAGAAATTTACAAAAAAAAAATCACCAAAATCAGTGATTTTAGGGGAATAAGGGGGAGGACGCACACAGATTATGCATGCAGCATGCGATCCTCAAATTGGGCGTAATACAATATGCCTAACAATATGGCCGAATCGGGTCGGTTTGGCCCAAACCGATTCGGGGGCTAAAACCCCAAATAAAAAATATAAACAGTAAAAAATACTCTTTATATATTTTTTCATTTTAATTTATAAAAATAACAAAAATTCATAAAAATTCAAAAAATTAGGGAAAAATCTGAAAAAATAAGAAAAGTGAGGAAAATTGTAGAAAAGTGAGTTTGAAGATTTTTTAGGAATTTTACATCGAAATTTTCCTCGAAAAGTGTGCAAAAGCTTAACTTCCCTATTTTAAATTATTTTGAGATTTAAAAATCTAAATCATATCAAATAGGCTCAACCACGCCTAATTTATTGTATATTGATACCAGGAGCCTAGGGGATTACTATCGAGTATCGAGTACGTATTTCGAGGCGTGTAGGAGCCGCGATTTACTTGATTTTGCGTATTGAGGTAAGTAAACCAGTAAGAAATTCAATATTAATTTTTTTCATTTCTTTGCTACATTTGATGGAATTATTGCTATTATTATACTCTACTTCCCTATTGAGTGACCTAAGGTCTAGTTGTCTGGTCTAGTTGTATCCATTCGTGGGTCGAGCAGCCGATTAGCTCTCGTGGCTCCCCGACGGGCCTGAATCCTTTGAGTGAGCATCCGCCATGTGTCGTGGCTCCTCCAGGTATTCGAGTTCCATTTTGGTTGAGCATCCAGGAAAGTCTATGGCTCCCTTTAAAATGTTTGCTCGAGTGCGGCTGCAAAGCGAGCGAGCCAATCTTGAACGAATTAGGTGCAGTCGATATGGCTTTGGCCCACCGCACCAGTGTTAGATACTTACACGTTTTAAGTGGCTTTGAGCTCACGTGTAGAGTGTCAGGACCACTTAATCCCTATCTTTTCTTTCGGGTCACTTAGTCCCTACCGTTGATCACTGTAGTATGCTTGTCATGCATTTTATTGACTATTTCTCAGCACTTTATTTTTCTTCCAACATGATTTATGGACTCGTATATTATTTAATCTGAATTACTATTGAACTTTTTCTGGATTTACTCACTGGAATTGTCTCCGCCTTTGGTTACAATTGCAGGTTCCTTTAGTAGCAAGGGCAAGGAGCCTGTGATCGGTGACTTCCTTTGAGCTTCCCTCAGAGTTAGCTCCTCTTTGTTACTACAGTAGGTTTATTTTGAAATTTTGGATTATACATATGATATATATATTTATGTTGTTGGTTACTTTGGGGTTCATTTTGGGTTTTGAGACGTTTGATACATGTATATGACACTTATTCACACCATTTATCACTAGATATAAACATGAGATATACTTTTGGAAGATTTCCACACCTAGGCATGTTCCGACTACTATTTATTTATTTAAGTTGCTTTAAATATTTTTTAAATTCCGCTTCGTAAACATTAATACTTGTTAAACTAAATAAAAAATCAAATAAGCAACAAATGATTGAATAATTTGGATAAGAGGCTGACTAGGCCTGCATTGACTCTGCAGGAGTTGACTGGGGGTCCACATAGGTTTAGGCCAGGCAGGGCCCAGGTTGTGGGGTCTGGGGCCGTCACAGTTGGTATCGGAGCGTAGGTATTTTTCTTTAACTTTATGTAACCCACAACTCGACTAAAATAAAATTTAAAGTTATGACACAACTGAACTTAGAGTGAAAATCCTATAATCCTGACTTAGAGTATTAGTTGGGAAGTAAGAAGAGTTGGGGGAAACTAAGTTTGGATTATACATGTTAATTGATTGATATGTATTATATATTATTAACGATAGTTAAGATAGCTGATCGAATCTCGCTATTCGCCTTTATAGACCGTGATGGCCGATCAGCAGGACACCGGTGATCAAAGTGGAGCTACAGGTCCAAGCCCTATTGATACAACAAACTTTCAGGCCTGGACACAGAGGTTACTTCACATGATAGACGTCTAGAGGAGATTTTGACTCTTCTTAGGGGATAGTAACCATCACCATCGACACTTACAGCGACTTCCACACTGGCCGCGAAGGCGCTACACTTAAGGCGACTTCGTCACGATCTATGGTGCATGTAGCACCAGTTATTGCCATAGTACCCATACTAACCAATATAGCATCGCTAGTAGTTACGACACTGACTAAGAGAGATACTAACTCTGATTTGACGCCTATGGCCAGACTAACTAGGGAGTACGAGAGGTACATACCGAGGAAGTTTAATTGAGATTCTGATATGTCAGAGGCAGAGAAATTCATCAAGAGTCACGAGAAGAACCAAAGACTTTTGAGGTTAGAGTATAGCAAGACGCCCAGGGTTGGCAGTTTCTTCCTTCTTTGGGGACTCAGATACTGGTGGACCAACCTGTTAGCTACCTAAGGAGAGCTGTTGATATGGAAGGACTTCAAGAGATTGATAAACCAGAAGTTCTTTCCACCCTCAGTGGGGATCGCCAAGAGGTTGAAATTCATGCATATCCGACAAAGGCTGAGATAGTATATGATTCAGTATATGGGGAGAATCCAGCATCATTTACCATTTGCTTATGGTGTTTTTGACAATGATAGGGACCAGGTCCATTTCTTCTGTGAGGGGTTGTTTCCTGCCATTAGGGCCATTGTGGTTACGACCGAGCCGAGTAACCTAGATAGGGCTTATGAGCACAGTTTGGCTAAAGAGGCTTATCTTATCATGCACCTCGAGGATGGTGCCATATGACCTATAGAGACACCGATTGCTCAGAGTTTAGGGCGGAGATATGAGTAGTGTCATAGTAGAGAAAAGAAGAGGAAGAGGAACCATCAGAGGTTCAGGAGATAGCAGATTGTAGGTTCTGTTGCACCATATCCCATTTATGCAGACGCGCTTCCTCCAACGCAGAGTTACACAAGCAGACCTCCACAGGCACCACAAGCTTCTCAGTCAAGGTAGCAGTTTAGGGCTACCGATAGTAGGACTGGAGGAAGGGTAGTGGCCAGTAGGGTCTGAGGTCAAGACAGCAGAGCTAGATGTCGGAGTGGTCGGGTAGTGCGAGAGCGGAACGTATGGCGGGTAGTATGGACCAATACTAGGTTTCGAGTGCAAACATGAGGGACATATTAAGATTAATTGTCCGAAACTCGTTAGTGTGCAACAGAGCTCGCAGCAGCAGCGACCTCGAGATAGAGCACACTTAGTGGCTCAGGCGAACCCACAATCGACGCGACAGCTTATAGAGGGTATGATTTATATTTTTCGTCACATGATGGATACTTTGATTGATTATGGTTTGACCGTGTCTTTTATTTCTAAACGGATGGTAGATGAGTTAGGGTTGAGACCCATTAGGCTTAGCACTCACTTGATCCTCAGCATGGCCGCTGCGGACAAGATTTACCCTAATATGGTCTATGATGGTTGTACCATCGAGATACAGGGACACGATATGCCTATACACCTCATAGTACTAG
Source organism: Stephania cephalantha (assembly GCA_039657325.1). Taxonomy (NCBI): domain Eukaryota; kingdom Viridiplantae; phylum Streptophyta; class Magnoliopsida; order Ranunculales; family Menispermaceae; genus Stephania; species Stephania cephalantha. The sequence goes on along the minus strand of CM077567.1, from coordinate 60,084,756 downwards.
AGTTTTTAGAGTTTGACGCGTTATTGGGGATGGACTAGGTGGCAGCAAATCACGCACGGTTGGATTGTTTCGTTAAGATAGTAATATTTCGGATTCCTGAGCAGTCAGAGTTCTGTTTTCGCGGCGTTTTGACGCAGCTTCAGTGTACCAAAGGTAGAGTGGCTACGAGCCAGGAGATGGAGACATTCACCAGTATTCTAAGTACAGTAGAGAAATCGATAGCGATTATTGAAGAGGTACCCGTGGTGTGCGAGTTCCAAGATGTGTTCCCCGAGTATTTACCCGGATTACCACCCCCATGAGAGATCGACTTTATTATCGACCTTGTCCTTGGGACGAAGCCGATTTCGATACCTCCATATAGAATGGCACCGAAGGAGTAGTGGAGCTGAGGACCCAACTTGAGGAGTTGATGAATTTAGGATTTATTTATCCTAGCATGTCTCCATGGGGCGCTCCAGTACTGTTTGTGAAGAAGAAAGATGGAAGTTTGAGACTTTGCATCGATTATAAGCAGTTGAATCGTGTTACGATCAAGAATAAGTATCCACTTCCCCGAATAGATGACTTGTTTGATCAGTTGACTGGCGCTGTGTGGTTTTCCAAGATTGACTTGAGGTTAGGGTACCATCATCTTGGGATCAGGGATGAAAACATAAAGAAGCCTACATTCAGTACACGTTACGGTCATTACAAGTTTGCAGTCATGACGTTTGGGCTAACGAATGCGTCGACGATGTTTATGGACTTGATGCACCGCGTATTGAGACAGTACTTGGACAGTTTCGTGATTGTCTTCATAGATGATATTTTGATCTACTCCAGGACTCGTGTAGATCACGACGGACATCTCATGACAGTTTTACAGACACTGATAGAGCACCAACATTATGCTAAGTTTAGCAAATGTGAGTTCTAGTAGTCAGAGGTCAGATTTTTGGGACATGTAGTTAGAGTTAGTGGAGTATCAGTGGATATTTCGAAGGTCCAAGCAATGATGGATTGGTGTACTCCATAGTCAGTGACAAATATTCACAGCTTTCTGGGTCTAGCACGGTATTACTGAAGATTCATGCGTGACTTCTCTAAGATTGCGGCACCGATGAAGAGGTTGACTCAGAAGATTGTCAAGTTTGAGTGGGACAAAAATGTGATCAGGCTTTCATGACACTAAAGGAGAGATTGATGATAGCTCTAGTGTTAATACGCGCAGAGGTAGAAAAGGCATAGCTGTGAATACCGATGCATCATAAGTCGACTAGGGTGTGTTCTAATACAGGGAGATGGTGTGATTGCTTATGCATCTCAACAGCTGAAGATTCATAAGAAGAACTACCTGGTACATGACTTAGAGTTAACAGTAGTGGTATTTTCTTTGAAGATTTGGTGGCACTACCTATATAGTGAAAGATTTACTTTATTCATTGATCATAAGAGTTTAAAGTATCTCTTTACACAGAAGGACCTGAATATGAGACAACACAGATGGCTAGAGTTCCTTAAGAATTACGACTTCTCCTTAGAGTACCATCTGGAGATGGCGAATGTAGTGGCGGATGCATTGAGCCATAAGAGATTTGATGCAGAGAATGTTATTTGTCATTTGACACATGAGTTTGCACTCCATGAGGCGACAAATATGATGAATTTAGATGACATTCCGACTACTACCGAGGCACACATTTATAGACAGATTAAAAGTCATCTTGTCTCTATTCAAAGGGTTTTAGAGGGTCAGCAGGCTGATGAGCAATTCCAGAGATTTCATTAATTGGTAGAGAGTTTGGATCATCCAGAGTGGAGTCAGTCGACGGAGTCGTGCTTAAGATATAGGGGACGATTATGGATTCCATCAGTGGCTGAATTACATAAGAGATACTTCAGGAGGCTCACCGCTCATGTTTTACTGTTCATATGGGCAGGGCCAAGATGTATCAGGATATGAAACATCTATTTTGGTAGCTTGGGTTGAAGGCGGACGTAGAGGATTATGTCAGGAGTTGCGAGATTTGCTAGCAGGTTAAGGCTAAGCATCAGAGGCCTAGAGGACTGTTACAGTCACTTCCTATTCCCGAGTGGAAGTGAGAGCATATTGTTATGGATCCAGTCAGTGGTTTACCTCGATCTTCGTGCAAGCATGATAGTATCTGGGTGAGTATGGACAGACTAACCAAATCTGCACACTTTTTCCTGGTTTCTACCAAACACAAGTTCCAGCAACTGAGCGTCCTATATGATAGAGAGATTGTCATACTTTATGGGATGCCATTATCTATAGTGTCAGATAGAGGATCGCAGTTTACATCCATGTTATTGAGGAGGACGCAAGAACAGTTTGGCATGAAGTTACAACATAGTACACCGTTCCACCCGCAAACTTATGGACAGTCAGCGAGACTAATTCAGGAGTTAAAGGACATGTTTAGAGCTTGTGTGTTCGAGTACGGTGGGTCATGAGAGGAGTATCTACATTTGTGTGAATTTGCCTACAATAATAGTTACTAGTCTAGTATCAGGATGGCACCGTTTGAGGCACTCTATGGCAGGCCGTGTAGATCACCAACATGTTGGGCAGAGCCTGAGGATATAGCGGCAGTTGGACCAGAGATTGTGGTAGATCACACAGAGAAGATGGGACTGATACATCAACGTATTCGAGGAACTCAATATAGATAAAAAAAATATGCTGACAAGTTTCGAGATGGGTTAGAGTACAAAGTGGGAAACTTTGTCTATCTAAAAGTTTCACCACTGAAGGGTCACGAACGGTTTTGAATCAAGGGAAAGCTCGCGCCGTGGTTTATAGGTCTTTTCAGAATTACAGAGAGAGTTGGCAAGGTTGCAAATAGGTATGAATTACCACCGCGGTAGGCAGACGTTCATCCAGTGTTCCATGTATCGATGCTGAGATTGGATAGGTTGAGAGAGGGAGACAAACTGATAGTGGACTTGACTAAGATTGACCTAGCCGAGGATATTACTTACAAGGAGTAGCCTGTCCAGATTTTGGAGCGCAAGGTACAGAGTTTGAGCAACAAGGACATCCCGTCAGTTCTTGTCAAATGGCAGCACCACGGAGACAAGGAATTACGTGGGAGCGGGAGTCCTATATGCGCGAGAGTTTCCCATTTCTCCTTTGATTTCGGTTAGTAATTTCGTTTCAGATATTTCAATTTCAAGGACGAAATTCATATTAGTTGGGAAGACTGTAACGACCCTAATAAATCTAATCCTAGTCAATTGCCTAATAGGACCGTGACATGGCGGCTAACCCCACGTGGCGACTCGGTCAAAACTCAGACGTTGACACTGAGGTAGTCATTCAATAATTTTATTTGTATGTGATGCCTTAAATGTTTTATGTTTATCTATGTGTGCACACGCAACTTTATTGATATTGTCGAATTAACGAGTGAGCGTGGTTCTCGAGATGTGCGCGTACACGGGTATTTGGGTAGGTCAACGATATTAATTTAAGTTGGTCTAATGGAACTCATTTAATTGAAATGCCTTAGTTATAAAGGGCATTATCATTTCACATATTAGAATTTTAAAAAAATAATAAATTAGAATTATAGATGTCAACTTCTTGTGGTTTATGGAGAGATAATAGAAAATTTAATAAAAAAATTGTGTGGTGGTGATTCAACTACTTAATGATAGTATAAAGAGAGAGGAGAGAGATGAAGGGTAAGGTTTTATCTAAATTAGACGTGTTGTAGAGGTGGTGGTGAGGAAGAAGGAAAAAAAAAGTTGTTTGTTATGTGGAGATCCTAATTAAACCAAGTAAGTTCACATTTAATCTTATTTAATTTTTATGTCAAGGATTTAATACATAGTATAATTGATTAATTCATTGTTGGTAAGTTGATTTTAATGGAGTTGATTTTAATTGGGTTGATTTAAAGGAAAAAAAAAAGACGGTTATTGTTGATCATTTTGAAGAAGAGAATAAAAGAGTTAATGTTATTGCTTTTGTTGAAAAAAAGAAAAAAAAAAGATTTAAAGAAAAAAAGAATCACCAAAATCGGTGATTTTGGGGGGAATAAGGGGGAGGACGCACGCAGGCTATGCATGCGTGCGGTCTCTCGATTTGGCCTGACACTAGCCAGGCCCAATCCAATATGGCTGAACCGGGTCCAGTTCGGCCTGAACAACGTTCATAGGGCCAAAACCCCTAAATAAAAAAATAAAAAATAAAAAATACTTTATGTATATATTTTTCATTTTAATTTATAAAAATAACATAAAATCATAAAAAATTAGAAAATTCAAGAAAAATAGGGAAAATCTAAAAAAAAAGTGAGGAAAATTGTAGAAAAATGAGTTTGAAGATATTTTGAGAATTTTACACTAAAATTTTCTTCGAAAAGTGTGCCAACTCTGTAACTTCTCTATTTTAAATTATTTTGGGATTTAAAAATCTAAACCATATCAAATGGGCTCAACTACACCTAATTTATTGTAAATTGATACTAGGAGCCTAAGAGACTAGTATCAGATATCAGTACGTATTTTGAGGCGTGTGGGAGCCGCGATTTACTTGATTTTACGTATTGAGGTAAGTAAACTAGTAAGAAATTCAATATTAATTCTTTCCATTTCCTTGCTACATTTGATGGAATTATTGTTATTATTGGACTCCACTTCCCTACCGAGTGACTTATGGTCTTAGTGGTCAGGTCTAGTTGTGTCCACTCGCGGATTAAGCAGTCGATTAGCTCTCGTGGCTCCCCGACGGGCCTGAATCCCTTGAGTGAGCATCCGCCATGTGTCATGGCTCCTCTCAAGTATTCGAGTTCCATTTTGGTGGAGCATCCAGTTAAGTCTATAGCTCCCTTTGGAATGTTTCTCGGGCTGCGGCTTAAGCGAGCCATCAGTGCCGAACGGATTAGGTGCAGTCGATGCAGCTTTGGCCAGCCGCACCAGTGTTAGATACTTACACGTTTTAAGTGGCTTTGATATGGTTTAGTTTGTCTGTCATACATTTTATTGACTCTTTCGCAACACTTTATTTTCCTTCTAGCATGATTTATGGACTCGTTTATTGTTTAATATGAATATCTATTGAACTTCTTCTCGATTTACTCACTGGAATTGTCTCCGCTTTGGATGACAATTGTAGGTCCCTTTACTAGTAGGGGCAAGGAGCCTGTGATCGGTGAATTCCTCTGAGCTTCCCTCAGAGTTAGCTCCTATTTCTTACTACAATAGGTTTATTTTGATATTTTGGACTGTACATATGATATATATTTATGTTGTTGGTTACTTTGGGGTTCATTTTAGGTTTTGAGACGTTTGATACATGTATATGACACTTCTTCACACTGTTTATCCCCAGATATATACATGAGATCTACTTTTACAGGATTTCCACACCTAGGCATGTCCTGACTACCATTTATTTATTTAAGTTGCTTTAAATATTTCTTAAATTCCGCTGCGTAAACATTAAGACTTGTTAAACTAAATAACAAATCAAATAAGCAACAAATGATTGAATAACTTGGCTAAGAAGCTTACTAGGCCTGCGTTGACTCTGCGAGAGTCGACCAAGGATCCATGGAGGTTTAGGTCGAGCGGGGCCTAGGTTGTGGGGTCTGGGGCCGTCACACTTTATGACTAACCAAGTAACATGAATATCAAAATCAATACAACCTAATGAATAACATATATCATATCATTTTATCATGTGACATCCTTTGATTAAACATAAGGCATAGTAAGTCACCCTTAATGTTCAATCGTACTATTCTCGATCTTTAGGTAGACTGAAAAAATCCAAGTGACATTGATCATATCAATTCACTTAGACTTGTCCATTTAACAGTCTAACATATCGATGGATCCACTGATATCTCTCTCTATAGGAGATGGACAAATTCTATCTCGGTTATACACCTTCAAATATTATTCATATTAAATAAAGTCATGTCCCATCCTCTCGCTACTTAATATGTTAAGTTGGGGATTGCCACATTACCTAGTGGACTTGTTTTAGTTTTAATGTGCAGGGTTTCACTAAAAGTAGAAAGCTAAAGAAAGGAAAAGTCATCTTACTAGTTGGAAATGGCGCAAAGGTTGCTGCTTTGGCTGTAGGATGCTATGAGTTAATTTTATCTAGTAGGCTTGTTTTAGTTTTAAATAATTGTTATTATGTCCCTGCCTTGAGAAGAAACTTCATTTCAGTTTCATGTTTGGATTTCGATGGTTTTAATTTCAATATTGCGAATAATAAATGTTCCATTTCTCGTAAATACGTTTTCTATGCGAATGTTGATTTGTGTGATAGTCTTTATATTCTAAACATGAAAAGGTCCAAAAATACTCCTATTCTTAACGTAAATACAAATAGATTCAAGTCAAATGATTTGAGTCAAACCTACCTTTGGCATTATCGTCTTGGCCATATGAATAAGAAACGCATTTCTAAACTCCATAAAGATGGACTTTTAGATTCATTTGATTTTGAATCATATGAAACATGTGTATCTTGTTTACTAGGCAAGATGACAAAAACTCCCTTTACTGGACACAGTGAAATGGCAAGTGATTTATTGAGTCTGATACATATTGATGTATGCGGTCCTATAAACACAATGGCTAGAGGTCAGTACTTCATTCCCTTCACTGATGATTTCAGCAAATATGGTTACGTGTATCTCATGAAACATAAAGGTGAATCTTTTGAGATATTTTGAACATTTCAGATTGAAGTACAAAATCAACATGATAAAGTTATTAAAGCACTTCTATAAGATCGAGGTGGTGAATATTTGAGCCAAGAGTTTGATGATCATCTTAAAAACTGTGGGTTTGTCTTATATGTAACTCCTCCAGTAACTCCATAATGGAATGGTGTTTCTGAGAGGAGAAATCAAACTTTATTGGATATGGTTTGATCTATGATGAGTAATGCAGATCTTCCTATTTCCTTCTAGGTTATGCCTTAGAAATTGTTGCGTTTACACTGAATTGTGTTCCTTCTAAAGCAATTGATAAAACATTATATGATATGTGGTGTGGTGTGGGAAAAGACCAAGTTTGTTTTTCCTTAAGATTTGCGACTGTGAGGTTTTTGTACGAAGAAGAATCTCAAAAAAATTATCAGCTAAATCTACTAAGTTTGTCTTTGTTGGTTATCCTAAGGAAACTGGAGGATACTATTTTTATAATCCCACTGAGAACAAAGTGTTTGTTGCTCGAAATGGTGTTTTTATAGAAAATGAGCTTATTTTAAAAAACAATAATGAGAATAAAGTAAGTCTTGAAGAAGTTTAAAAACCACAAATAAACACTCAACCGCCAGTGGGAGATCAACAAAGTGTTGAACTAGTTGAGCCTCCACAAGTTTCACAAGGCCCACATAGGTCTGATAAGGTAAGACATCAGCCTTAGAGATTTGGATTTCTTGTTACTGATAGTAGTGATGTTTTTCTTATAGATCAAAATGAGCCTACTACTTATCATGAGATTGTCCTGATGCAGATAAATATTTTAGTTCCATGAATTTTGAGATGCAATCCATATATGATAACCAAGTTTAGAACCTGGTTGATTTACCTGAAGGTGGTAAAACCGTTGGAAGTAAATGGGTTTTCAAAAAGAAAACTGACATGGATGGCAATATGCACACTTATAAAGCACAACTAGTAGCAAAAGGTTTCAGACAGACTCAAGGTGTTGATTATGATGAGACTTTATCTCTTGTAGTCATGGTTAAATCCGTTAGAATCTTAATTTCCATAGACGCATATTATGACTATGAGATATGGCAAATGGATGTCAAAACAACTTTTCTAAATGGAAAGATATTTGAGGACATGTATATGATATAACCTAAAGGGTTTGTTCATCCTGAGAATTCTAGGAATGTGTGCATGCTTCAAAGATCCATTTATGGATTAAAGCAAGCTTCTCGGAGTTAGAATCTTCATTTTGATGAAGCAATTAAGGAATTTGGTTTCATTAAAAATAAAAATGAGCCTTGTGCATACAAAAAAGTCAGTGGGAGCGTGGTTGTTTTTCTGGTACCTTATATTGATGATATATTACTCATTGCAAATGACATTCCAACCTTGCAGAGTATTAAGTCTTGGTTAGGGAAATGTTTCTCAATGAAAGACTTAGGAGATGCAGCCTACATCCTTGGGATTAAGATCTAGATAGATAGATCTAAATGGTTGATCGGTTTAAGTCAGAGTGCTTATATTGACAAGGTAATAAATAGGTTTAGTATGCAAGACTCTAAAAGAGGGCGGTTGCCAATGTGACATGGTATAAGTCTCAGGAAGACTCAATGTCCCAAGACTAATGATGAGCGTGAGCGCATGAATACGATTCCATATGCATCAACTATTGGATCTAGCATGTATGTCATGTTATGCACCTGACCTGATGTATCATATGCTTTAAGCGCAACAAGCAGATATCAGTCCGATCTCGGTCAAAGTCACTGGATAGGAGTAAAGAACATTCTTAAGTACTTGAGAAAGACTAATAAGTGTTCTTAGTCTATGAAAATTTGGCAGACGAGTTTGTTGTAAATGGTTACACAGATGCAAGTTTTCAAACTGATATAGATGACTTCAAATTGCCGTCTGGATGTGTGTTTACTTTGAATGGAAGCGGAGTAAGCTGGAAAAGTTCAAAGTAAGATACTATGTGTAGCATCCCCTAACCTGATTAGGGCAATACCCGACTTGAAACCCTAATTAAGCCCAGATTACCCTTACCAAACTTAACTAGAGCCAGTAGCCTTACCACTTACACCTGATAAGCACTATTGTATATCGATTATCGAAGTAAAACAAATCTTATACGCGGCGAAAATTTAAAACCTTTTTCGATAACCAAAATAAGATATAAAATATTAAAAACAAACCGGAATAAACCTCGATTATATAATCACCCATCTCATGTGATATTACAAAACTGTAATTCAATACAAATATATAAGACAAGAGAAAATCGTTACATCGAAAAGAAGTTTAGGACTCCTATAACTTTTCCATCCCGTAGTTGTAGCGCTTGTCGGATCTGCCTGTAATGTTAATTGGGGTGAGCGCTCCAACTTTCTCATTAAGTAGGGATTCACACTAATCATCAACATTCCATATAATATTCAAGGATACCATGAAATAACAACATGCACCAATGATATCTAACAAGAATATGGAAAGTGTATAGATTGCAAAGCAAGTAATTTGGACTATTACACTGTAATCCCCGTTTATTTTATAAAACTAGAGTCGATTACCCACTGAAGTCATTAATGCGATTGCTATGCCAACATATTAGCCGATATGCTCTCAAGCCCATCCATTAATGCCCAGTGGTTCTATCCCAAACCTTCTAATGTGTATGTAATACATACAACATATTGAATTGGACAAGAGTTATATATATGTCGGGAAGGGAACCCATCTCCTATAAACCTATCCTCAAAACCAAGAGTTCTAGTTTGGTCACATTACACACCGTTTTCCATTTATTGAAATCCATCATAGTGTACATAATCCCCCATTTCATTCTAACAACTATATGAGCTATATATATACTAAATAGCCAGGCAATATTGATAAATAAGCGAATCCATACTTACCTCGGTCTAAATCCTTGTCTAATTTCCTAACTTTTTGGGTCTATAACTCTCTCCTGGTTAATCAACACCTATTATAGACCAATTGTAGTTAATATAAGTGTATTATAGTCTATTATGACCCTTAAAACCGTCCCTAAGCATCTTACAAACCAACCAACTCCAAATAAGTTCCGCACTGATCTGGGTATGGGTAGTGTGCTACCTAACATGGACAGCACGCTACCTGCATGTCAGTTCATCCTCCCAGTATGCATAGCGATATGGCAAAAGCCTAGCGCGCTATGCGCACCAGACCTGCAATAACAACATCATTCTGCTCATCCAAATCGATCCAAAACACCTCCAAATCATCCTAAACAGTCACAAATTCATCAAAATTGATCCATAACAACCTCTAGTAAGGTGAGAAACCATAATTGATCAACAAACAACTTAAACAACCATAATCCTAGCATCACCAACAATTTCGACTTTAATAAACCCTAAAACAAATTATACCTATACGATGCTCACGAACAGTGTGATCGATTAAGCTCCTCAACTGAGCTTGACTCTGCATCTTAGACAACTTGTCTCGATCAGAATCAAACCCCCTAAACCCTTGGTTTCATTTTAATTGAATGATTTAATGATAAATATCAACTTTTTTATTTATATATAGATCTTCCTCTAGATATGCTTCGTGTCATTTCGAGATTGATCGAGTCGTTGATGTGTTAAAGTGACACGTGTTAACGTGACATAAATTTTGACACATCTCGTACTTTTGCGTCATTCGAGAAGATCAAACAATCTATATAATTTCAATATTCTTTTATTTTCCAATATATATTTATATATTTAAAAACATATAAATATATATATCGCGTATTATTGACCAATAAACTCATCGGACGTGCCTACAAGTGTCCTTGAGCGTGTACGCTCATGTCACGACTCCTTCGTCACACTTGGTGTCCCGGTAAACCATAGTTTATTGGGTATTTTTCATTTTATAGGCTTGTGCATAATTTTCATATTATACAACAACCTATATATAAATTGAATTAACAATCCAAACAAACACCATACCTCATGCAAACACACGCACACGCTAATCAAGGTACGTCGAACTTAAACACGAGCCTAACCTAGGTAAATTAGGATTTAAATTAGTACTAATCACCAGCTTAAGGTAACGAGTCTTTACAATCTTCCCAATTTAAAGCAATTTCGTCCTCGAAATTAAAATAATATGAAATTACCTGTAGTTTCGAAGAAAATTGGAAATTGTTTCTTATACTTCTGTTCTTAGGTTAGTTCCTCATTTTTATGAAATCCCCATTTCACTTTAACCAAAGAAATCTCTTTGGTTCTCAGCTTTTTCATCTTACGATCAAGTAACACACTTGACAGCTTTTCGTAAGATAAGTCTTCCACGAAGATCATATTCATTCCAATCAATCCTTGGAATGAAATGAGTCTCCATTTTACTAACCTAAACTTATGGAAGACGTTAATAACTCCAACTAGCTGAGAAGGCAACGTTAACCTATAAGTACCAAGATAAATCTGTTCATGTACTTTGAACGACTCAATACACCTTGAAGCTAGCTTACCTTGCAATCCAAACTTACACAACTCCTCTCATAAGTGAGACTTTTTAACAAAACATATTTTTCCTTTGAAAGCTCTAACCACCTATGATATTTTTCAACGTATCTCTTTTGTTTTAGTTTATTGTAGTCAAACGCTGGCTAATTTGCTACCTTTCCTCTGTGTAGTTATAAATTAGTTCCGCCTCCGATAAACTTGCATCTCAACCCCTATCCAGACACTCCGGTGAATGACATGATTGACCCTACAAAGTTTCAAAGGAGCTTCATTCTAGCTTGACAACTATTTTTATAAACGAACTCACATAGAGAAATGTATCTCTTCCAGTTATTATTAAACTTCAAGACACAAGCTCAAAGTATATCCTCTAGTACCAAAATCAATTACTCTTTTTACCCATCGGTCTACCGATAGTATACCATACTAATGATAAGATCAGTTCAATAGCTATCGCAACAATTCACTTTATCCTCTATATGTGAATCTCGGATCTCTATCTGAAATAGTCAACACTAAAGCACCCAGAAATCTAACACCTCATGTACGTATATTTTGCATAAACAGTCAAGAGGATTTCACATAGAAACTGGCAAGAAATACGCAGACTCCGTCAACTGTTAACTACAACTCATACCGTATTGTGCTTACGCGAACTCAGAGATAAACTGTAAACAAAATCTACCAATCTATGTTCCCATTTCCATTCAGGAATAGACAGCGAATGCAATAAACCTTCGGGTTTCTTATCCTCAACCTTAACTTGCTGACATATCTCATATCTCTTTATTATTCCCACAACATCATTTTCATCCCAAATTAACAATAAATAAAGGCACCTTATTTTATGATATTCCTAACTGCTATCTGGATGAATGCAGTAAAGAGATCTTTGAGATTTTCGTAACACTTCCTCCTTCACCTGATCCTGAACTGGAATCCATAATTTATCCCTAAACTGTAATGCAACATTATCATACACTGACCAATCAAGACAATCTACACTAGTTGTTAACCTCTAACGCGCTATATAATCCTGATTAGCTTTCTAACAACTAATCACCACTGAATCTTCTCCAATTCAATTTGAATATGAACTCAAAAGATCATATTAGTAGCTCCAAAATTAGCCCTCTCAGTTGATGATGTGTCAACTAAACTTACATAAATCATCATCACCGTCATTTCCTAATGAAGTCTAAACTTAGAAGCTCTATTAAAAGATATATTTTCTCTATATACCTGAGTTGCAATTGTATATTGACAGTCTGATAACACCAGGGAACTCACAGTAAATATTTCTTCCCGTAATTCATACTTTCCAAGTAACAAGCTCAGAAATTATATTTTCTAGAAACCATGGTCAACTTTAGATATATTGTGATAAGATTGAGAAATGTCCCTCTCAGCTATTATACATCTTTTCCCCCCTGAGAAGCAGATTTTCGGTTCCTTACCGAAGTAATAATACTGGTTCTCCACAACTCTCAACTATTCCATACACATACATCTCGCTTACTTTTCCACGAGGATTTAAACCACGGTATTGGCAAGAAATTTTCAAACTCTATCAGCTTTACAATTATATCAATAACCTTCAGTTGTCACCATAACTTAGGCTAATTCATCATGAATACTTAAGCATGAAATATCATTCACATAGGCAAGAACGATATAACCTTCCAGGTTAATATCATTCAATTTCCACTTGCCTCGCTTTTTGTTTCATGTTCTAAGAACTTTCCTTACATGCTCACTATTTTGATCTGAGACTATCTTCATCCAACTTCAACAATTAGTAGTCATCCTTGACCTACTTGATAATCTCAATCAATCTCCTTCAATAATACATCACTCATTTAATCATTATTAGCTCAACTCCAATCTGAGCTTTAAAGAACAGACTTATAGTTATCAATTTATCTAACTCAATTTGATGATGTGCCTGCGTAGGACTTTCACTTGGTCATCAGAGAGATATTTACTAAGCAGCTTTTATCATAACTATAGCCTCTGTCCCTTTCTTTTGAAGGTATTGTCTACACAATCACCTTGATGAGTGATGTTTCTGAGTGAATTCCTAATACATAGGAAATTTTAAGGTAACTTTCTTGCCTTCTATTTCTATCACTCTGACAATTCCATTTTTCAAACTTCCACAGTTTGAAATTCATTACTTACTCTTACACCAGTCCATTGGTGTTATATTCTCAGGTTGTCTTTTAACGATTCTTTTAAGATTTTCATTAATCTTAAAAAATGATTAAAAGAATTCTCCACAACCTTTCTTTTTATTTACAAGTGATGCCTTGTTGTATTTGGTACAACTACCAATTTAGCTATCATGAGATTATCAATTTCTAATAGTTCTTTTCCAAATTCTGGAACTATATATGTAGAAGTAATAGCTACAATTTTGATTTCTTGTGTCATCACACATTCCTACCTAAATCAGAAGTCTTAGGTTGAACCTCTAACTTCTTCCACAATTTAGGTATTGTCAAGCAAACATTTTAGTCCAACTATACTTCCATTTTCTTTCATGGCATTCTTGCATTTACTTTCAATTTATAACTATTTTCAAACTTGAGTTAATTGAATGAATTACATAATGATATCAGAGATCCTTGTATCAATCGTTGGTAATATCCAATTATTTCAAGCTTACTTTCCTCGTTTTATCTTTGTGTTAAATATAGGACAACCACATATTGTCTCAATCACAGTCCAATCCCCTGATTTACTGTTAATATTCAACACTCTTCCCATTTATTATCCTTTGAAACTTAGCACTAGCATTTGCAAAAAATCTGGTATAAACCAACTTACTGTTAACAACTTCAATTATGTATGGTAATTACTCGTGCATTCTCTAAGTCTTCAAAGCTTTCATGTTATTATTGATAACACAATAACAACTTCATACTATAGGGTTTTCCTTCACTTGATACCCTTATTTTATGCAAATAGCATGAGTTCTAGTAAGTTCTAGTGGTTTCCACCATCCACTTAAAATGATCCAGCACCTGCCTGCAATCATCTTATAAAGATATATATCCTTAGCTATGATCATTTCACTGTGAAAAATCAAATCTCAACTACCTCTTGAGAATCATTGATTTCACTCATTTTCAGAAGAAGTTGTCAATTCTTAGTAATGAATACTCATTTCGACTATTACACATTAATCCTTGGATTCCTCAAATCTTCAGATTCACTGACCATTCATTCTCCCCAATTTAGACTATACCAGTCTAATAGATCAGACTAGGATATCTTAGCAACTCACTGCTATATTATGGATTTAACTGTCTTTTATTAATAAACCACTTGTTATTCCAATATGGATTCACACCATGACTGAAATATCAACTTCATAACAACTTATGAAGTATAACTGCATTAGTGGTTTGCTAACCTTCATTAGAATTTTATCATTTACCACTAATTTGTTTACTGAATAACTTTCATTACTTCCATATTAGTCTCAATACTAGTATTAAATCACCTCTCAAAGTGGTCTGCCATCTTTGAGTTTCATCGAAAGTCATTCAGTATTTCATTATTTATAATTTCCATTCTCCTAATACCCACCTCAAGATCTTGGTCCAATCGATACTTCTTCACCGACTATTATTTTTCTAATAATATCAATAAGAAGAAATACCACTAAAGATGTTACTTGGAGAAGAGTTTTATTTCATCTTTGTAACTTTTCTTATGTCGTTCCTTTTTGTCTATCCTCGAGGTTAAGACTCTTCGGAGCTCTTACCTCCAACACCTTTTCATATCCTGAGAAATAGATGGACTCCAACAGTCTTATTATTGTTCAGAAAAGACATACTTCTTATATCTACCACGTAGATATAGTATACACAAGAAATAACATATCTCAGTCTTTTATCTTTTGGTTACCACCCAAAATCATGATAAAAACAGTTTATCAAATCTTAAGTTTATTCATAACTCGAGACAACTCTCAGATTCAATAAACTTAGGTTCCATTATTAGGGTAATCAGAGTACCTTAAACTTTTAAAGTAAGCTAATGTTCATTTCGAACACCAACCAAAAGTGAATGTATGGTCAGAGCCTTGTCCATGATACCCAACTATATCACTGTTACCACTTTATCTCTAAAAGTGATAAACCATAAACGTTGGCACCACACTGTATCAAAGTTATTCAATGTAACAAAGCTCTTAAATCTAGTACTCTAAACCTTTTCCTGATATAGAAAGGTTTAAAATAATTAAACCAAGCTTTAAAAACTAAGGTTAACTAAGGTTTTAAAAACTATGGCTCTGATATCAAACTGTAGTATCCCCTAACCTTATTAGGGCAATACCCGTCCTGAAACCCTAATTAAGCCCAGATTACCCTTACCAGACTTAAGTAGGTCATGCAACCTTACCACCTACACCTGATAAGCACTAATGTATATTGATTATCGAAATAAACAAATCATATACACAATGGAAATTTAAAACCTTTTTTGATAACCAAAACAAACCGGAATAAACCTCGATTATATAATCATCGATCCCATGTGATATTACAAAACTGTAATTCAATTCAAATATATAAGACCAGATAAAGTCATTGCATCGAAGAGAAGTTCTGCACTGATGTGGGTATCACTACAAAAAAATAGCATATCAGAAACGAAAATTTCCGTCTCTGATCAGCATAAATTTCGTCTCTAATTCAATTCTGCAACGGAACAGAGACGGAATCTATTCCGTCTCTAAAATCGTCGTCGCTGATTCAATCAGCAACGGAAATGTGTTTCCGTTTCGATTAGAGACGGATTAGAGACGAAATTTAGAAACGGAACAGAGACGGAACATAAATGCAAATTCTTCAAAAGGGTACAATTGTAATTGTATTCCGTCTCTGATCCGTTGCTAATCAGAGACAGATCAGAGACAAAATGCAAAATTACGTCTTTGATCCGTCTCTGATTAGCAACGGATCAGAGACGGAATTATATATTCGTCTCTAATGTCTCGATTAGCAACGGATCGAGACGGAATTATTGGATTTCGTCTCGATCCGTATCGATTAGCAACGGATCGAGACGGAATACAATAATTCCATCTCGATCCGTTCTTGATTCATGCATCTATTCCTCGAAAATTAGAGACGGAATAGCAACGGAATCTCGAATTCGTTGCTAATCCGTCTCAATTCTCGCTTTGTTTAGTTTTCAAACCTAAGCTTAATCCAATTGGTTCTCCATAACATCTAAACCTGAAAATACAACCATCGGACCTTCTCCATCGCCTGCACCCCCTCCAACAACTCCTTCGGGGTGCTAACATCCCCCAAAAAAGAAGAATTTGACATACATACACAAATCAACAATATATATCAACAACAAAGATTCAAATGAGAAAAAACATAAAATTCGATATTAAAAAAAAAATTATATATTCACGAAACGTAGTCAAGTATAATAAATGTTTAAGATACCTAAGTATCCATAAAAAAACTACAATTCTCATTGTTCTACAACAACCATAAAAATACCTAAGTATCATAAAGTTGTCCATCCCTCGTTGTGCAAGCACCTGGGATGTGCTTGCATCAGGATCTATGTATCTTCTCTTCTTTCTCCATAACGACCTGAGACTGTAGACACATCCTTTGGGACAGTCACCCGCCACCTTGTAGTACACCGCCTCATCATCCACCGGCTGGTCCGGTGTAGTCTGGGTCATCTCCTGACGTCTCCTTTGGAGCTTAGCCTGCATGGATCAACAATATTTTGTTAACAATATAATAGTAGCATTAAGTTGAGAAGGCAGCAAAATGAGGAGATAAGTAAAAAAAATAAAGTTGAGAAGGCAAATCTTACATTTATCAATTAAGTTGAATAATTCTGCAACCTCCATATGAATATGTACTTAAGAAATAGTGCAAATCTTACATTTATCAATTAAGTTGAGAAGGCAGCAAAATTTAAATAAAATAAACTTCTAAATGAAAAAAAAAGAAAGGAGAAATTCCTTCACAACCAAACAACATATCATATAAAATACAAAATTGTAAAGCATGAAAATGGAGCACACCATCAATTGCTCTAGCTCCACATAACAAAGCTTAATGTCCTTACCTTTATACTAAAAAATAAATAAATAAATAAAAACCCTCAAATAAATCTCTAGAAACTTTAAATTTTAAAATAAGAAGCTAATCATAATTTACGAATATTTTTTTTTACCAATTGAAAATTAGAGGTTAATCATAATTGACAAATAATTCTTATTGTTTAGCAATTGTAAGTTAGCTAGAGGTTTATTATAATTTACAAATAGTTTTTATTGTTTACCAATTGTATATTAATTATTAAATTCTAAAAATGTCACATGTTTCTTCCCAACTAATACCCAGTTCAAAATCCCACGCATTCACCTTCTTTAATAAATAAATATTATAAGCTAAGAACTTATAATTAAAAAGCATATGACATAGTACCAATTATACGATCAATTTGCACAAATAAATATTTCATCAACATTCAACCAACAATAGACTTAACAAAGTCAACAAACTTTATGAAGAAACTGTGAATTGAGCATAAAGAAATGAAGCTTCAAGCTTAGAAGAGATTGTCCTCTAGGAGAACCCCAACACATTAATTAACCAAATTCAAGCACCTTTGATTCGGGCACATTAACAAAAATTTTCAACAAAACCACCTCTAAAACTAAAAAAAACGCCACCTTTAACATTTCAAAGCAACATGAACTTCACATGCACTTCTATTCACAAACGTTTCCAACAAAACAAAAACAACCAAGCGAGATCAATATTAATATTAAATGAAACATCGTGTCCACAAAGAAGAACCAGAGCTTTGCAATAATCAGTAAATGTATCCATCGTTTAAGAATGAATTGAAAAGCTATGAAAAGCAACAAAACCAAAATGCAATATTCTCTAAAAGAAAAAATAATTTAAAAAATACGTCCAACAAGACTTGACCTAGAAAAGCCTTACCCAACCAAATGAGCTTTGTCACATGAATTTCATTTCTTTATCCCTCGATTGAAAGTTAAATCAACCTCACCAATGGAGAAGCTGTAGAGATGACAAGAGATGCAGTAAACAAAACATCAAACATAAAGAAAAACGAGTTGGATAAAAAACTAAAATATGGATTTAGCGACATTAAACTTTTAAACCATCTCCTCCTATAAGTATTTTCATATCCCTTCTCTTTAGGTCAAAGACAACCAAATCTATTCTTTCTACTTAACCACCAGGATTAAACTATTGTCTTTTTTGAGGCACATAATAATAAAAAATAATGCACTGTGACATTCACATATCCTTGAACATTATCATCTTTAGTTGTTACACTAGTACCCTTTAGTTCTTCACCTAGATGGCTAAAGTATATTCTTAATCACCAATGCTATTAATCAAATATCACATCTAATTCTTTAAAGTTCTCATTTAGTCACATCCTTCTCAATATTCTCATCTCAGTCAACTCATCCTCCACACATATTGTTACTTATCATGGATAACTTTATTGAAAATAAAAGTTTGACAATAAGACGTGCCTTTTGTCTGAGCCATAAATTAGCACCAGAACCTTTACCCCACATAGTCCTCTAGCAACCAATTGAGACTTGCATAATTACCGAGATAAAGCTAATATCAACAGGCATATGAAAAGACAGGATACGTTAATATCATAATTAATTAAAACACCAACTTCATGTTCAAAAGCAAACCATGTTGCTATCTTACAACATCATTCATATAAACACTTCGTCAAGGTGGAAAATGAGAAAATCCAATAATCGGTAAGGCTTTAAGTGCACTGAGATCATGGCAAAATATAATCACTAAGTAGATATTAATTGAATTTCAAAACGATCTTGATCCAACACAGATTTTTGTGATATTAGTTGCAAGCACTGTTATTTGATATCGAATTGATGTGATAATCATGTGCATGAGCATATATTATGCGACATCTAGCTACAAGGCTTGTTTCATGGCTAGAAACACGAAAAAACATCAAGCACGATACAAATGTTGGTACTAGGAAAATGAAAACACACCCAATCGCTACAAGCAGATGAGTTTCTTTAAAAATGAGGTATATGTAACATTGCCACCACTAATAAAGAATGCCAGAACAAAAATACCAACAAATAAATAAATTACAAAAATGAATTGAACAATTACTTTTTAGTTTCAACAACTATTCTTGAATTTCATGCTCTTCTTAGATTTAGAGATGAGAGAATTTGGGGATTCTGCAGTTTTCAATCCATGAGAAAGGTTTTCAAAGTAGAAATATTGCAAGTGACTGCAAAATCGTAAGCTTATCGCAAAGACTTTAGCAGCAAGATCGAGAGAGATATTGTACTACACAATCTTAGATTCTTTCTCGGTTTGTATTTGTTAAAGGTACATGGAATTTTGGATGTGATTTGTCTTTCTAATGAGGGCTATAAATGAGTTTAAAAGAAAAATAATTAAGCCTTCCATTAAAATTGACCTCTCGGAGAAATATGATCACATAAAGTAAAAGTAGTATTTCCTTGATCACGAGATGGAAATGAAAGGGATGGAATGAGATAGGAAATTAGATAAAGGGGTGTCCATCATTCATAAATAATTCGATAATGACTAATGGGAGGCTAAGAGGGAAATTGAAGCTTCTAAGGGGACAAGACAAACCGATTCTCCTTTCCCATTCTCATTCACCCAAGTATAGGATACAATATACTTGGTCAAATGATGGAGAAGGCAAGGGAAGCAAATCTCACAGTGCAGTATTTTTTATTATTATGGAGCCCTTTCTCATACGGGCGTTACACAATACGTTGTTGCAGTAAACAAAACATCAAACATAACATACTAATGCAGATGAGACTAATAACTTAATATGAGCAAGCTTTAACAAAACAAAACAGATGTGTCCATATTGACACTTGGCTAAAAAATGGGGATAAAGAGACATAATTTCGATACGGGAAGCACAAACACCTATGAAATTAAGATCCAAAAACATACAATTGCACACGAGTTAATAAGTGCCACAGTTGACAAATAGCTTCATTAGCGGTAAAATTTCACTTCTATGTAATAAAATAAAAAAAATGTCAATTTTTTAACTTTTGCAATAATCATTACAAGAGAAACACATATACCAATAGCAAAGGCATCACAAAAAACATAAAAGTGTTGATAATAACATTGAAACCATTTTCATCAAGCGAGAGATAACAATGTCGCATTCGGCACAACTATATGTATAGCATTTTCGCTAGAAGAAAATGTAGAAACTGAATTAAACACCCGTCAACATCTTATATCATCATTTTCTTTGCATACAAAAAACATGTAACAAAGATGGAGGAAAAATAAAATACAATAACAGAAGAAGCGACTATCAAGCATAATGATTAAAAAAAAAGCGAAACACTTTCCAATCGAAAGATTACCCGCATTGAACGCATCATCAAAAAGCTGTCTCACATCACAATTCAAATAAACAAAACAACTAAATTGAAAACCAACTACGATCTACTCACAAAGTATGATTCGATGGCATCGAACCCTAGAACCAATTCTGCGAGATTCCCTTCAAAGACCAGACAAAATCCATTAATTAGATTGAAAATACAACCCAAAATTGATGAACAAAAAGACCCAAAAAAAAAAAAAATTGGAAGAAGGGTGGTTAAGAAATCCAATCATACATAATCTACAAAATATGGGATTAAATTGCAAACCTGAAATCGGGTTTAATGAACGCAGCAGAGAGATCGAGAGGGAACAACGGCGACGGCTTAGGGTGCGGCGACAGGTTAGGGGCAAGCGGCGGCTTAGGGTGCGCGACGGCTTTAGGAGGGTGCGGCGAATAACGGCGATGGCTTAGGGCTTCCGAGGCTCCAATCTCCGGACGAGACGCGACGGCAGACCGACGGCCTCGTCGCAGCCTCAATCGCAGCGACGACGACAAAGATTTAGGGTTTGGGTGAGAGATTTTGGTGAGAGAGAGAGTTGACGGTGAGTGAGATCGGTGAGAGAGAGCGGTGAGATTTCGGTGAGAGAGAGAGCGGTGAGAGAGAGAGAGAGAGAGCGGTGAGAGAGAGATGAGAGAGTGAGAGAGAGAGAAGCTGCGAGAGAAAGAGCGGCGACGGTGAGAGAGAGAGAGAGAGCGGTGACGGTGAGAGAGAGAGAGAGAGCGGTGACGAGAGAGAGAGGAGAGAAAGCGGTGACGGTGAGAGAGAGAGAGCGGTGAGAGAAAGCGGTGACGGTGAGATTTTGTTGACAGAGAGAGAGCGGTGAGGGAGAGAGGTTTGTTGAGAGAGAGAAAGCGGAGAGAGATTTTAGGGGAGAGAGAGTTTTGTGGTTGGTCCCCATTTTGGGGTATCTAGATCGAAGCACGCACGAATCTCGAGACGTAATGGACGGTTGTAAAAAAAGAAAGTTTTGGTGGGAATGTTGGCGCCATTATTTAGAGACGGAATTTAATTTCGTCTCTATTTCCGTCTCTATTTACGTCTCTGATCTCTTTCTATTCCGTCTCTGAATTAGTCCGTCTCAATTCCGTCTCTAACCACTTTTTCTTAGCAACGGAACTTAATTCCGTTGCTAATTCCGTTTCTAAATATCATTTTTCTTGTAGTGTATGGGTAGCGTGCTACCTGACATGGTAGCACACTACCTGCATGTCAGTTCACCCTTCAATACGCATAGTGAGCTATGGCCAAAGCCTAGCACATATGCACACTAGTTCTGCAATAGCAGCACCATTCTGTTCATCCAAATCTATCCAAAACACCTCCAAATCATCCCAAACAGTCACAAATTCATCAAAATCGATCAATAACAACCTCTAGTGAGGTGAGAAACCATGATTGATCAACAAACACCTTAAACAACCGTAATCCTAGCATCACCAACAATTCAAACTTTGATAAACACTAATACAAACTATACCTATACGATGCTCACGAGTGTGTGATCGATTAAGCTCCTCAACTGAGCTTGATTATGCACCTCTGACGACTTGTCTCGATCTGATCAAACCCCCTAAACCCTCAGTTTCATTTTGATCGAATGATTAGTTGATAAACATCAACTTTTTTATTTATATATAGATTTTCCTCGAGATACGCGTCGCGTTATTTCGAGATTGATCGAGTCGTTGATGTGTTAAAGTGACACGTGTTAACATGACATAAATTTTGACACATCTTGTACTTTTGCATCATTCGAGAAGATCAAACAATCTATATAATTTCAATATTCTTTTATTTTCCTATATATATTTATATATTTAAAAACATATAAATATATATATCACGTATTATTCACCAATAAACTCACCGGATGTGCCTACAAGTGTCCTTGAGCGTGCACACTTGTGCCATGACTCCATTGTCACACTTGGTGTCCCAGTAAACTATAGTTTATTGGGTATTTTCCATTTTATAGGCTTGTGTATAATTTCCATATTATACGACAACCTATATATAAATTGAATTAACAATCCAAACAAGCACCATACCTCATGCAAACACACGCACACGCTAATCAAGGTATGTGAACTTAACCACGAGCCTAACTCGGGTTAATTAGGATTTGGATTAGTATTAATCACCAGCTTAAGGTAATGGGTCATTACACTATTGCAGATATTACAATAGAAGCTGAGTATATTACTGCGTCTGATGTAGCTTAGGAGGCAGTTTGAATAAAAAAGCTCATCTCTGAACTTGGTGTGGTTCCGATTATAGCTAACCACGTTTACTTGTATTGTGACAACAACGGGGCGATAGCACGGGCCAAGGAACCATGATCACACCACTCATCTAAACATATACTTAGACGTTTTCATCTTTTTCAAGAAATCAGTGAGATGGGAGACGTGAAGATTTGCAAAGTTCCTATAGAAAAAAAATTTGCAGATTTTTTGACGAAGGTTCTTCCATAAGCAAAACAAGATGGTCATGTTAGGTCATTAGGTATTAGATGTATAAATGATTGGCCGTATTGTAAACATGAACATGGGCCTAAATGTTAATCATGTTTTGTTCATTTGCCACGAAAAAATGTAGGACCTCCCTTAAACGTGCCGCAAGACTTTAGCCAGGAGTTGATACATTGTGTAATGACGCTAATTGGTTGGAAGTTCTCGACTCAGCCAGATTGTGTGCCTTTCGGGATAAGGTAGATGAATGTCTCATTCATGTTCTTACTAACGATTCCATTGCTATGAAAATCGATGAAGAAACATATAATCGCTCATCTGATGATGTCCCATGACCGCCGAATAAATGCAAAAGTGAAGCCATCCAAACCAAGGGCTTTATTCATCTCACATGCATTGATTGTCGCTTTAACCTCATCTTCATCAAAGTTCATTTCTAGGTGGGTTGCTACCACAGCAGGGATGACCCTCCCATTCAGTTGCCTCAACTCTCTGGTGTACTATATCTCATTCTTATACAGTTGTTTATAAACACCTTCGATTTCTTGTATGATTCTCTCACTATCCACAGAAAACTCCCCTCCCTGTAACTATAGATTGTTGGTTACACTTTTTGTCTTTCGAGTCCTAGGAGGCGTGAAAGAACTTAGTCTTCAAGTCTCCTCCTTGGCCCATTTCACTTTAAGTTTCTGACGAGCCATTCGATCCTCAACCATCAACATCCTACCAAGATTAGCCTTAGCATTTCTGCGTTCTTCACTCCGTTACGTGTACCACCCTGGTGTCCCTTGACATTGCTCCAGGTGGCATTTATTTGCTGAAATTCATCTTTCCTGCTCTGAGTATTCCCAAAGACCACTCTATTCCAGTTTCATAATTTGTACCTGACTTTCCATAGCTTATGTATCAAAGTAAATCCTAGCTCGCCCCATTCCTCATCTCATGACCACCATGATGTTAAATACTCCTGGAATGAGCTATGGTCTAGCCAGACATTTTCAAATCAAAAAGGGTCGATCCCATATTTAACCTTCATAGTGACTAATATCACTAGTGAATGAATAGACATGACCCGATTTCTCAACTATTACCTTTCGTTCCAAAACATGTCCCCAAGTTCCTTAGGTAAAAGAACCAATCTAGCTGCACATAAATCTGGTAGGCCCAAGAATTAAGCCAAGTGAACTCGCCATTAAGTAGATGGGATTGATAAGTGATTATTTAGACTTATATATAAGACTAGTTTAGTAGTATATTTAATGTAAATATCCCAAAATGAGCTCAAATTGATGGCATTTATATATTTTTAGGTATACCGATGTAAAGGAGACAAATTAGTGATTACGTGAAGAAACGAGGCTAAAATGCACAAAAGTAAGGTTGACGTCGTGGCACATAGGCTTGACGCCATGGAAAGAGGCTAGACAGCATGGGCAAAGAGTAGAGGACCAAAAAAAGAGGAAAATGAGGACAACATAGCCGACAAAATGGAGGCACCGTGGGCCAAAGGGAATGGCACTGGGAGTCTACATAGGGTGTCGAGTCTACAGAATGAGGAAAATTTCACACAAAGTGTCTGAAGCTGTCGCGATGTCGTGACATTACACACAGCGTCGGATCACTTATGGACAGCTTCGAGACTGAAGAAAATCGAATGTTAGAGTTTTATTTTGTGTATAATTGTCTATCTAGGTTTCTAATTGTTTTCTAAAGTGTCTTAAGAGTATAAATAAGTATTAGAATGTGGTAAACATATACACCACCATAAAGAGCAACTAATTATCATAGATTAGCATAGTCTTATTTTGTTCTTGAGTATTAATAAGAATCGTGAAAGAGAAGACATTGAAAACTCATGTATGGTTGTTCATTTTTATTTTCTTTGATTTAATTGAAGTTATTTGTTTAATCATTGGTTTCAATGAATAACATTATATGCATGTTTGTTTCAATGAAACGTGAGTAGTTCATTATTCTTAGGGATTAATGGATCCTATGGTATGAATGATATGCTAAAGTAGTTAGGTGTGGATTATATGCTACAAACATCTTGATCACTTATTTGATGCTATTAAGTTTTAGAAGTTATCATGGCTATCGAAGCTTTTATGCCGAATATGAACGATACAACCATAAAATACATAACATCGATAGATAGTTATTAATTAGGGAGGCGATGATAATAAACTTAATTGGTTATGGATCTAAACATTTAGAACTTAAAACAAAGTGGAACTTACGTTATTGACACTGATATGTGGAGTTCTAGTTTGAACATTATAAATATTCTATTACAACAATAGGTTGAAGTGGATTTAAAAGAAATATGCCTATTTTAATAAGGCATTGCACACACATAATAAAGATGAAGGAAGCGAGTTGAAAAGTATAGTTATTCATTACCTAGGTAAAGTTGTGAACTAAGATCTTCTTAATATAAGAGTTTAAAATTTATTTACATTGTTTTGATAGAATAGAATAGTTTAGTTTAAAACTCAATTAAAAAGAGATTTTTGTAGCAATAGAGTAATTCTGACTAAGTATACTAAATGCAATACACCTTTCCCTGAGGACGATATTCGTAATCTATGTATGTTGATCACACTATTACTACAATTGAGTCGTTATAATTGCGGCCACAATCAAGTTTTTAACGTTCTTGCTAGTAGCCATATTAACTTAGTTTACAAAATTGAGTTTTTGTTTAAGTAATTTACTTTCTAATTTATAAAAACAAAAAGAAAAAAAACAAAAGGTCTAACTTTCAAGTTTGACAATCTGCACTTAATTTTTTGTGTTTTCTTTTCAGGGAGAATTAGTGCATGCGTAGCAAAGAAGAGAGGGACTTAGTGCCTTACGACCCTGAGATTGACAAAACCAACAAAGGAAACGAAAAGAAAAGAATAAATATGGCGGATGATCAAGCACAAAACCAACAACAGGGCCGATGGAATAACCAACTTAAAGGTGATATGGTAGTGCGAGGTAGAATGTAGGGATAAAGATGTCTTCGTGACTATTTCAAACCAGGAGTTCAAGAGACTTACAATGGAGTGATGAAGCTTCCAGCCAACACCACCGAGTTTGAACTCAGACTATAATCAACCTGGTGCAGAATAGCCGGTTCAATGGGTTAGCGAATGAAGATCTAATTGCACATGTGAAGATTTTTTGGAGAAGTGCGACATCGTGCACATTACCAGAGTTACAAAGGAGGTGATCAGGATGAGACTTTTTCCATTCTCATTGAGTGGAAAAGAAAAATCCTAGTTCTAAGGACTGAACGCAGGGAATATGACTTCGTGGGCGAATATCAATAAAAGATTTCTAGATAAGTTTTTTTCCCCTCAATGAAGGTCAGTAAAAGAAAACTAGAAATCAATCAATTGAAGAAGGAAGATGTCGGGTCCCTTGGTGAGTCTTTGTAAATATTCAAGGAAATGCAAAGGAGATGTCCAGGATATGGATACGTGAAATGGGCACAACTACAGATTTTCTACTATGGGATGAATCACAATACTAGAACACTAGTAGATGTCGCAGCAAGTGGTTCTCTACTAACCAAGGATGAGAATGGAGCATTAGATCTATTGGATCTTATATCTCAAAACTCTATAGCCGGTACTCATTCCACAGTGAGGAAACCAGCAAGCGCATATGAGATTGATTCGCATGCTGCAATCATGGCACAACTATCCAACCTAAGCAGTCAAATAGTGAAACTTCAAATAGGACAACATAGTAAATAAGTGCATGCTATACAATAACTAATAAATCACCAAGCCATGGTGGTTAATCAAATGGACATGCAACAAGGAATAGAACTTAAGCAGACAACTTCATGAACGACCAAAGCTATGGAAACAACTTCAGGCCGAGAGGAATGGCTCCTTAAAGATTTTATTAAGGATACTACAACAACCCAACTTCTCATATGAAAATCCTAATAACACACTAAAGTTACCTCCAGGTTTTGATCAACAAGTTCAGCAAGGGAAGCTAAGGCAAAACGAAGACATGACTTTCATTAAAGTCAATTGAGAAGTTCTTATACGCCATGGATATGATCAATAGGGAACACCATGAGAAGCATTAGAAATAGATGAAAAATGTGAAGCAAGCTATGGAGAGGATAGACGAAAAGAGATTACAATCCATCAAGAACCTGGAGAGATGGAATGGCCAGCAAGCTATTACTTTGAATTCAAGAAAAAAGGGAAAAATCCTAAGGAGAATGTTAATGTGACTTCTGAGAAATTTATAAACTTGATTATGTTTCTAATTAAGTATTTTCTTATTCAATTTGGGAATTAGATATCCGAGGTGGGACCCACGTGTTATGGATCGAATATTATAAGTTTTAATATTATTTTTGTGTGTTGTGTGCCTCTTTGATGTATTATACATTATTGCGACAAGTGAAGTGTACACACGGTATCCTTGAGTTTCAGAGTGCGTTGCAGAGTTTTCTCCAATTTTGATAATTTCGAGATTTTATCTCGAGATACGTGTTGAAAAAGTGTCGAGATAGTCAAACGTTTACCTAAACTATCATTTCACATTTCAAGAAAAATAAATGTAGTTAAGTTTAAAATTTTGAATTTATATATTTAACCAGACTTAACAATCCGACGTGGGCCCCACACCTTGATTCGCGTGCGAGACTAGTTGTTTAGAAAATTTGAAACGCTTTCGTAAATTCTCCAGTTTTTTGCAAAATTGGGGTATTTTTCAAGGATTTATTTGGATATAATTAAAAATATAATCACAAAATTAAATAAAATTATAAATGAATTGGTGGGTCGCTATTGTGATGCGCATTGGCTGTACAATAGTGTGCACTTCCGAGGTTGGTCGTTAGCGCGCGTAGCGAATTTATAGCCACAACAATATATAGGTGTGTGTATATTTATACATAAATATGGTTTATATATAATATAGTTTATATACATAAATATATATAAATGAATACTATAATATAAAATCAAATAAATGTATACATTGGATTAGCCTCGAGATACGCGTAGCGTGATCATCATGGAAGTAAATAATGGACGATTTTGTGGCTGTTGGTGAGGTGTATACACGTCTCAATTTGCGTGTAAGTCGGGATCAGAGGTAGTGTGAAATGAGACGAAGTTTGTGCGAGATCTTGTTTCGAGTTTTGTGTTGATTGACAGTGGTTGAGGTTGAGATTGGTTCCAAATTGGTGCAAGTTAGGTTAAGTATGACAAGAGGACTGGTCCAGATGATTTTAGTATGTCATAGATAAAGTTAAGATTTTTGGAGTTTTGGCTTGATCAAAACTAGTGTTTTGGACATTTTATGGAATTGGACTATTTTGTCGAGAGTTTAGCTCGATTTAACGAAAAATCAGATTGAAAACGAGCAGCGGAAGTCAAAATACGTCAAAATAGGGATTTTTGGAATTAATAAACAAAAAGAAATTAAGCTACTTACAATCGGCTGAGGGTTTGTATAAAATATATAAAAAATAAAACAAACCAATCGATTCATTTCAATCGAACGTGTTATAGGTTTAATCACTAAACCCTCTCTGTCGATTCTTTTGCTCGCGGAGCTCCCTATGTTTGATTTTTGCCCAATTTCTTTCTGTAACCCTGTAGAGCATCGTGAAACGGTCAGTTCGAGCTAAATTTCCACAAAGACAAACACGGTATTTGGCCAGTGATTTGGTAAATTCTCAATGCCGAATATTTTCCCTAATTCATTTTGAATTCTCATGATTTTTCGTTTTCTTTCGCGGGGTTTCGATAGAAATTGGTAAGAATTATTGTTAATTGGTATATTGGGTTGATTTAGATCAATTCAGAACAAATTCCATTGGCGTGGGTTAGGGTTTTGATGAATTGAACTAATGCAATTCAGTTGATAACTATTTTGGAGATATTTTATAGTAGATATTGATTTACATTAGGTTTCTGAATGAATTTATTAACGATTTTGATCCAATTTGACTCCACGGGCTGTGGTAATATTTAGGTGTTGGTATCGAGTGGTTTCATGGCATTTATTGTTGAGATTTGAGGATTTAATTGTGAAAATATTGACTTGGAGAAGTTTTTTAGTTCAAATAAATAAAGTTTGCCTAAATGACAGACCATAGGGGAAATTAATAACTTCTCCGTCGGTAATCCGATTTGGGTGTTATTAGACTTTATGGAAAGTAGGACATGATTACTACAAGTTCCTTTCAGGTCATCATGTCAAGTATTGAAGTTTTCAAGGTTAAAAAGTTACCCCAAGTTGGCTAGTTGAAAGCTAGTTAAAATAGTTATATAAATTAATATGTTGGAAACTGTTATCAAGCGTACTTTGATCGCTGTTTTCATTGGGTTTCATGATATGGTTTCACTTGAAGCTTGACCCATAATATAATTAGGTATGCAGGGAAGCTATTGGAACCATTTTCAAGGTGATCCGATGCTCCAGGTCACCAAAAATTAATCTCGAAGTTGGCTATTTGTAAGGTTAAGTAAATCCCATAGTAACCTTTACATTGTATGATTATAATTTCGTATAAATTGCGATAAACCTTGAAATTGCATTTTTGTTGTACATGCATACATGGTTCAGGAAGATAAGGCGTTAGGAGTCTCCTTATAGTGTAGACTATACCGTGGTTATTGAACACTATATTATGCTTGAGGGGCTGGAGTCACTGATACTTTGTATCACGTGGTTATCATGAAATCACGTAGTAGTAGATCATACTCCTAGATTCTAGAGGAATGAGACTCGTTTGGTTATTATCCCCGCACATGAGTCCTTAAAATTGTTTACTTACTACTTTCAAAGAACATTATCTGATTGTGGTCAAATAATAAAAATGGATGGATTCACGATTGTGTTTAAATTCCTTGAATTATATTTGTTGTTTAATCTATTGGATTATTATACTTTTGATCTTTACAAGTGTACTAGATAGTGTGGGGTTTACTTATCTGACATTATTAAATTTTTATAATTGGATAATGACGGGTTCTAGCAGCGACAAGGGAAAGGGAAAGCTTTCCGACTGTTTTCGACTTGTTTAGTTCGTTTCTCTATGTATTTATTGTTTTTGAATATAATATACTGTATAAATGGGTTTTTAGGTTCGAGTGTGATAAGGATACTTTTTGGAATGGCTGGAACTGTGTTGGGAAAGAATGGAATGTTGTGGAACTGAGGTAAAGAGTTTAAGGATGTCGAAAACCTAAAATAGGTTAGAATGAATAAATAATTTTTGTGAATGCAATACATATTGTTATGTGGTGGATTATGAGTCCTTCAGCATTTCCACCAAAGCTGAGCAGGTTTTGTTGAAGATTTTGAAGGCCGAGTTTTTCGGTTTAGGCTTAAAAATAGTGGAGGTCGATGTTGAAAGATTTTTACGAAACTTTGAGGTTTAAGATTCACTTTAGAATCGATTGCGGTTAATAAAGTTTTATAATTGATTATATTAAGATCTTAATATTAATTTTTAATTGATGGATAGATGAAGGTTGCAAGATTATCAAGGGGTTAAGGTAATCTAGGCCGGTCAGATGCCCTAATTAGGTGGGGTTTGACAATGTTGGTATCAGATCCTAGGTTTGGCTTAATTGAGGATGAAATTTGGTTAGGAACCAAATGGTGATTAAGCGTGATTAGTTGGGGAGTAACGCGATGGAAAGGGGTTACAAAGTTTAAAATTTTTAGAATTGTGTTATATATATGTTGTATGTATATATAATCGCTAGATATGCGATAGGAAATTTATTCTCCTTGTCCGTTCAATACTTAACTCGTAAGATATGACAAGTAAGACTAGAAACGAATAATTAAAAGAGAGAATAAGCTTATTAAATGAAATTGAGTATGAATGGATATGAAATAGACTTGTGAAGTTTGAATTCACAAAGATGTTGTGAGTAATTCGGTACTAATATAACTGATGAAAGTGCCATTTATGAAACCAATAGGAAATTGGTTCAAAGGGAAGTCGAAATGATACATGTACGTAAGTACCGAACATGGATTCCTTTAAAATCGAAAGTATTGAACTTTTATGATTTTTTAAACGCTCAGAAAAATAATGGAAAGGACTTAAATTAAATCTCAGGCGATTGAGAATCGTTTGGAAAACCTAATATGAAATTGGGACTTTTGGGAAGCACTAGCTATGGATATTTTGGGTTTTAGAATAAGGTTAGTATCGGTTGCATGGTTAACTCGGGAAGACCTATTCTATAAAATATTGGTTTGATTCATAATCAATTAATAGTTGCTTTCTAATGAGTCTCAAATGAAAGTAAAATGGAGATACATGGTTATTGAAAATGTAAAGATGGAAAATGATTAAACAAATCGAGTCTTGGCTTAGAAATCACAATGAGATATTGATTGGATCAGTCAAATTGTCTAAGTTGTTTTCTAAGAAAATAAAATACTTTAAAATAAAGTATTGTCCCATTTTCGAAACAAAATGTCAGTGAAAAATTCTCAAAGTCGGGCATTTTCCACAACTTGTTTTGAATTCTCGAGATTTTTCAATTTTTTTTTGTGGGATTTCGATAGAAATTGGTAGGAATTGTTGTTAATTAGTATATTGGGTTGATTTGGATCAATTTGGAATAAATCCCACTGGAGCGGGTTAGGGTTTTGTTGAGTTGAACTAATGCAATTCAGTTGATAACTATTTTGGAGATGTTTTGATTAATGATTTTGATCCAATTTGACTCCACGATCTGTGGAAATATTTTGATGTTGGTATCGAGTGGTTTCGTGGCATTTATTGTGAGTTTTGAGGATTTAATTGCGAAAATATTGACTTGGAGAAGTTTTTCAGTTTAAAATAAATAAAGTTTGCCTAATTGACAGGTCATAGGAGGAAATTCATAACTTCTTCATCAATGATTTGATTTGGGTGTTCTTGGACTCTATGGAAAGTAGGACATGAGTACTACAAGTTCCTTTTAGGTCATTATGAAAAATATTGAGATTTTCAAGGTTAAAAAGTTACCCCAAGTTAGCTAATTGAAAGCTAGTTGAAACAATTAGATAAATTCATATTTTTGGAAACTGCTCTCAAACGTACTTTGATCACATTTTTATTGGGTTTCGTGATATGGTTTCACTTGAAGCTTGACCCATAATATAATTGGGTATGCAGAGAAGATATTTGAACCATTTTCAAGGTGATCTGACTCTTCGGGAACCCCAAAAACTAAGCTCGAAGTTGGTTGTTTGAATGGTTAAGTAAATCCCATAGTAACCTTTACATTGTATTATTAAAATTTTGCATAAATTGCACTGATACTTAAAATTGCATTTTTGTTGTACATGCATGCACGGTTCGGGAGGATAAGGCGTTACGAGTCTCCTTATAATGTATATTATACCGTGGTTATAGAACACTATATTTTGCTTGAGGGGCTAGAGTCACTGATACTTTGCATCACGTAGTTATCATGAGATCACGTTGAACCAAATCATACTCCTAGAGTCTAGAGGAACGAGACTCGTTTGGTTATTCTCCCCGTGCATGAGTCCTTATTATTATTTACTTACCACTTTCGGAGAACTTTATCTGATTATGGTCGGATAACAAAAACGGGATGGATTTACAGTTGTATTTAAATTCCTTTGGATTATATTTCTTTTTTAATCTCTTGGATTATTATGCATTTTATTATTATAGGTATACTGGATAGTGTGGGATTTACTTATCAGACATTATCGAGTTTTTATAATTGGATAATGACAGGTTCTTGCTGTGACAAAGGAAATAGAAAGCTTTCCGACTGTTTACGACTTGTTTAGTTCTTTTCTCTATGTATGTATTGTTTTTGAATATAATATATTGCATAAATGGGTTTTTAGGTTCGAATGAGATTAGGATATATTTTGGAATGCTGAAAATGTGTTGGGACGAAATGGAATGTTATTGAACTAAGGTAAAAAGTTTATGGATTTTGAAAACCTGAAATAGGTTAGAATGAATAAATAATTTTTGTAAATGCAATATATATTTTTATGTGGTGGATTGTGAGGCCTTCGGCATTTCCACCAAAGCTGAGCAGGTTTTGTTAAAGATTTTTCAAGGCAAAGTTTTTTGATTTAGGCTTAAAAATAGAGGAGGTGCTGTCGCAAAATTTTTACAAAACTTAGAGGTTTAAGATTCATTTTAGATACGATTATGGTTAATAAAGTTTTATAATTGATTATAATAAGATCTTAATATTAATTATTGATTGATGGAGAGGTGAAGATTGTTAGATTATCGAGGGGTTAAAGTAATCTAGGCCAGTTAGATACCCTAATTAGGTAGTTTTTGACAGTTAGTGCTATTCACATGATGAGCACTACGGCAATGAATGAGCCAATGCAAGAACAAGTGATGTACAAGGCAGAAACGATTAATACAATGGCAGTAAAGAAGTTAGAGAAATCAAAAAAATTGAAAAAGGTAGAGGTTCAGAAAGATGCACCATGGTTCTTAAACTATGTTAACTATTTGGCGTGCGGTGTATTTCCTCCATATTTAATAAATGAAGCAAGAAAGAAATTCTGAGTGATCTTAAGTCACGCTTTTGGGACGAGCCATATCTATTCAAAATATGCAATGATGGATTAATTCGATGATGTGTAGCAAAGGAGAAATTTGCAAGCATTTTGGAAGGATGCCACTCATCACCATATGGGGGACATTTTGGAGCACAAAGGACGGCGGCTAAAGTGTTACAATGCGGATTCTATAGGCCAAGTCTATTTAAGGACTCCTATATTTTTGTGAAAACTTGCAATAAATGCCAAAGAATAGGAAATACTTCTAGAAGGCAAGAGTTTCCATAAACTACTTTTCAAGAAGTTGAGCTATTCAAAGTATGGGGAATAGATATTATGGGACCATTCCCTACATCAAATGGAAAACAATATATATTGTTAGTGGTGGATTACGTCCCAATATGGGTGGAAGCCATAGCAACTACAACCTATGATGCAAAAGTGGTCATTGAATTCATAAAGAAAAACATCTTCTACTGGTTCGGAACACCAAAAGCATTAGTCAATGACGAGTCACATTTCTATAGCAGAGCCTTGGGCACGTTGCTGAGAAAATATGAGGTTAGGCATAAAACCTCACTTGCATACCATCCTCAAATAAACGGACAAGCTAAAGTAAGCAACAGAGAAGTAAAGCATATCATGGAAAAAGCAATTAACACCAAGAGAAAATATTGAGCATTCCATCTTGAAGAAGCATTATGGGCATACAGAACGACATTTAAAACATATGTTGGCACATATCTGTATCGGTTAGTATATGGAAAAGCATGTCACCTACCAGTAGAATTAGAGCATAGAGCATACTGGGCGATTAAAATGCTCAACATGAATCTTCAAGCCGCAGGGAAGGCTAGATTACTTCAACTGATGGAACTGGATGAATTTAGATTGGATGCGAACGAAAATGAAAAGTTGTATAAAGAGAAATCAAGGCAATGACACGACAAAGGATTGAATAACAATCTTTTCAGCCAAAACAACTAGTCTTGTTATACAATTCAAGACTGAAATTGTTTCTACATAAATTAAGATCACGATGGTCAAGACCATTCGAGGTAGTTGCCACTTAGCCTTATGAAGTTGAAGAATTGATGAGCAATAATGGTAAGACATTTGAAGTAAATGTGCAGAAGGTTAAGTTTTTTTACGGAACAAAAGTGAGGCAAGTAGAACTCGAATGATTCAAATGACAAGGGATCAATGCCTTGAAAAATCAAAAGAATGGGAAGAAACAATGGAGAGCTAAGCAACAAGATGAAGAATCTTCTGAAGTGGCATCGAAAGGAAATAGCATCAAGGTTGTTCCAAAGAAGCCAGAACTAAAACTCAAGTTCACACCAAGACTTCGATTAATTAATAAGAGAGATCCTAGAGATATATGCATACCATAAAGCTTTGATGGGCATCGGTTTAGAAACATTTTGTGTGATATGGGAGCTTCGATATATGTAATGCTGATGAAGGACATGTTACAAGTCGATTTGAAGATCCTTTGTCCTAATACAGCGGAGTTGTAACTAGTCAGTGGTAACTTAGTACCAACAATCAGGAGAGTCTTCAATGTGCACGTGAAAGTGGGTAGATTCACACGTAAAGGATTTTGAGATTGTAGATCATGATATGGATGATGATGTATCTATGATACTTATGCGACCATTCTTAAACACTGCTAATGCGGTCTTGCAGATGAGGAAGAAAATGTTCTCAATGATTATTGAGGAGGATGATGATGCCGAGAAAATTATCTTTGTTAAAGGCAAGAAGTTTTTCCGAATAGGAGAGATATTGTTATCTCCGACCTAAAAATGGACTATCTCGATTTAGACTTGGACTAAATGAGCGAAAAGATGTCGTGCTAATGACATTAAACTAAGCGTTACTTGGAGGCAGTCCAAAGGTTTTTTATTTTAAGTTTTTAAATTTTCAGTCAAGTAGTTATTTAGTTAGTTTAGTAGTACAATACAAACGTTTTAGTTTTCTAACTTTTAAAAATTTGTGTTAAATGTGCAAGAAAGACCATTTACCGTGTGAAAAATTATCAAAATGGAAAAGTCTGAACATATATGGAAGATTCATAAAACATTGAGTTATAGGGATATTGTTATTATATTATGTTTATGTTTAGTGTTTTCATGTTTCAGGCTTCTATTTTAACCTTGAGGACAAGGTTTGGTTTAAGTTTAAGGATATCAACACTAAACTATGGGAAGTGGTAAGAAATGATGAAATAAGGATAAGCACTACAGGTATGATCGTAAAATTTTATTTTTGAAGTAGTTAAAGAGGAAAGCATGGTAGTGTATTCTTTTTCATTTACTAACTATTTGAATGTTTATGTAGTCTAGATTAGGTTATATATAGTAATATGTAATGAATAAGTAATTCATTTGCAAAGTTCATGCCTTTAAATGAGGATGAGTAAGAATACAAGTGTCTTGGTGATATGAAACTCAAGAGAGTGTTATAAAATTTTTGAAGAAAATAAGAAATGTAGCAAACAACGGTATGATTTCATGATTAGGAACCTAGAGTTAGGGAAAACAATGAAATTGAAACAAAATCAATAAGAATACTATAACACTTCTTGTGAAAAATGTTAGATCTCTAAGGAATTCAACGATAAGTATGAAACTTACTTGAATTAAAAAGCAAATAAAGAATTAGTACTAAGAGGGGAAGAGATAAGCTTGATGTTTAATGAAAAAGTTGGAGTTGAAACTTTCTTGATAGAGTGAACGTGAGAAGTGTTAACAAGTGTTTTGCATAAAAAATAGAGAGACCCACAAGTTCTAAAAGAAAAGGAGCAGAGAACTTGGTGATTGGAAAAAAGTGAGGAAAAACGGAATCCATAGAAAAAGGAGCAGTGACAGTGCAACTAAAATGTATGAGGAGAATAAGAAAAGAGAGATAAAATAAAGAAAGGAAAGGCAAAAGTTAGATTAAAACTGTTTAAATAAAAGATTTAGCTCGAGTAAAAGTAACTTAGTTGAGTTAAATTTTCTTTGCTCTTTTTGCTTAAGACGTGCAAAATCCTATGTTTAGGGGTATTTGATGATTGATTATTTAGATTTGTATATAGGACTAATTTGGTAGTATATTTAGTGTAAATATCCCAGAATGAGCTCAAATTGATGATATTTATGTATTTTTAGGTATACAAGGTATAAAGGAGACAAACGAGTGATTTCGTAAAGAAATGAAGCTAAAATGCACAAAAGTAAGGTTGACGATGTGACACATAGGCTTCACGCCGTCAAAAGAGGCTAGACAGCATGAGCACAGCGTGGAGGACCAAGAAGAGAAGAAAATGAGGATACTGCAGCACCGTGGGCCAAGGGGGACATCGTCGGGGAGGTCTACATGGCACCGAGTCTTCTGAATAAGAAAAATTGCACACAAAGTGTCTGAAGCTTTCACGACGGCGTGGCATTACACACAACGCCGAATCACTTATGGACAGCGCCGAGACTAAGGAAAATAGAAAGTTAAAGTTATGTTTCTTATGGAATTGTCTTCTAGGGCTTTTTATTATTTTCTAAAGTGTCTTCGGAGTATAAATAGGTATCAGAACGTGGTAAACATATACACCACCATAGAAAAGCAATTAATTATCATAGATTACCATAGTTTTATTTTATTCTTGAGTATTAAGATGAATTGTGGAAGAAAAGACATTGAAGACTCACGTGTGATTGTTCGGTATTGTTTTCTTTGATTTAATTAAATTGATTCGTTCAATCTTTGATTGCAATAAATACCATTATGTGCATGTTTGTTTCAATGAAGTGTGAGTAGTTTATTAATCTTAGGGATTGATAGATCATATGGTATGGATGTTATGCTAAAGTAGTTAGGATTAGATTATAAAGTTAAGAAGTGCAATGGTTAGAATTTGTTTTGATTTTGAGCGTAATGCTATGAACATCTTGATCACGTGTTTGTTGATATTAGGTTTTAGAAGTTATCATGGCCATTAAAGCTTTTAAGTCGGATATGGAAGGTACAACCGTAAAATACATAACATCGATATATAGTTATTGATTAAGGAGGCATGGATAGTAAACTTAATTGGTTATGAATCTAAAAATTTGGAACTTAAAGTAATGTGGAACTTACGTTATTCACACTGATAGGTGGAGTTGTAGTTCGCACATTAGAATCTTTTTCGTCATGACAGTGGGTTGAAGTGAATTTAAAGGAAATTTTTCTATTATAATTAGGCATTGCACACACATAATTAAGATGAAGGAAGTGAGTTGAACATATTTATTCATTACCATGGTGAAGTTGTAAGATCTTCTTAATATAAGAGTTTAAAAGTTATTTACATTGTTTTGATAGAATAGAATAGTTTAGTTTAAAACTCAATTAAAAAGGGATTTCCTTAGCAATAGAGTAATTCTGACTAAGTATACTAAGTACAATACACCTTTGTCAGAGGATGATATCCATAATCAACGTAAGTTGATCACAGTATTAATACAATGAAGCCTTTATACTTGCGACCATCCTCATCATGATTCGCAAACTATTCTTTTTCTCTTCTAAGAAACGCAGAACATTAAAGTCCCCTGCTAGGCACTTGTTCGAGCTACAGAGTCCAAAGAGTGCACTGATCTCCTCTGAAAACTCATGTCGCCCCCTATAGGTAGATGGACCATAAATACCAGTCAACCACCATACTGAGCCACTCGACTACTCCTCTTAACCGAAACAGAATACTCCCTTACAAGACTATTAATGACTTTTAACTCTACTTACATCCCAAATGATCATCACGCCTTCTCTCGACCCGATCGAATCGAATTCTACCCATTCCTAAAAGCTACAATTCTACACAACCATGACTTCTACCAGATTGAAGCCTTCCCTTTTAGTTTCCTACAAAATGAGAAAATCTGAATTATGACATCTAACTTCCGCTCATCTTCCTAACTTCCCCAAGACCTCGAATGTAATGACCCTTATCCTTATTAAGGAATCGCTCTGCTTGAAACCCTAATTAAGCCGCGGTACACTAGCCAGACTTAACTAGAGCCAGCACCTCACCTTCAACACCCGATAAATACAATTATATATTGAATATTGACTTAGAAAATTAATAAGTGCAGCATAAATTAAAAACATTTCGCGATATTAAACACAATATACAAAACCAATTTAAACCGAAATAAACATTGATTATACTGAACCTCCAAACCTTTGTGATATTACAAAATAGTAATTCAGTATAAATATATAAACAAGGGAGAATTCATTGCATCCAAGAGAATATCAAGACACTTAAACCTTCTGTAACGACCCATTTCCTTAAGTTGGTGATCAGTTCTAATCCAAATCTTAATTAACCCGGGTTAGGCTCGTGGTTAAGTTTGGCGTACGTTGATTAGCATGTGCGTGCGTTTGCATGATATATGGTGTTTGTTTGGATTGTTAATTCAATTTATATATAGGTTGTTGTGTCAAATTTCGTGTCACTTTAAGTTGTGTCATTTTAACGCATAAACCACACGATTGGTCTCGAGATAGCGTGACGCGTATCTCAAAAAAAATCCATAGATAAAAAAAAATCATTTTTATCCTCAGATCATTCGAGAATTCGCGAGAGAGAAGGTTGGTTCGATTGCGAATCAAAGGAGGTTGTTCTGGGAGCCGAATTCAATCAAGTTGAGGAGCTTAAATAAATTAGAAGCTAGTGATCATCACTTTGGTAAGTTTTATTTTCAAGTTAGTTGAAGTTTAAATTTATGGTGATGATCCAATAGTTGTGAATTAGTGTTTCGTTAATGGTAAAAGGTTTATAACCTCATTAGAGGTCCTCCCTGATCATTTGGAAGTGTAATTGTTGAGTTTGGATGTGGTTTGGGTCAATTCTGGAGTAGTCAAAGTGTGCTAGGGTTGTAGGTCTGGTGCGCATAGCGCGCTAGGCATTGGCCATAACGCGCTATGCGATTGGGGAATATGACTAACATACGGATAGCGCGCTATCCATGTCAGGTAGTGTGCCATCAGTCCCCATAAGTATGTATGAAGTTCAGTAGAGCGAAAAGCGCGC
Organism: Stephania cephalantha; assembly: GCA_039657325.1. NCBI lineage: Eukaryota > Viridiplantae > Streptophyta > Magnoliopsida > Ranunculales > Menispermaceae > Stephania > Stephania cephalantha. The sequence continues at coordinate 60,044,980 of CM077567.1, read as the reverse complement.
TAGCTTTGGGACATATCGCGTTATCCACACTCAGATCAGTACAAACTGATTGGATTTGGGTGGTTTGTACAGAGCTTTGGGTCTAGGGGCTCTAATTAGAGTATACTAGACCTAAATCGACAACAAATGATTGGTGATAGGTTGAGGAACACCGAGGAAACGTGAGATGACTGGAAACTTAGAGAATTTGGGAAACGAAGACTTAAACCCGAGGTAAGTACGGATTCGCTTATTTATCAATATTGCATGGCTATTTAATATATATAGCTCATGTAGTTGTTGGATTGAATTTAGGGATTATGTACACTGTGATGGTTTTTCTAAGAATAGAATTCAGTGTCTAATGTAATCCACAAAAGTAACTTCTCAAGGCTGAGACCAGGTTGTATAGTACTTAGGGTTGATCTCCCCGGTCTATATGTAACTCTTACTCTGTTTATAGGTTGCGTGAGTTACATATTCACTAGAGGGTTTAGGATAGAACCATTGGGCATTAATCGATTGGCTAAATATCACATATGCGCGGCGTGTTGGTTTAGCACTCGTATTAATGGCGCCGGTGGGTAATCGACCCTAGTTTTATAAATAAAATGGGGGTCACAGCGTAATAGTCCAAAGACATTTGCTTTGCATTTGTTTATGTATTGAATTTATACGTTTTCCATATTCTTGTTAGATATCATTGGTGCATGTTATTAATGCATGATATCCTTGAATATTATATGAAATTTTGATGATTAGTGTGAATCCCTACTTACTGAGCAAGTTGGAGCACTCACCCCAATTATCATTATAGGTAGATCTGACGAGCGCTACGACTACAGGATGGAGAAGTTATTGGAATCTTAAACTTCTCTTCGATGTAATGACTTTCTCTGGTCTTATATATTTGTATTGAATTACACTTTTGTAATATCATATGGGATGGGTGATTATATAACCGAAGTTAATTTCGGTTTGTTTTATTTCGATAATCGATATACAGTAGTGTTTATCAGGTTTAGGTGGTAAGGCTGCTGGCTATAGTTAAGTCTGGTAAGAGTAATTTGGGCTTAATTAGGGTTTCAGGCTGGGTATTGCCCTAATCAGGTTAGGGGATGCTACACCTTCTTTATCCAATAGTTGTGGTGCTCGTTGATATTCATGAAATGTTAATTAGGGTGAGCGGTCTAACTTGCTCAGTAAGTACGGGTTCACATAACTATTAACTATCCATATAATAATCAAGAATAAAATGCAGTAATAATATGAACCAATCATACGTAGCAGGGTATATGAAATCATATAATCTGATACATAAATTAATGCAAGTCGCACTCTCAATAGCTATTACACCGTGATTTTTCTCCATTTTATAAAATTAGGGTCGATTACCCATTTTCTCCATTGTGCACTTAATCGAGCACAATGGAAAAGTTTGATCCATGTAGGCGACGGTTAATTTGGGATGAGGCTATGTTGTTGTTGTTGTTGTTGTAGGGTCGATTACCCATTAGCTACAGTGACACCATAACCTGACCAGCACATTGCATGTATGTGTTGTCTAACCACTTGTCACTATCCTAATGGTTCTATCCTAAACCCTCTTAGTGAATGTGTAATCCTCGCAATCTATCTAGTTGAGTAGGATTTAACATATAGGTCGAGAACCAATCCATATCATATACCACTTATTCTAAATTAAAGGTTTACTCGTTGATAACAACCAGACTTGTTCACTTGGTCGGGTTTTGCTAGGCCTACCCAAACCCGCGCGACATGGGCCAAGCTTGATCTTACAAACTGAAAGCTAGCCTGACCTAGGCTCAAGCCCACTAAAGCTTGCCAATTTAAAGGGTAGGCCTAGGTTTATGCTTTTAGCCCAGGCCAGGCCGAGGCCCGCACGCTTTGAATAAGAAACTTATTTTTTTATAAATTCTTTGTATGAAAATCAATACTTTATATAAAAAGTAATGTTAGATGTGAGTTTTTTTGGTTCAAACCTACACTATCACGCTCATTTGAATACATTCTAACCACTTCACTACTTTTTTTATTTGGCTAGCTCTTGAGACTTAATTAATATATTTAATTTTCAAAAGATAATAACAAACCCAATAGGCCCGTCCGAGCCCAGTGCATACCGGGCCTGGGCAGGCTTGGACAAGGCCTTGAAAAAAAATGCCCGCCTAGGCCCAGCCCGGACCTGCCTAGGCCCACCGGTTGAACAGATCTGAAAGGGACATTGAATTAAGTACAAATAACCCGGACGGGTTGGCCTAGTTATAAGTAGACATGTTCACCAGGACAGGGCTAGCTAGGTCGGCCTAGGCCTGCGCGACATGGGCCGAGCTTGGTCTTACAAAAAAAAGACTAGCCCAACCCGGGCCCGAGCCCGCCAAAGCCCGTCCATTTAATGGGCGGGCCCGGGTTTTTGCTTATAGCCCAAGCCCGCCCGCTTTGAATAAGAAAAGATTTTTTATAAATACCTTGTATGAGAAATAATACTTTATATAAAAAGTAATGCTATATGTGAGTTTGTGAGGTTCAAACCTGCACCCTCATGTTCATTTGAATAGATTCTAATCACATCACCACCTGTTTTTTCATCTAACTCTTAAAACTTAATAAATATATTAAATTTTTAAAAAATAATAATAAGCCCAATTAGGCTTGCCCAAGTTCGGCCCGCACCAGGCTAGGGCGGGCTTGGACAAGGCCTTGAAAAAGAAGTCCGCCTAAGCCTTGCCCGAGCCCGCTCGTTGAACAGGTCTTATCACAACATATATATATTTTCCTTTTTCATAAAAACATATCACAGTGTACATAGCTCTCATTCAAGTCCATAAACTATATGAACTAAATATACTACATAGCCAGATAAAGTCGATAACTAAACAAATCCATACTTACCTCGGTTAGGTTTCCTTTCTAATTTCCTAACTTTCAGAGTCACTCGACATTTCCCGTTGTTTGAGAACCTATTACAAACCAATTGAGATCATTACATATCCAATACCTCAAATTTAGAACCCCTAAACTCGTCCCAACTAAATCCAGAACCAATTTATAAATTTGTAGGTTTAATACAACCTTTATACGTTTTTCGAGGTAAACCCCTATATAAAGTCCCGATGGAATCCCAAATTCTCCACTTTTTATAGAAATCCATAATTTCTATCGATTTGGTACTTACATAAAATTTTCCTTATTTTTTCTATTTTCTGGAATTTTTTTGAAATTCAAGCATTTTTCTCTATTTTTTATTTGTAAAGAGATTTTGGCCTGAACCAGGCCAAACTGGGTTCGGCTCAACTAAAACGAACCAGACTCGGTTCAGGGCCAACCCTTCTTCCTCATTAGAACAGCCTCTATTCATCGAAACCGATCATTTTTATTTGATTTTCCATTGAAGTTGGAGCAGGGGAGTCGTCTCCTTTCTCAAACCCATCCCCTGTATTCGTTAAACAACAACCAACACCAACAACAACAATAATGCCATCAACAACAACTCCACAACAACAAACACAACCTCACTTTATCATCATCTCCATTACCTCTCCACAGTTTTGAGATCTCTCTCCCTCTCAGACTCGAGCTCTCCCTGCCTCTCCTTCAATTTTGATCTCACAGTCGAAATGTGTTTTAGGAAGACGGGATATCCTATTTTGACGATAAATATGAGATCTCCTCGAGATTTATATTGCATAGATCTCGAGGCAGATCGAATGAATCATTTCCATCATTTATATTTTGATCTTCTTCAATATACATGATGTATATCTCAAGGTCGATCTTTGTAGCTATTAATAAACTCATCACCTCATAAACGACTTACATAATATCACATACCACTTTTCTCAAGATTCGTACGCACGAATCTCAAGGATGATCTAAAGGATAAGAGTTTAAGGTGATAATCCATGAAGTAACACCAAGTTTAATATATCCATATCCTTGAACATTGATCTTTTTTTAGATGTGGTTGCAAGCATCTCGAGGCATGGACAAACTCTCTCCAAAATCACCTACGTCTACACCATTCACATCCTCGATGCTCACGCTACGCGTATCTCTAGACAATCCAATGGTTTAAACAATTTAAATCAAACTATAGGTTTCATTATATATTTACATATATATACATATATCCATCATATATAAATATATATATCTATGTATTTTCACACTTATAAATCACCATGCATGCCTACGACCACCTCCGGGTGTGCACATTATTGTACGTCCTATGCATGTCGCCCTCAACCCCGAGGGTCACTAGGCGCCCATCAATTTAATTATTTTCTTTCCAACTATTGGTTTTATTTATATATTTATATATCAATATATAAATATATATATACACCTATATATTTAATGACTTACTCATTCACAACGTACGCCAACAAATACACCCAAAACGTACACATTACTTCCACATCCCCTTATGTGATCCCCCATGATTCACATGTGTCACTTTAGGCGCATAGTAGATTTATTTATCATTTATTTTTCAACTATATGTTTTATATTAATTTACATTAATCACCTATACTTACATTAATTATTTCTCATACCAATCAAACACAATATATCACCATCATCGCACTCACACGCTAATCGAGACAAGTCATGCTTAATCATGAGCCTAACTCGAGTTAATTAACTTTTGGATTAACGTTAACAAACATATTAAGGACACGAGTCATTACATCGAATGTTCCAAGAAACTATCCTCATTAAGGACCCTATTTCCCCTCATATCCAGTTTACTATAATCAATCCCCTAAGTGTATTATGTTCCTTTCCCGAGTTGCGCATGCTTCTGGACTCCTCCGTCGTCTTTGGTCTTCGAGTAACATGAATGCCACACTTCGAGAGGAACTGCATAGGTGGGAGGGAGTACCCATCTGTAGAGTCCCTAATTCTATGCTCACATCTAGATCTACTAAGTGAAGCTCTTCAAGTTAAGAGAACTCCGTAGGAACCAAACCCTCAATAGTGTTGTTCATTTTCAGGTTGAAGCCTAGTAGTGATAAACCTAGGTCGGCCCTTTCTTACATCAATAGGTCGATTCCCTCTATCTATGCTACCACTGTATTACCGAGTTCTAGATAGGTTTGGTGAGACATTAGGGAGTCCACCACTCTTTCTAGATAGGTTTGGTGCAACATCCTACCCATATCTAATCTCGAGGGATTCAAGAGATTCATCATATTGGGAGCCAACTTCAATCCCTTCTTCCATCTCCCCAGCCTCTATATCATTCTCTTCGCCCGGTTGGTAGGGCATGTTCCCCAACCTCTACGTCTTCTACTGGAAGTGTAGCCCCCTTGGCTCGGCCTCTTCTATGTCATCGACAATGATGGAGGTTTTCCCGCTCCCAAAAACACTCTAAGTAGACACCCTGTGGATTTCACCCACATTGGATCTAACTTTTCAAATTTGTTTTCCAGCTTTGATTCCTTTTGTATGTGAAGGTAGTGATACGGCGGGTGACTATGGAGCTTGAAAGTGAGAAATCCATCTACTAAAAAGTCTTTAGGCATAGATTAAGCTATTTCAATTCGGGCCTTCAACTCTCGTGTGCCAACTGCTGTGGACGAAGCGGGGGAGCAGCCTCACCCAGCCCACCGTCGTGGCCTAAGTCCGACACAAGTGTGAAACCTATACATGGGCTCATTGCATCCTTCCCCGATATCGCCCTTGCCATGTTCGGAGGTTTGGGTGGGCTATGGGGCATCGATAGAGGCCACATCTTGCACCTCAAGAGCCACCCTCTGATTAACATTGTATGATTCGCATTAAAGGCGAGGTATCCGTTGCACAGTGTTCCTCTGACAATGGATTAATTGATGGTAAACACGTGGTTGCTCTATCAGGCGAGGGTACTGTGAGGAGCACAAGGACGATCGCTTCATCCATTGTGGGTCTAGTTGCTGGGGGCACACTGCACCAACCAATGGTCCCTTCCCCGTGAAACACTTGACCCCTGGTTAAAGCACCTTAAGGCCTTGGCAGGGTGGAGCTAGCGTGGATGTGGTTTGTCATCGTCGGTACTTTAGCACCGAGGGATGGCCCATTGCATACTGCCTCTGAGCATAGAGGCTTGCCACTAGCCTCGAGGGCACCGTAGCAACCATAGTAGGGTGCTCCCACCTCTAAATTGCATTCCTGCGATCGAGACACCAAAAGCATAGCTACCCCAGAGACGTACAGGAATAAGATGGACTTAGGGAAAAGGCCATGAAGTCTTCCTTTCATTTCTATGAGTTCCCTCCCAAGGTATTTTCTGCCTCTGGCAGAAGGGTGTACCTCGATTAGGCCTCTGAAACCTGTCCCCTATCATTTAGAACAACGTTTGGTTCTAAAGGCTAAGAGAGATTCCATCAATGAAGATCCAACAGTTGAACCCTCCCCATTGAGGGTCTTCTCAGTGTGTCTCCTCCTTTAAGGGAGTGATCTTCTCAATCAGATCCCTTCCAGTGTTGGGGCCAATACGAATGAGTTGATCTCTCTCATTAAAGGATGGGCAAAACATTATGGCCTTGTCCTCCCCTGTCAGCTTAAGGTTCGCCGACTTTTTCAAGCCTTGGGACAGCCTTTCCTCGATAGCCGCCCAAACTTGGCAATAAGGGCAGTTGTTAAGGAGGCTTTTGTCTCCAAGACGTTACCAGGTATGCTTCAACTACCTCGAATGGGGAGGATTAGGGGGGTAGTTGTTATAAGGCCACTTCCACTCATAGTAGCTGGATAGGGCCCTAGAATAGAGACCTTTTTTCCACCATCTCTCTTCAGAACCACAACGGCTTCCAAAAAACCCCTTAATGGTTGTTCTCTCATTTCTGCTAAGATGAGGATCATTTGGCGTCCAATGCCCAAAAGCTTCGGCATCTTTAATGCAGCCCCGTGTAAGTTATGGATCACTTGGAGCGACAGTGTCACTAGCTCGTCATGTCCAAATTGTGGCGAGGATAGGATGGCAGCCTGATTTCCCCTTTTGACAACCGTGTCAATTACCCATTGTACATCCCTTGAGTCGATCACCACTAAGAAGGTCAAATTTGTGGCATATTTGTACAGCTTGATTGCACCACTTTTCAACTTCTCGTCTAGTAATTGCTTTCGTCCTACAGCAAAATACCACCGATTCATCTCATTAACAGTCTCCCTGAGGCTGTTCCTCTCTCCCACCTTCTAGTTGCCTTTCTGAGCCACTTTCGTCCAGGTACCACTTGATTCCATGGTTGTTGGATAATTGACGGGATCTTAGACAAGCTTTACCAGAGTTTCACTGGCGAAGCGGTACAACTTGAGTTTCCTCTAGTTCATCCCTTATATATAAATTGATTTTTGGTACAAATTGTCTTATACATCCAATTGAATTTTGAGTAAAACTACGTAACATATCAGTATTTAAGATAGGCTTCAAATAGCGTGTATCCTCCTCCTCTCTCCATCGTCTCCACTTCAGGTCGCATTGGAGTAAGATTCTTATTTACACATACCATATGAGTATTTATGATATGCTTAAAATAACGTAACTTCTCTTCCTTTCTCTATCATCTCAACTTCTGCTCGCATTCGCGGTCCTCTCGGATCTTTCTTTGATTTTTAATCCTAGCGTCTCCGATTGTAAAGATTTATTATACTGAGTCGATAAATGACTGACTATGTCGTTATAGTGAGTTCGTCGAATTTGTTAGGAAAAAGGCAATGCAAGCATTCATGCTAAAGCTTGACTTTGCAAAGGCATATAACAAAGTAGATTAGGGATTCTCGGATTATGTTATGCAGAGGAAAGGCTTCGAGGACAGGTGGAGAAGATGGGTGATGGGTTGCGTCTTAATAGCCAATTATAAGTTATTGATTAATGGACGCCCTGAATGGCAGTTCGATGGGCAATGAGGTTTTACGCAAGGCGGCCCACTTTCCCCTTTTCTTTTTATCCTTATTGTCGACGTCATGGGTCGAATGATTTACATAGCAAAGGAGATTGACATGATTCAAGGCCTCGAAGTGGGATGGTAAGAGATACATGTTACACACCTTCTTTACGCAGATGACTCACTCCTTTTTGTTAGATGATTCGAGGGAGCGGTACGGAACATGATGATGTTGGTGAACTCTTTCTGTATGATCTCGGGTTTGAAATTGAATCCGAGCAAATGCACGTCGTTAGGGATTGATAAATGATTATTTATAAGTATATATAGGGTTAGTTTAGCAGTAAGTTTAGTATAAATATCCTCAAATGTTTGCTAATCCATTGTATTATTGCATTTTTAAGGAATTAAGGTGTATTGGAAGAAATCAAGGAAAAAGAGAAAAAATGGAGTAAAAACCAATAAAATCAAAGTTGGCATCGTGGGAGCAACTATTAACGTTGTGGGAAGACAAGGCACGATATGGGGATGAAGGCATTGCATATGAGAGAATAAGAAATGAAGAAAACCAACTTTGGAGGTCCAAGAGACATGATAAAGACCTTTGTAGCTAACAAGGGATAGCACCGGGACACAAAGGGAACAGCATCAAGGCTCCAGGAGCTAAAAATCACATAATAAAGTTGTGGCGCAGTGGCGACACCATGACTTAACACACACAACGTCGGGACATTAGTGACAGTGCCAACTTCGTAGAAATTAAAAAGTGAAGCTCTAATTTGGGTTAAATTGTAATTTAGGGTTTCTAATTGTTATTAGAGAGTATAAATAGGTATTAAGTGTGGTAAATGAGGGAGAGCCAACCACATAGAATGAGATTAGCATCCATTAGAGGAATTTAGCATTGAGTTTGAGTATTAAGGAGTTTTTGTTGGAGAAACGTTGAAGACTCCACGTTTGCAATCAATATTTGGTTTCATTGATTAATTCAAGTTAATATTTATATTAATCTCTATTTTGCAATGAATTCTATTTTGATTTGTGATGTTTTTATTTTAATGATGTGTGAGTAGTCTACTTATCTTAGGGATCAAAGATCCAATGGTAAGAATGCTATGTTTTGAAATAGGAATAAAAAGTGATAATAAAAAATGCAATGGTTAAATTTTGTATTGGTTCTGAGCGTAATGCTTTAGACATCTTGATCACGTGTTTAATGAACTTAGGTTGTAGGAGTTTTCATGGCCATTGAAGATTCTAACCCGGACATGAACGGTACAACCATAAAATACACAACATCCAGATATAATTGTTGATTAGGGAGGTGCGGATAGTTAACTTAGTTGGTTATGAATCCAATGATTTGAGACTTAAGCAATGTGGAACTTATGTTATTCACACCGATAGGTGGAGTTCTAAATTGTACATTAGAATCTTCTCCGTCACGATAGTGGGTGGAAGTAGATTTGTAGGAAATCTATATATTCTAATTAGGCATTGCACATAACATATTGAGATGTAAACATGAATACAAAGCATAGTATTAAATTACCTAGGGGAAGTTGTGAACTATGATATCCTTAATGTAAGAGTTCAACTAAAGTTTAAAGTGATTTGTTAGAATAGTTTAGTTTGGACATAAAATCAATTAAAATAGAATCTATTAGAAATAGTTCAAGTCAAGTAGGTGATATACAATTAGTGCAAAAATGTTTTCCCCGAGGATGATATCCGTGATCAACATAAGTTGATTGCACTATTACTATAAGCTAGTCATTATACTTGCGGCATGTCAATCAAGTTTTTGGCGCCGTTGCCGAGGATAGGTAGCCATTAGTGTTACTTAGTTTGAATAGTTGCTAAGTTTTATTTTTAATACTTTAATTTTCAGTCCATAAAAACAAAAAAATATATAGGCTTGAGTTTTAGTTTGACTTTCTACACGTGATCTTTTTGTGTTTTCTTTTCATGGATAGTTAGTGCATGCGTAGCAAGTTGGAGAAGAACCTAGTGCCTTATGATCTAGAGATTGAGAGAACAAACCAAAGGAAAGAAAAATATAGGATTCAAGATAGCTGAGGAGCAAGCTAGAAACCAACAACAAGGTCGCAGGAATAACTAACCCGCAGGTGATCTGGTAGTGCGGAGAGAGTGCAATGACAGAGATGCATTCGTGACTACTTCAAGCTAGAAGTTCAGGAGACATACAATGGAGTGATGAGGCTTCCAGCCAACACCACCGAGTTCAAGCTGAAACCATATTCGATAAACATGTTGTAAAATAGTGTTCAGCGGACTATCCAATGAAGATCCAGTTGCACATGTTAAGAATTTCTTAAAGAAGTGCAACACCATGCACATCATCGGAGTTACGAAAGAGGATGTGACTTTTCCCATTCTCTCTGGGTGGAAAAGCCAAATCTTGGTTCCAAGGGCTAAATGCGAGGAGTATGACTTCATGGGCAGAAATTAATGAAAGTTTTCCCGACAAGTTCTTTCCCCCAGTGAGGGTTAGCGAAAGGAAACTTGAGATTAATCAATTTAAGAAAGAAGACACCAAGTCTCTTTCCAAGGCATGGGAAAGATTTAAAGAGATGCTGAGGAGATGTCCAAGACATGGATACGTGAAATGGTCATAATTCCATATTTTCTACTATGGGATGAACCACAGCAAAAAAATGCTAGTATATGCCGCATCAGATGGCTATCTACTTACCAAGGATGAGGATGGAGCATTGGATCTCCTTGATCTTATGTCTCAAAAAAATTTCACCGGTACTCATTCCACAGTCAGGAAATCAGGAAGCGTCTATGAGATTGACTCGCAAGCAGCAATTATGGCATAACTATCAAATCTGAGCAGTTAGATGGAAAAACTTCATATGGGACACCAAGGTCCACAAGTAGCACAACAACCGATAAATCACCAAGGCATGGTGGTTAGCCAGATGGACGTACAGTAGGGAATGGAACATGAAGACATCGACTTCATGAACAACCCGGACTATGGGAACAACTTTACACTTAGGGTAGTGGCTCCTCAATGGTTTTATCAAGGATACAACAACCCAAACTTCTTGTATGGCAATCCTGATAATGCATTGAAGTTACGTCAAGGCTTCGAACAATAAGTCCAACGGGAAAATCTGGGGCAGAGCAAATAGATGCCTTCATTGAATTCAATTGAAGAGTATTTGCAAGCCATGGAAATGAGAGATAGGGAGCGCCATGAGAAGTACGATAAAGATTTAAAAGGAATAAGGCATGCCATGAAAAGGAGGGATAGTGAGCAATCACAATCCATCAAGAATCTAGAAAGGAAAATTGGTCAATTTGCGATAGCCTTAAACTCATAGAAAGAGGGACAGTTTCCTAGCAACAACGTCAATAATCCCAAGGAAAATGTAAATGCCATTCGCATGATGAGCACTACGGCAACAAAGGAGCCAAGACAAGACCAAATAATATACAAGCATGAAGAGATGCATGAGCACAATATGGAAGTAAGGCAAGAAGAGATTGATGGTTTCAAGAAGCAAAGGATCAATGCCTTGAAAAAAAAGGGGAAGCAATAGTGGAAGGCCAAGAAAAAAGATGAAGGACCTTCCGATGAAGTCCCACAAGGCAATGACATCAAGTTGGTTCTGGGGAAACTGGAACCGAAACTCAAGTTCATCCCGCAATTTCAACCTATCAAAATGAGAGATCCTGGAGAGATATACATTGACGAGCACCGATTCCAAAATGTCCTATGTGATACGGGAGCCTCGGTCAATGTCATGCCACTAATGGACATGTAATTTGCAAGTAGCAATGGTTACTTGATACCTACTGATAAGTCAGTATTTTATAGTAAATTAGTAGTCCATTTTAGTATATTATTTATTGAAAATATTTAAATATTATATTAAATAATATGTTTTTGTCATTTTTAGGTGAAACGGAGTGCGCGGTTGAATTCGTGGCGGAAAAATACTCAAAATGGAGTATTTACTTGCAATAATCGGATGCTGAGAAATTTGCCTCGAAATACGCGTTCTGCGGTGCATCGAATAGCGGACAGAATGTTTCAACCAATCAGAAGATGCCACGACAGCGTGAAAAGTCACTCTGAACCAATCAGACGCTGCCACGTGGCATCGTCCACCGACAACCGCGTCACTGAGGTGATTTGGATCAATCGTTGCGCGCCACGTGGCGTATACACTTCGTCCCCACCAATCACAGGCCGCCGCGTCAGCATGTCACAGGCCACGTCACACCGCCTTATCTTCTCTTCGTTCAGTCTCCGTCGAGCTGCCTCGAGATGCGTGCCAGCACAAACTCCCAGTATTTCGGTCGAGTCGCACGATTTCCTCCGAGCCACGTGGATGCCACGTGGCGCTCTCCTATTCGTCCAGCGGCGTCACCTGCAGCCCTCCCTCCAATCGCGTGCTACACGTGGCACATGTAATTTTTATAAATAGGGGATCGACAGAGAGGGTTGGAAGCGAATTTTGGGGCGAATTTTGAAGGAGTTTTAGGCAATTTTTGGGGGGGCGAGCCCTCTACCACTCCCCATTACGTATTTTTACTTGTTCTTTGTGTTCTTTCATGGGAGGCTAAAACCTCTAGCCTAGGCAAGACTACGAGGGAGGTTCGACTGCGCATATCAATGGATTTGTGAGATTCATATATTTTAATTTCAGTTTTTTCATTAATATTTTATTTTTTTGGGTATTGTTTTAATAATCGAGGTTAAACATTGGTTTAAATCTTGATTTACGTGCCAGTAGGTCGTACGCACCCGTACTTGTCCAATAAGACCACACTAGTGGCAATTGACCCTACCAATTGATTAGTCTCTTTTGGGACCGATTGAATACCTTAGAAATCTAGGCTAAATTGGACACACGAGTGATCCGGTTGTCTAGGTGTAGTGCCTTCACAAAGCCCATTGCGGTCAACACATTAAACCTAATTCACTTGAATATATGGTTGTGTGTTTGACTAGGGAAATGGTCATTGTCGTACCTTGACCATCGAGACAGGGAAGTGCGAGGACCCGCGTACGTTACGGGTCTATAGCTACACTAAGATATTTTTGATTTACATAAATCGACGACCAAATCCAATCTTTTATCGAACCAAACTTGTAAGTCTTGATCTAGGTGTTTTTATTAATTGTTTTCAAATTTATTTCCATTGCTTTAGTTATTTTGTGATTAGTTAATTAATTCATTCTCTGTTAAACCCCAAATTTCCTTTTTGTTATTTTTGACCTTAGAAAGATTACCAGTCTCTGTGGGATCGACCCTTTGCCACTATTCTACAAAATAGTTGGTTTAGGTATTTTAATTTTATTGACGCGTTCTGCGCGCGTCAATTTTTGGCGCCGTTCTTGGGATGTTGGTCTTTTTCTTTCTTTGGTTATTTATTTTTATTTTTTTTTTTTATTTTGTAAGTCTTATGCATGATCTTGTCTCATTTCCTTGCCTCTATATCTACCATGTTCTTTCACCTTTTTGTATGTGTTCATATGCGTTCCCCACCTGTTTTGAACCTTGAGGACAAGGTTCGGAATAAGTTTGGGGGTACTATAGGATTTGTGGACTGAGCTGGATGGGTTTCTATGCGAAAGATCGCAGGTGAGATCGTTTAATTTTTTTTCAATCATATGCGGTTGTCGGACGGTATTGGTGGTGTTTTGTATCATTTATTCATTCATTTCTTCCATTTCTTTTCTCTCCATACTCATCTATCTCACTTCATTAGGAGTTGATACACTTTCATGCATGTATTTAGTATAGTTTTCATTATTATATTGTCTAGAGTCACCCAAAACGTTGTTTCATGCCTTTGGTTGTGGATGAGTACATTATGGTTGCCTTTTTGACTTGAAACTTAGGAAAAAGTAGGAGAAATACTCAGTCGAGTTCGTAGCTCGGCATTTTTATGATTTCATGATTAGGGACTTAGTATGATGGTTAAGCCTTGTAGACGGTTGAAATTGTGCAAGTAATGAGACTTTACCACACATTGGGGAATTTGCTTAATCATAGTGAAAGTGAGAAGGGCTAACAGGAGTTTTCAAAATATAGAGAGTCCCACAAGTTTCCACGGGAAATGGAGCAGGGAAACTTGTGGTGGCAAAAAGTGAGAAAATCGGTCCACAGGAAACGGAGCAGGGACCGTATCCCTTAAAAAAAAATAATAATAATAATAAAAAGAATAAAGGCGAATGGAGCAGAGAGTATACATATAAAGGCGGAAGTATATGAAAACTCCTCAAATAAAAAGATTTAGCTCGAGTGCTTATAGCTAGACTAAGTAAATTTGTAAACTTGCATGCTTGAATGTGATAGCGCTTGTCTTGACCATATCTTTGTCTTGAAAATGTGGTCTTAATTGTGTTTGGGTCGCGGTTCTTGACATATCATAACTCCGAAATTTCTTGAGTGATTGGTTAACTTGGCAACTATGTAAATCAAGGGAACTCCATGAATTTGGATCGGGTATAGGATTAATTGAGTTGGTATTATTATAATAAGTCTAGTTGAGTTTGTGTTTTCATTTACACCTTTGCTCGGGACGCGCAAAGTCTTAAGTTTGGGGGTATTTGATAAGTCAGTATTTTATAGGAAATTAGTAGTCCATTTTAGTATATTATTTATTGAAAATATTTAAATATTATATTAAATAATATGTTTTTGTCATTTTTAGGTGAAACGGAGTGCGCGGTTGAATTCGTGGCGGAAAAATACTCAAAATGGAGTATTTACTTGCAATAATCGGATGCCGGACAGTTTGCCTCGAAATACGCGTTGCGCGGTGCATCGAATAGCGGACAGAATGTTTCAACCAATCAGAAGATGCCACGACAGCGTGAAAAGCCACTCTGAACCAATCAGACGCTGCCACGTGGCATCGTCCACCGACAACCGCGTCACTGAGGTGATTTGGATCAATCGTTGCGCGCCACGTGGCGTATACACGTCGTCCCCACCAATCACAGGCCGCCGCGTCAGCATGTCACAGGCCACGTCACACCACCTTATCTTCTCTTCGTTCAGTCTCCGTCGAGCTGCCTCGAGATACGTGCCAGCACAAACTCCCAGTATTTCGGTCGAGTCGCACGATTTCCTCCGAGCCACGTGGATGCCACGTGGCGCTCTCCTATTCGTCCAGCGGCGTCACCTGCAGCCGTCCCTCCAATCGCGTGCTGACACGTGGCACATGTAATTTTTTATAAATAGGGGATCGACAGAGAGGGTTGGAAGCGAATTTTGGGGTGAATTTTGAAGGAGTTTTAGGCAAGTTTGGGGGGGGCGAGCCCTCTACCACTCCCCCATTTGTATTTTTACTTGTTCTTTGTGTTCTTTCATGGGAGGCTAAAACCTCTAGCCTAGGCAAGACTGCGAGGGAGGTTCGACTGCGCATATCAATGGATTTGTGAGATTCATATATTTTAATTTCAGTTTTTTCATTAATATTTTATTTTTTTAGGTATTGTTTTAATAATCGAGGTTAAACACTGGTTTAAATCTTGATTTACGTGCCAGTAGGTCGTACGCACCCGTACTTGTGCAATAAGACCACACTAGTGGCAATTGACCCTACCAATTGATTAGTCTCATTTGGGACCGGTTGAATACCTTAGAAATCTATCCTAATTTGGACACACGAGTGATCTGGTTGTCTAGGTGTAGTGCCTTCACAAAGCCCATTGTGGTCAACACATTAAACCTAATTCACTTGAATATATGGTTGTGTGTTTGACTAGGGAAATGGTCATTGTCGTACCTTGACCATCGAGACAGGGAAGTGCGAGGACCCGCGTACGTTACCGGGTCTATAGCTACACTAAGATATTTTTGATTTACATAAATCGACGACCAAATCCAATCTTTTATCGAACCAAACTTGTAAGTCTTGATCTAGGTGTTTTTATTAATTGTTTTCAAATTTATTTCCATTGCTTTAGTTATTTTGTGATTAGTTAATTAATTCATTCTCTGTTAAACCCCGAATTTCCTTTTTTGTTATTTTTGACCTTAGAAAGATTACCAGTCTCTGTGGGATCGACCCTTTGCCACTATTCTACAAAATAGTTGGTTTAGGTATTTTAATTTTATTAACGCGTTCGGCGCGCGTCACCTACTATAAGAAGAGTTTTGAATGTGCACGTGAAAGTAGGTAGATTCATATTCATCGCAAATTTTGAAGTCATGAACTACAACATGGACGATGATGTATCTATGATACTTGGGCGACCATTCTTGAATACGGCTAAAGCAAGTTTGGATGTGAGAGAAAGGAAGATTGCATTGAGTATCAATTAGGGCAGTGATACTGAGAAGTTTGTCTTTGTCAATGGTGAAGAAGTACATCCGAACGAGAATGACATCATAATCTCCGATTTGTAGATGGAGCTTCTCGATTTAGACTCGGACTAACCGAGCTAAAAAGGCTTCAGGTTAATGATGTTAAATTAAGTGCTACTGGGGGAAGCCATGGGTTTTAAATTTTAGGTTTTAAAATTTTAATTAGTAGTTGGTTATTTAGTTTAATAATTACAATTAATAAATTTTAGTTCTAACTTTCAAAAACTTGTGTGGAATGTGCAGGAAAGACCATTCGCCGAGTGATGATCCATCGAAATGGGAATGTCTTGAGAACTCATTAAAATAGCAAAAAATAGTGAAGGAATTCAAAATGGTGAAGGTAAAGTGAATGGGCGAATCGAAAGGTAATATTTATTACTTTTATATTATTATGGAATTTATGCAGTCACGACACCTCATATGAGTTGTACACAAAGGTGGAGGAGCGCCGGAGAAAAATTAGAGAAAAAATCATAAGCGAATATGTGGGCAGATGAGTCGACGTCGTGGGTATTACCCACGGTGCCGTGGGAATAGGCCACAACACCGAGGTGGCAGGAAGCACCAAAATAAAAATTTCCTACTGCATCGTTGGCAGAGTTGCAGCGTTGTCACGGCATTGTGCCTATAAGGCACGATGTCGATGTCGAAACAAGGGTTTTAAACCCATTTTTCACGCCATTCTCTACACTTACACTTAAACCCTACAAAAAATCCAAAGTATACACCCCCTAGAGCCAAAGTTTGATCATTTTCAAGTGAGATTAATGAGTTCCTAATGATTTAGAGTGAAAATACAAATACATTAATTGTGGATTTGCACAAATGAAAGAGCTAAGGCTTAGATATTTGGAGAAGACTTGGATTGGAAAATACTTGATGAAGTATTCTACACCAGAAATTAATCCGGCATTAAGATACATTTAAAATTTCATCTAGTTATGCATTGAATTTCGAAAATTTTGATGATATTGTATGAAATTGTGTTTATGAGGTTGTAGGATAGATTTTGCAATATTGTGTGAAATTGATCATTAATATTACCCATGGAGACTTAGTTGACATGTTTGAAATTATTTGGTGTATGCATGATCCATGCTGTATAAATTTTAATTTTTTAGGTGATTTGAATATCGAGTTACATTTCATATTTGTTAGTTGCTTAAAATTAGAAGAAAATGGAAAAAACATTGAAACAAGTTAGCCAAACTAGGGGAAATGACTTTGAGGCATCTACCTCTAGAAATCTCAATGATGAAGAGCATAGACCTTTTAAATCCAAGTTTCTCATTTGTAGAGAGGACAAGCATTGATATGAGAAAATCCTTCATAGGGAATTCATTTGTGAAAGGGAATTCATTTGCGACCAAATACGATAAAAGAGTGAACAATTTCATTAGGCACTAGAATTGGAAGCAACTCGCTCAATGCTATAGGAAAAATGAAATTAGTGAGTGGAATTGTTTTTGAATTCTATCCTAATGTGAAGTTCACGACTAAAGATGAGCCAGTGAAAGTGAGGGGGGTTTTAGTTCCCTTCAATAGACATGAGATCAATAATTTATATTAGTTGAAAAAACTAAGCTCGTATGAATCCGCACCTAATTTCCCGACCAGATTATATTGTTAGGTTTTGGGGTTCATACGTAGCGGAAAATTCAAAAAAAATGCTTAAAAAAACCCCAACAAGATCGAAAATAAGTTTCATTAAACTAGATCTATTAAAGTAAACCATACATTAATCCGTGATTTCCTTCTTTAATTGTTCGATTTCCAAGTCGTTCAAGTGCGCGTCCTTTATCGAAAATTTACACATGAACGGTGACCACAATTTGGAGTGCTAGTCCCAAGATAGATTAAAAACGTTTTTCTTTCTCCCACAAAATCTAGAAAACTTAAAAATAGTAAAAACGAAAAAATCTTATTTGATTTAAAGGTTTCAACCTCTATTTAGATGTGTAGATATGTTGTCTTATAAAACCTATTCGTAATACAAATATTGTATTTAGGCAATTCAAGCAAATTACACAGAAACCTCTATTAATAAGTTATCATATAGCAAATCGCAAGGGTTTTACGTCATGAATTTTATCATATAAAATTTATTATTCTTAAATAATTGAAATTGCATAAAGTCATTCTTTGTGTGCGACCCAATAGGTTCATGCGTCGTTGGTAGTGAACCAAAACTATTTTGGTACACAAGTTATAAGAAGTCTCTAGCAAGGCATTATGATCGCCCAAGTAGCATGAATATCAAAATCGATACAACCTAATGAATAACATATATCATACCCTTTTTGTCGTGCGATATCCTTTGATTAAATATAAGGCATGAAAAGTCACCATTAATGTTCAATCATTAGTCTTAATCTTTAAGTAGACTGAAAACATCCAAGTGACATTGATATTATCAATTCACTTGGACTTGGCCATTGAATAGTTTAACATATCGAGGGATCCACTAATATCTCTCTCTATATATAAGAGGGACAAATTCTATTTTGATTACACACCTTCAAATATTATTCACATGGTAACCAATCACAATCTTTATAATTGTCCTGTTAAAGACAATGTTTCATTATGCCAAATTATCATGCTCCTAATATTGAAGTCTATGGTAATCTCAAGTCGAATGACTAAATGATATAACTACCATGAGTAACACCTATGACTTAATTCATGTGGTGTTCTCATAGCGGGTTGGTCCAGTACCTTGTTTCCTAATAAGTACTCATGATCTCGATTCATATCCTTATGCACATGATCATCACATGACCATCAATCAAGATTCACACTAGTTTTAATTCATTATAGTTTTCAGTATAATGACCGACTATAGACATTTAGGATATTTCAATAAATACACACACTACAAAAAAACAGCAAATCAGAAACGGAAATTTCCGTCTCTGATTTGCATAAATTTCGTCTCTAATTGAAATCTGGAACTGAACAGAGACGGAATAAATTTCGTCTCTAAAATCGTCGTCGCTGATTCAATCAGAAACGGAAATGTGATTCCGTTTCTGATTAGAGACAGATTAGAGATGGAATAAATTCCGTTTCTGATTAGAGACGGATTTAGAGACGAAATTAGAAACGGAACAGAGATGGAACAGAAATGGATTTTTTTCAAAATGGTACATTTGTAATTGCATTCCGTCTCGATTCGTTGCTAATCGTAAACGGAATTAGAGACGGAAATAATAAATTCTCGAATTCGTCTCGATTCCGTTTCGATTAGAAACGGAATCGAGACGTAATTTTGCATTCCGTCTCGATCCGTCTCGATTTAGCACGGATCGAGACGAATTCATTATTTCGTCTCTCGATTCCGTTTCGACGATTACCAACGAATCGAGACTCGAATTCATTATTTCCATCTTTGATTCCGTTTCTGATTAGCAACGGAATCACGAAATAATGATTTCCGTATCTGATTCCGATGCTGATTCATGCATATATTCCTGGAAAATTAGAGACGGAATAGCAACGGAATGTCTGAATTTCGTTGCTAATCCGTCTCTAATTTTCCTTTTTGTTTAATTTTCAAACATAAACATAATCCAATTGGTTCTCCAACCTATAACTTGAAATTACAACCATAGGACCTACTCCATCGCTTTGCACCCCCTCCAACAACTCCTGGGGGTGCAAACATCCCCCAAAAAAGCAAAATTTGACATTCATACATCGACAATATATATCAAGAAATATTCAAATGAGAGAAAAAAAATGTAAAATTCAAAATTTGAAAAAGATTTATATATCCACGAAAAATTGTCTAGTATAACAAATGCTCCAAATTTCTAAGTATTCACAAAAACCACCAATCCTATTGTTCAACAACCACAAAAAAAAACTTACAATCCTCTAAATATGCACAAAAAGAATTATCAATCTAAAAGTCATGTAAACAACTATAAAAGTTACATGATATGCTTTAAATTCCTCATCTCTCACTTGGAAACTAGATTATGGCAGGTATTGTCACAGGGATATGGGCAATCAATGGCACTAACTCCCACTCGATCGAAGAACCGAGTCACCTCTTGATAGGGCCACGCTCGCAAATATTGCAAAATAGATCAAACTCATGATAAAAAACACGAAAGCGCAAAAAAACTATCTCCATTTACAAGTGTAAAAGAAAAAAAAGTATATTTTACTATAATTTCGACGGTACATGGCTACTTGTGTGTCCAACTAACACAATTTGTGCATGTAATAATGATGGGGAAACGAAATTGATTGCAAATCATTTTTTTCCTTTCGTAATTTCTTCATATCATTTACTACAAAAAAAATTCTTTATACCATATCTTACATTTCCCTGTGGTGGCCCTATTAAATAATTATAATCATGTATAAAAGAAGGCATTTTTTGTAAAGAAACTTATCTAAAATGCTCTCTAAGACACTGGAAGCAAATAATTTAACTAAGTCGATAACAGGTTAAAAAGAGATATATTAGTTGGTTAAATAATCAAGAAGAGATCTTATCGGTGGGCGAGCTAGTTTATAATCCAAAGGGAACAAATATCCTTTTGTCAAAGCTGGGAGCTCGTAAGGTGGAAGCACGCCCAAAAAAAAAACAAAAAAAAACACTCCAAATGAACAAACTTTAACTCTAGAACCCTTTTAACTCATCGAATGAAAAGATCCATATATAAATAGATTATATATTTAGTGATGTTTAATAAAATTTTAAAAAGGAAGGTAATGAGGTTTTGAATAAAGCTACATATTGGGCATGCCACGTGGCTCGTCGAGAAGGCTCGAAAATGCCACGTGGCACACCCAAAATACAACTTTAACATATATAGAGATTCTACAGTTCATTCTCTTCTTGAGTGCTTTCAAGTGCTTAATGGACTATAGAAGCATACAACAATAGTCTTCAATTACGAACTAGGTGTTCACCCTCTACATATGGTTCGGGTTCTATACCAGGAAATAGGTAAGGATGATCGCATGTTTTTCTTATTTGCATTACGAATAATATAACAGAAATATCTCTTAGCATGTGAAGCGAGAAACCTTTAGAATTATAATTTTTATTTAGAATAAATAATTTCAACACACTTCTTAAAGCGATAGATCAGTTAATGATAAGAGCCAAATTGAACACACCATTCTATTATACAAATAAGTCTAATAACACCATATCCAAGAAGAACATAATTTAACAAACAGAACACATGAAATCCAATAACTTTTCTTTCAATTAGTTTATGTCAACTGTAAAGATCAAATTACTGTTTACCTTAAAAATCAACCAACAATATAATCATGAAATTCCTACAAACCTAAAAACTTGAATAATGAATAATTTTCTCAGCGTATTGGTGGAAGATGATGTCACGTTTGAACTAATGGAAATTCGCTCTAAGAAAAATGAAAAATAAGATGGTATCTCTATTCAATGTCGAGTGTTTCAAAGATTGAGTTTTGCAGCAATGAGTTATCAAGGATTCAAGGTCATGCTAAAATAAAATGTCCACAAAGCAAAGGATTCAAGGTCATGCTAAAATAAAAATGTCCACAAAGCAAAGACTTCAAGTGCAGAAGTTTCTAATACATATACCGTTCTAGACTCTAGAGATGTAGTCATGGAAACTTTCTATTTGAAATCAGGCATGAGGATGCAAATTTGTTGATATAATAATTTGTGTTCTAATGGCAAAGGGCTTGTTCATGCTAAACATGTCATAAACTAAAAATAAATAAATAAACATAAAATGGGAAATTAGACATAATAATGATGAATATTTAAGAGAATAGGAATGTTTCATGCATGTGGGCCAACATGCTCGTGCCATTTTGTGTCAATCAACCATGTAAAAGCAATACAAGGCATAAGCATCACGTTTTTTACAAAAATGAAAAGGAACGCAGATTTTGCTTTTGGAAATTTCTAATAGGATTAATATAATTACCGGCACCACTGGTACCGGTGGGGTACCAGTGGTGCTACCCTATTAAGATGACAAACTATCCAGCATTATCAAGCATGAAACACAAACTTACGTAAAGTATTATGAGAAGCACCTAAGAGCTACAAGTGCAACATGAAAACCTGGAAGCAGAAAGAGAACTAACACAGTAATCTCAGTCAGAGGTGGCAGTGAAAGAATTCCGTTTTGCACGAGCATAGGTTTTGTTCGCCGAAGCATAAATGCCCGCAGTATATATTTCAAAATTTTGTGTTGTTCCTTAGCTCTGACCGCATATTCACCTGGTCAATAACATTTCTTACTCTTAAAACTTTTTTCATCTTCCGATAATTCTTGCTCACTCTGGAAGTGCAAGCATTGAAAAGAAACCATCATGAGACAACTCATAAAGTTGCTAGACATATTTTTGTACTTTCTAACAAACACCTCATTCATAAATTGGGTTCGACTATGTGGATCAATGCTAGGCTAAGAATACATCAAAAAAATAATATCAAAAAGAGAGAAAAAAGATCGTTTAACATCATATAACCATAAGTATCAAGAGATAAATATGGAAATGAAATGCATGCAAGAGAAGAGAATCAAGCTATAAATGTAAAAGTAAACCATAAAAGAAAACTAAAAGCTATCAATTGCTTTGATAATACATTTTGCTTTGATAAATTGGGTCCTTACTCTTGCCCGGTACACACATAATAGTGTTGAATATGTTGTCAAAAACATTTTTCTCGATGTGCATGACATCTAAGTTGTCGCGGATCAAGTTTGTCTTCCAATACGGCAAGTCCCAGAAAATGCTTTTTTTCTCCATCCCGAATTCTTAGCTATCCGCCCATTCACAGAATCAGCTCCGATTTCTGTCACCTTCATCAAGCCTAACGATTCAATTTCTGCCAAAATTTCTTCACCAGAACGCAAAGCGGGCGGATCGTCATTTATGACCATTTTGCCTCTAACGAAATTTTTTTTGTCTTTCCTTAATGGTGATGCCTTCGCCAAGAAACGACGGTGACAGTCGAACCACGATGTCTTACCACCATTTCGCAATTGAAATGCATTTGTATCCTCCATACAATATGGACAAGCGTACTTACCGTGTGTGCTCCAATAGGACAACATGCTATACGCGTAGGAAATCACTAACGAGTCCATAAAAGGGCAACTCGCATGAGAAAATTCGTCTTTGTGGACACGTCGTATGTAATCACCCCATTGTTCCATAAATCTTGCAACTCTTTCACAAGCGGTGAAGGAACACGTCGATTTTCTGCTTTGGGCTGGTCGGTCCAGGAACGATAACCGTTAAGAACATAAACTCAGATTTCATGCACATCGACGGTGGAAGGTTGTAAGGAGTCAATATTACGGGCCATGAAGAGTACGATTTCCCTGAAAGCCCAAATACTTGAAAACCATCAGTGCACAATCCTAAACGAACATTCCAAACCTCGGCGGCGAAGTCTCTATTGACGTCATTAAAATGTCTCCAAGCTATCGAATCAGAACAGTGTTGCATAACATCTTCTGGCGAGGAATGATCTCCATGCCATCGCATATGTTTTTCCGTTGACTCAGACGCATACAATCGTTGCAACCGAGGGCCCAAAGGGAAGTAGTACATTTTTTTGCAAGGGCGTTTTTTGGTGTTCCGACCACGACCTCGTCGATGTGCAATGTACCGTGATTTCCCACAAAATTTACATGATTTCAACTCGAGTCCACTCCCCAATAAATCATACATTGGTCCTCACAACAATCTATTTTCTCGACAGTGTAGACTAGACCTCGCATTAGTCTTTTAGTGGCATAAAAATTTTCAACCAATGAATTGTCATTTGGCAAACAATCCTTCATGAATTTAATGATTTCATTATACCCTCGTTCGAGATATATGATGTTTAGACTTGATCGCAAGTAATCTTGCCATTGCGGACAACGTTGTCATGGTTTCGCAACCCGCCACAATTGTTCGCTACTTGCCTCAATCATGTCATATAGTTGGCGTGCTTGGGGGTTTGGTGATTCTTCCACGTGATTCCAATTGAAACTTGGACTGCCACGTTGTGTAGCATCTCGCGGTAAGTTGTCGGATCGTCTCCTCCCACATCGCATCATCAATATGGTTATCCATTTGGTAAAAGTTTTTTGCGGGCCTTCATCTCCGTTCTCACCATGTTCGTACCAACAAGTGATATCCCGAAACAAATCCATACCTACATATGTGGTACTCAACCGTTTCGACGTCCAGGTACGGTACAAGTCGACATTTCTTATAATTGCACGGACATTTAATCTTCCTTTCACTTTGGTGTGTAGGGCAATGTTGCTTAGCAAATGATATGTATTCTTTAACCTTCGCCACGAATTCAATTCGAACGAAGCCGTTGTCGAGCCGGTTGTACATCCAGTCTCGACTTGTAGACGACATTCCTATTGTAATTGTGCAATTAAATTAGTCAACTAGTTTCATAATTTCCGACGGTACATGGCAACTTGTGTGTCCAACTAACACAATTTATTATAAGGGGGAATCTGAGGACCTACCTAACTACATGAACAAATAGCTTTGCTTCTAGCCATTGAATAAAGGGGGTTGGAAACAACTTTCTTAATACCTAGCTCGGTACATGACTGATACCAAACAGAGTATGATAATTGGTCGTAAAAATATAAGCAACAAGGAGTTCAAAAAAATAAATAAATCATAAGTTATAAGAGGCATACAAATACCACATAGTATCAAAGCGCCTACTACTTGTTCACTCGTACCTCCTTAAGGTTATAGGTTTATTCAATTCTCTAGAAATTTTATGTGAAATAGCAACATTAACTAAAAGAGTAATCCTAGTGTTTGAATCCTAACTAGTAGTAGAAATTATATAATTATAGGTACTATTCAATCGTAACCAACAACACCTAACTAATCAATCATCCCTAGCAAGTGCATGAATATGAAATTACTAACAACTATAACATCAAACGACCAAGTAATTACCTCAATACATGATTCTAATGTATTATAATGTTGATCATGACATGCTTTACCGATAAAATAAACATGAAATACCTACCAAATACAAAATCAATAGAAATCTTGAATTGCTCAAGTAAAATGTTGAAATGATATATTAAATATTAATAAACCTAAAAATAAATGCGAAAGTAAAATTTGAGACCCTTACTTGATTGATCAGGTTATGTCTCTGTGTTGGTTTCCATACCCTTCATTGGAGCATAAATTAGAAGTATTTGCAAATTTTTCTCCTAATGCACAACATTTAAAAGGAATGTTCATGTCCTACGTCATATCTTTTCGGTCACTAGGAAAAAAGGCTTTGACAAAGGGACTACTCATTTCACAGTTAGATCCTACATATCTTTAGGGTCACTTACATTTCATACTAATTATTTTTTTTCCATCAAAGGGAGTCAGAGCTAGAATATCATTTATATGATTTAACAATTGATTTCATACACTGCAGGAATCTAAGAAAACTAAAGTACAATGACAAATTCTACCAATTTGATTTGAGCTTCAAAAGGCATTGCAAAAGAAGGAAAACTACCAAATTATGTTGCTATGGAACAAAGATACTTTGAAACTAAATTGGCAAAGGCCAACGATGATCACCCTTCTCATGACATCTTTGAGGGCCTTAAAGTCATAAAAGAAGTGTATGAAGCATTGAGATCTAGTCCACAATGGAATGAGTTTTGTTCTTGATTATGGAACAAAACCCCATATCATCCAATTTTTTTTTTAGGTGAGTATTGAAGCGGTACTTATTTATTATATAAATATAATAAAGTAATAATTTAAGAAAATTGTGGGCTATACAACAATAAGACTTTTATATCGGGCCAAAAACAAGGCACCCATCAGCAATCCCACCATAGCTAACGAAGCACCCATAAAAAATCCCACCATAGATCTGTATGAGCTGCGAAAATAACAGTAGCAAAAGCCAAGAGATAGCGAACCCAACCAAAACAATCAGCATGTCAAGCACAAAAATAACCCATATCATCCAAAACATGGCAAAATGAACATAACTACAAAACCAAGATCACAACAGCGAAATGCAGTTCACATTTCATTGTTACAAGATAGAACAAGCATAACCATAAAACAAGAAGCATGCAAGAGAAGAAAGCGAACAAAAACTTCTAAACCAAACAAAATACACAACATTAACTTAATAGATCAAGTGAAGAACACCAACAAATGCACATGAAAGCCAAACCGGAGGAAAATGTGAGCATATACAATTTCAAGAGAATTCGGGTGTTAAAAATATTTTTTTTGATTGTTACCTTGACGAGCAGAGAGCGGAGCGGTAAGCACAGAGCGACCAGAGAGCAGAGAGCAATGAAAGAGACGGAGATTAAGATCGAAATTCAAAAAGATTCAGACGCGTTTGTGCACTCATTCACTGCACAATCAACCACGTAACAAATCAAATCACTCAAAACAGTTAAAATAAAACTGCAGAAGCAATCAACAATTAAAAGAATGAACTCTTTAAATTTGTCACACGATCAAGAGTTTGTTCCTTCACAAAGTCGTAGACAATAAGGTAGCTCTACCTTTCCAACATCTCGGCATCATAACAACTACCTGGCAACTGCATCAACATAACAACAAAAATTTAAAATACCTCCAAGAATAAAGAAAAAGCAAATCTTACATAGTGCACTATGAAAAAACATTATTAATTTATTACTACACATAAAATTACCAAACCATGGCACTAACATGTTTACCTCTTTATTTAGTTACTCATTTATCATGAAAAAGTTCAACTATGGTCAAGAACAGTAAGGAGTGAGATGAAGTACATTTGAAGTGCAAAAAGGAGAAGAGAATCCAAGTAGATATGGAAAGAAATACAAAGCAGGGGAAATCGAATGCTCAAAACCTGACGTGAAAGTTTGACTGAGATAGATTTATCGAGATAAGGCAAACCCTTGACACCTAAATGTAAAAACGAAGCAAAATCTCACCGAATAATTTTTCTTCACCTTCAATTTAAAAAGTCTTTGTTGCCACATCAATGCACCCCACTTACAATACAAAATATCAATTACAAGAATAATCCCATCTCAAACACATAAAAATATACAAACAAACCATAATTCAAGCACCACGAAAAAAAAAAGCACACCAAAACAAAAAGGTGGCGTGGAGTAGCGATCAATACAATACATACACACATTCAAGTGATGAATCCCCACAAAATATTCTAAAATCCAAAAGCGAGAAACAACGAGATGTTAATGGGCAATGTTGATCCGAATACCAACTTGTGGAGGAAAACAAACTAATAAACCAAAAAAGATAACCAAAAGAATTCAAAAAGGGGTGTGAGAAGCTTAAAAGGTCATACAAGATTCATGAGAGAGTAAGCATCGTTGCCACCTAAATGTAAAAACGAAGCAAACTCTTACCAATGAGAGAACGGAGAGAGTGGACCGAGCAAGAGAGAGACGGAGAGACCGAGAGAGAGAGAGTTGAGAGCCGATGACGGAGACCGGCGCGACGAGACGGAGAGACTAGAGAGACGGCGAGACCGAGAGAGACCAGAGAGAGACAGCGCGACGAGACGGAGGACGAGAGTTGAGAGCGAGAGAACGAGACCGATTTGGGGATTTTGGACGAGACTATCGAACGGGATTTGGGGATTTTTGGGGAGGGGACGAGACGATCGGATTTTGGGGTTTTTTGGGGGATTTTGGACGAGAAGGATTTGGGGTTTTTTATTTTTGGTTCGGGCGGGGGAAGGGGGGGCCTTGATCCAAGCATACACAAATCCCGAGATTTGATGAACGGTCATAAGAAACGAAATTTTTGGTGGGAATGTTGGCGCCATTTTTTAGAGACGGAATTTAATTTCGTCTCTATTTCCGTCTCTATTTCCGTCTCTGATTCGTCTCAATTCCGTCTCTAAATTTGTCCGTCTCAATTCCGTCTTTAACTTATTTTTTTAGCAACGGAACTTAATTCCGTTGCTAATTCCGTTTCTAAATTTCATTTTCCTTGTAGTGACATGGATCTTATTAAATGGTAAACATGCAATCAGTTATAATAAAATAGAAAACGGAAACCTCTATTTTATTAACTAAAAGTATAAGATAATAATATATTAAATTGACCTAGGGCACATTCCCCAACAATATGAGAGACCCTATAACCTATACCCATTTAGAGCCATAGAAGATGTATTGGTTGTCCCAAGACAAGGATAGGTGATGGGAGCTGAGAATGTACCAAAGCACATTAAGAAGGGAGCATTACAAAGGCTTACAGATATGGAAAAATTTTCTTGTTGCATCACTATACCCTACTTCTTAGCAAGCGAGATCAACAACCCAAAAGTGGCTTGTCTTTTTGAGATTAAGCAGTTCTAGGAAATCAATATCACGGAGGTCATACACACCAGTTTGAGGGAGTCCATCATGTCGGAAAGGGACAACAAATTGTTATTTCTTATTTTGATTACGCATATGTGCTTAAAGGCCAGAGTAAGGTTAAGAGATAACGAAGAATTTGATATAGAGGCCCAGCCAACAATGGATTAACCTTTCATGTTTATGTTGAAATCATCACCTGGATACCAAGACTCTGATGAGAGAGAGAAAGAGAGATAGAAAGAGAGCCGAGGGACCTAAACTTGAGGCCGAATTGTTGGCTAAGAGGCAAGAAGATCAAATAGCAGTAGTACAACTAGCCCAAGAGCTAGAAGATGAGGAGAATGAAAGAGAGGAGAAGCAATGACGACAAGGATTTGCTAAAGGCTACGAGTTTGTAAACCAAGAGATTTAAGAGTAGGACTTGGACGGTCCTGAAGTCTTTCTACCACCGCATCCACCACAGGCACCTGTACCACTACTTGAGGATTTGACTCCACGACAACAGAGGTTGTGGATAGCAAAAATGACGAAAAAGTACTAGGAGGATATGATGCAATATCAGGCAACCATGCTGAGATATGAGCATGACATGGAGAGGAGAGAGCAGGACAAACGGAACAGGCAGCACAATTTCATGTTGTTTGTCGATCATCATAGAGCCATAGCTACATATGAGAGGAGCAGACGGTTGAGACCTACTGATATGTCATTCAGCTTTCCACCAGCACCAGTATACGTGTTTGATCCGGATTTGATGCAGAGCAAGATGGTGGAGCGTCCATTGACACTATCGCAAGCTAGAGCTGATTATGCAGATGATAATTATGACGCGCAATCCTAAGGTCAGTGTTCTAGGATTCCTTTAGACTAGGGAGTTGAGAGTGCTTTTAATACCATTCATACATTTTTCACATTTAGGATATTTTTTAACTATTTATTTATTTTAATTTTAATGTTTAGTTTAGTTTATTATAACTTGTGTTATTATATATATTTGTGTGTTTTAGTGTCTTCATTTTTTAGGCTTACTTTTAAACCTTGAGAATAAGGGTTTGTTTAAGTATGGCAGTATATAAGGAAAGTATGGTAGTATATAAATTTTTTGTTTTATTCACTATATGAATGTTTAAGTAATATAGATTATATTATATAGTAATATATAATGAATATGTAGTTCATTTTCATGTTCATGTCTTTAATTGTAGATGAGTATATTACAAGTCTCTAGTTGATATGAAACTCAAGAGAATATTTTCAATTTTTGGAAGAAAAGAAACAATGAAATGTAGCAAACAACAGTGTGATTTCATGATTAGAAACCTAACGTCAAATTAAAGAAAAGGAGCGTATGAATTCCTGAGCTTAATGAGAAATCATGAGATTGTATACTTGCTACTTGAGTGTTGAAACTATACAAATTTGTGAGTAGTGATGGTTTTTTGTTGAGATCTACTTTAGCATTTTGAAAGTGAAGTTATATTTATAGAGAAAGCTACACGTCCAAAAATTAAAAAAATTTGCAAAGAAAAACACTTGAGTGGATTATTAACTTGAAACTTAGTAAATTAAAGGATACTCCATGAACAATGTGAATCGAATGAGAATTAGTAGAATACAACTTTGCTCGGGACGCGCAAAATCCTTCAATTTGGGGGTATTTGATAAGTGATTATTTATACGTATATATAGGGTTAGTTTAGTAGTATATTTAGTATAAATATCCTCATATAAGTGTTAATTCATGGTATTATTGCATTTTTAAAGAATTAAGGTGTATAGGAAAAAATTAAGGAAAAACGAAAAGAAACAGAGTTAAACCCCACAAAATCAGAGTAGGCACCATGGGAGCATATATTAACGTTGTGGGAAGACAAGACACGGTGTGGGAGGAAGAAGAAATGAAGAAAACCAACTCGGAGGTCCGGCGTAGTTGCGGTGTCGTGGCTAACAAGGGATGGCGCTGGGACACAAAGGAGACGACGCGAAGGCTCCAGGATCTAAAAATCACATAATGAAGCTATGGCGTAGTGGTGGTGCCGTGACTTAACATACACGGCGCCGGGGCATTAGTGACAACACCAACTTCATAGAAAATAGAAAATGAAGTTCTAATTCGGGTTAAATTGTATTTTATGGTTTCTAATTATTATTGAGAATAAATAGGTACTATGACGTGGTAAACGAGGGATAGCCAACCACATAGAAGGAGATTAGCCTCTATTAGAGTAATTTAGCATTGAGTTTGAGTATTAAGGAGTTTTTGTTGGAGAAACGTTGAAGACTCCATGTTTGCAATCAATATTTGGTTTCATTCATTAATTTAAGGTAATATTTATATTCATCTCTATTTCTCAATGAATTTTATATTGAATTGCGATTTGTGGTTTCAATGATGTGCGAGAAGTATATTTATCTTAAGAATTAATAAATCCTATGGCATGAATGATATGCTTTGAAATAAGAAGAAAAAGTGATAATAAAAAGTGCAATGGTTAGAATTTGTATTGATTTTGAGCGTAATGTTTTACACATCTTGATCACGTGTTTAATGAACTTAGACTTTCGGAGTTATCATGGCCATTGAAGCTTCTAATCCGGACATGAACGATACAACCGTAAAATATAAAGTATTAAGAGACAGTTGTTAATTAGGGAGGTGCGGATAGTAAACTTAGTTGGTTATGAATCCATTGATTTGACATTTAAAGCAATGTGGAACTAACGTTATTCACACCATTAGGCAGAGTTCTAGCTTGCAAATTAGAATCTTCTTCGTCGTGACAGTGGGTTGAAGTGGATTTGAAGGAAATCTATCTATTCTAATTGGCATTGGACATAACATATTGAGATGTAAATATGAATACAAAACATAGCATTAAACTACCTAGGTGAAGTTGTGAACTAAGATATCCTTAATATAAGAGTTCAACTAAATTTTAAAGTGATTTGTTAGAATAGTTTAATTTAGGTATATAATCAAATAAAAGAGAATTCCTTATCAATAGTTCAAGTTAAGTAGGTGATATACAACTAGTGCAAAAACCTTTCTCTGAGGACGATATCCGTGATCAATATTAGTTGATTACACTATTACTACGAGCTGGTCGTTATACTTGCAGCACGTGCATCAGGGATCAATGTCCCGAATAAAGAGGTGGCCAAGGTAACAGCATCAATAGACTGTCAGGTAGGATCTTAGCCCATGAAACACCTTGGCATGCTATTAGGGGCACACTGTTGACGGCAAACTTTTAGGAACTAGTTCTCCGAAAAATCAGGCGCATGCTTGATGGTTGGAAACGCAACTTCCTTTCCAAAAGTGGATGTCTCACACTTATTGTCGCAATACTCGATGCCTTACCCACATACTTTATGTCCCTACACAAGATGCCCATTGGATTTGCTAACAACGTGGAGAATTTGATGATGGATTTTTTCTGGAAAAGGATGAATGGGAATCATCATGGGCCCTAATGGCTTGGAAGCAAGTCATGCCTCCTAAGAGATTGGGTGGCCTTGGGATTGGTAACTTGCTCTCTCACAATAGGGTGTTGGCGTGTAAATGGATGTGGCGCTCCCAAAGGCAACCAAAGTCACAGTAGGTAATGATCGTCAAAAGTATCTATGGCTCGAGCAATAATGGATGGGAACTCGGGGAAGCTTTCAGACCATCATACAAAGCACCCAAGCACTTCATTGGGGACTGTCGAGAAGACTTCCTAAAGGGAGTTAGATGCAAGTTGAGGACAGAAAATTCATTTTTGGCATGATATTTGGAATGTAGGAAGAAGCCTCAAAATGGAATTCTCGAGCTTGTTCGTTATTGTTTGAGTGTCGGACGCTACTATTACCGAGGTAGCCACATTGTAGGGTGGGGACGAATGGGCCAAAGTTAGCACCATGACTTCAGGCGTCGCCTTCGGGACTTAAAGATCGTCAAATCAGCTGCTTTCATGTAACAGTTACAAGGAGTAGTCCTGACCTCAAACGTAGAGGATTTTTGTGCTTGGGACTGGGTCTCATATAAGCTCTTTACTGTTATTAATTAGTTTTCTTTGGTTTCTGTCTTGAACAATCCTCATATATCTGTCTTACTATCTCTCTTATTTGGAATGCATGTGCTTAGTAGGAACTATGGAGAATAATTGTTTCATATATCTCAACTGATTATATACAAGATACAAGCACCTTTATATGGTGACTAGATCAATCATATAGGTGTAGATCATGTCCTAAATTATGGGAAACTATTCAGGAAACATTACAAACTAAGAAATTATAATACAGCTAGAGGAGTATAATACATCTCATTCTTTCTAATTAGGAAAGTATTATATAGCTTATTATTTCTATCTCTCCCCCTCAAGTGGGGCCATAAATATCTCACATGCCTAACTTGGAAAACATTGCATGGAATAACCTACTATTGACACCATGAGTCATTATATCAGCCAATTAATTTGAACTTCTAGTGTAAGGAATTTGTATTGCACCAGAATCAAGGTTGTCTTTAATATAATTATTATCAAATTCAACATTTTTAGTCAGATCATGTTGCACTGGATTATTAGCAATCTCAATGGCAGCCTTTTTATCACAAAACAATTCCATTGGTATTTCTAGACCAAAACCAAGTTCAGTTAAAAGAATTTTCAGCCAAGAAAGTTTAGTGATTGCATGATGCATCGCACAATATTCAGCCTCTGCACTAAATAATGAGACCACAATCTGTTTTTTACTTCTCTAAGTCATTAAGTTTCCTCCAATGAATAATAAATATCTAGAAGTGGATTTTTTATCTAGTTTGCATCCAGCAGAATCAGAATCTGTATAGCCCACAACATTGAGATATTCATGTTTGGTGAACAAAACACCATTACTATGAGCTAATTTTAAATATGCCAGAGTTCGATAAAAAACATGCATGTGTTGATCACTTGGGTTGTGCATAAATTAACTCACTACACTAACGCATATGTTGTATCTGGCCTAGTGTGAATCAAATAAACCAACTTTCCAACTATTCTTTGATATTTGTCCTTGTTTGTTGGTACTTGATTAGGAGAAATAGATAAACCTGATTCACCTCAATTGGATTGTTTATGGGTTCACAAGTATAGTTCCATGTTTTAGCAAGAAAGTCTAAGGTATACTTCCTTTGCGAGAGAAACAATCCTTGGTTAGACAGAGAAACTTTGATTCTGAGGAAATATTTAAGAAGCCCCAAATCCTTTATCTCAAATTCTTTGGCTAGATAACTTCGAAGATTCTCAATTTCTTCCTGGTTATTGTAACGGCCCATTTTATTAACGTTCTTATTTAATTCGTAATTTCATATTGGGATGCCAGCTTAGATCCACGTGGACACCGCGAGTAGACTAGCTATTTGTTTGATTGATTGCTCATTTGCGATGCATATTTCTGAATTTATTCGATAATACATCGCATGTTTGTACCAATATGGTTATATCAGTGTGATGGGTATTTGCTTCGTAATGCGTATTAGACCGGGTATCGGGTAGGCGAACTACGGGCTTACTAAAAAACACGAATAATTCACTTTAAGATGACTAATTGATCAAGTAAAATGGGCAGTGTAACCATAGGCTAAGTCAATTAAATTAGAACAATAGGTTATGGCGTGCCTCAGGATGCGTGTCGAGACACGAGACGCCGGGTACCGAATAGCCGAGGGTTGGTGAGACCTAATTTGCTAATAAAAGAGTCCAAGTGTACCAACCATAATCAAATTATATGGCTAAACTAACTATATAAATAGTTGAATCAAGTTTTCCTCTACTTAGAAAGGAATTTTCTAAGCCATAGATAAACATGGAGATGATCCTAGTGAGTAATACTAGGCTATCAAGTGGGTTAATTGATTTATAAATCTATGAGTTACAACATGATTAATGACCAAAAGATAATCCTCGAGATCCACATAGCACACTTGATCATAACAAAACATATAAATATCAAGTGAGTGGAATTTATTCATTTCCACTAAACACAAATTCATGCAAATCTGGAAATCAGAGAAGAAAAGATAGATTTGGAGCTGGATATCAACATTCAAAGGATAATTAGGAGATCAAACAACAAGGTAATCATCTTCTTCATCTTTTATACATAAAAATGAACTCAATTTGGAGTGTTTTGGTGTAAATCCGAATTTCACGAATAGGTCACTAGTTTTTATGAAATTTAGATGAATTACAAGTATAATTACCATTTCCATTGAGAATTACAAACTGATTTTGAAAGAATTTGGGTTTTGGTGAATTTAGGAAAAACTAGTGAATGCATGAATTTAATGATTTTAACCCAATTGGTGTTGTTTCTATCGTTTGGATCATGTTTTGGAGTCACCATGGAGTAGAGAACGCATTTACAAGGATAGGTTAGCTAATTAAGGTGTTGGGGACAGAATTCTCACCCAGCGTAGATAGCTCGCTAACCAGACTGGCTAGCATGCTATCCAATCTGGGCTTTTAACTATTTTCAAAATGAAGAATAATAGCGTACTAGACTGATTCCTTAGCGCGCTAATCACACCTAGCGCTAGCTAGGCAGACCCATCAACGCGTTAATGACATATGAAAACGGAAATGTAGGGGATGTTTTGATGATTTTCAACTTAATACATATCTAAACACTTATAACCAACATAAACTTATAAAATTGGACTTCTGAGACCATAGCTCAGTATCGAGGAGCTAGTCGGGTCAGATTCGGGAGTCCGAAGAAAGTCGAAGAACGTTTTGAGGTTTGTAAAACCCAATTGAAGAACTCTGAATATATGATTCTATTTTGATTCCATATTTATCATTCATGCTTGTTTCCGTTACTCTATTCTATTATTTGGACGTGGGTTAAGTTTAATCCCCCAGAATTTCCTCATTGTGTGTTCATGACGCGCTAGACTATAACATGTGTGTCCCGGCCCTCAGTGAATGGCAACTCCCTCGATGCACGTGTCGGTGACTCAGTGGATTTGGCCAGCACCACGAGGGACCAGGTGAAAGAGTATTGGGGGCACCCAACGAAGGGATCCTGGTGACCCGAAGTATAGTCTAGTCCATCTAAAGCGAGCACACACTTTGTTTTAGCTTA
Organism: Stephania cephalantha; assembly: GCA_039657325.1. Classification (NCBI taxonomy): domain Eukaryota; kingdom Viridiplantae; phylum Streptophyta; class Magnoliopsida; order Ranunculales; family Menispermaceae; genus Stephania; species Stephania cephalantha. The sequence goes on along the minus strand of CM077567.1, from coordinate 60,009,262 downwards.
TGTGTTATTTATTCATGCGATGAGCCAATTATAGTTGCCTGTCTTTTATATTATGCATGTCTATTTAACATTATTTATTGTATTTCCTTTACTTTATCATGCGAATGCTCAGAGGGGTTCTTTTGGATTTTACTCACTGGACTGGTCATCTATCTTTTTGTGATGTCGAGTGCAGATCCTAGTACCAGTAGTGGCAAGGGGATCCTAGGCGACTACATCTAATTGCCCGATGTTAAAGACCTACTACTACGTGTTTACTTTGATATTTTGTACTATTTTGGGTATTGAGACTGAAGTGACACTGTACATGTATATATACACAGTTTATGGTATTGTCGTCTATATATAGAGTACTTTTTCGTGTTTTCCATAGTAGGACATGCTCATATGGATAATTTTTATTATGTTAACTTGATAATTTACTTGCTTAAATTAATACTTCTGTTGATTAATTGTTAATTTGAACAATACAACCCACTAGCATGGTTAGGACTCGAATAAGCTACATACAGTTGAACCTAAGGAGTTTAAAGACATAAGGAAATAACTCAAGAAAATAATGAATAACCGATCCATTAAACTAAAAACACACACATGAACACAAATAACGAGACATGAGATGGGCAGGCAGGTGTTGGACACGTGTAGCTAGGCCCACAAGGCGAGGAGCGCACGTCACGACGACACTTTGGGGCGGCCTCGAAGCACGGGGCCGCCATAATTATTACCTGTTACGATCATATCATCAACATAGACAATAAGCAAGGTAATATTATAATTATCACATTTATAAAACAAGGTGTGATCTGCTAAAGCTTGCTTGAATCCATTTTCTTTCATTGCATGACTCAATCGCCCAAACCATGCCCTTGGTGATTCTTTTAGACCATACAATGTCTTTCTTAGTTTACATATTTGTCCTTCTTCCAATGCAAAGCCGGGGGGAGGATCTATAAACACTTCCTCCATTAGATCACTATGAAGAAAAGCATTCTTCACATCAACTTGTCGTAAAGGCCAATCTAGATTAACTGCAAGTGACAATATGGCTCAAATAGTATTCATCTTTGCAATCAGGGCAAAAGTCTCTTGATAGTCAATACCAAGTGTTTGGGTATATCCTTTAGCGACCAACCTAGCCTTGTATCTTTCAACTATCCCATCTAACTTGTGTTTTATATTGAATACCCATTTACACCCCACAGTCTTCTTTCCCATTGGTAACTTGACTATTTCCCAAGTCAGATTCTTTTGGAGAGCCAACATTTTATCTACCATAGCATCTTTGCACTTAGGATCTTAAAGGGCTTCCTCAAAATGACTAGGAATTGAAGCAGAAGACAACTGGAGAGCAAATGTCAAGTTAGCTTTAGACAAACGATGATAGAATATAAAGTTTGAGATTGGATAAACAACATTGAATGCTTTGAAAAAACCAAATCTATCATGTTCTTTTCTGCCCGAAGAAGGTATCTCCTATCATGAACCAATATAAGGATCATGATTAGATATTTCCTAAGATTCAGGAGAAATTGCACATACCTCAGTTTGAGTTTCAAAAAATTCATCTGATGGCATGGTAGAATCATCAAGAGAAGTATTGGACCCAAGAGGTGTAAGTATGATATCTTCCTTTCTTTTAGAATATGTTTTTTCAAAAAATGAGGTGGTCTCTTTTGTTTCTCCCCACCATATTAAGTTTTATTTTCATCAGCAAGCGGATTCTCTAAAACTAAGGATTCCCCATTTTCTTGACTACTCTCTACACCTGAGATCCATATCTTATTTTCTCCTAACCACAATTGTTCCTCTTCTTTACTATCAATCTCCCCCTAAAGAGGAACTAAGGATATATTTCTGAAAAAATAGGATTCATTTTCACATAATTGAACATCCATTGAGACATAAAATGTCGTGTAGGAGGATGAAAACATTTGTATCCTTTTTGTGAACTAGAGTAGCTAAGAAAAACACATTTGAGAGCACGAGGTTCAAGTTTATCTCTTTGAAGAGAATGAACATGAACGTAAGACACACTACGAAAAACCTTAGGACAAAGATTAAGAGAAAATGAGATGGGATGGAATTTAGATAACAACCTTAATGGAGTTTGAAAATCAAGAATCCTTACAGGCATACAATTAATGAGAAAATCTGCAGTCATGACTGCTTCAGCCCAATTTAAAAATGTTTTGGTACATGCATAGTAAAACATAATGTTCGAGCCACTTCAAGGAGGTGATTATTTTTACGATCTGCTATACCATTTTTTTAGGGCATGTAAACACATGTTTTTTGTTGGCGAATGCCATTTTTAATCATAAAATCTGCAGTAGATTGGTTGACAAACTCATGACCATTGTCTGAATGAAGTACTTTTATTTTCGTATTAAATTGAGTGATGATCATGGAGTAAAATTGAGGTATGATATGTGAAGCATCACTCTTAGATTTCATCATATATACCTAACTAAACTTGGTACATTCATCAATAAAAGAAAGAAAATATTTATGTCTTAAAGCAGAATGAGTAGAAAAAGGGCCCTACACATCAGAATAAATACATGAAAAATGGATATTAAAACTAATTTTAAAAGGAACACGATGGTTTTTAGCATAAATGCATAGTTCACATCTTGAACTAGAGACAGAAATATTAGAAAACAATTTAGGGAACAAACTTTCCATATAAGAGAAAGATGGATGACCCAATCGACAATGCCAAAGAAGGATTCTCTCTTTGTCTTTTATCTCTCTCTTTGTTTGAAGGCCTCGAATAGGAGTTTCTATACCTCAGTTGTCCTCAAAATAATAAAGACCATCCCTCTCCTTACCAATACCAATCATTATCTTCGTGAGCTTGTCTTGAAAAACACAATGGGTGAAGTAAAAGAGTACATGACAGTTGAAATCTTTTGTTATTTTGCTAATGGAAAGAAGATTATTTGAAAGTGTAGGTGCAAGTAAATCAGAGGACATAGAAAATGTTGGAGAAAGAGTCACATTTTCAGCTCCTGTGGTTGACATTGAATTTCCATCAGCAACCTGAATAGACTTAACTGGTGTAGATGTTAGAGAGATAAGAAGAGAAGATTTACTTGTCATATGATCAGTGGCCCCAAAATCAATAACCCAAGCATTAGAACAAGTAGAATTAATGGACAAACAAAATTTACCTTCTTGAGAAGATACTCGATATACATGGGAAGCAGAAGGTGTGGTAGTAGCATGTTGAATAGTTTTTGTTTTTCCTCTCAACTTGCTTAAGTTTATACCATTCTGGGTACACATACTTTTTCCAGTGGACATTAACTATATGAGTATTCTTTTCACAGTAGGTGCGTAAGCAAGAATGAGTAGTAGTAGAATCTCCAAGAGCTAAAATAGGAGTACGAACAATTATAGCTGAGGCCTCAAAGTGAATCTCTGGCCTCATGGTCACTTGTCTTAGTATTTCTCGACGAATCGAGTATGCTTCTTCCAATCATGGTAAAGGACAAGTAACTAGAATACGGCTACTAACTTGATTTAGATTATGATCAAGACCAATGAGGAAAATATAAACCTTATCTACTGCAATACGATTTGTATACTTTTTAAAATCAGCAGTGCATGTCATATCGTAGGGTATTCTATAATCAAGCTCCATAAAAATTGAGTTTAACTTATTGTAGTATTAAGCTAGAGGTCAACCATCTTGATGTAATTGGAAAGATTTCATCATTAGTTCATACACTTGAGAAGAATCAGATATATCAAGATAACTTCTTTTTACAGCATCCCAAACCTCATTTGTTGTTCCACACTACACAAAGTGTGACATCAGATTATTGCTCATTGGATTTATGAGCCAAGATTTAACCAGCGCATCATCTGCCTCCCATTCATCATAGCTTGAATCCCTTTCTGCAGGTCTAACCATTTTTCCATTAATATAGCTCATCTTCTTTCGGCCAGCATTATGCATCTCCAGAATTTTAGAGCAAACTCGATAGTTAGAGCCATCCAACTTGATATAGATGGGTGAAGGTGTATCGTGAATGGTCATTGTGGTTACTTTCTTGCTGCTTGAGGAATCGATCTCAGTTATCGTAGACATAGTATGGTTAGGGTTTAAGGGAGAAAGGAGGTGGCTAGGATTTGAATAGAGAAGCAAGATCAAAGCCTAAAGCTTTGATACCAAGTAGAAACTATGCAGAATAATTGTTTCATATATCTCGACTGATTATATACAAGATACAAGCACCTTTATATGGTAACTAGATTGATCATAAAGTTGTAGATCTTGTCTTAAATTAAGGAAAACTATTCAGGAAACATTACAAACTAAGAAAGTATAATAGAGCTAGGGAAGTATATATAATACAACTCATTCTTTCTAACTAGGAAAGTATTATATAGCATATTATTTCTAACTTGCTTCAATGAATGCAGGGTGTTCACTTGGATGGGGTGGCTAGGAAAATCAATACGACGGATGTTTTGCAAATATGTTGCCCGAGTCAAACACTACTCCTATCTAGATCCCCACTTTGTTTGAATGATTGTGAAACTAATAATCACATTTTTATACTTTGCCCCTTTGCTCGCAGGTTATAGATGGAACTGATAAGAGAGTTGGAAATACCATGGAGCTCCCCTACCGGTTTAAAGTCTTGGCTTAACGCAGTTAGTGGGAGCATGTACGGAGGCAAGCATGGAACTCCCTTTAAGGCATACATTATTGCAATTCTATGGGCGGTTTAGGTGAAACGCAATTTTCGAGTCTTCCACAATAAGGAGAACACATGGGAAAAGGTTGAGATACTGCCAAAAGAAATGTGGCGACAATAACATTCGGGCACAAGGAATTCAAGGCATCAACCACCCTGATTGACAACTGGAATCTATTGTTAAATCCAGTGTGGCCCATTTTCCATGGGGGTATATTGTTTGATGGTAATATAGGGCAATGGTGACCATTTTCACTCTCTTCATGGGGGTATATTATTTGATGGTAATATAGGGCAGATGTAGCGGCCCATTTTCCAAATGAACCACCACGGGGGCTAATGGGCCTACCAGCGCCAGCTGTGTCCTTCATACATCCACCATTTAATCATTATTAACCTTAATGAAAAACAATTTACTATTTAAATTGTTAATGAACTCAAGTCATCTATTATAACATCGTTTCAATCCGTAATAAACCACAGAGGAAGTCTTTTATCATGACAAACTAAAATATGAAACATCGAAGTCATGCATTTAACTCTGATGCCTAGTGTGGAAAACCCATATCTCAACATTGACCAAGAATACACCTCAAAGTCTCAAAATATCAAAAAATATAGAGTCTTGAAATGTATCGCAATCCCATCCCAAAAAAGAAGACAAAGTATATATATAATACAAACGTACAAGTCTGGCTTAATATCTCTGAATCATCGGTATTCCGGAACCTTGCCCTTGTCACGACTCGTACTAGGATATGCACTCAAGTCATCACAAAAAAGCAGATGACGAGTCCAAAGTGAGTATTCCCAAGGAAATTAAGTGAGCAATACTGAAAGTAAATACTGGAATTTAAACAAAACTATCAAATAAACATGCGAAAATAAATATAGGCAACTGTGATCATTGCATGGATAATTAATAGTGCAAGCTCAAAGTGTGTTCCTAGAGCCTAGACTAGTGCCATACTTCGGACTCTCCACAGAATACTACCAGCGAGTACCACTAAAGCAAGGCCATTATATGGATCCGCAAGGTGGTCGGTGTAGAACCTATGATGTACCTACAAGTGCCCCAACGCGACTCTCGGGTCAAACTATTCACCGAGATCCCTGGCATATATGTTATGATCTAATGGACATACACACAGAATAGCACTGAGGGAGAGCCTCAACGTCCGTCCATTTAAACCAAAAACCAAGAATAGAGTATTGAAAGACAGAATATGAATTCAAAAGCCAAAGTAAGTAATGCTCAAGAAATTTCAGTGGGGATACTACACACCTCAACCCGCACTCAGTGTCTCGATAAATAACCCCCGGTTCGGCTCCGCCAGATTCCCGATGTCCAAATTACCACCTAAAATGACCTATTTCCATTTTTAATTGATTTTTAGTCAATTGAATGTATTTTATGTTACTTAGCAAAAATAGTCTAAAATCTGCAATATCTAGCGTGCTAGGTCATAGGATTAGCGCGCTAGATTTCTGGACAGCTAAACGTTATTCGTCGGGAAGAACATTAGTGCGCTATATTTTTCACCTAGCACGCTAATCATTATCTAGCGCGCTAGATGACCTCATTAAGCACTAATCAGGTTATGGACAGCAGTTTGGTTGAAAAAAAAATTTCTAAACATCACCACCAACAACAACAACTACCGCAACATATATTACTTAACTTCATAGCACTTGAAACCCATCAAAACAAACACATAACAACCACTTAACAATCCATATTGGATTCATTCAAACACCAAAAAATGGTACAAAAAGATGAAAAAAGTTGAGGTGATAGTGAATTTCACCTTGCTTTAATGGACCAACCACTCTAAGCTCCTCAAATCACCAAGATTGAAGCTCCAAAACCCTTGTTTTTGCTCTTCAATTTTCAGGTTTGTTGATAAGGAGAGAGAAAAGGTGGTGGAAACAAAGTCAAGATGACTTTTTATACCATACGGCCATCTCTCCTCACTTGTGCATTCCAATGCAATCTAATGAGCACTATTTGCTCCATTTCTCAACCTCTAATAACTAATAAAGCGACACCTATGGCACACTTGCTTTGTTCTTAACCCAAAAAGTCATCTTCCAGGTGTTCCGATGCCCAATTTCGCGTCCTAAAACGCGACAGACGCGTACTACCATGACCCTAACCACCAAATATGCATTATATATTATTATTTAACTTATTTTATTCATTTCATGTGTGTATTATTTCCCCCGGTCTAATATTTAGTCTTTTAGTCTACCCAGTACCCACGTTGACACGCATATCTAGGTGAATACTTAACACGCAGTCTTGCACGTCAAACGTAATATAAATACACACATTACGATGTCGTTTAATCTATTTCAACGTAAACATCGCAAATTAGACAAATCAGCACACAACATAATTATTCACCTAGCTCCAAGTGTGCACTGGCCTAGCTGCGGGTCCCACGAGTGTCTGAGCTGTCAGCCATGTCTGCAACCACGTCATTAATAACGGTGAATTAAATTCGGGCCGTCACAGTTCTTCCCAACTAGGTGAAGTTTTGTCCCAAAATTTAAATTAAACTTAAACACTTACTAGCAAATAAGTGGGGATACCGTAGTCGCATAGTAGAGTCAAGCTCCCAGGTGAGTCCCTTAGTCCCGTGATGCTGCCATCATACTAAAAATATCGGGATCTCCCTATTCCTCAAAATTTGAGTCTTTTTATCCATGATTTCCATAGGTTGCTCCTCATATGACACGTCAGGTCGCACCTCAGTCTGACGTACATCAACCATGGGCCTCGGTCTCGACCTATCCAGCATCAACATGGAAATGTGAAATAATGGATGTACCCCGCTAATTGCGGTGAAATTCTAGACGATATGCCACTCCGACGATGCGTTTCTTAACTCTGAACGGTCTAATGAACCTTGGTGCCAGCTTCACCTTAATGTCAAACCTTCGATGACCCTTCCAATGCAAAACCTTCAAATACACCAAGTCCCCAACCTCGTAGCGCAAACCCTTAAGGTACTTGTCCGCATATTTCTTCTACCTATCTGCGCCGCCTCAAGCCTCTTCCTGATCTGTCTCACCTTCTCTGTATGGTCAACAACAACCTCAGGTCCTATAGCCGTTGTAACCTCCGGTGCCACCAAAAATGTTGGTGACCTGCAAGGCCTACCATAAAGTGCCTCAAATGGTGGCATCTCAATACTCGCTTGATTGTTGTTGTTGTAAAAAAAGTCACTTAAAGGTAAATAATCCTCCCACAATCCACCAAACTGTAATATACACGCCCTGAGCATACCCTCGAGAATCTGAATCAAACGCTCTGACTGCCCATCACTCTAAGGATGGTACGCGGTGCTGAACTGTAAACGAGTGCCAAACTGCACTTGCATACCCTCCCAAAGCCTCGAAGTAAGTCTCTGATCTTTGTCAGAAAAAATTGAGACTGGTACACCGTGCAATCCGACAATCTCTCTCTCGAAGATAGTACTCAGCTGTGTAAATTAATATCTCTTGGGGATCGGTATAAAATGTGTCGACTTCATTAACCTATCGATAACAACCCAAACTGCATCGTGTCTCCTCGCAGTCTGTGGTAGGCCACTATCGAAGCCTATGGTCACGTGTTCCCACTTCCACTTAGGAATAGGCAGTGGTTATAGCAACCCAACTGGTCTCCTGTGCTCAGCCTTCACCTGCTGGCAAATATGACAACTTCAGACGTATCTACCCAAGTCGGCCTTCATCCCTGACCACCAACAATCTCTGCAGATCGTGATACATCTTGGTCCGACACGGATGAACTATATATCGCGACCGGTGTGCGTCCTCGAGAATGTTATCCCTGAGCTCTGATACCAGCGGTATCCTCAAACGACCCATGTGTGTCAAGAACCTATCTGAACCCTCAGCCCACTCAGTGCACCCCAGGTCTTGAGCTAGGCCACTGATATGTAAATATCGGTCGTCAACTCTCTACAACTCAGCAACTCGCTCAAGAGACACTGTGGGAACTCGCATCTGACAGCAGATCTGTAGATCTGCAATAGCCTCTGTCACACACAACACTAACGTCGCCTCAAGCAACCCATGCTCATGTGTCATGCCGTAGTACCGTCTGGCTCTCGATGCCGCTCTTGCTCAGCGCATCAGCTATGACATTCGCCTTACCTGGATGATACTCTATTGCGAAGTCATAGTCCTTCAATATCTCGAACCATCTCCGCTGTCGCATGTTCAACTCCCTTTGAGTGAATAGATACCTCAAACTTTGGTGGTTTGTGAATAACACGAACCTCACATCGTACAAGTAGTGCCTCCAAGCCTTCAGTGCGAACACGACCGTCGCAAGCTCCAAGTCGTGCACCGGATAGTTTTCCTCATGAGGTCTCAACCTTCAAGATAAATAGGCCACTGGTGTCCTTCCAGCATCAACACACAACCCAACCCAAGTGCCCGATGCATCAGTATAAACTGAAAAACCTCTACCTTCTACAAGTAATGCCCGAACTGGCCCCGAAGTCAACTTCTTTTTTAATTCCCAAAAAACATCCTCACACTCCTTTGACCACTTAAATCTAACAACCTTCTTGGTCGATCTCGTCATTGGTGCTACTATCATCGAGAAATCCTACACGAAACACCTGTAATATCCTGCCAAACCCAGTAAACTCTGGGTGTCAAATACAAACTCGGGTGTCCTCCAGTCAATAATCGCCCCACTCTTGTCACCATCAACTGATATGCCCTGATCACTGATGACATGCCCCAAGAATATCACCTCACTCAGCCAGAATGCGCACTTGCTGAACTTGGCATAAAGTTTGTGCTCTCTCAGTGTCATCAAAACATCCCTGAGATGCCTCTCGTGCTCCTCACGAGTCTTGCGGTATATCAAAATGTCGTCGATGAACATAATGACGTATCGATCTAGAAATGGTCTCCAAACCATATGCATTAAGTCCATGAAGATCGTCGGTGCTTTATCAGTCCAAAAGATATGATTGTAAACTCGAATAGCCCGTAACGCGTATTAAAAGCGGTCTTCTCCACATCTTCCTCTCGAATCCTCAAATGATGGTATCCTGATCGTAAGTCGATCTTTGAGAAGAACTTGGCCCCAGCCAATTGATCGAATAAGTTATCAATCCTTGAAAGTCGGTAACGATTACGAATCGTCACCTGATTCAGCTTTCGGTAGTCCACACACATCCATATCGATTCGCCATTCTTTTTCACAAAAAGAACATGAGCTCCCCAAGGTGACAAGCTAGGGTGAATAAAACTCTTTTGCAATAAATCCTCTAGCTGGGTCCTCAACTCCTCGTGCTCTGATGTTGATATCCTATATGGCCTGCTGTAGATTGGCTGAGTCCCCTGAATCAGCTCAACGATAAACTCAATAGCTCTCAGTGGAAGCAATTCTGGCAAATCATCAGGGAACACGTCTAGAAACTCCCAGATAATAGGGACATCCTCCACCTTAATCACCGTCCAAAGCTCTAGCTCAACCAAAGCCGTGTACACCTCCATTTCCTGCGATGTAGTTAATTTGCCTCGAGTGATAAGTAATGTAGTCGCAACTCCGGCAAATGTTGCAATCCCCTCGATGTCAAACGTTACAGTCTTGCTGAAACAGTTGATCTGTGCGTGATAAGATGATAACCAGTCCATACCACACATCGCGTCCAACTCCAGATACTCTAACACTCTCAAATCAGACGGTAGCTGATGTCCTTCAATCTCCACAATACAATTTCGGCATATCCGGTTAGGGTAAATCTTATCCCCAACTGCAGTACTGAGAACAAGATGTATATCTAAGGTCTGTACAAGTAACCCTAACTCTCCTACCTTGCGTTCAGAAATAAAAGACAATTTGCTACCAGAATCCATCATAACATGCATGTAAATACCACAAACAGATAATGTACCCTCAACAAGCTATCAGGTCGCTTCCTTTTCTAGTTGTACGACCCCAAAAGTTGCAGTCTAAGCCCTGTCTCTGGCCTACTCTGTCTGTGGTGGTAGTGGTGCTGGTCTGGTACAATTTGCCATAATATGTCCAACCTGATCACATCGGTAACACGCACGAGTCTCTGATCTGCCAGAACTCCTCTGACTCTGTACCTGACCCTGGCCTCGACTCTAGCCTCTCTTACCTCTATCTTGCCTATACTACTATCTAGGTTGATCAATCGGTGCAGAAGCCGTAGAATATGCCGTCTGGCGTCATCACATCGATCTCGGTCATCACGACGATCTTTGTTACCTCTGTGTCCCTGAACAGCCTGTCAATCACCTCGACGAGGTCTTTGGCCCTGTCTTTGTCGATCTTGATCTCTCCTCTGTCTCTTTGATCTCTGATCAGACTGAGAACTTGAAGCTGGCTGACTCTGATGTCTCTACTGACCCTGCAGCGCAGCCTGAACCGCTAATCGACTAGCCGTCTGAACCAGATATGTCTCGTGTGCGAGGGAACTGTCGTGAATCTCTACCACTGTACGAGCTCCACTAGATACAACCGTGCTCGTAATCCTCTCATCCAAACCTCGGATAAAATAATATATATGTAATCGATCGATACTTGTTATGTCCATGGAGTACGACAATAGATATCGGTATCTCTCTATGTATACCGTGACAAACATATCACCCTAAACCAATGACAAAACTACTCCCTCAAACGGACTCTGACCTCCATAGGTATATACTCATCCATAAATAGCACTCGGAACTCTGCCCAAGTAGTCACAACAGGATGAGTCGCGATGTAGGTAGTCTGCCATATCGTTGCATCAGCTCTCAAGCAAAAACTCAATAATCTCGGCTGATCAATCTCCTCAACCTAAAGCAAGTCATGTAGCCGCCCATGAGATAATTTCCACCTCACAGCTATCTCTTGGGTCCCCGGCTCCATAGAAGTATCCTGGCGAGAACCTAATAAAATCCTTCATCTTCTTAGCCTCAACTATCATCAAACACCCTGAAGTAGACGCCATTGCTGGCTGCTCAGTATTCGTTGGTCTAATGACCACTGTAGTATCCGCTGGTACTACTACTAGGGCAGCTCTCTCGGCTAGTGTCTCAGATACCGATGCCTGCACCTGAGTCTCAACTATAGTAGGAGCTACAACTGCCTAAGTAGTAGTCATTAGTACAGCCAAAACGGTAGTAGGAGCTGTAGTAGTCTCCCGAGTATCCCGAGCTCTCATCATTTCTATAAGTAACGCCAATCTATCATCCATAGTCCATGCCAATGACTCAAACATCAAAGTCAGCCTAGTCAGATCACTGGTATCCCTGACCTTAGGCTGAGTAATATCTGAAGGATGTTCGTCCATCAGTATCTGCATCGAGAAACGTATGTCTAGTCAGTCTCAGTATAAATATATGTGTATTGTATGTATTATACAACCAAAAATATAACATGTATATCATTGATTTCTACCCATCTGACCTAACTTTCCAATTAGGACTTTAGGCAATTCTTTTGGGTTTCCACATCTAAATTTATTCATCGAGTTTATCCTCAAATTATACTACAAATGTAGTCGTATCAGAGTTAACTTTCAATTCCTCAAGGTTCACCAACCTTGCTCTGATACCAAAATATAGCAGCCCATTTTCCAAAAGAACCACCACGGGGGCCAATGCGGATCCACAACCTGGCCTACCAGCGCCAGCTGTGTCCTTCATACATCCACCATTTAATCATTATTAACCTTAATGAAAAATAATTTACTATTTAAATTGTTAATGAACTCAAGTCATCTGTTATAACATCGTTTCAATCCTTAATAAACCACAGAGGAAGTCTTTTATCATGACAAACTAAAATATGAAACATCAAAGTCATGCATTTAACTATGATACCTAGTGTGGAAAACTCATATGTCAACATAGACCAAAAATACACCTCAATGTCTAAAAATATCAAAAATATAGAGTCTTGAAGTGTCTCACAATCCCAAATCCCTAAAATGAAAACAAAGTATATATAATACAAATGTACAAGTCTGGCTTAATATTTCTGAATCACCAGTATTTCGAAAGCTTGCCCTTGCCACGACTCGTACTAGGATCTGCACTCAAGCCATCACAAAAAAAGTAGATGACAAGTCCAGAGTGAGTATTCCCAAGGAACTTAAGTGAGCAATACTAAAAGTAAATACTGGAATTTAAACAAAACTATTAAATAAACATGCGGAAATAGATACAGGCAACTGTGATCATCGCATGGATAAGTAATAGTGCAAGCTCAAAGTCTGTTCCTAGAGCTTAGGGTCAGATTAGTGTCATACTTCGGACTCTCCATATAATATTGTCGGCGAGTACAACTCAAGCAATACCAGTATCTAGACCCGCTAGGTGGTCAGCGTAAAACCTACAATGCACCTACATGTGCCCCGACACGACTCTATGGTTGAACTATTCACCGAGATCCCTGGCACACGTGATATGGCCTAATGGACATACACACAGGAATAGCACGTAAGGAGAGCCTCAACATCCGTCCATTTAAACCAAAAACCAAGAATAGAGTATTGAAAGATAGAATATGAATTCAAAAGCCAAAGTACGTAATGTTCAAGAAATTTCAGTTGGGATACTACGCACCAAAACCCGTACTCTGTATCCCAATAAATAACCCCCATCTGGCTCCGTCGAATCCCCGATATCCAAGTTACCACCCGAAATTACCTATTTCCATTTATAATTGATTTTTAGTCAATTGAATATATTTTATGTTACTTAGCGAAAATAGTCTGAAATCTGCAATATCTAGCGCGCTAGATTTCTGGGCAGCTAAACGTTCTTCATCAGGAAGAACATTAGCGCGTTATATTTTTCACCTAGCGCACTAATCGTCATCTAGCATGCTAGATGCCCTCATTAGCGCTAATCAGGTTCTGGACAACAATTTCGTTGAAAATTTTGTTTTCTAAACATCACCACCACCAACAACAACTACCACAACATATATTACTTAACTTCATAGCACTTGAAACCCATCAAAATAACCACTTAACAACCAATTCACAATCAATATTGGATTCATTCAAACACCCCAAAAATGGTACCAAAAGATGAAGATAGTTAAGGTGATAATGAATCTCACCTTGCTTTGATGGACCAACCACTCCAAGCTCCTCAAATCACCAAGTTTGAAGCTCCAAAACCCTTGTTTTTGCTCATCGATTTTCGGATTTGTTAATAAGGAAAGAGAAAAGGTGGTGGAAACAAAGTCAAGATGACTTTTTATACCATACAAGCATCTCTCCTCACTTGTGCATCCCAATGCAATCTAATGAGCACTATTTGCTCGATTTTTCAACCTCTAATAACTCATAAAGTGACACCTATGGCACACTTGTCTTTGTTCTTAGCCCAAAAAGTCATCTTTCGGGTGTTCCGACGCCTGATTTCGCATCCCGAAACGCGACATACGTGTACTACCATGACCCTAACCACCAAATATGCATTATTATTTAACTCATTTTATTCATTTCATGTGTGTATTATTTCGCCTAGCCTAATATTTAGCCTTTTAGCCTACTCGATACCCGCGTCGACAAGCATATCGAGGCAAGTACTTAACATGCAGTCTCGTACGTCAAATGTAATATAAATACACACATTACGATTCTGTTTAATCTATTTCAACTTATACTCGCAAATTAGACAAATCGGCATGCAAAATAACTATTTATCTAGTTCCAAGCACGCACTAGCCTAGCTGCGAATCCAACGAGCGTCGGAGCTGTCAGCCATATCTACAATCACATTATTAATAACGGCGAATTAAATTCGGGACGTCACAGCAGAGACAATTAGAAGTTAATGTTGTTAACTGTCTGGTGATGGTAAGACACCTACAAGCATCCGCTGGGTATTAAATGGGACGGGCCTAGAGTATGGTGGGGGTCACAGCCGTTTCCTCGTCTTCATGTTGTATATTATGGAAATAAGGGGGATGTGCGGTAAGTTATGAGGCTAGGGGGCAGCTGGGCATTGGTGGATTCGAGTCCGATGAAGGTAGTGCGCCTGGCCTCGTTTTTCCTCCCGCCCCTGGCTTATTGTTGTATATCTTTTGCAAGAAGCTGCTGATTTTCATCGAGAGGTACTGGCACATTTTATTATTTTGTTTTGTCCGTCCTGATGGTACGTTTTTGGCTGAGGATAAAGTCAGTGATGATGATGCATTATATTGTAGATAGCTTGAGGGACGGTGCAGTTTGCTTTTTTTGTGTTGGCGCTGGGATTATTGGTCAGGGGATCGAAGGCATCGTTTTGCTTGATAGTATGGTTTTTTTGGTGCAGTGTCAAGGGCAATTTTTGGTTTGAATATATACATTTTTATAGCACACTTTTGTATAGCCTCTATATATATATATATATATATATATATATATATATAATAAAGAGTATCGCCTCCATTAATCCAAAAAAAAAAAAAAAAAATGGTTGGTTGCCACATGCAACTGGAAGCGGAAGCTACATAAAATGTAAAGGGGAGGGGAGAAGCAGGAGAGGAGGAGATGGTTGGTTGGCACATGCAAGAATATTTAGTAAAGCATGCACATTAATTTCAAATAAGTTGATGATTTGAAATCATAGATTCATACTTTTGGCATAAATAATTAGTTTAGTTGTATGATTAATTCGGAGTTAGAGTTTTTTAAATAAGAGTACTAGTATTGGAGTAGTGATATATGCACACATAAATTCATCAGTTGTATATTCCAATATATAAATGAGATTACAAGAATCATCATCATCAATAACAATAACAAGCTCAAATCCCAAATTAGTTGATATGTGCTACAAGGATCAATACCTCAAAATATATAAACGTGTTTGTTTTGTAGGATAAGCAAGTATATGTATTTTCAAAAACAAAAGCAAGTATATGGTTTTTTTTCGTGATGTGAGCATAATTTTATGTTATATAATTACTTAATAAACTAATTAATTAAATTCTTAATCAAATTTTGGTATTCTACATTATATACAACCAAGCTAAAGCTAGCCTCAGATTAGGGCTGACAAAAAAGGGTCTGGACAGGAACGGGTTTGGACACCCCTCCTTATATAACGACTAAAAATGGTGTTTGAACCCGTATTCGTTTCGAACTAACATCTTTTTTTCAATTTGGTCCCGTATTTTTACAAAACATATGAAACTCGTTTTTGTTCGGATCCATTTTAAATTATCATAAAATTATTCTTTTTAAGTTGTTGCAACACCAACAAAGGAAAAAAATCCATTTGTCAGGACCCCTGTGATAATTACCTACACCCCTAGCATTGTAGTCCTGTGCAAGGTGATCAAGAAGCTACGTACTGTCATCCATGTCAAAAAAAAAAAAAAAAAAAAAAAAAAAAAAAAAAAAAAAAAGCAGTCATGATAATCGATGGATGTGTGTGTAAATATTGCCCGGCAATGCTCGATTAATAAGGCCATGGATGCATGACACATATATATATACCTCAGGAAGGGAAAATTTTGTAATTCTCCCTTTTTATGATTGGAACGAGACATGCAATTCCCCTTTTGATTATTAATGCAACTTAAGGAACTCTCTTTCCATTCATCAAAAAAAAAAAAAAAAAAAATGGTGAGTGTGCGAGGAAGGAGAGGCAGGCTATCAAGAAGGGAGTAGTGCGACTGCCCCAAATTTCAAGGCAAATCGGGCACCGCCAAGTCGCTAGACATGTCACCAAGTTATGTCACGTAACATGCACATATGTCTATGACGGCCCGCGAACTAACCATCTAATACCCAACTTATAATTTCGATATTTAAATGATTATTTTCTCAAAATATACTAAGTTATAAGATTTCACAATTGAACTTATTAGTTTTTATTCATTTAAATTATTTTAGTAACCGAAGTCTTAATTATATGCCAATAAGTAATGTAAACGAGTTTTGCATTGCTTAACAAACCTATGGGGTGGAAACCCGACAAGAGGATACCAAGTATATTAATAAATGTGACAAAAGGTATAATAAGTGTCAATATGCATGTATCAGGTAATAAGTCTCCCAAAATGATCCCAAAAAGTATTATATACATAAAGACAAATACATATAAGTGAAGCCACTGTGGCTCTTTAGATCCGGCTCGTCGTATAATCTGCAACTTGCCACCAAAAATAATGACAAGTTCCAATGAGTAAATCACAATGAAATTCAGTTAGTATTCACAGGAAATCCAAACGGCTACAATTTATGTAGATAAAGTAAATAAACAGAAAAGTAAAGCATGAATATAAATCGCTGAGATAATCAAGTATATGGAACGCGAGTGTGGTGTATAGCTTTCGAGCCCTATGATGCAAATACTAAACCGAGAAGGTCCAGGAGGCAAGTTAATCCTCGCCTCCTCTTCACGGTCGAAATGAGGAACTCTATTGGTCGAAAGTTAAACTTCCACCCAACCCCTCTAAGGAGAGGAACTCTGTGACGGAGGTGAGCCTCTCGTCAACCCACTCTCGAGATCATCGACTCGCTGAGAAAAATCTCACGCGTAGTCTAAGGTATGACCAAGCACCGTAGCAACAATCAGATCATTATCTACAAGAAAGCCGGAAAGGGGTAATAGTGTTCCTTCGACTATACACAGACACACGCGGGAATAGAGTAAACATGCAAGCCGAACTGGCGAAAAATAATAGAGAAATAATTAATTTCAAGAAAAATAAGTAAATTTTAAGCTGATTTTCTCATGGGTTTACTTACCTCGACTGATGCGTAGCATGTTTTAGTACCTTTATAAGTAACATTTTGTTGATAACTTAAGCCATTAATAAGTGATTTCCTACTAATCCGATATATTTTGTTGATTTTTAGGTGAGGAATGCAAAGTGGCACCATTCATAGGTTATTTTGAAAATCCGAGAAGATTTCCCTCAAAAAGTGCATTTGTACGGATCATGAGGCGGAAGAAAACGAGACTAGAGGCGAGTGATGAAATGATGATATTTCACATGGTTTCATGTGTTTTGAATATGTTTGGAAGTTTTGGGATGAGAATACAAGGTTTGGCAAAGAACGACATCAAAGTGGCCAAGTTTCAACAAAGTCTATTTTGACCAAGCTTCAGTGTTTTAGCCATAACTCCTTCATTTCAAGTCCAAATGACTTGACATTTTTTCTTTTGGAAATAAGACTCGGAGCTGAACGTTTTCTTGTGTCTCGAGCAAAGGCAAACTCGGTCTCTAAATGGTCCAAAATCGTGTTTCAAAGTGAACTATATGCGCAGGATTCTGATCCCAGTGCCGCAGCGCCCAACCCAGCGCCACCACAGCGCCTAAAACAACCAGAATTGTGTAGTGGGCGCTGAGGCTGGCGCCGTAGTGCCAGGGTCAGCGCCCACTACGGAAAGTTGCATAAAAAGTGATTTTTAAGGGTTTTTGGGTAATTTTGGGACCAAATTGACTTGGTGGTATAAATAGAACTTAAAATTAGGTTTTAAAGGATCTTTTGCTTTGGAGAACCAAGAAGAACGTGTGAAGATTGAAGAAGAGTGATCAAAAATCTTGGATTCTATTTTAATTGTAGGTTTGATTTCATGTTTTCTTGCTTTCTAATCATGAATTGTGTTGAATTAAACCCACTTATGGGGTAATCTCTTTTGTTCTATGGATCTTTGGATCCTAAATAGGATTCTTTTGATTTCAATGTGATTATATTTGTTCTTTCAATTCAATATTTTGATTTGTGTGTTCTTGTATGCTACACTATACTTACCTTGACCAAGTAAGTGTAGATTCAAGGGTTGGAGAGTCACCATGGCCATTGGGACTTTTGAACCCGGTTAGGGGAAACACAACCTTAGAACATATGACGCATCGACCGATGGTCATTGAATAGGGAGGCAATTGAGTTTGGTTTTTAATACAGTATTTCACTTACGTTATTCACGCTGATCGGCGGAGTCCGAGTGAGATGTTAGAATCTCCATCACTGAGACCTCGGTATGGAGTGAATTGTAGGAAATTCGCTTATCATTGCATGAATTAAGAGACTTAATAATTAAATTGAATTCGAAGGATACAATTTGGGTGAATTAGATTTCCTAGGATATCTTCTTCATATTTTAAGACTTATTTTAATTACTTGCAATTAGTTAGTTTAAATAAATTAATAATTTTGTTTTTACAAAACCCAACTTTTAAGTGTCTAACTTTATTTCTTAATTAGACTAAATATTAACATATAACCGTACTTGTGGATACGATATTCCTGACACCAACACGAGTTGGTGCCACTATTACTTTGACCATTGTCGTACACTTGCGGTCGCTGTCAAGTTTTTGGCACGTTGTTGCGGAACGGTAGCTAATTTTAGTTTGAATATGATAGTTTGTTTAGAATTTTATTTTTAGCAATATTTGTTTATTTTTTTGTTTAATTTCAATGACAATCTACATTTGATCTTCTCTTCACTTTTGTTTCAGGTTTTGTGTCTATGCAAAACGAAGAAGAGATCGAAGTGGAAGATAACGACTCCGAGCTTTATTTACTTTTCCTAAATTATACCAAGGATACGCAGGAGCAACAACAAGAGGCTAATAATATGGCTGCGAACCAAGGAAAAGAGGAGTGGCAACGGCCTCTTCGAGATTACTTCAAGCCGGACGTTCAAGTAACTTATAATGGTGTGATGAGGATTCAGGTGAACAATTGTCCATTTGAGCTCAAACCGGGATTGATTAATTTGGTGCAAAATAGTCTTTTCAATGGTTTTTCTAATGAAGATCCAGTAGCACATGTGGAAATGTTCTTAGAGAAGTGCGACACGGTTCATATAAGTCATGTCCCAAAAGAAAACATTTGGATGCGGCTCCTTTTACACTAGCGGGGAAAGTAAAGGCATGGTTTCACGGGCTTAATCAGGGAAGCCTTACTTCTTGGGAAGATATTGATGAAAGATTCCTTCAAAAGTTTATCCCTCCAGTGAAGGTGGCAGAATGGAAGCAGGAAATCAAATCTTTCTAGGCAAGATGAGACATAATTATTGGGAGAAGCTTGGGAAAGATTGAAAGAGTTGTTGAGGAAGTGTCCAGGGCACGGATTAGAGAAATGGGCTCAATTGCAAATTTTCTACTATGGCATGACTCCAAACACAAGGACTTTAGTTGATGCGGTGTCAGGAGGTACTTTGCTCTCTAAAAGCTAGGACGATGCATGTGAGTTACTTGAGATGATGTCTATGAATTCCTTTGCAACCAAGAGCACAAACATCATCAAATAAGGCATCGGGAAGGTTTGAGGTTGATACGCAAACATCGATAATGGCTCAATTGTCAAATTTGTCTAATCAGATTGCTAAGCTTGAACAAAGACAAGCTAATCAACAACTATAAAATCCTCAGCCTGTGCATCAAATGTCTTTGGTGGTCAACCCATTGGATCAAACACCTCAAATTGAGGAATATGAGGAAGTGAATTACCTGAACAATCAAAATTATGGGAACAACTTTAGGCCAAGGGCTCCAACTCCACAGCGATATTATCAGGGAATAAATTCCAACTCAAATTTGTCGTATGGAAATCCAAATAATGCATTGCAAGTAACTCCACCGGGTTTTGGGAACAAAATGCAACAAAAGCAAATTCCACCAGAAGAACAAGCCTCTTTCAAGGCAATTGAACAATATTTGAAGGCTATGGATATTAATCATACCTAAAGGCTTCAGAAGAATGAAAAAAAGATGGAGGGAGTAAAGCACACTGTGGATGGAATGAAACAAACTTTGCAAAGAATGGAAGATGAGAGAACTCAATCAATGAAAAACATAGAGCGACAAATTTAGCAGTTAGCGATAGCTTTGAATTCTCGTCATGAGGGCCAATTCCCAAGTAATACGGTTGTGAATCCGAGGGAGAACGTCAACGCAAAGTGCATTTGAGAAGTGGTAAGACACTACTTGAGCAAGTTCAGAAGAAGCCAGTGGAAAACAAACAGACTGAGGTAATTGCAATTGAGCAGGGTGATGAGCATAATGAATCTGAGCGTGACGAATCTGAGGCAACTAAGAAAGGTGATGAAACTAAGCAACGTGGTTTGCATGATGATGATATAGCTGAAAGATCCGAGGCAGGCAAAAAGGACAAAAATGTTGAGAAGGGTAGTTCAACAAAGTGGGAGGTAGTGTCAGGCAGGATTACATTCCCAGATAACCCTCCCGTTATTACTCCACCACTACCTTATCCTCGGAGGTTCAAGAAACAGAAAAATCAAGAACAATTGAAAAAGTTTCTTGATATGTTTAAGAAGTTGCAAGTGAATATTCTGTTTGCCGATGCTCTCGAGCAAATGCCACACTACACTAAGTTTTTTAAAGACATCATTGCTCAAAAAAAGGAAGATTGAGGAATTTGAGACAGTGAACTTGACTGAGGAGTGCAATGCCATCCTTCAAAGAAAGCTCCCACATAAATTAAAGGATCCCGGAAGCTTTGCCATACCGTGCACCATTGGAGTTAGTCTATTTGATAGGGTGTTGTGTGATCTTGGAACAAGTATTTATTTGATGCCCTTAACTGTCTTCAAAAATTTAGGTTTGGGAGAGGTTAAGCATGTGAACATGACATTGCAATTGGCGGTCGCTCCTTGTCTTATCCTAAAGGTGTGATCGAGGATGTATTAGTGAAAGTGAATGAATTTATCTTCCCAATCGACTTTGTCGTACTAGACATGGATGAGGATGATGAAGTTCCCTTGATTTTAGAGAGACCATTTTTGGAAATCGCTAGAGCTCTCATTGATGTGCAAGAAGGAGAGTTGAGACTACGAGTGAATGATGAAATAGTGTTGTTCAATATCTACAATACTATGAAGTTCCCTAATATAATTGAACAATGCAAGAGCATAGAAATGGCGGATAGAGTTTCTGAGTGTGTAACCGAGCTATCTTGAGAGCAAGCACCGGAGGATCCCTTGGAGAGATGTTTAGTGCAAAGCATCAAATAAAGAAACATGTCATGAAATATTAAAAGAGGTGGAGAAACCTACTCTAGATGATTGCAACAATATTGGTGCTTCACTTGAACAAGAAGATTCACTTGAGCATGATAAAGATGTGATTAATATCGAGGACATTGAGTCGCATGATAGTGGTGTTGATTCGGAAAGGTTAAAAGCAATAAAAAGTGAAAAATGTCATGAAAACTTCAGATCACACGGTTTGGGGTTTGTGCAAGGGACGATTAATCTTTTTGATCATTCATTTGTTGTACCATCGTTATCATATCCGCAAGACTTGCAAGAGCAATGGAATGGTGAACAAGTTGGGTCTTTGTAGAGATACTTGAAAGGGTTACAAGGAAGATCTATTTTGTCGATGCATTGCAAGGAGTGTCGAATGATGTAAGGCTTATGAAGGATGAAGTGACACGCGAGAAAATGATTAGAGGATTTGACGAACTCCGTGAAGATACGACGTTGAAGTAACCATGATGCACAACTGTGTTCACTTGATAGCCATGGTGCATACGTCGGGCTGAGGACGAAAAACTTAGCGTTGTTGGGAGGCAACCCAGAGTTCTTTTGTTTATATTTTAATTCTTATTTAGTCGCATTTGCTTGAGAAAAAGAAAATGATTTGGTTATATCATGTGGTTAATACTTGTTTTAATGCTATTTTAGGTCTAATATCAATTGTCGGGTGATTTTCATCGAATTGGTAGACCGCAGGAGACCGAAGGAGACCACAAAGAGCAAAGAAATGTGAATAAGATCCAACTTTGGGGGAGTACCAAGGAAAGGATGGAACGATGGAGAGAAACTTAAAAGGCATCAACACTAGTCAAAGGAACCGCAGGTCCTCTTTTTTGCTCATGATTCGTTGAACATCTTAAAAGGCGTCCATCCCCTTCCCCGGATTTTCTTCTTCTTCCATAGAGAAGCCTCTGTTTCTTTTCCTTTTTTTTCTTCAACGAATCAAACAACAACTAAAACAACAATACTACAACAACCTCAACAACCACCTAACTACCATAAATATCAAATTTTCTCCAACATTTAAGAATAATCAACTATCACCATTAAAACCTCATTTAAGCTTCATTTTAATGGAAAATTGAAAGAAAATTAAGATGCTCACCTTGATTGTTTGTTTGCTTGATCAATTCCCTTCAAAAACTCCAAGTAACTCATTAAATCTTACACTCTCAATGGTTTCTATCAACTCTTCAACAATCACACACTATTTTATGTGTTAATGAGAGTGAAAGAGAGGAAACGTGGAAGGGGGTGTGAGAATGAGTGATAATCCTCATTTTGAGGGTATTAGGTGTATATGTGGCATGTTCCCATTTGCTCATCATTAGACACCAAATTTTTAGTCTTGTTCAATTACCTTCGGTTACCCGGTGTCCCGCACCTCGGCACGCATAATGAGGCGTGCCATAGTTGCCAATTTCGATCAATTAGCCTAGACTGTGTTTATCATTAATATTTGTCACATTTAATTAATTTGATTATCCAATTTATTTTCCCGGCCTAGTGTACCCACATTTCGCTCGCTCAGTATCCGTATTGACACGTTTCTCGATATGAACACCAGTTACACTATCTCACCTGATTCAACGATACAAATACGCACATGCGATTCTAAGTAAAATAATTTAATATACGGCATCGCAAATAGGTAAACATCAAGCAAACAATCACTGTTTACCTAGTCAGTCACGCCCTGACCTATCGGCGGCATCCAGGCGGATCTGAGCTGGCGTCCGAATATGAAAATAATCAATAATAACGGCGTAATTAAAATTGGGCCGTTACAACTCTTCCAAACTAGAAAAAAAATTTCGTCCCGAAATTTTAAATAACTTGAAGTGTCATACCATGAAATAGCTAAGGGTAACGCTCCCGCATAGTAGACTCGAGCTCCCTAGTGAGTCCCTCGGTACCATGATGCTGCCAATGAACCTACACCTTAGGGATCTCCCTGTTCCTAAGAGTCTGAATCGTGCAATCAACAATCTATATCGGTCGCTCCTCATATGTCGCATCAGGACGAACTTCGATATGTCTCAAGTCAAGAATCGGTCTCGATCCCCACTTAGCCAGCCTCAACATCGAGATATGGAACGTAGGATGAACCCTAGCCAACTCTACTGGCAAGTCAAATCTGTAAGCCACACTGCCAACTCGTGCTGCGACTATGAATGGTCTTATGTATCTCGGCGCCAATTTCCCTTTAATCACAAATCTTTCTTGGTCCTTCTAAGAGGAAACCTTCAGATAAACCTTGTCGCATTCTTCATAGCTCAGACCCTCGTGATACCTATCCGCATATTTCTTGTTTGTCTTGTGTCGCCTGAAATCTTTGTCGAATTTGCCTAATCTTCTCTGTGTGATCGATAACTATCTCTGGCCCAATTATCGTTGTATCCTCAAGCGCTGCCCAACACGCAGGTGATCTGCAGGGCCTGCCATACAGTGCCTCAAACGAAGGCATCCTGATACTCGCCTAATAGTTGTTATTATAAGCAAACTCACACAGCGGTAAATAATCCTCCCACGAACCAAGGAACTGCAAAATACAAGCCCTGAATATATCCTCCAGAATCTGTATCTGTCTCTCAGACTGTCCGTCTGTCTGAGATTGGTAAGCCGTACTAAATTGCAACCTGGTGCAAAACTGCTCCTGCATCGTCTCC
The DNA here is from genome assembly GCA_039657325.1 of Stephania cephalantha. Taxonomy (NCBI): domain Eukaryota; kingdom Viridiplantae; phylum Streptophyta; class Magnoliopsida; order Ranunculales; family Menispermaceae; genus Stephania; species Stephania cephalantha. The sequence continues at coordinate 59,984,871 of CM077567.1, read as the reverse complement.
CAGAATTTTGAAGTCAACCTAAGATCTCGGTCAAATACAATAGAGATTGGCACTCCATGCAATCTAAAGATCTCCCTCTCGAAGATAATGCTCAGCTGTGGGAACGAATATCTCATAGAAATGGAATAAAATGCGTCGAGTTTGTTAGTCTATCAATCATTACCTAAACCACATCGTGTCTCCTCGAAGTCTGCGGTAACCCACTTACAAAAACCATAGTAACGTGCTCTTATTTCCACTGTGGAACTGGTAGTGGCTGTAGTAAACTGCCTGGTCTCCTGTGCTTAGCCTTAACCTGCCGGCAAATATGAAAACTCCCGACGTACTCGCCAACGTCAGCCTTCATCCCTAACCACCAGAATAATCGCTTCAAATCATGATACATCTTGGTCCGACCATGATGAACTGTGTAGCGAGACCGGTGTGCGTCCTCCAGAATCCTATCTCGTATCTCCTAAACTGCAAGTATCTATAGCTTCCCTCGGTGTCTCAAACACTGATCCGTCAATTCTGCCCAATCCGTACACTCCGGATCTCGAGCCAAACCACTGCCCAATCAGTCCTCTGACACGCGGCAACCCGCTCAATAGATACAGTCGGAACTCACATCTAACAACAAATGTGTGGCTCGACCATGGTAAAAACCTTTTTCATGCACATAACTGACGCCGCCTGCATTAAGCCATGCTCGTGTGTCATACGTCGTACCACCGTCTAACTGTCAATACTGCTCCCACTCAATGCGTCAGCTACAACTTTCATTTTCCCTGGGTGATACTCAATAGTGAAGTCGTAGTCCTTCAGTAACTCAAGTCATCTCCTCTTACGCATGTTCAGATCTCTTTGAGTGAAAATGTATCTCATACTCTGATGATCGGTGTACAGTATAAACCGCTCTACTTAGAGATAATGTCTCCAAGCCTTTAGTGCAAAAAGGACTGCTGCAAGCTCTAAGTCATGCACTGGATAGTTTCCTATGTGAGGTCTCTACCGTCGGGACAAGTAAGTTACTGGTCTGCCCTCCTGCATTAAAACACATCCAAGTCCAATGCCCGATGCCCGATGCATCCGTATACACCAACAAGCTCTTGCCCGGCTCTGGCAATGTCAACACGGGTGTAGAAGTCAATCTCCTCTTCAACTCCCAGAAAGCCTGCTCACATTCTTTTGACCAATCAAATCTAACAACCTTCTTGGTCAGTCTAGTCATCAGTGCTGCAATCAAAGAAAAGTCATGTACGAATCGGCGATAGTACCCTGCTAGTCCCAAGAAACTCCGAATGTCAGAAACAGACTCAGACGTCCTCCAGTCAATAATCACCCGAATCTTCTCTGAATCCACAGAGATACCCTGATCGCTAATGACATGTCCCAAAAATCTCACTGCACTCAGCCAGAAATCACACTTGCTGAATTTTGAGTACAATCTATGCTCTCTTAGTGTCGTCAAAATCGCTTTAAGATGACTCGTGTGCTTCTCACGAGTCCTGCTGTAAATCAAGATGTCATCAATACATATGATGACATATATGTCCAAGTATGGTCTCAAGACCCTGTGCATCAAGTCCATGAAGATCGTCGAGGCGTTAGTCAGCCCAAAAGGCATGACTACTCAAACAACCCATATCTTGTACTGAAAGCGGTCTTCTTGATGTCCTCTTCTCGAATCCTCAGCTGGTGATAGCATGAACGCAGATCAATCTTTGAGAAGAACTTGGCGCATGCCAATTGATCGAGATGATCATCGATCCTGGGGAGTGGGTAACGGTTCTTAACTGTCACCTGATTCAACTTCATGTAGTCTATGCACATCCTCATTGAACCATCCTTCTTCTTCACAAATAACACTGGAGCTCCCCAAGGTGACATGCTAGGGTGAATGAAACCCTTCTCCAGTAAGTCATCCAACTACCTCCTGACCTCCTCGTGCTCTGACGGTGACATCCGGTAAGGTCTACTAGCGATCGGCTGGGTCCCTGGTATCAACTCAATGATGAGCTCAATCGCTCACGGCGGTGGAAATCCTAGTAAATCAACTGGAAATACGTCGACAAAGTCTCGGACTACTTGAACATCCTCAATCCTAACTTCAGTCCTAACCTCCGGCTCAACTATCGCTGCAAATGTCACCATCTCCCGAGTCGCAGCTAGTCGGCCTCTAGTAATGGGTAGTGCGGTAGCGACTCCGATAAACGTGAACTCTAGAATCCCCGAAACTTGAAACGTGACGGTCTTTTGGAAGCAATCCAGCTGTGCATGATATGCCGCCAACCAGTTCATCCCTAAAAGTGCGTCAAACACGAGGTACTCTAGGACTCGTAAGTATATCGGCAACTGATGCCCCTCTACCTTTATCGTGCAATCTCGACATATCCGGTTTGGGTATATCTTATCTCCAGTGGTCGTACTGAGGACAAGGTGTGTGTCTAGTGTTTGTGATGCTAACCCTAACTCCCCTACCATGCGTCCGACAATAAATGATAATGTACTACAAGAATCTATCATAACATACATCGATCTACCCATAATAGATAACGTACCCTCGACGAGCCGTCTAGTCTCCACTCGGTTCGGCTGCGCGACTGCATGTGCTCTCTCCCTACCCTGACCCTGGTGTGCTCCTGGTAATATCGGTGGTGCCCTACAGTCAGCCTTCAGGTGCCCTTTCTGACCACAACGATGACATCGATGTTTCTCCTGCTTGTCTCCGAATCTCTGACCCTGACCATGGTCTCTCTGACCCCTTTCATGACATCCCTGATCCCTATCCTTACTGTACTGTTGTGGCTGATGTCGTTGTTACTCTGTGGGTGCAGGTGCTAAGGCGTGCGTCTGCTGCCTATCCTCATATCGAAACCAGCTATCCATGTGATCACCCCTACGTTCACTAACTCGTCGATCATATCGGCGACCCCTGTCAGGATGATCTGTCTATCTCTTCGGTCTCCGATCCAACAGAGAACCCTGACCCGCCTATACCGCAGGGCCTATCTTACGTCTGCCCTCTCTCTCCAAGAGTTGTGTCTCATAAGATAATGTTCGATCGTACACCTCCTGAAGAGTAGTAGCTCCCGTCAAGACTGTCGCGTCAACAATCCGCTCATCGACACCACGGACGAAATAGTAAATCTGAAGCATATTTGTGCCCGCAACATCCATCGAATATAGCAATAGGTATTGGTACCGCTCCATGTACTACATCAATGAGCGGTTACCCTGTCGTATGGCCAGAAAATCCTCCCTCAACCTCAGCCTCACCGGCATGTGAATGAACTCGTCGTAGAACAACTCTCGAAACTCCGCCCATGTCGCTGGTGCCGGGTGGATATCCGAATAAGTAGTCCACCAGACCACTGCATGACCTCTCAGACACATTCTGGATACACATGCGTGTATGATATCGTCGTTCCACGTCAGCTTATGGAAACGCTGATGCGAAACTATCCACTTCCCTGCTACCTCAGGGTCTCCACCTCCACAAAGGTATCCTGGTGGAACTTCATAAACTCTCTAACAAGCTTTGCCTTCAAGTTCAAGACGAATACGGAAGTAGCAGCAATTGTAGTAGCGATCGGATGCTCGGTAGTCATAGGTAGGGGCGTAAGAGTCGAAGTCTCTAATGGTATCACAATCGTTGGCGAGACTCCCTCAGCCCGTGTCTCTGAAACTGATGTATCAATAGGCATTTGTGGTGTACTCGGGGCGACGGTTGTCTATACGGTAGGTGCGACAATAACTGTGGGAGCTAGTGCAGCTGTTGTGGCGGCTGTCGCGGCCTGAGCCTTAAGTAACTGGAGAATCTCCTCCAATTGTGCATCATGAGCGGCGAGTCAGTCGTCTACGCTCTGAGTAAAAGCGGTAGTAATAGTGGGGTCCCTAGCAGGATCTCTAGTATGTCCTATCTCAGGCTATGTAGAGGATTGTCCGTCCATCGTGATCCGCATCGAAAAGCGTGTGTTGGATCAACCTTGGTATATATACGCATATAATATATCATTTACAGTAAAACATAACACGCATATAAACCCTAACTCTACCCGCCTCACCATCACTTCCCAACTAGAGTTCTAAGGCAAGTACATCGGGTTTCCACATCTAAGGTTTTTTTTTAAGTTTTATGCTCTTTCATTTAATTTCTCGAGGTTCCTAGAACTCTCGCTCTGATACCACCTGTGGTGGCCCCAACACCCGAGGCTGCCACGTGGAGCATCGCTACCCATAATCTTGTCAGTTCATTGACCCACTGGATCCCACACGCCATAGACGTCCATTTCCACGTCACTACTCCTCGATATGTACGTTAACTCATTTCGTTCAATTAGTTTAGTTATACAGTTGAATCAATTATATGCATTTAAAACAGCGGAAGTCTTAAATGTCGAGTAAGTAAAACAATAAGTTCATCATCATGTAAACCGTCATTTATAAGAGCAATTCATATTGTGGAAAACCTGGGGAAAGTACTCCGCATATAGGCGACAGTACTAATAAGCAGTAATATATACAAGTACAAAGTGTCTATCCAGACTCCCAATACCCCAAAAGTAAAGTAAAATATCAAAATAACACATACTAGTGGGTCCTCAACCACGGGCAATCGATGAAGTAGCCAAGAATCTCATTGCCCCTACTAGTACTGGGATCTGCACTCGACCATCACAAAAAGCCAGATGGAGAGTATAGTCAGTAAGATCTCAAACGAAGTACACCGAGCATTTATAAGAAAGTAAATAGATATCAATAATCATATTAAATAATCATGCAGAAACTAAACAGGCAGCTGTGCTACGATCATCACATGAATAGATAACACGAGAAAAACAAAGTGTGTACTCGTTCCGGTCAGACTAGACTGTACTTCGGACCCCAGGATCCTTTCGGTGGGTGCCCCCACTTCCTTTCACCTGGTTCCTCGCGGTGTGTTTTCGACACGTGCACCCTTAATGCAACTCGGGTTGCAATTCACCGAGTGCCTGATCACACGTGCTACAGCCTAGTGTGTCATAAGTATACTACGAACATCGGGTGGGAGTAACTCAACCACCAACCCAAATGTATCACGGAATAGAGTACAATAACAATAAATAGGAAATCAACAATGGAAAGTAAACCCTCAGTGACTTTCAAATGGATTCTTACGTACCTCAAAACGCACTCTGAAGTCCCGCTCACGTCTCAAGATACGTGCCCAACTCCCGACTATAGTCTCCTAAGTTCTCTGTGTCCAATTAAACCATTTGAACTAGTTTAGAGTCAAATTAAGTGAATTTATAATGTGTGGCCAAAAATATTAAAATTTTATTCTAAAAAGTTTGGTTTGGCACACTTTTCAAGTTATACCGGGTGCCGAACACCCGAGAAATTCTCGAATATTATTTTTTTCTATCTTTTCTCATTTTTTATATTTTTCCTGATTTTTTTCGGATTTTTCCATAATTTTATACCTATTTTTCTTATTTTTCTGTGATTTATTTTTATTTAAAATTGTTTTTAAATTAATTTTTAATAATTATTTTATTTAATTAAAGTGGTGGGTCCCTGGACCAAGTTTGACACGGTACAACCTGAACGGGCCCGTCCAGGGGACCGCACGCACGCACACCGCTTGCGTGCGTCCCTCCCCTCCCCTGGATTTTCTTCTTCTTCCACAGAGAAGCCTTTGTTTCTGTTCCTTTTTTTTTCTTCAACGAATCAGACAACAACTGAAACAACAATACTACAACAACCTCAACAACCACCTAACTACCATAAATATCAAATTTTCTCCAACATTTAAGAATAATCAACTATCACCATTAAAACCTCATTTAAGCTTCATTTTAATGGAAAATTGAAAGAAAATTAAGATGCTCACCTTGATTGCTTGTTTGCTTGATCAATTCCCTTCAAAAACTCCAAGTGGCTCATTAAATCTTACACTATCAATGGTTTATATCAACTTTTCAACAATCACACACTCTTTTATGTGTTGATGAGAGTGAAAGAGAGGAAACGTAGAAGGGGGTGTGAGAATGAGTGATAATCCTCATTTTGAGGGTATTAGGTGTGTATGTGGCATGTTCCCATTTGCTCCTCATTAGACACCAAATTTCTAGTCTTGTTCAATTACCTTCGGTTCACCGGGTGTCCCGCACCTCGGAACGCATAACGAGGCACGCCATAGTCACCAATTTCGATCAATTGGCCTAGACTGTGTTTATCATTAATACTTGTCACATTTAATTAATTTGATTATCCAATTTATTTTTCCGACCTAGTGTACCCACATTTCGCTCGCTCAGTACCCGTATTGACACGTTTCTCATATGCGATGCTAAGTAAAATAATTTAATATACAGCATCGCAAATAGGCAAACATCAAGGAAACAATCACTGTTTACATAGTCAGTCGCGCCCTGACCTATCTGCGGCATCACGCGCATCTGAGCTGTCGTCCGAATCTGAAAATAATCAATAATAACGGAATAATTAAAATTGGGTCGTTACACAACGGCTCCGGCGAGAGAATGATGGAAGTGAAAAGAGGGGAAGGGCGGATGTGGAAGCGAGAAGAGAAGGGAGGAGGCGGTGAGAGGAGAGAAGTTTTTGGATGGGTTTATATATGAAAGAGGTTAGGGTTTGGTTTTTAGTGGAAGAGAGAGAACGTGGGCCCCTTGCCACGTGGGCAAAAAGTTTCACTTAGACGGGAATTTCCCCGCTCAAACTTTAGCGACGGGGGACCCGTCGCAATCCCCGTCGCTAAACTGGTGTAACGGTCAACCTCACCCACTGTCACAAAATCGTCGCTAATTAGCGACGGGAGATAGCTCGTCGCTAATGACAACCTTTTTTTGTAGTGCCTAGTACAAGTGTTCTACAATGATTAAAATGGTAAAATTGAGAGGATTAAGGGGTGTTGGGATGAAGGTAAGAGATGGGGTAAACATTCGTTGTGGGTGATGAGTAGTTTTGGAATAATTTACAAAAAATGGGGTAAAAGCAATAAAAAAATTCAAAAAAGGGTACAATGAAGTAATGGGGGTAAAAGGAGCAAAACATGGGGTTCGAATAGTTGTGGCCTTCTTATTTAATGACTCGAGGTCGAGTCTTGGGGATGTAAACACTAACATTGGGAGCTCCCCTACTTATATAGTGTTTAACTCGGAGTCAACCCGAAGTTATCATATAGTTGGAATATTAAATGATTAATTTAGACCAAACAAAAAGACGGAGAAAATAGATTGTGCAAGCCAATCGTTGTTTTAGACAGGGTCCTAGACATGAGATTGCTAGAAACCTCTAGAATCATGCGATCCATTGGCATCTGATTTATTTCTTTTGCTTTCCAAAAACATGCAAGAAAAAATTACAAAAGTACAATACTTTGTAGTTTAAATGAGGAAAATAAGTATGGTTTTCCTTTAATTCAAAAACTAGGCTATGTCGCCTATCAAAAAGGCGCTATCAGTTGGGTGGGTTTTTTTCGCTGACGTAGACACATGAATAGCGCCTTTTCGAAAGACGTTATTCATGTGTCTGATCCACGTAGGCCAGCCTTACACCGATAGCGCCTTTTGAAAAGGCGCTATTCGTTCGGCCCATGTCCACGTGGATCCACGTGGACATGGGCCTGGACATGGGCCGTCGGGGTACACAGATAGCGCCTTTTAAGAAGGCGCTATCTGTGTACCCTCTTTTCTTCTTCTCGAAACAGGGACGCAGAGAATATATTCTCTGCGTCTATGTTTCGGGCAGGAAGGTGGATGGGGCTACGGTTTAGGGTGGTACACGGGAGTGTTGGAGGGGGGCGTCGGGTATTTAAGGAGGGGAGGGAGCAGAGGGCGGGTTGAAGGAGAAACCGCGGTGGGAATTGGCCAGAGAGAGGAGGGGACGGGTCGGGTACGTCGAAGACGTGGGGTTGCCAACCAGCGGTGGAGAAGGAGGAGAGGGAGTTGACAGAGCAGAGGAGCAAGGAGAGCAAGCGCGGTGAAAGAGGGAAGCAATGACGCAAGCAAAAGTGGAGGAGGAGAATGAGGAGGTTAGTTTAGTTTCGTTTAGTTTAGTTTAGTAGTTTAGTTAATCGACGTTAGGTAGTTATTTTAGTTAGTTTAGTTAGTTTAGTTAGTTAAGTTAGTTTAGTTTAGGTATTTAGGTTAGTTAGTTTAGTTTAAGTAGTTAGGTTAGTTTAGTTTAGGTGGTTAGTTTAGTTAGTTAAGTGTAGGTAGTTAGGTTAGGTTAGTTTAGTTTAGTTTAGTTTAGTTAATCGACTTTAGGTAGTTAGTTTAGTTACTTTAGTTAGTTAAGTTAGTTTAGTTTAGGTATTTAGGTTAGTTTAGGTTAGTTAGTTTAGTTTAGGTAGTTTGTTTAGTTAGTTAAGTTTAGGTAGTTAGGTTAGGTTAGGTTAGTTGCAAGAGATGTTTGCAAAATTCGTTTGTTGGTAGTCAACTTTGCTGAATCAAGAATTCCACGATCTTTTTACGAAGCGAAGATTTCACGTACGCTCTGTGCATGGAGCGGATTTAAAGTGTAGGCGTGCAAGGATTTTGAAAACTTGTTTGTGCATTTCAAGTCATTATGTGTGCTAGGTTTGAGGTAGTTAGGTTAGGTTAGGTTAGTTAGTTTAGTTTAGTATAGTTTAGTTTAGTTTAGTTAATTTAGTTTAGGTAGTTAGGTTATGTTAGGTTAGGTTATGTTAGGTTAGGTTAGTTGAGTTTAGTTTAAGACTCTTTATTTGTTTAAAGGTTTACTTTGGTTTTTGGTTAGTTATGTTTGGTTAGTTTAGTTCAGTTTTGTTGTTCGGTTAGTTTAGGTTGTTACTTTAGTTAGTTTAGTTTAGTTGTCCCTTATGATTTTGTTAAACTATGATGGTAAACCGTGTTATTGTTCTCATGTGTCCTTCAATATACACAAAAGTGGACCAAATTTTATTGATGTTGAAATATTTTAGTCCATTTAAATAAAATAACGAAAAAAAAAATTTATTGCAGGATTATTAAATTGAAGACAAAAAGAGGAGGAAAATAGTAAGTTTACAAATTTAATATTTTCATCATTATTTATTTGGATTTGTTATCATTTTCATGATATGTAGTGACATAGGTATTGTGTTTTTGAAAAATGGTTGATATGTTTATTTAATGGTATGTCTGCTTAAAACATTAAGTAACTCAAACACAGATGAATGAGTATGCTCTGTAGTTGCGCTATTAAGGCGATCCTCTACATCAGAAAGTTCCATTGGTGTTTAAAGTGCTGACTGGAAGAATAAAATTCTTGGCTTAAATTTTTAAATGAAAACCGTGCTCCTTATGAACTAGTTCAGTAGGTTTGATCGTTTGGCATGTAAGTATGAGTTATTACGTGATTGGGAGTGCAAACAAATGAGTATGCTCTGTAGTTGCGCTGTTATGGCGATCTTCTACATTAGAAAGTTTGATTGCGCTTTAACTTCCGTTAGTAATCAACTATTTCACTTAATATATTTGTGCATTTGTGTGTAATCCTTTTACATCAATGTTCAATAACTTATGTAGGCCATGGAACATAGGAACATCCCATTTCTATTCTATGCGTACGGTGAAATTGTTAATGGTTTAAATGGCATCGCGTACAGGGCACCCCCATCAATAGTGTTGATGGTTAAGTTTGGGACGAGTGGTCGTCAATTGATGGATGACGTGTGTAACGCGTTCAATATCTCATCTACGGAGACTCTAGTTAAGATGACTTATCGCCACGTGATAATCCTCCCCGGAGGTTCACATTATTTCGTCTCTATGTTGTTGCATGATACGACACACTTCGACTTGATGTGGGCGACGGTGGCAAAATTTACCAGTAACTGCAACGGTAGATATCTATTTGACATTTGAGTCAATCGACTCAGTTCAAAATCGTACGGTTCATTCGCAAGGCCATGATGAAAATGTCGGCACGTCAGACGCAACATTAATTATGGAAAGTCTGCATATGCAATCCCCACAATGTGAGGTCGCGCAAGATCGATTTGTTAGTCCATTACATGAAGACATTAATCTCTCTAGTGACGATGAAGTTAACGAGGACGCCAATAATGAAATAGTTGAGGACATACGTCCCAACGAGGATGCTGCAGCAGCTGTCGATTAAGATAACGTCAATGTTTTCACGGAAGATCCAAGATATGAACCTCCAAGTACGGAAAATGTGCAAGATGATGAGCAATTTGCTATCGATGAAGAGATTTTGTTGGAGGAAGCAAGTGATGATGAAGTTCACCAACCTTTAGCGGTGTGTAATGAAATCGATTGGGATGTGGCTAACTCCACTGCGACCCAACATTCTCATCAACAGACTGAGGGGGGGACATGTCTAATTTCGATTTGGAAATAGGGATGTGCTTTGACAATAAAAAAGACTTACAACATGCCGTCAAAGTGTGGCATGTTAATAGACATCGTCAATACCATGTGATGGAATCGACCACAACTATGTGGGCGATTAAGTGCAGAAGTGCGCAAGAAGGGTGTATGTGGCGTCTTCATGCTTGTTTGTGAAAGAAAACACAATTATGGGAGATAACGAGAATTAGACGTGCCGCACACGTGTATTAATCCCGATGTAGAACGCGGTCATGCCCAACTTGATGCCAACATGCTTGCGCGAGAGATCCAAAGCGTCGTCAAGAGCGATCAAGCAATCACTATCAAGACATTAATACAAATAATTAAAGGAAAATACGGACACGAAATAAACTACAAGCGAATGTGGGATGCCAAAAGGAAAGCAATTGCATGTGCATTTGGAGATTAGGATGAGTCATACGCTTTATTACCAAGATGGTTGGCGGCTGTGAGGAATAAGAGTCCGAGGACAAGAATCGAGTGGTCACATAGACAATGGGCTGCTAATGAGATAAGAACTGCGTCTCCCCAATTTCGTCGTGTGTTTTTTGCATTTGAAGCATCGATACATGCTTTCAAGTTTTGCAGGCCTCTGCTTCAGATTGACGCGACTTTCTTATATGGCAAATATAGTGGGAAGCTAATGATTGCGATCTCTGTTGATTGTAATGGACACATACTACCGGTTGCATTTGCCGTAGCGGAAACCGAATCAACTGATTCGTGGGGGTGGTTTTTTAGGATGTTGCGCAAACACGTGACGGAAAGAGATGGAGTTTGCGTTATTTCTGATCGTCACCCTGGCATTTTGGAGGCGGTCAACACCCCGAGCAACGATTTTTGTCCCCCAAAAGGATACCACCGTTATCGCCTGCGACACTTGCTTAGTAATTTCAGCACCCAATTCAAAAATGACCCATTGAAAAAACTCCTTGCTCGAGCAGCCGCTCAACATCAAGAACGAAAATTTAATGCGTGCATGGAGCGTTTCGCATACTTATCATCACAAACGCCTCAATGTCTGCAACATGTCAATGTCATCCCCAAAGAACTATGGACTCAATCGCACGACGGAGGCATGCGGTACGGATGGATGAATTCTAATGGTGTTGGTATGTATGAAATGCTAGTTATGTTTTGCACTCAAATACACCCAGTTATCGTTGAAGGAATATTACTTACACGAATTTTATTGTCACTTGTAGAGTGTTTTAACGGTGTATTGAAGGGGGCTCGATTCTTGCCAATAAAAGCGATGACTCAGATGATTTACTACAGATTGGTGACATACCACAATCGCGCGTAAACAGGAAATCAATGAAGCAATCTCTAACGGCCTATCCTACACAAAATATGTCATGGATAAACTCACATATTATGAACAATCTACAAGGAGGCATCAAGTCACTTTGATCAATCGCGACATTGGTGAGTTTGAAGTGCTGACTGGAAGACATGGAGATCGCATGCACAAAGGCAACAACACCCAAGTCGCCATCCTAAAGGACCGAGTGTGCAGTTGCAATAAATGGCAATCGTTTGGTTTCCCTTGCTCACACGTGTTAGCTGCATGTGCCTTTATTCGAGTGAGCTACGCGCAATTCATTGAGCCATACTATAGGATAGATGTATACGCACAATGTTGCTCCTATGATGTCAAAGCCATCCCAGATGAGAAATATTGGCCGACTTTTGGGACGAAGATCGTACCCGACCCAAGGTGCAGACGTGGCCGAGGGAGACCAAAGGGAACGCGAAGACAAAACGAGATGGATCTTCCTAATGTCTCGAGGCCCTTGCGATGTGGCATATGTCATCAAGAAGGACATAGAAGAACAACATCTCCTAATAAAGACCGTGAACGAGTCCCTACTAGGAAGAACCGGTGTGGTCTTTGTCGTTCAGATGGACATAACAAAAAAAATTGTCCAAGCAGACCTCAACCTTCAAATGAAAATCGATAGTCGATTCTGTATATTGTTTGTCATGACTTAAGTTGGTAATTTGATTGATTTGGAATGTTTAAGCATTCGTTATTGTTTGAACATATATGAAAGAGTTATTGATTGGTTTCTGAAAAACACGATTAACTTTTTTTATATCATTCATTTGTAGTTGTACAACAATGGATCCAGGTCCATCAGATCCTTCACTTTTGCAACTCCAATCTACACACAGATCATCGCGAACCTGGAGGGGTGAGGTAAACTCTTTTACATGTATACGTCAAATGTTCTAGCATAAACGTATAACATATATAGATTAATACATTATCAATTATAAGGTGTATGAAACATTGTGCGTACGTCGAAGACGTAGGGTCGTTGATCGAACGGTGCAGTATCATTCGAGGATGATCTCATATCTTCGTTCCAGTGGGTTCTATGGGATTTCCCGCGTAGCATTTTTCAGCCTTGATTGGGCTTTGATTACTGCATTCGTAGAGAGATGGTGCCCTGAGACGCATACATTTCACGTGCACTGTGGGGAGTGCATAATTACACTCCAGGATGTGCAGGTACAGCTCGGCTTACCTATCGAAGGTATGCCTGTGACGGGAACGACCAATACAGACTATGCTGATGTGTGCGAGAAGCTACTTGGTCGAACTCTGTTGGAGATGACATTATTGGTTGTAAACTTAAAGTCGAATGACTTGAACGTAACGTACCAGCTATAGATGATGATAGCGATGAGGAGTCGGTGCAACGTTATGTTCAATCGTACATACTGCAACTTATCGGTGGTTGTCTATTCGCCGACAAGTCCAATCGATTTGTACATTTGATGTTTCTACCATTGCTAGAGGATTTCCAAATAGTTGTACAGTATAGTTGGGGGAGTGCCTGTTTGGCTTATTTGTACAGGGAGTTGTGTCGCGGATCTCGCGCGGGGGCACATGAGGTTGCAGGCGCGTCAATTCTTGTACAGCTGTGGGCATGGGACAGGTTTCCATTCATAGCACCGCGGCGCATGGGTGTTTCTAGAGTTCGACCGCGAACAGTGGATGGAGAACACATGCTTATGGACGTTCCATTGGGACACAGGTAATACAAATATTTTTTCTTAATTTCTTTAACATTTACTCCATTTTCATTTTTCATAATTTATTGTTTTATATACAGATGGCTCGATGCATTTTCGGTTACACAGAGTGCGTTAGCTTACCGTGATGCACTCGACTCGCAGAATGAGAATGATGTAGTATGGCAACCATATGCTGAAATCCTCGGGTCTCTTCCCGAATACTGTACTGACGGTCACGGTAGTTTGCTTTCGACGTGTCCCCTAATTTGTTTCCACATAGTCGAGTGGCATCGACCAGAAAGGGTTATGAGACAAATCGGAATGATACAAGTGGTGCCACCAAACTGTGCTTACGACACCCGACTGCACCGCATCGAATTGCGTGGACGCAATCAAGAAAATTGGGTGACTTTTCACGGAAGCTTTATACAAATGTGCGAAAATCATGGCCACAACATAGTCACAGCAGCACGAGATGAAGGGCACGATCATCAAGACTACATGACGTGGTATCGCTCAGTCACTAGAATATTCATTGGACACGACGGAGCTTTACGTGACTATTCGGTAAACTTGAAACTCTTATTTTTTCTCGAACAACTAATATCTTATATTGCGTGCTTTGAACTCATGTTTTTATATCAGTGTAACTTGGTGCATCGACTGAGGCGAGTGTTTATTGAGGATGGGTACGAGCAAGGTTTTGCTGCGCTTGATGAAGAGATTAAAATTTTAGACGAAGATGAAAGGCAAAGGTCTACTCTATAGAATGACGGAATTGATGTCGAACAAAACATAAATGAGGATAATGAAAAGGAAGATGAAGAAGAGGATCAGGGCGAAGCAAATAGAAATGTGAGAAGAAGAAGAACACGACCAGCGACTGTGGGGAAAGCACTAGACGTCCTCGTCCACCACGTCCATCTAGTCAGACTGAGATTGCTGCAGAGAGTAGTAGACGTTCTCCTCCAGCACGTTCATCTCGTCCGAGAGCGAGTAGAACATAGACTGTTGCCGAGAGTAGCCAACAATCATCCCCACCAAGTCACTCTTCTCATGGGTACATTCCTGCATCGTCCACAATGCAACCAGAACTTCAAATGTTTGTACCCAGGCCGCCGATCATGAATCTTCCTCCTTACCATTTTGATCCTTATGTACCCGGGCCGTCGTCTTCATATGTGGACCATGGAATGCCTAGACATCAAATGTATACGTCATTACCTCAATACATGCCGAGTCCATATACTCCACCATGTTATAATTACAATATGTCATATAGTGGAGATGACTCATTCATGAACCTGTTAACCATGCCGCAGCCTCATGTTCCTTTCGCCCAACCGCATACAGGAAGCCACTATTTTGGGATGGTTCAACCTCCTATTTTTGGGAGCATTAGTAGCAAAGGTGAGTCGAGTGAAGCACCAGAGGAAGAACATCAATCGACTCGACGCCATTCAATGCAAGATCAGCAACCTCAACAACCTCAACCGGATGTACAAACACATCGTCCAACTAGACATAGAGTACGTCCGGTTTGCATCACCGAGCAACAACGTCAACGTAACCGTCGTAATAGACCTGTATGATGAGTTTTCTTGATGTCATGGTGATTTTTTTTCAGCTTATATCTTGGGTGAACGAAGTTGATGTATACAACCTTCTCATGGAATAAACTTATTTCTCAACCTATCATTGTTGTTTTAATTTTAAGCTCTCGACAAAAAAATCACGTGGTTTTGCCCTATAATTATTTTATTCTTCGTATCTCTACTTATCATCACGAGATAGAAGTAACACAAAAGTTTAAAGGATGAGTTGCATGCTTACTATAGGTTGCACGGGTTGTCCCTTCGAGATACGTGCAAGACGTTTGCATGAATTGTCCACCTCGGGATACGTGTCTGGCGTTTGCATTGGTTATCTACCTCGAGTTACGTGCATGACGTTTGGATGGTTTGCATGGACCGCAACAGGTCGCATGAGTTGTCTACCTCGAAATATGTGCTTCACATTCGCATGGTTTGCATGGATTGCACGAGGTTGCATGAGTTGTCCACACCTCGAGATATGTGTGTGACGTTTGAATGGTTTGCACGAAGATGCATAGCTCGCCCACCTCGACATACGTGCGTGGCGTTTCCATGTGTTGTCAACCAGGAGATACGTGTGTGACGTTGGCATTGGCTTTATCACCTCGAGACACGTGCGTGACGTTTGCATGAGTTGCACGAGGTTGCATCGGTCGCCCACCTCGACAGACGTGCCTGACATTTGCATGAAATCTCCACCTCAGCATACATGGGCGACGTTTGCATGGGTTGTCCACGTCGATATGCGTGCGCGTTGTTTACATTAGTTATCTACCTCGAGATACACAAGTGATGCGGGTCGTCCATCTCCATATGCACGTGTCGTTCATGTGGAAAAAAATTTGTATTGATAACTCCTTTTCAAAAGAAGTCATTCATAAAGTGTATAATTTTGTATAGATAGCTCCTTTTCAAAATGAGTTATCCATACAATTGTCTTCCACCTCACCACCATGCATGCCACCTCATCATCAATACCTCCTTTTCAAAAGGAGTTATACCCTACTTTTAGAATTTAAAAGTAAACTTTCATATTTTGTGAAATAAAAACTACATCCTCCCGACTTTTTGAAAAAAGCCCTTTTTGAAACTAGCCGATCCCGTGAAGAGCGGACGACAGCGACTCGCTTGAAAAGCTCTTTTTGGTTCAAACAGTACATACCAAACTGATCACGCTTTGTCCGCTCTTGACAACACGTGACACAACATATTGACTGATACTATAAGATTGTTCGTCACTTCGTTGAGAGTCTGAAATGTAAGAGTGAGATCTCAACGCATATCCAACGGTATCTACAAATTACGTGCTGAAGTACAACGTAAGTGGGTAAGTCACAGAATACGTGCTCTTTATTTGGATCTATCCATCCGATGATGGACATATATAAGATTTTTTTGGACCATCTCAATGTCAATCGCTCCGTATGCGATTGATTTGCAACGAATGAAGCGTGCACTTCAGAGTAGGAGAAAATGAATCAAACATCTCGATGCGTGTCTAATGATTCTCAAGCTACCAAAATTAAAAAAAAATAATAATAATAATAATGAACAAAAACGAATAAGTGTCAAAAATAAAACAAGTTTTCGTTATTTTTACAGAAATAAGATAAAGTTTCAATTTTGTCAAGAATAACGCAAGCTTTCAACATTTTTGAACCAAAAATTTATTTTCTTGTAATCGCAAAAAAAAAAAAGATGTTAAAGATTTAAATTTTTGTACGTGATCCTTGAATAATCGGTTCATGTTATCATGTCAGCGTTCAAAAGCTCTAAATTAATTGGTCTTGCTAAAGTTGAAAAAAAATGTTCAAAATTTTACTTTTAAAAAAATTAAAAGCTTGTGTTATTTCTTAGAAAAATGTCCGAAGTTATTTTTGATAGTTAGCTTTAAAAAACAAACGCACACGTAATCACGTAGTTGTCGCGTAGCACATCACCTTCCTTCACAAAGCCAAACTGATTTCTTTGTTTTTTTAGACTTGTTTTTTACATTAAAGATTACGTTAGATCATATATTATAAACTAATTAAACACGCGTGACATCACCGTCTTTTACAATTTTCAATCTCTCCGTCCGTCCTCTCTCTCTCTCTCTTCACATTCATCGAACCACATTATGGACTTCGACAAACCAGTCCTCTTCATGACCCGCCCATCAATATGGGCCGTCTTCGCCATCGCCATCACAATCGTAACGGTTTCGGTGATCAACACGTCAACCGTGTCGCTCTTCCCGACACAAAGAGTCGTACCGGGCGACAGCGGCTCGGGGGCGGCGAAGAGGTCGTGCGCTGGGTTCTTCCGCGGCGGCGGCGCAGAGAGGGCGGTGACGGCGTCGATACGAGACTTCGGTGGAATTGGGGATGGGAGGACGTCGAATACGGAAGCGTTTCGGAGGGCGTTACGTGATCTGGAACGTTTCGGCGATAAAGGAGGCTCGCGGCTTAACGTTCCGGAGGGGAGATGGGTGACTGGGAGTTTCAATCTCACCAGTAATTTCACGCTTTTTCTGGAACGTGGTGCGGTTATTTTGGGTTCCCAGGTCAGATACAATTCTAAATAGTTTCTTTTGGGGAAAATGTTTAGAGTACATCGCCATTTTATTTCACATCAGAGTGCAAATTGGCGTTTTGCAGCCATGCGATGCACTTCTAGCTGTTCGATGCACCTCGTGATGCAATTCAGGCGAATCTCGAGGTGCATCTCACAGTTGTCAGAATGAATGTGCATTCTTAGCACTGCCCTTCTTTCGGTTTTTTCAATGTTAATTGTTGTGAGAAGCGGAGCAGTGAGTGGCTACCAACAGGGTTTTATTTATGAACTCATTTCGTTGAGGCCTTAGCTTAGCTTAGCTAAAAATTGGCTTAAGGATAGCCATATTTGTTTCACATTATAGCCATCTTTTACCTAAACACTCAATTTCATGCTTATCAAAAGATACCTCCCTTTATCTATAAGGTGAACCCAACTTAAAAGTCTCATTTTCTCTACTAATCAGAGACATTGCTATGAAAAATAAAAGAGGATTTTTAAGAAATCACTTTTGGTTTTTAATAAGACATATCTCTTACTAAATACATGACTTATCTGAATATTTTTGTCAAAGAAGAAGTGATAAGTTCGATTGGTGGTGGCAACTGATCAACATTTGGTTTAGTAGTAAGGGCTCCTTTTTAGCCATAGATAAGTTAGTCGAGGATATTCGGGTACTCACGGTCATCAAAAGATTATTGCAAACATTAATTTAAAAGAGAACCTTTTTATAAGACGTTGGTTTTTCTCGAATATCGGGGACGAATAATACAAGATGATCGAACGATGGGCATTAAATGGAGATAGTAGTACTTTTTTAATTGACGGGACAAAAATGGTGACGTATTTTGTTGTTGAGGGAAATGTCTTGGCTTTGCTCTGTTTATGTTTGGTTGCGTTTTTGAAACTCGAACGTCTAATTTCATGAGTTCTGACTTCTGAGGTGTTTATTGGGATTTGTAGGTTAATATCTTAAGGTGTATCAACGGACAACAAATAGTGTGTTAGCAATTGTGTGGATTGATAGAAGGGTGGTTTTGTCGATCTTGCGAGATTTTTTGTGTTTTTTATGAGGTTGGGAGAAGTTTTTGTCTGATGTGCGCGATTGTATCGGCCTCGCAGACCGAGATGTATGGTGATGTCTCGGCCCAAAGGATGAGAGGTGTACTTAGGTCACGGTATGGTACGCAAAGTGTACAACCGAGAGTATGAGCACATTCTCGATTGTACACCACCGACACCACATTACCTACCACTAATTGTAGCTCTCGTCATGTCTCGGCCGAGAGAACTAGAGTATTTCGGCCATGCGTAATCGCGACACTTTGTGAACTCTTCCGCCTTTGTGGCGAGACTTCGAGTTCCCAAAGCCGTAGCTTCTGTCTCGGCCATGCGAGGCGAGATGCGTGCTACGATCTCGGCTGTGTGGCGAGAACCGCGAATTCTCATTTCTTTAACTATTCAACCGAACCCTAACTTGGAGACGAAATCGGCTCACACCACGACCCTACGAACCTCAAAAAAAGCCGTAAACCAAAGGAGAAACACAAGGTGTGCGTATGTGAACGGTTGGTGGGACTTGAACATACACGTGGCGGTCTAAGCAGTCTTGGGGCCGTTAGATTAGAGACTGCATATCATGTTTCCACGTGGCACTTTGCCAATCATTTGTAATAGTGTTGATTAAAAAAATTAAGTTATTTTTTTTTGAGGAAAAATTAAATTATTAACAACCAAAAAAAACTTAAGTTATTTGTTTCTTGTTTTCCAAAAAAGTTATTTGTTTTTTTTTTTTGGTTATATCTATTATCTCAAAAAATTAGAAGATTCGAATTAAATCTAGAAGTACAAGTTAATTATTTTTTTCGGATAAAAAATAAATTAATTTGTTTTGTTTCCTTTCTTTTTGTACTCGAACATCTACCCTCTTACAACAATTCACATATATAGAAAACTATTGAGCCACACTTAGTTGAGAGACAAATTACTTTAGGTCTTCACTATTTTTATTTTTATTTTTTTGATTTTAGGTTTTTACTGTTTTTAATATGAATCATTAGTCCTTAAGGGTGTGATAGAGTGGCTACAAATATGACTTTAGTACTTTGACCAAAAATAGAGGTGATAGGTTTGATTAATTCGTGAGAGCTACACTCTTTTCCTTCGACATTTGGGTTAGTGGTAGGGGTGCTCTCCTAATCTCATGAGATTACTCGGGCCTTAATTAAGAGAGACCGTGGCGGTTCGGACACCCACTGGCATTAAAAAAAGCATGAATCCTTAGACATAAAATCAATGCTAATACTAATATTTTCTAATATGCATGGTGGTTGTGATTATAGTTTTAGATAGCTGTTAAAAATGTTTTTGTTTCATCATGGGCAAAACCAATTAGTTGAGAGAAATTTAATTTTTTAGAGTTTTATTATGTTATGATTGAATGAATGGTTGTTGAAGAGCAGAATGAAGAGGAGTGGCCGGTGATAGAGCCATTGCCATCATATGGTAGAGGGAGAGAGAGATTGGGTGGCAGACACATCAGCCTCATCCATGGAGATTTCTCTCGGATGTTGTAATTACAGGTATATAACCACCTCATTAAACATCCTATAAAGGCAAATATTATCATGTGATCCTGAACTTTTACGTTTTTTTTTTTTTTTTTTTTTTTTTTAATTTGATTCTCAAACTTTCGTCTTTACTTTTGGTCCTTGAACTATTCTCTTTACTTTTGGTCTTTTGTTAAGTTTAAAGAATAACGGTTATTAACGAAATGATTCACAATTGATTTTTGGATTGATGAATTAATTGTGAACCTTGTGAATTGCTCGTGAAGTGTTTTTTTAGCGATCGTTGTTCTCAAAACTTAACAAAAGGACCAAAAGTAGAGGGAAATAAAAGTTTTGGGACCAAAAGTGAACTAATGAAAGTTTAAGGACCAAAAGAACAAAAGCTTGAAAGTTCATGGACCAAATGATACTTTATGCCTTCTATAAATCCCTTTTTTTATCTCTTTGTTTCTACTTTTACTGCAAATATTATTACTTTTCATGTCACTGCAATCTGTTTTTTGAATTCACTATTTCTGGTATTGCTAAAATACTAATTAAAGTAATTAATGGCATTCCCATTTTATATCTTCCTTTGAAGAGTTCTTCAATTGAAGGGGCCCTTTCAACTTTTCATAAATCTTTTCTTTACTTAATTAGTCTTTTTTTACTGCTACTTTAGAAGCACATCAGTTGGGTTCTTTCCTCTTTTTTGTGATTGATTTTGACCAAGTTGAGCTGACACCTTCAAGTAAAAGAGGTACATAGGCCTTTTTTTTTAATAAAACTATGTCATTATTAGGTTGTAGTGCATTATACCAACCATGCATTGATTAGTCAAATAACTAATATAGTTTACCAAACCTTTTATGGCTTTTGTAGAAAAAACTAATTGAAAGTCACTTTGGTTGTGGTAGGAGAAAATGGAACAATTGATGGGCAGGGGAGGATGTGGTGGGACCTATGGTGGAACAGATCATTGGAGCACACAAGGGGCCACCTACTTGAGCTCAAGAACTCTCACAATGTTCTCATTTCCAACCTAACATTCATCAACTCTCCCTTCTGGACCATTCATCCTGTTTATTGCAGGTTCTACTTTTCAAGCTTTTCCTTTCAATTCTCTTCTTTATAAGTAATTAGCCAGGTTGCTTGTCTTTTGAACTGTGCCACGTGCTCGCATTAATCACGCAAAAGCTCTTTCTACGTCGCAAAATTGACTTCGAATAACATAATTACATGATTCGTGGCGCATCATAACACTAATTAACTTCTATGAGGTTGAAGTTTTGTTAGATTCAACATCTAACATTTAGTGGCATAGGGAGGAAAGGTTGATAGTTCTCATTAAATTAGAATAGAAATTTTTTTTGTCGATCGGGATAGTAGGAACTTGTAGCGGCATTTCTCCAATGAACTTACTGTCTAAACTTTTTTGGTCGATCGCATTTTAAATGTTTGAATTAAGACGATTAAGGGCATTCAAACTTTTGATTTAATTTGTTATACACCTTGTTCTACTAGAATAAGAAATTAACATGATGCCTTTATTGGATTGTATTTTCAGCAATGTGGTAATTAAAGGAATTACAATTCTAGCACCGCTTAATTCTCCCAATACCGACGGCATAGATCCAGGTGCAATTTAAGTTCAGCTCAATGTTGTCTCTTCTTGTTCTGTTTATAGTGTCGAATTGCTTATGAATATGTCATAGTGACTAATTTCATATTGAAAGCACAGATTCGAGTGATCATGTGTGTATTGAGGACTGTTACATTGAGAGCGGCGATGACCTTGTCGCAGTGAAGAGTGGATGGGATCAATATGGTATCAAAATGGCTCGTCCTAGCTCGAACATCATAATTAGGAATGTCTCAGGTACAACTCCCACATGTTCGGGACTTGGAATCGGAAGTGAAATGTCTGGTGGAGTAGCAAACATCGTCGTGGAGGATTTGCACGTTTTCAACTCTGCTGCAGGGGTTCGAATAAAGACCGATAAGGGTAGAGGCGGATATATAAGGAATATCACCATAACTAATATAACTATGGATAGGGTGAAGGTACCTATTAGGTTTAGTAGAGGCTCCAATGACCACCCTGACGAAGAATGGAACCCCAAGGCCATTCCTAAAGTGAAGGGCATACTAATTAGCAATGTGGTCAGCGTCGACACTGGAAGAGCACCATTACTAGAGGGTATCGAGGACATGCCCTTCGAGGATATTTGTTTGAACAATATTACTTTGCTTGGATTACCTTCATCAGTGTCATGGCAGTGTGAGTTTGTTTTAGGAGCGAGTGCAAGAGTATCTCCGACGCCATGTCCAGAGCTTCGGATGAATGGTTCTTCACCCCTTTGTTTATTTTCTCAAGAATCTAGAAGACTATATTCGTCCATTGCAAGCTAGGTCTAGTGTATATTGAGCAAGTAGTTTTGACTTGAATTATGCTGAATACCGGTACATCGATCTCAAAAATGGCGAGCAAGGGCATTTGTTCTGGCATTTGCTCTTATGAACATGCGCCGACAAGGAGAAATGGATAAATAGTATCATGATCTGGTGTGAAATACATTCACATATACACTGGGAGTTGCTGCTGTGCTTGCTATGAAGTAGAATTTTCATTGTCTCACCATGCATTGGATCTGTCAAATATGAATGTGAAACATATATATATGGGCGGGGTCCCTGTAAGAAATCAAGAGGTATGCATTTTCCATTCCATTGATTCTTTCACTATGTATGATTCATGATTTTGTAAAGTCATATATATTTTATAAAAGATTTTTTTTTTGTTCTTATGAACAAGCAATGAAACTAATTAATTTAGTGAAGAGATATTCTTTCCCATCTTTATACATGACTAATAAATTATCGATTCAAGCCAAAAACATCTTTAGTGAGATAGATGAGTTAGAGGCAAGGTTGAAGGTCCAACTCAATTGTCGTGGATTTCGTCGCTAAGTGCAATTAAGGGTCGATTGGACGTGTCGCCCTGTGATAGCCCTTATTCCATCGTTGTTCCATCCCAAAATATGAACAGGATAATGTGTAGGCAGGAATATTATTTAGCGCGTGGTTTAGAGACGAATTAATGACGGATTGCTAAGCAGGAAAGTTTCGCACAAGTCACTCAGTTACTAATTTCTATCGTTATTTCATCTTTGTTCCTCGTTTGTCTGCGTTCTATTGGGCTTCAGCTGTGGAATAAGTTTGATCGTTGAATCTTGTTGCTAATGCGGGCAATTCTTGTAATAAAGGATAAGCAAAACACATTTTTTGTTCCTAAACTTTAAATGTTTTATGCTTTTGGTCCCTCAACTTTGATTGTTGCACATTTGATCCTTGAACTTTCAAAAGAGTGCGCATTTGGTCATTTCGCTATTGAGACTGGCAAGTTTGGTGATGTGGCTAACGGAACTGGCCATGTGGCAATGAACCAGAACGACCCAACTAAAAAAAAAAAGGGCCGCTATGTGCACCCCACCAATTAGTGAAGGCACATCACTGTTGAGGGCACCAAGTGGCTTACCAAAGGCACCCAAAAAATTTGAATGAAATCCCGAAATTGCCCCCAAGTGCACCCCACCACCAATCCACCAATTTGATAAAACGCACAAGGAGGAACTAGAAAAAAATTTGAACCGTAGATCACATTCTCGATCCTTAGCAAGTGCAATCGCTTCCTTCGTGCGTTCTCATTTGATTCTCGCTCTTTGAAGTGGTGGTTTTCTTCCAGCTTGAAAGATCTCGAGTTGTCTGGCACGTTTTAGGGCTCGGTTTTAGGGTACCAAGTCAGAGGAGGCGTTTATTCGACAAGTTATAGGTATGTATAAACTTGATTTTGATAGATTTTGGTTTGATTTTGGCTTGTTTTGTGTATTTCGTCTGCTAGGTTGTTGAATTTGCAAACATGTGCTTGTCGGCCACACAGGTCAGAGAAGATGAGCACAATCTCGGTAAAGCATGACTGAGACGTAGGTCTTTTTGTAGTTATTGTAGTGTCTTGGTTACTTACTATCGAGAGTCACCTTATAGGCTCGGGGGTAATCTCCGAAAGTTGTAGTATATGTGATCTTCGATTGTCTCGGTTAACAATAACCGAGATTTTGGTTAGGTAGTATTATCCTAAGTACACTGACACATGGATTACTCTCGGACACCACATACCGAGAGTAGTTTAAAATGTGTAATTTGGTTAGTCTCGGTTATGTACAACTGAGACTGCTCCCAATGTCTCGGTTGTTGAATAACGAGACTAGGAACACTATCTCGGTTATAAACAACCGAGATTAGTGTTGTTTTCTCGAACCTGCTTGACCGAGACTATAAAAAATGGTAGAATTTTGTCTATTTTTTTGAAGTTCATTTCTTTTTCTATTGTAGGTTAACATGTTTTTTCTTATCCGGTATGGCTCGTTCCAAGACCACAGTGATTAGGGAGGAGGCTGGCGTTGACGCGTCGAGGAGTAATCGTAGGCGAGGCATTGAGACCCTCGATTGCGTCTTATCGGAAAGAGAAACAAACGTCGATGTAAAGGGAAAGGGAAAGAGTACTATTGATTGGGCAAAGAACGTCGACACGCGTCGACGCAAATATCTTATCATTGCCCGAGGTGAAGTTGAGGATCATGCATGGGAGTCTAGTAGCAGTGAGTCCTCTGCACCAGCTGACACCACTAGTAGGCATCGTAGTAATGTGGGTGGGAGAACTAGTGGTGGAGGTAGTCGAAATGAAGGGGAGTTACAAGAGCAATCAGAAATCTGTGCACTTTTCTTCGGTGGTCCTTCAGATGGATCATTGCTGAAGAGATTTAAAGATCATGTCGCATTAGCGATTTGGAGCAATGATATATGTATAGTTTCATTGAATATACAACAACAACAACAACAACATAGCCTCAGTCCCAAATTAACTAGGGTCGGCTACATGGATCAAACTTTTCCATTGTGCTCGATTAAGTGCAATTGATGGTGAGCTTTGCAAACTATTCAAATCCCTCTTAATTAATGCATCCCATGTTAACTTTGGTATACCCATAACTCGTCGAATTTCTACAGTTTCTATTGAGTCAAGTTTTCTAGCTGGAGCATTTGTAGGCCGTCTTTGCAGGTGACCAAACCATCGCAACCGCCCTTCCCTAATCTTTGTATCAATTGGTGCCACTCCTACTTGTCTTTGAATTTCTATATTTCTTATTCTCGTCTTTACGAGTTTTCATCCACCTAAGCATCCTCATTTTCGCTACGTTCATTTTATGTAACTGTTGTTGCTTTACCGCCCAACATTCACTTCCATAGAGCATAGCTGGTCTAATTGCGGTCCTATAAAATCTTTTTAACTTAGTAGGAACATTTCGATCACAAATCACCCCTGTTGCACTCCGCCATTTCTTCCATCTAGCTTGGATTCTATGTATGACATCATTCTCAATGTTACCATCATTTTGTATGATTGATCCTAGGTATCTAAAGTGGTTTACCTTATGAACTTCTATTTCCCTTAATTTCATCACTCCGTCATCTCGATGTCTAGTGTTTCTAAACTCACAGTGCATGTATTCGGTTTTCATCCTACTCAACTTAAAGCCTTTAGATTCTAATGTATTCCTCCAGAGTTCTAATTTCCTATTCACTTTATCTTTAGTTTCATCCACTAAGACAATATCATCTGCAAATAGCATACACCAAGGTATATACTCTTGAATATGTCTAGTTAATTCATCAATAACTAAAGTAAATAGATATGGGCTTAAAGCCGATCCTTGATGTAGTCCTATCGTAATGAAAAATTCTTTTGTAGCTCCTCCAAATGTCTTTATACTCGTTACTACTCCAAATGTAGTCATATGTATCTAGCATGCACTCTTTTTCTTTCTAGAACCCACCAAATAATATCTCTAGGGACCTTATCATATGCTTTTTCTAAATCTACAAATACCATATGAAGATCTTCTTTTCTTTTCTCTATATTTTCCTAACAATCGTCTTACAAGGAAAATCGCCTCCATAGTTGACCTCCCAAGCATGAAACCAAATTGGTTCTCTGATATTGTTGTTTCTCTCCTTAACCTATTGTCAATTATCCTCTCCCAAAGTTTCATAGTGTGACTCATAAGTTTAATTCCCCGGCAGTTTGAGTAACTTTGAATGTCTCATTTGTTTTTGAAGATTGGCACAAGCATGCTTCTTCTCCAATCCATTGGCATCCGTTTTGATTTTAAAATTTTATTGAAAAGTTTTGTTAACCAAGTCAATCCAATTTCTCCTAAGCATTTTCAAACCTCTATGGGTATTTCATCTGGGCCACATGTTTTCCCTATTTTCATTCTTTTCAATGTCTCTTTAACTTCTACAATTCTAATATTGCGTGTATAGTTTACATTTCTTTCTTGGTGTGGGTTTTCATCTTTTATAGTATCAACTTGGCCATCATTAAATAAACTATCGAAGTAACTTCTCCATCTCTCCTTAATATCCTCCTCGCGCGTTAAAACATTTTGATTTTCGTCCTTAATACATCTTACATGACTTAGGTCTTGTTTATTTTTATCTCTTAATTTGGCTAGCCTATATATATATATATATATATATATATATATATATATTTCGCCATCTCTATTACCTAACCTTGTATATAGATCTTCCATGAAATTTGTTTTAGCTTGACTAACTACTTTTTTAGCTTGTTTTCTAGCTTCTCTATATTGATTGTACACATCTTCATCTTGACACTTAGGTATTTTCCTATACATCTCTCTTTTAGTCTTAATTGCTCGTTGGACATCCTCGTTCCACCACCATGTTTCCTTCTTTGGAGGTCTCAAGCCCTTAGATATACCTAATACGTTTGATCTCACTCTCCTTATGCAACTACTCATTTCTAGCCACATTGTATTAGCATCTAAGTCAAGATTCCAAATATTTTCCTTTAGTAGTTTTTCTCTAAACTCTACTTGTTTACTATGTTTTAGGTTCCACCACTTTATTCTAGGGTCGCTAACTCTTTTATTCATATTATGTCGTTGTGTTAACTTAATATCAAGTACTACTAACTTATGTTGGGTAGTAAGTGCTTCACCGGGTATTACTTTGCAGTCTCTACATATTTTTCTATCTATTTTTCTTGTTAAAAGAAAATCTATTTGACTCTTGTTATGACCACTACTAAAAGTAATTGTATGCGACTCCCTCTTCCTAAAACTAGTATTTGCTAAGACAAGATCGTATGTTGAAGCAAATTCTAAGATTGATTCTCCTTCTTCATTTCTATTACCGTAACCAAAACCTCCATGAACTCTCTCAAACCCATCGTTACTTGCCCCGACATGCCCATTTAAATCTCCTCCAATAAAAACCTTTTCATCTAATAGTATACTTTGCATAAATCCATCAATATCGTCCCAAAACTTGCGTTTGATGCACTTGCATAATCCTACTTGTGGTGCATAGGCGCTAAGTATGTTAATTTTTTCATCTCCAATAATTAATTTAACTAGAATAAATATATCCCCCATTCTTTTAATCTCTACGACCTTATCCTTATAATCATTATCCACCACAATTCCTACTCCATTGCATTTTCTATATATACCAGTATACCACAATTTAAACCTTGTGCTTCCTATTTCTCTACTTTTTTCTCCTACCCATTTTGTCTCTTGGAGGCAAGCAATATTGACTCTCATTCTAATCATGGTATCTACTAGTTCTATTGAATTCCCCGTAAGTGTTCCTATGTTCCATGTTCCTAAACGAGTTTTTTCTCCCCTTTGTATTTGTTTTCCATTTCTATTTCTATTTTGTCTAAAAGATCTAGTGTCCGTATCTATGATTTTGTTTTTGTTTTCGTGTTTGTTTTGAACTAGCTTCTTTACCCACACCCGTCATTTGTGTGGGAACCCTTGCTCATTTTTCTTCACATCCGGGCGACGATGTGAAGGGACTAGCTTCTTTACCCACACACGTCCTAAGTGTGGAAACCCTTGCTCATTTTTCTTCACACCTAGGCGGTGATGTGAAACACACCCTTGCTCATTTCTCACTACATCCAGGCTCCGATGCAGCGCATCGCTAGGTGGGAACGCCCCAACGTTTATATATGTTTGGTCCATTTCATCAAAAGTGACAAAAGTTTTACTCTGGCTGTCAACCTATTGCAACCCTCATCCATTTTCCAATATTAGAAAATGAGCTTGGGGCCTCCCTCCCCCATTTTTCGGGTAAGAAAAATGAGTTTGGACCCCCCCTTACCCATTTTTCGGTATGAAAAAATGGGCGTCAGAGTCCTCCTCCTTTATCCGGACTTGGGACCGGCTATGTAGCGTACATGGTGTACAACATAGGTGGAGTTAGTTTCATTGAATATAGTACTTACAAAAATAAAGTTTTCATATAACTGATGAAAATTTTATTTTCTTGTTGTAGGATCGCCCGATACTCAAGTGTATCAATCACGGTGCTCAAATCCAAAAATGGGACTTACAGTCGTGCCACCCTGACACTGAGGGCCTTCAAAGGATTATCCGGTGGTCCGGGTTGAATACACTGATAGACTGCTCATATCGCAAGGCTAACAAGAAGGTTATATATGCCTTTGTGGAGCGGTGGCAACCGGAGACGAACACATTTCACTTACCATTCGGTGAAATGTCGATCTCCTTGGAGGATGTGAGCATTCTCCTGAAGATTCATGTCACAGGCAAAGTGGTTGCAGTTGAGAACTTAGCGAGGTACATCGAGGAATCTCGCTCGGATGCGATTAAGCTGGTGTCCAAACTGCTTGGGGTTAGCATTGAAGATGTTGAACAGTGCGAAAGCGTTGGTTGAAGAGTCGATGGTGCCCCAAAGCTAGTTCGACTGACACTACTTATCCGCCCGTGGAATGCACTTCCCTGGCTTACTTGTTGTACCTACTCTTTTGCACCCTTTTTGCGGACATGAGTGGATCTCATGTATCTATCGCGTTGTTGAAGCTTCTAGAAGATTTGGATGACGTGTGCAAGTATGCATGGGGTGCAGCTGCATTAGCGTACTTGTACCGACAATTGGGGGCTGCCACCAGAGCATACGTTTCTCAGATTGCCGGCTACCTCACATTACTTGAGGTATATTTGTAAATCTATGTACTTGAATAATTTGAATTAGGTTTTGCATTTTCCCAATAACTAACGTTGTATGTATTTGCAGGGATGGGTGTACGACCACTTGAAACTCGGGCTCGCCACACCCAATGCAAAGTACATGGACTACGTGCAACCTCGTGTCTGTAGATGGATTTAGAAGCACGAGAAGGTGATAAATCTTGACAAGCTTGGGTCCATCAGTAGAACATTGGACAGGTTGCGACCAAGCGAGGTGAGTTAGTTAGTCAATCGTGTTGGTAAACGTTAAAGTTAGCTTATTTTTACTAATTACAGTTGTTTATATTTGATTAGGTCACTTGGGACCCTTAAGTTAATTACAAGGATAATGGAGTTGTGCTCCCGATGGCCTTCTATAGTGGCATATTGAAGTACATGGATGTGGTGGAGCCCTACCATCCGGAGAGGATTCTGAGACAGCTTGGTCATGTGCAATCTATACCAGATCCTTCGTACCACCCATTGGAAGCACATCGAGGCCAATCTACACTCAAATAATATGTCAAGTACGGGTTCTAACAAGACAATTAGGAACGCTGGCATAACCATTTGTTGGCCCCCGAAGTTCGTGGTGAGAAAGCACAGTTGAGTTTTTGGCTACACCAGACTATCTACCTTGGTTCTTCAAAGTGTCGCACCTATTAATCGAAAACCCGAGCCTCGAAGATGAAAACCTTATTACCACAAATACCGCTGACAATGAGCTATTGGAGGTATTGAATGTGTTTTCTAGATGTGCTTTAAATTTATTGGAAACCCGTAATTTTTAACATTAACCTATTTCTTTTATTTTCATCAGCGTAATAGGCGAGCGTTGGACGCGACACTACGATGGATGGACACCCCGCCGAAGTTGTGTACGTTGGAATTTGAGAGGAAAATGGCGAGTAACGTTGTCAATTTCCTATCTGGGAGGATTCTCGATCCTACCACCACCACTACCACCATGGCTGTCGCCGCCACCACCGTGACTGACACATTAGCACTTACCTAACCAGGCCCTAGGTAGTCCCAGCATGGCAGTACTTCTACACATTCCACCACGTCTAATGCTCTACCGCCACCAGTTGATGTTCGCCCCCCAAAGAGAATGCTTGGCAAGGAATACACTAGGAAGAACTTGAATAAGCCAAAACAATGAGGGAGTGTAGTTGTTTTGTTTTACATTAGTATTAGGTTTATGGAATTTGATTATTATTTAATTGTTGAAGTTTACTTTGGTGATGCGAATGAAGGCATGAAGGCACTAATTGCTCATGAGATGTTTTGCGATGAAGTTTATGAGGCCACTAACTTGTGATTCGAGTCTTTAATGTTGAATGTATGGTTAATATTACTTGTTATTTGAATTTTGGTGATGTGAATGTTTTGTGATGAATGTGACTCAAGGAAGGCCGAGATTGTTAGGCTAGTTTAAGTGATTAGAACACAGTCTCGGTTAAATCAACTAGTTTAAATGATCAAAACACAGTCTCGATTACTCAGGTTCGAGACTGTTAGGCTAGTCTCGTTCCCTCAGGACCGAGAATGGTGCATAGCTTACCCCTACATCTGTCCGACATTTAGAACAAGTCTCGCTCAAGGAAGGCCGAGATTACTGGGTTAATCTCGTAAGCCATTGACCGGGAGTTGTGTATAGTACTCAATTAAGTATTGTCTTGGTTGTTTGTGAACGAAACATTAAAATAAATCTCGGTGCCTGTGTATAGTGACATAACCTATAATCAAAAAATAAGAACGGTATCGGTATGTAGTAACCGAGATGAAGAGGTTACGTTCGCTTACTGCATGGCGAGATAAGGGTATCGATCTTGGAATTCTAGTACCGAGATTACGTTCAGTTACAAAAATTTAGAACCTTCTCGGTATATGGTAACCGAGAAGGTTACGATAACCTCGGTTATAGCATGGCGAGATATTTGTTAGATCTCAGACCTGTAGTACCGAGATTAAGGTCTGCCACAATTGAAATAAAAAAATAACCTTATGACACCTTGACAACCTTCTTGATATGCACTAACGCTCGTAAATAGATCAATAAATAACACATGTTTATGACAAATTAATTTAATGTAGTAACTAATAAAATAAACGTATTAATGGTTCGTACACTGAAATGTTCTTTTTACAATGAGTGTTCTTAAGGCCAACCTAAGTCTACTATGGAAAGAGTGCCTAGCTGAGAAGTCACCACTGGCACGATTTCTATAATTATGATTCCTTCGCGCCAACCTTTAGCGCACTCCTCGGCATACCTTTCCCACGATGGATATAATGGTAGAAGCGGTGCATTCACAATCAACTTCACCTGTAAAACACAAAGTACAACAAAGAATACATTATCAAATAAGTTAAAATTGAATAATACATCATGTGAACTACAAATTAATGTACGAACGTTCCCTAACCCAATGGATGTTCTTATCATTAATCTTGCTAATAATAAGACGACTATCGGAAGCTGGCGGTGGGACACTACGCATAGGAAGGAATGTGGAGCAAATATCATGTGAGAGGTTTACGAGAATGACGTTGAAGGTTGTTGATATTAACAACCTCATGTTCGTAAGTGTAAGCCATTCGTGAAAAGAGGCACCAACCCGATCATCCGGACATTAAATGGCAGTCTTCACATTCTCGTAACTCATTCCAAATACTTCCTGCCAAAGAGATTCATACCCTGTTATCTCATTAAACATCGTTTTATGTACTAGCCTCCAAACATCTAAGTCAGAGAGTCCGAGACCGGAGGCAACACACCGATATCCACAATTACCATCACCAATTGCATCAATAGTGCTCTCGACATATGGCAATAGATTCGATTATATGCGATGAGAATAACCAACCTTAGATACACCTTGGGTCACCCAACGTGTCTGGCGTATTTTAGGCCCTCCTTTATTTTGTTTCTTCCTCGAACTAGATGCCACTTCTTTCGATAGTACATACTCAAACGTGCTTGGCAATCTTGTCATCGTAGTATCTTCTTCATCGTGTTTCTTCTTTGATACTTTCTTCTTTCCTTTGTTCAGCAAACTTCCAATTGTAGACCCTGGTGTCCTTCCCTTTATCTTTATTTTTGTAGGTGGGACAACTCTCGGTGTAGATGAAGGCCGACCAATCTCTATAAGCTGCTGAATAATCCTAATGTGATCGTCCTCGTCAGTCCAATCATGAAGCTTTTCCAACACTCTTTGAATCTCATCATTGACATTGTACCTGGCCCAATCCACAGGATTCTCTGGTACTATACTCAACTTTAACCAGTATACATGAATGTCCTCGAGTGGGATCGGTGAACCATCAAATTTATGGAAGTTTATCTCATGTGCGTAAGGAAGACCATGCGTGGTACGTATCTCACAACCACAACGAGTAAAGTCATGTCCAACATCATCTCCACGTTCTAATTCATCTCTAATTAACTTAAGCGCCCTTTAGGAGACATATCCACGCAACCAATAATATAAAGTGTCAACATATTCATGTTGCACCACATTCAAATTGAGCTCAAATGATGCCTTGATGTTGTTATGTTGATCCTAAGAAGACCATCAACCACACTCCACAAAGTTTCAAAATTTGCCTGACTGTTGCAAAGATGTAGCTTCAGAGTGGAATGTGCAGATTCAACCCTCTGCGTCATTGTTTCCCGAAAGTGCATAATTCGATCTGTCCATGCCGGTAGAAATTTTTCCTTGTAGGTCTTCACCCATGTGTTATCCAAGGAATTAATAAGACCCCTCACATGACCAAACTCACAATGCAAGTTATTCATCATAAGTTCAAATAAGGCCTCCGACTTAGCATACAACACACTCGTCCACTTATCTATGAAACGAGCGAAGCCTTCGTTATCTCCAACATCTTCTTAGTTTTGGCCAATACTACTTTATTGATGTGTCAAGAGCAAAGAATGTGAGACGATGATTATAACGTCCCTAAAAATCTAACTCGTGCCACGTGCTATGTCAGGGTCGTATGTGGGACTCACTCATCGTGATCCGTATGTCCAAATCTCGGGTGTAGACACCGATGTATGCTATTTTTTGTGATGCTTATATTATTTATTATACAAAAGATTGAACAATTTAAAATAATTAATTTCATAAATGTGTAGGTAAAAACTTACCTCGAGTTTCGTGTTAGTGGGCAGTAGTCGATGTTAAGATTGGGTTTAATTTGGTGTAAGCTTGGTTAAATATGGCAAGAAAATTGGTTTGTGAGAGTTGGGTATGTCATGGACGAAGTTAAGATTTTTGGGATTTTGGCGTGACCAAAACCAATATTTTGGACATTTTATGAAGATAGACTATTTTGATGAAAGTTTGGTTCAATTTGGCGATCGAAAACATGCACCAGAAGTCAAAACACGTCAAAATATGAATTTCAGGAATTAATAAATAAAAAGAAATTAAGTTTAGTTCGTTGTTTCCCTAAACACCTCGATTTGGATTTTCGCTCGCGGAGCTCCCGACATTCGCCCAGTTTCTTTCTGCAAAATCGTTGAGGATCGCAAGATGGACAATTCGAGCTAAGTTTCCGCAGCAGAAACGAGGTATTCAGCCCGCAATTTGGTAAATTCTCAATACCATGCGTTTTTCCTCAATTCAATTTGAATTCTCGCGATTTTTCAATTTCTTTCGCGAGTTTTCAATATAAATTGGTATGAATTGTCGTTAATTGGTGTCTTGGATTGATTTGTGTAAATTTGGGATAAATTTCATCGATGTGGGTTAGGGTTTTGATGATTTGAATTAATGCAAGTCAGTTGATAATTGTTTTGGAGATGTTTTTATAGATACAATTTGACTCCGTGAGCCGTGGAAATATTTTGGTATTGGTATCGTGCGATTTCGTGGCATTTATTATTGAATTTTGAGGATTTAATTGCGAAAATATTGATTTGGAGACATTTTCTAGTTGAAAATGAATAAAGTTTGTGAAGTTGACATGCTATATTAGAAATTCATAACTTCTCCATTTGTGATCCGATTTGAGTATTCTTAGAGTCTATGGAAAGTACGTCATGAGTACTACAAGTTCCTTTTTGGTTGTCATGACAAATTATAGAGTTTTCAAAGTTAAAAATGTAACTCTAGTGGGCTAGTTTATAATACTTTGAAGTTATTATAAAGTATTAATTTTAGAAATAGCTCTCGAGCGTACTTTGGTCGCAGTATTTGTATGGTTTAAGATTTCTAAACCAAGGATATTGGACTTGAATTGATATTAAACGATATCAGGAAATCTAAGGAAGAATACGGAGGTTCGAGAACGCATTTTGGAGTGTTGGGAGGCCGAATAGGTTAGGAATAAGTGTGTGGATCGAGGTAAGTAAACCAGCTAGGAAATTGTACAGTAATTTCATTTTAAGCTATTGAATATTGTTGTTCATTGCTTTGATATCTATCATTGGAAATTCCATTCTAATTGTAATTGAGTTGTCCGAGGGCAAGTGAGTCAACGGTGATCCTTGGAAGGAGTGGCTGGCTGAGGTAACATACTAGCGTCATGACCTCGGGATGCACTACACTGGATACTGATTTTGACGGGGTGTGAGTTCTTTGCGTGGTTGTTCCATGATGGAAATACTTCTTCGATAACACTAATAAGGCCTAACTCCCGATCCGTAAAAAACACGTAGGTTTAGGCCACCCGTCCAAAATGGATCTCAAGTTCTCAAGTGCCTAAACATAATTTGCATGAGTCTCCGATGATATGAAAGCAAACCCAATTGAGAACGTCAAATGAGTCGAAGTGATGCCAACAATCTCCAATAACAACATCAGATACCTATTTGTTTTGTAAGTGCAATCCATCAAAAGAACCGATGGGAAACACCGTAGCAACTTGATTGAATCAGGATGTGACCAAAATAAATCAGTGACGACATTCATATCGGGATGCTTCCTATACCACGACATCCACTTATTATTCTCCAATATGTGCAATAGTTGTTGCATTTGAGTCCCCCCACCCACATCGTCAATTCGAAATTTTTGTCGTGCATTATATATTGTCCGCATAGTCGAAACATTATTTCCACCCCTTTGCTTCAACGTGTTGAGGATATCTCTTGGCTTCACATTCCCTTTAGTCATCTGCACCACAACCACCTGCTCACCCGTATCCAATCTTCCTGCAAATGAGTGGCCATCCAAGTTTTTTACTGGGTTGTGATTGTGCCTCCTACACACCACAGTGACGTACCACAAAGAATCGCATTTTCCTTGATGTTAATAAGGAAAGGGCACCCACATTTCTTTGTACTAGTTTGAGTCCTAGTAGTTTCCTCTTCCTCTTCAGTTCTTTGTGTCAAAGCAAGTTTTGCAGCTTTGGCTTTCCCTACTCTTTGTGACATTCCCCTAAATGTACCGAACCTCTCACATGCAAGTTTTACCCTTCCTTGTGCTTAATCCCTCCGGCATCAGAGTGCTTCATTACTAACACAAAACTTTTTTTGCACGACCAATCATTTGAAGCCATGAAATAGCCGATTCTCTCGATGGGAATGACCTACAAGGAGTGAAAGCATCCTTGTAGTCTGGAAATAACGTCGAAACCGGCATTACCTGCGACACAAACATTGAACTACTCAACACCAATACACAACAGATTCACGAAAAAAAACCTGAAAACCATTGTCTCGGTAGTACAGGGTCGCGACCTAACATAAAGTGTCGGTTGTTGGGTACCAGGACCTTATCTTATGTCTTTGTAGTGGGAGCCGAGATGCCTGAATATGTCTCAGATTTAGAGTGAGCGTGACCACTCAATAAGTCTCCGCTCCCACTTACCGACCGAGACTTTATTGAATGTCTCGGTACTGTGAGGCCAAAATAATCGAGATCGAACACACCAATGAAAAAATGAAAAAAAAACATAAAAAATAGCAACAAATACCTCTTCTTGTACCTCCTCTTGCACCATTGCGGTAGATTCATCCATTGTACGTTGAAAACAAATTTGAAAGGGTCAAATATTTGAAACCCTACAATGAAAAATCAAATCATCAATGTCACTATTTCCAACACCAAAAACAAGTTGATTTGAACCTTTATATGGTATTAATCGAGTGGTACCTCGCTATTGGATGGTGTGAAAGCGCAATAATCGCTAAACACCCACAAAAAAACGTAGGTTTAGGTTAGAGATGATAGACAAAGAAGGTGGGGTGCCCCAAAAATGGTTCAAAAGTGTGTTGTGGAATTGTTGAGGGTTTATATGAAGGGGCAATATTGTCTTTTACATCAAAGTCAAATTTAGAGGAGAGAATACACAAAAATGGGTGCCTTTGTAAATTGATGGGGTGCACATAGCGGCCCTAAAAAAACCAAA
Source organism: Stephania cephalantha (assembly GCA_039657325.1). Classification (NCBI taxonomy): domain Eukaryota; kingdom Viridiplantae; phylum Streptophyta; class Magnoliopsida; order Ranunculales; family Menispermaceae; genus Stephania; species Stephania cephalantha. The sequence continues at coordinate 59,948,311 of CM077567.1, read as the reverse complement.
ACCAAAATCAGTGGTGCCCCTCCATTCTTCTTCTCCGATTGCACGAACTCACCCACCACATTCACCAAATATGCAGATTCTTCTCCATATGGCATCAATTATGATCTAATCAAATTAAGATTTAACATTCAAACTTTCATTCAAAAAAAGATATGACATTCAAGCCATTTTGAACAACCAAAGAACATCTAAATCACAAACAACCACCACAAAACCATCCAATCGATAAAATTCATTAGCATGTAAAGAGATTGAACACGTAATCAACAGAAAAACATAGAGATAGGCCAAATTCCACCAAAAAAACCAAAACCACTTTCCCAATCCACCACATCACCAAAACCTAATCCACCATCACCAAGATCAAATGACACAACATCAGTCAGAAACCACGAAACTAAAACTGCGTACTTCTTCTCTATGGAAACCTATTCCATAGAGAGAGTGAATGAATGAATATGGTAAGTGAATTCGTTCAAACACGAGCGGGTTTCACGCTCGGACCGGGGGCTCAGGAGGTTTTTTTTTAAAGTCATGTCCAAGCCCGCCCAAGCCCGATATGGACCGAGCTTTAGGCAGGCTTAAAGCGAGCTTGCTACTTTCAAAAAGAGGTTTTTTTGTCAAAGCAACTTATTGTTAAATTATAACTTAAGTAGTTAGCATATGTAATTCACCTTTACATTTTTCTATTTCAAAACTTCAATCGTTGAAAAGTGAGAACTTGAGAATTCGAGTCGACGAGTGGACTACCAACATTCTTGCGTTCAATGCGTTGTAAATTCTTTCTTTTTTCAATCGATGCAGTTGCATAGCATTGTTGGCAACAATTTGTTACCTTGTTGGGACTATTGGGCCATTGGCTAGTTGCATACTTCATTATTTGCATTGTTCATTTATTTGTCTAAGTATAATATATTTAATCAAAATGACAAAATTAATCTTACATCCTAGGGTAAAATGATATTATCTACCATTAAAACCAAAGTTCGAATCTCACTTTGATATTTTTTAGTTGTATTTATATATATTTAAAAGTTTGTGTTATATGCGAACCGGGCTCGAGTCGGGCCTAGGTCGGGCCGGGGTTAACAAAATCAAACCAGGCTCGCTTAATATAGTTAATATAGTTTCGGCATTTTTAAGAACCAAGTTTGGCCCAAGTTGGGCTTCACACGTATTTTTATTTAGAACCCGATGAGATTACCAATGACCTAACCCTATATTCAAGCGAACTGGGTTGAATGTGTTGACCGCGATGGGCTTTGTGAAGGCACTACACCTAGACAACTGGATCGCTAGTGTGTCCAGTTTAGCCTAGATCCCTATGGTATTCAACCGGTCCCAAAAGGGTCTAATCAATTGGTATGGTCAGATGCCACTAATATGGTCTTATTGCATAAGTACGAGTGCGTACAACCTACTGGCATGTAAATCAAGATTTAAACAAGTGTTTAATCTAAAAAATTCAACCAATATCAAAGGGAATAAAATATTATGAAAAAGAATAAATAAATAAATAAATAGATCTCACATATGTTTTTATGCCAAAATAGGTGATTTGATCCACCTATGGTTCAGATTGATGAGTTTAGCCGGCCATCATCGTCAAGAACTCCATAAAAATCCAAAAACAAAGTGTAAAACAATGGTTTTGTGGGAGAGAAAATGAGAAAAAGACACTAGAAGCCGCCAGAAAGAAAGCAAAACAACTTCTTCCCATCTCCTCCAAAAACCCCTAATTAAAACTGCTAATTATTTAGTTTGGTTTGTGACACGTGCACCGAGGACGATCAAATGGTTGTTAGGAGTTTGCTTCCAGTCTCTGCCACGTGTCAGAGTGTGATTGGTTGGACTTACTGGCATGGATGACGTGGCACTTTTGGATTGGAGGAGAACCTGCTGTGATGACGCTGTTGTAGCAGAAGACCGCCACGTGTCGCGTGCGCATTGGTGGGACAGCTTCCATTGTGCAGCTTTTCAGAGACACGCGTCAGCTGCTGACGCGAGGAAGAGGGGCGAGCGAATGGGTATGTGACACGTGGCGTAGAGCTGGCAGGTGAGGCATTTTTTCCTGGTGTCTGCTGACCAATAGGGGCAGGACACATGGACTGCAATAGGAACCAACCAATGATGGAGTGACACGTGTCACGAGAGTAAGAAACCACCCAAAAGTGCACGTATGTCGAGGTATATCTCTCGGTGTCTGATCACTGTATATGAGTAGTCCATTTCGCGCAGTTTATCGCCACGAACTCAACCGCACACTCCAAAAACCCTGAAAATAATAAATAAAGATAATTAGGCATATATTTCGGGGATTCAACAATAAATATACATAAATAAATTGTATATGATATGCATAAATAATTACCTATCAAATACCCCCAAACTTAAGACTTTGCACGTCTCGAGCAAAGGAGTAAATGACACATACAAATAAACTAGACCTCTAATATGACTATGCACTGACTCAACTACTGTATACCCGATTTAAAATTCATGGAGTTCCTTTGGTTTACATAGTCGCCAAGATAACAAATCACTCAAGAAATTTCGGAGTTATGATATGTTAAGAACTGCAACCCAAACATAATTAAGATCACATTTTCAAGACAAAGATATGGTCAAGACAAACGCCATCAACTACTTGCGGGTTTTCTTGGTCTATACGTTCAAGCACGCAAGTTCACAATTTCCATGAAAATAGCGCATCAACGCATCAAAAGTACCATACACAAGAAATGCAACCATATGCTCCACTGTAGTAGACTTAGCACCAATGGGAATCAATATGACTTCAATAAGCTGTAACAAGGCTGGGTAAGGGTACCAAGAAAGTGGTGTAAGGGTACGCGAAATGTTGAAAAACTAAAACTTAGATTATAGAATGATTACCCGAGAACATGAATGTGACTAAAATGCACTAAAATTCATTTTTCATTCAAAATGTGTAGTCCTCACCTTTTTCCAACCACCCGGCTCCCTGCTCCATTTCCTGTGGATGCCGTTTTAGGTGGGACTCTCTAATCATGAATTTCCCCTTAATTTGGGAAGTAAACAATTTTTCCTATGATATTTTTTCTCTCCTCATGTCTCTTTCTAAGGATATCAAATCTAAGTCTAGTTTCTAATTAGGTATAAGATATAAGGCTAATGGCTGAGGGTTTAATGACAGGTAATCAAAGAAATGAGGTTTAATTCGGCTCAAATGGGCTAAATAGTGGTAAGATGAAAGGTACGTCTAAGGTTAAGGGTTTAAATTCAAAAATGACCTAAATCATTTCCCCAAAAGTGTTCTAGTCAAAAGAATTTAGCCTCGAATGAGTTACATCCTCGTTCTAGTACCCTAGAAATCAGACTTGCACAATTCTGACCGTCTGCCCCCTTTGGTATCTAGCACAGGCTACACCAACATACTAAATCTCTAATCATGAAATCATAAGAATGTTGAGCTACAGGCTCGAGTGAGTGTTTCGCCTAATTTCTCCTGAGTCTCAAGTTAGCGGGGCAACCATAGAGTACTCATCCACAACCAAAGGCATGAAACAAAATATCGGGCGACTCTAAACGAAATAAAAATGAAAACTACATTAAAAATATGCATGAAAATGTATCAACTCCAAATAAAATGAGAAAGTGAAATATGGAGGGAAAAGAAATGGAAGAAATGAGTGAATAAGAGATACAAAACACCACTAATACCATCCGACAACCACATATAATTGAAAAAATTTAAACGTTCTCACATGCGGTCTTCCGCATAGAAACCCATCCAACTCAGTCTACAAATCCTAAAGTTCCCTAAACTTATTTCGAATCTTGTCCTCAAGGTTCAAAACAGGTTAGGAGGAGCACATGAACACATACAAGATGGTGAAAAAACATGATAGATATAGAGGCAAGGAAATGATACAAGATCAAGCAGAAGACTGACACTAACCCTAAATCTACGGACGAAAAGAATATGAGTGACCTTACCAGATCGCAGATGTGACTAACCGTAGTTACTGAACATGTGAGGAGCCGCAGGAGCAATATCAGGCTCTCAAGATCCAGTGTGCTATGCAGAGGTCACACACCTATAAAATGTCACAAGGAGATAATAGTAAGAATACCACAAAAAATACTAAAATAAAAATCAAAAAGAAAAGGGATAGAAGCTTGGGGTGCCTCCCAAGAGCGCCTTTTTTTAACATCATTGGCTCGACTCAGTCTAACTCTTTCTCAGTCAAAGTACTCTACAAGTGCTAGAGCCTCGCCCTCGATCTCATGATGTGGGAAGTTCTCATAGAACGGCTTCAGGCGGTGCCCATTCACTTTGAAAACTTTTCCTGTATCTATGCTCCTAATCTCAACTGCACCATGTCCAAACACATCAGTAAAAACAAATGTCTGAGCCATCGTGACCTCAATTTCTCTAAATGGATAGTTAATTTAAAATTATAAAGTAGGACCTTTTGGCCGACTATGAAAGTCTTACGAGATAAGTTACGATCGTGGAACGCCTTGGTTTTATCCTTATAAATTCGAGCGGACTCGTAGGCATCGTTACGAATTTCCTCTAAATCTTGAAGGTCCAACTTTCTCTCTTTGCCGGCTGCGTCGAGTTCCATGTTGAGCCGTTTGACAGCCCATAGAGATTTATGCTCTAACTCGACTGGCAAGTGGCACGATTTGCCGAAGACTAAGCGATACGGAGACATTCTGATTAGCGTTTTATACGTCATTCGATAAGCCCATACCACATCATCAAGGCGTGTGCTCCAGTCCTTTCGAGACGGATTTACAGTCTTCTCCAAAATGGATTTAATCTCCCTATTTGACACCTCTACTTGGCCACTAGTCTGAGGGTGATAGGCCGTAGACGTACGGTGTGTAACATTATACTTGCGCATGAGACTTTCAACCATGCGGTTGCAGAAATGGGTACCTCGATCACTAATAAAAGCCCATGGAGCGCCAAAAGTCAAAAAAATTCGTGATTTCAGGAAACCGCATACCACTAACGAATCGTTGGTGCGAGTGGCTTTAACTTCCACCCATTTGGACACGTAATCCACCGCCAGTAAGATATACAGAAAACCATGTGATGGTGGAAATGGCCCTATGAAGTCGATCCCCCAAACATCAAAAATCTCACAAAATAGGATCGAGGTCAGTGGCATTTGATCCCTATGACTCAAGGTACCAGTCGACTGACATCTGGCACAGGTCTTGGTGTATAGATATGAATCGTGAAAAATGGTGGGCCAATAAAACCCACTCTCCAAAACCTTCATAGCTGTCCTACGTGGACCGAAATGACCACTACAGGCATATGAATGACATAATGCCAGTATAGATTGTGTTTCAGTCTGGGAGACACATCGATGAGTGACCTGGTCTGAGCAAAACTTCCACAAGTATGGGTCATCCCATACATAGTGTTTGGAATCGCTCCGGATCTTATCCTTCTGGGCTCGTGTAAGGTGAGGTGAAAACTCTCGTGTAACGAGGTAGTTTACCAGATCCGCAAACCAAGGGAGTTCCTCAGAAATTGCTAAGAGATGTTCATCAGGGAAATCATCTCGAAGCGGGACATGTGCTTCACCATTCTCGATACGACTGAGATGGTCAGCAACAAGATTTTCTACATCATTTTTATCTTTAATCTCGATGTCAAACTCTTGTAACAAGAGTATCCATCGAATGAGACGAGGTTTAGCTTCCTTTTTAGCCATAAGATACTTTAAGGCAGCATGGTCAGAGTAGACGACCACCTTAGTTCCCAAGAGATAAGGCCGAAATTTCTCCAAAGCAAAGACGACAGCTAGAAGCTCCTTCTCTATAGTGGTGTAATTCAGTTGGGCAGGATCAAGAGTTCGGGAGGCATAGTATATGACATGAGAAGCCCGCCCGACTCGTTGCCCAAGCACAGCACCCACAGCGTGGTTTCTGGCGTCGCACATGATCTCAAACGGTAGCTCCCAGTTAGGGGCTCGAATCACTGGAGTAGATATGAGAGAGTTTTTGAGTGCATCGAATGCACTCCTACATGCCTTATCGAGATGGAAAGGCACGTCCTTCTGAAGAAGGCGACATAGGGGTTGTGCAATTTTGGAGAAATCCTTAATAAATCGTCGATAGAAACCGGCATGGCCAAGGAATGATCAGATTTCTCGCACAGTCGTGGGGTAAGGCAATTTTTGAATTACTTCAATCTTTGTCGGGTCTACTTCCACACCCCTAACAGACACGATGTGACCCAAGATAAGACCTTAACCCACCATGAAGTGACATTTCTTGTAATTGAGGATCAAGTTCTTTTGGATACATCGGTGAAATACCTTAGTCAGGTGACTAAGGCAAAGATCGAATGAATCGCCGTAAACAGTGAAATCATCCATGAATACTTCGATGAAGTGCTCAACGAAGTCAGAGAATATGCTCATCATACACCTCTGAAAAGTAGCAGGTGCGTTGCATAGCCTAAAAGGCATGCATCGACAAGCAAAAGTACTAAAAGGACATGTGAAGGTGGTCTTTTTTTGATCCTCAGGTGCTACAAGAATCTGGTGAAAACCAGAATAGCCATCCAAGTTGAATAGTGAGTGAGACCTACGCTAAACGCTCTAACATCTGATCAATGAAAGGCAATGGGAAGTGGTCTTTCCTAGTATAAGCATTAAGCTTCCTGTAATCGATACACACCCGCCATCTGTTTTGGACGCGAGTTGGGACTAACTCACCTCGTGAGTTCGTGACCACTGTGATCCCCGTTTTCTTGGGAACCACCTGAATGGGACTGACCCACTTGCTGTCAGAGATCGGGTAAATCATCCCAGCGTCAAGGAGCTTCAGAATCTCATTTTTAACCATATCCATCATTGGTGGGTTCAGTCTCCGTTGTGCTTCTCGTGAAGGTTTTGACCCTTCTTTCATATGTATATGATGCATGCATGTGGAAGGGCTAATACCTTTGATGTCAGCGATAGTCCACCCTAGGGCTTTTTTGAACTCTTGAAGCACATGAATCAACTTCTCTTCCTCTGGTAATGTGAGTTTAGTGGAGATGATCACTGATAAAGTATCATTCTCACCTAAAAACACATATTTGAGGTGGTTGGGCAGTGGTTTGAGCTCCAGTGTGGGGGCTCGCTCCATAGAGGGGAGAAGTGTAGAGTTCGAAGCTGGTAAGTCAAGATATGCTAGGGTGGAAAAATAAAGTGGAGCAGAGTCCAACTCAGATATCAACTCCTCCATCTCAGTATCGAGGGCGAAGCATTGCTGTCGCAAGTAATCAGTGTTGAGATGATTCTCTAACACCACTTTCATATTATCACTTTTCACGAGAAAGGTGTCCTGGACAAGTGAGTCCATAATGTCCAAGGCAAGCACCATAGAAGAGGCATCACAGGGATGGCGCATCACATCATAGATGTTGAACTTAATGAGTTCAGTATCAAACTCCATGGTCAGAGAACCACTGTGAACATCAATCTTGGTCTTGGCAGTCTTTAGAAAAGGCCTGCCGAGCAAGACTAAAGAGAAATTGGGGAATTGATGAGTCTTCATATCGATGATATAGAAGTTAACATGAAATATGAGCATGTTAACCTTCACCAAGATGTCTTCCAAGACACCCACAAGACGAACGACGGACCGGTCTGCCAAATGTATGATAATTCCAGTATCCTTTAGAGGGCCAGCCTTCAATGTTTCATATATGGATAATGGCATGACATTGATAGAGGCTCCGAGGTCACACATAGCTTTCTGGATCTCAACTTCACCAATTGTGCAAGGGATAGTGAACAAGCCCGGGTCCTCACACTTGGTGGGAAACTTTTTGCGTAGGATAGCTGAGACATTCTCGCCTATGGTGATTTTCTTATTGCCTTTGAGTCGACCTTTATTGGTGCATAGGTCTTTGAGCAACTTAGCATAGTGGGGCATGTGTGCTAAGGCATCAAGAAGTGGGATGTTTATCGCCACTTTCCTCATGATTTCCAGAATTTCTTTCTCTTCTCTCGCCTTTTTATTCTTAATGAGGCATTGAGGGAACGAGGGTAGAATTTTGAGAGAAGGTTGTGCTTCCTTATCCAAGTTTATCGTTTCAGTGTGAGACGGTTGAACTTCGAGCTCCTACTCGACTTCCTTGGATTTAGGGGCGGCCTCTTTAGATTCGGGTTCTTTAAGGGCCTCTTCCAGCTCTCTGCTACTACGAAGTGTGACAACATTAACATTCGCATTAGGGTTCGGATGCGGTTGACATGGCAACTTGCCTTTCTCATCCGTACGCCCAACATGAAGGGCCAATTGCCCTAATTGAACCTCGAGACTTTTAATGCTAGAAGCATGGCTCGCGATTGTTTCATTTTTGAGTTAGGCCAAGTCTTTAGAGAATCTGTCTTGATTAGCAATGAGTGTCCTCATCATGTCTTCTAAAGATCCCAAATTATGTGCGTGTTGGGACTGTTGAGGAAGAGGTTGTCCCTTTGGAACATACTGGAGGAAGTTCTGGTTCTGGGGACCAAAACTATAATAGGGGCTTTTTACGGCATGATTATAAGTGTTACTGAAGTTGTTGCCATATTGATTCCTTGGTGGTCCTTGGAATCCGTCACCTAAAGCGTTCGCCTGCTCGTTCTCGAATAAGGTAGGACAAGAGTCAGTGGAATGGTCATTGGCTGTGCAGAAGCCACAAACTTTAACTTGAGCTTTTCCTGATGTGAGGAATCGCTCCATGAGATCGGTGAGTTTATCAAGCTTGCCATTGGCAGAATTGGACCCTACTCCGTCATAAAGACTTCTTGAAGGTCCCTCTTTCTCGTCATCAATGTAATGACGCGATTGACTTGCTATAAAGTCATACAGTTCAAACATCTCCTCAGTGGTCTTACATTTGTAGTCGGCTCCACAAGCATTGTCAATCATCCATTTCTCGAGGGGTGTAAGTCCCATATAGAAGAAACGAACAATTGAGAGGTTGTTTTGGCCATGTTGGGGGCATTGCATAAGTAAGCGCTTATAACGACCCCAATAATCGCCAAAAGGTTCGCCCCGTTTCATTTTGATACTGCATCTCTCTAGTAAGTTGGGAAGCTCTAGATTCAGGGAAGAACTCTTTGAGGAATGCAGAAATCATGTCGTTCCAATTTGTGGTGGAACCAGGAGGAAGATAGAAGAGCCAGTCTTGAGCTTTATCCTTAAAGCAGAAAGGGAAAGCTGAGAGTTTGACTTCGTCTTCATCAACTCGAGGGGGAATCATGGTCCTACACTTATAATGGAAGTCCTTGATGAAGGTGACTGGATCCTCTAGGTCCAATCCATGGAAGACAGGGAGCAGGTTAATGAAACCTTATTTGAGCTCAAAATTGCCCATGTGGCCTGGGAATGTGATGTAGTGTGGCTGATGAGCTAGGAGATCATGTATCCCATCATTCGCCATCCCAATGGTAATGCGACGGTCGGCCTGAGGTTGTGCCCAAGGGTTAGCTTGTGGCCTTTGTGGAAGGGGATCAACCACTCGTTGATCGAATGGTTGATGCTGGCGTACTACAGGCCTCTGCTGTTCCACTGGTGCATGTGGTCCAGCTGGTGCGACAAACTATCGGGGAGCACTAACTAGGGGTTCCTCCTGTCTCTCATGTGGTGCAATGGGTGCATGCGATGCATGTGGGTTCCCAATGTGTTCAGCCATCAAAAAGGATTGCTCGTCGTTCAGTTGAACTCTGGAAGATTGGTTCCTCTGTCGAGTTACTTTCAAGTTTCGACGGCAAGTCTTTTCGATCTCCGGATCAAAAGGGAGTAAAGATCCGGCGGACAGCGATCGACGAAGACTGTGGGACATAAAGGCGAACACAAACTAAGTAAAAATAAAAAAATGAACTTAGTCCCCGGCAACGGCGCCAAAATTTGACGCGTGTCGAATGCGTCAAATTTTGGTTCAGATTGATGAGTTTAGCCGGCCATCTTCGTCAAGAACTCCATAAAAATCCAAAAATAAAGTGTAAAACAATGGTTTTGTGGGAGAGAAAAAGAGAAAAAGACACTAGAAGCCGCCAAAAATAAAGCAAAACAACTTCTTCCTATCTCCTCTAAAAACCCCTAATTAAAACTGCCAATTTTCGAGTTTGGTTTGTGACACGTGCACCGAGGACCATCAAATGGTTGTTAGGAGTTTGATTCCAGTCTCTACCACGTGTCAGAGTGTGATTGGTTGCGCTTGCTGGCATGGATGACGTGGCGCTTCTGGATTGGAGGAGAACCTGTTGTGATGACACTACTGGGACAACTTCCATTGTGTGGGACAGCTTCCATTGTGCAGCTTTTCAGAGACACGCGTCAGCTGCTGATGCGAGGAAGAGGGGCGGGCGAATGGGTATGTGACACGTGGCGTGGAGCTGGCAGGTTGGCAGTTTTTGCTGGTGTCTGCTGACCAATAGGGGCAGGACACATGGACTACAGTAGGAACCAACCAATGATGGAGTGACACGTGTCACGAGAGTGGGAAACCACTTAAAAGTGCGCGTATGTCGAGGTGTATCTCTCGGTGTCTGATCACTGTGTATGAGTAGTCCATTTCGCGCAGTTTATCGCCACGAACTCAACCGCACACTTCAAAAACCCTGAAAATAATAAATAAGGATAATTAGGCATATATTTCGGGGATTCAACAATAAATATACATAAATAAATTATATATGATATGCATAAATAATGACCTATCAGCTCCCGACCCAAAGAACAGGTCTAGATGAGAGGGGACGATTTGATTTTGGTTTTTTTTTGGTTGGGTTTGACCCAGTTCATTATTGAATCGTTGGTTCAGTTTAGAAAACTGGAAAGGTGGCAAGTTTCATTAGCCACATCAGCAGACTTAACAGTCTCAATAGCAGAAGGACCAAATGCGCACTCTTTTGAAAATTCAAAGACCAAATGTGCAGTAATCGAAGTTGAGGGACCAAAAGCATAAAACAATTAAAGTTTAAGGACCGAAAGATGGGTTTGCCTCAAGGATAAGATCACGCACCACATGCACGGCAAGATAATGGTGTAACTAAAACAAAAGTGAGCAATTGTGACAGCAAAATAGGGGAGTATCAAAAAAATCTTGTTAGGGGGCGAACTTTCACTTAGTTTTTTTTTCAAGCAAATTATTATAATAGTGAACAAAAAAGTAGTATAATAAACTAATAATTTTTTTGCAATGTAAATTGAAAATACCGCTAAATTTTGTGCGAAGGGAGTTGAATTTTACAATTTTGCATGTGTTATAAATTAAAAATATCTTTTAGTAAATGCAAATTTTTCTTAGATACATAAGAAACAACCCTATTTCACAATGTAAAACTTTAATTTCACATTATAAATGTGACGGCCCCTACTTTTAAATAGGGCACCGCCCGCCTAATCCCATAATCAAGCCTTAATCCTAACCACATAAGACTTAATTACGTATTAGTCAGCCTTTCGTCCTTATATTCTTCAATACACGTGTTCATATATTATTAGATTTGAAAGTTAATTAAAACTTTTTATCATTTTAATATTATTACATAATTTAAAGATTATGCGGAAGCTTTTATTATTCAAAATCCTAAGTGTAGAAAACCAGGAAATATTGCATCACATGCATGTATATATCATAAAAGTAACAACACAGTATGATATATGAATCTCAAAATGGGGAAATATACACTCAACCCCCTACATAACCCAAAAATGTACAATAAAGATATAAACAGTAATAATACAGCAAAAGTCGAGTAATACAAAATGAGATAGGAGAATCGTCGAAATGCTCAAAGGAAGTCGTCGATTTTCTCCTTCCCCAGTCTTCTGCTGCTCGATGGACCTATACCCACCGTCACAAACTAGACGATGAGTATAGTAATATTTAAGTAATAACTGGAGAATTCTATGCCACATTTTCAAAATATAAGAATGGTATTTAAAAGCATAAAGTAGCGAAAGAATTGATGAATCAAACAATGCAAGTAAAATACCACAGTTAAAAATGTATAGACTGACATAGGCTAAGACGAGATGATCTACGTCCGGTCGGCAATGAGAACTATCACCTAACCTTTCCCACTCCTATATGGAGCTGTGCTCAACATATTCAATACAAATAGCGGAACTGCGCTCTACGCATACAAATCATCTATCTCATTTTTGCCGACCACCCCGAGTCTCATACCTCATGTGTTGCGCAAGTGTAGTGGTGAGTACCGGAACCTCGGTAGACCCATGCCCCCATGAACCGCGCATCTCTCACGGAATGGACACTAGATAATCCCTACTTTAGTTTTCAAAAATCAATAGTTTAAATTCTCTAAGATTCTAAAATTAGTTAGGCTACAAATCCCAAGGAAATAGAATACAAGTCAAATCCAATCCAACTTATCCCAATAGCATGCTTTTCATCAACTATCTATCAAAAATATCATCAAGAGTAGAAATTGGAATCAATGAAACATTTCACAAGGCATCATGTCAACAATATTGAAATATGAATAGAAATAAGAACAACATGATGTAAGATTATAGCAATGTCTACAAATAGACCATAAAACAATAAGAGTGAATGAAATGAAATATAGAATCCTCACAACTTTACTTACAATTCACAACGCTTGTCCTAGCCTATCCGATCTATCGACACTCCGAAATGCTTTCCCGAACTCTCGAGATCTCCCCTTAGTACTCTGGAGTTATTTGATAAGTTTTAGAGTGAGCTTGGACCATTACTTAGAGTTTTAAACCCATTTATAGTGTTTAAACCATTCTTAATTAGTGGGCTAGTTTTCGACATTAGCGCACTAATTTGAACATTAGCGCGCTAGATTATCCACCTAGCGCACTATGTGCACCAGAGACCCAGAATTTTGCATTCTGAATTCTGGGTTTTTACTACACATAGGCATTGTTATCGCTTTAGGGACCCTCTACTATGGACTTCCCTTTTTCGGAGGATTATCTCAGAGCAAGGGTTAATATTTATTCTATTATTTATTTTATTTCGTTAGTCATAACGGAACAATTTTGTTCGTAGGAATAAAGAGAAGCAAATCTATTCTATACCCGATAAGTAACAATTCACAATGGGGGGATTTCATGGGTCCTATTTTTCATGAGCGAATGTATAGATACGTGGTCATGATTCGAGCATACACACTACAAGAGGTCTCTAACACCAACCCTAACACAAAACAACAATCACAACATCAAATTCCATGAATTTACAACTTAATGGAGTGGAGAAGTTACCTAACTTGAAGAATTTCTTCTTCTTCTTCACCAAACCTCCAATGAATCTCTCACTCCTCCACTAAAATCACTGCATAAATCTCCATTTGCTCTCTTCTTCATTGCCAACGATTTTAATGAAGATAAGAAACCAAATTTGTTGACTTATATACTTCATTTGACTATATAGATATGTTTAAACTATAACCATTGATCATTGTGTGCACACATATCTCGAGGCTCAACTAATGGACCACCTTGTCATACTTGTCCCTCAAGTCATGTTTGAATGACTCCACATGTTGACTCACTTAACCTCTTGATGGGTTAATACGTGTCTCGATGCATATCATGTGCTTATTGTTTTATTTCATTGGCTTATGCACTTAATTGTTTATTCAAATGTGATCACATTAAAGCCACTTATAAATTCATATTTAACTCAAATTAATTAAGCTTACCCTATAAGCCGCTACCTCGGTCCCAAGTCGACACGCGACTCGAGGTACATCTCCGCTAGTCACGATACCTATATACTAGTGTAAATTGACTTAATAATCTACGCATATACAATACACTAGGCATACATTCACAACAAATATAAAATATACCTCGACCCTTGCCTCGGTCAATGGACATATCATGGTGTGAGTCCCACAGTATGGATGATCTCGTTTAAGGAACTAAACACAGTTAGAGATTTTGGGCCGTTACAATTCTTCCCAACTAATGAGGATTTTGTCCTCGAAATTTAAAATTTGAACTAGGCTTTATACCTGACTCGAATAGGTACAAAAAGCTATCTCGCATGTAGTCTTCCCGTTCCCAAGTGAGTTATGTATCATCGTGAAACTGCCACTTGACAAGCACTTTTGGGAAAGACTTGCCTCTCAAGTTATGTACCAATCGATCTAAAATCTACACAAGCTGCTCCTCATATGAAATATCCTCACTCAGATCTATCTAACTTAAATTTATAGTCGGACGATCACCTGCTCTCGATTCAGCTAATCGAAGCATGGATATATGAAAAATTGGTTGAACTCCTGACATTTGTGGAGGTAACTCAAGCTCATACGCAACTTTCCCGACCCATTTCTTAATCCTGAAAGGTCTGATAAACCTTGGTGCTAGTTTACATTTCACTCCAAACCTCTAAGACCCTTCCGAGGGGAAACCATTAAATATACAAAGGATCCCTTAGTGTACGTGAGATCAGCGCGATATATGTCTGCATACTTCTGTTGTCTATCCTGGGCTCCCTTGAGTTTCTGACAAATCAGTCGTACCTTCTTTATGTGATCAACAAAAATCTCAGGTCCCACGGTCTCCCAGTCCTTTGACTTAGCCCAACATGATGGTGAGCGACACGGTCTACCATATAAAGCCTCAAAAGGATCCATCTCAATACTGGCTTAATAATTGTTGTTATATGCAAACTCACACAATGGTAGGTACTCCTCCCATGATCCACCAAACTCCAAAACACAGGCCTGCAAATATATCCTCGAGAACTTGAATTAATCTTTCAGTTTGCCCGTCCGTTTGAGGATGAAAAGTTGTGCTAAACTGTAAGCGCGTACCATATTGCTCCTGCATACTTCGCCACATCCTGGACGTATACATATCATCTATGTTTGACGTAATAGTCACTGGTACCTCATGCAGCCTGATAATCTCTCGTTCGAACATTATACTCGGCTGATCAAACGTGTAATGTACGGCCATTGGTAGAAAATAAGCAGACATTGTCAGTCTATCAACAATAACCCAGATAGAATCGTGTCTCTGGGCAATTCTCGGTAATCCTCTCACAAAGTCCATTGCAATATCCTCCCACTTCCATCGTGGAATGGGAAAAGTTGTAGCAATCCTCTCAGTCTACGATGTTCATATTTCACTTGCTGACAAATTTCATAGTTCCTGATAAACTGAGATACATCTGCCTTCATCCTAGGCCACCAAAAATGCCTCTTCATATCGTAGTACATTTTGGTCCTGCCTAGATGAATGGTGAATAGGGAAAAGTGTGACTCCTGAAAAATCTCCTCTCTCAGCTCTAGTAATGACGGTATCCATAGTCTGCCCCTAAATCTCAAATACTAGTCAGACGTCTCCGTCTAATCAACACAATTAACATTATGCACTAACTCACTAAACCTCGAGTACAACCTATCGGTCCTCTGACCCTCAGACACTCTCTGTGTAAACACGGTCTGTACCCTCATCTTAGCGTAAATCTCAACCCGAGTTTCAATAGGAACCTCTAAATCTTCAACAGGTATCCTACTCAGCGCATCTGCGACTACATTCGCGTTTTTTCGGATGATCCTCCAAGGAAAAATCGTAATCTTTCATAAATCTTAACCATTTACGTTGTCTCATATTCAAATCCTTATGTGTGACGAGATACTTCAGACTCTTATGATTAGTAAAAACTGTGAATTTCTCTCCATATAAGTAATGTCTCCATATCTTCAGTGCAAACACTATTGCTGCCAGCTCCAAGTCGTGTGTCGGATAATTTTTCTCATGTACCTTCAACTGTCTGGATGCATAAGCTACTATACCAACACCCTGCATCAAAACACATCCCAGACCTCTATGAGAAGCATTAGTATACAGTGAAAATCCCTGTCCTAACCTCTGGTAACACTAACACTGGCACAGTAGTCAATAATGTCTTCAACTAAGTGAATGCCTAATCACATTCCTTAGTCCACTCAAATATAATATCTTTCTAGGTCAATCTCGTAAGTGGTGAAGTGATTTTCTAAAAATCCTTCACAAATCGATGATAACACACTACCAAGCCCAGAAAACTCTTGATTTCGGTCACTGAAGTTAGTGCTGGCCAATCCATAATTGCCTGAATCTTGGCTAGATCCACTGTTATCCTTGCTGCTCTGACAACATGCCCCAAAAATTTGACCTCTGAAAGCTAGAATTCACATTTACTGAATTTGGCGTACAATATATGTTCTCTCAAGGTCCGCAACGTCTCCCTGAGATTTTGCTCGTGATCCTCCCTCGTCTTTGAGTATATCAATATATCATCGATGAAGACTATCACAAACCGGTCAAGAAATGGTCTAAAAACCCGATGCATCAGATCCATAAACACTATTGGAACATTGGTCAGCCTAAACAGCATGATCGTGAACTGAAAATGTTCATATCTTGTGCTAAAAACTGTTATGGACCTATCCTCACCCATGATCCTAAGCTGATGATACCCTGATCGCATGTTTATCTTTGGAGAAAACCATGTTTTTATCAGCTGATCAAATAAATCATCAATCATCAATCATCGGGAGTGAATATTTGTTCCTAAAGGGGACTTTGTTCAACTATCTATAGTCGATACAAAGTCTCAAAGTACCATCATTCTTATTCACAAAAAGGACGGGCGCTCCCCATACCGACATAGAAGGTGTGATGAATCCCTTTTGTCCTAAATCCTGAAGCTGAGTCTTCAACTCTTCTAACTCTCGTAGTGTCATCCGGTATAGTGGTATGAAAATTGGTTTAGTACCCGGTACCAAATCAATAATGAAATCAATCTCTAGCGGTGGTGGTAAACCAGGTAAATCCTCTAGATATACATTAGGAAACTCTCTAACCACCGGTATGTCCTCCAGCCTAGGTCCTCGACTCTCTGGTACAATGTATAGCGAGATCAATGCTTCCATCTCCTCACTAGTCGTAGGTCGACCTCTCGTACCTACTATCCTCGTTGAACTACCTCTATAGGTGAATATTAGACGCTCTTGGATCTCAAATATCACTATCTTACTGAAACAGTCGATATGAACGTGGTATGCTGCTAACCAGTCCATCCCTAAAATCACATCAAACTCTAAAAATTTGAGAACTCTAAAATCAATAGGTAATTCTACCCCATCGATCTCGACCAGACATCCCCCAATAACACTATTAGGGTAAACCCTATCCCCGGCTGTAGTACTAAAAATCAAATGTACGCTAAGCCTAACAGGTTTCAACCCTAGGATGCCTACCATGCGACCGATAATGAAAGATACGTTAGATCTAAAATCAAATAATACGTATGCATCTCTATCACAAATAGAAATCATACCCTCAATGAGACCTTGTGTGGCGTCGGCGTTTGGCTAGACCACCATGTGAACCTCCTCTCGGGCCTGCTAGGCATAAGCTGATGCTGGATGTGAGCACTCCCTCATAATGTGTCCGGCTTGTCCATATCTATAACATGTAAGCTGTATGTGCTGACCCTGAGTTTGAGACTGGCCATGGCCTGATATTGACCTTGTCTCTGCGATTATCCCTTTCCCGATCTAGTATTTTGGCCTCGGCCTCAGCCACCCTACGGCTGCTACCATGGAGCATGTGGGGCGGGTAGTGCAGGAACGGCGGGAGCTGGTAACACTGGCCTGATGGGAGGTGGAAATGCTGGCCTAACAGGAAGTAGCATGGGTAGTCTGCCTGTCGTGCTCTGTGCTGGAGCAATGGAAGATATATGAGGCACAGCGAATGGGTGAGTGGCTATCCCCATCCCCTGAGAACATCTGCTCCATCTTCTTGTGCCCTTACCCCTCCGTCTCTTCCTCTCAAACTCAATGGCCTGCTCTGCTGACAAAACTGGACCTGGTGCTTAGCCATAAATGACTCTTCCTAAACAGTATGTCTCATGTTTTAGAGCTCTCTCATAGATCTTGGTGAGTGTCCTCGCGCCTAAACTGACAACATAATATCCAATATCTGCCTTGAGTCCATCACAGAAATGGTACACATCCTCATACTTATATCTCACTAAGTCCCCAACAAACTATTGCAGATAATCGTATATGTCCATGTATTACATCACAGGCTCCTCTGGTCACTGTCTCAGATCCATGAACTATCATCTCAACCTCTTCATTACTGAAGGCAAAAAGTACTGTTAATAGAACTTATGCTTAAAAGAATCCCATGTCTTGAACTCTCCATGAGTAACTACTTTCATACGCCACCACACATCGGCGTCTCTATCTCGAGAGTGTATGATGAGATCTATGCCTGAAGTCTATCTTCGATCTTCAGTATCCTATGGAGTTTCTCCCGAGAAAGAATCCATTTGTCAATATTCTGGAAATCTCGTACTCCATCGAAGTAGGCTGGCTTTAGTCTGATGAAGTCCTTGACCAGCTGAACTTCCACCGATGTGCTGGAAGATGTGGGCGTAAGAGATGGTACTACCTCAGCTGCCTCCACCACTGGTGTGGTCATGGCTATCGGCGCTGCTAAAGCTACAGTAGGAAATGTTGGTGCCTGTACAGTCGGTGTAGCAGTCGTAAGAGTCGATGTCGATACTGGTGGAGCAAAATGGGCTGTCATCAAGGCGATGAAATCATTCAACTGTTGGCCCTGAGCTGTCACTCGGTCAGATAGACTTTGTAAATCCTTTGCAATAGTAGAAGGTCGATCGCCACTGCCAGAGCTCGCATCTCCTCCCTCTTACATATCAGTACCAACTATGTTGGCCCCTACTTCTAAACAGGGCACCGCCCGGCCTAATCCCGTAATCAAACCTTAATCCTAACCACATAAGACTTAATTACTTATTAGTCACCTTTTCGTCCCTATATTCTTCAATACACGTGTTTACGTATTATTAGATTTCAAAGTTAATTAAAACTTTTTATCATTTTAATATTATTACATAATTTAAAGATTATGCGGAAGCTTTTATTATTCAAAATCCTAAGTGTGGAAAACCAGGAAATATCGCATCACATGCACGTATATATCATAAAGGTAACAACATAGTATGATATATGAATCTCAAAATGGGTAAATATACACTCAACCCCCTATACAACCCAAAAATGTACAATAAAGATATAAACAATAATAATACAACAAAAGTCGAGTCATACAAAATGAGATAGGAGAATCGCCGAAATGCTCAAAGGAAAGTCGCCGATCTTCTCCTTCCCGGTCTGTTGCTGCTCGACGGACTTACACCCACCGTCACAAACTAGACAGTTAGTATAGTAATATTTAAGTAATAATTGGAGAATTCTATGCCACAATTCCAAAATATAAGAATGGTATTTAAAAGCATGAAGTAGCGAAAGAATTGTTGAATCAAGTAATGCAAGTAAATACCACAATTAAAAATGTATAGACTAACACATGCTAAGTCAAGATGATCTACGTCGGTCGGCGGTGAGAACTATCACCTAACCTTTCCCACTACTATATGGAGTTGTGCTCAACATATTCCATACAAATAGCGGAGCTGCGCTCTACGCATACAAATCATCTATCTCATTCTTGCCGACCACCCCGAGTCTCATACCTCATATGTGGGTCGCGCAAGTGTAGTGGTGAGTGTTGAAACCCGATAGACCCATGTCCCTGTGAATCGCGCATCTCTCGTGCAATGGACACTAGATAATCCCTACTTTAGTTTTCAAAAATCAATAGCTCCAATTCTCTAAGATTCCAAAACTAGTTAGACTACAAAGCCCAAGGAAATAGAATACAAAAATCCAATCCAACTTATCCCAATAGCATGTTTTTCATCAACTATCTATCAAAAATATCATCAAGAGTAGAAATTGGAATCAATGAAACATTTCACAAGGCATCATGTCAACAATATTTGAATATGAATAGAAACAAGAACAATATGATGTAAGATTACGAGTAGCAATAAGAGTGAATGAAATGAAATATAGAATTCTCATAGCTTTACTTACAATTCACAACGCTTGTCCTAGCCTATCCGATCTCTCGACACTCGAAATGCGTTCCCGAACTCTCGAGATCTCCTGTTAGTTCCCTGGAGTTGTTTGATAAGTTTTAGAGTGAGCTTGGACCATTACTTAGAGTTTTAAACCCATTTATAGTGTTTAAACCATTTTTGGAAATTGCTGATTTTTGTTCTGTCAGGGGCATTTAGCGCACTACTTTAAACCTCTAGCGCCCTAATCAAGATTAGCACTCTAGTTTTCGACATTAGCGCATTAATTTAAACATTAGCGCGCCACTTCACATATCTAGCGCGCTAATTAATATTAACACGCTAGATTATCTACCTAGTGTGCTATGTGCAGCAAAAATCAGAATTCTGCATTTCGAATTATGGGTTTTTACTACACATAGGCCTTGTTATCGCCTTAGGGACCATCATACACACTGCAAGAGGTCCCTAACACCAAACCTAACACAAAACAACAACCACAACATCAAATTCCATGAATTTACAACTTAATGGATTGGAGAAGTTACCTAACTTGAAGAACTTATTCTTCATCACCAAACCTCCAATGAATCTCTCATTCCACCATCAAAATCACTCCATCAATCTCTCTTTTCTCTCTTCTTCCTTGCCAACAATTTTAATGAAGATAAGAAACCAAATTTGTTGACTTATATACCTCATTTGACTATATAGATATGTTTAAACTATAGCCATTGATCATTGTGTGCACACGTATCTCGAGGCTCAACTAATGGACCACCTTGTCACACTTATCCCTCAAGTCATGTTTGAATGACTCCACATGTTGACTCATTTAACCTCTTGATGGGTTAATACGTGTCTCGATGCACATCATGTTCTTATTATTTTATTTCATTAGCTTAGGCACTTAATTGTTTATTCAAATGTGACCACATTAAAGCCACTTATAAATTCATATTTAACTCAAATTAATTAAGCTTACCCCATAAGCCGCTACCTCGGTCCCACGTCGACACGCGACTCGAAGTACGTCTCCGCTCGTCTCAATACCTATATACCCGTGTAAATTGACTTAATAGTCTACACATATATAATACATTAGGCATACATTCACAAACAAATATAAAATATACATGGCCCTTGCCTCGGTTAATAGACATATCACGGTGTTGGTCCCACAGTACGGGTCATTGATCATGTTTAAGGAATTAAACACAGTTAGAGATTTTGGACCGTTACAATAAACTTTTCATTAAGTGTAGAAACCATAACTCATCATATAGAAGTCTTACTATGAAGTAGAATTAGAACATCAAATTTCCATATTTTTAAGTTTAGTAATTAATGAAGATTAAAGATTGAAGAGTTAGAAATCATACCTTTGAATCACTTCTCAACATTTAATGCTTCCCTTCTCTTAAGTTTTTCAACAATTTGTTTAGAGCTCCAAACAATGAAATAATAGGGTTGAAAAGCTTTGGACGACTTGATTACCCACAAACTAGGCGCCGCCCAAGTCTACATGGACTCTCCCGCGCCACCCTCATAATATCAACGCAGGCCTAGTCAGCCTTTAGATCCATCCATATAAGTAAATTTATAATTGTAAGTCGAGTTATTAGTATTTTTCAAGTTTTACAAGTTAGCGAAAGCAATTAATACATTAAATAACTCAACAGTAATGTAAAAGAGTCGGACAACCTAAATTTGGAATATGTAAAGATATCTATATCAAACCTGTATATCAAGTGTAAAGTATATACAAAAGTGATATACAAGTCATAATCATCTCTCAAAACCCATAAAGTACCCCAAGAGTGATAAAACAACATATATATGTAATACAAACAGTAAAAAACCTATAAAAGTAAGTAAGGGAGGCCGCTTTGATGTCCTTAGAGTAGATCACCTAATATCGGTGCCTTTCCCTTACTCGACTGCGGATCTGTACTCATTCAAACACAAGAATGAAGAGTCCAGTAAGTAAAAGCCAGTAGGATCTAAACAATATTTCAAGATAAATAAAGCAGTTTAAAACTCATGCAGATAGAAAGAAAGTTATAAAGAATGCATGACAATAAGACTGAATAATAAAAGTACAACGATAAATGAGTGTCAAAAGAAGCAACTAGAAAGGTGACCAAGTAGTTCAAGACCAACGAGTATAGGTGTCATAGGGTCGAGGTCATAGAGTCGTGGTAACGCCAAGCGGACTCGGGTCCTAGGACGCGGTAGCGCCCGCCAGTACCTAGACCGTCGCGAATGAGGGATATCAATGGTGCCCCATGATAAAACACATCTCATCCCAACCAAACAATCCAGTGAATCGAGATCATGGCTCCGGTAGCTAGCCGACAACCACTCCAATCAGAGACACCTTCTTGACTCACTTAGCCCTCGTATACTCATATTGGAGTGGGAATTCCAAGAAATGTAAGATAATGCAATAGCAATAAAATATAAAGCTCATTGAATTACAATACATTTCCTAGCTGGTTTTACGTACCTCAAATCCACGCTAATACACTCTCTCGCAGCTCCAACACGACCCCGAACTAACCCCGATTTTCAACTCTAGCTCGTTAAGTCCCTGACATCATTTTAGTTGGTTTTGGTTTGTTAGAGTTTGTTTCTCTTACTAATCCTCTATTAAGTATAATTCAGTCCATAATATGATTTGCTTTTTATTATTGTCCTTATATTATATATAGGTGTAGAGGTTATACAAATACACCTAATATATGTATGTATGTACGATATATAAGTATATATAACCACTTAATGCATCAATAGATCTCTACAAACTTATTTTAGGAATCTTATCATTTATTTTTGTTATTATTTTAAAACTAGATTAATCTTTGGTCACATAAAAATTTACTTTACTTAGGTACAATAGTAAATTATTTGATTAGTTTACTTAGGCACATCAAACTAGCTTATATATTCATTTTTGTCTTAAAATCAACTTATGCTTTTTCTTTCAATTAAATTCAAGCCTTCTAATTTATTTAAATGATTCAAGTGTAATTATTCCATTAAATTATTAAAAGTCATTAATTTATACAAATAAATTAATTCATTTGTCTTTAGGCCTAAT
Source organism: Stephania cephalantha (assembly GCA_039657325.1). NCBI lineage: Eukaryota > Viridiplantae > Streptophyta > Magnoliopsida > Ranunculales > Menispermaceae > Stephania > Stephania cephalantha. The sequence goes on along the minus strand of CM077567.1, from coordinate 59,925,263 downwards.
TGTCTTTATTCACAACTTAGGCATATTAGATAAATAGAATTAGCTTACTTTAGGCCTAATTGTCTTTATTTCACAACTCAGGCATATTAGATAAATAGAATTAGCTTACTTTATTTATTTGACTTAGGTACTTAAGTATTTCTAATTAATACCTAAGTTATTAGCTAAATCAATGTTCTAATCAAATTTTCAATTCTCAAATAATTTAATCTTAGCTATTGAATATGTCATCCATCTATGCATCATTTCTTTTATTAATACACATTAATTTGGATCAACCTTAAACACTCAAGAAAGCCATGCATGAATTTAGTTGATCAATATACATATGTGTGTATTGTTGATTAATTAAAGGGGATGCAAGCTAGATTAGGAAGATGAGAGTATGAAGAAGTAGCTTGCATGAATAAGATCATCATTAAAAAGAAACAAATCAATAAGAATCAAAAACATGGATAAGAATTCAAATATGAGAAATTATTATAGAGAAGGTGTAGAACATGCCTTGAGACCATATGAATTTTTAAATTCCTTGTTATCTTCAAGCTTTCTTCAACTCCATTAATGGTGGGATTCCTTCCAATTTTCTTTCTAGAGCTCTTAGAAATGAATTTGAGTTAAGTCCCTAATGACTTCTACCCCTTTATACATTTACAGGTGTGTATTCAATTGAGATTTTAATAGACTTTTGGTTACTTTTATAAGTGGATGACTTTTTTAAAGTTTGTAGATTTTCGTAGATTTTTAAAGACTTTAATAAACTTCTAAGTAAACTTCTTTTTGATGACTTTTATTAATTTTTAGTGACTTTTGTGAACTTCTTAAACATGATTTTGATTGATACTAATAGATTTTTGTGATTTTAATATTGAAACAAATATTTTACACTTTATTATAAAAAAGAGGAATAATTATATTTCTTTTTCTTAAGAACTATTATTAATTTTTTAAAAGTATTTTTATATTTTAATAAAAAATCATATAGATATTAATGAATTACGACTATCAAGATAGTAACATAATAAATAAGTAAATAAATATCAACAAAACAAATATGCAAATGAATAATCTTTTAGTGGCAAAAAAGAACCAAGTAAGATCATTGTGTATAAAAACTTTGCACTTTTTTGACTTAAGTAAAAAAAAACTATATCTTTTTCTTTAAGAATGATAGTTTAAAATTTTTAAAATGCATTTCTTGCATTTGAAAAAAAAAAATATACGATAATTTTCTCCAAAAATAATAATATTACATTTTTTGAGATTATAATTATACACTTAATAAATAAAACTTCTTTGTAAAAAAATCCTATAAAATAAACAATGATGCAAAAATGAGATCTTGTTAATAACGACATCATTTTCATTTTCATCAACAATAACATTAGAATATAATGAATGAGCAATGAAATTCACGAGTTGTTGAGTGATTGGAGAAGTTGATAAAAACAATTGATAATTATTTGAAAATTCTATTAAAATCTCAATTGTATTATGGATTAATTAAGCTAACCTAGCTTAATTAAGTCTAAATCCAAGCTCTCCATCTCATTTCTACATATGCCAAGTGTCCTACAAAGTGAAAAATGACAATTTTGCCCTTAGTTCATTCATGTATTTTCCATGCAACCAATACACTTACAAAGATTAAGTGACCTTATTTTTCAATATATATACCAAGCATACCATAGGCTTTGAATTTAAATTGGTTCCTTAATATGAATGAATGAGAATTTTACATTAATTTTAATCTTCCTTAGTACGCATCTCGAGGTAAATCATATGCCTTATTTCATTTCTACACTATAATCGTAAGTTATTTAATTAGATGTGCATTGTAATAATATAGTAATGTGGTAATTTAAATAAAAATTCAAACTTAGGTTATTCTCTTAATTAAATAGCATTATAGTCTTATAACTATTTTTGTCATATCTTATCGCCTACTCGTATTCGAGTACCCATAATATACATGCATACCAACCATCGAACCTTACTCGTATTTTGACGTAATCGGACCAATAATTAACTGAAATTTGACATTTTTGAGTATAAAATAAATACTGCACACACTAAACAAACATAATATTCTTTAGTGTTGACTCTCAAGGGTTGACCAAGTACGCCACGTCAGATAAAGTCTCCACCAGAGTCTTGCTGTGACACGCGGCACAAGTTAAAATAAATATTGCACACACTAAACAAACATAATATACCTTGGTGTTGAATCCCAAAGGTTAACCATTGGTTACAAGCCACATGACTCGTAGCATGTTGAAAGTCAAAGCTCTACCCCATTCTTTTAATTTGATACTTGAAAGTGTTTGGATCCACACCAGATATGCTCAATAGGAAGATGTGCTCAATAGGAAGATAGATGACAAAGTTGAAAAGTTATTTTCTATTTTTCAAAGCAGATTGAAACATCCAAATTGTATAATATATCCAGTCACCAATCCATCAATTTTGTTAGGGGATGTCTTATTTGACAAGAAAGAAGCATAGATTTAGGAAATTAGGACACAAATGTCAAAGGTGTATATTTTTGATCCAATATTCATCCTGCAGTGATCATATTAATTTGACAACTAGGCTTCTACTTGGGCAAGTATAATTTCATCAGGTGAAAAAAAAAAAGTATAATTTCATCTTGTATGTACCAATTATGATATACACAACGCTAATATCGAGTAAGTGAAGTTTTTTTCGTCAGCTTCCTCCATCCATCCATCCAATCATCCATAATTCATCTATATTGAAAGCATCCGTGTCGCGAGGCACGTACATGTACATGCATCTTCACGTCCATCAATTCGAACCCAAGTTCACTCTCACAACCTACATTATTAACCCAATAGAAACTTTTGGTCCCATCTACCAATTATTGGACTTTTTTTTTTTCTTTTTTTTTAAAATCATCTCGTATCAGACTATTCAACTATTTTAAATTCACTACGAGTCGCCCATTGCATAGGTAGGAGAGCTCTTAATATTGATATTCTTATTTTCAAAGACTCGAACTCGAGTTACTAATTAAATGACAACAACTCATTTTGAATTGTGTCGATCAACTGTTAGTTATTGGACTATTTTTCACCCAAAATTTTTTTTGGCGTACATTACCATCCTACATCTGAACGCACAAGTGAGTTGGGTGATTAATTTTTGGCATAAATTACAACCAACGCAAAATTACTATATAGTGTGGTGGGTCACACACTTCATGAGGGTACCCGTACGTACTCCACGTGTAAGTTATATCCTTCAACGTAAGTGTGACCACATATTCGCAACTCTTCCTCTTTAAATTAAGCTTGTTGATTGAATAAATGTCACAAATTCAGGACTCCTCATGATCAATAATTCTCTCATGGGTTCTTCATCAATTTTCGCTCACATTGCTTTCATTTCTGTTGTAACTCTAGAGTTTGTGATCTGTGTTTGTGGCTCGAGTGCTAGTGGGCTTAAACCATGTGATTTTCCAGCGATTTTCAACTTTGGAGACTCAAATTCCGACACCGGTGGCCTGTCTGCTGCCTTCACTCCACCACCACCGCCCTATGGAGACACCTTCTTCAAGAGGCCCTCTGGAAGGTTTTCTGATGGCCGCCTTACAATTGATTTCATAGGTATGTACAATTGATTATACGGCGTGGTAAGATCGCTTGGGTTATTGAGATACGCCCAAACTGATTATGTTAAGGCCTCGTAAAATAGTCAAACTCACTTGGATACTCACATATATAAAAAAATTAATTTTTTTTTATTAATTATGGTATCCAACACTTGTCTGATTAGATCCGTGACCCTGAGATTGCAGCAAAAAAGGTCACTAGTGGCCTAACGTTTGACTGTTCTGGGAAATCGAAGTCAGACCATGTCCTTAACCCACACGGTCGCGCTTTTACCTTTACCCCTAAGCCAATCCATCTAAGTTTACTTCAAATTAAAATTTAGACTGATTTTTATTTTATTTTTTGTGGCTGTGAGTAGACTTGACTGTTTTTTAATTTGTTTATATTTTTCTTTGGATAAGAAAGAAACCAACATCTTTTCTTGCCCAAATGAGATTCAAACTCTCGCCCCCATTGAGTTATCCACTTGATTGATATTTATTATATTATTAATTTATTGTAATTAATTTGCGATGAGTTGTGCATCAAGCTAGTAAATATAAGTATTAATAATTAGGGTCCTCTAACAATCTCCGTATGTATTTGACACGAAAGAAAAAGTTTGTTGTTTGTGTTTGATGAAGCATTTCATAAGTTGAATCGTTGATGAAGCATTTCTTAAAGAAATGCATCCATGAGCCTAGGACAAGTACGAACTGCGCACAGTAAGTGTGCAACTTGCATAATGTGAAAACCAAGATACGAGTTTTTTTCTTGGCCTAGTAGTAAGAGAAAAGACGGAACTGTGTGAGTTAAGCATACGGTCTTGAGTTCGATTTCTCGCGGCAACCAAACATCGAGCCATTGGTGATCTTTCCGTAATCTTAGGGCCTATAAGACTAGTCATACAAGTATATGAATATCATAGTTAATTTTAAAAAAATTGAGAAGGGTTGATCTAGTGGTAAGGGTGAAGGAAGGATTGCGTAACAGACGCATGGTATCACCGAGTTTGATTCCCCACGACAACCAAACATCGGCTTAATGGTGGTCTCTTTCACAATCTCAAGGTATGTAGAACTAGTCAAACAAGTGTTGATGGGTGTCAAATGTGTCAAAAAATATAATCTCGTTGAAATTACCAAATACCACAAGAACTACACCAATGGCAAGCACGGGGTCGATCCACGAAGACCAAGGTTTCTAACTTAGGCTAATGAACTAGAAAGTAAATCGAGGGATTTGCAAAATTTGTTGTCAAGAGTTCACAAAAAAAAACATGGAATAAAAATACTTTGTAATGAAATGAATCAAGAAGAGTAACTTAAACCCTCGGTATCACAAACTTCCTCAATTGGCATAATCAACCATTTGGTCGTCGATCTATATAAAGCATGCAATTCAAAGGTATTCTAGAATAGCTATAGTCCCGACAATGTACGCGGGTCTTCGCACTTCCTAATCTCGGTAGTCAAGATACGACAATGATTACTTCTTTAGCCAAACGTATAGCCTTACACTCATGCGAATTGGGTTTAACAAGATGATCGCAATGAGTTTTGTGAAGGCACTACACCTAGACAACTGGATCACTAGTGCGTCGATTTAGGCTAGATCTCTAAGGATTTGATATGTCCCAAAATGGGCGAATCAATCGGTATGGTCAATTACCACTTATGTGGTCTTATTGACGGATGCGCACGACTCACTAGCAATAAAATCAAGGTTTAAATCTTAGTTTAACCTTAATTATTCAATCAATAACAAAGAGAATAAAACACTAATGTAAAGTAATTAAATTAGATCTCACATAGGTTTAATGCCAAAAGAGTTGTTTGATCCATCTCCGTTCTAGATTGATGAGATTAGCCGACATAGTCTTAAATAACTCCATTAAAATATTAAAGAAAAAGAGAAAATAATTGTATGTCGAGAGGTAGAGAGAATAGAAGAGTGCGTAGAAGAGTTATCCATAAAAACATTAAGTCATATTTACATAAAACCATTTAATTTGCTTTCTAGAAGAGAGAGAATATGAATCTTGGGGGCTTATTAGTGATACATGCACCAAGGCAAATCGGGTGGCTGTTGTGAATTTGATGCAGTTTATCAGGACACTTGGCAGCTTAAGATTGGATGAACCGCTGGTGACTGCTGACATCGCGAGAGATGATTGGAGGAGACAGTTTACAAAGACGTAGCTGACAAGTGGAAGAGTGACACGTGGCAGCTGCGCATGGGGAAAGAACGCACAAAAAACTCGTGTGTCAATCTGGGAGTTCGTGTGAGTACTAGTCCTGAGGTTGATCAACGTCTGCTGTGTTGAGAGAAGAGGCGTGGAAAATTGATCATGCGAAGATGTGGGAGAGCATACTAATGCGTATCCCAAGGACGATCAATGGCTCCTGGAGTGAAGAGAACACGCACGAGAGACAGCCGAATTTATGGGAGTGCATGCGAGCACGTATCTGAGGCAAGGTCAAACTTTTTCTTCTCATATTATGCAATATGATGTACGAATCTCGAGGCTAGGTGAACGGCTCAGAAGCACGTGTGACTCAAGTGTGTCCCTTGTTGCGTCTCCTTGTCGCACCACATTTCTTCATTATCTTTGCAGCACACATCTTGAGACATCAAACGGTAGCTGAACACACTGCCGAAATTACTTATTTTTACATAACTTTTCACCCCGGATTCAACCATGCACTCCATTAAACCTGAACATAATAAATAAAGACAATTAGGGTAATATTTTGGAGAAATAACCATATAAAATATATAAATAACCTATATAATACAATATAATTAACGACTTATCAAATACCCTCAAACTTAAGACTTTACACGTCTCGAGCAAAGATGTAAATGACGAAACAAAAGTAAATTAAGTTTTTAATATAGTTATGCACTAACTTAACTAATTAATCCTATACCCGATTCCAAACTCATGGATTTCTTTTGGTTTAAATAGTCACCAAGTTAACAAGCCACTCAAAAAATTTCAAAGTTATGATATGCCTTGAACTGCAATCCAAACACAATTAAGATAACACTTTAAAGACCTAGACTCGGTCAAGACAAAGGCTATCAAATACTCAAAAGTTTTCTTGGTCTATACACTCAAGCACGCAAGTTTGCAATCTCTGTAAAAATAGTGCATCAATGCTTAGAAGATACCATTGGTAAGAAATGCAACCACATTTTTCATTATTGTAGACTTAGCACCAATGGAATCAATAGGACTTAAATAGGTTGTAACATGGCTAGGATAAGATAACAAGGAAATGATATAAAGGTAATGTGAAGCATTGGAAAACTAAAAATCGACTGTCAAAAGATTTTCTAGAGAACATGAAAGTAGCTATATTGCACTTGAATTCATTTTTCTTTCAATATGTGTAGTCCTCACCTTTTTTCCAACAACCCGACTCCCTGCTTCATTTCCCGTGGATGTCGTTTTATGTGGGACTCTCTAATTATGACAACAAATTCTTTTCTCTAAATTTTGTTTCATGTTTTTTTTAAAGATTTCAAGTTTAAGACTAGTTTCCAACTAGCTAAAGGATTATATTAGGCTATGTCTATGGGTTTAACATTAGGTATGAAAGAATTAAAGGTTGGTTTAGCTCAAAATGGGTCAACTAGGGAAAATACTTTATGTAGGTTTAAGGAGAAATATATTCATTCAAAATGGCCTAAATCATTTCCCCAAAAGTGGTTTAGTCATATGAATTCAGCCTCGAGTGGGTTACATCCTCGTTCTAGCACCCTAGAAATTTGACTTTTTCCACTTCCACTATGCACGAGGCTTAAAACTCATACTAAGTCCTTAACATGAAATCATAAAAATATTGTGCTACGGTTCAAAGTGAGTGTTTACCCTTTTTTTTTTTTTTTTTTTAAGTTTCATGTAAAAAAGGTTACTATAGTTTACTCATCCATAACCAAAGGCATGAAACAAAGTTTTAGGTGACTCTAAATAATAATAATAATGAAAACTATACTAAATACATGCATGAAAAGTATCAACTCCTAATGAAATGAGAAAGATAAGTATGAAGAGAAAAGAAATGAAAGAAATGAGAGAATAAGGGATATTAAACACCACCATTACCATCCTTCAATCATATACAACCGTATATAATGAAAAATTCGAAAAAACCTCACCTGCGGTTTTCGCTAAAACATCCATCCAACTCCATCCATAATCCCTAAAGTACCCCCAAACTTATTCCGAACCTTGTCCTAAAGGTTCAAAACAAGTCAAGAGGTTCACATATAAACACGTAAGAGGGTGAAAGAACATGATAGATATAGAATTAAGAAAATGATATGAGTTCATGAATAAAACTAAAACTAATCCCTATATCTACGCATAACAAGTAAACAAAATAAAGTTGGGTAACCTTACCAAATCCCAGTATGACTGACCAGTGGGTATATGACAATTGACAAGCCGTAAGAGTGATATCGGGCTCTCACAATTCGATGCGCTTTGTAGAGATCGCAACACCTGTAAAAAGTCACCAAAGAAATAATGATAAGAATACCACAAGAATACTAAAATAGGGAATCAAATAGACAAGGGATGGAAGCTTAGGGTGCCTCTCAAGAAGCGCCTTTGTTTAACGTCGTTGGCTCGACACAGTCGGACTCTTTCAGTTAATGTACTATACAACTGCTAGAGTTTCATTCTCGATCTCCTGTTATGGGAAGTTCTCATAGAACGACTTCAGTCGGTGCCCATTCACTTTAAAAACTTTCCTTATATATCCATGCTCCTAATCTCAACTGCAACATGTCCAAAAATGTTAGTAACAACAAAAGGCCCGAGCCATAGTGACCTTAACTTCCCTGGATGGAGAGTCAATCTAGAATTATAAAATAAGACATTTTGATCGACAGTGAAAGTTTTGCGAGATAGGTTGCGATCGTAGAATGCTTTGGTTTTATCTTTGTAGATTCGAGTAGACTCGTAAGCATCGTTCGGATCTCCTCCAATTCTTGGTGTTCCAACTTTCGATTTTCGTTTTATATGACATTCGATAAGCCTGTTCCACATTGTCAAGGAGCATACTCCAGTCCTTCTACGACGAATTTATAGTCTTTTCCAAAATGGATTTAATCTCTCTATTTGACACCTCCGCTTGGACATTCGTCTGAGGATGGTATGTGATGACCTTCCTCGACGTAGGGTTGGGTCGCCTGGCGTAAACCATTTCCTAAGCCTGATACCAGAACCAAGCCCAAATAACGGCTTGGCACGCCTAATTCAACCCGCGAAACTACATAATTGTACATATGAAACAATAATTGCGGAGTTTAAAACTAAAAGGTTTCATATGTTACACAAATAATTCTAAACAAACGTGTTCAAGTATCCCTAAGTAACTGCAAACGTATACTACCATGGTACTAAGTCAACAAGTCTCGGGGATTAGAATATACCCCATTAAGTACTTTATAAACCCATATTTAGATGTTTTGAATATCGATAATATAAATAACATGCAAAGTTCACATCAAAGGCAAAGCTCTATGTTATCGCTTTCCCTTTATCCCGCGCTAGTATCAATGTAGACGGACCTGAAGAGTAAGTGGGGTGAGCTAGAAGAACCAACAGAGCTTAGTAATGCGGAAAACCCGCTCAACCATCAAACATACAAGTAATACCTACTAATCATGCAAGTCTATGATGAATTGAAAGTAAAGATAGAGAAAAATAGTATTTCACGAGTATCCTTAGTCAACTCCATAAAGATTGCATAGAGAACATAAAAGCATTTATAGATCCAATCATCATGCAAGGGTGAATTCAATAGAAATATCTTAAAAGCAAAATAATATAGTAAGTTGGGTCCCATTCAATGCGTACTAGTTATTGACAAGAATTTGGTGACCCATTCACCTACTCTTGAAGTGATGCAAACCATTAGTTGACATAAAGGCCTTTATACCCCCTAACTATTCCCATCAAGTCCACAGTAAGTTCGTCTAAAGTCATCACTGATGTGTGCATCAATCTCATGCATTGATCTCAAGGTATAATTCGAGTAATGGCGACGACCATAAAATACTCAAGTAGTGGCGACGACCACACAAATATTCAATACTGGCAACAACCACGAAATAGTCAAATAGTGGCGACAACCACGAAGGTGAGATATAGACAACATGAGCAAAGGGCAACACATTCACATTCCATAGATATTCACATTCAAGTCAATAATAATTCGCAACCCATTCTCAAGTCTTGAATTAAAATCGTGAGACCTAATAATATCTAATAACATGTCATGTTTGATAATTAAGCAAGCTCCCCACTTACTTCGATTCGGCGCGATATCCTTTTTCGGTCCTCTCGCGCGCTCGGGTTCTATGTGAACCATCTTGCGAATCTAAACAATCAATACGCATCACATCATCGACAAGTCACATTTTAAATTATAATTTGCCATTAAATTCACTTTGGGTCCCACTAGTGTAGGTCCCGCGGGTCTCCTGTTGCCCGATATGAAGGTCGAGGGGTGAGACCCGATCAATCTCCTTCGGGGACACGATTGCGCCTCGTTGAAGACAATAATTTGTTTTATTTATATTCTACTTCATTTTACTTTATATATGTATATTATATATATTATTTTAATATGTTTTTTTTTTTTTTTATTTATTTATTATTATTATTATTATTATTTTAATTTGCATAGGGGCCAACTTAGCCCCTAGTTTCAATTGGCCCCTGGTGGGGGGAGGGGGACGTCCCCTCCCCTCCTCTCATCACTCCATTAGGCTTCAGCCTGATAGGTGTGATGGGTTGGTGGGGTTGCCTATGGCCACCCCCACCCACCCTTTTATAGGACCTCCACTAGGAGGCCCTACCGCCGCCGCCCTCGCTGGCGACGGCGACAGTGGACTGCTGTCACCCTAGCCGACGATGCCATGGCGGCGCCCCCCCTCCACAGGGTTCTCCAACACCAACTTAAATTAAAAAAATAAGAAACAAAACAAGTAAGGAGATGATTTGTACCTTCCACCACTAACTTTGTGTCACCCCACCACCCAAGCTCTCTCTCTCTTTTTTTGATTTGAGTTTTGTAGATTAATTAATGGTGGCTAGGGTTTATAGTGGTTTCTTTTATAATTAGGGTTTCATACAAATAAAATTTGTGAATTTACTAAAATACCCACGAAGTGGGCATTTTAAGTTTGTTGGGTCGTGACATGGTAGACCATAGATGTACGATGTGTAGCATTGTACTTGCGAAAAAGATTTTCACCAAACGGTTGCAAAAGTGGGTACCTCGATCACTAATCAAAGCACGTAAAGCTCCAAATGTAGAAAAATCCATGATTTTAAGAATTCAGATACCACTAATGAATCATTGGTGTGGGTGGCTTTAACTTCCACCCATTTGGACACGTAGTCTACCCTCAATAAGATATAAAGAAAACCATGTGACAGTGGAAATGGTCCCATGAAGTCGATCCCCCAAACTTCAAAAATCTCGCATAATTGGATCGAAGTTAGTGGCATTTGATCTCGGTGACTCAAGGTATCGGTTAATTGACATCTAGCACCAGTCCTGGGCATATAGATAGGAGTCGTAAAAAATGGTAGGCCAGTAGAACCCACTCTCTAATACCTTCATAGTTGTCCTACGTGGACTAAAACAACCACCGTAGACATTTGAGTGATAGAATGCCAAGATAGATTGCGTCTCAACTGGGAGACACATCGACGGATTACGATATGAGCAAAACTTCCACAAGTATGGATCATCCTAAACATAATGTTTAGAGTCGCTCCGGATTTTGTCCTTTTGGGCTCGTGTAACGTGAGATGAATACTCTTGTGTAATGAGGTAATTAACCAAATCTGCGAACCAAGGAAGTTCGTTAGAGATGCCGAGGAGAAGTTCATTAGGGAAATCATCTCGAAGAGGGACATGTGCTTCACCATTCTCGATGCGGCTGAGATGGTCAGCAACTAGATTTTTAGCACCACTTTTATCTTTAATTTCAATATCAAACTCTTATAACAATAGTATCCATTGAATGAGACGAGGTTTAGTTTCCTTTTTCGCCATTAAGTAATTTAAGGTTGCATGGCCAGAATAGACGACCACCTTAGTACTTGAGAGATAAGGACAAAATTTCTCTAAAGCAAAGACGATAGCTAGAAGCTATTTCTCAGTAGTTGTGTAATTTAGTTAGGCAGGATCAAGAGTTTGGGAGGTGTAGTATATGACATGTGAAGCACACATGACTCGTTGCCCAAGCATAGCCCCCATAGCGTGGTTACTGGCATCGCACGTGATCTCAAAAGGTAGATCATAGGAGTAGAGATGAAAGAGTCTTTAAGTGCATCGAATGCATTTTTATATGCCTTGTCGAAATCGAAAGACATGTCTATCCGAAGAAAATGATATAGGGGTTGTGCAGTTTCAGAGAAATCCTTAATGAAATGCCGATAAAAACCAACTTGACCAAGGAATGATCGGATTTCTCGCACAGTTGTGGAGTAAGGAGATTTTTGAATTACTTCGATTTTTGTCGGGTCTACCTCCAAACCTAGAAGAAATTGTTTGACCCAATATAAAACTTTGGTCCATCATGAAGTGACATTTCTCATAATCGAAGGCCAAGTTTTTCTTGATACATTTGTGAAGAACCTTAGTAAGGTGACTAAGGAAAAGATCGAATGAATCACCGCAAATAATGAAATCTTCTATGAATACTTTGATGAAGCGATCAACAAAGTCAAAGAAGATAGTCATCATACACCTCTGAAAGGTAGTAGGTGCATTGCACAGCCCAAAGGGCATGCGCCGGTAAGTAAAGATACCGAAATGACAGGTGAAGGTGGCCTTCTCCTGATCCTCAGGTGCTACAGGAATCTGATGAAAACTAGAGTATCCATCCAAGCAATAGTAATGCGACATGCCTGATAATCGCTCTAACATTTGATCGATGAAAAGCAATGGGAAGTGGTCTTTCTGAGTAGAGTCATTAAGCTTCCGGTAATCGATGCAAACCTACCATTTGTTTTGGATGCGAGTTGAGACTAACTCACCTCATGAGTTTGTGACCACTATGATCCTGGTTTTTTAGGTACCAGCTGAACGGGACTAACCCACTTTCTATTGAAGATCTGGTAGATCATCCCAGCATCAATGAGCTTCAGAATCTCCTTTTAACCACTTCCATCATTGGTGGGTTAAGTCGTCATTGTGCTTCTCGTGAAGGTTTAGACCCTTCTTCCATATGTATCGATGCATGCATGTGGAAGGGTTAATACCTTTGATATCAACAATGGTCCACCCTAAACCTTCTTTGAACTCTGGAAGCACATTTATGAGCTTCTCTTCCTCTGGTAATGTGAGTTTAGTTGAGATGATCACAGGTAAAGTCTTATTCTTGCATAAAAACACATATTTGAGATGACTTGGCAGTGGTTTGAGCTCCAGTGTGGGGGCTCACTCCATAGATGCGAGAAGTGTAGAGTTCAAAGCAAGTAAGTCAAGATATGCTAGGGTGGGAAAATGGAGTGGAACAAAGACTCTGAGATCAGCTCCTCGATCTCAGTAGCGAGGGCTAAGTATTGTTTTCGCAAAAATTCGGTGTCGAAATGATTCTCTAACACCACTTTCATATCATCGCCTTTCACAAGAAATGCGTTTTGGACGAGTGAATCCACACTATCTAAGGAAAGCACTACAGAGGAGGAATCACAAGGATGACGTATCGCATCATAGATGTTGAACTTAATAAGTTTACCATCAAACTCATTGGTAAGAAAACCATTGTGAACATTATCTTAGTCTTGGCAGTCTTAAGGAAAAGCCTACCAAGTAAGACTGAGGAGAAATGAGGGTATGGCTGATTCTTCATATCAATGATATAAAAGTCAGCAAGGAATACGAGCCCACTATTTTTCACAAGAATGTCTTTCAAGAACCCACGGGACAAACGATGGACCTGGTCGGCCAAATTATGACAACTCCAGTATTCTTTAAAGAGTTAGCCTTCAATGTCTCATATATGAATAATGGCATGATATTGATAAGATTATGAGGTCACACATAACTTTCTAAATCTCAACTTCATCGATTGTGCAAGGGACAGTAAACATGCCGGGTCCTCACACTTGGCGGGCAACTTTTACGTAGAATAGCTGAAACATTTTCACTTACAGTGGACCTTTGTTGGCACATAGGTCTTTGAACAACTTAGCATAGCGGGGCAAATGTGCTAAGGTATCGAGAAGTGGGATGTTTAGCACCACTTTCCTTAAGATTTCTAGAGTTTCTTTCCCTTTTCGGCCTTTTTATTCTTAATGAGGAGTTGAGGGAACGTGGGTAAGATTTTGAGAGAAGGTTGTGCTTCCTTATCCAAGATTACCGTTTCGGTAGGAGACAGTTGAACTTCGAGCACTTGCTCAACTTCTTTGGATTTAAAGGCGGTCAATTTAGGCTTGGGTTCTTTAGGAGTTTCCTTCAACTCTTCGCCGCTATGAAGTGTGACGGCGTAGACATTCGCATTAGGATTCGGAAGTGGTTGGGAAGGCAACTTGCGTTTCTCATCCATGCGCCCTACCCATAGTACTAGTTGCCCTACTTGAACCACGAGATTTTTAATGCTTGCAGCATGACTAACGGTTGAATCAATTCTAAATAGGGCTAAATCTTTAGAGAGTATGTCTTGATTAGCAATGAGTGTCCTCATCATCTCTTCTAAAGATCCTGAATTCTGAGCGGGTTGAGATTGTTGAGGAGGAGGTTGTCCATTTGGAACGTATTGCAGATAATTCTGGTTTTGAGGTCCATAACTATGATAAGGGTTTTTAACGGCATGATTATAAGTGTTAATGAAATTGTTGTCGTATTAATTCCTTGGTGGTCTTTAGAATCCACCACCTATAGCGTTTGCTTGTTTGTTCTCGAACAAGGTGGGACAAGAATAAGTGGAATGGTCAGTGGCTGAGCAGAAACCACAAGCTTTAACTTGAGTTTTTCCAAATGTAAGGAATCGCTTCCATGAGATCAGTGAGTTTTCAAGCTTGTTATTGGTAGGATTTGACCCTACTATTGGGTTTTCGGGTTCATACGCAGTGGAAAATTCAAAACAAATTTTGAAAAACCGCAACAGGATAAAAAAATAAGTTCCATTAGACTAGATCTATAAGTAAACCATACCTTAATCCATGATTTTTCTTCTCTGATTGTTCGATTTCCAAGATGTTCAAGTGTGCGTCCTCTATCACAAATCCACACATGAAAGATTACTACAATTTGGAGTTCTAGCCCCAAAAGAGATAGAAAACATTTTTTTCTTTCTCTCCGAAAATCTAGAGAACTCGAAATTTGCAAAAACAAAAATCTTATTTTGATTTAGGGTTTCAACCACTATTTATATGTGAGATAAGCCCTCACTTAAAACTCTATTCGTAATACAACTATTGTGTTTTGGTTATTCAAGCAAATTACACATACACCCCTATTAATAAGTTATCATATAACAAATAGTAAGGGCTTTTATGTCATGAATTTTATAATATAAACTTCATTACTCTGGACCAATTGAAATTGTGCAAAAGTGTTCTTTGTGTGTGATCCAATAGGTTCATGTGATGTTGTCAGTGAACCAAAACCATTTATGTACACAAGTCATAAGCGGTATCTAGCAATGCATTATGACTACCAAAGTAGCATGAATAACAAAATTGGTACAACCTAATGAATAACATATATCATATCCTTTTGTCGTGCGATATCCTTTAATAAAACATAAGGCATGAAAAATCACCCTTAATGTTCAATCATACTAGTCTCAATCTTCAGGTAGACTGAAAAATTCAAATGACATTGATCATATCAATTCACTTAGACTTGGCCATTTAACAGATCTAACATATTGAGGGATCTATTGATATTTCTCTACACAAAAGGGACAAATTTTATCTTGATTCGACATATTTCCATATTATTCACATGGTAACCAATCACAATCTTTATAATCGTCCGGTTAAAGATAAGGTTTGATCGTGCCAAATTATCATGATCCTTATATTGAAGTCTATGGTAATCTCAAGTCAAAGGACTAATGATATACCTATCATGAGTAACACATGACTCAATCCATAAGGTGTTCTCATACGAGTCAGTCCAGTACGTTGTTCCCATAACAAGTACTTATGATCTCGATTCGTATCCCTATACGCATGATTATCACATGACCATCAATTAAGATTCAAGCTAGTTATAGTTCCCAGTATAATGATCGATTAGGGACATTTATGATATTTCAACAAATACCCATGGATCTTATTATAAGGTAAACATGCAATCTCACTTATAATAAAACATCAAATGAAAACCTCAATCTTATTAACTAAAATTGTAAGATAAACAATATTTGTAAATTGACGTAGACATATGCCCTAACAATTCTTACTTGTAATAGGGTAATCATTCATTTATCTAACAAGTAATGACCTAATATGACCATCATGTTTCACTTGTGGAAGAGCCTTTGTCAAAAGATCTGCAACATTGTCTTCTGTAGGAATTTTGCAAATCTTTAGGTCTCCATTCTCAATGATTTCTTGAATGAGATGAAAACTTTTAAGTATATGTTTGGATTGGTGGTGTGATCTTGGTTCATTGGCATGTGTTATCGCCCTGTCGTTGTTACAATATAAGCAAATTACCACACGAAGTTCTGAGATGAACTTTTTTATCCAAACTGCCTCCTTAGCTGCATCGGACGTTGTAATATACTCAACTTTTGTTGTATAATCTACCATGGTTTCTTGTTTTGAACTTTTCCAGCTCACTACACTTCCATTCAAAGTAAACACATATCCAGATTGTGATTTGAAGTCATATATATCAGTTTCAAAACTTGCATCTATGTAACCATTTACAACAAGCTCGCCTTCAAAACTCTCATAAACAAAGAGCACTTCTTTAGTCATTTTCAAGTACTTCAGAATGTCCTTTACTACAATCCAGTGGCTCTCACCGAGATCAGACTAATATATGCTTATGGCGCTCAAAGCATATGATATATTAGGTCGAGTGCATAACATGGCGTACATAATAGATCCAATAGCTGATGCATATGGAATCATATTCATGCGTTCTCACTCATCATTAGTCTTATGGAATTGAATCTTGTTGAGACTTATACCATGAGACATTGGCAAATACCCTATTTTAGAGTCTTGCATATTGAACCAATTCAATACTTTATTAATATAAGCACTCTTACTTAAATCAATTAGCCTTTTAGATCTATCCCTATAGATCTTAGTCCCAAGGATGTAGGTTGCATCTTTTAAGTCCTTCATTGAGAAACATTTCTTTAACCAAGACTTGACACTCTGCAAGGTTGGGATGTCATTTCCAATGAGTAGTATATCATCAATATATAATACCAGGAAAAGAACCATGCTCCCACTAACATTCTTGTATACACAAGGCTCATCTTCGTTTTTAATGAAACCAAATTCCTTAATTGCTTCATTAAAACAAAGATTCTAGCTCTGAGAAGCTTGCTTTAATCCATAAATGGATCTTTGAAGCTTCCACACCTTCCTAAAATTCTCAAGATGAACAAACCCTTCAAGTTGTATCATATATACGTCCTCAAGCAACTTTCCATTTAGAAAAGTTATTTTGACATCTATTTGTCATATCTCATAGTCATAATATGCAGCTATAAAAACTAAAAATTCTAATGGATTTAAGCATGGCTACAGGAGAAAAAATCTCATCATAATCAACACCTTGAGTATGTTTGAAACCTTTTGCTACTAGCCGTGCTTTATAAGTATGCACATTTCCATCCATGTCAGTTTTCTTCTTGAGAATTCATTTACATCCAATGGTCTTACCACCTTCAGGTAAATCAACCAGGTTTCAAATTTGGTTTTCATACATGGATTGCATTTCAAAATTCATGGCATTAAGCCATTTATCTGCATCGGGGCTAGACACAACCTCCTGCTAAGTAGTAGGCTCATTTTGATCCATAAAGCAACACCTCACTACTATCAATAATAAGAAATCCAAATCTCTCATGTTGATGTCTTACCTTATCAGACCTAGCGGGCCTTATGATACTCGTGGAGGTTCAACTAGTTCAAGAATTTGTTGATCTTCCACTGGCGGTTGAGTGTTTGTTTATGGTTCTTGAACTTCTTCAAGATTTACTTTATTCTTATTGTCGTCTTTTGAAATAAACTCCTTTTCCATAAAGACACCATTCCGAGCAACAAACACTTTGTTCTCAGTGGGACTATAAAAGTAGTATCATCTAGTTTCTTTATGATGACCAACAAATACACACTTGGTAGATTTGATTGATAATTTCTTGAGATTTGTCATCGTATGAAAACCTCACAGCCCTTAATCTTAAGGAAAGACAAACTTGGTCTTTTCTCAAACCACATCTCATATGGTGTTTTATCAACCGTTTTAAAAGGAACACGATTCAGTGTAACCACAACAGTTTCTAATGCATAACCCTAAAAGAAAATAAAAAGATCTGCATGACTCATCATAGATCGAAGCATATCCAATAAAGTCTGATTTCTCATCTCAGAAACATCATTCCATTGGGGAGTTGCTTGTTAGGTTTCGGGGATCATGTGCAGCGGAAGTTTTGAAACCTTTTTCGAACACCCCGAATAAAGATTCTATCGATTCCATTAAATTGATGTGCCAATAAAAAAATAATACCTTAGCAAGAATAACTTCATGTCTGCCTTGTTTCGTGTTGTTTGATTCCTTTAAGACGCTTCCAGAGACGTACGTCCTCTATCAGAAATCTACACACGAACGGACGATCACAATCCGGAGTGCTAGCCCCAAAAATCCTAGGACAAGAATTCTCACAAAAACTCTCTAGGAAAAATCTCTCTCGAGAATTCCCTACAACAATTGTGTCACTAATGTCTTATTTATAGTATACTAGGTCGAGTTGTAAAAGAACTCAATCTTCTAATCACACTCCAAATAGAGTCCTAGATAAAGTCTAACTCTAAAAAGAATAGAGTCATAAATAATCTACAATTACTAATCCAATAAGAGTTGTAATTTATCTAAAACTCAAAAAAGAATTAAAGTCATATTATAATTCCAATTAGAGACCGATTCAAAATAAAATTTACTAAGAGACAAAATTTCTAGTCACACTAGAAATGTATGAGAATCTTTAATCCTAGTCAAACTAGGACATTTAGGGTGTGTTTGATAGCAAAGAAAATGAAAAAAATCATAAAAAATTGTCTACTTTTTATGTAACCGTTTTTTCTATTGTTTGATAGCTTTGTAACTGCACTAAGAAAAAAAACCACATTCTCATATTTTCCTCATTTATTTTCTCATCTTTTAGTGTGGAAAATTGAAAATCTCTCCATCTGTCTCACAAACTGATCATTTATTCCACCCAAACAAACTTGGCCTCTGCCACTCTTTCACAGATATACATTCTTTCTTTCTCTCTTCGTCTTCGGCTTTGTCACCAACATCATCGTCGAGCCGCCCGACATCGACGATGATTTAGATGCGCACACGGATTGAACCATAAAAGAAAATTCTTTCTCGTGCAATCAAACAACTATGAGAAATTTTTCTTTATAAAATTCTCTCAAGAAGATTTGCTAAAAAAAAGTTTTTTCTCATTGAAGATTTTTTTTGCTATCAAACACACCCTTAATGAGAATCTTCAAAATGAATTTTATCAAATAAAACTCATTAACCCAAAAAATATTAAATCGCGCAAATCCGTTCTTTCTGTGCAACCCAATAGGTTCATACAATGTTGGCAGTGAGCCAAAACCATTTTGGTATACAAGTCATAAGCGGTCTCTAGCAAGTCATTATGACTACCCAAATAGCATGAAGATCAATAAATCGATAAAACCTAATAGACAATGTATATCATATCCCTTTGTCACGCGATATATTTTGATTGAACATAAGACATGGAATGTCACCCTTATAGTTCAATCTATTAGTCTTGATCTCCGAGTAGACTGAAATTGTCAAGTAACATTGATCCAATCAATTCACTAGACATAGCCATTTATCAGTCTAGAATATCGAGGGGCCCAATAGATATCTCTCTCTAAAAGAGAAAGATAAATTCCATCTTGATCACATAACATCCACACATTAGTCTAACAATGACCAATCACAATCTTTATAATCATTCGGTTAAAGAAAATGTTTGATTGTATCAAATCATTGTGCTCCAAATGTTGGAGTCTTTGGTGATCTCAAGTCAAATGACTAAACGATATACACATGATCATCACATGACCATCAATCAAGATTTACACTAGCCTTAATTCATTATAGTTCCCAGTATAATGATCGACTAGAGACATTTAGGATATTTCAATAAATACATATGGATCTTACTATAAGGTAAACATGCAATCGCTTATAATAAAATGACAAATGAAAAGCTTAATCTTATTAACTAAAATTATAAGATAAAAAATGTTTGTAGATTGATTTAGGGCATATGCCCCAACACCTACTCCATCAAAAAGATTTCATGAAGGTCCATTTTCATCGTAATTAATGTAATGACGTGATTGACTTGCTAAAGACTCATAAAAATCAAACATCTTACATCTATAGTCTCCTCCACAAGCATTGTCAATAATGCATTTCTCAAGGGGGTAAGTCTCATATTGAAAAAATGAACAATGGAGAGGTTGCTTTAACCATGTTGGGAGCATTGCACAAGTAAGCACTTATAACGACCCCAGTAATCGCCAAAGGATTCGCCCCTGCATATCTCCCTAGTGAGTTGGGAAGATCTAGATTCAGGGAGAAACTCTATTAGGAATGCAGAAATCATATCGTTCTAATTTGTAATGGAACCAGGGGAGATAAAAGAGCCAGTTTTGGGCTTTGTACTTAAGGCAAGAGGGAAAAGTAGAGAGTTTAACTTCGTCTTCATTGACTCTCGGGGGAATCATGGTCCTACATTTAGAGTGAAAATCTTTGATGAAGGTCATTGGATCCTCACGATCGAGTCCATGGAAGACGGGGAGAAGGTTTATAAAATCGGGTTTTAGCTCGAAATTAACCCTATGAACTGGGAATGTGATGCACTATGGTTGATGAGCTAGGAGATCATGTATCTCATCATTCGCCATCCCAATGGTAATGTGATGATCGGTCTAAGGTTGCGCCCAAAGGTTAGCTTCTGGCCTTTGTGGAGCGGGGTCAACCATTTTTTGATTGGGTGGTTAATTTTGAGTAACTACATGCCTTTGTGGCGCCACCGGTGCATGTGGCGTAGCAGATGCTTCAAACTGTCGTTAAGGAATAACTTGGTGTTCCTCGTTCCCCTTAAGTGGTGGATTTCCACTTGGTCAGCCATTGGAAGGATTGCTCGTCGCTCAGTTGAACTCTTGAGGATTGTTTCCTCTGCCTTGTTTCTTTTGAGTTATAATGGCAAGTCTTTTCGATCTCGGATCAAATAAATGAAGTAAAGATCCGGTGGATTTCGATCTATAAAGACTTTTGGGCATAAGGGTGAAACACATAAAAAAAAAAAAAAAACCTAAGTCAAAAAGAACTTGGTCCCTAACAACGGCACCAAAATTTGATGGGTGTTGAATGCCCCAAAATATATAATCCCATTGAGATTATCAAATACCACAAGTACTGCAGCAGTGGCAAACACGTGGTCGATTCACAAAGACCAAGGTTTCTAACTTAGGCTAATGAACTAGAAAGTAAATGGGGGGATTTGCAAAATCTGTTGTCAAGAGTTCACCAAAAAAACCAAGGAATAAAAATACTTCGTAAAGAAATCAATCAAGAAAAGTAACCCAAACCCTCAGTATCACAAACTTCCTCAATTGACATAATCAACCCTATATTCATCGATATATATAAAGCATGCAATTCAAATTCAAAGGTATTCTATAATAGTTATAAACCTGGTACCGTACGCGGATACTCGCACTTCCTAATCTCGGTAGTTAAGGTACGACAATGAATACTTCTTTGGCCAAATATATAACCATATACTCAAACGAATTGGGTTTAACACGATGATCGCAATGGGTTTGTGAAGGCATTACACCTAGACAACCAGATCACTAGTGCATCCGACTTAGCTTTGATCCTCAAGGTATTTAACCGGTCCCAAAAGGGGCGAATCAATTAGTATGGTCAATTGTTACTTGTGTGGTCTTATTGCATAAGGACCGATGCACACGAATCACTAGTAATAAAATCAAGGTTTAAATCTAAGTTTAACCTTAATTATTCAATCAATAACAAAGAGAATAAAACCCAATGTAAAGCAATTAAATTGAGTTAAATTAGATCTCACATATGTTTAATGCCAAAAGAGTTGTTTGATTCATCTCTGATCTAGATTGATGAGATTAGCGTGACATAGTCTTGAATAACTCTATTAAAATACTAAAGAAAAAAAGAAAACTATAATCTATTGAGAGGTAGAGAGAATAGAAGAGTGCGTAAAAGAGCTTTCCATAAAAACCCTAAGTCCTATTTATATAAAATCATTTAATTTGCTCTCTAAAAAAGAGAGAATATGAATCTCGGGGGTTCATTAGTGACACGTGCGCCGAGGTAAATATGGTGGATGTTGTGAGTAAGATGCTGGTTTCAGGACATGTAGCAGCTTCGGATTAAATGAACCACTGGTGACCTCTGACATGGCGAGAAATGATTAGAGCAGAGAGCTGATGAAGACGTGGCTGACGAGTCGAAGAGTGATACGTGGCAGCTGCACATAGGAGAGAACGCATAGAGAACTCGTGCGTCAATTTGGGAGTTTGTGTGAGCACGAGTCCCGAGGAAGATCAACGTCTGCTGTGTTGAGAGAAGAGGCATGGAAAATCGATCGTGCGAAAATGCGGGTGAGCGTACTAATGTGTATCCGAGGATGATCGATGGATCTTGAAGTGAAAAGAGCATGCACGAGAGACATTCAAATTTTTGGGAGCGCGTGCGAGCACGCATCTTGAGGCAAGGTCGCAACCGTTTCTTCTCATCTAATGCAATCTGATGTGCGAATCTCGCGGCTAGGCGAAGGCCTCTAAAGCATGTGTGACTCAAGTGTGTCCCTTGTTGCGTCTCCTTATTGCACCTCATTTCTTCATCATCTTTGCATCACGCATATTTGCATAGTTTTTCACCTTGGATTCAAACATGCACTCCATTAAACCTAAAAATAATAAATAAAAACAATTAGAGGTGATATTTTGGAGACTTAACCATAAAAAATATATAAATAAGCTATATAATACTACATAATTAACAACTTATCAAATGTCTAGATACCACAAAAAAAAAAAAAAAAAAAAAAGATGGACGAGGCATCACTTTTACAATAAAAATAGTTTTTTTTTTTTTGTCAAAGTATCTCTAATAGCACTTGTTAAAAGTCAAGATTTGGAGAGGTATGAGTTCGACTCTATTTGAAGTAAAAAAAAAGTAATTTTTCTTCCTAAATAAAATTGATTGCTAAAATAGCCAAACGTAGCTCAATTCATCATTTCTTATACGTTTTAATCAACTTTGACTTACAATATTGTGAAATATTGCAGCTGAGGGTTTGGGTATCCCATATCTACATGCTTACTTGGACGCAGTGGCGCCCAATTTTAGTACTGGTGCCAACTTTGCTACTGCCGCATCCACCATTGTACCTTTACCAGATGTTTTGCCATTAGGTGGCTATAGTCCTTTCTCTTTAAATGTTCAATACTCACAATTCATTCGCCTCAAGAATCACTCAATAATCATCAACCAATTAGGTACGTAAACCAAGTTTTTCTTGTTTATTTTATTTTTATTTTTTATTAATCATGGTTTCTAGATACTTGTGTGAATAGTACTATATAAGCCCTGAAATTGCAGAAAAAAACCACTAGTGGCCCAACGTTTGGCTGTCGTGGAGAATCGAACTCGAGACTATGCGTTTAACCCACACAGTTTCGTCTTCGCCCGTACCACTAGGGCAACCAGTCTAAATTAAGTTTTTCTTGTTTATAGTCTTCAAATGCCCGTACTTTCAAATACTACATTCTTTTTTAATAACCTTGAGTGTTCGAACTTTTTTTCACAACCCCTCCTTACTTTCTGGTTCGATTAATCCCATGAGTGTTAGTCGGATGCCCCAACTTTATAACTCAAGGAAACCAAGTGAACATAATGTAACTACTAATTAAGAATCACTTATGACCTCTGATTCTGTTAGAATTTTAATGCTCTTTTCATAATTGTCGCTGCACCACACCTCTCTCGGGCTCTTTCAAATACTACATTTGGATTTATAATTAAGAAGATGCACGATTAATTAAGGGATTTTTTTTTCGAGATCCAATTGAGGGATTAATATTATAGAAACTATATATATATATATGTGTGTGTGTACGTTAATGCTATTTTTTTATTCCTTCATTACAATTGATAACAGGTGAATTGTTTTGTAGGGGGCTTTTTCAAGGGTCTACTACCAAAGGAGGAATTCTATTCTCGGGCTTTGTATACAATTGATATTGGTCAAAATGATATAGGTGCAGGGCTATCCGAGAGTAAGTCCATGCAGGAGATTAGAGATTCTATTCCAATGATCATCAGTAATTTCTCTGCAAATGTCAAGGTAATTACAATTAATTAAACTTCTTAATGTCGAGAGTTTGTTTTTAATTTCAACAAGCATTAAGTTTGAGCTTTGTGAAAACTAGGACTATAAAGTTATTGGCTGCTTTTTTTTTTTTTTTTTCTAAATTATCCGGTATTCGGACTATCTGACTTCTTTGGGTTCGCCGTAAATCGCATATTGTATAAGTGGGGGAGGCTCTCAAAGTTGAAATTTTCATTTTCAAAACTCAATTTCGAGTCACTGATTAAGAGACAATAACCTACTTCTACTCGCACAAACCAACTGGTTATTAGTTATTGGTTATTGGTACTACGTTGTTTTTTTTTTTTTTTCACGTGGTGCATGGTGTCAACCGCGCTAATGGAACAAGTCCCTAATGTATTGCTTCATTAACATCACTAACTGTGTTAGAATTTGTAACTTGAATGTCGCTTGTTTCGTTACAAAATTAATTTTGTTAGTGAATTGTTGTTACTAAATAATGAAAATGTTGTGGTGCCCATGAATGTGTGGAGGGTTAGACAAGTTTTAGAGGTCCAAATCTTCCTAGGCCCTAGGCTGTATAAGCTTGATTCTTAATATGGGTCATGACCGGTGCGTCGTGTGCAAAGTTTGCAGGGTACTGAATAGACCTTTTATTAAAAAATCTATCTATCTATATACATATATATATATAAGTCGGAGGAAAGAGAAAGTTAAAAAGCTACCTCCTCTCACCATTCTAATTTTCTAATTTTCTTAGTTTTCTAATTTTTTATTATTTATTTATTTATATTATTAGTTGTTTCAAGAGGTATAATTATATGTTATGTGTGCATCTATTTATAATTAATAATGGTTATCTTATCAACGAATAGATTGAGTACGTTGAACTCAAAATCATGGGCAAATATATATAATTGAGTATAGTGCAAGTTTTATGAAAACCATAGACAGATTCATGGAATAAAGTGCTATGCAAGTTCTATTCCCTCTATAAATTTTAACTCTCATTCATTCTTCTTGCAATCTATTTTATTTTTTTTCCCTTCCCCCTTCAAAGAATCACAAGAAAAAACCGATTTATTATACCAAACCTTAGATTCCTCCAATTATCACCCAAATTCCTCAAATCCCATCCAACAATCTCTATCAGATTGAAGGATTTCAACGGCGCCTCCAATTCTCTTATACTTAACCATAGCTTCATGCATCCAGTGATGCAACAACCATTCACATCATTTATAAGCTAAACCATTTTCGGCCTCCTTCGGGTAAGTTTGCTCTATATTGGATCTAATCTCTTGATTTTCCATAAGTTCAAGACAAGACAGAATCATTGTTTATAAAACAAATCAATAATCATGTGACCTTTATGCCGCATTTGTTATGTTGTCTATTGGTTTAGATTATTCAATTGGAGTGGACACACGATCTGGAGTAATTTATATTCAAGGGTTATGGTGAATCAATATACTACCATTGCTTGAAGATGTTGTTCCATGGAATGCTATAAAAGCTAAATAAGGCAATATAGTTATTGTTTCTTATCATTATTGTTATCCATCTGTTAAAAATCTTTCGTTTGACTCAATGGGATGGGTGCCGCAATCGTAATACAAACTATTAATCTTGCCATTTAGCTTTTTTTTTTTTTTTTTTTTTTTTTTTTTGCATTGTTGCGATTCATAGGTGCACATGCAATTTCCCAAATCAATATTTAATTGCCACCATTGGAGTTTTTGCTTAGGAAGAGTTCCGGCGGATTTACTTTTAATTATAGATATTGCTGGATGGATTGAATGGGGAATATCAGATTCATGGAAGTATTATGTGTGCATCTATTAGTAATTAATTATGGTTATCTTAGCAACGAATAAATGAATAGAATGAGTACCTTGAACTCAAAACCATAAGTAGATACATGGAGTGAAGTGTCCTGCAAGTTTTATTAAACCACTTATAAGTTTTCATTATAATGCTCTTCATTATTTAAAATTTAACATATTTAATTTTTAGAGGTGTAAAATAATTTAATAAACCTTTATTGTATAATTTCAGTAACACCTGCACAGAGCGTAGGGAAACGACTAGTTAAAAATAAAGAAAAAACAATTAAATAATGTTGGGCCTGCCCGCGCCTGTATCCAACAGAATCATCGGCTTTGATACCACTTGTTGGGTTCCGTGAATCTTACTAATACCAATATTGTCCTCAACTTAATCACCTTTGAGTCATAGGTTTGAGATTTTACTCCGAAAGGCCTTGATACTATTTGAAGAGAGATAATCACTTAAATACTTCTTTATTATATAAGTTACATTTAACCGATGTGGAACTAGATTTTGGTCCAGACATCCCAACAAATAAGTTTATCAAATGAGACAATTTTTGTGTATTTCTTTTTTTTTTTCCATCTTGATTCTTGAACCAATGATATGTTACATTTGCTTAATGTACTTTTGAATGCATTTTGTTGTTATGTTAAATTACTAAACATCCATATTCATTAATGTAGTCTTTGTATGAAGAAGGAGGTAGATCATTATGGATCCACAACACTGGTCCTATTGGCTGTCTTCCCTACACTTTTGTTCCTTTTCCTGTTGCGTCTTCACAGATAGATTCTGCTGGTTGTGCAATTCCATACAATGATGTTTCACAGTATTTTAATCAAAAATTGAAGGAAGCTGTTGTTCAACTCAGAAAAGACCTTCCATTGGCCGCAATAACTTATGTTGATTTGTACTCAATCAAGTATACTTTGATAAGCCAAGCATCCAAATTCGGTAAGATCATTTGTCTGAAATATTAATTGCAAGTATACATTTTTTTTCTCGTTCGAGAAAGAGGACGACCGTACTGTTGGAGCATATAATCCCACGTCGGAAATATAACAAGAGTTGGTGTGATATATAAGTGGTGTCGATTGGATCCCTAGCACAAGCCAATTGTTTTGTGCAAGATGGGCTCTAACCCCATTAATATGCCCATCTGTGCATCACTCTTTGATTTTGCATATAATAAATAAAGTCTCATTTCTATAAGAGAAGATATATTTTCTATCTCTACATTGTTTGCAAATGTGCATATATGCATGATCTAGAAATGAACACATCACTCTATATATACATGAACATGTACAAATTCTTAATCGATATGTATGATTTGTTTTTCTGGTTCCAGGGTTTGAGAAGCCACTAGTAGTATGTTGTGGCTATGGCGGTCAGTATAACTTTAATACCCAAATTAGATGTGGAGGAACAGGGGAAATCAATGATACTAAAGTATTTGTAGGGTCATGCCAAGACCCTTCGAAAAGAATTAACTGGGATGGAGTCCATTATACTGAAGCTGCCAATAAATGGATATATGACCAACTTGTAAATGGAAAGTTTTCTGACCCACCTATTTCATTGAATATGGCATGTCACAGGTGAACAATTAAATTAGCTCGTCTAGTATATTATATATAGTTTTGTATTATTATTTGTTAAATAAGCTGCAACTGCAATATTTTTTTGAAGTAAAATATATATTTCATTAATTATGATGGCCCAGTACATCCAAAAGAACATCATGACTTAATATATAATAAATTACCTTGATAAAAATACATTGATTCGCTAATCCTGTTCAAAAGAACATTTAACTGTCAGTCTACCACATAGTTGATTTTGTAAAACTGTAACTATGCATTTAAGCGGTGACTTTCTCTAAGGTTCCAGGAGACTATTATTCTTTTTGATACTACGTAGGTGATTATTGTATATACATGTAAACATGATTTATATATGGGTATATGTGATTGAGAGATACATTAAGATAAATGTACATATTCCCCGTTTGTCACCGATTTTATACATGATATCTCTATTTTCAAGTTTTCACTACTTAGGACTTGATGTATGTTTATTTTTCGCTATTATCGAGTTTTATCGACTTTTAATTCCACTGCATATATATATATATATATATATATATATATATATATATATATTTTTCAAAAACATATATGCTTTGTTATGGGCACTATTAGGTTGCGAGGTTTGAATTGTAAGGCTGACTAAGTCGTCATTAACCCTACTCTGGTGTACCGAGGATTAGTAGCGATTTAATATCCGGCGGCGCCCTAGAATTAATTAGGAGTTTTCACATTATGTGTACCATAATTCAAACATAATCTTATTATTAGTTTATATCAACTCACTTGAGAAAATGATGTTTTAATTAAGTTTCATGTCAATAATTAGTTTGTGAAGGATTTCATAACTAAAGTCATCATTCTTCGTGTTACCATTCATGGTGGTTTGTATCGATTCTTTAAACCATTTGTCCACTCTTCACACAACAATTAATGTTTTTTAATTTCTTAGTGTCAAATAAAGACATGTTTGCTATGTGGCATTTACGGTTAGGTCATCGTGCTCACAAAACAAATAAGCAAATTTTAAAGCTTCATCTTCATATTAATAATGCTTTTGACATGGATTTTTGTTCCACTTGTGCGCTGAAAAAATTCATGCTCTTCCTTTTCAGTCTTCTATTAATAATGCTTCTCATGTTATAAATCTTATACATTGATTTATGGGGATCTGCAGCAGTCACTTATTCTAATAGGTATAGTTAATATTGTAGATGATTGTACACGGTTTACTTAGTCGTATATTTGAAATACAAATCTAATGCACCGAAAGCTTTCTTATATTTCAACACATTTTATAAAGAATGGGAGTCTCTATTCAATTGAATTTAAGTACAACTTTACATCTAATTATAGATATATAGATACATAAAAAGATAAGATCAAATCGTAAACACTGAGGATAGACACCAATCGTGGTGATCGTGATGATAATTGAATCGATTGTTGTGATCGTGATGATAACCAAATCGATCATTGTGATCGTGATGATAACTGAATCGAACCAATTGCAACCCAATCATAACACCCTCCCTCAAACTCAAGATGGATTTGTGGATACCACTTGAGTTTGTCAATCAAGGAATTTATGTGAAGCCAAATTTGGTAATGGTGGTACTGAACTTTACAAACCAAGCACGAGGAGCTTGTTTAAGTCCATACAAAGCTCATCATATAAGACAAACTTGATTTGGAGAGTGTGCATATCCAAAAGGATGGCGGATATAGACTTCTTCCTCAAGATCTCCATTAAGAAAAGTGTTCTTAACATCCATTTGAAAGAGAGATCATTGCTTGATAGTAGCAACAACTAGTAAACTTCGAACAGAGGTTAACTGAGTGTGTAACATTTAACGACTAGACGAGCTTTATATCGCTCAAAAGAACCATCAGAATGAGTTTTTATTTTATAAACCCATTTGCACCCCCAAAGGAGTCTTGCGGTAGGAAGATCTACCAAGTCCTAAGTGTGTGTCTTTTCTAAGGCGCACAATTCTTCTGTCATTTCTTGCTGCCAATTAGGGTCTATACTAGCCTCCCGATAAAAGGAAGGCTCATGTAAGGAAGAAATAGCAGAAAAATAATAATCTTTAAGGTAAGGAGGGGATCTATTACCCTGTCAGATCGACAAGGAGGAAGAGGGGGAACATGATCATTAGAAGGAGCATATTTTTCAGAAATAGGTGTTGGAGTGGGGTTGTAATTATTGAGCTCAACTGAGGTACCTACATCAGAGAGGAAGAGAACTCGGCAGTCGGGTTAGTGAAGAAAGGCCGAGAATATGATAGAGAAGTATCAAACTTGGACAATGTGGAAAATATAGTGTGTTCCCAAAAAGTGACATGCATGGAGATTAGCAATCTCTGAGAAATAGGATCCCAACACCGATAGCCTTTATGTTCAAACCCATATCCAAGAAGGAAAATGCTAGAATGACACCCCAAATGACATCCTAAGTGACACCCCTATGATGTGGGGGCGGGTACCATGTAAAAATGAGTGTGCGCAAAATAGTTCCTGGTGCATAACATGAGTGGCGTGTATCTCGAAGCGCGCACAACGACTCCCATGAATGTGGGCCAACACGCCATATCACATATTTACCATAGTTAAGTTTACTAATATTTACATAAGTATTAATAATTTAGTTAGATAGTTACTCAATTTATCAAGTTATATTATAATTTTTCAGTGGAAGTCTTTTAATGAGTAACTTATGTAATATTTAACAATCTTAAGTAGTGGAAAACCCATGAAAAGATATTGTGTATATATCAAGGCGAGATAAGTATAGCAAAATATTCATATACATGTAATCAGTGTTTTAAATTCTCCAAAACCTAACAAAAGTAAATATATACATACTAATATCAAACACGAGTTGGCGTCACTATCTCATAGATAGTCGTCCAATGCCTCATTGCCCTTGCCCTTGCTTGTTGAATGATCTGCACTTGGTCACCCTACAATTATAGTGACGAGTCTAGTGAGTAAAATCCCAAGAAAAGTCTACACAATATTCATGAAATAAAACTTATAATCTACGAGACATGCGAATATAACACCTGACAACAGTACGTCGTATTCCCATGAATGTAGACAGCACACGACAAATAAAATCAGTAGCATAAAATAAATAAACAACACATACCAACTAAATATGCTCGCAAATAAAGCATTAATAAATACACAAGGATAATCACGAGAAAACCTTGACCTAAACCAACTAGTAATTGATAAAATCGAATAAGAACTACGTATATACTTACGGGCTTACAGTGACTAAATCCCGATTTCAGTTTCCGGATGAACCCTTCCAGACGCTATTTCAAGTTAAGGAACACCTTAAATCCCTCCTGACAGTCGTAAATATATATTATTGCCGTCGACATGAACATTAAGCACAAGTAACCCGTGCAAGCGATTTAGCCACTACCAATATATACATAAATCGAAATAGGAGAGAAACCTCATGTGTGCCCACCAACAGTCACACATGAAATGTGATATCGATAAATCAAAACCATGAATTCTGTGAAGCATTCTCAATGGGTTTATGTACCTCAATCTGCGCTCTAACTTCCCCGAACTCCCGTATCCAACCTAACTAGCTCCTCGATACCCAAGCTACGGTCCCCTAAGTCCCTAAAGTCAAAATTTACATGTTTAGTATGTTTGTAGGTGTTTGGGATATGTATTAAGTCAAAAATTTCAAAACAGCCCTTTATGTTCAGTTTCTGTTTGTTGTTAGCGCGCTATGTAAATAGCGTAGCGCGCTATGTGTTGGTAGCCTGCTATGGACAGGATGTAGCGCATTATTGTTCTTCATCTTGAAGAATAGTTGGAAACCCATAACGATTAGCACACTAATCATTCCAGGGAGCACTCTACCTAGCCTTTATGACAAAATTCTCAAGTCGAGAATTTTGTTATTCCCTTCAAATCTAGCTACCTAAATATGTTTAACACACCATCAATACATGATTAACTCTACACATCAACTAAACAACCTCAGAACAACCATTTTGCATCAAATTGATCAAAATTCTAAAAAAATGGGATTAAATGAAAGTGTAGATGATGGAGAAGATTATTGCCTTAGTATAAATCCTCAAATTGACCTTCAATTGATGATCTCCATCTCCAAATCTCCTCCTCTGCTATCTGGATTTTCAAAAAATGTAAATGGTTTGGTTGCATGGGTTTGATCAAATTATCAATATATATAGGTGAGCTTGATTCTTGGCTATTGATCTCCATGTGTTTACGTATCCGGAGGTTTATCTAATGGCTCACCTCTAGCCACTAATCCCACTCACTCCCACTAACTCTCTTCAATTGACACTAATAGTTACTCCGTCTCTAGATATGCTAATGTGTATCTACAAGCAAATCATATGGTTCCATTTAATTGAACTAAACTATAGGCCTTGATTTATTTTAATTTAATTGCACTAACTTAGGCCCATTTTAATACATATGGTTAGTGTTTTATTTATCAAAATCAACCAACTTATGGTTCCACTAACCTTCGACAACCTGGTACTCGATGCCCCGCGTCTCGACAAGCATTTCGAGGCACGCCATAGGCTATTGTTTTAATTTGAATTAACTTAGCCTATGGTCACATTACCCATTTAATTTATTTACTATTCATCTTGACATGGATTAGTCGGGTTTCCTAGCATACCCGTAGTTTGCCTACACAACATCCGCATTGACACGCCTTTCGAGGTGAACACCCGTCACACAAACTCGCACGATAGCAACATACACACATGCGGTGCAATATAATAATAATAATTTTAAACACCACCTATACACAACCACCATCCATAAATAACATATTTCCTCGGTTCTCATGTCAGAGCCAATCGAGTTGTCCACGTAACGCCCAAATTACGATCGTTAATCCCCGAGATTAAAGCTAATCCTAGTTTAATTAAATTTGGGTCATTACGATTATTCCCAACTAGGAGAGTTTTGTCCTCAAGATTTAAATCTCGAGCATACTCTTGTGTAACTATCCTATCACCGTGTGACCACTCCTCACACCTTAATAGCCCCTTTCTACAGTCCCTTGAACACCCCACTACTCCCATAGCAGGGAAGATATTGTTACCTTGAGACATATGCGCATGTTGCCTAGGTAGTCAAGATCAGCCACTCTCTTCCAACATCTTCGTAACCTACTCTCAGTTCGATTTTCGTGTTCAAGTTTCTCTAACCCAGTTACCTAACACTAATAACTGTAAACATTCCTATCATATATCCCAACATGATAGTCCTAACCAACCATCACATATCATGACAATCTCATGCCATGCCATAACCTATCCTTACTCACCATGACAATCCCATGTCATGCCACGATCTATCCATACTCACCATAACAATCTCATGCCATGCTACGGCCTATGACACTCCCATGTCATAACACAATAAGCTACCATCATACCACTATGTATGCATAAACCTTAAACTATAATTATTAAGAATTTAAATTCACGTGCTCTGAACCCGATCTGTTGGGACGTCTCCTGGCCTGTCTCAGTTACCACATGCATCGGTTCTCGAGTCTGCACCGGTGTCACCACTGCTAGAGTCGCCAATCTCTATGAACAGTCCTTCCTGACATGACCCTCCTGTCTATATCGCCAACATATGATCCTCCATCATGGTCCTGCTTGCTGACTCCCTAACCACTGGCCCTGATCTTGTGATCTCCAATCTCTACCTCCGTGGTCTTAAGTCTGTCTCTGTGGCGGCACTAGTAATGCAGGGACAACATACACTCGGCTGTCCGATCATCATCCCTACGACCTCGACTGTACCATCTATCCTTTCTATCATCCCGGTCTCTCGGTCTCTTATGCCTAGAACTCTGTCTAATTTGTCCCTCAGACTTAGTAGATGAACGTTTGTCGCTCCTCTGCATCATATGTATCTCATAAGTAAGCGCTCTATCATACATCTCTGCGGTGTCTGCGCCCCGGAGGAAACTATGGCGCTGGCTATGTCCTCAATCAACCCTCAGACGAAGTAATAAATCTGCAGTCTTTCGATGCTTACGACGTCCATGGCAAACTTATCAAGTAGTGGTATCTATCTATGTTGTAACACTGACCGGCTACCCTGTCTCAACGCTAGAAACTCTTCTATCAACCTCAACCTCACCTCCATGGGTATGTACTGATCGTAAAATAACTCTATGAACTCTGCCTTTGTCGTCGGCTCTGGGTGAGTATCTATATAAGTTGTCCACCACACAGTAGCATCCCCGTTTAGCATATACCCTGATATCCTGGCCTATATGCTCTCCTGAATCCGCAGTAGCTTGAGTAACCTCTTATGCGCAATCAACCACTTCCCAGTTGCCTCTGGGTCTCCGCTTCTATGAAATTATCCGGGATTGAATTTGATGAACTCCATCATCAATTTGACCTCTACCGTCATCGAAGTCTTAAACATTCCTATATGTGGCAGTGTCGGCATCTCAGTCGGTGGTACGGTCGGTGTAGCAATTACTGTCGGAGTCTCTTGTACCAATGCATGCGTCGGTATAGCCTGAATAGTCGATGGAACCGTTATCGAGCAACTGTCGTCTCAGTCGTGCTTTGTACCAGGGCGACGGTGAGTGATGCAATCACTGTTGTCTATGCGCGCATCATATCCATCAATAACTCAAACTGCCTATTGTATATGCTAGTCGCGTGGCTACTGCTGAATCCAAACCCTCATCTCTAGTCTGGTCGCCCGTTTGTCCAACATCAGTAGTAGGTGGAGTCGGCTGGCCATCCATCGTGATCTGCATCAAAAAACGTGCATCGAATCACCTTCTGTATACGTGTATATAATATATACAATCAAAAACATAACACGTATATAAACCCTATCACTACCCGACTCAAGTTGCTTCCCAACTAGGATTCTAAGTCAGGATCTTTGGGTTTCTACATCTAAAGTTTGTTTATTAAGTTTTGTTCAATTTTAGTAAACTACTCCTGAGGCTTCCTCGACCTTGTTTTGATACCAAATTGTGATGTTGGTATCAGGTTGAGTTGCACTTCATTCCCCTAGGCACCATCGACCTTTCTCTGATACCAAACTGTGATGTTGGTATCAGGTTGAGTTACACTCATCCCCATATACACCATCGACCTTTCTCTGATACCAAACTGTGACGGTCCTAAATTCCAAGTCGCCTTGCTATCTACCGCATCGCATCCCAAGTTACTTAGCCTTGCCACGTCATGGCCTACTTATCCTTGACGCCTCGTGACCTAAGGAGTTGCTTACACTTTTCCAACTAACCCTAGTTACGTTAACTAATCTTTACATAAGTATTAATAATTCAGTTTGCCAGTTACTCAATTTATCAAGTTATATTATAGTTTTTCAGCAGAAGCCTTTTAATGAGTAACTTATCTAATATTTAACAATCCTAAGTAGTGGAAAACCCGTCAAAAAATACCATGTCTATAGCAAGGCAAGATAAATATAACAAAAGATTCATATACATGTTATCAGTGTTCTACAGTCCCCAAAACCCAACAAAAGTAAATATATACATAATGATATCAAACACGAGCTGACGTTAATATCTTAGAGGTAGTGGCCCAATACCTCATGTACCTTGCTCGTCGAAGGATCTGCACTCGGTCACCCAACAAATACTGTGACGAGTCCAGTGAGTAAAATCCCAAGAGAATTCCACACAATATTCATGAAATAAACTAATAATCTATGAGACCCGCGAATATAACACTTGGTCATAGTACGTCATATTCCCATGAATGTAGGCAGTACACGATAAACAAAATTAGTAGCATGAAATAAATAAACAGCATATACCAACTAAATATGCTCGGAAATAAAACATTAATAAATAAACAGCTGGATAATTAGGAGAAAACCCTGACCTAAACCAACCAGTAATTGATAAAATAGAATAAGAACTACGTATATACTTACAGGCTTACAGTGACTAAATCCTAACTTTAGTTACCGGATGAACCCCTCCAGACGTTATTTCAAGTCAATGGAACACCCTAAATCCCTCCCGACGATCGTAAGTATATCATACTGCCATCGATACGAGCATTAAACACAAGTAACCCGTGCAAGCAATTTAGCCACGACCAATATATACGCAAATCGAAATAGGAGAGAAACCCTATGTGTGCCCACCAACAGTCACACATGAAATGCGATATCGATAAATTAAAACCATGAATGTTGTGAAGCATTCTCAATGGGTTTAAGTACCTCAATCTGCGCTCCGACTTCCTTGGACTCCGTATCCGACCTGACTAACTCCCTGATACCCGAGCTACGGTCCCCTAAGTCTCTGAAGTCCAATTTTACATATTTAGTATGTTTGTAGGTGTTTGGGATATATATTAAGTCAAAAATCCCAAAACATCTCTTTATGTTCAGTTTCTGTTTATTGTTAGCACGCTATGTAAATAGCGTAGCGCGCTATGGATAGGATGTAACGTGTTACTGTTCTTCATCCTGAAGAACAGTTGGAAACCTAGAACGATTAGCACGCTAATCATTCCAGGTAGGGCGCTACCTAGCCTCTAGGACAGAATTCTCGAGTCGAAAATTTTGTTTTTCCCTTCAAATTTAGCTACCTAAATATGTTTAACATGCCAACCATACATGATTAACTCCACACATTAACTAAACAACCTCAAAACAACCATTTTGCATCAAATTGATCAAAATTTTACAAAAATAGGTTTAAATGAAAGTGTAGATGATAAAGAAGATGATTACTTTAGTTTAAATCCTTAAATGGACCTTCAATTGATGATCTCCATCTCCAAATCTCTTCCTCTGCTCTCTTGATTTTCAGAAATGTAAATGGTTTGGTTGCATGGGTTTGTTCAAATTATTAATATATATTAAGGTGAGCTTGATTCTTGGTCATTGATCTTCATGTATTTACGTATCCCGAGGTTTATCTAATGTTTCATATCTAGCCACTAATCCCACTCACTCCTACTTACTCTCTTCAAGTGACACTAATAGTTACTCCCTTGGTCTCTAGATAGGCTAATGTGTATCTACAAGCAAATCATATGGTTCCATTTAATTGAACTAAACTATAGGC
Organism: Stephania cephalantha; assembly: GCA_039657325.1. Lineage (NCBI taxonomy): Eukaryota > Viridiplantae > Streptophyta > Magnoliopsida > Ranunculales > Menispermaceae > Stephania > Stephania cephalantha. The sequence goes on along the minus strand of CM077567.1, from coordinate 59,888,451 downwards.
CTTGATTTATTTTAATTTAATTGCACTAACTTAGGCCCATTTTAATACATATGGTTAGTGTTTTATTTATCAAAATCAACCAACTTATGGTTCCACTAACCTTCGACAACCTGGTACTCGATGCCCCGCGTCTCAACAAGCATTTCGAGGCACGCCATAGGCTATTGTTTTAATTTGAATTAACTTAGCCTATGGTCACATTACCCATTTAATTTATTTACTATTCATCTTGACATGGATTAGTCGAGTTTCCTAGCATACCCGTAGTTTGCCTACACAACATCCGCATTGACACGCCTTTCGAGGTGAACACCCGTCACACAAACTCGCACGATAGCAACATACACACATGCGGTGCAATATAATAATAATAATTTTAAACACCACCTATACACAACCACCATCCATAAATAACATATTTCCTCGGTTCTCATGTCAGAGCCAATCGAGTTGTCCACGTAACGCCCAAATTACGATCGTTAATCCCCGAGATTAACGCTAATCCTAGTTTAATTAAATTTGGCCTGTTACACTCACTGTTTGAAATGCTTGGTTGAAGACTCGGTGGTCCCCGACCAGAAAGTCAAAGCCACTTCATTACCTTCCCGTGCAATGCACCGCACGAACATTCCTATTATACCTCTTATCATGCACTCTCATCGCCGACAAGAGTGGAACACGGGTCTCAATTGCATTGCTCAAGCTGCTGGTGAATTTAGACGATGTCGACAACTATGCATGGGGCGCTGCTGCATTGGCGTACTTGTACTGTCAGCTTGGGCCAGCCCCCAGAGTTGAAGTGTCACAAATTGTCGGATACCATACTTTGTTTGAGGTAATTATTGTTAATTTTGTACTTTTTTAATTACTTATTGTTTTATCGATACTAATGTTTATTTTTTGTCAGGGATGGGTGTACGAGCACTTCAAACTCGGGTTTGCCGTCTCAAACACCAAGTACATGGATAAATTGCAACCCTGTGTTTCACGATAGATCCAGAAACACGAGACGGTCAATGTTGGAGACAGGTTGGCTTCAATTCGGAGGACATTGGACTGATTGAGGCCAAATGAGGTGCGTGTGCTTCTTTAACTTCCTTCAAATACTCATGTGGTACCTTATGTATTACTAATATGTGTTTAATTCACTGGTGTAGGTGACTTGGGGCCCATACGTTGATATCGGGCGGATGGTATGGTTCACCTGATGGCGTTCTACATTGGGACTTTGAAGTATATGGACATTATTGAGCCATACCATCCAGAAAGGTTCCTGAGACAGCTCAGTCATATCCAAGGCTTACCTGCCCCTTCGTATCGCCCTCTCGAGGCATTCCGAGGCCCATCTGCACTCAAGTACTTCGTCAAGTACGGGATCCAACCGAAGCACTAGGAGAGGTGGTGTAACCATCTGTTGGCCCCTGCAGTCCGAGGTAAGAAGGCTCAATTCGAGTTCATGGCAACATCAGAGTATCTTCTTTGGTTACTACGTGTTTCACACCCGGTGCTCGAGAACCCGTTTAATGATGACGATGTTAATGTTGCTTGTACCATTATTGATAATGAGGTGTTTGAGGTATGTTGTCGGTACTGTTATTTACATAAAGTCCATTTTTTAATTAGAAACCTCATTTGTGTATGAAACTAATTACTTTTATCTTATTCTTATTGAACAGCGGAATTGACATGCGTTGGACGTCGCGCTAAAGTGGATGGATTTGTCGGAAGAGGAGTGTACCATGGAATTTGCGAAGAAAATGGCGAGTGACGTGGTGAACTTCTTATCAGGGAGGATTTTCCCCACGACTACCACCGCGAACACCACCGCGGCCACAACGTCAATCTCTGTCGAACCTTCAAAGGAGTCCCAACACGACAGCAAGGCAACCCAATCGAGGTCAAGTGACGTTCCTCGCCCGATGCTCCTCTTCCCAAGGGCATGCACGACAATGAATACTAGCGGAAGATATTTAAAAAGAAAAAGCCTTTCGAGCCCTCCCAAAAGCAATGACTTCTTTACGGTTTTGCATGGTTTGTAAACTGTTGTATCTTATTTGATTGTTTGTTAATTAGTATGATTTGCTTATTGTTTCGCATGGATTTGTTTATGTTGGCGTGATTTTTATACTTGGTGAAACTAATTATTTGGTTGGAAAGTGGTTTATTGCATGAGTTATGGCTTTGGATTGGATTATTGGATATTTGAATGTATTTGAAGGCCTTGTTGTTGGATATAATTATTATTTTTTTACTTTCTTGATGGTTTGGCTATGAATTTTGGCTTGAAGTTTTAGTCAGATTTGCGTTTAAAATGCATTTATGTCTGTATTGGTGATGTCTCGATACCACATGGACGAGATGTCATGTATATTCTCGGCCTTGTCGTTCCGCACCTATGCATGTTCATCACGGACCTACACTACCGAGAGTAATATTAATATTATGTAATAGCACAATCTCGGTAATGGGAGACTGATATCCGTCAAGAGGGCTCGGCCATTACCCACCGTGACTAACCATTGTAAACTCATTGTGTTGTTTCAGAATTACTAAGCCGATACTTAATGTAATGTCTCGGTTGCAAGACACCAAGAATCATGTGATGGTTCAGTCACTTGTCACCGAGTTAGAGCAGGATACCTTCATATTACATATTGGAAGACAAGTCTCAGTGACACCCCATCGAGAAGTTGTCTCGTAAATCGATTAAAGACTCCTGAGATACAGACGTATGTCTTGGACCTGCATGTCCTAGACGTATCTTTTTACAGCAACAGTCAAGTACAGACTACAAAACTTCACCATAAAAAACCATAACTCATCCACATTAAACAACCATGAAACATATAGTAAAAGAAATATATATAGTACCTATGATATATACATGAGAAACCGACAAATGAGTGTTACAAGGTGTAATGGAAAGTATACTAACATAAATGTAAACCCACAAAATCATTCATGTAGGTACATCCAAATGTAGCTAGGGTGAGGCTAAGTCTACTATAGAAGGCGTGCCTTGTTCAGAAGTTACAACGGGCACGAGTTCTCAAATTACGAAACCTTGCGCTAACCTTTAGCGCACTTCTCGGCATACCGTTCCCACGATGGATATAATGAAGGAAGCGGTGCATTCACTTTTAGCTTCACCTGTCAAGTACAAATTAGAACAATAACTCATTAGCATGTAATTCAAAATTGACACAACAAGTTTCAAATATAATTTTCAAACGTACCCTAACCTAATGGATGTTCCTATTATTTATCATGCCAATGATAAGCCGACTATCGAAAGAAGACGGTGGGACATTACATAAAGGAAGAAATGTCAAGCAACTATCATGTGAGAGCTTCACTAGAATGACATTAAAAGTCATTGATATTAAGAGCCCCTTGTCCGGAAGTGTCAACCATTCATCGAAAGAGGCCCCAATGCGATCATCCGGCCAATACACGACAGTCTTCACCTTATCGTAACTTATTCCAAGCACTCTCCGCCAAAAAGTTTCAAACACCATTATCTCATCAAAAATTATTTTATGTACTAACCTCAAACCATCTACATCGGGGAGTCCGAGCCCAGAGGCCACACACCGATATCCATAATTACCATCGCCCATCACATCAATAGTGCTTTCAACATATAGCAACCAATCTGGTTGTATGCAATGGCAAATACTAGACTTAGATACAGCTTGGGTCGCCCAACGTGTCCGATGTATTTTAGGCCCCACTTTATTTTGCTTCTTCGAACTAGATGTCTCTTCTTTTGATAGTACATACTCAAACCCGCTTGGCAATCTTGTCGTCGAAGTATCTTCTTCATCGAGTTTTCTCTTCAATCATTTCTTCTTTCCTTTGTTCATCAAACTTCTAACTGCAGATCCGGTGTCCTTCCTTTTGTCTTTTTCGTAGGTGGGATGACCCCCGGTGTGGATGTAGGCTGACTAATTTCTCTAAGCTACTGAATAATCTTGATGTGATCATCCTCGTTAGTGCAAGCATGAAATTTTTCAACACTCTTTGAATCTCATCATTCACATTGTATCCGGCCCGATCCACAGCATTCTCTGGTGCCATACTCAACTTTCGCCAGTATACATGAATGTCCTCGAGTGGGATGGGTGAACCGACCATTTTATGGAAGTTTATATCGTATGCACAAGGAAGACCATGCGTGGTACGTATGTCACAACCGTAAAGAGTAGAGTCATGTCCAACATTCTCTCCACGTTCTGCTTCATCTCTAATCAATTTAAGCCCCTTTGATAGACGTATCCATGCAACCGGTGATACAAACCATCAACATATTCATGTTTCACCTCATTCAAACCAAGCTGATGCCTTGATGTTATTATGTAGGATCCTAAGAAGACCATGTACCACACCCCATAAAGTCTCAAAATTTGTCTGAATGTTGCCAATATGTAGCTTTAAAGTGGAATGCGCAGACTCAACCCTCTGCGTCATAGTTTCCCCAAAGTGTATAGATCTGTTCATGCCGGTGCAAATTTCTCCTTATAGTACTTCACCTATATGTTATCCAAGTAATCAATAAGACCCTTCACACTTCCGAACTCGGATCGTAAGTCATTCATTCTAAGTTCAAATGATGCCTCCAACTTAGCATACAACACACCCGTCCAACTATTCATGAAACGTGTGAAGCCTTCGTTCTCCCCAAACATCTTCTTAGTCTTGGTTAAGACTACTTTGTTAATGTGTCAAGAGCAAAGAAGGTGAAACGATGTTGGAAATACTTCTTCGATTGCACTAATCAGGCCTAACTCTCGATCTGTAACAATCACGTTAGGTTTAGGCCACTCGTCCAATATTGATCTCAAGTTCATAATTGGCATTAGTCTCCGATGATATGAAAACAAACCCAACTGAAAATGTCAAATGCGTTGAAATAATACCAACTATCTCCAACAATGGCATCCAATACCTATTAGTTTTTTTATGTGCAATCCATTAGAAGAACCAACGGGAAACACCGTAGCAACTTGATTGAATCGGGATGTGCCCAAAATAAGTTAGTCACGACATTCGTCTTGGGATGTTTTATATGCCACGACATTCACTTATTCTTCTCCAAGATGTACAACTATTTGAGTCCTCCCACCCGCATCATCAATTCGATGTTTTTGTTGTGCATTGTATATTTTTCGCATAGTCGAAACATTATTTACATCCATTTGCTTCAACGTGTTGAGGATATCTCGTGGCTTCACGTTCTCCTCTCCATAGATTCTCTGCGATTTGTCACTAAAAATAATGACAAATCCCAGGTGAGTAAATCCCACCGCACCATAACCACCTACTCACTTGAATCCAATCTTCTTGCAAATAAGTGGCCTTCCAAGTTGTTAATAAGGAAATGACACATATTACATTTACATACCATAAAGAATCCGCATTTTCCTTGATGTTAATAAGGAAATGACACCCATATTTCTTGGTACCAGTTTGAGTCCTTGTATTTTCCTCCTCCTTTTTGGTTCTTGGTTTCAAAGCAAGTTTTGCGGCTTTGGCTTTCCCTAATCTTTGTACCATTCCCCTAAATGTACCGGACCTCGCACATGCAAGTTTCACCCTTCCCTTGCGCTTAACCCCTTTGGCATTAGAGTGCTTCGTAACTAACACAAACTTGTTCACACGATCGATCATTTGAAGCCGCGAAATAACCACTTCTCTAGATGGGAATGGCCTACAAGGAGTGAAATGATCCTCATAGTCAAGAAATAATGTGGAAACTGGCAGTACCTGCAACAAAAACATTCAACCATAAGGACTCATCACCAAGACATAGCACATTCCTCAAAAAAATGAAAAAACACAGTCTCGGTAGTACAGTTTCGAGAATTAACAAGCATTTTCGGTACAGCACAACCGAAACTGGTTCAAAATTCTTGGTACCCTAAGACCGAATATTGTGTCCTAATTTCGGCCACCATGTACCAAGACTTAAAGACAGTCTCGGTCCTGAATAGCCGAAACAATCGTGCCCATGCACAAAACCGTGAAAAATGAAAAAAAAAAAACAATAAACATCAACAAATACCTCTTCTTGTACCTCCTCCTGCACCATTGTGTTATCTTCATCCATTTGACGTGGTAAACAACTTCGGAATGGCCGGATCTACTTAACCCTACAACAAAAAACCAAATTATCAATGTCACTCACCAAAACAACATTTTCGAACCTTAAAATGGTTGGAATAGTTACTTCGCCACTAGATGATGTGAAAGCGAAAGAATCGATACACGACCACTAACAGACAACGTAGATTTCATTGGAGATGAGAGAGGATGGAGGTGGGGTGCCCCAAAATTGGTTTCAAATTGTATTGTGGGAGTGTGGAGTGTTTATATATATGAAGGGGCAAATGTGTCATTTCCATCAAGGTCCAATTTAGAGGAGAAAAAAACCATAATATTTGGGTGCCTTAAGTAATAGGTGGGGTGCCATAGCGCGCCTCTAAATATATTACCTACAATAGTTTAGAAGGGCTATGAAAAACTATAAGGCTTTAAACCTTTTAATTACTCAATATTGAAAATATTTGGTGGTGCAAATTTTCCTTATTACGACCTTACAATTCTCATAAGAGTCCGGTCAAATAACCCAATCCATGTTGTAGCAACCCATATATATTATAATTGTTCATCCACCTATTCTTTAAAAAAGTTAATATACTCATCCTAAAAAAATATCGCGATCTACCCAAATTGCCTCCACGCTTAGGTTTGGAACACCCCGCAACGTCAACAACAACTACAGATACAATGAAGACAATGTCACAACAGAGGGGGCGAGATGGTAGTGGTAGCGACAGACTCAACGTAGAGGCAATGAAAGTGAAAACGATGGGAGAGGTAAATAAATTATTAATTATTAGAGCTAGACTACGATGTGCGTTAGATGGAGGGGAAATAAGAGAGTGGGTAATTTAGAGAGATTGCATTCATTTTTTTTTTTTAAAGAAAATTGGCGGGTGAACTTATAATATGGATTGTTATAACTTGAATAGGATTTTTGTTTAACCAGACTCATCTCATAAACATCGGTTATGATTTGAAAAATGTATTTTCATTAGCAATGTTTGACAATTATAAACTCGATTACAAACCAACAAAGAGAGATGTATATAGTTTTTTGCAAATCTATCCCTTGGTGGCAAAAGATCTACACTTTTGACACTCATCTTAAAATATTTGCACTTATAACCCTTTTAACCGGTCAACAGACACGTTACAAGCATAATAATTGAAGGCACGTTATGAAAATACATCTTTAAAAGATACGTTTAGCTCTCTATGCAATGCCTTACTTAAACTGAAGGCACGTTTTGAAAACACGCATTTCGAATGCACATTTTGAAAACCCACCTTTAGAAGGCGCATTTTGGAAGCATGCATTCAATTCATCCATTTGATGTTGATCACTCAAAGGTGTTATAATTGCAAATCTTTTGAGATGGGTGTTAAAAGTGTATGTCTTTTGCTTCTAAATGATAAATGTGCAAAAAATCCGACTTTAATTACGTGTCCTATATGATACCAACGGTCACTGTATATGGCCTACATCAATGACTTAGATGCCAACGGTCATTGTATATGGCCTACATCAATGACTTGAGAAGAATTCAATATACAATTGAATACAAACTCATCAGTCAGTCAAGCCTAAACATCTTATCTTCATCAATTAGAAACCGAACATTAGCACATATATAGCACAATTATACATATAATTAAGTCAAGTTTCTGTCCAATTTTGAGTCCCTTCTCTATTTAAATTGACTAGCTAGTCTTTCATATCCATGTTATAATCTACTAATTCATCACATGTACTAAGAGAGGTTAATCAACTTATTTACTTAATGGCTCTCCTCCTATATTTTGTACCTCTACTGTTGAACCATGCTTATGCTTCAAGCAACTGTGATTTTCCTGCAATATTCAACTTCGGAGACTCGAACTCGGACACCGGTGGCTATGGTGCGGCGTTTCAGCCTCCAACTAAACCCAATGGAGAGACCTTCTTTCGCCGACCCATCGGAAGATTTTCCGACGGTCGCCTCATAATCGATTTTTTAGGTACTGTTCTTAGAGCTCTCTTTGACAAATAATATTGCTTACATCTATTAACTTTTTTTGATAAGACTTACATCTATTAACAATACCAAGTAAATTACATACTTGATCATTAGTGTAAAAATACATGTTTATTTCACAAATTTATAGTTAGTGTAGAAGAATAAGAAATTATGATTAAAATAAAATCAGCAAAATTATGCTTTTACGTGCAACAATATTGCAGCTGAAGGCTTGGGCTTGCCATATCTTCATGCCTACCTTGATGCAGTAGGACCAAACTTCACCAATGGAGTTAACTTCGCGACGGCAGCATCAACCATCCTACCGCAACGAAACGTATTGCCACTCGGGGATTCAGTCCTTTCTCTCTAAATTTACAGTACATTCAGTTCACTCGCCTCAGGAATAACTCCCATTTCATCTTTAACCACGCCAAAGGTGAAAAAAAATTTGTTAAGTACACTTCTTCAATTTCCTTGTTAAATTGAGTACTTTAGATTAACAATTAATCTTTTTTAGGTCAAATCATAGAGTAATTAATTTTGACTAAGGTGTTTTACTGCTAGCTAAAGTGGTTGTCTTTATTACAGGAGGGGTTTTTGATTATTTACTGCCAAAGAAGGATTACTACTCTCGAGCTTTGTATACATTTGATATTGGTCACAATGACATGACTGCAGCCCTGTTTGCTAACATGTCTATTTCTGAAGTCAGAGGTTTGATTCCTTACATGGTAGGAAATTTATCTGCTACGGTAAAGGTACCTTTTCCCACCTCAACTTTCAATACACCTTAGTAAAAGTTACTGAAATGTAATTGGTGGCTAATAAAATAGCATACGATTAAATCATGTCATTGATCTCCAAATATGTTAGTTTCTCCTCGATTATGGGATCGAGGCACCTGATTGATTTTCGTGTGATTAGACGAGCTGAAGTAGAGAGGAGTCGACCGTTAGAGGAGTTTGAGAAGTCCTAGGTGAAGCAGACAATTATATAAGGAGACAACAAGCACATCTTTTATTATTATAACATGCATATACAACTATGATTAGAAATCTTCAAAAATATTGATTAAGAAAATATGGTATAAAATGCTGTTTTAATCAAAACTTCAGCAAGTAAAATAGCTTCACTATTCAATTGATGGTTGAAGGTTTATAGTTGATGACATTTTGTATTAGTTCTCAAAAATTTATAATTGTGTATTATGAAGTGCTGATTTGTTTTTAATTTCCTTAATGGATGCTGCAGTCAGTGTACAATGAGGGGGAAGGTCATTTTGGATCCAAAACACTGACCCAAGTGGATGTCTCCCTTATCTGTTAGTGAACCTGGCAGTCCCACCTTCCCAAATTGATAGTGCTGGTTGTGCAATTCCTTACAACAATCTTTCTCAATTTTACAATGACAAGTTAAGAGAAGCTGTTCTTCAGCTACGCAGAGATCTTCCCCTTGCAGCAATCATTTATGTGGATATTTACTCTGTCAAATACTCTCTCATAAGCCAAGCCCACAAGTATGGTAAGCAAAATTGATTTTACCATATTAGGCCCTCTTTGATTGGACAGAAAAAAGAAAATAGTAAATTCTGTGAGAAAATGACATTTTCTTGCGTTTGATAAGCCAAAATTTTCTCGTGGAATATTTTCTCACGATTGTCAATTTTTCATATTAAGACTCATATATTTTCCCACCTATTATAATGGGCAAATTGAGTTTCTTTTGAGAAAATGAGTTTTCATATTAATACACATTAACTTTATATTTTAAATACAAAAATTATTATATTTAATTATATGGTAAGTTTTCGTATTTATTTCAAAATTTGTCGTTAGTGAGTTTTGAAGGAAAAAATTCTTATATGTGCAACCAAACACATGTAAGAAAATCTTCTTATGAACATTTACTCAGGAAAAACTTATTTAAGAAAATATTCTTTTCCTATAGAAAATTTTCTTTGTAATCAAACATAGCTTTAATTTCCTTAATTACATCGCGTCTTGGCCCGCAAGAGGTAGGTGGTGTGAATCGTGTGATGGTAAAGAAATGAGCGTCATAACTCTGAATGAGGCAGAAGTTGTGAGTTCAAATCTTGGTAGCTACTAGTTTCACTAAAGTTATGAAGTTGGGGCTGCAGGATTAATCAAACCGAAGTAAAGAAGAGCTGAAAAATGTTCAGACACCCACATATATATATATAAAGACTTTATATGAAAACACATTTACCCCTGCATCACAAATCAAATAGTATTACTTGTATTAGTCTTTAGCTTTGGTTATGTTGATCAATTTCAGGATTTGAGAAGCCACTAGTGGCGTGCTGTGGATATGGTGGAGATCAGTTCAACTATAGTCCTCAAGCACAATGTGGAGGAACAATCAAAGCTAATGGTGGGCAGGTTTTTGTGGGGTCGTGCGATAAGCCGTCGGTTCGAGTAAATTGGGATGGGGTTCATTACACTGAAGCAGCAAACAAGTTTGTTTTTGATCAGATTGTAAATGGCAACTTCTCTGATCCACCTGTTTCATTGAGGATGGCATGTCATAGGAAAGCCAACTGAGTTGCAACCACAAATAGTATAGATTTTGTGCATTGTGGATCTAATCATGAATCAGTGTGTATTACAGTATAAGTAAAGTTAAGTCTACATATTTTGTACAATGAGGATACAAACTGATGAAACCCAGTCAAGCATTTCACTTGGGGAAAACTCAGAAAGAAACAAAAAACATCGTTATGAAAACGGGAGAAAATTCGAGGGGAGGATGAAAAAATGAAGTTGGATAGATCATCAAAATCCCCAGTTTTTTTACTTCGAAAGCAAGTGTCGCCCACGTTGATTAGCGCCTTTCATTCGGAAATTCAACTCGTCTACATCGTCACTAAGATGATCCAGTGCTTCATTTTGCCTGCATTCAGTAATGGAATTTGTTATCAACTTCAACAAAATGAGGGATACTCGTCAAGATTGAGAACAAAAAAACCTACAGATCTAGTTGTGCCCCAGGTTTCTAAATGAAGTTTGGTCTCGATAATTAAGATCATACGCCGAATAGAAGATGGCAATGCACAATGGATCATCACCAAATCAGCCATCAACTTCTAAATGAATTTTTGCTCACCAATAAAATTGTAATTTCAAAATCATATTAGAGGATTTTCCTAGATAGCAAACCCAATGGCGGTTTGAAAAGAAGCAGCCATAATTATTGAGGGAACCCGTTGTTTTATTCACTGAATCTAAAAACTACAACTTCACTAAGAGACTTAACATCCGCCAGGAGAGAGACCGACTCTGAAAATAATATTTTCCATGTAAGGAAATGGACTACCAACCTTTCGAGCTCAGAGCCCATGTCATTAGCCATAACCTTGAGATCACCCAAAATGTCACTCAAGTCATTGAGTGCATCATCTTGCTTCGCCTTCTCTACCTGTTTTAAGAATATATGTCGCGTCATATAATGAAATTATTGATGTAAAACTGGCATGTGTACATGGCTAGTAGTAGTTACCTCAACTTTCTGCATCGCTGTTTTGGGTTCTGAATGAGGTTTTCGAGTGGCTCCCTTAGGAGCAGGTGCTAGACCCAACTTCTGTCTTTGCTCTGCTTGATTTCCTCGTCTTTTGAATGAATCATCTAAAAGAATAAAAGTAATAGATTAAATACAAAAACATAAAGTTGATTCACAAGGTCCAATATTCAAAGCCTAAAGTATATATTACCTTTAGAAATAACAGGACCCGTAATTGCACGAGTCTTCTTCGGCTTCCATGTCTTGGAGAACATTCCCCCTAGACTACCTAAAAGCTTTTCACCCTACAATAAACACCAAGATAATTAGTAAAGGACTTTTCAGTTCTTTGTAACAGCAATGGAAAGTTAGAGACATCTTTTTCATTGTAAGTTTGAGCTCGATTTTCTAAGGGAAAAACCAACATAATGGCTAAAGTTATTGGCACACAAAAGTAAGAATTATAACAATCAAAAGAAACTATAAGCAAACATAGAAATGAACATACCCGACTAAGATCATGGTCGATGTCAACAGTCATTTGGTGTGTCCTTGTAATTTGCTCACCCTGCTTTTGCAAGGTGGCCAAAGTATTAGCAGCGTCATCTTTAATATCCTCAGCTATCTTCAAGCAATTGTTGACTGTGTTTGTGGTTTCCTCAGACTTGTAAGCAGCATAGTTCTGCAGTTCCTGCACACTTTGATTCTCAAATCCACCCGAGTCGCCAAAGTCATTCTTATATTTGTTTTTTGCAGCTGCGGAGACCGAGTACGTAGAAGTTTTTCTCTTTCCAAAGTAATCGTCGTCATCAGAAAGGTCATCATTTGGTACAACAACTGCAGAATCAGAAGCTGTCCTTCTCGAAGGTTTAACATTTTTCTTCACATCAGATTCGACATCCGAATTCAGAGGCTTAGACTTTATATGATCAACAAACCCAGGATCAACAGTTTCTTGTTTTGCAACTTTATTTTGGGGTGATTTCATAAAACCAAACATCTTCGGAGAATGGAAGATATAACAATAAACTGAGTGACGCGATGATGAGCAAAATCAAAAACTTGAAAGGATGTATTCTGTCTAAGGACTTCGCCTTATACCCTGAAAATTTTACAAAAGTAGCAAAAATATCATTAAAACAGAGATGATCTTTTATTGGCGAAACCTTCTTATGCAAATGACTTCATTGGATTACAACAAAAAAGAACAGAAAGAAAAATACATATTTAGCCGAACTGCTCCAATCTTGGAGACGATTAGACGAATAATGTACATCTAAATAACACTAACATTAGATTAGACTCGAGACTTGTCAAGATGTAAGAAACCTCCAAGTCAACATTGGAAAAAACAACTTTCAGGATAACAAAGCGTTTGAGATTAGTATAATACAAATTTTTAGGTCATTCAATAATAATCCCAACAAATCTTTGATTTTAGAACCAAAACACCATAATTGAATTCTATCTCGAATAAAATAAATGGCACATTATTGGTGTTAAATCTTGTATAACATCATTTACTATAAACAAGTAAATTTGCTACGTTACTCTCTTCTCTCTCGAAAAAAAAAAAAAAAAAAAAAAAAAAAAAAAAAAAAAAAAAAAGGGGAGGGAGGTCCCAAGCCTATTTTCAAGACCTGAAAAATGGGGAAGGGCTGCGATAGGTTGACAGCCAGTGTAAAACTTTTATCACTCTTTATGAAATGTTCAACATCCAAAACCATTGCAAAAACAACTTTCAAGACTTACATTATACAAGTCTTAGGGTTATTAAATGATGAACCCAACAAACATTTATCCAAAACCAGATCACAAAACTAACCCAAACCCTAGGAACCCAAAAACATAATCTCAAAAATGTTATAACATACAAACCAATTCCTAGGTGCCACCATGGCATCATTAAAAGGAAATCTAATTAATGGGTAAAGAGAAGATCAAATTGAAATTCAAACAATGTTAATATCTATATCTAGGGGTTTCTAGAAAACCAATTGAACAATATTTATTTATTTATTTGATATCAGTGAATATTCAGCAAGCCCGACTATTCCCACGTGGCCTGGTGCAATCGGCCTAAACGCACCCAGTAGCCCAGACAATCTTAATGCAGAGGGAAAATTGAACAAATCACATACATGAGAAAACAAATTGAAGAAAAGATTGAAAAGGTGGAGATGGATGAATAAGAAACAATGTGAAAGAGACTTACCTTCTCAAATTGAAGGTTTGGAGATCGGTCGTTGAAGGAGATGAAGAGGAAATTGAGAGGGAGAGACGAAACGTTGAAGAGAGGGAAAATTGTGTGAAATGTGCGTGTTAGAGAGAGAGGGTTGAAGAATGGACGTTGCGACCGTTTGTTTCGCGGGGATGAAAACCGTTGGAGCTCATTTCAATTTGGGAATCCAAAACCCCCTCTTCACCTCACATTTCGGTCTTTTTAATTTGGGGAAAAAAGTTCTAAAAAAAGAAAAAAACTTTATTTATTTATTTTGAGTCGGCGGAATCCAATTCATGACCTTCCCAAACCTTAGTACTATCTTATATCAAGTGATCCTCTGAATCTCACCAACTATGCTTTAGCAGGAAAAAAATAAATTCGTAACAAAATATTTTCAAACTTATTTTTTGTGTAAACTGGCTGATATCTAGACTATTCGACTACGGATTCATGCCAGGTAAATTTATTTCAAACTTTTTTCTTATGCTTGTCAAGGGTTGGACTAGTCAATCAATTATCTCAACCCTATGACTATATATTAAAAAAAAAATAGTACATATTATATTGTATCAGTTGACAGTAGATAATATACATTTTATCACATCACTACCATCTGATTCGCACCTGTGCAAGCTCAAATTGATTGTTGAAGACTTGTTATGAATTGTAGAGACATCATTTACCAAAGGCATGAAGTATCATTTGTGTTAAAGGTAAAACCAACCTTAGGAAAAGAAAGGAACAAAAGGGAAATAGGGATAAAAATTACTTCAATTCTTCTTGTAAATCTCAATGAAACAGTGCCTTAAATACAAGGGAATCCTAATTGATCGATCAATGGTGCATTGACATGTGTCTGAGTCCTAAATAACGAACCTAATCCAAATTAAAGCAACATAATAGACTGGGTTTGAGAATAGGCTTAAAAGTGATAGTCCTTGGCCCATATGGGCTTGAGCCTTGTCCGCTTGGGCCTGGTGGCTAACGTCTGGTCCGTGCTTGGGCCTGAGAGTTTGGTGGATATGATTCAGGTGGGCCCCACAACCGTATCATCACATTCCTCATCGAGAACAATCTTGTCCTCAAGATTGGGTTTACAGTTAAGCATAGAGATGTCCGCCCGAGTGGGTTTGGTCAACGTGGCGCTCTGCGAGGAAGTGATTGGAGTGAAAGATGGCGTGACGTATGGGCGACGTGTCCCGGGGCCAGGCTGGGGCGATTGATTGTCTCACGTCCCAAGAGGCTTTAGTTGGTAGAAGACCATCCCATTCGATTAAGTCCTGGAGGAGTTCATCGTTAGTGGTGTTGAGCAGATGAGTGCCAAGGATTCGTTTGGGTAAGGGTTTAAAACACAGGGAGTACAGATCTGGTGGAAGTGGTGGTGTTGAGGGCGGGGCGTCACCTTGGTGGAGGCTTAGGAGACTCGCGTGGATGACGTTGTGGATCTTCGCAGAGGAATGAAGATCGAGTTCGTAGGCTACTTCCCCAATACGGCGGAGGATTCCATAAGGCCCAAAAAATCGTGGTAAGAGCTTCTAAGAGGAACGACGGTGGACACTGGTTTGCCTCATAAAGGTAAACGAAATCCCCCTCGGTAAAAGTTTTCTCTTTCCATTTTAGATCTGCATATAGTTTCATTCGTTGTTGAGCTTGCTTGAGGTGGTGCTTGAGGGTTTCTAAGGTCTATTTCTTTTGTTACATGAGGTCTTCCATGGCTGTTGGTGTGGACTGACCTTGGAGGAAGGAGGGAATCGTAGGCGGCAGATGGTCATAAAGGGCTTGAAAGGTACTGAAGCCTATGGACGAATGCTTGGAGGTGCTGTACCAGTATTCAGCTAAGTGGAGGAACCAGAACCAACGGCGGGGCTCTTCACCAACGAAGCAATGCAAATAAGTCTCGATACACTGATTAATCACCTCTGTCTGGCCATCCGTTTGAGGGTAATAAGAACTACTGAACTTGAGTGAGGTACATAGGTTAGAGAAGAGACCCTTCCAAAATTTGCTTGTGAAGAGCTTGTCTCTGTCACTCACTGTGGAACGTGGGATTCCATGAAGTCGAAATATTTCAACCGTGAAGATGCCTGCTAGATCCGTGGCCATGAAATGGGTAGGTAGGCCGATGAAATGGGCAAATTTTGTTAAACGATCCACCACCACCTACATAACTGTCTTCCCCTGATAGTTAGGCAAATTTGTAATGAAATCCATGGAGACATCTTCCCAGACATGTGAGGGAATTGGGAATGGCTGGTGTGACGACCCTCGAATTGGGCGCCGCCCGGCCTAAGCCCTTTGTGAACCCCAGAGCTAGCATCGTAAGGTCAACACGCATGCCAAGTCAGCTTTTAGATCCATCCATGTAAGGAAATTTATAATTTTAAGTCGAGTTATTAGTATTTTTCAAGTTTTACAAGTTAGCGGAAGCAATTAGAGTCGGACAACTTAAATGTATATATATATATCAATCATGTATATCAAGTGTAAAGTGTATACAAAAGTGATATAAAAGTTATAATCATCTCTCAAAACCCATAAAGTACCCCAAGAGTGATAAAACAACATGTATATGTAATACAAACAATCAAAAATCTACAAAAGTAAGGGAGGGCCACTCCGATGTTCTCATAGTAGATCACCTAATATCGACACATTTCCCTTGCTCAACTACGGATCTACACTCATTCAAACACAAGAATGAAGAGTCCAATAAGTAAAAGCCAGTAGGATCTAAACAGTACTTCAAGATAAATAAAGCAGTCTAAAACTCTAAACGGTACTTCAAGATAAATAAAGCAATCTAAAACTCATGCGGATAGAAAGAAAGATATAAAAATGCATGACAATAAGACTGAATAATGAAAGTACAACAATAAATGAGTGTCAAAAGAAGCAACTAAAAAGGCGCTCAAGTAGTTCAAGACCATCGAGTGCGGGTGCCACATGGTCGGGGTCATTGAGTCGCGGCAACGCAAGCGGACTCGGGTCATAGGACGTGGTAGCACCTCCCATACCTAGATCCGTTTCGAATGAGGGATAACAACGGTGCACAAGATAAAACACAACTCATCCCGACCAAACAATTCAGTGAGTCGAGGTCATGGCTCCGGTAGCTAGTCAACAACCACTCCAATCAGAGACACCTTGACTCACTTGGCCCTCGTACACTTATATTGGAGTGAGAATTTCAAGAAATGTAAGATAATGCAATAGCAATAAAATATAAAGCTCATTGAATTACTGTGCATTTTCTAACTGCTTTTTACGTACCTCGGATCCATGCTAATACGCTATCTCGCGGCTTCAACATGACTCGAACTAACCCTCAATTTTCGACTCTAGCTCGTTAAGTCCCCGACATCATTTTAGTTGGTTTTGGTGTGTTAGAGTTCGTTTGTCTTACTAATCCTCTATTAAGTATAATTTAGTTCATAGTATGTGTAACGACCCATTTTTCAAATGAACCGCCACGGGGGCCAATGCGGGCTCATAACCTGGTCTACCAGCGCATGTTGTGTCCCACATGCAAACTCATACACCATTTAATCATTATTAACCTTAATGAAAACAATTTACTATTTAAACTGTTAATGAACTCAAGTCATCTGTTATAACATTGTTTCAATCCTTAATAAACCACAACATAAATTTTTTATCATGACAAACTAAAATATGAAACATCAAAGTCATGCATTTAACTCTGATATTTAGTGTGGAAAATTCATATGACAACATAGACTAAAAATACACCTCAATGTCTCAAAATATCTAAAATATAGTCTTGAAGTGTCACATAATCTCAAATCCCCAAAATGAAAACAAAGTATATATAATTCAAACGTACAAGTTTGGCTTAATATCTCTGAATTATCGGTATTCGAAAGCTTGCTCTTGTCACGACTCGTACTAGGATCTGCACTCAAGCCATCACAAAAAGTAGATGACGAGTGCAAACTAAGTATTTCAAGGAAATTAAGTGAGCAATACTGAAAGTAAATACTGGAATTTAAACAAAACTATTAAATAAACGTGCGAAAATAAATACAGACAACTGTGATCATCGCATGGATAAATTATAGTGCAAGCTCAAAGTGTGTTTCTAGAGCTTAGGGTCAGACTAGTGTCATACTTCGACTCTCCACATAATATTGTCGGCGAGTACCACTCACGCAAAACCAGTATCTGGATTCGCTAGGTGGTCGACGTAGAACCTACGACGCACCTACACGTGCCTCGACGCGACTCTCAGGTCGAACTATTCACCGAGATCCCTGACACACTTGCTATGGCCTAGTGGACATACACACATGAATGACATGGAGGGAGAGCCTCAACGTCCGTCCATTTAAACCAAAACCAAGAATAGAGTATTGAAAGACAAAATATGAATTCAAAAACCAAAGTAAGTAATGCTCAAGAAATTTCAGTTGTGATACTACACGCCTCAACTCGCACTCCGTGTCCGATAAATAACCCTTGGTCCGGCTCCGCCGAATCCCCGATATCCAAATTACCGCCTGAAATGACCTATTTCCATTTATAATTGATTTTTAATTAATTTGATGTATTTTATGTTAGTTAGCAAAAATAGTATGAAAGTTGCAATATCTAGCGCGGTAGGTATTAAGATCAGCACGCTAGATTTTGGGCAGCTAAACGTTATCCGTCAGAAAGAACATTAGCACGCTATATTTTTCACCTAGCACGTTAATCGTCATCTAGCGCGCTAATCAGGTTCTAGACAGTAGTTTGGTCTAAAATCTTGTTTTCTAAACATCATCATCACAACAACTACCACAACATATATTACTTAACTTCATAGCACTTGAAACTCATCAAAACAACCACATAACAACCACTTAACAATCCATATTGGATTCACTCAACCACTCCAAAAATTTGTACCAAAAGATAAAGAAAGTTGAGGTGGTTGTGAATTTCACCTTGCTTTGATGAATCAACCACTTCAAGCTCTTCAAATGATCAAGTTTGAAGATCCAAAACTCTTGTTTTTACTCTTCAATTTTCGGATTTTTTGATAAGGAGAGAGAAAAGGTGGTGGAAATGAAAGTCAAAATGACTTTTATATCATGCAAGCATCTCTCCTCAATTCTACATCCCTATGCCATCCAATGAGCACTATTTGCTCCATTTTTCAACCTCTAATAACTCATAATAACTCATAATATGACTCCAATGGCACATTTGTCCTTGTTCTTAACCCAAAAAGTCATCTTACGGGTGTTCCGACACCCGATTTCACGTCCCGAAACGCGACATACGCGTACTACCATGACCCTAACTATCAAATATGCATTACATATTATTATTTAACTCATTTTATTCATTTCATGCGTATATTATTTCCCCGACTTAATATTTAGTCTTTTAGCCTACTCGGTACCCGCGTTGACACGTATGTCGAGGCGAATACTTAACACTTAGTCTCGCACGTCAAACGTAATATAAATACACACATTACAATACCATTTAGTCTATTTCAACGTAAACATCGTAAATTAGACAAATCAACACGCAAAATAACTATTTATCTAGCTCCAAGCGTGCACTAGCCTAACTGCGGGTCCCACAAGCGTCTAAGCTGTCAGTCACATCTGCAACGACGTCATTAATAATGTTGAATTAAATTCGAGCCGTCACAGTTCTTTCCAACTAGGTGAAATTTCGTTCGAAAATTTAAATTAAACTTAAACACTTACCGATAAATAAGTGGGGATACCGTAGTCGCGTAGTAGACTCAAGCTCCCAAGTGAATCGCTCGATCCTATGATCTTGCCATCGTAACAAAACCTTCGAGATCTCCTTACTCCTCAAAATCCGAGTCCTCCTAACCATGATCTCCACAGTCTGCTCCCTATACGACACGTTATGTCGCACATCAATCGACGTACATCAACCATAGACCTCGGTCCCGACCTAGCCAGCCTCAACAAGGAAATGTGAAACACTAGATGTACCCTTGCTAATTTTGGTGACAATTCCGAACGATATGTCACTCCGCCGACGCATTCCTCAACTCTGAACGGTCCAATGAACCTTGGTGCTAGCTTGCCCTTAATGCCAAACCTCTGATGACCTTTCCAGGGCGAAACCTTCAAATACACCAAGTCTCTAACCTCGTAGCTCAGACCTTCAAAGTACTTGTCCGTATATTTCTTCTGCCTATCCTGCGCCGCCTGAAGCCTCTTCCTGATTTGTCTCACCTTCTCAGTATAGTCAACAACAACCGCAGGTCTTGTAGCCGTTGTATCTTTCGATGTCGCCCAACATGCTGGTGACCTGCAGGTCCTACCATAAAGTGCCTCAAACGGTGGTATCCAAATGCTTGCTTAATAGCTGTTGTTGTAAGCAAACTCACACAAAGGTAAGTAATCCTCATACGATCCACCAAACTGTAATATACACGCCCGAGTATATCCTCGAAAATCTGAATCAAACGATATTACTGCTTGTAAGTTTGAGGATGGTACGCAGTGCTGAACTGTAAACGAGTGTCAAACTGC
The DNA here is from genome assembly GCA_039657325.1 of Stephania cephalantha. Classification (NCBI taxonomy): domain Eukaryota; kingdom Viridiplantae; phylum Streptophyta; class Magnoliopsida; order Ranunculales; family Menispermaceae; genus Stephania; species Stephania cephalantha. The sequence goes on along the minus strand of CM077567.1, from coordinate 59,868,082 downwards.
TCCTGCATACTTTTCCAAAACATCGAAGTAAATCTCAGATCTCTATTAGAAACAATGAAGACTGGTTAACCATGCAATCTGACAATCTCTATCTCGAAGATAGTACTTAGCCGTGTAATTGAATATCTCACGGCGATCAGTATAAAATGTGTCGACTTCGTCAACCTGTCGGTAACTACCCAAACTGCGTCATGTCTCATCGTAGTTTTCGTTAGGCCACTGACGAAGTCCATGGTCACATGTTCTCACTCCCACTGAGGAATGAGCAGCGGCTATAGCAACTCACCTAGTCTCATGTGCTCAGCCTTCACCTGCTGGCAAATATGACAACTCTTGATGTATATACCCACGTCAGCCTTCATTCGTGGCCACCAAAACAATCTATGCAGATCATGATACATTTTGGTTCGACCAAGATGAACTGTATATCGCGACCGGTGTGCGTCCTCGAGAATGCTATCCCTGAGCTCCGATACCGGCGGTATTCACAAACGACCCTTGTGTCTCAAGCACCTGTCTAAAACCTCAAACCACTCAGTGCACCCCCGATCCTAAGCCAGGCCACTGATCCGTAAATACCAGCCGTCGGCTCTCTGCAACTCAGCAACCCGCTCAAGAGACACCGTGGGAACTCGTATCTGACAGCAAATATGTAGCTCAGCAATAACCTCTGTTACACACAACACCGATGCTGCCTCAAGCAACCCATGCTCATGTGTCATATGTCGCAGTACCGTCGGCTCTCGATGCCGCTCCTGCTCAATGCGTTAGCTACGACATTCGCCTTACCCGGATGATACTAAATTGTGAAGTCATAGTCCTTCAATAACTCGAGCCATCTTCGTTGCCGCATGTTCAATTCCCTCCGAGTGAACATATACCTCAAACTCTGGTGGTCTGTGAATAACACGAACCTCTCACCGTACAAGTAGTGCCTCCAAGCCTTAAGTGCAAACACGACCACCGCAAGCTCCAAGTCATGCAATGGATAGTTTCTCTCTTGAGGTCTCAACCGTCGAGATAAATAGGCCACTAGGTGTCCGTCCTGCATCAACACGCAACCCAACCCAGTGCCTGATGCATAAGTATAAACTGAAAAACCTCTACCTGCTACAGGTAAGGCCAAAACTGGCGCCGAAGTCAACCTTTTCTTCAGCTCCCAAAAAGCATCCTCACACTCATGTGACCAATCAAACCTAACATCCTTCTTGGTTAACCTCGTCATCGGTGCTGCAATCATCGAGAAATCCTGCACGAAGCGCCTGTAATATCCTGCTAAACCCAGGAAACTCCGGATGTCAGATACAGACTCGGGTGTCCTCTAGGCAATAATCGCTCAAATCTTGTGACCATAAACTGACATGCCCTGATCACTGATGACATGCCCCAAGAATTTCACCTCACTCAGCCAGAATGCGCACTTGCTGAACTTGACATAAAGTTTGTGCTCTCTAAGTGTCGTCAAAACATCCCTGAGATGCCTCTCGTGCTCCTCAAGAGTCTTGCTATATATCAAGATGTCGTCAATGAACACAATGATGTATCGATCAAAAATGACCTCAAAACCCTATGCATCAAGTCCATGAAGATCGCTGGTGCGTTAGTCAGCCCAAAAGGCATGACTGTAAACTCGAATAGCCCGCAACGCGTACTAAAAGCGGTCTTCTCCACATCCTCCTCTCGAATCCTCAACTGATAGTATCATGATCGTAAGTCGATCTTCGAGAAGAACTTGGCCCTAGCCAATTGATTGAATAAGTCGTCAATCCTCGGAAGTGGGTAACAATTTCGAATCGTCACCTGATTCAACTTACGATAGTCCACACACATCCGCATCGATCCGTCCTTCTTCTTTATAAAAAGAACTGTAGCTCCATAAGGTGACATGCTAGGGTGTATAAAATCCTTCTGCAATAAATCTTCTAACTGGGTCCTCAACTCCTCGTGCTCTGACATCCTATACGGCTTGTGGTAGATTGGTTGAGTCCCCAGAATTAGCTCAATGATAAACTCAACACCTTTCGGTGGTGGCAATCCTGGCAAGTCATTAGGGAACACGTCTGGAAACTTGCAGACAATAGGGACATCGTCAACCTTATCCACCGTCCTAAGCTCTGGCTCAACCATAGCCGCGTACACCTCCTTCTCTTGCGATGTAGCTAATCTGCATCGAGGGATAGGAAATGCAGTCGCAACTCCGACAAATATAAACTTTGGAATCCCCTCGATGTCAAACGTCACAGATCTTCTTTGAAACATTCGATCTGTGCGTAATAAAATGATAACCAATCCATACCAAACATCGTATCCTACTCCATATACTCTAAAACTCTCAAATCAGCCGGTAGCTGATATCCCTCAATCTCAACAATACAATTTTGGCGTATCCTGTTATGGTAAATCTTATCCCCAACTGCAGTACTGAGAACAAGATATGTATCTAAGGTCTTAAAATACAATGCACTACCAAGTATCCATCATAACATGCATGGAAATACCATTAACAGACAACGTAACCTCAACAAGCTGTTTGGTCGCCTCCTTATCTGGCGTGCGACCTCAAAACCTGCAGTCTGACCTTTATTTTGCCTATATTGCTGTCTAGGCTGATCAACTGGTGTAGAAGCCGTATAATATGCCGCTTGGCGATCATTACGTCGATCTCGGTCATTACGACAATCTATGTCGCCTCTGCGACCCTGATCAGACTGCCAATCACCTCGACGAGGTCTCTGGCCATGTCTTTGTCGGTCCTGATCTCTCCTCTGTCTCTTAAGTCTTTTATCAGATCAAGAACTCGAAGGCCGACTCTGATGTCTATGCTAACCAGCTTGCGTGCACACTGAACCGCTAATCGACTGGCCCTCGAACCATATATGTCTCGTGTACGAGGGACCTATCGTAAATCTTTGCCAGTATACGAGCTCCACTAGATACAACCGTGCTCGCAATTCTCTCATCCAAACCTCGGACAAAATAATATATCTGTAACTGATTGGTACCTGCTATGTCCACGGAGTACGACAATAGATATCGATACCTCTCTATGTACACAGTGACAAATATATTACCCTGAACCAATGACAAAAACTCCTCCCTCAATCTGACTCTGACCTCCAAAGGTATATACTCGACCATAAATAGCACTCGAAAATCTGTCCAAGTAGTCACAGCAGGATGAGTCGCGATATAGGTAGTTCACCATACCGCTGCATCGGCTCTCAAGAAAAAACTCAATAATCTCGGCCGATCAATCTCCTCAACCCGAAGCAAGTCATGTAGCCGCTCATGAGATAACAACCACCTCTCGGCTATGTCTGGGTCCCCGACTCCATAGAAGTATCCTGGCGAGATTCCAATAAAATCCTTCATCTTCTTAGCCTTTACTGTTATCAAACTCCTTGAAGTAGATGCCACTACTGGCTGCTAAGTAGTCGTAGGTGTAATGATCAATGTGGTATCCGCTGGTACTACTACTGGCACAACTCTCTCGGCCAGTGTCTCAGATACTACTTCTTGCACCTGAGTCTCAACTATAGTAGGAGCTACAACTGCCTGAGTAGTAGTCATCGGTGCAGCCAAAACGGTAGTAGGAGCTGTAGTAGTTTCCCGAGCATCCCGAGCTCTCATCATGTCTATTAGTAACACAAAAATATCATCCATAGTCCGCGCCAATGACTCGAACGTCAAAGTCGGCCTAGTTGGATCACTAGTATCCCCGACTTCAGGCTGAGTAGTATCGAAGGTTGTCCACCCATCGGTATTTGCATCGAAGACATGCGTATAGTCAGTCTCAAGTACAAATATACATGTATCGTATGTAATATACAACCAAAAATATAACATGTATATCCCTGGTTTTTACCCATCTCACCTCACTTCTCAACTAGGACTTTAGGCAATTCCTTTAGGTTTCTACATCTAAAGTTTATTCATCAAATTTATCCTCAAATTATACCACAAATATAACCGTATCAGAGTTTACTTCCAATTCCTCGAGGTCCACCAGCCTTGCTTTGATACCAAAATGTAACGGCCTATTTTCCAAATGAACTGCCACGGGGCCAATACGGGCCCACAACCTGGCCTACCAGCGTCATCTGTGTCCCACATGCAAACTCATCCACCATTTAATTATTAACCTTAATGAAAAAACATTTACTATTTAAATTGTTAATGAACTCAAGTTATCTGTTATAACATTGTTTAAATCCTTAATAAACCACAATGGAAGTCTTTTATCATGACAAACTAAAATATGAAACATCAAAGTCATGCATTTAATTCTGATACTTAGTGTGGAAAACCCATATGTCAACATAGACCAAAAATACACCTCAATGTCTTAAAATATCAAAAATATAGAGTCCTGAAGTGCCACAGAATCCCAAATCCCCAAAATGAAAACAAAGTATATGTAATACAAACGTACAAGTCTGACTTAATATTTATGAATCACCGGTATTCTGAAAGCTTGCCCTTGCCACGACTCGTACTAGGATTTGCACTCAAGCCATCACAAAAGGCAGATGACGAGTCCAGAGTGAGTATTGCCAAGGAAATTAAGTGAGCAATATTGAAAGTAAATATTGGAATTTAAACAAAACTATTAAATAAATATGCGGAAATAAATACAGGCAACTATGATGGCATGGATAAGTAATAGTGCAAGCTCAAAGTGTGTTCCTAAAGCTTAGTGTCAGACTAGTGCCATACTTCGGACTCTTTACAGAGAATACTGTCGGAGAGTACCACTCAAGCAAGGCCAATATCTGGATCCGCTAGGTGTTCGGCGTAGAACCTACGATGCACCTACACATGCTCGACGTGACTCTTAGGTCGAACTATTCACCGAGATCCCTGACACACGTGCTAAGGCCTAGTGGACATACACACAGGAATGACACGGAGGGAAAGCCTCAACGTCCGTCCATTTAAACCAAAACCAAAAATAGAGTATTGAAATGCATAATATGAATTCAAAAACCAAAGTAAGTAATGCTCAAGAAATTTCAGTTGGGATACTACACACCTCAACCCGTACTCTGTGTCCTGATAAATAACCTCTGGTCCGGCTCCGCCGAATCCCCAATATCCAAATTATCGTTTGAAATGACCTATTTCCATTTGTAATTGATTTTTAGTCAATTAGAAGTATTTTATGTTACTTGGCAAAAATAGTCTTAAATTTGCAATATCTAGCGCGCTAGGTATAAGGATTAGCACGATAGATTTCTGGGCAGTTAAACGTTCTCTGTCAGGAAGAACATTAGCGCGTTCTATTTTTCACCTAGCTCGTTAATCGTCATCTAGCGCGCTAGATGACCTCATTGGCGCGCTAATCAGGTTCTGGACAGCAGTTTGGTTGAAAATTTTGTTTTCTAAACATCATCACCAACAACAACTACTACAACATATATTACTTAACTTCATAGCACTTGAAACTCATCAAAACAACCACTTAACAATCCGTATTGGATTTACTTGACTGCCCCAAAAATTTGTACCAAAAGATAAAGAAAGTTGAGGTGATTGTGAATCTCGCCTTGTTTTGATGAATCAACCACTCCAAGCTCCTTAAATGATCAAGTTTGAAGCTCTAAAACTCTTGTTTTTGCTCTTCAATTTTTTGATTTGTTGATAAGGAGAGAGAAAAGGTGGTGGAAATGAAAGTCAAAGTGACTTTTATACCATGCAAGCATCTCTCCTCACTTGTGCATCCCTATGCCATCCAATGAGCACTATTTGCTCCATTTTCCAACCTCTAATAACTCCTAATGTGACTTTAATGGCATACTTGCCATTGTTCTTAACCCAAAAAGTCATCTTTCGGGTGTTCGACACCCAATTTCGCGTCCCGAAACCCGACATACACGTACTACCATGACCCTAACCACCAAATATGCATTACATATTATTATTTAACTCATTTTATTCATTTCATGTGTGTATTATTTCTCTCGACCTAATATTTAGTCTTTTAGCCTACCCGGTACCCGCATCGACATGCATGTCGAGGCGAATACTTAATTACGCAGTCTCGCACATCAAACGTAATATAAATACACACATTACGATGTCGTTTAATCTATTTCAATGTAAACGTCACAAATTAGACAAATCAGCAAACAAAATAACTATTTACTTAGCTCCAAACGCGCACTAGCCTAGCTGCAAATCCAACGAGCGTCTGAGCTGTTAGCTACATCTGCAACCATGTCATTAATAACGGCGAATTAAATCCGGGCCGTCACAGTATGATTTGCTTTTTATTATTGTTCTTATATATATGTATAAGACATTAGGTGTATTTGTATAACCTCTACACCTGTATGTATGTATGTATGTATGTATGTATGTATGTATGTATGTATGTATGTATGTATGTATGTATGTATGTATGTATGTATGTATGTATGTAACCACTTAATGCATCAATAGATCTTTATAAACTTATTTTAGGAATCTTATCATTTATTACTATAATTATTTTAACACTAGATTAATCTTTGGTCACAAAAAAACCCACTTTTAGTTTAGGTACAATAGTGAATTCTTTGATTAATATACTTAGTCACATAAAACTAGTTTATATACCCATTTTTGTCATAAAATCAACTTAGACTTTTTATTTCAATTAAATTCAAGCCCTCTAATTTATTTAAATGATTTAAGTGTAATTATTCATTTAACTTATTAAAAGTTATTAATTTATACAAGTAAATTAATTTTTTTTGTCAAATGATTAAGTTATATTGGAGTTTCAGATAATACCCATTGTGGAATGGGTTCGACTCAGATACAATCAGGTTGCATACACAAAGCTCTTCTAGCTAGATTATGGGCTATTATATTGTACTCTCTCGGAATGTAACCGAAATCCAACATGTCTGCCTTGTCTGTAAGTCATCTTATATCATGGTAGACTGTGTCAAGTGTGCAGGGGCATGATTCTAGGTTTAGAAGCGCATTGATCACCTCTTGTGCGTCGGACTTGATTACCAGTTTTTTCCATGTAGGTGTACAGTGTAATAGCCCATTAAGAATAGCTATGCTTCTGCTATTTCAACTGATGGGGATGGTCCGAGGAAAAAATAGCCCGCCACGATTGGGGTGCCTTGTCGTGAGGGCCCAACCTATCCCGCAGTCCTCAGTTTTTGGGTCCCTTGCCATATCCGTGTAGGGGACAAGGTCATTTATCTCTCTGGGGTATTAGAGGTTGAGCCGTGGATCCTTGAGGGTTTTCTACGGATAATTGGTTGAGTTTTCTAGTTTGCTCCATGATGATTCCACTAAGCTTGGTCACATCTTCCCTTTTGTATTTGAAGGTCCAATTGTTCCTATACTTCCATATGTACCACATGCTTGTTACTAGCCATTGGATCAGCTTCGAGAAGTCCACATATTTAGCTAGTTTTCTTATGATTTCATTCCAGTTCCCCCAAATAGATGTGTAGAATCCCCTAACCTGATTAGGGCAATACTCGGCCTGAAACCCTAATTAAGCCCAGATTACTATTACCAGACTCAACTAGAGCCAGTAACCTTACCACCTATACCTGATAAACACTATTGTATATCGATTATCGAAATAAAACAAATCATATACGCAATGGAAATTTAAAACCTTTTCGATAACCAAAATAAGATATACAGTATTAAAAAAAAACCCGCGATAAACTTCGATTATATAAATCACTCATCCCATGTGATATTATAAAACTGTAATTCAACACCAATATATAATATCAGAGGAAGTCATTACATCGAAGAGAAGTTCAAGACTCCTATAATTTCTTCATCTCGTAGTCGTAGCGCTTGTAGGATTTACCTGTAATGTTAATTGGGGTAAGCGCTCCAACTTGTTCAGGAAGTAAGGATTCACACTAATCATCAACATTCCATATAATATTCAAGGATATCATGCAATAAAAACATACACCAATGATATCTAACAAGAATATGGAAAGCATATAAATTCAATACATAAACGAATGCAAAGCAAATGAGAGATCAAGCCCAAGTACTATACAACTTGGTCTCAGTCCTGAGGAGTTACTCTCGTGGATTACATTAGACATTGTTTTCTGTTCATTAGAAAAACCATCACATTGTACATAATCCCCCATTTCAATCCAACAACTACATGAGCTATATATACTAAATAGCCAGACAATATTGATAAATAAGCGAATCCGTACTTACCTCGGGTTTAAGTCTCCGTCTAAATTTTCTAACTTTTCGGTCATCCCACTCTTCCTCGGTGTTCCTCAACCTATCACCAATCATTTGAGATCAGTATATGTTCAATACACTATGTTTAGATCCCTTAGACTAGTCCCTAAGTCCCCCGAAGATTATTCATAAAACACAACACACTTGCTGGTTTCAAGGGTCTGGTAGCGCGCTACCTGACATGGATAGTGCGCTATCCATTAGTCAATCATCTTCCCCAGTACGCGTAGCACGCTATGCGCACCAGACCTACAACAGTAGCATACCTCTGCTGATCCAGATTTACCTAAACCACCTCCAAAACATCCCAAACAGCCACAAACTCATCAAAACTGATCGAGAACAACCTCTAGTGAGGTGAGAGACTATAATTGATCAACAAACAACAAGAATTACTGAATTCCTAGCATCACCATTAAATTGGACTTTGATAAACACAAGAACAATTCATACCTACTTGATGCTCTCAAGCTGTTGATTCAATTAAGCTCCTCAACTTGATCGAATTCGGATCCTGGAATGACCTCTCTTCGATCCGGAATTGATCGAACCCTCCTACTCTTCTCGATTGTTCGAATGAATTGAAAAGCTTTAAGTTTTTGTTTTTATATATGGATTTTCCTTGAGATACATGTCGTGCATCATCTCGAGATCGATCACGTGGTTGATGCGTTAAAGTGACATCTTAAAGTGACACAAAATTTGACACATCAAGCACTTACGCTTTGTTCGAGACGATCCGATAATCCATATATTTCTAATATTTTTTTATTTTCAATATATATATTTATATATTTAAAAACATATAAATATATATATCGTGTATTATTCACCAATAAACTCACCGGACATGCCTACAAGTGTCCTTGAGCGTGCACACTCGTTCCACGACTCCCTCGTCACAGTTGGTGTCCCGGTAAACTATAATTTATTAGGTATTTTTCGTTTTATAGGCTTGTGTGTAATCTGTTGGGGCATGTGCCCTAGGTCAATCCATTAACTGTCTTTATAAATACTTTTAGTTAATAAAATAGAGGATTTCATTTGCTGTTTATTATAATTAATTTGCATGTTTACATTATAATAAGATCCATGGGTATTTATAGAAATATCCTAAATGTCCTTAGTCGATCATTATACTAGGAACTATAATGAATTAAGACTAATGTGAGTCTTGATTGATGATCATATGATGATTATACGTATAGGGATACAAATCAAGATCACGAGTACTTGTTAGGGAACAAAGTACTGGACCGACTCGCTATGAGAACATCACATGGATTAAGTCATAGTTGTTTCTCATGATAGGTATATTTTTCAGTCATTTGACTTGAGATTACCAGAGACTTCAACATTAGGAACACAATGATTTGACACAATCAAACGTTGTCTTTAACCGGACGATTATAAAGGTTATGATTGGTTACTGTGTGAGCAATGTGATGAAGTTATGTAATCAAGATAAAATTTGTCCCTCTCATATAAAGAGAGATATCCAGTGGATCCCTCGATGTGTTATACTGTTAAAAGGCCTAGTCTAAGTGAATTGATATTGATCAATGTCACTTGGATGTTTTCAGTCTACCTAGAGATCGAGACTAGTACGATTGAACATGTTGGATGACAATTCCATGCCTTATGTTTGATCAAAAGGATATCGTATGACAAAATGATGTTATATACATTATTGACTAGGTTGTATTGATATGATATTCGTACAACTTGGGTAGTCATAATGTCTTGCTAGAGGCCGCTTATGACTTGTATACCAAAATGTGTTTTGGTACACTGCCAACGTCGTATGAGCCTATTGGGTCGCACACTAAGAATGGTTTTGCGAGATTTTAAGATGGTTCAGAAAAATGAATTTTATATGATAAAATTCATGATAGAAACGTCCTTGTGGTGTATTACACTTATACTTCTTTAAGTAGGGGTATATGTGTAATTTACTTAACCATCTATATACAAAGGTTGTATAAATAGACGCTTTAAGTTAGAACACATAGAGAAAAGATTAAGGGTCGAAACTCTATTTTCGTTTTAGAAACGAATTAGGGTTTTCTGGTACGCTCTGAATCGTTTTGGATAGAAACAAATGGTTTAGTATTATCTCGAAGCTAGCACTTTGAATCTCGGCCCGCTCGTTCGTGTGTGGATCGCTTGGTAGAGGCGTTCATCGTTAGCGCGCCTTAGAGATTGATCAACCTTCGAAAGGTATATTGCGACCGAGGTATGATTAAGTTTTCATGGTTTAAACGTTTTTAATAGAATTAGATTCGAATCCTGTTGGGGTTTTTGTCAAAATTGTTTTGCAATTTCCGCTGCGTATGAACCCCAAAACCCAACAGTGGTATCAAAGCCATCGAGTTCGATTCCATTAAATTCATTGCATGTTTTCTTCTGATATACATGATATATGATTGAAAACATGTTAATAGTTGATGTATATGTGATATACATAAGTTTTCTGTGAGATTTATTATTATGTTTTGCGTATATGATACATATATTCGTGATTTAATTGAAATCGGGCCAGACATGCTAGTAACCATGTTAGGTTAATTCGAATAATTTTAATGAATTGAATTTCGTGTTCTTTGATCCATGACACCATTAGGTATAATCTTTATTTTTGTGTATTGATGCATGAATGAAATCTCTGTAATTCAGTATGCATATTTAGGTTACATTGTTTTAAGTTTCTTAAATTGTATAAGTCTGAATATTAATTCGAAACTAATATGATTAGGTTCGATTGGGATAGTAGTTCATGATTCAATTACAAGTTTGTGATTATTTGGATGAGGACCGAAATTGCAAATAATTATTTTTTGAAATTATTTATTTATCTCGTTATATCTATTCTGTTATGAAATTTCTATTTGATAAGAGATAGATAACAAATTAGATTAGGAGATATTAGCAAAATCGGTTTAGTTATCCCTATTGGATAGGAGATAAATATCGAGAATTTTGTTATTGGAGATATGCTAGGATTCAAATATCTTAAGTCCTAATTGGATTAGGATAAGATGATTAGTTAGATGTGGGTCCGGGTTAATTAAAATGTTATAATTGAATTAGTTTGGATAAGTTAAGGGGTTAATTTAGGATTATAAAATCAGCGAAAAATATGATTTTCTATAGCGAAAAATTAAGCGGAACCACCGCCTGCTGACCGGTCAGCGGGACCGCCGTCTAACTAATCCTAGCGCATGAAAATTCTTTTATTAGTGAACAATATAAAAATTTCCAAATTGTTTAGTGATTGAACAAATCAATAAAATATATGATATTTCATTGTTTACATAAAAATCACTAAAACTGAATAAAATCCCTCTATTAAATTTTAAGTCTCGAGCCATCCATTTTAAACACTTGTCAAGGCCTCGATCACACTAATATAGTTTCAGCCATAGCTGGGTGTATTGTGTTATCTTGGTAAGACAAGTTGGGTAAGAGTTACCTAAATGTTTAAAAATGGTCCGACTTAATAAAGCTATCAAAATAGTTTTGAGCTTTAGGCACATGATGAGATAAAAAACATGCTAAGACATAAGATGTCCCGTATCTCATAAAAGTATTTAAATTACATAAGATGTAATTTGTAATTGTTACCTACCTAAATAATCTAGTTCTGTGTTTCATGCCATAGCTGTCATAGAATTAGGTGAAATATGGATTTTAGTCCCCTAAATAAATAGTATGTTTTAGGAGGGTTGTTAATTTAGTAGGAGTCTATTCCTCTATACTAAAATAAACTTTGCATAATCTTTATTGTAGATCAATGGCCTCTTCAAGTAACAATAATCCCCTGTCACTGCGATCTATCCTTGAGAAGGATAAGCTATCTACGGGACTAACTTTCTTGACTGGTTCGAAACTTGAGAATCGTTCTCAAACATGAACGCAAGTTGTATGTCTTGGATGCTCCAATACCTGAGGACCCACCAGCCAATGCTACGAAAGTCGTGAAAGATGCGCATAATAAGCATGTCAACGATTCTACGGATGTTGCATGTATTATGCCGGCAACTATGGTTCCCTGAACTTCGAAGGACATGGAACTAATGGAAGCCTACGACATGGCTGTAACGCCGAAGGAAATGTTCCAACTGCAAGCTAGGCAAGAAAGGTTCGAGACAGTCAAGAACCTACATTCTTGCAAGATGACTGAGGGTGCGTCAGTTAGTCCTCATGTTCTTAAGATGAAGGGCTATGTTGACCACTTTATAGACTCGGATTTCCCATAAGCCAAGAGTTGGCTACGATTTGATTCGAATTCATTACGGAGAGTTACTCACAATTGGTGATGAACTACAATATGAATAATATGGAGAAATCAATTTCAGAGTTCATTTGATGCTCAAAACTTGCTGAACAAAATATCAAGAAACCCTCTAGTAATGTGTTGATGGTCCAAAAGGGAAAGGGAATGAAGAAGAAAGGCAAAGGCAAGGCTAAAGTTGCCAAGGCTGCTGCTTGCACCTGTCGCAAAGCCTGTGGAACAAGTCAAGCCCCCCACTGTTCTCGCTTCAAAACACCCAAAAGAAAAGGAAGGAAATTGTCATTTCTGCCATGCACCTGGACATTGGTTCAGAAATTGCAAACTCTATATGGAAGATCTAAAGAAGAAAAATGGTAGTGCGACTACCACTACAAGTATTTATGTTATTGAAATTAATTTATCTACTAGTGATTCCTGGGTATTAGATACCGGATGTAGATCTCACATTTGTATAAATGTGCAGGGACTCACCAGAAGTAGAAAGTTGAAGAAAGGAGAAGTCATCCTCCGCGTAGGGAATGGAGCAAGTTCACGCCTGGTCGTTGGATCATATGACTTAGTCTTACCTAGTTGACTTATTTTAACTTTAAATAATTGTTATTTTGTGCCTGCCTTGAGCAGAAACATCATTTATGTTTCATGTTTGGATATGGATGATTTTGATTTTATTATTGCGAATAATAGATGTTCCATTTCTCGTAAAGGCATATTTTATGCAAATGCTGATTTGTGTGATGGTCTTTATATTCTAAGCATGAAAAGGTCCACTAATACTCTAGTCTTTAACATAAAAACAAAGAGATTCAAGTCAAATGATTTGAATCAAACCTATCTTTGGCATTGTCGTCTCGGGCACATAAATGAGAAACGCATAACGAAGCTCCATAAAGATGGACTTCTAGATTCATTTGATTTAGAAACATATGAAACGTGCGTATCTTGTTTACTAGGCAAGATGACTAAAAGTCCCTTTACTGGACACAGTGAAAGGGCAAATGATTTATTGGGTCTAATACATACTGATGTATGCGATCCTATAAACACAATGGCTAGATGAGGTTATCAATACTTCATTACATTTACTGATGATTTCAGCAGATATGGTTATGTATATCTTATGAAACATAAAGTTGAGTCATTTGAGATGTTTCGAACGTTTCGAAATGAAGTGCATAATCAACTTGGTAAAACTATCAAAACACTTCGATCAGATCGAGGTGGTGAATATTTGAGCCAATAATTTGATGATCATCTTAGAAATTGTTGGATTATCTCCCAATTGACTCCACCATCAACTCCACAATGGAATGGAGCTTCTGAAAGGAGAAATCGAACCTTATTAGATATTGTTCGATCTATGATGAGTCATGCAGATCTTCCATTATCCTTTTGGGGTTATGCATTACAAACTGCAGCTTTCACTATAAATCGAGTTCCTTCTAAAGCGGTTGATAAAACACCATATGAGATATGGTACGGAAAAAGACCTAGTTTGTCTTTCCTTAAGATTTGGGGTTGTGAGGCTTACATAAAACGACAAGTCTCATAAAAACTAGCACCTAAATCTGACAAGTGTTTATTTGTTGGGTATCCTAAGGAAACAAAAGGATATTACTTTTATAATCCCGCTGAGAACAAAGTGTTTGTTGCTCGGTATGGTGCCTTTATGGAAAAATAGTTTATTTCAAAAGACACTAGTGGGAGAGAAATAAATCTTGAAGAAGTTCAAGAAACACATATAAACACTTAACCGCTACTGAAAGTTCAACAACGTTCTGAACCAGTTGAACCTCCACAAGTGACACAAGGCCCACGTAAATCTGGTAGGGTAAGACATGAGCCAGAGAGATTCGGATTCCTCATTACTGATAGTCGTGATGTGTTGCTTATCGATCAAAATGAGCCCACCACTTATCAGGAGGCTATGTCTAGACCAGAATCAGATAAATGGCTAAGTGCCATGAACTCTGAGATGCAATCCATGTATGATAACCAAGTTTGGAACTTGGTTGATTTACCTGAAGGTGGTAAGACCATTGGATGTAAATGGGTTTTCAAGAAGAAAATTGACATGGATGGCAAAGTGCATACTTTTAAAGCAAGACTTGTAGCAAAAGGTTTCAGGCAGACTCAAGGTGTTGATTATGATGAAACTTTTTCGCCAGTAGCCATGCTTAAATCCATAAGAATTTAATTGCCATTGATGCATATTATGACTATGAGATATGGCAAATGGATGTAAAAACAACATTTCTTAATGGAAAGTTGCTTGAGGACGTGTATATGACACAACCTGAAGGTTTTGTACATCCTGAGAATTCTAGGAAGGTATGCAAGCTTCAAAGATCCATTTATGGATTAAAGCAAGCTTCTCGAAGTTGGAATCTTCGTTTTGATGAAGCAATCAAGGATTTTGGTTTTATTAAGAACGAAGATGAGCCTTGTGTATACAAGAAGGTCAGTGGGAGTGTAGTTGTTTTCTGGTACTGTATGTTGATGATATATTACTCATTGGAAATGACATCCCAACATTGCAGAATGTCAAGTCTTGGTTAGGGAAATGTTTCTCAATGAAAGACTTAGGAGATGCAGCCTATATCCTAGGGATAAGGATCTATAGGGATAGATCTAAGAGTCTAATCGGTCTAAGTCAAGTGCTTACATAGACAAGGTGCTGAATAGATTCAGTTTGCAAGACTTTAAAAGTGGATTGTTTCCAATGTCTCATGGCATAAGTCTCAGCAAGATTCAATGTCCTAAGACAAATAATGAGCGAGACCGTATGAATAAGATTCCATATGCATCAGCTATTGGATCTATCATGTATGCCATGCTATGCACTCGACCTGATGTATCATATGCTTTGAGCACTACAACCAGATATCAGTCAGATCCTGATGAGAGTCACTGGATAGCAGTAAAGAACATTCTTAAATACTTAAGAATGACTAAGGAAGTGTTCTTGGTCTATGGAGGTTTTGAAAATGATCTAGTTGTAAATGGTTACACAGATGCAAGTTTTCAAACGATATAGATGATTTTAAATCGATCTGGATATGTGTTTACTTTGAATGGGGGTGCGAGAAGCTGGAAAAGTTAGAAGCAAGAGATCGTGGCAGATTCTACAACACAAGCCGAGTATATTGCGGCGTCAGATGCGATGCAAAGAAAGGAGGCGATTTGGATCAAAAAGTTCATTTCGAACTAGGTGTGGTTCCAAGTATTGCTAACCCTGTTTATTTGTATTGTGACAATAACGGGGCAATAGTACAAAGCCAAGGAACCTAGATCACACCACATATCCAAACATATACTCAAAGCGTTTTCATCTCATCAGAGAAATTATTGAGAGGGGAGACGTGAAGATTTGCAGAGTACCTACTGAAGACAACGTTGCAGATCCATTGACTAAAGCTCTTCCACAAGCAAAACATGATGGTCATGTTAGATCATTGGGCATTAGATGTATGTATGATTGGCCCTAGTGCAAGTGGGAGATGTTGGGGCATGTGCCCTAGATCAATCCATTAACTGTCTTTATGAATACTTTTAGTTAATAAAATAGAGGATTTCATTTGCTATTTATTATAATTAATTTGCATGTTTACATTATAATAAGATCCATGGGTATTTATAGAAATATCATAAATGTCCTTAGTCGAGCATTATACTGGGAACTATAATGAATTAAGACCAGTGTGAGTCTTGATTGATGATCATATGATGATTATACGTATAGGGATACGAATCAAGATCACGAGTACTTGTTAGGGAACAAAGTACTAGACCGACCCGCTAAGAGAACATCACATGGATTAAGTCGTAGTTGTTTCTCATGATATGTATATTTTTCAGTCCTCTGACTTGAGATTACCAGAGACTTCAACATTAGGAACACGGTGATTTGACATAATCAAACGTTGTCTTTAACGGACGATTATAAAGGTTGTGATTTGTTCTTGTGTGAGCAATGTGATGAAGTTGTGTAATCAAGATAGAATTTGTCCCTCTCATATAAAGAGAGATATCCAGTGGATCCCTCGATGTGTTAGACTGTTAAAAGGCCTAGTCTAAGTGAATTGATATTGATCAATGTCATTGGATGTTTTTAGTCTACCTAGAGATCGAGACTAGTACGATTGAACATGTTGGATGACAATTTCATGCCTTATTTTGATCAAAAGGATATCGTGTGACAAAAGGATGTTATATACATTATTGATTAGGTTGTATCGATATGATATTCGTACAACTTGGGTAGTCATAATGTCTTACTAGAGGCCGCTTATGACTTGTATACCAAAATGTGTTTTGGTACACTGCCAACATTATATGAGCCTATTGGGTCGCACACTAAGAATGGTTTTGCGAGATTTTAAGATGGTTCAGAAAAACGAATTTTATATGATAAAATTCATGACAGAAACGTCCTTGTGGTGTATTACACTTATACTTCTTTAAGTAGGGGTATATGTGTAATTTACTTAACCGTCTATATACAAGGGTTGTATAAATAGGCGCTTTAAGTTAGAACACATAGAGAAAAGATTAAGGGTCAAAACTCTATTTTCGTTTTAGAAACGAATTAGTGTGTTCTGGTACGCTCTGAATCGTTTTAGAGAGAAACAAAAGGTTTGATATTCTCTCGAAGCTAGCACTTTGAATCTCGGCCGTCGTTCGTGTGTGGACTGTTGGTAGAGGGTGTTCGTCGTTGGTAGCGCCTTAGAGATCGATCAACCTTCAGAAAGGTATATTGCGACCGAGGTATGATTAAGTTTTCATGGTTTAAACGTTTTTAATGGAATTAGATTCGGATCCTGTTGGGGTTTTGTCAAAATTGTTTTGTAATTTCCGCTGCGTATGAACCCCAAAACCCAACATAATCTCCGTATTATACGACAATATATAAATTGATTTCACAATCCAAACAAACACAAAATGTCATGCAAACGCATGCATACGCTAATCGAGGTACGCCGATCTTAACCATGTGCCTAACTCGGGTTAATTAGGATTTGAATTAGTATTAATCACCAGCTTAAGGTAACGGGTCGTTACAGTCTCCCCAATTTAAAGCAATTTCGTCCTCGAAATTAAAGTAATTCAAAACTTAAAGTTTCGAAGAAAAATGGAAACTGTTCCTTATACTTCCGCTCCCAGGTTAGTTCCTCATCTTTGTGAAATCCCTATTTCACTATAATCAAAGAAATCTCTTTGGTTATCATCTTTTTAAAATCTTACGATCAAGTAACCTTCTTGACTGGTCTTCGTAAGATAAGTCTTCCCGAAAATCACATTCATTCCAACCAATCCTTGGAATGAACAGAGTGTTCGTTTTATTAGCATAGACTTATGGAAGACGTTAATAACTCCGACTAGCTGAGGAGGCAATTTTAACCTGTAAGTATCAGGATTAATCTGTTCATGTACTTTGAACGACTCAATACACCTTGAAACTAGCTTACCTCACAATCCAAACTTACACAACTCTTCCCATAAGTGAGACTTTCAACAAAACATATTTGTCATTTGAAAGCTCCAACCAACTATAATTTTTATCGACGTATGTCTTTTGTTTTAGTTGTATTGTAGTTAAACGCTGACTAATCTGCTACGTTTTCTCTGTGTAGTTCTAAATTAATCTCGCCTCCAATAAAGTTGCATCTCAACCCCTGTCCAGAAACTCCGGTGAATGACATGGTTTACCATATATAGTTTCAAAGGAGTTTTCCATTCTAGCTTGATGGTTGTTTTTACAAATGAACTCACACAGAGAAATGTATCTCTTCCAGTTATTATTAAACTTCAAGACACAAGCTTAAAGTATATCCTCTAGCACCAAACTTTATTACTCCAGTTACCCATCGGTCTACCGATATTATACCATACTCGAGGTTAAGATCAGTTCCACAGTTGTCGCAACAATTCACTCCATCCTCTGGATGTGAATCTCGGATCCCTATCCAAAATAGTCGACACTGAAGCACCCTGAAATCTAACACCTCATGTATGTATATTTTACATAATCAGTCAAGAGGATTTCACATAGAAACTGGCAAGAAATGCGCAGACTCTGTCAACCTGTTAACTAGAATCCATATCGTATTGTGCTTACGCGAACTCGAGATAAACTAGAAACAAAATCCATTGATCTATGTTCCCATTTCCATTAAGGAGTAGGCAGCGAATGCAATAAATCCTCCCGGTTTCTTATGCTCAACACTAAATTGCTTGATATATCTCATATCTCTTTATTGTCCACACAACATCATTTTTTATCCCAAATTGACAATAAATAAAGGCACCTCATTTCATGATATTCTTTACTTCTATCTGGATGAATGCAGTAAAGAGATCTGTGAGATTTCCATAGCACTTCCTGCCTCACTGACCCTAAACTGGAATCTATAATCTATCCCTGAACCATAACGCACCATTATCAAACACTGACTAATCAGGATAATCAACACTAGCTAACACCTCTAACACTCTATATAATCCTAATTAGCTTTCTGACAACCAATCACCACTGAATCTTCTACAATTCAGTTTGAATATGAACTCAAAAGATCATATTAGTAGCTCTGTAATTAGCTCTCTCAGTTGATGATGTGTCAACTAAACTTACACAAATCATCATCACCATTATTTTCTCATGAAGTCTAAATTGAGAAGCTCTATTAATAGCTTGCAATTGTTGAGGGTACGTTGTCTATTAGTGGTATTTCTATGCATGTAATTCCAATCATGTATGGTAATTGCTCGTGTCTTTTCTAAGTCTTCAAAGATTTCATGTTATTATTGATAACACAATAACAACTTCATTACAACAGGTTTTCCTTCACTTGATACCCATATTTTATGAACATAGCATGAGTTCTAGTGGTTTCCACCATCCACTTAAAATGATCCAGCACTCGCGTGCAATCATCTTATAAATATATATATATATATATATATATCCTTAGCTATGATCATTTCACCGTGAAAATCATCTCAACTACTTCTTGAGAACCGTTGATTTCACTTATTTTCAGAAGGAGTTGTCAATTCCGAGTAATGAATACTCATTTCGACTACTACACATTAATCCTTGGATTCCTCAAATCCTTAGATTCACTGACCACTTAGTCTCCCCAATTTAGACTATACCAGTCTAATAGATCAGATTAGGATATCTTACCAACTAACTGCTATATTTTGGATTTAACTGTCTTTTATTAATAAACCACTTGTTATTCCAATATGCATTCACACCATGATTGGAATATCAACTTCATAACAACTTATGAAGCGTATCTGCATTAGTGGGTTACTAACTTTCATTAGGCTTTTATCACTAACCACTAATTTATTTACTGAATAACTTTCATTACTTCTATACTAGTCTCAATACTAGTATTAATCACCTCTCAAAGTGGTCCCCCACCTTTGAGTTTCATCGAAAGTCATTCAATATTTCATTATTTCATAATTTCCATTTTCCTAATACACACCTCAATGTCTTGATCCAATAGATACTTCTTCACCGACTATTATTTGTCTAATAATATCAGTGAGAACAAAGACCATTGAAAATGTTACTTGGAGAAGAATTTTATTTCATCTTTATAAGTGTTCTTATGTCTTTCCTTTTTATCTCCCTGAGGTTAAGACTCTCCGGAGCTCTTACCTCCAACACTTTCTCATATCATGAGAAATAAATGGACTTCAACTATCTTATTACCATTCAGGAAAAACATACCTTCATATCTACCATGTAGATATAGTATACACAACAAATAACATATCTCAGTCTTTTATCTTTTGGTTATCCCTCAAAATCACGATAAAAACTATTTATCAAACCCTAAGCTTATTCATACCTCGAGACCACTCTTCGAGTCGATAAACTTAGGTTCCGTTATTAGGGTAATAAGAGTATCTTAAACTTTAAAGTAGGTTTTCATTCACTTCGAACACCATTCAAAAGTGAATGTAAGGTCAGAGCTTTGTCCATAATACCTAATTGTATCACCATTACCACTTTATCCTTAAAAGTGATAAACCATAAACTCTGGCACCACACTGTATCAGAGTTATTCATCGTAACAAAGCTCTTAAACCTTGTACTCTGAACCTTTTCCCTGATACATAAACGTTCAAAATAATTAAACCAAGCTTTACAAACTGTAGCATCCCTTAACCTGATTGGGGCAATACCTGGCTTGAAACCTTTATTAAGCCCATATTACCCTTAGCGGACTTAACTAGAGTCAACAAGCCTTACCACCAACACCTAATAAGCACTACTGTATATCGATTATCGAAATAAAACAAATCATATACGCAGTGGAAATTTAAAACCTTTTTCAATAACCAAAATAAGATATACAATATTAAAAACAAACCGGAATAAACCTCGGTTATATAAATCACCCATCCCATGTGATATTACAAAACTGTAATTCAACACCAATATATAAGACCAGAGGAAGTCATTACATCAAAGAGAAGTTCAAAACTCCTATAACTTCTCCATCCCGTAGTTGTAGCGCTTGTCGAATCTACTTGTAATGTTAATTGGGGTGAGCGCTCCAACTTGCTCAGTAAGTAGGGATTTACACTAATCATCAACATTCCATATAATATTCAAGGATATCATGCAATAACAACATGCACCAATGATATCTAACAAGAATATGAAAAACATATAAATTCAATACATAAACGGATGCAAGCAAATGTCGTTGGACTATTACATTGTAATCTCCATTTTATTTTTAAAACTAGGGTCGATTACCCACCGACGCCATTAATACGAGTGCTAAACCAACACACCGCGCATATGTAATGTTTAGCCAATCGATTAATGCCCAATAGTTCTATCATAAACCCTCTAGTAAATATGTAACCCACGCAACCTATAAACTGAGTAAGAGTTACGTATAGACCAGGAGATCAACCCCAAGTACTATACAACCTGGTCTTAGCCATGAGGAATTACTCTCGTGGATCACATTAGACACCGTTTTCTGTTTATTAGAAAAACCATCACAGTGTACATAATCCCCCATTTCAATCCAATAACTACATGAGCTATATATACTAAATAGCCAGGCAATATTGATAAATAAGCAAATCCCTACTTACCTCGGTCTAAGTCTCTATTTCTTAAACTCCCTAATTTTTTGGTCATCTCACTCTTCCTCGGTGTTCCTCAATCTATCACCAATCATTTGAGATCAATATAGGTTCAATACACTATGTTTAGATCCCCTAGACCAGTCCCTAAGTCCCCTGAAAATTATTCATAAAACACAACATTGTTGCTGGTTTCAAGGGTCTAATAATAGCGCTACATGACATGGATAGCGCGCTATCCATAAGTCAGTCATCTTCCCCAATACGCGTAGCACGCTATGGCCAATGCCTAACGCGCTATGTGCACCAGAGCTATAATAGCAGCACAGTTCGCTCATCCAAATCGACCCAAATCACATCGAAACTCAACAATTTCACTCCTAATCAATTCGGGAGGACCTCTGATAAGGTTGTAAACCCATTCAAATCAACAATAACCACAATTCAACAAGTTTTGATCATCACTACGAATTCAAACTTTAACAAACTCAAAAACCAAAGTTACCAAAGTGATGATCACTAGCTTCTAATCCGTTTAAGCTCCTCAACTTCGTTGAATTCGGCTTCCGGAACGATTTCCCTTCGATCCGAATAAAAATCGACCTCCCAAACCTCTCGAATGATCGAATGATTTAGATAAGAATGAATTTTTGTTTTTATATATGGATTTTCCTCGAGATACGCCACGCGCTATCTCGAGACTGATCGCGTGGTTGATGCGTTAAAGTGACACTCCTTAAAGTGACACGAAATTGACACATCAAGCACTTACGCTTCGTTCGAGACTATCCGATAATCCATATATTTTCAATATTCTTTTATTTTCAAATATATATTTATATATTTAAAAACATATAAATATATATATTGCGTATTATTCACGAATAAACGCACCGGACATGCCTACAAGTGTCCTTGAGCGTGCACATTCGTGCCACGACTCCCTCGTCACACTTAGTGTCCTAGTAAACCATTGTTTATTGGGTATTTTCCTTTTTATAGGCTTGTGTATAATTTCCTTATTATACGACAACCTATATATAAATTGATTTAACAATTCAAACAGACATCATACATTATGCAAACGCACGAACATGCTAATCGAGGTACGCCGAACTTAACCACGAGCCTAATCCGGGTTAATTAGGATTTGGATTAGTAATAATCACCAGCTTAAGGTAATAGATCATTACAATCTCCCCAATTTAAAGCAATTTCATCCTCGAAATTAAAGTAATCCGAAATTACCAGTAGTTTCGAAGAGAATTGGAAACTGTTTCTCATACTTCCGCTCTCAGGTTAGTTCCTCATTTTTGTGAAATCCTCATTTCACTTTAACTCAGCTTTTTCATCTTACGATCAAGTAATACACTTGACTGCTTTTCGTAAGATAAGTCTTCCCCGAAGATCATATTCATTCCAATCAATACTTGGAGTGAAATGAGTCTCCGTTTTATGAAACATTGACACGTGGAAGACGTTTTAAACATCCGACTAGCTGAGGAGGCAACTTTAACCTGTAAGTACCAAGATTAATTCGTTCCTGTACTTTAAACAATTCAATACACCTTGAAGCTAGTTTACCTCATAGTCCAAACTTATACAACTCCCTTTCATAGGTGAGATTTTCAATAGAACTTAATTGTCCTTTGAAAACTCCAACCACCTATGATATTTATCGAGGCATATCTCTTTTGTTTTAATTGTGTTGTAGTCAAACGCTGGCGAATCTGCTACATCTTCTCTGTGTAGTTCTAAATCAATTTCGCCTCCAATAAACTTGCATCTCAACCCCTGTCCAGGCACTTCGGTGATTGACATGGTTGACCATATATAGTTTCAAAGGAAAATTCCATTCTAGCTTGACAGTTGTTTTTACAAATGAACTCACACAGAGAAATGTATCTCTTCCAGTTATTATTAAACTTCAAGACATAAGCTTAAAGTATATCCTCTAGCACCAAACTTTATTACTCCGGCTACCCATCGGTCTGACGGTAATATATCATATTGAGGTTAAGAACAGTTCCCCAGCTGTCACAACAATTCACTCCATCATCTGGATGTGAATCTCGGATTCCTATCCGAAATAGTCGACACTGAAGCACCTTGAAATCTAACACCTCATGTATGTATATTTTGCAAAATCAGTCAAGAGGATTTCACATAGAAACTAGCAAGAAATGTGCAGACTCCATCAACTGTTAACTACAATTTTTACCGTATTGTGCTTACGCGAACTCAGAGATAAACTGGAAACAAAATCCACCGATCTATGTTCTCATTTCCATTCAGGAATAGGCAGCGAATACAATAAACCTCTGGGTTTCTGTGCTCAGCCATAACTTGCTGACATATCTCATATCTCTTTATTATCCCCACAACATCATTTTTCATCCCAGATTAACAATAAATAAAGACGCGTAATTTCATGATATTCCGTACTGCTATTCTGGATGAATACTGTAAAGAGATCTATGAGATTTCCGTAGCACTTCCCTCCTCACCTGACACTGAACTGTAATCTATAATCTATCTCTGAACCGTAACGCACCATTATCAGAAACTGACTAATCATGATAATTTACACTAGCTGTTAACCTCTAACGCTCTATATAATCCTGATTAGCTTTCTGACAACTAATCACCACTGAATCTTCTCCAATTCAATTTCAATCTGAACTCAAAAGAACAGAGTAGTAGCTCCAAAATTAGCTCTCTCAGTTGATGACGTGTCAACTAAACTTACACAAATCATCATTGTAGCATGCCTTAACTTGATTAAGGCAATATCCGCCTGAAACCCTAATTAAGCCCATATTACCTTTACCAGAATTAACTAGAGCCATTGGCCTTACCACCTACACTTGATAAGCACTATTGTATATCGATTATCAAATTAAAACAAATCATATACGCAGTGAAAAATTAAAATCATTTCGATAATCAAAATATGATATATCGTATTAAAATAAAATTGGAATAAATTCGGTTATAGAAACCACCCGTGATATTACAACACGTAATTATATATATAAGACCAGAGGAAGTCATTACATCGAAGAGAAGTTCAAGACTCATATAACTTCTCCATCCCGTAGTTGTAGTGCTTGTCAGATCTACCTGTAATGTTAATTAGGGTAAGCGCTCCAACTTGCTTAGTAAGTAGGGATTCACACTAATCATCAACATTCCACATAATATTCAAGGATATCATGCAATAACAACATGCACCAATGATATCTAACAAGAATATGGAAAGCATATAAATTCAATACATAAACGAATGCAAAGCAAATGTCTTTGGACTATTACACTATGAGCCCCATTTTATTTATAAAACTAGGGCCAATTACCCACCAGTGCCATTAATACAAGTGTTAAACCAACACACCACGCATATGTGATGTTTAGCCAATTGATTAATGCCTAATGGTTCTATCCTAAACCCTCTAGTGAATATGTAACCCACACAACATATAAACTAAGTAGGAGTTACGTATAGACCGGGAGATCAAACCCAAATACTATTGGTTTCAGCCGTGAGGAGTTACTCTCGTGGATCACATTAGACACCGTTTTTTGTTCATTATAAAAACCATCACTGTGTACATAATCCTCCATTTCAATCCAACAACTATATGAGCTATATATACTAAATAGCCAGGCAATATTGATAAATAAGCGAATCCGTATTTACCTCGGTCTAAGTCTCTGTTTCTCAAACTCCCTAACTTTTCGATCATCTCACTCTTCCTCCGTGTTCCTCAACCTACCACCAATCATTTGGGATCAATATAGGTTCATTATACTACATTTAGAACCCCTAAACCAATCCCTAAGTCCCCTGGAAATTATTCATAAAACACAACACGATTCTTTGGTTTCAGGTAGTAGCGCGTTACATGACATGGATAGTGCGCTATCCATAAGTCAGTCATCTTCCCTAGTACGCGTAGCGCTATAGCCAATGCCTAGCATGCTATGCGCACCAAACTTGCAATAGTAGCGTACCTTTGCTGATCCAGTTCGAACCAAATCACATCTAAACTCAACAATTACACTCCCAATCAATCCGGGAGGACCTCTAATGAGGTTATAAACCCATTCAAATCAACAACAACCTCAATTCAGCAAATTGTAATCATTACCACCAAATTGAACTTCAACAAACTTGAAAACCCAACTTACCAAAGTGATGATCACTAGCTTCTAATCCGTTTAAGCTCCTCAACTTCTTTGAATTCGGCTTCAGGAACGATTTCCCTTCGATTCGAATCGAAATTGACCATCCTCTTCTCGATTATTCGAATGAATTGATTAGAATGAATTTTTGTTTTTATATATGGTTTTTCTCGAGATACGCATCGCGCTATCTCGAGACCGATCGTGTGGTTGATGCGTTAAAGTGACACAGCTTAAAGTGACACAAAATTTGACACATCAAGCACGTACGCTTCGTTCGAGACGATCCTATAATCCATATATTTATAATATTCTTTTATTCTCCAATATATATATTTATATATTTAAAAACATATAAATATATATATCGCGTATTATTCACCAATAAACTCACCGGAAATGCCTACAAGTGTCCTTGAGCGTGCACATTCGTGCCACGACTCCCTCGTCACACTTACTGTCCCGGTAAACTATTGTTTATTGGGTATTTTCTATTTTATAGGCTTGTGTATAATTTTTGTATCATATGACAACCTATACATAAATTGATTTAACAATACAAACAAACGCCATACATCATGCAAACGCACGCATACGCTAATCGCGATACGCCGAACTTAACCACGAGCCTAACCCGGGTTAATTAAGATTTGGATTAGTACTAATCACTAGCTTAAGGTAACGGGTCGTTATAGTCTCCCCAATTTAAAGCAATTTCGTCATCGAAATTAAAGTAATCTGAAATTACCTGCAGTTTCGAAGAGAAATGGAAACTATTTCTCATACTTCCGCTTTAAAGTTAGTTCCTCATATTTGTGAAACTCATATTTCACTATAACCAAAAGAAATCTCTTTGGTTCTCAATTTTTTAAATCTTACGATCAAATAACCCACTTGACTGCTCATCGTAAGATAAGTCTTTCCGAAGATCATATTCATTCTAACCAATCCTTGGAATGAACTGAGTCTCCGTTTTATGAAACATTGACATGTAGAAGACATTAAGAACTCCGACTTAACTGAGGATGCAACTTTAACTGTAAGTACCATGATTAATCTTTTCATGTACTTTGAACGACTTAATAAACCTTGAAGCTAGTTTACTTCATAATCCAAATCTATACGACTCCTTTCATAAGTGAGACTTTCAACAGAACATATTTGTCATTTGAAAGCTCCAACCACCTATCATATTTATCGGCGTATCTCTGTTGTTTTAACTGTGTTATAGTCGAATGCTGACGTATTTGTCGTATTTCCCCTGTGTAATTTTGAATCAATTCCAGCTCCAACAAACTTGCATCTCAACTCCTGTTCAGACACTCCGATGAATGACATGGTTGACCATATAAAGTTTCAAATGAGCATTCCATTCTATAAACGAATTCACACAGAGAAATGTATCTCTTCCAATTATTATTAAACTTTAAGACACAAGCTTTTAGTATATCCTCTAGCACCAAACTTTATTACTCCGGCTACCCATCGGTCTGCTAGTAATATATCATGCTGAAGTTAAGAACAGTTCCCCAACTGTCGCAATAATTCACTCCATCCTTTGGACGTGAATCTCGAATCTCTATTCGAAATAGTCGACAATGAAGCACCCTGAAATCTAACACCTCATGTATGTATGTTTTATATAATCAGTCAAAATGATTTCATATAGAAACTAGCAAGAAATGCGCAAACTCCGTCAACCAGTTAACTACAATTTTTACCATATTGTGCTTATGCTAACTTAGAGATAAACTGGAAACAGAATCCATCGATCTATGTTCCCATTTCCATTCAGCAGTAGGCAGCGAATACAATAAACCTCCGGGTTTTCGTGCTCAGCCCTAACTTGCTAACATATCTCATATATCTTTATTATTCCCACAACATCATTTTTCATCCTAGATTAACAATAAGTAAAGGTGCCTCATTTCATGATATTCCTTACTGCTATCTGAATGAACGCAATAAAGAGATCTATGAGATTTCCATAGCACTTCCTGCCTCACCTAACCTTGAACTGGAATCTATAATCTATCCCAAAATCGTACGCACCATTATCAGAAACTGACCAATCATGATAATCTACACTAGTCGTTAACCTCTAACGTTCAGTTTGAATCTGAACTCAAAAGATCAGATTAGTAGCTTTGTAATTAGCTCTCTCAGTTGATAACGTGTCAGCTAAACTCATACAAATCATCATCACCGTCACTTTCTCATGAAGTCTAAACTGAGAAGCTTTATTAATAGCTACATTTCTTCATACATCTGAGTCGCAATTGTATACTGATAGTCTGATAACACCTTTCTGTGTAGTTTTAAATTACTCAGACTCTAACTAATTTATATCATTACTTCTCGTCTTACCAATAATCGACGAAGTAAAACATATAAATTTTTTAAGGTAAATACCTTAACTCTATATATAGCCTGCTAAAATTAATACTAGAGAACTCACACAATAAATATTTCTTCCAGTAACTCATACTTTCCAAGTCACAAGCTCGGAAACTATATTCTCTGGAAACCATGGTCAACTTCAGATATATTGTGTTAAGATTGAGAAAGGTCTCTCCCAGCTATTATATATATGTTCCCCTATGAGAAGCGAATCTTCGATTCCTTACCGAAATAATAATACTAGTTTTCCACAACTCTCAACTCTTCCACACATATACATCTTGCTTATTTTTTCATGAGGACTTAAACCACAGTACTGGTAAGAAATTTCCAAACTCTGTCAGTTTTACAATTATAGCAATAACCTTCAGTTGTCACCACAACTTAGGTTAATTCATTATGAATTTCTGAGCATAAAATATCATTCATATAAGCAAGAACAATATAACCCTCTAGGTTAAAATTATTCAGATTTTACCTGCCTCGCTTTTTGTTTCAAGTTCTAAGAAGTTTTCTTACATGCTCAATGTTTTGATCTGAGATCATCCTTTCATACATCAATAATTAGTAGTCATCCTTGACCTACTTGATAATCTCAATCAATATCCTTCAATAATACATCACTGATTTAATCACCATAAGCTCAACTCCAATCTGATCTTTAAAGAATAGACTTATAGTTATCAATTTAGCTAACTCAATTGACGATGTGCCTACGCAAATCCAATTGGTAATCAGTAAATATCTCACTTAAAAGATATTACTGAGCAAATAACTATAGCCTGTGTCCCTTTCTTTTCAAAGCATTGTCAACACAATTACTTTGATGAGTGATGTTTCAGAGTGAATTCCTAATACTTAGAAAATCTTAATGTAACTTTCTTACCTTCTATTTCTATCATTCTGACAATTCCACTTTTTCAAACTTCCACAGTTTGAAATTCGTTACTTACTCTTACACCAGTCTATTGGTGTCATATTCTCATGTTGCCTTTTAATGATTCATCGAAGATTCTCATAATCTTAAAGAATGACTAAAAGGCACTCAACAACCTTTCTTTCTATTTACAAGTGATGCCTTGTTGTATTTGATACAACTACCAATTTAACTATCCAAAGATTATCAGTCTCTAATAGTTCTTTTCCCAAATCTAGAACTATTTATATATAGTTGGAAATGTGAGTTGCAATTTTGCTTTATTGTGTCACCTACACACTTAAGTTAATTGAATAAATCAAACAACGATATCACAGATCCCCATAACAATCATTTATAATATTCAATTATTTCAAGTTTACTTTCCTATTTTTACCATTCTGTTGAATATAGAACAACCTCATATTGTCTCAATCACAGTCAAATCCCCTGATTTATTGTTAATATTCAACACTCTTACCATTTATTATCCTTTGAAACTTAGCACTAGTATTTGCAAAAATTTGGTCTAAACCAACTTACCATTAGCAATTTACAATTATATACGATAATTGCTCGTGCCTTTTCTAAGTCTTCAAAGACTCCATGTTATTATTGATAACATAATAACAACTTCATTACAACAGGGTTTTCCTTCACTTGACACCGTTAATTTATGAAAATAGCATGAGTTCTAGTAAGTTCTACTGGTTTCCACCATCCACTTAAAATGATCCAGCACCTGCCTGCAATCATCTTATAAAGATATATATCCTTAGCTTTGATCATTTCACTGTGAAAATCAAATCTCAACTACCTCTTAAGAACCATTGATTTCACTTATATTCAGAAGGAGTTGTCAATTCTGAGTAATGAATACTTATTTCGATTACTACACATTAATCATTAGATTTCCCAAATCCTTAGATTCACTGACCACTCATTCTCCCTAATTTAGACTATATCAGTCTAATAGATCAGACTTGGATATCTTACCAACTCACTGCTATATTCTGGATTTAATTATCTTTTATTAATGAACCACTTGTTATTCCAACATGGATTCACACCATGACTAGAATATTAACCTCATAACAACTTATGAAGTATAACTGCATTAGTGGTTTCTTAACCTCTATTAGGCTTTTATCATTTACCATTAATTTGTTTATTGAATAACTTTCATTACTTCCATACTAGTCTCAATACTAGTATTAAATCACTTATCAAAGTGCTCTGCCATCTTTGAATTTCATCGAAAGTTATTCGGTATTTCATTATTTAATAATTTCCATTCTCCTAATACACGCCTCAAGATCTTGATCCAATCGATACTTCTTCACTGACTATTACTTGTCTAATAATATCAGTAAGAAGAAAGACCACTTAAGATGTTACTTGGAGAAGATTTTTATTTCACCTTTATAAGTGCTCTTATGTTTTTCCTTTTTATCTCCCTGAGATTAAGACTCTCCAGAGCTCTTACCTCAATGGTTTCTCATATCATGAGAAATATATGGACTTCAACCATCTTATTACCGTTCAGGAAAAACATACCTTCTTATATCTACCACGTAGATATAGTATACACAACAAATAGCATATCTCAATCTTTTATCTTTTGGTTACCCCCCAAAATCACTATAAAAACCATTTATCAAACCTTAAGCTTATTCATAACTCGAGACCACTCTTCGAGTCGATAAACTTAGGTTTCGTTATTAGGGTAATCAGAGTACCTTAAACTTTAAAGTAGGCTTTCATTCACTTTGAACACCATTTAAAAGTGAATGTATGGTCAGAGCCTTGTCCATGATACCCAACTATATCACTGCAACCACTTTATCCCTAAAAGTGTTAAACCATGGCACCACACTGTATTAGAGTTATTCCTTGATTCTAATAAATCATTGTTCTGAGATTTATAAACTATGGCTAACCAAGGCTTTAAAACCTATGGCTCTGATATCAAACTGCATCCCCTAACTTGATTAGGGCGATACCCGTCCTGAAACCCTAATCAAGCCCAAATTAACCTTACCAGACTTAACTAGAGCCAACATTCTTACCACCTACACCTGATAAGCACTACTGTATATCGATTATCAAAATAAAACAAATCATATACGCAACAAAAATTTAAAACCTTTTCGATAATCAAAATATGGTATACAGTATTAAAACAAAATCGGAATGAACTTCGGTTATATAAACCACGCGTCCCATGTGATATTACAAAACGTAATTCAACACCAATATATAAGACCAGAGGAAGTCATTACATCGAAGAGAAGTTCAAGACTCTATAACTTCTCCATCCCGTAGTCGTAGCGCTTGTCGGATCTACCTATAATGTTAATTGGGGTGAGCGCTCCAACTTGCTAAGTAAGTAGGGATTCACACTAATCATCAACATTCTATATAATATTCAAGGATATCATGCAATAACAACATGCACCAATGATATCTAACTAGAATATGTAAAGCATATAAATTCAATACATAAACGAATGCAAAGCAAATGTCTTTGGATTATTACACTATGATCTTCATTTTATTTATAAAACTAGGGTCGATTACCTACCGACGTCATTAATACGAGTGCTAAACCAACACACCGTGTATATGTGATGTTTAGCAAATCGATTAATGCCCAATGGTTCTATCCTAAACCCTCTAGTGAATATATAACCCACACAACCTATAAATTGAGTATGAGTTACGTATAGACCAGAAGATCAAGCCCAAGTACTATACGCCCTTACTCTCGTGGATCACATTAGACATCGTTTTCTGTTCGTTAGAAAAACTATCACAGTGTACATAATCCCCCATTTCAATCCAACAACTATATGAGCTATATATACTAAATAGCCAAGCAATATTGATAAATAAGCTAATCCGTACTTACCTCGGTCTAAGTCTTTGCTTCTCAAACTCCCTAACTTTCCGATCATTTCACTCTTCCTCAGTGTTCCTCAACCTATCACCAATCATTTGAGATCAATATAGGTTCATTATACTACATTTAGAACCTCCAGACCAGTCCCTAAGTCCCCTGGAAATTATTCATAAAACACAAACACAGTTACTGGTTTCAGGGGTCTGGTAGCGCGTTACATGACATGGATAGCACGCTATCCATAAGTCTAGTCATCTTCCCTAGTACGCGTAGCGCTATGGCCAATGCCTAGCACGCTATGCGCACCAGACTTGCAACAGCAGCGTACCTCTACTGATCCAATTCGATCCAAATCATATCCAAACTCAACAATTACACTCCTAATCAATCCGAGAGGACCTCTAATGAGGTTATAAACCCATTCAAATCAACAACAACCTCAATTCAACAAATTTTGATCATCACCATCGAATTGAACTTCAACAAACTTGAAAACCAAACTTACCAAAGTGATTATCACTAGCTTCTAATCCGTTTAAGCTCTTTAACTTGATCGAATTCGGTTTCCGAAACGATTTCCCTTCGATCCGAATCGAAATTGTGATAAGAATGAATTTTTGTTTTTATATATGGTTTTCCTCGAGATACACGTCGCGCTATCTCGAGACCGATCACCTGGTTGATGCGTTAAAGTGACACAACTTAAAGTGACATGAAATTTGACACATCAAGCACTTACGCTTCGTTCGAGATGATCCAATAATCCATATATTTCTAATATTCTTTTATTTTCCAATATATATTTATATATTTAAAAACATATAAATATATATCGCGTTTTAGTCACCAATAAACTCACTGATATGCCTACAAGTGTCCTTGAGCGTGCACATTTGTGCCACGACTCCCTTTGTCACACTTAGTGTCTCACTAAACCATTGTTTATTGAGTATTTTTCGTTTTATGGGCTTGTGTATAATTTTCGTATTATACAATAATCTATACATAAATTGATTTAACAATACAAACAAATGTCATACACCATGCAAACGCACGCACACGTTAATCGATGTACGCCGAACTTAACCACGAGCCTAACCCGGGTTAATTAGGATTCAGATTAGTATTAATAACCAGCTTAAGGTAACGGGTCGTTACAATCATCACCGTCATTTCCTCGTGAAGTCTAAACTGAGAAGCTCTATTAATAGCTACATTTTCTCCATATACTTGAGTTGCAATTGTATATTGAAAGTCTGATAATACCTTTATGTGTAGTTCTAAATTACTCATGCTCTTACAAATTTGTATCATTACTTCTCGTCCCATACCGTTTAACGATAAAGCAAAGCATACAAATTTTTAAGGTAAATACCTCAACTCTATATATAGCTTGCTAAAATCAATACTAGAGAACTCACATAGTAAATATTTCTTCCAGTAACTCATACTTTCCAAGTCACAAGCTCGAAAACTATATTCTCTGGAAACCATGGTCAATTTCAGATATATTGTGTTAAGATTGAGAAAGGTCTCTCCCAGTTATTATACATTTCTTCCCCCCTGAGAAGCAGATTATCGGTTCCTTACCGAAATAATATATTAGTTCTCCACAACTCTCAACTCTTCCACACACATACATCTTGCTTACTTTTCCACGAGGATTTAAACTAAAATACTTGCAAGAAATTTCCAAACGCTGTCAATTTTACAATTATAGCAATAACCTTTAGTTGTCACCACAACTTAGGTTCTTTCATCACGAATCTCTGAGCATGAAATATCATTCATATAAGCAAGAACAATATAACCTTCCAGGTTAAATTACTCAGCTTCTTCCTGCTAATACATCTCATATTTCTTTAAAAAATTGACACTGTCAATTTTCATTCCAGGTCATCAACAATTCATTCCTATTATGACGACTTTGGATTTCACCTGAATGAATTTTTAAAGAAATCATGAGACTCTCATAACATTCTTGCCTCGCTTTTTGTTTCAAGTTCTAAGAACTTTTCTTACATACTCAATGTTTTGATATGAGAATATCTTCATCCAACTTCAACAATTAGTAGTCATCCCTGACCTACTAAATAATCTCAATCAATTCCTTCATTAATACATCACTAATTTCAATCGTTATTAGCTCAACTCCAATCTGAGTTCCAAAGAACAAACTTATAGTTAATGATCCAGACAACTTAGGTGATGATGTGTCTGCGCAGAACTTCCATTTGGTCATCAGTAAATATCTTACCTAAGAGATATTACTGAACAACTTTTATTGTAACTATAGCCTTTGTCCCTTTCTTTTTAATTTACATGTGATGTCTTTCCATATTTGGTACAACTACCAAATTAGTTATCCCGAGATTTTCAGTCTCTAAAAGTTCTTCTCCCAAATCTGGAACTATTTATATATAGCTGGAAATATGAGTTACAATTTTGTTTTATCATGTCACCCACACATATTTACCTAGATCAAAAGTCTTAGGATGAACCTTTAACTTCTTCCACAATTTAGGTTTTGTCAAGCAATCATTGTAATCAAACTATACTTTCACCTTCCTCCAAGGCATATTTGTATTCGATTTCAACTTACAACCACCACATGCTTGATTTAATTGAATAAATTACACAACGATAACCTAGATCCTTAGATCAATCGTTGATAATATCCACTTATTTCAAGCTTACTTTCCTTTTTTATCATTGTGTTGAATATATGACAACCTCATATTGTCTCAATCACAGTCAAATCTCCTGATTTACAGTAAATATTCAACACTCTTACCATTTATTATCCTTTGAAACTTAGCACTAGCATTTGCAAAAATCTGGTCTAAACCAACTTACCTCTAGCAATTGACAATTCTATACGGTAATTGCTCGTGCCTTTTCTAAGTCTTCAAAGGTTCAATGTTATTGTTGATAACACAATAACAACTTCATTACAATATGGTTTTCCTTCACTTGACACTCTTAATTTATGAAAATAACATGATCTCTATTAAGTTATAGTGGTTTCCATCATCCATTTAAAATGATCTAGCACCCGCCTGCAAGCATCTTATAAAGATATATATCCTTAGCTCGATCATTTCACTGTGAAAATCAAATCTCAACTACCTCTTGAGAACCATTGATTTTACTTATTTTCAGAAGGAGTTGTCAATTCTGAGTAATGAATACTTATTTCGACTAATACACATTGATCCTTGGATTTCCCAAATCCTCAGATTCACTGACCACTCATTCTCCCCAATTTAGACTATACTAGTCTAATATCTCAGACTAGGATATCTTACCAACTCACTGCTATATTCTAGATTTAACTATATTTTATTAATAAACCACTTGTTATTCCAATATGCATTCACACCATGATCGGAATATCAACTTCATAACAACTTATGAAGTGTATATGCATTAGTGGTTTCCTAACTTCCATTAGGCTTTTATCACTAACCACTAATTTATTTACTGAATAACTTTCATTACTTCCATACTAGTCTCAATACTAGTATTAATCACCCCTCAAAGTGGCCCCTCACCTTTGAGTTTCATCAAAAGTCATTCAGTATTTCATTATTTCATAATTTTCATTCTCCTAATACACACCTCAAGGTCTTGATATAATATATACTTCTTCACCGACTATTATTTGTCTAATAATATCAGTGAGAATAAAGACCATTGAAAATGTTACTAGGAGAAGAATTTTATTTCATATTTATAAGTGTTCTTATGTCTTTCCTTTTTATCTCCCTAAGGTTAAGACTCTCAGAGCTCTTACCTCCAACATTTTCTCATATCATGAGAAATAGATGGACTTCAACTATCTTATTACCGTTCAGGAAAAACATACCTTTTACTACCACGTAGATATAGTATACACAACAAATAACATATCTCACTCTTTTATCTTTTGGTTACCCCTCAAAATCACGATAAAAACCATTTATCAAACCCTAAGCTTATTCATACCTCGAGACCACTTTTCGAGTCAATAAACTTAGGTTCCGTTATTAGGGTAATCATAGTATCTTAAACTTTAAAGTAGGCTTTCATTCACTTCGAACACCATTCAAAAGTGAATGTAAGGTCATAGATTTGTCCATGATACCCAAATGTATCACCGTTACCACTTTATCCCTAAAAGTGATAAACCATAAACTCTGGCACCACACTATATCAAAGTTATTCATCGTAACAAAGCTCTTAAACCTTGTACTCTGAGCCTTTTCGTTGATATAAAAGGTTCAAAATAATTAAACCAAATTTTACAAACTAAAGTTAACTAAGGTTTTAAAACCTATGGCTCTGATACCAAACTGTAGCATCCTTTAACCTGATTAGGGCAATACGCGGTCTAAAACCCTAATTAAGCCCAGATTACCCTTACCAAACTTAGATAGAGCCAGCAGCCTTACCACCTACACCTGATAAGCACTACTGTATATCGATTATCGAAATAAAACAAATCATATACGCAGGGAAATTTAAAACTTTTTTTGATAACCAAAATAAGATATATTGTATTAAAAACAAACCAAAATAAACCTCGGTTATATAAATCACCCATCCCATGTAATATTACAAAACTATAATTCAACACCAATATATAAGACTAGTGGAAATCATTACATCAAAGAGAAGTTCAAAACTCTTATAACTTCTCCATCCCGTAGTTGTAGCGCTTGTTGAATCTACCTGTAATGTTAATTAGGGTGAGCACTCCAACTTGCTCAGTAAGTAGGGATTCACACTAATCATCAACATTCTATATAATATTCAAGGATATCATGCAATAACAACATGCACCAATGATATCTACAAGAATATTTAAAACATATAAATTCAATCCATAAACGGATGCAAAGCAAATGTTGTTGGACTATTACATTGTGATCCCCATTTTATTTTTTAAACTAGAGTCGATTACTTACCGGAGCCATTAATACGAGTACTAAACCAACACACCGCGTATATGTGATGTTTAGCCAATCGATTAGTGCCCAATGGTTCTATCATAAACCCTCTAGTGAATATATAACCCACGCAACCTATAAACTGAGTGAGAGTTACGTATAGACCAGGAGATCAACCCCAAGTACTATACAACCTGGTCTTAGCCCTGATGAGTTACTCTCGTGGATCACATTAGACACCGTTTTCTGTTTATTAGAAAAACCATCATAGTGTAAATAATCCCCCATTTCAATCCAACAACTACATGAGCTATATATACTAAATAGCCAAGTAATATTGATAAATAAGCGAATCCGTACTTACCTCGATCTAAGTCTCTATTTCTCAAACTCCCTAATTTTCTGGTCGTCTCACTCTTCCTTGGTGTTCCTCAACCTATCACCAATCATTTGAGATCAATATAGGTTCAATACACTTATGTTTGGATCCCCTAGACCAGTCCTTAAGTCTCCGAAAATTATTCATAAAATACAAAGACACGATTCTTTGGTTTTGGGGTCTGATAGCGCGCTACATGACATGGATAGCGCACTATCCATAAGTTAGTCATCTTCCCCAGTATGCGTAGCGCTCTATGGCCAATGTCTAGCGCATTATGCGCACCAGACCTGCAACAGCAGCAAAGTTATGCTAATCCAAATCGACCCAAATCACATCCAAACTCAACAATTACACTCCCAATCAATCCGGGAGGACCTCTAATGAGGTTATAAACTCATTCAAATCAACAACAACTACAATTCAACAAGTTTTAATCATCACTATGAATTCAAACTTTAACAAACTCAAAAACCAAACTTACCAAAGTGATGATCACTAGCTTCTAATCCGTTTAAGCTCCTCAACTTTGTTGAATTCGGCTTTCGTAACGATCTCCCTTCGATCTGAATCGAAACCTCCCGAACCTCTCGAATGATCGATTGCTTTAGATAAGAATGAATTTTTGTTTTTATATATAGATTTTTCTCGAGATACGCATCGCACTATCTCGAGACCGATCGCATGGTTGATGCATTAAAGTGACACAAAATTTGACACATCAAACACTTACACTTCGTTCGAGACAATCCGATAATCCATATATTTTCACTATTCTTTTTATTTTCTAATATATATTTATATATTTAAAAAACATATAAATATATATAGCGTATTATTCACCAATAAACACACCGGACATGCCTACAAGTGTCCTTGGCGTGCACATTCGTGCCCCGACTCCCTCGTCACACTTAGTTTCCTGGTAAACCATTGTTTATTGGGTATTTTCCTTTTTATAGGCTTGTGTATAATTTCCTTATTATACGACAACCTATATATAAATTGATTTAACAACTCGAATAAACACCATACATCATGCAAACGCACGAACACGCTAATCGAGGTACGCCGAACATGACCACGAGCCTAACTCGGGTTAATTAAGATTTGGATTAGTACTAATCACTAGCTTAAGGTAATGGGTCGTTACAGCAATCCTAAAAAAATCTTGCATGAAACGGTGGTAATATCCTGCTAGTCTTAAAAAGTAGATGTATGTCACTGATGTCGGTGTAGGCAAATCAGTCACTGCTCTAACCTTAGCGGGGTCCACTGACACTCTGGTAGCTCCGACGATATGTCTTAGGAACTAACCTCTGTAATCCAAAAGTTGCACTGACTGAATTTGGTGTACAGTCTATGCTACCTTTGAGTCTGCAAAATCTTCATGAGGTGTCCTTTGTGATCCTTAAGAGTCCGAGAGTAGATGAGAATATCTTCAATGAATACAATCACAAATATGTCCAAATATTCCCTCAATAATCTATGCATGATATCCATGAATATCGTCGGGGCATTCGTCTGTGAACTTGGAGTGTCCATATCAGGTGCGAAAGGCAGTTTTCTCTCTATCCTTTGCCATAATCCTCAACTGGTGGTAGCTTGACCTCAAGTCAATTTTTGAGAACCATTGTGCTCCTTTAATCTAGTCGAATAAGTCATCAATGCGTGGGAGAGGATACTTGTTTTGCACTGTAATCTGGTTGAGTTGTCAATAATCAATATAAAGTCTCAGACTATCGTCCTTCTTCTTGACGAACAGTACTAGTGCGCCCGAAGGTGACATGCTCGGGCGAATGATTCCTAACTCCAATAACTCGTCCAACTGGGTCCTCAGCTCCTTTAGCTCCTTAGGAGCCACCCAATATGGCGGAATCGATATGAGTTTGGTCATCGGGACCAAATCTATAATGAATTCGATCTCTCTCGTTAGAGGTAATCCAGGTGGATCATCAGAAAAAATGTCCTGGAAACTCACATAGAATTGGTACTCCTCAATCCTAGTCTCAATAATCCCTGCCATACTCATGACACTGGTAAAAGTCTCAACGTCTATACTCTTGTGGCCACTATGCCTCTAGTAATCGGTCATGTAGTCGAAGTCCCATGTAAACTGAACTTTGCTCGATCTCTAGGCGCTCTTCTGGTAGCTATCATACTACGCCACCAGGCATCAGCCTCTTAAAAAATGACTCATAATATATCGTCCCTTTCACCTGCTCGGGTTAGCCAAGGTGTTGTGAATCTTCTCGTAGCTCTTTATGAACTTCCCTGCTTCCTCGAGATTCGTGCCATCATAGAACTCAATCGGCCCATCTTAGAACTCACGCGACTGTCTTGCCTCGGTGTGTCGCCTAGTACTAGTCTTTGTGGGCGTGAGTGGCATTATCTCTACCCGAGTAGGAAGTGTAAGTAGTATTATCTCAGTCTATACCGGCACAATCTTCACATTAACTAGTGTTGCCGACGCGATAGGAGTTGTTGGAATGGCTTGTACAATAAGCGCACTCCCCTATACATTTCGAGCTACTACTGATACCGCTGGCCTCGGCTGATCGCCTATCACTATCCGCAAAGAAGGTGAATTCTTGATCAATTTATAGCTACCGGTAATAATATATTACTAGTACATCAAATAGCACATATAATTCATATTTTTATCTTCCCCAACTCTCCTCACTTCCCAATTAAAACTCTAAATCACGATCATAAGGTTCCACTCTAAGTTCAACCGTGTCTTAACTCTACTATTATTTTGTGTCTTATAGCGGTTGTGGGTTATTCTTGAGCTAGGTGTTAAACCTTAGGCTTTGATACCAACTGTGATGGCCTCAGTTACCAACAAATCGGGCCTCATCCGGCCTAAGCCCACGTGGACCCTCCATCGAGCCAGCCTCATAAGGTCAACGCAGGCCTAGTCAACCTTTAAATCCATCCATATAAGTAAATTTATACTTTTAAGTCGAGTTATTAGTATTTTTCAAGTTTTACAAGTTAGCGGAAGCAATTAATACATTAAATAACTCAACAATAATGTAAAAGAGTCGGACAACCTAAATGTGGAACTGTGACGGCCCCAATTTCCCATAAAATTGGACCCCGCCCGGCCTAAGCCCACGTGGACCCCCGAGCCAGTCTCGCAAGGTCAACGCAGACCTAGTCAGCCTTCCAATCCTTCATTATATGTAAAATTCACAATTTTAAGTTGAGTTATTAGTATTTTTCAAGATTTACAATTTAAGCGGAAGCAATTACTACATTTAATAACTCAACAATAATATCAAGGAGTTAGGCAACCTAATTGTGGAACCCAGCATAAATATCATCATATAAGAGTAAATACAAAATATACAAAAATTCACCTAGCTATGAAGCCTTCCCTCTGCTACTCATCCGCGGCTCTGCACTCGGTCAAACATAAGAATGACGAGCCCAGGTAAGTAAATCCAGTAGGAACATACACACAACATTTCACAATATCCAAAGCAGTCAAATTCATGCAAATAGAACGAAAGGAATAAAGAACGCATGAATATAAAAGACTGTAAACCAATCAATCAATGAGTGAGGCCAAATAACAAGGAATCCCGACCAAAAGGTCATTGAGTAGCGGCAAAAGCCCAGCAGACTCGGGTTTATGACGAGTCCCCAGCCTCCCAGCCCTAACCCTTGCGACTATGAGATATCTACGGCCCGGATAAGTGCCCCCAACGTACACTCAATTGGGAGATATCGACGACGTCCGGATAAGAGCTCATATCGCAGATAAATAATAACCATGACTCGCTTGCGAATGGACCCACTCAATCGACAACAATTTCAACGATAGCTATCATCACAAAGCAGTGAACAATAATAAAGCTATCACAAAACAGTAAACAACAACAATCAATGGAGAGAAATGAAATACTGTATAAGTCCCTAGCTGGTTTACTTACCTCGAGAAATCGCGAACCTCAAAACGTCTCGCTCGCGTCTCGATTTGCGCACCCGACACCCGACTCCTAGTCCCTGGTGTCCATTTAGACATTTGAGGGCTAATTTACTTAAAATCATTCAAATCACACTGAAATTAGGTGGAATAAACCTCACCTCCATCGCGTCGTCGCGATTTCGTCGAATCGCGCATCCGATCGATCGACAACGCGCGCCAAGACTCGCTGCGCTCGCCGCTGCGCAGCTCATTGTTCGTTCGTCGCGATCGATCGACCATTGTCGCGCGTCCGCATGCCGTCCACGGCTTCGACTCCACTGCGCGCGCGACGGCTCTTTGGCCGGACCTCGCGCGTCGCATGGCGCTATGGCATTGGAGCCGCCGTCCGATCGTCCCTTTCCCCCATCACGACCTATTTCTCTCCTCACGACCTATTTCTCTCCTTCTTATCTTATCCTTTTCTTTCTCTTATATATATATATATATATATATATATATATATATATATATATACATATACATAACATTTTCTTTTTATTTCCCTTTTGATTTCAAATCAAAAGTGTCCTCGATATTCGTGCAACACGAATCTCGAGGTAACTCAACAACCAAGCAGCGCGCATCTCGAGGCACCAACCCGTCTCCTTTCAAAATCTCGATACTCGTGCTACACGTATCACGAGGCATATCTTTAATCTCAAATTAGATATTACACATTACCTCGGAGTCTCCACCCGAGATTCGGACATACGCATTTCGACGAGTGGATCCCACAAACGACCATGACCTGACACGTGGCACAAGTCAAATTTTCGAGTCGTTACAGTCTTCCCAACGAATTAGAGTTTCGTCCTCGAAATTGAAGCAAGTCTCACAGGATAATGGTGTTTTATGAATGAAGACCCCAAGGCCATACCCGCCCAAGGCCATACTCGCCCAAGGCCATACCCCCATCTTACTCTGTAGGGTTGGGCTCCTCCGCAACAAGCTGGGCTCCTCCGCGACGAGCTGGGCTCCTCCGAGACCTCTAAGCAAAGAACACGCCATCTGTCTCCTCCCATCAATATATGCCAGGGCAACATCCTCTCAACATATATTGGAATACAAATGAACATTTTAATCTCATGATCCAATGTCACTAACATACGTATATCCGTTGTATATCCGCGAGAATGTAAATCAAGATATCTCGATCGTCCGTTAATCTCTCTGATCGAGTGAGTCTCAACCCAACTCGTACCCTTTATCAGGTTACGATGGATAATAGTCGGACCTGACGTGGCAATAGCATGAATATGTTTCTGGCTCTGCTGTACCTGGCTGTCCATACGCCCATACATATATGTTGAAATCTCGATCCAAATGGAACATGTCCATGTCCTTATCCCTGTGCATGACTAGATCACTATCCCTGTCTGTGCACTCGACTGGATCTCTGACCCTGTCTCTGGTCACTACCTTTGCCATCAACCCTTTGATGGTACATATGTTATGGATCTGACGGTGCTA
Source organism: Stephania cephalantha (assembly GCA_039657325.1). Taxonomy (NCBI): domain Eukaryota; kingdom Viridiplantae; phylum Streptophyta; class Magnoliopsida; order Ranunculales; family Menispermaceae; genus Stephania; species Stephania cephalantha. The sequence continues at coordinate 59,825,271 of CM077567.1, read as the reverse complement.
GCTGCTGTAATGTACTAGCGTAACTCTGCGCTGGACCATCTAACACTGGCGCCATATACACCGCATACGGTGGAAACGCAATACGCTATGAGGTTGCTCTCTTTGCCATGACCGTCTAACCCTCGTTTTCCTCCGATCATCTCCAGACCCTCGCCCTGCATGTGACGATGCCGAGAATGCGACTGGTACTCCGATGCGTGTGCTCCCACACTCTCACTAGCCATTGACGCGTCAGTGGACATGAAAAATTCATTGGCAACCCATTCTGATATATCAAGAGAAAATTCAATACCATGAAGCATCAGACGTTCATTAATTTTGTCGCAAGCATGTAACATGACTAAAGGGGCCTCCTTTGTTAAAACCCTCAGTCCCGAAAGCAAAACGTCAGCAACGAAACTACAACCTCAAAAGGTAGGTGACCAAGACATTCAAGAACAAATCTCGATGCAAGAAAAACTGGTTCATTGAATTGGTTATCACTTGGGTCACCTTTTTTTGTTTTATTATCTCCATTGAGTTCATCACAACTACTTTGCAAATTGTTCTATCAACAGAACTTTTCAAGATGACCTACATCGCTATTTGAGCGTGAGATTTTAATAGGGATAGAGGAACATGATGCTTCCCACCATACGAAGCATACGAAGAAAGTAATTTTTACAGCTGTCTGGATGAAGAACCCTTTTGTAACGCATAGTAAAGCATCCAAGAACTTGTCAACGGAAGTTGAATGATTAATTCGTATTATCTTCCCATCCTTTGGTAATTAACCTTTCTAGAAGAGAGCCAAGTGAGGGTGCAAATACATGATTCCAATGCGTCCACGACTTGGTGCTTTAAGTAAGCACTCCAATGCTTCCTCAGCTGAGACGGATCCTAGAGCCCCAACTCTATTGAAAAAAAATCAACCTTCATGTCACAGGAATCTACCAAAACATTCGTGCTCTGCATCATTGTGTTCCGCGTAGAGTACATTCCCAAAGCTGCAGAAAACAAAATACAGCCTGAAGTGCTACCACCTTTGAGTTTATTTGTAAACTCAGAACTGCATTCTAAAAATTGAGCATCATCTCGAAAACCTCCTCAATAGAATGCATATTACATGCTTCTTTCCACGTGGCAATGAAAGTTTCCATTGTCGAGCTACTAAGCTGAATAGACTCACGCTCAACCATATCATTGCATGAAGGTTGACTTTCAGCAGCCTTAATTAATTAATAATTGTCGAAAAATGATCTTCTAACATGAAAAAAAATGATGTTCAAACCCATCTTGTTCATTTTTCAGACAAGAAGAATCAAGTATTTAGGGTTAAAGGTTATCCAGCAAGGCACTAGTTTCCAATGCATAATTACATTATGATTGTGATGCTGACCTCATTGTGACAATATGATCAATATGATCAAATGACCAAAACCAAACTCTCCACTCCACAGCCATGGCCTTCTCATAGGCCTCCTATAATGTGTTCGAGCCGTCGTCACTACCTCAGAACCAATCGAGTCCAGTAGACCGTGTACAATGTAGTAAGCCTGATCGGCATCAGTATCGACTGCACACCAGCCTACTCCATCAAGCGTAGATAGCGATCCATATAATGCATAACCATTCTTGAACTCAACCCAATCCTCAAGCGTCCCCATCGACGCCACCGTAGTGCGCAACCAGACATCGGCCTCGACGAACAACGAAGCTGATAAGATGCTAGACCTCATATGATCTGGTGTGGCCAAGACGTCATGAACATTTGCTGCTCTCGAGATTCGTACCACCGTGAAACTTTTTCGAGTGATGTCGTTGAAACTCGCGAGATCGCTCGCCTTAGCCGTCATTCAAATTCTGTATATCGGTTGGCGCGCTCAAGATCTCCTCATGTAAGTACGAGCATGTACTCCTTGCAGATGTTTCAAATAGTGAAACTTTTGAGATGTGCAATCTCGTATGATTTGTACTTAGGTGGCAACTAACGTTTAGAACGATATGCAGACTCTACCTCAACATGTAATTCATTTACAAGTCCCTAAAGGTGGTGGTCGACTTCACCAACCCTGAGACTATAAATGCTTAGTGTCACTAAAGTGGAGTTACTTAGGCTTCTGATCCAACACTACTACTCCAAAACTTTCGTCAAAGCTAAGGAGTCCGTACATTTCCCCAACTCTCCTCACTTCCCAACGAAGACTTAAGTCAGGACTATAGGGTTCCACTCTAAGTTCAACCATTCCTAACTTCCGCTGGTTTATGTCTTAATGAATTATAATTTCCTTCACGAGTCGAGTATTTACAACTGCAGGCTCTGATACCAACTGTGACGGCCCCAATTTCCCATAAAATTGGACCCCGCCCGGCCTAAGCCCACGTGGACCCCCGAGCCAGTCTCGCAAGGTCAACGCAGACCTAGTCAGCCTTCCAATCCTTCATTATATTTAAAATTCACAATTTTAAGTTGAGGTATTAGTATTTTTCAAGATTTACAATTTAAGCGGAAGCAATTACTACATTTAATAACTCAACAATAATATCAAGGAGTTAGGCAACCTAATTGTGGAACCCAGCATAAATATCATCAGATAAGAGTAAATACAAAATATACAAAAATTCACCTAGCTATGAAGCCTTCCCTCTGCTACTCGTCCACGGCTATGCACTCAGTCAAACATAAGAATGACGAGCCCATGTAAGTAAATCCAAAGTAGGAACATATACACAACATCTCACAATATCCAAAGCAGTCGAATTCATGCAAATAGAACGAAAGGAATAAAGAACGCATGAATATAAAAGACTGTAAACCAATCAATCGATGAGTGAGGCCAAATAACAAGGAGTCCCGACCAAAAGGTCGTTGAGTCGCGGCAAAAGCCCAGCAGACTCGGGTTTAGGACGAGTCCCCAGCCTCCCAGCCCTAACCCTTGCGACTATGAGATATCTACGACCCGGATAAGTGCCCCCAACGTACACTCAATTGGGAGATATCGACGGCGTCCGGATAAGAGCTCATATCGCAGATAAATAGTAACCATGACTCGCTTGCCAATGGACCCACTCAATCGACAATAATTTCAACGATAGCTATCATCACAAAGCAGTGAACAACAATAAAGCTATCACAAAACAGTAAACAACAACAACCAATGGAGAGAAATGAAATATTGTATAAGTCCCTAGCTGGTTTACTTACCTCGAGAAATCGCGAACCTCAAAACGTCTCGCTCGCGTCTCGATTTGCGCACCCGACACCCGACTCCTAGTCCCTGGTGTCCATTTAGACATTTGAGGGCTAATTTACTTAAAATCATTCAAATCACACCGAAATTAGGAGGAATAAACCTCACCTCCATCGCGTCGTCGCAATTTCATCGAAATCGCACATCCGACCGGTTGACAACGCGCGCCGCCGCCGCCGTCGCTCGCCGCCGCCGCGCGCAGCAGCCGCTGGTGAGTGTCTTCGCGTCGCGTTGCCGCCGGTTCGTCGTCGCCGATCCGACCATTGTCGCGCGCGCCGTCCGCGCTGGTCGTCCGCGGCTTCGACTCCACCGCGCTGCGACGGCTCGCGTGGCCGGACCTCGCCGTCGTGGGCGCGCCGGGAGCCGCCATCCGATCGTCCCTTTCCCCCATCACTTCCTCTCTCTCTCCTCACGATCTCTTTCTCTCATTTCGATCTTATCCTTTTCTTTCTCTCTTTTATATATATATATATATATATATATATATACATATACATAACATTTTCTTTTTATTTCCTTTTGATTTCAAATCAAAAGTGTCCTCGATATTCGTGCAACACGAATCTCGAGGCACCAACCCGCCTCCTTTCAAAATCTTGATACTCGCGCTACACGTATCACGAGGCGTATCTTTAATCTTAAATTGGATATTACACATTACCTCGGTGTCTCCACCCGAGATTCGGACATACGCATTTCGACGAGTGGATCCCACAAACGACCATGACCTGACACGTGGCACAAGTCAAATTTTTCGGGTCGTTACAGGAACCCTGTAAACATATCTATATCAAACCTGTATATCAAGTGTAAAGTGTATACAAAAGTGATATACAATTCATAATCATCTCTCAAAACCCATAAAGTACCCCAAGGGTAGATCATCTAATATCGGCACCTTTCCCTTGCTCGACTGCGGATCAGTTTCCTCGAAAAGTTAAGGATTAGTAATCCCTTTTAGAAATCGAATGGATTCGGTCTTATACATATGCGAGGAGGGTAATCAAAAAAGAAAGAAGATGAGTTCTTCTTTCTTTTATCACTTAGGAGTCGTGCGAGATGAAAGTCTCATGCACGATTTTGAATGAGAGAAAGAAGTGAGGAATCATTTTTTCGACTCTGACGCTCCCACTCCAGTCATTGCTTTTCTTTTTGTTACTTCAAAAGTAGCTGCTTGGGCACGTGGAATCCCGTGTGAATCAGCAAGGACCACCTTGCAAGGCTAAATACCCATGGGTGACAGACCAAAAAAGGATCTTTCGTGTATAATCATGCATAATCTCGAATGTTATTAGTTCCGGTACGTAGACCAAATGAGAAAATGCAAGCAAAAGTTCCTAGATTCATGGAGATATAGAACAACATATAAGTTATCATGCTTATCAAACACAAGAATGGAGAGTCCAACAAGTAAAAGCCAGTAGGATCTAAACAGTACTTCAAGATAAATAAAGCAAAGTCTAAAACTCATACGGATAGAAAGAAAGATATAAGGAATGCATGACAATAAGATTGAATAATAAAAGTACAATGATAAATGAGTGTCAAAAGAAGCAATTAGAGAGGCGCCCAAGTAGTCCAAGACCACTGAGTGCGGGTGCCACGGGGTCGGGGTCATAGAGTCGCGGCAAAGCCAAGAGGACTCGGGTCCAAAGACGCGGCAGCACCTACCGTACCTAGACCGTCGCGAATGAGGGATATCAACGACGCCCCGAATAAAACTCATCTCATCCCGACCAAACAATCCAGTGAATCGAGGTCATAGCTCCGGTAGCTAACCGACAACCACTCCAATCAGAGACACCTTCTTAACTCACTTAGCTCTCGTACACTCATATTGGAGTGAGAATTCCAAGAAAGGTAAGATAATGCAATAGCAATAAAATATAAAGCTCATTGAATTATTGTATATTTCTTAGCTGGTTTTACGTACCTCGGATCCACGCTAATACGCTCTCTCGCGGCTCCAACACGACCCCAAACTAACCCCCGATTTTCGACTCTAGCTCGCTAAGTCCCTGACATCATTTTAATTGGTTTTGGTGTGTTAAAGTTCACTTGTTTTACTAATCCACTATTAAGTATAATTTAGTCCATAGTATGATTTGCTTTTTATTATTGTTCTTATATTATATATAGGTGTAGAGGTTATACAAATACACCTAATGTCTTATACATATATATATATATGATATATAAATATATATAACCACTTAATGCATTAATAGATCTCTACAAACTTATTTTAGGAATCTTATCATTTATTACTATTATTATTTTAACACTAAATTAATATTTGGTCACAAAAAAATCCACTTTTACTTAGGTACAATAGTGAATTCTTTGATTAATATACTTAGGCTCATCAAACTAGCTTATATACCCATTTTTGTCTTAAAATCAACTTATGCTTTTTATTTCAATTAAATTCAAGCCCTCTAATTTATTTAAATGATTCAAGTGTAATTATTCCATTAACTTATTAAAATTCATTAATTTATACAAGTAAATTAATTCACTTGTCTTTAGGCCTAATTGTCTTTATTTCACAACTTAGGCATATTAGATAAATAGAATTAGCTTACTTTATTTGTTTGACTTAGGTACTTAAGTATTTCTAATTAATACCTAAGTTATTAGCTAACTCAATGTTGTACTCAAATTTCCATTTCTCAAATAATTTAATCTTAGCAAATGAATATGTCCTCCATCTATGCACCATTTCTTTTATTAATGCATATGATTATTATAATTATTATTTTCATTCTTCTTAGCCATATTCATATCAAGGTTCCAACACATTTAGGCCAACCCAACAATGAGTTGTAGCCATTAAGTTGGATCAACCTAAAACACTCAAAGAAACCATGCATGAATTTAGTTGATCAATATACATATGCGTGTGTTGTTGATTAATTAAAGGGGATACAAGCAAGATTAGGAAAATGAGAGTATGAAGAAGTAGTTTGCATGAATAAGATCATCATTAAAAAAAAAAATCAATAAGAATCAAAAGCATGGATAAGAATTCAAATAGAGAAATTATTATGGAGAAGGTGTAGAACATGCCTTGAGACCATATGAATTTTTAAATTCCTTGTTGTCTTCAAGCTTTCTCCAACTCCATTAATGGTGGGATTCCTTCCAATTTCCTTTCTAGAGCTCTTATAAATAAATTTGAGTTAAGTCCCTTATGACTTCTACCCCTTTATACATTTATTTGAAAATTCATTAGTGATGGATTAATTAAGCTAACCTAGCTTAATTAAGTCTAAATCCAAGCTCTCCATCTCATTTCTACATATGTCATGTGTCCTGCAAAGTGTAAAATGATAATTTTGCCCTTAGTTCATCCATGTATTTTCCATGCAACCAAGACATTTACATAAATTAAGTGACCTTATTTTTTCAACATATTTACCAAGCATACCATAGGCCTTTGAATTTAAATTGGTTCCTTAATATGAATGAAGGAGAATTTTACATTAATTTCAATCTTCTATAGTACGCCTCTCGAGGTACATCATATGCCTTATTTCATTTCTACACTATAATCATAAGTTACTTAGATGTGCATTGTAATAATATAGTAATGTGGTAATTTAAATAAAAATTCCACCTTAGATTATTCTCTTAATTAAATAGCATTATAGTCCTACAACTATTTTTGTCATATCTTATCGCCTACATACCCGGGTACCCATAATATACACGCATACCAACCATTGAAACTTACTCGCATTTTGATGCAATCGAACCAATAATTAACTGAAATTTGACATTTTAGACTATAAAATAAATTGCACACACTAAACAAACATAATATACCTTGGTGTTGACTCTCAAAGTTGACTTAGTACGCCACGTCAGATAAAATTCATGTCAGAGTCCTACGGTGACACGTGGCACAGGTTAAAATATTCGAGTTGTTACAGCTGGAGTGTCCCATAGGGTCTTTCGAAGGAGTACTTATTTTGTGTGCATACTTGGCAGGAATTGACAAATTTTTAATGTCATTCAGGAACTTTGGCAAGTAGAACGAAGCTGAGAGGCGAGCGGGGGTGGCATGGATGCCAGAATGGCCAGCAACAGGGGAGCTATGGAATTCAATAAGCAATTGTTGGCGGAGCCAAGACTCGGCATGTATAAAAATTCTTCCCTTGTAAAGTAACAAGTCATGTTTCAAAGAAAAAAACTATGCATGGTTTTGTTAGTAAAAAATCTGAAGATAAGGGCTTGGCATGCTGGATAGTTTCGGTAATGAGCACTCAATTGATCCAGGAATGATGTACTGATCTGCGAGAGAGCAAGGTAAACCGGATTGTGGGGTTGCCTGGATAATGCATCTGCAACTTTGTTTTCCTTCCCAGGGTGTAAAGGATTTCATAATCGAAGCTGAGAAATTTAGTAAGCCATTTTTGTTGTTCCGGGGTTTGAATTGTTTGATTCAGTAGGCTTCGAAGACTCTTTTGATCTATGTAAATTTTAAATTTGTGGCCCAATAAGTATTGACGCCATTTTTTGATAGATTCAGTTATGGCAAACATTTCCCAAGTGTAGGCAAAAGCGACTTGCATTCGTAGGCATATCTTCTTACTGAAAAAGGCAATGGAGAGGCGGTCTTGAGAGCACGACACCAATTGCAGATCCAAAAGCATCAGTAGTGATCTCGAATGGACGAGAGAAGTTTGGAAGTTGTAATAGGAGTAGATCTAGCATAGCCAATTTTAAGTTTTCAAATGCTTATGGGTAGTAATTGTCCATTGGAATGTATTTTTCTTTAGAAGGTCTGTGAGCGGCCTAGCAATCATTGCATACAGGCGTATGAAGCGACGATAATAGCCCGTGAGACCCAAGAATCCAAGTAGCACGGTGAAATTGCGCGGTGGTGGCCAAGATTAGATGGCATCTAGCTTCGCTGGACCGACAACAACACCTCGAGCAAATACAATATGAACTAAATACTCAACGGTAGAGACCCTAAACGAACACTTCGAAAACTTAGCAAAAAATTTATGTTGTAAAAGTAGATCAAGTACTGCAGAAGTGGGTTAGGTGGGAGTCCTAGTTGGGGCTGTAGATTAGGATATCGTCGAAGAAAACTAAGATGAATTTTGAATGTGTCTTCGGGGGCAACATGAATCTAAAAATAGCTCAAACGGAGGCCTAGTTTAGTGTAGATAGTTGCATCGTGTAGTTCATCCAGGTAGTTCATTAACAATGGGAATAGTTCATCAACAGTGGGAATAAGTCTCCCAAAATGATCCCCAAAAGATAATACATACATAAATACAAACACCTACATGTGAAGCTATTATAGCTCTTTTGATCCGAATTGTCGCATAATCTGCTACTTACCACCAAAACCAATGACAAGTTCCATTGAGTAAATCCTAGAGAAATTCAGTTAGCATTCACATGAAATCTAAGAAAAACGACTACAATTCATGCAGATAAAGTAAGTAAATGGAAATGTAAAGCATCAATATAAGTTGCTGAGATAATCAAGAATATGAAACACAAGTGTGGTGCATAGTTGTCGAGCTCTGGGACGCAAACACTAAACTAAGAAGCCCTGGAGGCAAGGTAATCCTCGCCTCCTCTTCACGGTCGAAATAAGGAACTTTGTTGGTCGAAATGTAGACTTCTGCCCAATGCCTCAAAGGAGATGAACTTTGTGATGGAGGCGAGCCTCATGTCAACCCACTCTCGAGAACTTCAACTCACGGAGAGAAATCTCACATGTAGTTTAAGGTATGACCAACACCGTAGCAACAATTGGATCGTCATATACGAGAGAGCTGGAAAGAGGCCATACCGTTCCTTTGACTATACACATACACATGCGTGAATATAATAAGTATGCAAGCCGAACTGGTGAAAAGTAAAAGTGAAATAACTAAGTTTCAAGAGAAATAAGTAAATTCTAAGGTGACTTTCTCGTGGGTTTACTTACCTCGACGCTCGTGAAATCGCTCCAAAATGACCGCTCGCACCTTAAATTGTGTACCCGACACCCGACTAGTCTCCTAATTCCCTGGTGTCCAATTTTATCGTTTTAAAATGTTTTAGTGTCACATTAATGATTTTATAATGTAAAATAAAAAATTAGAATTTTATTCCAAATTTTAGTTGTGGCACACCTTTTGAGTTAAATCAGGGTGTCAAATGCCCGAAAAGTCTCGAAACCTATTTTTCTATCTTTTCCAATTTTTCATATATTCTCTGATTTTTTCTGGATTTTTCCATAATTTTTTATCTATTTTTCCTTTTTTGTAAATTATTTTATTTAAAATTGTATTTAATTTTAATTTTTAATTATCTATTTTATTTAAGGGAATTAAAATGGGAGGGAGAGTGAGAGACCGAGTTGAGGTGGTTGGAGAGCTTGTGAGAGTGAGATCAATGAGATGGGGAGGGAGAGTTGGAGAAGAAGCAAAAAGAAAATGGGAGAAGGAGAATTGATTAAGAAAATGGGAGAAGGAGAATTGATTAGAGAGAAAAATGAGAGAGATTTTTTTTATATTTTTTATATGTAGATAAAAGAGAGAGAGAGAGAGAGAGAGAGAGAGAAGTGAGGATGGTAATGTGATGGGTGATGTAATCCATTTTACGCGCACCCCACGGCTATTATGCTCTCGTAACTATACGCACACAACGCGACCAATGAAAATTCTAACACTAGTGCAACGCGAATATTTAAAAATAATAAAATAATTTAACACATGCCACACAAAAATAACCAAAATTACATCATCAAATGTGCCCTAGATTTTCGCTGTGTCTACGTAGGTCTGAGCTTAGGTTTTTTTCGTGATGTGAGACTCGCATCGAGATACATGCACTGACCGAGGCAGGTGGTCAAGGTATATGTTAGATTTGTTGTGATGTATGCCTAGTGTATTGTATATGTGTAGACTACTAAGTCACTCCTACATGTATTTAAGTGTCGAGACGTGAGCGAAGACGCGCCTCGATATGTGTGTTGGCGTAGAACCAGAGTAGAGAGTGATGTGCTAAGCTAACTTGATTTATTATAGCTTAATTAGTTGAATTTGATATGGCTATAGTTGAATTTAAATTAAATGTACCTAAGTTAGCAAGTTAAAACATTAGTCATTGATATTCCTCGAGATATGTGTTGACACATCAAGTGACTAATTGAGTTTCAATTGGTGTTAGTAAGATGGAGTTAGTGGAGAGTTAGTGGAATTGTGTCAAAATGTAGGTCATTAGATTAGTCTCGGGATACGTATGTATATAAAGATCAATGGCTATTAATCAATCTTATCATATATATATATATATATATAAGAGATTAAATTGATCAAGTCATGCAAATCCTTTCATTCTCATTTCTTAAACTTATGAGTTAAGAAAAGTTGGAGAAGAAGATCAGAGAGATCAGCAAGGGAGTGGAAGAGAATATTTGTTGGTTTGGTGTACGACTTGATCAAGTTAATGGTATACAACAACTAGGTAATTCTACTTACCCTAGCCATTTAATTTAATTTGATGAATTCATGATATAAATGAGAGTGAGCTGTTCTTATGATCATAATCGATGTCTTGGGTCTCTAGTAGGTTAGAACCGGGATCCCAAGGTGTTGGAGTTTGCCATGTGTGGAGAAAACTCAGAATTTAAAGTGTAGAATTTTAGGTTTTCCTGCACATAGCGCGCTACCTGCATGTAGCGTGTTATAAGGTTGACTAGTACGTTAATGAGGTCATTAGCGCACTAGACATTCCACCCATCACGTCAGGTGCTCTGGTAGAACAAAATCTGCAATTTTCTCATAACTCTTTTTTGGTTCAGTAACCTGTAAGTTCAAATTTTGAGGACTAAATTTTTTATTAGTTGGGAAGATTGTGACATCCGAGAATTTTATAAACTTGATTAGGTGGCTAATTAAGTATTTTCGAATTTAATTTGAGAATTATATACTTGATGTGGGACCACGTGTTATGGATCGGAGATCATTAATTTTAATATTATTTTCGTGTGTCGTGTGTCTATTTGATGTATTAAACATTATTTCGACAAGAAATAGGGTCAAGTGGAGCATATACGCGGTGTTCGTGAGTTTCGGAGGGCGTTGGAAAATTTTCTCCAATTTTGATAATTTCTGGGATTTATTTGGATGTAAATTAAAAAGATAATCATGAAATTAAATAAAATAATAAATAATTGGTGGGCCCCTAGTGACACGTGGGGTCGAGGGTGACACGCGTGAGATGTACAATAGTGTACACGCCCGAGGTTAGTCGTTGGCGCGCGTGGCGAAGTTATAGCGCTAAAATATATAGGTGTATATATACTTATATATAATATAGTTTATATATAAATGTTGAGTCGTTAATTATGTAATATTATATATAGGTTATTTATATATTTTTATTGTCAAGTCTCCAAAATACTAGCCTAATTGCGTTTATTTATTATTTTCAGGGTTATTGGAGTGCGTGGTTGAATCCGGGGCGAAAAACTACGCAAAATCGAGTATTCATATGCTCGGATCCATTCGACATCGAGATACGCGCGTTTATGTCTCCCACATATTTGCCTCATCACGCGAGCTTCTTCTCCGTCCCTACTGCTGCCAGGTGTCGCCATTCTGCTGGTCAAGCCTTGTCACTTGCAGCCGTCCCAACCAATATGCGTTCGCCACGTCGTCTGGTCAGTAGTTCCCACCAATGCGCACGCGACAGGTGGCAGAGACCAGAAAATAGTTCAAGAATAGCCACAGATTCACCTCGTCGCACGTGTCGATAATGATGCACGAAAATAACACGTCAGGGACCAATTTTAGGAGTTTTTGGAGAATTAGAAGTTTAGGGATTTTTGGGGAGCAAGGATCGACTCCTATTTTATTCGGCCTTTTTTGAGCCGAACTCTCTTCTCGCCCATTCTATTTTTTTTTGTTCTTTGGGTTCTTGGATGGGAAGCTAAAACCTCTAGTCTGGGCAAGACTGCGAGGGAGGTTCGACTGCGCATATCAATGGATTTGTGAGATTTATATATTTTAATTTCAATCTTTTCATTAATATTTTATTTTCTTTGGTATTGTTTCAATAATCGAGGTTAAATTCATGTTTAAATCTTGATTTACTCGCCAGTGTGTCGTAAGCATCCGTACTTGTGCAATAAGACCACACTAGTGGCAATTGACCTTACCAATTGATTAGTCTCTTTTGGGACCGGTTGAATACCTTAGAAATCTAGGCTAAATCGGACACACGAGTGATTCGGTTGTCTAGGTGTAGTGCCTTCACGAAACCTATTGCGGTCATCGTGTTAAACCCAATACGCTTGAGTATAGGGTTATACGTTTGACTAGAGAAATAGTCACCGTCGTACCTTGGCTATCGAGATTAGGGAGTGCGAGGAACCGCGTACGTTACCGGTTCTATAGCTACACTAAGATATTTTGATTTGCATATTTTACATAAATCGACGACCAAATCCAATCTTTTCTCGAACTGAACTTGTATGTCTTGACCTTGGTGTTTTTATTAATTGTTTTCAAATTGTTTTCATTGTTTTGTTTATTTATTTTAAACATTAGTTAATTTATTCGTTCTTTAAAACCCTCGATTTCCTTTTTCGTTATTTTTGACCTTAGAAAGATTACCAATCCCTGTGGGATCGACCATTTGCCACTATTCTACAAAAATAGTTGGTTTAGGTATTTTAATTTTATTGACGCGTTCGGCGCGCGTCAATTTTTGGCGCCGTTGCTCGGGATTGGCCTTTTTCTTTTTCTTTGGTTTTTTATTTTTTTTTTTTTTTTGTTATTATTTTGTATCTAGCCCCTTGTTCTTAACATGTATGCGAGCAACCCCGTGATGGCCTCCTACCCCCACAATTATGGTCGATTCGAAGACTCGCATTATTATAATGTGAATGGGGTAGGTATGTTATATAATGGACATCAATTTTCTAACATGCATTCTTTTGTGCAACAGGTCGAGGTTTGCGAAATTTGTGAAGATTATTCTCATTCCACATATGATTGTCCGTATTATCCAAAGTATGAGAATTATCACTATCTTAGCTATGCATCGCCATAACCCGACTTTTTTGGGCTCATGTCAAGTCCACAGATTCCTCAACAAAGCACCTCTTTAGAAGATATGATGAAAAAATTACTAGATGATCAACAAGCGATTTCATGAAGAGCTTCAACAATTTTTCGCGTCGGTTTCCAAGCTTGCAAAACTTGGAAACTCAATTTATTCAAGTGAATGCCACACTCCGTAATATGCTTGACGAGAAAGAGTTGTGTAATACACAACCAATTTCTTACTCGAGAGGAGAATGTGAATGTTGATGCATTGAGGAATGTCGAGGTGAATGTTGATACACCGGTGGAGAACTATTGGTGCGAAACAACGCAAGGACTTGAAGTCATTCAAATTGAGTCGACATTTCCATTGCACGTAATGACGATGATGAAGCTGCGATAGAAATTGGAGTCATTTCGTAAAGGCCAGAGGAGCCGAGATAGAGAGCAAGGAAGACCAACCTCGGTGTTGGTGAAACCACCCACCCTCCCATGCATATTTGTTAAACCTTATACGGGGATGGAAGTAAAGGAGCGTTCGTTCGCAGATTTTCTACACTCATTGTCATCTTTGTGTTGGATGACCATGATATGACAGAGTCGTTTGTGTTAGAGGTCCCGAATGAGCTCCCAATTCTAAAGGAGGCGTGCATGCCGCATTGCCCAAATATGTTGATGCGCCATTTGTTGTTGACATCTCCAAATGAGAAAGCATCACGTGATGAATCACAATAAGTCTAGCCAAAGACTTAAAAGAAAGGCGCTCGTTGGGAGGCAGCCCAGCTTTGTTTTTATTTTTATTGCATTTATTTCAATATTAATTTAGTTTTAGTTTTTTTTTATGTTTAATAAAGCCCTAACTTGGTCTATTGGATTTTTACAGGTGTAATGAATGTTTGATGAGCACTGATGGCACTAGACCACCCTTGAGTTTTGATAGGTTTGACTATGGATTACATTGTTTTTGGAGTAATTTGAGCATATTCTTTTTTAGGAATTAACATATTATTAGAGTTTTAGGTGTTTTGAGACTTGGTTGGGACATATCCAACTTAAGTCGCCACATTAGTGGCGGGTCTTTAAGTAGACCCAAAACCCAAAACCTCATTCCATCATCTTGTTGACTTCACCCATAGTTGAAAGACTCGGGCTCGCAAGATTTGATAGGAATCATTTGAATTAACTCTCATGGTTATTAGTTCTTGCTCTTATTATGATAATTTTATTTCATAGTTTCCTTAGTCACCTAGACATGCGAGATTTGAGCATTCACTAGTTTTTGGAGACTTTTGTTATGTGTGCACTTTTATCATCTTCTTATTTTATCCATATTCTTTTTCACCACTATTCTTTGTCTTTTTGTTGCATGGATTCCTTGACTTGTTTTGAACCTTGAGGACAAGGTTCGGAATAAGTTTAGGGGTACTTTAGGGTTTGTGGAATGAGTTGGATGGACTTCTTTACGAAAGACCGCAGATGAGATCGTTTAATTTTTTTCAATTATATGCGATTATATGCGGTTATCGAAGGGTATTGGTGGTGTTTGGTATCTCTTATTCACTTATTTCTTCCATTTCTTTTCCCTCCATACTCATCTATCTCACTTCATTAGGAGTTGATACACTTTCATGCATGTATTTAGTATAGTTTTCATTATTATATTGTTTAGAGTCACCCAAAACTTTGTTTCATGCCTTTGGTTGTGGATGAGTACATTATGCTTGCCTTTTTTACTTGAAACTTAGGAAAAAGTAGGAGAAATACTCTCTCGAGTCCGTAGCTCAGCATTTTTATGATTTCATGATTAGGGACTTAGTACGTTGGTTAAGCCTTGTGCTAGATACCAAAGGGGTAGATGGTAAAATTGAGCAAGTGATGATATTTTAACCCACACTGGGGAATTTGCTTAATTATTATAGTGAAAGTGAGAAGGGCTAACATGTTAATATTGAGAGTCCCACAAGTTTCCACAGGAAATGGAGCAGGGAAACTTGTGGTGGGAAAAAGTGAGGAAAGTGGTCCATAGGAAATGGAGCAGGGACCGTATTATTTGAAGAGAAAAAATTTGGAGAAGAAAAAAATAGAAAGTATACATATAAAATAAATAAAGGCGGAAGTGTATGGAAACTCCTCAAATAAAAAGATTTAGCTCGAGTGCTTAAAACTAGATCAAGTGAGACTGTAAACTTGCGTGCTTGAATGTATAGACCAAGAAAACCCGCGAGTTGATGGATTTTGTCTTGACCGAGTCTTTGTCTTTAAAGTGTGATCTTAATTGTGTTTGGGTTGCGGTTCTTGACATATCTTAACTCTGAAATTCCTTAAGTGGCTTGTTAACTTGGCAACTATGTAAACCAAATGAACTCCATGAATTCTGAATCGGGTATAGGATTAGTTGAGTCTGTACATATCTATATTATGAGTCTAGTTTATTTGCGTGTTTGTCATTTACACCTTTGCTCGGGACGTGCAAAGTCCTAAGTTTGGGGGTATTTGTTAAGTCATTAATTATGTAATATTATATATAGGTTATGTATATATTTTTATTGTCAAGTCTCCAAAATACTATCCTAATTGCGTTTATTTATTATTTTCAGGGTTATTGGAGTGCGTGGTTGAATCCGAGATGAAAAACTACGCAAAATCGAGTATTCATATGCTCGCATCCATTCGACATCGAGATACGCGCGTTTATGTCTCCCACATCTTTGCCTCATCACGCGAGCTTCTTCTCCGTCCCTACTCGCTGCCAGTGTGTCGCCATTCTGCTGGTCAAGCCTTGTCACTTGGAGCCGTCCCAACCAATAGGCGTTCGCCACGTCGTCTGGTCAGTAGCTCCCACCAATGCGCACGCGACACGTGGCAGAGACCAGAAAATAGTTCAAGAATAGCCACAGATTCACCTCGGCGCACGTGTCGATAATGATGCACGAAAATAACACGTCAGGGACCAATTTTATGAGTTTTTGGAGAATTAGAAGTTTAGGGATTTTTGGGGAGCAAGGATCGACTCCTATTTTATTCGGCCTCTTTTGAGCCGAACTCTCTTCTCGCCCATTCTATTTTTTATTTTTCTTTGTTCTTTGTGTTCTTGGATGGGAGGCTAAAACCTCTAGCCTGGGCAAGACTGCGAGGGAGGTTCGACTGCGCATATCAATGGACTTTGAGATTTATATATTTTAATTTCAATCTTTTCATTAATATTTTATTTTCTTTGGTATTGTTTCAATAATCGAGGTTAAATTCATGTTTAAATCTTGATTTACTCGCCAAATGTGTCGTAAGCATCCGTACTTGTGCAATAAGACCACACTAGTGGCAATTGACCTTACCAATTGATTAGTCTCTTTTGGGACCGGTTGAATACCTTAGAAATCTAGGCTAAATCGGACACACGAGTGATTCGGTTGTCTAGGTGTAGTGCCTTCACGAAACCTATTGCGATCATCGTGTTAAACCCAATACGCTTGAGTATAGGGTTATACGTTTGACTAGAGAAATAGTCACCGTCGTACCTTGGCTATCGAGATTAGGGAGTGCGAGGAACCGCGTACGTTACCGGTTCTATAGCTACACTAAGATATTTTGATTTGCATATTTTACATAAATCGATGACCAAATCCAATCTTTTCTCGAACTGAACTTGTATGTCTTGACCTAGGTGTTTTTATTAATTATTTTCAAATTGTTTTCATTGTTTTGTTTATTTATTTTAAACATTAGTTAATTTATTCGTTCTTTAAAACCCTCGATTTCCTTTTTCGTTCTTTTTGACCTTAGAAAGATTACTAATCCCTGTGGGATCGACCCTTTGCCACTATTCTACAAAAATAGTTGGTTTAGGTATTTTAATTTTATTGACGCGTTCGGCGCGCGTCAATAAATGAATATTATAGTAGCGTAATCATCAAGGAAGTAAATAATGGACGATTGGGTGGTTGTTGGTTTTGTGTATACACGCCTAGTTTGTGTGTAAGTCGGGATTGGAGGTAGTGTGAAATGAGACGAAATTTGAGCGAGATCTTGTTTCGAGTTTTGTGTCGGTTGACTAGTGGTCGAAGTTGAGATTGGGTTCAAATTGGTGCAAGTTTGGTTAAATATGGCAAGAAGATTGGTCCATAAGATTTTAGTATGTTATGGACAAAGTTAAGTTTTTTGGGGTTTTGGCATGACCAAAACTAGTGTTATGGACGTTTCATGAAGATAGACTGTTTTATCGAGAATTTGGTTCAATTTGGTGAAAAACCGGATCGAAACGGGCATCGAAAGTCAATATACGTCAAAATACGAATTTCAAAAATTAATAAATAAATGCTGACAAGTAGCTCATGGTTTATATATAAATATAAAAAAAAAAACAAAAACAAAAACAAATCAATCGATTCTTGTTTTCAAGCAACAATACGAACGTTCTCACACCCTCTCCACCGATTCTTTCGCTCGTGAAGCTCCTTACGTCCGATTTCATCTGGTTTCTTTCTGCAAAATTGTAGAGACTGCGATACGGTCAATTCGAGCTAAATTACCACGGTAAAAATGAGGTATTCGGCTCGCAATTTGGTAAATTCTTAATGTTGGGCATTTTTTCACAATTCAATTTGAATTCTCGCGATTTTTTCATTTCTTTCGCGAGGTTTCGATAGAAATTGGTAGGAATTGTTGTTAATTGGTACATTAGATTGATTTCCGTCAATTTGAGATAAATCCCACCGACGTGGGTTAGGGTTTTGATGAGGTGAACTAAAATAACTATTTTGGAGATGTTTTAATTGTTGATATTAATTTATATTGGGTTGCTAGATGAATTGATTATTGATTTTGATCCAATTTGACTCCACGCGATGTGAAGATATTTTGGTGTTGGTATCGAGTGGTTTTGTGGCATTTCTTGTCGAGTTTTGAGGTTTAATTGCGAAAATATTGATTTGGAGAAATTTTTCAGTTCAAAATAAATAAAGTTTGTCTAATTGATAGGCCATATGAGAAAATTCATAACTTCTCCGTCAGTGATCCGATTTGAGTGTTCTTGAAGTTTATGAAAAGTAGGACATGATTACTACAAGTTCCTTTTAGGTCATCATGACAAATATTGAGGTTTTCACGGATAAAAAGTTACCCCAAGTTGGCTAGTTGAAAGCTCGTTGAAACCCTTATATAAATTATTATTTTTGGAAACTGTTTTTAAGCGTACTTTGATGGCGGTTTTCATTGGGTTTCGTGATATGGTTTCACTTGAAGCTTGACCCATTATATAATTGGTTATGCAAGGAAGCTATTGAAATCATTTTCAAGGTGATCCGACGCTCCGGGAACCCCGAAAATTAAGCTTGAAGTTGGTTGTTTGTAAGGTTAAGTGAATCCCATAGTAACCTTTACATTGTATGATTATGATTTCGTATAAATTTCATTGATCTTTGATATTGCATATTTGTTGTACATGCATATAAGGTTTGGGAGGATAAGGCGTTACGACTCTCCTTATAGTGTAGACTATACCGTGGTTATAGAACACTATATTATGCTTGAAGGGCTGGAGTCACTGATATTTTGCATCACGTGGTTATCATGAGATCACGTTGAACCAAATCATACTCCTAGAATCTAGAGGAACGAGACTCGTTTGGTTATTCTCCCCGCGCATGAGTCCTTATTATTGTTTACTCACTACTTTCGGAGAACGTTATCTGATTGTGGTCGGATAACAAAAAACGGGATGGATTCACGTTTGTATTTAAATTCCTTGGATTATATTCTTCGTTAATCTCTTAGATTATTATGCATTTGATTATTACGGGTGTACTGGATTGTGTGGGATTTACTAATTTGACATTATCGAATTTTTATAATTGGATAATGACAGGTTCTAGTGGCGACAATGGAAAGGAAAAGCTTTTTGACTTTTTACGACTCGTTTAGTTCTTTTCTCTATGTATGTATTGTTTTTGAATATAACATATTATATAAATGGGTTTTTGGGTTCGAGTGTGATTAAGATCTATTTTGGAATGGCTGGAACTTTATTGGGACGGAATGGAATGTTGTAGAGTTAAGGTAAAGGGTTTAAGGATTTTGAAAACCTGAAATGGGTTAGAATGAATAAATAATTTTTGTGAATGCAATATATATTGTTATGTGGTGGATTGTGAGTCCTTCAGCATTTCCACAAAAGTTGAGCAGGTTTTGTTGAAAATTTTTGAAGGTCGAGATTTTAGTGTAAGCTTAGAAATAGAAGAGATGTTGTCGAAAAATTTTTATGAAATTTTGAGGATAATGTAATCAATCGAAATGAACTTTGAGGATTATATAATAAATTTTTATGGAACTTTAAGATTTAAAATTCACTTTAGAATCGATTGTGGTTAATGTAGTTTTATAACTAAAGATTATAAGATCTTATTCTTAATTGTTTATTGATGGAGAGGTGTAGGCTGCTAGATTATCAATGGATTAAAGTAATCTAGGCCGGTCAGATGCCCTAATTATATGGGGTCTGACAATATTGGTATCAGAGCCTAGGTTTGGCTCAATTGAGGATAAAACTTTGGCTGATAAGCAAATTATGATTGAGCGCGATTAGTTGGGAAGTAACGCGATGGAACAGGGTTAAAAAGTTGAAAAACTTTATTATTATGTTATATTGTGTTGTATGTATATATGCGATATGAAGTTTATTCTCCTTATCCGTTTGATGTTTAACTCGTAAGATATGACGAGTAAGTTTAGAAATGGATAATTAAAAGAGAGAATATGCTTGTGAAACGAAACTGAGCGTAAATGGATGTGAAATGGACTTGTGAAGTCCGAATTCACAAAAGTGTTGTGAGTAGTTTGTTACTGATATAACTGATGAATGTGTCAGTTATGAAACCAATAGGAAATTGGTTGAAAGGGAAGTCCAAAGGATTCATGTACGTAAACACTGAACATGGATTTCTTGGAAATTGAAAGTATTGAACTATTACAATTTTTAAACGCTCAAGTAAACATTAAAATAGACGTAAATTAAGTCTCAAGCGATTGAGAATCGTTTGGAAAATGTAATTTGAAATTGAGACTTTTGGGAAGCACAAGATATGGATTATCTTGAGTTTTAGAATAAGGTTAGTATCGGTTGCATGGTTAACTCACAAAGTCCTATTCTATAAAATATTGTTTTAATTTATAACCAATTGAGAATTGTTCTCGAACGAGTTTCAAATGAAAAGAAAAAGGAGACACGTGGTTGTTGATAACGTAAAATGGAAATTGATTAGACAAATTAAATCTTGACTTGGAATCACAATAAGATTGTGATATGATAAGTCAAGTTGTCTAAGTCAGTTTCTATGAAAATAAAATACTTTTAAATAAAGTATTGTTTCCTTTTCGAAACAAAACATCAAGTGAAAAATTGAACATAACCATATTGTAAAACAATCAAACGACTTCTATGTAGAAGTAATGAAAACTTTAATTGTTTATTACTGAAGTTACTTATACATAAGTGACGTTGAGTATATTGGTTCTATTAATCGAATAAAGTACTGATAAAACAAATGAAAATACACGAGTTAGAAGTCATCTTTGTTGACACCGAATTAGGTGTTGTTATAAAACAAAGATCAACAAAATTTCTAACTTAAAAATGAAAATTGCAGTGATATGATCAACGTGTTAGAAGTTAAGGTATTAGGGAAGTGGTCTAATAATAGCTTGGACTAGCTATTAAACATCAACACAAGTAATTTTGTTTTGAGATTCAAGGTACCCAATAGTCACTTCTAATCAAATTAAGTTATGATGCTTATCACTACGATTTAAAATATAATCAACGAAGAGATGGACGTACTGATTGAGAATCAGTAAATGATTTGTATAGGACGTCAGTATGGGCTCCTATATTGCAAAAATTTCTATTGATATGAATTAAAAGATTGAAATAGCATCCTTTAAAAGTCTGAGTAGTCATTAAGTTAATCAAAGTTTGAAAATTCAAATTCATCTATCTCTTCAGTGGAATAATACCGGAAAGACATCAAAGGTAATTTGATGAATAATAAGATACAAAGTTAGCTTACACTAGTCTCTTGAAAAGTACCGAATTTCTCGTTGAGAAAAAGAAAAGTCAAAATATTTGAGATTAATGAAAATAACGTAAGGCAAGAACAAACAGTTTAGCTGTTTGAGTCATAAAATTTCTCTGTTTCGAATTAAGATTAGCTAAGGAAGACTTCGATTCATTAAATGATAATTAGAAGTCGCACCATTCTTAATTAGCTATATTTTCGAAAAGAGAAGAGATATAAATTGTCTTTCTAAGTCAAGATTAAGGAGTTGTAAATAGGTCGGTTGTTGAGCGAAAGTCATGGTAAGATTGTAAAGAGACTAAGAGCAATATCAATG
Organism: Stephania cephalantha; assembly: GCA_039657325.1. Classification (NCBI taxonomy): domain Eukaryota; kingdom Viridiplantae; phylum Streptophyta; class Magnoliopsida; order Ranunculales; family Menispermaceae; genus Stephania; species Stephania cephalantha. The sequence continues at coordinate 59,803,595 of CM077567.1, read as the reverse complement.
TGAGAATAGCTAAGATTGACAAAAACTAAATGGAATAGACTCAATGCATAAAACAAAATGAGATGTTGAGATGACTTGTGACTGTTGGAAGTGACACGGACGAACTCCTTTAGTCAAGGTAAGGCACTGGAGTAGTTGTGCATAACCAAAAGTCTAAGTAACTCTATTTTATAATCACAATTCATTCACGGGGTAGAAGATTGGTGTGTTGCGCCCACCTGTCTTTGAATAATCGAATGAATTAATGATAGTCGGAATTAAAAAAGTCTATGAAGTTTTATTGAAGTCAATTGGAAGCTTAAGTATAGGTTAACAAATGTTCAATAAATTCTAATATGAGTATGGAAAATGGAAGTTTCAGGTGAACGAGTCCTAATAAGACTCAAAATATCAAACTATGAGTTTGATAAAACCTAATGTATCTTTACAAGGATTTTACGATGAGTCAAACACCGAATGATGAAGTTTTGAACCAAATTAATATACAACTAATATCAGTGAATATGTTGTACATTGGTTAAATTGTAGTACTACACCTCTTGATTAGTCAGTGGTGAAGTTTAAAGCACTTTTTATTGTAAATTGGAGATGATGTAAGATGCTTGTATGTTAGTGAAGATATAAATGAAATAAAGAGAAATGCGTGACTTAGAGCTTAGTTAGTTAGTTTTATTATTTGTTAGGTTGGAAATATTGAATAGAGTACAGTGTATCTGATTTGATATGTTTAAAGAATTGAATATTCTTCAATTATAATTGAGTAGAAATGCAAAAGAGATAACATATTTATAAACTTGTACGAAATACAAGTTTAAAAGTTATACTATGAGAGTATAATCATCGAATATGTTGATATCTCTGTTTAGAAATGTATATCTACTCAAGTTAAAGATAAATGCCTCTATTCAGGCAATGAGAGAAGTTGGTGAGTAGTAAGTGATTAAGACGTGGGTTTGTGGGAGGTCTAGTTAAGTGAAAGGAATGAGGTTCTTGATGAACTCATCATTAGAGAATGATATGACGAAGTTAGAAAAGTCGATGATATTCTAACTAATCAAAGAAAAAGTTAAGTGAATTGGCTAACTAGTTGGAATTGGTAATTGCTTTCTAGTCCAAAATATAAATAATATTGTGAGTAGACATTTAGAGAATGAGTGAGAGTTGCACGATGTGTCAGGTTTCTATTTCTGATCGGATTGAGAATTTGAAGATCTCTTGTCATAGGATGACAGATGTTTATGAAATCTATAGTCATGGGATGACTTATGTAATTCCAAGTTTCTGGTGGGGAACGCTGAAATGATGATTGATCAGATAGACATGCGACTCTACTTAGTATCTAATGTTGTGCTCAAATATTATTTGCATCAATATGTAATTTTAGACTGATGATAGTCTAAGAATTAATCGACTGATAATTGAAATAAAAGGGAATGGTTAGTGATGAGAAAGTAAACTGGGATGTATACCAAAGTTTGAGTGGATATGGAAAGAAATATCAACGGTTTGTGGAAGAGTATTCAGATTAGAATGAAAATTGTGTTATGAAAAGCAAGATAGGCTAGGTCTTGCTATGTATTGATACTTGAATGTGATTTAAGGTACGAGATAAGAAATGAAGTAAGATTAATGGATATTCCACAAAGTTGATTGTTTAACTCGTCAGAAATTCACAAATTGCTAGGATTAGCAAAGTAATGAAGATAATTTTTCATTAAACCAAGATGTTGGAGAATGAGAAGTTAAAATGGTTATGATTTCTATCACCGAGTTGTTGAATACAACGACAATGATTGGGTCCAATTAACGGTTCATCTCATAAATGGTTTTACGGGTTTGGATTAAAAGAATTGTATATGAAGATTATTTTCTCATATCTCTTTTGGTTCAGTAACCTGAGTTCAAATTTCGATGACGAAATTTTTTATTAGTTGTGAAGATTGTGACATCCGAGAATTTTATAAACTTAATTAAGTGGCTAATTAAGTATTTTCGGATTTAATTTGAGAATTAGATATCGAGGTGGGACCCATGTGTTACGGATCAAGATATCATTAATTTTAATATTATTTTTGTGTGTTGTGTGCCTATTTGATGTATTATACATTATTTCGACGCGAAATAGGGTCAAGTGGAGCGTATACGCGGTGTCCGTGAGTTTTGGAGGGCGTTAGAGAATTTTCTCCAATTTTGATAATTTCGAAGATTTATTTGGACATAAATTAAAAAGATAATCAAGAAATTAAATAAAATAATAAATAAATTGGTGGGCGCCTAGTGACACGTGGGGTCGAGGGTGACACGCGTAGGATGTACGATAGTGTACACGCCCGAGGTTAGTCGTTGGCGCGCGTGGTGAAGTTATAGCCGCGAAAATATATAGGTGTATATATATTTCTATATAATATAGTTTTTATATATAAATATATATAAATTAGTAAAAAATGGACGATTGGGTGGCTGTTGGAGAGGTGTATACACGCCTCGATTTGTGTGTAAGTCGGGATCGGAGGTAGAGTGAAATAAGACAAAGTTTGTGTGAGATTTTGTTTTGAGTTTTGTGTCGATTGACAGTGGTCGAGGTTGAGATTGGGTTCGAATTTGTGCAAGTTTGGTTAAATATGGCAAGAGGATTGGTCTATAAGATTTTAGTATGTCATGAACAAAGTTAAGATTTTTGGAGTTTTGGCGTGACCAAAACCAGTGTTATGGACGTTTCATGAAGATGGAATGTTTTGTCGAGAGTTTGGTTTAATTTGGTGAAAAACTGGATCGAAAACGGGCACCGAAAGTCAAAATACGTCAAAATATGAATTTCAGGAATTAATAAATAAAAAAATTAAACTGCGACATGCAGCTCGAGTTTATATATAAATATAAAAAAGCAAAAACAAATCAATCGATTATTGTTTTCAAGCAATAGTACGAACGTTCCCAAACCCTCTTCGCCGATTCTTTCGCTCGCAAAGCTTCTTACGTTCGATTTTCGCTCGGTTTCTTTTCACAAAATTGTAGAGCATTACGATACAGTCAATTCGAGCTAAATTTCCACGGTGAATACGAGCCCGCAATTTGGTAAATTCTCAATGCAAGGCATTTTTCCACAACTCAATTTTAATTTTCGTTATTTTTCAATTTCTTTCGCGAGGTTTCGATAGAAATTGGTAAGAATTGTTGTTAATTGGTATATTGGATTAATTTGCGTCAATTTGGGATAAATTCCACCGACGTGGGTTAGGGTTTTGATGAGGTGAACTAATGCAATTCAGAGGTTTTCAAGGATAAAAAGTTACCCCAAGTTGGCTAGTTGAAAGCTAGTTAAAACCGTCATATAAATTAATATTTTTGGAAACTGTTTTCAAGCGTACTTTGATCGCGGTTTTCATTGGGTTTCGTGATATGGTTCCACTTGAAGCTTGACCCATAATATAATTGGGTATGCAAGGAAGCTATTGAAATCATTTTCAAGGTGATCCGACGCTCCGGGAACCCCGAAAATTAACCTTTACATTGTATGATTATAATTTCGTATAAATTGCATTGATCCTTGATATTGCATTTTTTGTACATGCATATAAGGTTTGGGAGGATAAGGCATTACGACTCTTGTAGCGGCCCATTTTCCAAATGGACCGCAACTGGGGCCAATGCGGTCCCACAACCTGGCCTACCAGCACCAGCTGTGTCTCACATGCAAGCTCATCCACCATTTAATCATTATTAACCTCAATGAACAACAATTTACTGTTTAAATTGTTAATGAACTCAAGTCATCTATTTTAATATTGTTTCAATCCTTAATAAACCACAGCGGAAGTCTTTAAACATGACAAATAAAATGTTAAACATCAAAGTCATGTCTTTAACTCGGATACCTAGTGTGGAAAACATATATGTCGTCATAGATCAAAAATACACCTCAAAGGTCTCAAAATATCAAAAATATAGGGTCCTGAAGTGTCTCACAATCCCAAATCCCAAAATAAAAACAAATTATATATAATACAAACGTACAAGTCTAGCTCAATATCTCTGAATCACAAGTACTCTGCAAGCTTGCCATTGCCACGACTCGTACTCGAATCCGCACTCAAGCCATCACAAAAGGCAGATGACGAGTCTAGAGTGAGTATTCGCAAGGAAATTAAGTGAGCAATATTGAAGTAAATACTAGAATTTAAACAAAGCTATTAAATAAACATGCAGAAATAAATACAGGCAATTGTGATCATCTCATGGATAAGTAATAGTGAAAACTCAAAGTGTGTTCCTAGAGCCTAGGGTCAGACTAGTGCCGTACTTCGGACTCTCCATAGAATACTACCGGCGAGTACCACTCAAGCAAGGCCAGTATCTGGATCCGCTAGGTGGTCGGCGTAGAACCCACGACGCACCTACACGTGCCCTGACGCAACTCTCGAGTCGAATTATTCACCGAGATCCCTGACACACGTGCTATGGCCTAGTGGACAAACACACAAGAATGGTACGGAGTGAGAGCCTCAACGTCCGTCCATTTAAACCAAAACCAAGAATAGAGTATTGAAAGACATAATTTGAATTCAAAAGCCAAAATAAGTAAATGCTCAAGAAATCTCAGTTAGGATACTACACATCTCAAATCGCACTCCATGTCCCGATAAATAACCCTTGTTGCGGCTCTGTGGAATCCCCGATATTCAAATTACCACTCGAAATAACCTATTTCCATCTATAATTGATTTTTTAGTCAATTGGATGTATTTTATGTTACTTAGTATAAATATTCAAAATTCTGCAATGTATAGTGCGCTATGCCCTTTGGGTAGCGCGCTACACATTTTGGGCAGCTAGATGTTCTTCGAAAAGAAGCACACTAGCGCGCTATATGTTTCCACCTAGCGCGCAATTCATCATGTAGCGCGCTAAGTGACCTCCCTAGCGCGCTACCGAGGCTCAGAATAGCAGTTTTTGTTGAAAATTTTTTAGCTCCACAACAACAACATATATTGATCAAGTTCCATAGCACTTGATACCCACCAAAACAACCACATAAAACCCATCTTGGATTCACACAAACACCCCAAAAATTGGTACCAAAAATGAAGAAAATTAAGGTGATAGTGAATGTTACCTTGCTTTGTTGAATTAACCTCTCCAAGTTCCTCAAATAATCACTTTTGTTGCTCCAAACCCTTGTGTTTGATCTCCAATTTTCGGATTCTTGTGAGAGAGAAAAGGTGGTGGAAATGAAGTCAAACTTTGTTTTTATACCATCCAATGATCTCTCCTCACATGTACATCCTAATGCCATCAAATGGACACTATTTGCTCCATTTTTCAGCCCATAATGACACCTAAATTGACTCCGCTATCACACTCTCCCTTGTCCTTAACCAAATAAATCGTCTCTCGGGCGTTCTGAAGCCCGATTTCGCGTCCTAAATCGTGACATACGCGTACTACCATGACCCTAACCACCAAATGGCATTACATATTAATTATTTAACTCATTTAATTCATTTCATGTATATATTATTTTCCCCGGCCTAGTTTTTCATCTTTTAACCTACCCGGTACCCGGTTTGACACGTATATCGAGGCAAATATTTATCACACAGTCTCACACGTCAAACGTAACATAAATACACACATCGCGATGTTGTTTAATCTATTTCAACATAAACATCGCAAATTAAACAAATCAGCACACAAAATAACTATTTACCTAACTCCAAGCGCGCCTGGCCTAGTTGTGGGTCCCATGAGCGTCCGAGCTGTTAACCATGTCATTAATAACGACGAATAAAATTTGGGCCGTTACAGTTCTTCCCAACTAGGTGAAATTTCATCCTGAAATTTAATTTAGACTTAAACGCTTTCCGGCAAATAAGTGGGGATACCGTCGTCGCATCGTAAACTCAAGCTCCCAAGTGAGTCCCTCGGTCCCGTGATGCTGCCAACGTACCAAAACCTTCCGTATCTCCCTATTCCTTAAAGTCTGAGTCCTCCTATCCGTGATCTCCATAGGCTGCTCCACGTATGACACGTCAGGTCGCACATCAATCGACGTACATCAACCATAAGCCTCGGTCCCGACCTAACCAGCCTCGACATGGAAATGTGAAATACTGGATGTACCTCTGCTAACTGCGGTGACAATTCCAGACGGTATGCCACTCCGCCGACGCGTTCCTCAACTCTGAACGGTCCAATAAACCTTGGTGTTAGCTTCCCCTTAATGTCATACCTCTGATGACCCTTACACGGCGAAACCTTCAAATACACAAAGTCCCCAACCTCGTAGCTCGGACCTCCGAGGTACTTGTCCGCATATTTCTTCTGCCTATCATGCGCCGCCTGAAGCCTCTGCTTGATTTGTCTCACATTCTCAGTATGGTCAACAACAACCTTAAGTCCTATAGCCGATGTATCCTCCGGTGCCGCCCAACATGCTGGTGACCTGCAGGGCTTACCATAAAATGCCTCAAACGGTGGCATCCCGATACTCGCTTTGATAGCTGTTGTTGTAAGTAAACTCACATAAAGGCAAATAATCCTCCCACAATCCACCAAACTGTAATATACACGCCTTGAGCATATCCTCAAGAATCTGAGTCAAACGCTCTGACTGCCCGTTAGTCTGAGGATGGTACCGTCGTGCTGAACTATAAACGAGTGTCAAACTGCTCCTGCATACTCTCTCAAAGCCTCGAAGTAAATCTCTGATCTCATCGAAACAATGGAGACCAGGACATCGTGCAATCTGACAATCTCTTTCTCGAAGATACTCAGCTGTGTAATTGAATATCTCATGGCGATCGGTATGAAATGTGCCGACTTCGTCAACCTGTCGATAACACCCCAAACTGCGTTGTGTCTCTTCGTAATCTGCGGTAGGCCACTAACGAAGTCCATGGTCACGTGTTTCCACGTCCACTGAGGAATGGCAGCGACTGTAACAACCCGGCTGGTTTCTTGTGCTCAGCCTTCACCTGGTGGAAAATATGACAATTTCGGACGTATCTACCCACGTCGGCCTTTATCCCTGGCCACCAAAATAATCTCTACAGATCGTGATACATCTTGGTTCGACCAAGATGAACTGTATATCGCGACCGGTGTGCGTCCTCGAGAATGTTGTCCCTGAGCTCTAATACCGGTGGTATCTACAAATGACCTTTGTGTTTCAAGCACTCATCTGAACTCTTAGACCACTCAATGCACCCCAAATCCTGAACCAGTCAAGTAACCCATGCTCATGTGTCATATGTCGCGGTATTGTTTGGCTCTCGATGCCGCTCCTGCTCAGCACATCAACTACGACATTCGCCTTACCCGGATGACACTCAATGCGAAGTCATAGTCCTTCAGTAACTCGAGCCATCTCCACTGTCGCATGTTCAACTCCTTCTGAGTGAAAATGTACCTTAAACTCGGTGGTCTATGAATAACACGAACCTCTCACCGTATAAGTAGTGCCTCCAGGCCTTCAATGCAAACACGACCGCCACAAGCTCCAAGTCATGCACTGGATAGTTTCCTTCATAGGGTCTCAACCGTCAAGATAAATAGGCCACTAGGTGTCCGTCCTGCATCAACACGCAACCCAACCTGGTGCCTGACACATAGTATAAACAGAAAAACCTCTACCTGCTACAGGTAATGCCAACTTCCTCTTCGGCTCCTAAAAAGCATCCTCACGCTCATGTGACCAATCAAATCTAACATCCTTCTTGGTCAATCTCATCATCGGCACTGCAATCATCGAGAAATCCTGCATGAAACGCCTATAATATCCTGCCAAACCCAGAAACTCCGGATATCAGATACAGATTCGGGTGTCCTCTAATCAATAATCGCCCGAATCTTGTTACCATCAATGATATGGCCTGATCACTGATGACATGCCCCCAAGAAATTCACCTCACTCGGCCAGAACACGCAGTTGCTGAACTTGGCATAAAATATGTGATTTCTCAGCGTCACCGACACATCTCTGAGATGCCTCTCGTGCTCCACACGAGTCCTACTGTAAATCAGGATGTCATCGATAAAAACTATGATTTATCGATCCAAAAATGGCTTCAGTACTTTGTGCATCAAGTCCATGAAAATCTACGGTGCGTTAGTCAATCCAAACGACATGACTGTAAACTCGAATAGCCAGTAACGCGTACTAAAAGCGGTCTTCTCCACATCCTCCTCTCGAATCCTCAACTGATGGTATCTTGATCGTAAGTCAATTTTCGAGAAGAACTTGGCCCCAGCCAACTAATCGAATAAGTCGTCAATCCTCGAAAGTGGGTAACGATTTTGCATCGTCACCTGATTCAGCTTCCGGTAGTCCACACACATCCGCATCGATCCGTCCTTCTTCTTCACAAAAAGAATTGGAGCTCCCCAAAGTGACATGCTAGGGTGAATGAAACTCTTCTGCAATAAATCCTCTAATTGGGTCTTCAACTCCTCGTGTTCGATGCCGACATCCTATAAGGCCTGCTGTAGATTGTTTGAGTCTCATGAATCAGTTCAATGATAAACTTAACAGCTCTCGGTAGTGGCAATCCTGGAAAATCATCAGGAAACACGTCTGAAAACTCGCAGACAATAGGGACATCCTCAACCTTAATCACCGTCCTAAGCTATGGCTCAACCATAGCCTCGTATGCCTCCATCTCCTGCGAAGTCACTAGTCTGCCTCGAGTGATAGGTAATGCATTCGCAACTCCGGCAAATGAAAACTTTGAAATCCCCTCGATGTCAAACATCACAGTCTTGTTGAAATAGTCGATCTGTGTGTGATAAGATGATAACGAATTCAAACTAAACATCGCGTCGAACTTCAGGTACTCTAACACTCTAAAATCGGCCGATAACTGATGTCCCTCAATCTCCACAACACAATCCCGAGGCAAATTCGGTTATGGTAAATCTTATCCCCAGCTGTCGTATTGAGAACAAGATGTGTATCTAAGGTCTATGCAGGTAACCCTAACTCTCCTACCATGCTTCCAGAAATAAAAAACAGTGTGCTACTAGAATCCATCATAATGTGCATGGAAATACCACAAACGGATAACGTACCCTCAACAAGCTATCTGGTCGCCTCCCTATCTGGTTGTGCGGCCCAAAAGCTGCAGTCTCGACCCTATCTCGCCTGCTCAGTCTGTGGTGGTAGTGGTGCTTGTCTGGTACAATCTGCCACAATATGTCCAACCTGACCGCATCGGTAACACGCACGAGTCTCTGACCTGCCAGAACTCCTCTGACTCGGTGCTTGATCGACCTCGACTCTGGCCTCTCTGACCTATATCCTGCCTATGCTGTTGTCTAGGCTAATCAACTAGTGCAGAAGCCGTAGAATATGCCGCCTAGCTATCATCACGTTTATTTCGGTCATCACGACGATCTTTATCTCCTCTTTGCGACCCTGATTAGACTTGCCAATCACATCGGCGAGGTCTCTAGCCTTGTTTCTATCTTTCCTGATCTATCATCTGTCTCTTTAGTCTCTGATCAGATCGAGCACTCAAAGCTGACTGACTCTGTTGTCTCTGCTGACTCGTAGCGTAGTCTGGACCGCTAATCGACTAGCCCTCTAAACCAGGTATGTCTCGTGTGCGAGGGACCTGTCGTAAATCTATGTAAGTGTACGAGCTCCACTAGATACAACCGTGCTCGCAATCCTCTCATCCAAACCTTGGACAAAATAATATATATGTAACCAATCGATACATGTTATGTCCATGGAGTACGACAATAGATATATGTACCTCTCCATGTACACAAGTGACAGACATCTCGCCCTGAACTAATGATAAAAAAAATCTTCCCTCAATCTGAACCGACCTCCATGGGTATATACTCGTCCATAAATAGCACTCGGAACTCTTCCCAAGTAGCCACAACAGGATGAGTCGCTATGTAGGTAGTCCACTATACCGCAACATCAGTTCTCAAGCAAAAACTCGATAATATTGGCCGATCAATCTCCTCAACCCGAAGCAACTCATGTAGCCGCTCATGAGATAATAGCCACCTCCCGGCTATCTCTAGGTCCCCGGCTCCATAAAAGTATCATGGCAAAAACCTAATAAAGTCCTTCATCTTCTTGGCTTCAACTGTCATCAAGCTCCTAAATGTAGACGCCACTGCTGGCGCTCATTAGTCGCAAGTGTAATGACCACCGCAATATCCGCTGGTACTACAACTGGCGCAGCTCCCTCAACTAGTGTCTCAAATACTACTGCCTGTACCTGAGTCTCAGTTGTGGTAGGAGCCACAACTGCCAGTAGTCATCGGTGCAGCCAAAATGGTAGTAGGAGCTGCAGTAGCCTGCCGAACATCTTTAGCTCTCATCATGTCTATCAGTAACGTGAATCTATCATCCACAATCTGCGCCAATGACTCCAACGCCAAAGTCTGCCTAGTCGGACTATTGGTATCCCCGACCTCGGGTGAGTAGTATCTGGATCCTGCCCGTCCATCGGTATCGTATCGAAGAACGTGCGTCTAGTCAGCCTTAGTGCATATACGTGTATCGTATGTAATATACAGCCCAAACATAACACTTATATCCCTGATTTCTACCCATCTCACATCACTTCCCAACTAGGAATCTAGGCAATTCCTTTGAGTTTTCCACATCTAAAGTTTATTCATCAGGTTTATCCTCAAATTATACCACAAATGTAACCATATCAGAGTTAACTTTCAATTTCCCGAAGTTCACCGACCTTGCTCTGATACTAGAATGTAGCGGCCCATTTTCCAAATGAACCGTCACGGGGGCCAATGCGGGCCCACAACCTGGCCTACCAACGCCAGTTGTGTCCCACATGCAAGCTCATCCACCATTTAATCATTATTAACCTCAATGAACAACAATTTACTGTTTAAATTGTTAATGAACTCAAGTCATATGTTTAATATTGTTTCAATCCTTAATAAACCACAGTGGAAGTCTTTAAACATGACAAATAAAATGTTAAACATCAAAGGCATGTCTTTAACTCGGATACCTAGTGTGAAAAACCCATACATCATCATAGATCAAAACTACACCTCAAAGGTCTCAAAATATCAAAACTATAAGGTCTTGAAGTGTCTCACAATCCCAAATCCCAAAATAAAAACAAAAAATATATATATATATATATATATATATAATACAAACGTACAAGTCTCGCTCAATATCTCTGAATTATAGGTACTCTACAAGCTTGCCATTGCCACGACTCGTACTCGGATCTGCACTCAAGCCATCACAAAAAGACAGATGACGAGTCCAAAGTGAGTATTCCAAAGGAAATTAAGTGAGCAATACCGAAGTAAATACTGGAATTTAAACAAAGCTATTAAATAAACATGCATAAATAAATACAAGCAACTGTGATCATCGCATGGATAAGTAATAGTAAAAGCTCAAAGTGTGTTCCTAGAGCCTAAGGTCAGACAAGTGCCATACTTCGGAATCTCCACAGAATACTGCCAACGAGTACCACTTAAGCAAGGCCAATATCTGGATCCGCTAGGTGGTCGGCTTAGAACCTGCGACGCACCTACACGTGCCCCGACGCGACTCTCGGGTTGAACTATTCACCGAGATCCCTGACACACGTGTTATGTCCTAGTGGACATATACACATGAATGGTACGGAGGGAGAGCCTCAACGTCCGTCCATTCAAACCAAAACCAAGAATAAAGTATTGAAAGACAGAATTTGAATTCAAAAGCCAAAATAAGTAAATGCTCAAGAAATTTAGTTGTGATACTACACACCTCAAACCGCACTCTGTGTCCCGATAAATAACCCCGGGTCCGGCTCCGTCAAATCCCCGATATTCAAATTACCGCCCGAAATAACCTATTTCCATTTATAATTGATTTTTTCATTCAATTGGATATATTTTATGTTACTTAGTAAAAATATTCTAAATTCTGCAATGTATAGTGAACTATTACCTCTTGGGTAGCGCGCTACACATTCTGGGCAGCTAGATGTTCTTCGAAAAGAAGAACACAAGCGCCTATATGTTTCCACCTAATGCGCTATTCGTCATGTAGCGCGCTAAGTGACCACCCTAGCGCACTACCAAGGCTCAGAATAGCAGTTTTTGTTGAAGATTTTTTAGCACCACAACAACAACAACAACAACAACAAATATTGATCAAGTTCCATAGCACTTGATACCCACCAAAACAACCACATAAAACCTATCTTGGATTCACACAAACAGCCCAAAAATTGGTACAAAAAGATGAAGAAAGTTGAGGTGATAGTGAATTTTACCTTGCTTTGTTGAATTAACCTCTCCAAGTTCCTCAAATAATCACTTTTGTTGCTCCAAACCCTTGTGTTTGATCTCCAATTTTTGGATTTCTTGAGAGAGAGAAATAGAGAGAGAGAGAGAGAGAGAAAATGTGGTGGAAATGAAGTCAAACTTTATTTTTATACCATCCAATGATATCTCCTCACATGTACATCCCAATGCCATCAAATGGACACTATTTGCTCCAATTTTCAGCCCATAATGACACATAAATTGACTTCAATATCACACTTTCCCTTGTCCTTAACCAAATAAATCGTCTCTCGGGCGTTTCGACGCCCTATTTCGCGTCCCAAATCGCGACATACGCGTACTACCATGACCCTAACCACCAAATGACATTACATATTAATTATTTAACTCATTTAATTCATTTCTTGTATATATTATTTTCCCCGGCCTAGTTTTTCATCTTTTAGCCTACCCGGTACCCGCTTCGACACGTATATCGAGGCAAATACTTATCACACAGTCTCGCACGTCAAACATAACATAAATACACACATCACGATGTCGTTTAATCTATTTCAACATAAACATCGCAAATTAGACAAATCAGCACACAAAATAACTATTTACCTAACTCCAGTGCGCCCTAGCCTAGCTGCGGGTCCCACGAGCATCTGAGCTATCAACCACGTCTGCAACCATGTCATTAATAATGTCGAATAAAATTCGGGCCGTTATAACTCTCCTTATAGTGTAGACTATACCGTGGTTATACAACATTATATTATGCCTGAGGGGTTGGAGTCACTGATATTTTGCATCACGTGGTTATCATGGGATCACGTTGAACCAGATCATACTCTTAGAATCTAGAGGAACGAGACTCGTTTGGTTATTCTCCCCACGCATGAGTGTGCTTATTATTGTTTACTTACCACTTTTAGAGAACGTTATCTGATTGTGGTCGGATAACAAAAATATGATGGATTCATGGTTATATTTAAATTCCTTGGATTATATTGTTAATCTCTTAGATTATTATGCATTTGATTATTACAGGTGTACTGGATAGTGTGGGATTTACTTATCTGACATTATCAAATTTTTATAATTAGATAATGACGGGTTCTAGCGGCGACATGGGAAACTGTTTACGAATTGTTAGTTCTTTTCTTTATGTATGTATTGTTCTTGAATATAATATATTGTATAAATAGGTTTTTGGGTTCGAGTGTGATTAAGATCTATTTTGGAACGGCTGGAATTGTGTTGGGACGGAATGGAATGCTGTGGAGTTAAGGTAAAGGGTTTAAGGATTTTGAAAACTTGAAATATGTTAGAATTGATAAATAATTTTTGTGAATGTAATATATATTGTAATGTGGTGGATAGTGAATCCTTCGGCATTTCCTCCAAAGCTGAGCAGGTTTTGTTGAAGATTTTTGAAGGCCGGGATTTCCGTTGTAAACTTAGAAATAGAGGAGATGTGTTAAAAATTTTTTACGAAATTTTGAGGATAATGTAATCAATCGAAATGAAATTTGAGGATTATATAATAAATCGTTATTTTAAGATTTAAGATTTACTTTAGAATCGATTGTGATTAATGTAGTTTTATAACTGAAGATTACAAGATCTTATTCTTAATTGTTTATTGATGGAGATGTGAAGGTTGTTAGATTATCAAGAGATTAAGGTAATCTAGGCTAGTTAGATGCCCTAATTAGGTGGGGTCTGACACCCAACAGCATTGAGGTTTTTGTCCGTGCATGTACGTGTCTGGTTGGTGTATGGACTGCCGAATGGCCCGAGGGTGGGGAAGGTGAGTGAGGTGCTGGGTTTTGTTGAGTGGGATGGTCGGCCTTTGAGCGGAGATCCGAAATGGCTATCAATAGAGTGTCGAATCGAGCTCTGTTTTCCTCGTTGGTAGTCTGGGTCGACTATATGTGGACTTGTAGCATGTCACGTAGAGATGCAACAGGGTCGTCCGACGGTGGTGGTTGTTGGTTAGGTACTGTCGGACGTGGAGGTGCCATAGTTCAGTGATGAAAGCACCAGATGTTAAGAGTAAAACCCTTAACCTTAGGAAATGAAAGGAACAAAAGGGAAATAGGGATAAAAATTACTTCAATTCTTCTTGTAAGTCTCAATGAAATAGTGCCTTAAATACATGGGAACCCTAATTGACAGATCAATGGTAGAGCGACATATGTTCGGGTCCTAAATAACGAACCTAATCCAAATTAAAACAACATAATAGACCGAGGTTTGAGAATGAGCTTAAAAGTGATAGTTCTTGGCCCATGTGGGTTTGAGCCTTGACCACTTGGGCCTGGTGGCTCCGTGCTTGGGCTTGAGAGTTAGGTGGATACGGTTGAGCTGGGCCCAACAACTGTATCAATTTGGTCCTTGAACTTTCACGTTTTTTGTGATTTGGTTCTCAAATTTTCATCGATTCATTTTTTGTCCATAAACTTTTATTTCCCTATACTTTTTGATCTTTTTAGTAAGTTTTGAGAACAATGGTCGCTAGCAAAACGTTTCATGAGCAATTCACGGACGTTTCACAACTGATTCATCAACCCAAAAAAATCGACCGTGAACCGTTACTTTGCAAACTTAACAAAATGACTAAAAGTAGAGAGAAACGAAAGTTCAGGGACAAAAAATAAACTGATGAAAGTTTAAGGAACAAATTAATAAAAATGTGAAAGTTCATGGACCAAGTGATACTATTTACCTTTACCAAAAGACAAAGTTTAGGGAGGTCGATGAGACGGAGTTAAGGAAGGTTCCAAAAAGGTTCACGCGGCGATGGGGTGCACTATGGAAGGAATTAGGGTGCCATTATCACTGTTTTTTAAAATTTGGTTGCTTCAATCAATTGATTGCCCTCATTAATGCTACGACATTGTTTGATTATAAAGAAAATATTCGATAAGAAAATAACATTTTCTTAATAAAGTTTTCCCAGATAAATGTTTATAAGAAAACTTTTCTACATGTGTTTAATTGCACATGAAAGAATTTTTTTTAAAAAAAACTTACCAACTACAAGTTTTGAAATAAATATGAAAAGTTTACCTATATTAAATATAATAACTTTCATATTTAAAATATAAAGTTAATATTTCTTAATATGAAAATTATTTTCTCAAAACAAAACTCAAGTTGTCCATCATAATAGGTGAGAACATATATACGTCTTAATATGAGAAATTAGCAATCGCGAGAAAATATTTAGTGAGAAAATTTTGATTATCAAATACAAGAAAATGTCACAAAATTTATCATTTTCCTTTGAATATTTTATTTTTCAGAAACAACGACGACTAAGTATTGCTCAAGTGCCTAATCTTCTCTTTGTTCTTCTTCCCTCCCCTTCACAACTCTCCGCAGCTGACAATGCCCCTCGCCATTGCTGCACTCATCAGATCACGATTAAACCCCTTAAATCCCCGTCTCTTCATCTCCACGCCCTTCTCTTCTCTCTGCAAAGGAACCCTCTTCTCTTCTTCTCCTCTCACACCCCCTTCTCCCAAAAAAACACCCTTCAATGCCTCCGCCCATGGAAAAACTTGGCAAGATTACTACCGTTGGATGTCCAACACGGACGACCCGGATCTCCTTGATTACCTCAACAAGGAGAACTCCTATGCGGATTCCTTCATGTCCGATACAACAAATTTGCAGAGGAAACTGTTTTTGGAGATGAAAAGTCGATTGCCCAGTTCGATCTCCACCCCTCCTGAGCGTTGGGGGCCTTGGTTAGTAAATATTGCAGTTTTCGAGTTTAGCATTTTTGTGGGTGTTTGTTTTTATGCATTGTTTTGGTGTTGGTTGTTAGAATTTAAGATTTTGTGTTGTTCATCATTTTTACGGCCTACAAATGCCCCCAGTAGAAAACTCGACTCAGTAGAAATTGAAGAAATTCAACAGGGCAGGGGTAAACCGAATAACTTGGTAAGTATTAATTGGGACGGATTTAAATGATTTGGAAATCACACCATCAATTGGACTAAATCGAGCGCAATGGAAGAGTTTGATCCATGTAGCCGACCTCGACTAATTTTGGGATAGAGGCTAATTTTCAGAATGTTTGGATTTAGTGGAACTCTGGTGGTCTTATTTAGTGTTGTGTTTTTTGTGGGCAGGTTGTACTACCAGTACATTCCGGAGGGTAAGGAACATCCAGTTCTATGTAGGGTTCTGGAGACTCGGGAAGTCGGTTGGGTGGATTGGCTTGTTAATTATGTGAAGGGAGTTGGAAGGACAGAAGTTCTGCTTGATTGGAATGAACTTGCTGAAAGATATGGCATGTTGGTTTGATCCTGGATCTTATTTTCCTTTCTTTTTCATCTCGTCGGTTCTAACATTTATAAATTGAATCATTTTGCTGTCCTTACTGCCTCAGCCTCTTATCGGTCCACTTTTTTTTTTTGATTGTACTACTTAGCAGGTAGCACTGACCAATACAGACATCTTAGGGATCTAGCCCTTCGAAGTGCAATTGAAGAAAAAAATCGACCAGCTTCTCAAAAAGGATTAGATAGCCAATGATAAATTTTTGATCTAGAAAATTGATAAAGAACACTTCTTTGAAGTAGTTGGGCCTGTGTGTCTTAGAAAGGCACTCAAATATTAATGACTAGTGTCCAGTTGGGCCTGTGTGCCTTAGAAAGGCACTCAAATATTAATGACTAGTGTCCATTTTTCGCTGTTTTTTTAAAAACAGGAGCAGGATGAAAACCGGTGCTTGTGTCAGAAGTTCATAACACACACGGGTTAGGTGTCAATGCTGTTGCCTCAAGTCTCAACAAGTCAAGGTTATGTTTTGAGTATTCAAGAGAAAGGCTGGTAAACTATGCCAGAACTTGACTTTGTCCAATTGGGGTATGCCTGTAAACTTAGATATGGACACCATGGGTTCAGAAGAGTTGAGAAAAAGGTGATAAGATTGTCTTCAAAGTGGATATAGATTGAATGAAAAGTAATTTGAGAAAAAAGAATTTTAGGCTAATAGAAGAGCTTGCAATTGTTTAAGGGATTTGAAAACATGTTTCAGCTAGTGGATTTAACTGAATCAGTAATTAGTTTTGTCATGCGTTTCTCTTAATCCTTGCTAGAAGCTACTTGGTCCCTTAGAATCACTATATTGAATGCGGTAGTGGTTTGCTACCTTTATATCTATAAATAGCTTTCTTCACTATGTTGGAAGAAAACTTGTAAAGGTGAGACATTTATGGTTTTGGAGCATTGACCTGACCCTGTTGGAGGAGGTGCCTAGTCTGCTATATAGTTGGTTGGTTCATTAATTTGAGTTCAAGGTGGATTCTGATCAATTGCATAACTGTCTAGTAGATGCTGGTCGGAAGTCTAAGTACAACATACTTTGCTGGTAGCTTTGTCTTGATTTCTGGCTACCTTCCTATGAGACCTTTCTGGTAGGTTTTTGCTTTATCTCGAATTCTAGCTATATTTATTATTGGAATGTGATGGATGAATTTAATGGAAGCATTATTAGGAAAACCCTATATTCCACATAAATCACATGACTTTATGTTCTTCTTACACTCTAGAACTTTATGCTCGTAAAAGTCAAGTTCATTGATCCCATTTATGCTACAATGAAATTACCAATGATAGTATCGTTCGAGTCATTAGTTCCAAAAATCACCTATCCAAGTATTTTTCTATTTCTTATCTGTAAGACGGGATTCACGTTATTTGCTCTGAAAAGTTTTTTAAATGGCTACGTCTCTGACCTTAATCTATATCTTAGTCATCTATGTTAAAAGAGTATGCAAGTGATAAAATCATTTATTTCTTGCAAAATGTGCATCAAGCATTATAAATATCAGACAAAAAAAGAAGAAGAAAAAAACAGCAAGAAAGCTTCATTCCTAAATTAGTTGGGGTTGCCTTAAAAACATATTAGTGGGTTCAGCTGCATGAATCAAACTTTTTCATTTTGCTTGATTATGAAGACCAGACCCTAACTTTAAACTGTCAATAAGATTTAAGTCCATTATCATTCTCATTTTGGTATACCTTGACTGAAAAAATGTAACTTCTTAGGACTTGCCTGAAAGTCCATATTTCTCCTAGTCACTGTATTTTTGCGACACTCCGTGTTGAATTGGCCTTGCACTTACCACTTCTTTGGCTCTCCTTGGAAGGGGTTGAGCCTTTGCTTTCTCTGTCCCTGTTGATGATGCAAGACTTTGAGATCTAACCTTAATAATGGAATGAATGGACATCAAGGAGGAAGTACGAGCCGGTGCCATTGATGAAGAATGTGCCCAATGTCTTTAAACCGGGCTGCTGAATTATTTCTGAATTTCGAGTAACTTATGTTTTGGACAAATCAAGTTTTTGATTCTAGTTCTTGAAAATGTTAACTTATTATCTTAGCTATTAAGCTTAGGAATGTTTTATGGGTGACATAAATGGACATGGGATTGCCACTAGTTGTTTGAAATTTAGAGTCGGAGATAAGTAGCCACACAAGCTAGTGCTGTTCTATAAAAATTATTGAGTAGCAAATTAGAAGGAAAATGGAAAAGGAGAAAATCAATTTTAACGTTAGAGAGAATTTCGCCATGCCCTAGAATTTCACTATGCCCTTTGAATGGATAGAACAACTTTAACAACTATTTACGTGTCCACTTTTAAGTGCTTATCTTTTGGTACTCAGTAAATTGTTTTTTTGGTTCTATTTTTTGCAGGATATGTTCATGTAGGCACATGCCGCATTTCGCCGAACCACAACTTTTTGGCGTATACACTAGATGGTTTTGGGGATGAGCATTTCATGCTCCAAATTAAGGACCTTCAAACAGGGCGTATTTTCCCAAAATCAAGAGTTGATGGTGTTGTTAGCTTGGCATGGGCTAATGATAGTAAAACATTGTTCTATACAGTCTCAGATGAGAAGCAAAGACCTTCTAGGCAAGTTTTACATTGCTTTTCAATGTTTCCACTACTTTGTCCTGTTAGTTGTATTCCCATGCTTATTTCTTGTTCACAGGGTATGTTTTACAAGTTTTGATTCAGATTTTGAACATGTCACAACAGTGTTCACAGAAAGGGATTCCAAATTTTGTTTGGACATTTCGAGTACAAAGGATGGGAAGTTTATAACTGTTAATTCTAATTCGAGGACTTCTTCCGAGGAAGGTTACTTACTGATATTTCATGATATTTCATGTAATCATTGTGTGACCTCTGTTATTAATGTGGTAAAGTTCACTTGTTTATTGTTCAGGTCTATTTGATAGATGCTAATAATCCCATAGTTGGATTAACTAGAGTACAAGAGCGGGTTCACGGTATCAAATGTTTTCTGGAACATCATAGTGGTTTCTTCTACATCCTTACAAATGCCCCTTCGTTGGAAAGTCAACATTTGGCTGGTGGAAGTTATTACTTGGTTAGACGAGAAGCCAAAGATTTCCTATCATCTAAATTTCAGGTTAGTTCTGACTTCTGAGTGTGTACTGCATAACTTTGGAATGGGAAGTAGGTTGATAATTTTACGTAACTGAGGTAGATAAGTTGAGATAGCAATTTTGTTTAATTTTTTTCCTTACATTTATTCCTCACTGTTGATATCCTATAAAAAAGATTTTTTTATTTTTATTTTTATTTTTTTATTTTATTTTTTGTAGATATCTTTCAAGTGCAATATCAATCTGACCTCCTAATTAATTTTTGATGTAATTGAAAGTTTCATTTGTGTAATCTATTATTGGAGATGTGAAACGATGCCATTCTTTTAATGGTATATGTTTTCAGCTTTACCTTGGTGTTCATCAATGTCAACGTCCATGTTATTTTTTTAAGAATATTTTGATAGGGTATCCTACCCTGGTATGCCAGATGTAGGCATAGGGATGTGTCAATGACATGGATTATGAATATCTCCTCTATCAGCTTCATGTTTATAGCTTCAAATATTACTTGTTTGGCAATCACTTTGTTGGCATGTGCTGGTGATTTTAACCCTTGATATGAAATTCCTTGCTATTTTGTCAGACTGGGGAAGAAAACTTAAACTGGTAGTATTACAGTCAGATCCACTTCTTGGAGACCTTCACATGTGAAAGTATGGTATTTGAGGCTTGGAACGCCAATTCAAATTTTTGAGTCAGTGAGGTGTTTTTTCAAATATTTTCTGTCTTCTTATGGTTGATTTCTTATTAGAGAGCAACAAATATGCAGATATTCTAAAAAGCATTACAAATTTATTGATGTCCTTTTCTTATATAAATTGCAAGAGCTCCCAATCCCATTATTCATACTTGGAATATGGAGGAAGGAGCTCCCAAGCCCATTTTCCATACCCAAAAAATAGGGAGGGAAGTCCCAAGCCCATTATCCATACCCAGAAAATGGAGGAGGGTTGTGATAGGTTGATAGCCAACGTAAAACTTTTGTCGCTCCATGAAATGGATCAAACAACTCTTCATATGGTTGACTTCATATAATATCTCTAAGGGCTTCTCCAACCTTCGACACCAAAATAGTGCAAGTTTTTCACAAATTGTGTAAAAAGTACAAAAAGCACTATTAAAATCTCCAACCCATTTACACTACATTTCTTATACTAAAACCTATAAACTTCAATATTTTTTAAATAAATAAAATATTTTTTTATTAATTAGAAATATTTGCATAATATATATATATATATCATATATTTAGTTAGCGATTTAAAGTTTATATTGTTTAATAATTTCTGTTTTTTATTTCAAGTACATCACACATAATAGGAAATAAGAAAAAGAATATATGTGGTAAACAAAAAAATAAAATAAAATAGAACTGTCATTATTTTGGAATGCAATCCATATTTGGAGATAAACACAAATATATACTCTGAAATATTGGAGCCAATCCATATACGTCAATATTGTCTCTCAAAAACGAAAAATGAAAAAAACAACCCACTTCTCAACACTATTATAGCTCAAGAGCTATAGTACTGCGCTATTTATGGCGAGACACTTTAGCTCAGTGCCATAATAGCGCTGAATTTGGTGATGGGTTGGTGCTCAAACTCAGTGCCAAACACCAATCCGACGCTGAATTGGAGATGCCCTGAGAAATGTCAATGAAGTTGTCCTCTTAAAAGTATCTCATGCTAAGAGACAAATGAATATGCAAATCTGCTAGAGAATGTCATTGGTCTATGGATGTTCTTTCATATAAAGATGGAAATTGTTTTGGCGACATCCTTTTGCTACAAAGTTGTTTAGGTCCCTTGAATCTTGCATGGAAATGCGCGCACACGTCTTTTCATGTATGTCTAAGGGACCTCAACAACCGTGTAGCAAAAGGATGTCACCATATCATTACTCTATAAAATTGCATGAGATTTGAATTCTGGATTTCCATGTTTTCAGTTAGTACTTTTCTTTGCTAGTGTTCAAGATTTGTGGATGTGGCTGTCAAATTTTAATTTCAAGATATTATGCACTTTCTAGAGTAATCAGATCAAATCAACCTTAGTGGCGATTGGGGTTGGGAGAAGATGAAAAAGAGAAGGATAATGAATTAGAGTTTTCAAGTGTTCTTACTAACTCAAAAGGAGTTGTTTTGAAAAAACCAGTGTTTGCAATTGCATCCAACCCAAAAAAAAAAAAAAAAACATTTGAAAACTTAAAATTGCAGAAAACGAGATGCTCAAAGGAAAGAGTTATGCCAATAATGACATTTGCAAATAAGCTAAATCTTTATTTAGTTGATTGGTGTTGTCTTATGATGGCATTAGCTACTTCTCACATATTTCTTTCAAGTTAGGCATGTCATATCAGATGTCATGGAAAGCTGTTTTCTACATTTCGAGGCAAGGAGCTAAAACTTGGATTCTCCTTGCACTTGACTGTCTTGAAAAGTGGAATTGGTTCGGGGGAATTGTAATTCAACTCGGAGAATTTTTTGAAAAAATTGCTAAATTAGAGAAGTTTTGGGGAATTTTTATTCGAATGGTAAAAAAATTCAAATTGCTTTTTAGGGAGGCTAAATCAAGCATAATTATGCATCTATTATCAAAATCACAATTTAATGGTTTGGATCCATTTCTAATGGAACACGACATGCATACTACAAAAAATTACAATGAAAATGTATATCATGTGCAAGAATAAGAATCTCCTCTATCCACAACAATAAGTATAAGGGAAATGCTAGAGTAACCCACTTTTGACACCTAGTTGTTGTGGTCCTTTACCAACCAATTGGGTGGCCCAATGGTTTGGTATGGAATTTGGAAGTAAGATGTCATGAGTTAGAACCTCCGCAGGGGACAAAGTTGTTTCTTATAAAAAAAAAGTTGTTGTGGTCCTTTGGATACACTTCGAAACATGCGTGCACACGTCTCGATTCAAAATCAAAAGGACCACAACAAGTAGGTGTCAAAAGTGGGTCAACCAATCATTTTCCTAAATTTATCACTCAATCCAAACTCCAAAGGCATCATAATTTGTATAAATCAAGTCATTCCTTAGTAATATGTAGAGAAAATGTGTCACAACAACATAGCCTTGGTCCCAAATTAATTGGGGTTGGCTACATGGATCAAACTCTTCCATTATGCTAGATTTAGAAAATGTGTGCAAAGAAAGTTATGAAATGTAGAGGTAAGGTAGTAAAACAAAATAAAAATTAACTCTAGATATTGCATGAAGTGAATCTCGGTGCATAATCAATGGCCTACAGAAACTGTGGAATATATAAAAAAATTCGACAAATTCAAATTATTTTATCACATTTTTGCATTTTTCTGTTATGCGTAGTCTTTAATTCTGCTACTGGAAAGTCAAAATAATTCGCCAAAAAGTTGCCAAATTATGTTCATTTTTCATTCCTTGGTCTGGAGCTGATGCTGATGAAATAGCCATGTATATTGTTTTGAGGAAGGGGGGATTGTTCTCTCCAGAATCTAGTGATCTGGAATGACCTTCTTGCTGACAATCACCTAATCATCTGCACTGAAGTTCAACTTGAATCAGCTCAAGGGCATTTGATACAGTTCTGGGAAAACTTAACTTTTTGTATCCTGTGAACGTTCTCAAGCAATTTGGAACTGCAAAAGTTGTTTTCATTGAAGCCATACTCTTTATCCTGCGTACTTCCAACCAATTTATATGTTTACTTTTACTATCATTAGACTTTCTGGTGTATTAGAACCTTATATGTTGGTTTAAGGAGTGTCTTCCTTTTAAGATGCTTGATTCGAGTCCCTTTATTTTTTCATAAGGTCTTTATGTTGAAGTTCTACTAACAGTATGAAACTTGTCAAGTTTTGTGTCCTCAAAGCATTCAAATTTGTACACTTGTTATTTATTTTTTTTAATTTTCTCTTTTTCTTTTTTATGCCAAGAGTTAGGGTTGTTTCTCAGTTATTATATTGTTGCTGGCATTTTACTCTTGGTTGCAAAGGAAATAAATAAAATACTCCCTACTAAGGAATCAATCGAGCCAGCATTCTTTTAAAATATGCAAAATGGTAGTACTACCTTGTTACCTTCATCCAATATTTAATAGAGTAGGAATCATGTCATGGCTGCATGTAGCTCTGGCAACTACTGAAAGGAAGGTATCCTAACCTATTAGTTGTGTAGTTAGAATCTCTGTTGAATGCTAAATAGGAGATCCCTGTATTGAAAAGGTCAAAGCAGTTGGCATTGGGTTTGGTTTGTATAAGATGTATTTGGAATAAAGAAAGATAATGAGAACATTATATTCAAACATCGTCTTTAAAGTGCTTATCGACCAAGTTGTTGTTTTTTTGTTATTATTTTTGACTCCCTGGGAAAAATGCATATTGTTAGCATCTTTTCATAATAGGAGATTGAAGACCCATTGTGACTGTTCTGCTACATTCTCATTAAGGTGTCATAACTCATAAACATTGGTGTATTTGTATGCTTATGCTGACATAGAAACTGCCAAAATTGTTGTTTTCTTATTACCTGGCTTTGAAGCTCTAGAATAAACTTGGCTAGATATGTATCTGACATGTTCTATTTGTTTTCTGTATGTTTCTTTGTATTTGTCAATTTTAATAAATATTTTATCACAAATTTCTTTTTGATTAGTTTGCGATAATAGTTAGTATTAGAGCAGAAACCCATATCATGGAAACATACCTCAAGTTAGTTATATTGGATTTTTTGACTGTTTCATGTAATTTACATTTGAAGAAATATATTTTTCAGTAAGCATAGCAGGTCCATTTTGGCTCATTTATTTCACTGTTTTTGTCCGTGACCAGAATGTCATTGTACCATCTCTGCATGTCAACTTTCAAGATATGGATATTTTTGATAAACATTTGGTGCTTTTTGTTGAAAAGGATGGTTGTCCGATGATTTGCTCCGTGGATATGCCTATTGATATTAATTGTAAGGTCAGTCTGAAATTCTGTCTTTACATCATTATGCTCCATGGATATGCCTATTTGTTCTCTGTTGTCTTTCTTCAATATTTCATAAGCTTTCGTCAAGGAGGAATAGGGGATTAATGATGCACATCTTTGCTTTTAAATCTTCCTTCCAAAAAAATAATTTGGATCATAGCATTGTTTGATCTCTGTTTCAGTTTTTCTCTTGATCTTTGGGAACTTCACTTTGTGGTTCTATATATCATTGTGGAGTCTATTCGATTATATAGATTATAGACCAAAATGTTCGGGTGTTTAAAGTGATATTTATTTTTTGAAGGATGAACTTGGCTTGGAGGAAGCTTCGCAAGTCATTACCAATTAGAATGTTACTTCTTATTTTGTATTTCTTTCTTTGTGGGATTAATATTTCATCCTGGGACAACATGCCAAGTCATAATCCACAAGCCAAGTAAGCCATGACGCACAAGGCAATGAGTGACTATCACTATGTACATTGATACAAACGCTATTTGAAAGTTCATCATTTAGGTCTTGAGAAGCTCAACATATTTTAATTGTCTTGTCACACCCCGATCTCGAGATACTCACAAGGTTTGGATGGACTGCACACAGGGGCCGGTATCAAGTATAACTGAATATTGGGAAATACAACATAAAACTCATTTATTTATTTATTTATTTATTTATAACGAGTTTACAACATTTGATTTATATACAGGACACATTCTCTGTGACGCCCCAAAATACCTTACGCCTCGAAACACACACGACGGAACCTTCCAATTGATAAACGAGTAAATAATAGGAAGAGAACGAGAAGCTTCCTTGGTATTATGATCAATAACGAATTATAAACACCTGTTTTCATCGTCAAGAAAGGAACAAGAATGTTCCCTTATCCTGATCTTAAAAATAATGACTGAAAGCGACATTCTAATCTTATGAAAGTAATATGAAGCTCCCTTTACATTATGATTGATAGCGACATTTAGCAACTTCTTCTTTCGTTGTTACGAATAAGTTATAAATAAGGATTCTCAGGAAAGGAATGAGAAGCTTCCTTATCATTATTTTTATTCGATCATTATGATCGATAACGACCTATGATGGTTTATCCTTTCATTATTATTAATTTCAGGAGTCGTCAACTTCATTCAGTCATTATGGACTGACAACGACTTCAAAACCATTTGCGTTCCCTTACTACTATAAATAAAGGTAGCGACTCAACATTTAAGCACTCTTATAATCTCTTCTCTCTTTCATAATTAAAGAAGGAACTCTGCAAAATTTCCGTTAGTTACTGGATAAGGTAATTTTCTCATTACATGTTAATTCTTTATATATGTCCTAACTTTGTCTCTCTTATTACCTTAATATTACTCTGACTATCCACATGTGAGAGATTCAAGCCGATGAGCATATCTTTGTCCACCGGTGTGGTTGTTGTGTTCCATCAAATTGGTCAAGTGTCGACGGACACCCTAATTTGTACTAATGACCTTGGTGAGGTTCTGGCCTTAAGGCAAAGTTATGAGGTCCACCAGTGTGGTTGCTAACTAATGTCATTTGTTTATGGTAATATATGTTGTTGTTATTGTTCTGCTATATATTTTGCATTAATAGGGTGTAATTAGGAAATTATTGGGAGGTGGCTCATTAAATCTAACATTTTCAGGTACTAAGCTCCCCAACATAGAAAAATGAGCACTAGTCATGTCAAGAGCAGGTTTTGTTAAATAAATAATGTGTGTTGTTGTAAAACACCTAGTAATGTTGAAGAGAGTGAGAATGTGTCCTGTAATATAAATGAAATGTTGTAAACTCATTAAAATAAATAAATAAATGAGTTTTATGTTGTATTTCCCAATATTCAGTTATACTTGATACTGGCCCTGTAGGCAGCCCATCTAGACCTTGTGAGTATCTCGAGGTCGGGGCGTGACAATTTGGTATCAGAGCATAGTATAACCTGGGAAAAACATAAGTAAAAAAATAAAAATGAAAGTACAGTCAGGATAATAATACTGGTCAAAGTAGTAGGTAACTAATTAAATAGATAATAACATATACATATTTAACGTGTAAAAAAAGAAGGATAAATGCAAAAGACTCATTATTAACCCACCAGTAGGGGTAATAGTCTCATCCCTACTATAGTTATGCATAGTGAAAAAACAAAAATATTTTCTCTAGCAATACCTATCCACTCGTGCATGCAACTTCAAACCATCTAGAATATCCATCAACTCAAATGCGTGCAAGAAGCCACTTTTACTAGGAGTTGACACATGACTATTGGAACCTCTTAGGAAATAATAATAATAATAATAATAATAATAATAATAATAATAATAATAATAATAATAATAATAATAATAATAATAATAAATAACGATAACGATAACGATAACGATAACGATAACGATAACGATAACGAGAACGAGAATGAGAACGAGAACAATAACAATAACAATAACAATAACAACAACAACAACAAACTTGGTGGAAAAGTAAACAAAAATGTTGGCATACAAACTTGGTGGAGAAGTAAATGAAAATGTTGGCATACAGGAGATAGAAAAAATAAAAATTTGCAAGGTAGTAATTATTACACCTTACTAGCTAGGTAAATCTATAGCTCCACCTATAGGCTCATCATGACCAAGATTCTTTCTTCAAATATATAAGTAACCTATATCAAGTTTTTTGATTCTAATTGTACATAACTATGTCCCACTGAAGAAAAAAAAAAAAAAGAGAAAAACCTAATGGTTTCCCCACCCACCATTCTTCTAAAGCCATATGCAGCTACTAGATCTTTTTCTTTTCAATCACCTACCTTGTTTGTGTCTAAACCTGGCCCTACTTTTCATCCAGTATTATTAATGTTGTTACTACCTATATAAATGCTATACTTCTTCGGTGAAGCTGTCAGAATAGTTACAAATAAGAAGACCCAAGGTAAATTTTACCTTACAATTGCATCCATAGGTCATGCTATTTTTTTTTCTTATCTACCCTCTACCTATACCAAAATACCATTTTTTTTTTTATGTATAAAAAAATTATTATTCACAGTATGATCGGTTAACAGTTTGGTTCACATCATGAAAGCATGCATCTTAAATAAATACACGTGGCAAGAAACCTCTAACAGGCTAGGTGAATTTTCATCTCCAATTCAGGAGTCAGATCAACAACTCATATTGACCCTTTGTCAATTAGCTCTACACCCCGTGTCCTTACCTTATCTTTAGTAATTGAAGCTTAAAAGTCATCACTTATTTATTAGAAAGAGACAAAAATATGGGACAACACCAAATTGTTCGGAGCGCTTAGTTTTCTTTTTCTTTGTCCCAACTAGTGTTATATGTCAGGAAACATATAATTAGCAACCTCAAAGTCTATAAAATCATTGACCCATCTAATACCATATAAGATAGATCACATGTATACCTAATCCAGCTAAGACATGATCCACTTCTATAAAAAAAAAATAGAGACACGAATATATTTGATTAAGAATATATATATATATATTTTCCCTAGTTAATTTATATATTGCTTGGTCAGGTGTCAATCTAAGGATCCACTGTTAATACATAAATTTGTACATAAGTTGAAAATAAAACAGCATGGCCAATTGGGCTAAGATGTCATACTAATGTGTAAGAATTAAACTAGCCCAAATACCATTGACACACGGTTCACTAACACATGACGAAACATTAAATAATTGTCTCGATTTTATATAAAAAAACAACTATGTCTACACAAGCCCACTCCATGGATCTATTAAAATAAAATGAAATAAAATAAAATAACATATATTAAAAATAATAATAAAGATAAATTAAAGAACTAATAAAGAATCTAGATATATAATATCTTTTGTATTTACGACCTTGGTGATATAGATAATCGAAACCAAATATAAGAATAGCACTGGTACATTCAGGCGGGATGAGGCGTCTGAATTTACAAAAGGCTATAATTATATACGGAAGAAGAAAATTTGTATAATAACATTTGCTTGGGTAGAAAAATCAAAACTTGACTGCAACTTTTATCGTTGAGTTCAAACGGTATGGACGTAGTAATTCAATGGATACGAGGGAAGTACTTGTGATTTTTCACCATGGAGTGAAATAAAGTGGAAACTAATAAGCCACAAATTCCGATAGCCTAGATAGTATGTTTACATATACCTATAAATGAATAAAATCAATAAGTGATTAAATAAATAAAATGTATACATATATACTAAGATAATTTCTATCTATGCAGAGGTCGCCACCTACGATACCTACTGAAAATCAAACTGTGAGTGATAGCCCTACCATGATTGAAAACCCTATTGAGGACACACCTATGAATAACCAACACTCATGAATTGACCCCAGAACAAAATTGGAAACCAATGATGGATCAACTGTTCCAAAGTTTTCTACGATATATAAGTCAGCGACAAACAACCAGAAAACTACCTGAAAATCAGCCAATAGGTTCTTGTCCAAATTAAAATGCTACCAATGAAGCCTTAAATTTAATGACTTTAATTCGAGACTTAAGCGATTAAGTCCAAGCACTTATGATGGGGCACCTAATGTGAAAGAAGCTGATAAATGGTTAAAGGAAACAAAAAAGGCCTTAAATATCATGAGAATGCTAGAAGAAGTTAGGGTCTCTGTAGCCTATTGTCAACTTATTAGTTAGGCAGCCAATTGGTGGGAAATGATACAAAATGACCCGAATATTGATACAAAAACCATGAAGTGGGAGGGTTTTGAGACCTTATTTGTCCAACAATATTTTCTGAAACCTTGAGGGCACAATTCAAAGCTGAGTTTGCTTGGTTGACTAAAAAAGAAATGACAGTCCAAGAATATGAGGCGAAGTTCACGGAGTTAGCTCGATATGCGCCAACTATGGTAGCAACTGAACAATATCGGGCGGAGAAATCTTTCTTTGGATTAAGGTATGACATACGTCGAGCATTAGCACCATTTCAGCATAAAAATTACAGAGCAATGGTTGAGGGAGCTTTAGCAATCCAGGCAGAAATCCAGCAAGATGAAAAATTCTGAAATAAAAATTTAGGAAAAATTGCGAGAGGAAATTGGAACCAAATTAACCCTAAACGAAAAATATCCATTGGGTGAGCAGACGTACGTTAAGCCATACCAAAAAAATGGAACTCAAAATAAGTTTGTTAGGCAAGAAAAAACAAATGCTAACAATTTTCGTGGCGGGAGAAATCAGGAATTAACTCAATTAACTCTTCCATCTCTTGAGATCCAGCGAGGACAAATGACACAAACACCGATGCGCACATGCTTCATATGTAATCAGCCGGAACATATAGCCCGTCATTGTCATCGAAATCTAAATATCGTTCCACCTCACCCTAGCCAAACTCCAGGGAAACCACAAAATCGACAACCAACCAGGGATTTCGGACGAGTCAATGCCACCACGGTAGAAGAATTACCACCTAATGCGGTAGTTGAACATACATTTTCTCTTTTTCATACACAAATTAAATTATTGTTTGGCTTTGGTGCTACTCACTCTATTATCTCTAAAGAAATTGCGAAAAAATTTAGAATTACCAATAGAAAATTTAGAAGATACTCTTAGGATTCAAACACCACTTGGAAATACTACAACGATAAGAAAATTATGTAATTCGTGTGAACTTAGACTACATGATAAAATATTTTTGGTTGATCCTATAGTCATGAATATAATAGGATATGACCTAATTTTAGGAATGGATTGGTTAGCACAATATCATGCTCAAATTGATTTCAAAAGAAAAAAGGAATATCTAACTCTTCCAGCTAGACGAACTCTTATAATAAATGGTCAAGTCCAAAAGGTCCATAAAACTATAATGGCTGCTCTTAAAACTTTCCTTGAGGATAAGAAAAAACCGGAAATATTTCTCAACCCTGCGGTTGAAAATGCTAACCTTAACATGACTGACATTCCAGTAGTAAGAGATTTTACAAAGGTCTTTCTAGATGAGTTTCCAGGACTTCCTCCAGTTAGAGAATTTGACTTCCAAATTGACCTTATACCCGGAGCGAATCCCATTGCCATTACACCATATAGAATGTCGTACAAGGAACTACATGAATTAGATAAACGACTGCGAGAACTATAAGAAAAGGGTTCATACAAAAAAGTACATCTCCTTGGGGGCGCTCCATTGTTATTTGTCAAAAAGAAAGATGGAACCTCAAGACTTTGTGTAGATTATAGGAAACTAAATACCTTAATCATAAAGAATCGATACTCACTCCCGAGAATTGATGACCTCTTTGACCAATTAAAAGGAGCCAAATATTTTTCAAAAATTGATCTTAGATCAGGATATCACCAATTAAGGATCAAACCGTCAGATGTACCCCTTTAGCTAAATACCTGAAATTGTTAATTTAATGAGCCAGTTGCCCAGTAATATTCAAATTACACACTATTAATGCAACGCATATAACAAAACATCACAAAAGCATCAAATTAAACCGCGACCGAGGGCGGACCTCAATATGTCATAAGCATAAACCACACCGGTGGACCATAGGAGCCGTGCGTGTCGGCTCAAACCACACCAAGGTCAAACAATAGTATCAATGGTGCTGTTAGTGCTTGAACATATTGGTGGACCGATAATACCATCGGTGAAATTCAAAATGCCCGTCGACAAGAATCACACATGTGGATAAACATATATAAGTAACTAACATAACAAAAGTAATAAAGATGCATAGATGTAAAGCCACATGCATCGAATTAATAATGCATAATAAAGAGGATTACCTCAACAAGAATCTCTGTCCCCATGAGGTTTACGACATATTTTTTTGATTTTCTCTAAGAGAACGCATTAATAGAGAGAGATAGAAACTAAAAGAAAATGTGAGAATGAATCGCATTCTCATTTTTATTTATAGAGGGAGAGCGGCTTAATAAAACAAAAGTCATAATGACAAATCATAATAACTTGATAAAGATAATGAATCTTTATTTATAACTGATTCATAACTGAATTATAATAAAAAGATAAGTTGTTAAGGGTCTTTGATCATAATGTTAAGATAAAAATAAACGAAACTTCTTATTCTTTACTTAAAGATTAAGTTGAAATGTCATTGTCAATCATAATGTCAAGATAAAGATAAAGGAAACTTCTCATTCTTTTCCTAAACATATTAAGTGTCATTGTCAAACATAATGTAAAGATAAATTTTGTAGAAGCTTCTTATTCTTTACTTGATGATAAGACCGACTTATCATCTGCAGATTTAATTTACTAATTTGTTTACTTTATGACAATTAACAATATAAAGATAAACGAAAATAGGGAAAATAATCGTGGGATTCGAGTAGAATTAAGAAATTAATATAGTCATAGTAATGATAAGATATTTTGCTAGAAAACACCAGTACACTAAAAGACAACCTATAACTGTTTAGAAATTTTGTTAGATGTTATAAATTACTCCCTCCGTTTTTTTTTTTATAAGTCGTTTAAGGTTTTTGCACATGGATTAAGAAGTCCATAAATACATTTGGATTTTACTAAAATACCCTTACTAATGTTTTTTGTTTTCTTGGAACTCATTTGAGAGAAAAGTGAAGTTTTCGTGAGGTTTTTTATTTTTTTCGATCTATCCGATTCAATAGATAGGGCAAACTCTATTTAGGGTTTTTTTTTGCTCCGTTGCTCGTTCGATCATTCCTCTTTCGATCAATCCTTAATGGCGAAAGTAGGAGAAGAAGAAAGATGATTAAACAAAGACCATCATCAATACTGAACTGCACATGGCTAAGGCTTATAGCCTTCTTCAACAACTAGACCATCATCAATATTGAACTGCACCTGCACAACCACATTTTTCAACAAAACATGAGGAAACAAAGCAGAAGCCCATTGCATTTCTTTCACCTGTGCATCCACTACGCCATGATTCCTAGCATCGAATTCCTTAGCTATACCCAACCATTTGCCATTCTTGAAGAAACCAACTGAAGAAGCCAAAGGTGTGCTCTCGAGATTCACATCACAAACAATTGTATCACCAACTTCAAACTTCTCACCATATTCCATAAACTTTCCAGCATTGGAGAACTTCGTAGTTCCTCCATACCCAAAGCCGTGCTTTGTCTCAGAGAGAGAGAGAGAGAGAGAGAGAGAGAGAGAGAGAGAGTCGCATTAAATTCGAAGTCGGCTTGTGCTAGGGGTATAATAGGTACAATAGAGTTAAAGTATTGAAAACGACTTAGATATTTGGACTAGACACATTGTCTAAAACGACTTATAAACAAAACGGAGGGAGTATAAAACAAAAGAATAGCTTGGTTTACACAGAAATAAAAAAGCACAACGAAACAAAAAACAAAAAGAAAATTTTTCTTTTAAACTTCCCTGTTCATTCCTGTCCACTTGACTCCACCAGTGTTCCATGGACACTCCTATCTGCGCACATCTACACATACCCCGTGTTCCCTTGGACACCCTTTCCACCGCATGAATGCGTAAAACATGGTCGGTAGACCCTTCCTTCCACTTACTTGCTCGTGTAAACCGTGTTGGCACGACACATGGCAAGTCAACATCTTCCTTGACCGGTCAAATTACAGTGTTGATTTTCGTTCCTCAATTGCAACCACTACCTCACCGGCGTCGCCACTACTGTTGACTAGCACCACTATTTTGATTGAATTAATTGGTTAAAAAATTCAATTTTAATTCCCATATATTAATCCCGATAAAAAAAAGTTATACTTATCCATGAGATGCTTAGATGATAAGTAATTTATTAGTATTATTATTATTATTATTATTATTATTATTATTAAGTAAAGAAATATTATTCTTATCTATATAACAATGAGAAGCTTCTAGATGATATTCTACTATTAAATAAAAAAAGTAAGAATAATAAATAATTACTAACTATTAGAGGCTCTTTATAAAAATAAAAATAAAAATATTAAGGGCTTTTTATAGGTCTATAGGGGACCCATTAATTAGATTCTCGATCTTATCAGGTGGCAGTGTAACACTACATCTTCTATGGATGCACTCTCCATTCTTGATCATTGGCTAAAAAAAGTGAGGTTATTGAAATAATTGAATAAAAAATGACAATAGTCATTAGAACTAAGTGATAGCATGTTTCAATCCTCTAAATTCTACTTCTTGAAATCAATCCACAATGATCAAATGTTGGGATCAACTTTTAAGTAGGCCTAGATAAAATACCCTACTTAATGCACGTCCACCCACACAAATCTAAGCACACCATGAAGATCTTCAGCATTGCAAAAAAATCACTGGTTTTTATCGATCTGGTTACACCAGCAAATAAACAAAAGTCAAACATCTAGGTACAGGATAAAAGCTTGCAGGCTCAAGCCACGTTCTAGCTCGCTATCATGATTAGCTCTATAGTAGGAAAAGATGAAAAAAAGGAGGGAAAGGCAAACAGAGGAACGAATTGATACCAATTGGGATCCAAGTAGATGAATAGTAGTAATTGTGCAAGGCGACCTCAGACCACCCAAAAACATAGTCCCTAAATAATCAAAGTTGGCAAGTCATTTACATTAATGACACCAATTTTGAACTAAAGAAGGTACAACCTCTAAGACACAATTATAACCACATAGGACGCCAACATATTCAAGGAATCAGGATAAACCAAGAAGACCATATCTATATTTATCTCAATCGGGTATAATAAGTCAATACAGTTGGGAATCTTTGAGAGAACTAGGAAAAAGGAGATAGACAGATAGATATTTAGAAGCCAAAAATGTTCATATATAACCCTGGTCTTCGATGGTACTGGAGATCTGTTGTTGGGATGGGTTTCTGAAGTAAGTAGAAATGCATCTCTATATTCAACTCTAATTATGCTCTTTATTGAAAAGAAAAAATATTTTAAATATAGAGTATAAATCTAGATTTGTTTGTAATTATCAATCCACCGCATGTAGGCCGACATGTGGCAAGCTCAACAACCTTTTAGTTGACCCATCAAATTATAGCATTGAATTTTTAACTAATAAAAAAAATAATACTAACTTTGACGACTTTGATCGATCGAAACTTCTTTGTTGACTGATTTTGACCACCGTTGACCATACTGTTGATTATCTAGTGTAAGGTTCACAGTTATCTTGGTGGAGATGATTGGTTAAGCACCAGCTTAAATTAACACAAAAAGAAGACCATATTAACCGCTCAATTGACCATTAACTCCAACGATTGACTATTATTGACTGTCATGGACCAGATGACCTAATAAATGCGTTGATTCATTTGAATCAACAATAATCTCATTAATGTATTTAATGGGTATCAATGATTATCCTCATTGAATACAATCTTTACAACTAGTTATCACCTGAAATGGCGAGGAACAAAAAACCATATAATCTTTTTAGTAAACTGTGATACTTTTAAAATTTTAGGTTCATTAGAACCATTATTGCTTCGCCAAGACATGAGAATAAGCTAGCTACCAAAGACATACAACAAAAGACCAAGACGACAGATAAAAGGTTATTAGCTAGAACTAGAATGGCTTTGGAGGTATATTAATTAAGGTAAGTGGACTTAAAGTTGTAATAATATGATTAATGCCTTAATCAAGGGACATTTGAAATGATTAAACATTCTTAATCCTATAATCCAAGTTTAGCTACTTTAATATTTAGTAAGAAATGTATAAAGGATAGTATTGAAAACTAGAATATATATATACATATATATATATATATATATATATATATATATATATATATATATATATGGGTACTACTACCATGATGATTGTAAAAATACCCATGCCTTGGGAACATCATCTATAACTATTGGATTTTAATCCAACACATTAATCTATGAGTCATAAATGCACAAAACATTTTATGCAAAACACGTTTTGAAGGGTTCCCATGGCATGAATATCCCTATATATAATAGTTGACTCGAGAAGACCATCTTTAACCGAAAATCCCATACATAAGATGATCAGATATCCAGATATTTAGTGAGGACGAGTGCTAATTAAGCATGATGTGTGGAGCTCAAAATCTTAACCAGGATGGACTGTGACCTTTGTTTGGCAAACGCTCTGAATCTGGTGTATGGCTAGTACTTGTAAATTCAGACGGGATGGGGCGTCTGAATATACAAAAGGCTAGGAGTACATTAGAGGAAGAAACTTTGTGTAATAATGCTATATGGGTAGGATAATCTTGACTTGAATGTTGCTCTTCTTCTTGAGTTAAAACGGTATGGGACATGGTAACTCAATGAATAAGAATGAGGTTCTTGTCTTGATTATCCCACGTTTGTTTGAATTAAAGTGGAAACATTCATAAATTACAATTCTGTGCACATACTCTAGAAAATTAGGTGGTAAACCTATAAATTAAAAAAAAAGAGAACTACGATAATATATATATACACCCTAAACCCTATATATATTGATCCAAGAACTTTTCAATTTTGAGGACGAAATTGCTCAAATGGGAGGAGATTGTAACACCCAAAAAATTATGAATCTCGAGATACGTATTACACTTATCGAATCACACATTATTTTGCTTTATTATACTACATTAATGCATTTGGATGAATATTAAGTGATGCATTTTGTTGATACATCATTTGCATCATTTGCTTGTTTGCATCTCATGATTAATCATAAAAAATAATTAGAATATCATAATAGAGATAAAATAGTCCTTTTAATAAATATAGTGATAAGTAAAAATAATTAGCTTAAGGGACGAAATAGTCATTTTAGTAAAAGGTTAAAAATAATAAAATAATACCAGGGGTCACAAAGTAATTATCATAAAGTAAATAAATTAGTAAATTAAATATGCAGAAGATAAGTCGGTCTTGTCATCAAGTAAAGAATAAGAAGCTTCTATATATTTTATCTTTACATTATGATTAACAATGACACTTAACATCTTTAGGAAAAGAATGAGAAGTTTCCTTTATCTTTATCTTGACATTATGATTGACAGTGACATTTCAACTTAATCTTTAAGTGAAGAATAAGAGTTTCGTTTATCTTTATCTTAACATTATGATCGACAACGACCCTTAACAACTTATCTTTTTGTTATAATTCAGTTATGAATCAGTTATAAATAAAGATTCATTATCTTTATCAAGTCATTATGATTTGTCATTATGACTTATGTTTTATTAAGCTGCTCTCCCTTTATAAATAAAAATGAGAATGCGATTCGTTCTCACATTCCTTCTTTAATTGTGAACGAGATAATAGATTATAAGAGTGCTTAAATGTTGAGTTGTTACCTCTATTTATAGTGGTAAGGGAATGCGAATAGTTTTGAAGTCGTTGTCAGTCATAATAACTGAATGAAGTTAATGACTCCTTATCTCTAATCGATTTATAATAATGAAAGAATAAACCGTTATAGATCGTTATCGTTCATAATGATCGAATAAAAATAATGATAAGGAAGCTTCTTATTTCTTTCCTGAGATTCCTTATTTATAACTTATTCGTAATAACGAAAGAAGTTGCTAAAAATCGCTATCAATCATAATGTAAAGGAACCTTCCTATTACTTTCCTAAGATTAGAATGTCGCTTTCAGTCATTATTTTTAAGATCCGGATAAGAGAACATTCTTATTTCTTTCTTGACGATGAAGTCAGTTGTTTATAATTCGTTATTGATCATAATGCCAAGGAAGCTTCTCGTTCCCTTCCTATTATTTACTCGTTTATCAATTGGAAGGTTCCGTTTTGTGTGTTTCGAGGTGTGAGGTATTTTGGGGTGTCACATCATATAACTGCAATGCATCAGTTTTTGGCTTGTGCTCGAGTAATTAGACAAACAAGCAGTGATTCAAAATATATTAACTATCATAACTAATTACAATCTACTGCCTATTCAAATAAAAAATAAATATGGTGGTCTACTGCTGTGCCAACTAGTAGACTTTACTCACAACTTAAGTCACATCTTACTTATTGTGATCTACTACGTATTCCTTATCCCCACATGATGGAATGGCTTCACGGTGTGCTGATTTTTTCTTTTTAAGGAAAGGTGTTAATATTTTAAATTTGTAACAATAAGTCTGAGACTCACTGCTCTGATGAGGTGCAACTGTGGTGTAGATGGCATAAATTTAATTAAAGTTTTGCCGAAAGATTAGGTATCCTTGGCAAAACACCCGAACTAAAACCATGGTACTTCTGACTACCTTTGTCAATTGGAAGATGCTGGATTTTATGCTGGGTTTCTGCTCCCAAGGACACATTGTTATCTCTTTCCAAACCCAATTTGTGTTCCTTATTACCGTTGCAAAAGGGCAAGATTGTCATGATTGATTGTTGTTTTTTTATGCTTCTGCTCCCAAGGACACGTTGCAATCTCTTTCATAACCCCAACTTAAGGATAAATAAAAATAACAAAACTATGTGCTCCACAACTATACTTGTGAATCTGTAAATCAAGATTGAAAACCACTCTGGGTGCCTTATAACCCATCCTTTGCATCTTCTGAAGGGCACTTTGATGCTTAAGCTTGTCAACTCTGGACAAGCTTGCGGAACTGTTGGTTAGCTTTGAATATTGGCATTGATCATTGGTTATAATTCTTGTTTATTTTATTGGTGACCTTTTGTATGTTTGGCCTCCTCATTTAGGACCTGCACAACACATGCTTGTTGAGGTGGTCCATGGGACCTTTTAACTTTTCCCATTTGACGTAGTTTCCTCCTTTCTTGATTAAATGGCTCTCATGAGTTAATCGTAATGGATGCAAGGGTACATCCAATTTACTGAATGACGAGCCTTATATTGACCATGTTCCTACAATATAAAATAATAGAACTTACTGAGAATTTAAATTATTATTAATAATGGCTTGAAACATTGAATTTAAGAAATATCTCAGGTCTCATTCTCTAGACATGCTTATTCAATATTACTTTAAAACAATCACATATGAAATTATATGATTTAATTTTCAATCAAGTTTTTTTTTTTTGAGATGTGTTCTAACATCTTATGGTAATTTGTTAATATTTAATTTAATTTTAGTATAGTTCGATGTTAGAAAAGGATATTTTTCTCAAAAATAAAGAGAATGATATTACTATAGATTTGAAGTTTTTCCGAGACGAGTTCAAATATCTAAAATACAATTCTGTAATCTCATTTTTCTTATTACTATAGCGCAATGGAAGAATTCGATCCATGTAACCGACCCCAACTAATTTGGGATTGAGGGTGTACGCTTGAGATGGTTTGCCTAAGAGTTGATGTTGTAAAGTGTGAAGGGTAGAGAACGAATAAAAAAAATGAACAAAAGACCATTTTACAAGACAATCAAATTACAGTTGAACAAGTAATCATATATATTTGAAGGAACAAACTGTATTCACATGGTAGGAAGTGACATTAGGTTAAGGCTTTTTCTTGTCTTGAAGTCCATTGCCTTCATTCACAACTTTTTGATATGAGTTTAGGCCCTTCTAGATACATATAAGTCGGTTCTTTAGTGTATACCAACCATTTTATTCCTTATTTTTTTTCGTTATTTTGCCTGTTTAAATGACATCAGTATCATCCTGATTTTTTTTCCCACAAATTGTTTTGCAGCAACTGGTGACACTTGACGATCTAAATCCTTGGTTTTTCCCCTTGCCCTCAAACTTGTGTCAAATTGTACCTGGTTCTAACCACGACTTCTTAACATCTAATTACCGTGTGGTGTTTTCATCTCCAGTGGTAAGACTTATTTGATGCTCTTTGTACAACTTTATCAATGCTTCTTGACAATTGAAAATATTGCTATGGTTGTCATACTCATTAATTGACTTTGAACTGACAAGTTATGTGCTAACTGCTAAGCTAGGAACATATGTTTCCTGTTTTTTATAGTCAGTCCTAGTTGGAATTTGTTCATTAAATTTATAAAATATGACTAACGTATTACCTTTTGCAAAATCTGTGAAACTTATGTGAAACTGTGAAATTTCAACCCAAGCAGATGTTTGGAGGTGCCAACTTTTTTACGTTGCATAATTTTAAGGCCAACAAATTTGTGGTCTCTTGATTGTCTAATAAATAGTCTTCCAAGGAAACGCAGTGGAACTGTAGACATTGTGATAACTTATAGTGGGCCCTAAATAATCCCACCAATCACTCAACGTCTTTTTGACACTATCTTTCTGGTTTGTGCATCATAGAAAGGTGTGCTGTTTTCGTAATGTTGGGCCACCTTTTGCATATGTGTAAAACGGGTAATGTTTTGATAACTAACAATATTTCATATCTCAACCATCCTGATCTCTTGGGAAGTCTTAAGAATGATAGGATAATAAAATCACATAAGGCGTGATTTAACAATAAGGCTTTTGACATTTTTTGTGTGGTGCGTAGAGTTCTCTAAAAGTGTTTTCCAAACTCTTGGGCTGTGGAAAAAATCGGAGCTCCACACAAATGAAATAGGACAAAGACATGCTTCTGCAAATACTTTTTAATTCCTGTTTAGATCAAAACCTTCATTGTTATCAGAACAACTAGGTGATTAGTAACCTGCATACCTAGATGATTTTGGGGTTTTCGCCAAGTTGGGTTGGAATACTTCCTAAATCTATTTTTTTAGAGTTATTTATTTAATTCTTTTTTTTTTATAAAAAAAAAGAGTTTCACGGATTTCGGCGATGTCGTCGGAATCCGATCGCGATCAAAGTCGGCGC
The DNA here is from genome assembly GCA_039657325.1 of Stephania cephalantha. NCBI lineage: Eukaryota > Viridiplantae > Streptophyta > Magnoliopsida > Ranunculales > Menispermaceae > Stephania > Stephania cephalantha. The sequence continues at coordinate 59,763,136 of CM077567.1, read as the reverse complement.
ACCCACTGGGGGGTTTGCCGTTGTGGTCCGATCTCAATGAACACAATAGTCGGTGGCTTTTGATTGTTAAAAAGCCGAGAAAAATCAAGAAAACTATAACGCAAAGTGGCGGTTTTATGGATTTTTCGTTGGAATCCGACGACGACCGGAGTTGGTGCACTCATCGGGGGTACTCGCCGGAGGATTACGGTTGTGCGGATGCTTTTGAGTGGCAGATTGGGTCGCCAGTGGGTGAAGACAGAAAGCAAGGAATGCTTATGTTCATTTTAGATCTGGTCAACTTAAGGTTGACCATCGGTCAAGTCTAGTCAAGGAAGAAGGTGGGTGATGTAACTCATCTCTTGTGTCACTGTTTTTTGACAAACTCAAGTACACCTTTTCTCCTTAAATCATGTGACTATTAAAGACTTGGTCAATTTTTATTTTTTTTGACAAATCATTTAATCTCTCAATGTGATTAGTGAACAATTTTTTTAATAGTCACATGATTTAAAGAGAAAATGTGTACTTGAGTTTGTCAAAAAACAGTGATCCAAGTGATGAGTCACGTCACCCACCTTCTTCCTTGACTAGATTTGACCGATGGTCAACCTTAAGTTGACCAAATCTAAAAAATGCCAAAAGCCTTATTGTCAAATCACGCCTTACGTGATTTTATTATCCTATCATTCTTGGGATTTCCCAAGAGATCAAGATGGTTGAGATATGAAATATTGTTAGTTATCAAAATATTATCCGTTTTACACTTGCCAAACATGGCCCAACATCTCCCACTTACACATCGTATGTGGACTTTCTTGTCGAGTCGGGTCGATCACACACATGGGTGCCCCGTGTTTTGATAACATAGATATCTCCCACTCGCACATCGTGTATGGAAAAAATATTTTGTTCTTAATTGACATTGACAGTGTTTCGTTGTAACTAATGGGCCGTGCGACCATGAGATAACCTGTAACCGTGAGCTCTACACTAACAACTCAATTAGAGCCAGATAGAGACATCTACCCTTTAAAATCGATATATATATCTCACTTTGCCCTAGATCCATATAGTCATGTATGCTCAAAACATTCTCTAATCCCTTCAAGAGCAATATTTGAACCTTAAATTCATCGCATTATATTCTAACTAATATTACCATCCAGTTGATGCAACACCAGTGTCGCGACATAGAATATAAAATGAAATGACATGATTCCATATGATCTTCCTTTGCCCTCCCACTACTTAGTTTAGAATCAGCTACTTTCCTAATGTAGCACCTTTAGCTCAAATCATACTTGACCATATGTAACTCACTAAAGTAGCAAGCACTAATTCCGTATTTCATAGTTTAGTCAAACGCCATAAGAGCAATTCAGGAAGTCTCAACTATAAAAGTTATTTCAATTAGATTCACACAGTGAGGATCTAAGGATTTACTATCCACTCACTTCTAAATGATCGCAAAACACATGTAATTATTTACATGTCACAGTGGAGCAACTCTTAATAAGAGTGTATGCAATTCTCTAAATACACTGTGAAGATCTTAGTTCAGTCACTCCCAAAGCGCCTAACTCGAAATCTATGTAGCTCGCCATAATTAGGCGCCAATCTCAAGATCTCGCATCTGGTTTTTATTCACTAGCTTAATAGATAGTGGGAAATCTATTACGGTCTTGCATAAATAACCTCATCTTGACTCCAATCAAGACGACATTTATCAAATAAGTTTTAATGTCTCAACTCTGCTCGCTATTACTAGCGCCAAAGGCGATTGCTTTTGTGAGAAAGCCAATCAGTGCATGTTGCATACTTCCAGTCAATAATGACTTATATCAGAGCAAGAAATAACAAATTCCAATAAAGCTTATTTATTTAATCGACATAAGAAGTTATAGCAAACAATTTATAGTCTACGCAATCCCAAAGATTTTACATGACTTGGAAAAATATCCTTAGCGATAGGTTTCGTCATTGGATCTGTTGTCATCCTTTGTGTAGGAATGTGCTGCTTCGAAGCTTCTTTTCTTGCTATGATGTTTCTTACAACTTCATACTTTGCGTCGATGTGTTTTGTCTTTCCATGATACTTCGAATCCTTCATATAGGCAATGGCCAAGGTTCGAAATTTCGACTTCGCCTATGACTTCGCTCAATTAAAATTCGGAATTAATTCAAGGAAGTTAACTTCGAAGATGGAAGTTTGACAAAAATTCGCCGGTGTATGAAAGTTTACGGAATTTCACTTTAAATGCTAGAAAACTCAAGTGTCTTCATAGAGATGCTAGAAATATACTTAATCATACAACAATAATGCACAAAACTCATGTCACTAGAGGATATTCTGAATTTTAAGTATATTTCTAGCAATATGCAAAGTTTCAGTCGAAGTTTTAGTCGAAGTCTGCTCAACTTTCACGAAACATAACAATTTTACTTCATGTTTTATTAACTTCCATCGATGTTTCGAAGTTCGGTTGAAGTTAGCCGAAGTTGAGTCTAATTTTTGCAATTTTTCTACCGCATCTGAATTTCGCTTCGCTCACCTCAAAATCAACAAACTTTGCCCGAACTTCGGCGAAGTTGAGCTTGGCAATGGCTGCTTGACTATCATTAAATATAGTCACTGGTTTCGATGCACTTTTGATGACTTGCAAGCGCATAACGAAACGTCTAAGCCATATTGCCTCTTGAATTGAAGCAGTGCAAGCGACATATTCTGCCTCCATGGTTGACAAAGCAATGCATGTTTGCTTTTTACTACTCCACGAGATTGCACCATTATTCAATAGGAAAACATATCCTGAAGTTGATTTGCGTTCATCTGGATCGCCGCTCCAATTGGCATCAGAGTACCCAAGTAACTGTAGATCATTACTTTGTTAACACAAACACAAATCCATAGTGCCTTTCAAATATCTCAAGATCCTTTTCACCGCTTTCCAATGAGCTTGACCAGGATTGATTGATATCTGCTAACTCGCATATATCAGGACGTGTACACATCATTGCACACATTAAACTTCCAATTGCACTTGCATATGGTTGCGATAAAGTAAGAATTCTTTTAGAACAATTCCTATGAATCTTCACACCTAGTATGAAGTTTGCTTCACCCATGTCCTTCATATCAAAATTAGAGGACAACCATTCTTTAATGGAGACAGCATAATCAATGTTATTTCCAGCTAAAAGTATATCGTCCACATATAAGGATAATATCACAAATTGTTGATCTGAATGCTTGATATATACACTATGATCTTCTTCAATCATATTAAATCCAAAAGAAGTTATGACTTGATGAAATCTTAAATACTATTGTCTTGAAGATTGTTTAAGACCATATATTGACTTTTTGAGCTTGCACACTTTGCGCTCTTGTCCTTTTACAACAAAACCTATTGGTTGTTGCATATATATATATATATATATATATATATATATATATATATATATGTCTTCATTCAATTCTCCATTCAGAAAAGCAGTTTTTATATCCATTTGATGTAATTCTAAATCCATATGTGCAACAATAGCAAGCAATAGATGAATAGAGGCAAACCTTACAACTGGTGAAAAATTTCCTCATAATCTATTCCTTCTTGTTGTGTAAATCCCTTGGCCACTAAATGTGCTTTAAATCTTTCAATTGATCCATCCACCTGACGTTTGATCTTGAGAACCCATTTCTTCATCCATTGCTTTTAGCTATTGTTCCTTAGCTGATGATGATTAAGCATCATTAACATTATGAGGCTCATTTCATGCGGAGCAATCATAAAAGCTCAACCCTCAATTTCAAAACGTCTTCGAGGCACACTTTTATGGCCGCTTCTACGTAATTCTTATGTATTTGAAGCATCTATTGGTATGTCACTCCTACTAGAATCAAGAATAGGAGCTAAATTAGGATTAGTCTCAACCGCATTTGAATCTAGTTATGGGAATACATTCTCGAAGAATCATCAACTTCATAAAAAATGAGATCTCTCATTGCTTCATTTTTGCTAGGAAACTCATTTTCTAAAAATGTGGCATCTCTTGATTCAAATTTAATAAAACTACCATCTGGTTGTTCACCAATGAACACAATCCCTTTGGAATGTTCAGAATATCTAACAAAAGTAGGTTTCTTTCCTCTTGGTCCCAATTTTTCATATTTATTGGACGGAGAGTGAACATATGCTGCGCAACCTTAAGGGCGCAAATTTGTAAGATTGGGATTTCTCCCAGTCCATAGGGTATATGATGTGGAAGCTACTGATTTTGACGGTACTAGATTTAGTATATGAGTTGCGGTTGGCAATGCATCTCCCCAATATGAAATTGGAAGACTTCTTGTGCCATCATAGATCGAACCATATCTAATAAAGTTCGATTACGCCTTTCCGCAACACCATTTTGTTGCGGAGTACCATGGATGGTAAGCTGTCTAGCAATTCCTTTTTCATCACAAAATTCTTTAAATTGATCTGATAAATACTCACGTCCTCGGTCAGTTCTCAACATTTTGACACGTTTCTCTAATTGATTTTCAACCAGAGTTACATATCTTTTGAAGCAATCAAATGCTTAATTTTTATGTGAGATCAGAAAAACATGACCAAAACGAGTAAAATCATCAAAAAATGTGAAGTATGATGCACCATGTCGCGCTCTAACATTCATTAGACCAAATATGTCTGAATGTATTAAATGCAATGGATTATGAGCTCTTACAGCTGTTTCGAATGGTTTTCTAGTTTTTTTTCCAACTAGACAATGTGTACAAATAGGCAAGTCAACCTTTGCGAGTGAGCCCAAAAGGCCTTCTTTAGCATGTCTATTCATTCGATATTGTCCTATATGACCTAATCTAGCATGCCATATATTTGCATCTAAATTAACAAAGACTGAAGGCGCAAAAATGAGAAAACCACCATTACTATCATCAATTTTAACATCGCCTTCGATTTCCAAAATGATAAAATCATTAAACAAGTATCCAAAACCATAAAGTACGGTGTCCAAAAACATAGTGACACCATTGTTATTGAAGTTCAAACTGAAACCTAGACTAAGAAGGACGACCACTGAAATTAAGTTTTGCCTTATTTCTGGGGCATATAGGACATCATGTAGAAGTAGTGTGCGCCCGTTGCGTAGCTTTAATTGACATGTATCAATTCCTCGAACAGCTACACGCGCGTTATTTCCAACATATATCCATTGTACTCCTAATGGGATGCGGTGATACTCAACGAAAGCCTCGCGGTCTTTCGCAACATGGCTTGTTGCTCTTGAATCACTAATCCACAAAAGATTAGAGTCAACAAATAAGGCATTACTAAACATAAAGCAATGGTGAGATGCATTAAAAGAAAACACTTGATATTTTCTTGGTTTAAGACATTCCCTTGTAAAATGTCCTTTTTGCCCACAGTTGCGACATGCCATCTCTTTCTTGTCCTTCTTTTTGCCACATCGCTTGCCTCGCTTGCGATTGACATTTTTCGGTTTCAGAGGATGATCCACAATGTGTTTGCCTTTCTTAGCTGCTGGCTTTCCTTTAGGTTTAAAGGAAGTACTCTGGGAGCCTCCATGCACAATCATTGCCTAAGTTGAAGTCTTAACAGCTTCCAAGCGCTCTGCTTCCAGCTCAACATGACGAGCAATATCATTAAAAGTCTTGATATTCTCGTTGTAGGTCATCGCAACTTTCATGTGCTCCCAATTTTGAGGAAACGATCAGATGAGTGCTTGGATTTGTTGTTCATCTGACTGAACATGACCAACAGTATTCAGTTCATGTATCATATTCGACATCTCTCTTAGATGTTTCATCGAGTGATGCTGATATTTGACATATGTTTCAATTTTGATAGTTAGCTGACGCAACCTTGTTGCGGAAGTCATCTTAAACCTCTGCTTCAATGCATTCCAAATTTCCTGAGCAAGTATCAAATTGCTCAAACTCGCACATCATATCGTCTTGCATGCAGATCAGCAACGTAATGCGAGCAATGGTTTTTTACGTTTCCAAATTTGAAACTCATCACGATCCCTACGATGTTGAGCAGTCGTACCCTCTTCAGCTCCAGGATCACGTTCTCAAGAGTCTCCAAGACTTCTTGCTCTTCTAAGATATATTGCACCTTTCGATGCCACATATCAAAATTGTCTCCATTGAGCTTTTCGCCCTTGTTCAGCTCAACAATGATACTTTTTGTTGCTGAAGCCTTGGATTCTAATGACAAAAACTATTCATTAGTTTGATTATTCAAAAAATAATCTTTCATTTATTTGTTGTTGAATTCATTTAAAATAATTAATAATTATTTATGGGTATAAGATCGAGAGTTCGCTATGCTTATAATCATCACTTATAAGCCCAAAAACATATTATTATTATTTAAAATAATTCGCGCAATTAATTTCCCGCTTAAAATGCATTAAAAATAATTAATCAAAGGGTAGCATAATATAATCATAACAGAAATAAGAAATGCAAACCTTGTGCACTCCTTTTTGGTGGAAAATAGGATAAGATAGCGCTCAGTTGAATTCCTTTATAAATTTGGCGTTGCTCTGCCTTTATCAGTTCATAAGAAATTTCTAAAAAATTATTGAGAGAAATTTCTTTTTTGATGAACTCCACCATGGGTTTCCAAGAAATATTGAGGGGGCCAAGAAGCATCAAACCTCGATTCTTGTGGCTCACATAAAACCCATTGTCCTTGACTAGGTTGTACATTTTATTAAACGTACCTATATGTTGAATGATTGAGTGCGTAGGATCTTTGTTATGTTGAAACGCTTCATTTAGATTGTCGCTTCTAGAATCTCGCCACTCACATTCACGAGCCATATCTGATAAAAAAATGTTTTGGTTATATTATGTACTACTAATTTCTTTTCTTTAAAAAAAAATGTGATATAAAATAAAAAAGAATTGATTTTATTACTAGTTTACTGAAAAAATCAGCCACATATCACAAAACAAAAAGGTGTACTTGAGTTTGTGTGGTGCGTAGAGTTCTCTAGAAGTGTTTTCCAAACTTTTGGGATGTGGAAAAAATCGGTGTTCAACACAAATGAAATAGGACAAAGGTACGTTTCCGCTAATACTTTTTAATTCCTATTTAGATCAAAACCTTCACGTACAAAGTCAGTTGAACGTTGAGTGTACTTCTTTGGCATTAAGTCGATATGACTTTTTTTAATTCCCTTTCTGCTTATGTTAAACTCTAGCTTCTTGAAAGTTTGCTGAAATTTATCTCACTCTTTACTCTTTTGTGTTAATTACAGCTGCCTGATGTAGTCATTGACTATGATATGTCGAAGAAGAAATTCTATATTCTTCAACAAGAAGAGGTAGTGGGTGTTGATATTGATGTAAAATATATGGAACTTTTAAATGCAAAGGCAATAGTTGGCCTGCATTTTGATGATGCAAAAGTGCAGAAGTTGAAGGATTTATCTAATACATTAACATGCGAGCGGAAGGAAGTTATATCCCATGACGGTGTGTTGATCCCTCTGACAATTTTGTTCTCTACGAAGGCTCACAAGAAGGGCCACTCTCCAGGTATACTACTTGGCTATGGATGCTATGGGGAAGTTCTAGATAAAAGCTGGTGTGCAGAACGCTTGAGCTTGCTTGAACGTGGGTGGGTCGTAGCTTTTGCGGATGTGAGGTGACTTTTCTTTTCTGGAATTTAGTCTTTCTAATTATTTTGGTGTATTCAATCGAGGATTTTCATGGACTTTTTTTAAGTGAAGGACTTTCATGGATTTCATGAAATTTTTTTTTTTTTGGGGGGGGGGGGGTATTCGAGTGTATTTTTTGAATAAAAATCCACCTAAATCCTAATGTAGTTTAAAAATTGAATACACCTAGACTTTTTAAAAATCTATTAAAATCCTTTGAAATCCTAATTGAATACCCCTTGACTTTTCAAAATTCCATTAAAATCCTTTAACCATTTATCAGCTTCGTTTACATCGAGTGCCCCATCGTAAGTGTTTGGACTTAATCGCTTAAAGTCTCGGATTAGGGTCATTAAGTTTGAGGTTTCATCGGTAGCGTTTGGATTTGGACAAGGCACTATTGGCTGTTCTTCGGACAACTTTCTGGTTGCTTGTTGCAGACTTATATAGCGTAGTAAACTTTGGAACAGTTGATCCATAGTTGGTTCTCTATTTTGTTATGGGGGTTCAATTCTTGAGTGTTGGTTATTCATAGGAGTGTCTTCAATTGAGTTTTCAATCATGGTAGGGCTCTCACTCACAATTTGATTTTTAGTAGGTATCGTGGGTGGCGACCTCTACATAGATAGAAGTTATCTTAGTATATATGTATACATTTTATTTATTTATTCTCTTATTGATTTATTCATTTATTTCATAGGTACATGTAAATATACTATCTAGGCTATCGAAGTTTGTTGCTTATTAGTTTCCACTTTATTTCATCCCATGGTGAAAAAATCATAACAAGTACTCATCCATTGCTAAGTTTGATTTTTCTACCCATACAATTTTATATACAAATTCTCTTCTCCCGTATATAATCATAGTCTTTTGTAAATTCAGATGCCCCATCCCGCCTGAGTGTACGGATACTATTTTTATATATGGTACCGATTATCTGTCACACCAAGGTCAAAGATAATAATATAGATACTATTACTAGATTTATTTATTTGTTTATTTATTTACTTATATATGTTAATCTTATGGGACTAACTAATTAGTTTGCACCGGCAGTATTTTGACTCATTTTTTTATCATGCTTATCATACTACCCTTAACTCATGACATCAAACTACTTGTTCACACGTTGAACGTCCTCCAATTGAGTTGTTAAGATTTATTACATGCTTTGATTATTAATTTACCCATAATTATGTTCTGGCTATTAGGAGTTCCTACCAAGTTATTCATATATTATAAAAGGGACTAACACCTACCATCTATAGACTGGAGATTTACTCGTTTAGTTTTCTTTAAGGAATGATTCATTTTTCAACCAATCGATTTGATTCCCATGTTGAGTCCAATTTCGTGGGTCTCCAGTCAGAACCTTATTACAATTTAGAGAAATCTTTTAACTTATCATCTGCTTTGGTTATTTTAGTTGCTAAGGACAAGATAAGGTCATAGGAATGGAAAGCTAGATGACAAGGAATGAATTGTTGATCTGGCTCTTAAAATGAGTATGGAAGTTTACCTAACCTGGTTTTTTCTTGCCACATGTCCTTATTTATGAGAATGGACATTAGTTTCCCAGGATGCATGCTTTTATAGTGTGAACAAACTGTTCAATGTACTGTAATTTTTTATTTTTTTTATTTTTTGCATGGAAAAAAATGGTACTTCATTATAAGTAGAGGGTAGATAAAAAAAAAATGCCATGACCTATTGACGCAATGCATTAATTGAAATAAGGTATTGTAAATAGGATTTATGGTCAAGTTGATACCATAATAGATGAAAACCCACACCAAGAAAGAAATGTCAACTATACACGCAATATTAGAATTGTAGAAGTTAAAGAGGCATTGAAAAGAATGAAAATAGGGAAAGCATGTGGCCCTAAGTACGCCTTGTCGTTCAAATGCTTAACTGGAAAAGTAGGGTAGACTAGTTGACTAAAATATTGATAAAGGTTGAGAAGGGAACCAAGGTGAATACGCTTACTGGGTTTTTTATTTTTTTGCATAGTATACACAAGAATGTCGAGAGGCTGGTGTTGAGCAAACTAGATTGGGAAAAAAAAAAAAAAAAAAAAACTTTAGTTGTGGCTGCCTTTGTTTGTTTGCTTGTTTTTTTTTTTTTTTTTTTTTTTGTTTTTTGTTTTTTTTTTTTTTTGTTTTTTTGTTTTTTTTTTTTTTACAGTAGCACGCAAACTTTGTTAGTGGGGGTATTTATACTAACTAGATTGGGAAAAAAAAAAAAAAAACTTTAGTTGTGGCTGCCTTTGTTTGTTTGCTTGTTTTTTTTTTTTTTTTTTTTTTTTTTTTTTTTTTTTTTTTTTTTTTTTTTTTTTTTTTTACAGTAGCACGCAAACTTTGTTGGTGGGGGTATTTATACTAAAAAGAATGTGTTATCAATGCATCTAAAACAGGATATTCATTACACTATGATTGTAGACTTGTAGTGTAATAATGACTTTCCTGTGATCATCCCTTATCTCTTTTCAATATATGTCAAGATAAGCTTGTGTTTATCTTTCTATAGCTAGCTAAATGGAACCTTCCAAACTAATGTTATCCTAAAAAAATCTAGGATACTAGAGAATCTAGGATTATTGACACGCATTTATTTGTTGACATATGTGTTGTATTTCTACAATTTTGTTTTAAGAAATTGGCACACATGGGTTTTTGTCAAATCAACACAACTTGCAAAATTTATTATATATTTTTATGTCAGCTATTTAAACACTAGATTCCTTCCAAGGCTATTTATTTGTCATCAACATCATAGCTTTCACATCAAGAATCTTTGACTATAAATGTGGCCTCCAACATGCCTCTTGATTAACGGTTTTAGATACACATATACGTGTCTTATAATCAATCTTCTAAAGAGAATATGGATTAAACTTATCCCTAGTAAGTTTTCCTACCAACTCTACTTATAACCGGTTTAGAGAACATGTAAAAGATTTTTTTTTATACGTTATGTATATACATGTTTCATTATCTATTTAGTTACCTATTGTTTCGACAATTATTATAATCATGAATTTCTTTCAATTTTGCCGTATTTTTTCCAAGTTATATTGTGCTCGATACCAAATTGTCAAGGATGGACAGCTCACGGGGCCAGTATCGAGTATAACTGAATATTGGGAAAGACAAAACTCATTTATTTATTTATTATAATGAGTTTTCAATATTTCTTAATATTACAAAACACACTCTCACCCTCTTCATCATTACTAGGTATTTTACATTAGACACTATACATTATTTATCGAACATGGTCAGTTCCTGACCTGTTCCGGGTTCATTTCCTGTCACCGGCTTGTGTAGTTTATGAAATTGTTAGATTTGATGAGCCAACAGCTCAAGAATTTCCTAATTACACCCTGTTAATGCAAAATATATTAAAGAACAATAACAACAACATATAAATCATCAATAAACATCGGTTAGTAACCACGCCGGTGGACCCCTCAATTTTGCCTTAAGGATTAAAACCACACCATGGTCATTAATATAAATTAAAGTGTCCGTCGACACACGACCAAATTTGGTGGACCATAATAACCACACCGGTGGGTTAAGAGTAGGCAATCGGCTTGAATCTCACATGTGGATAGTCAGTATAATATCAAGGTAATAAAAGTGTCAATGTTATGACATATTTAAAGAATTAAAAACATGTAATAAGAAATTACCTTATCCAGTAGCTAGCAAGAATTTCGCGGAGTTCCTTCTATAATTAATAAGGAGTGAAACGAAGATTGTAATGATGCATTAATGTTGAATCGATTCTCCTATTTATAGTGAAAATAGTCTTAAGGTTGCTATTTGTCATAATGACAGGATAAAAGATAATGATTTGTAATAATGAAACAGTTAAATGTCGTTATCGATCATAATGAACGGATTAAGATAAATATTCTTCAGTTATAACTGATTCGTAATGTTAACAGGTCATCGTCAATCATAATGTAAAGGAAACTTCTTACTCCTTTTCTAGAAATAAAACGTCATTTTCAGTCATAAATTTTAAGATAAGGATTGAAAAACCTTCTATTCTCTTCTTAACGACGAAGTTAAGACGTTACATGTCGTTATCAATCATAATGTCCAAGAGGCTTCTCGTTCCCTATCTGCTATTTAATCTTTTTCTAAGTTTAAGGAGGTTTTGTTTGTGTTTTTCAAGGCGTGAAGTATTTGGAGCGTTGCATTCTCCCCCGTAAAATAAAATTTCGTCTTCAAAATTTCACAAAATTAAGGGTACTTGTAAAAGTTGACTCGTTGCTACCTTTGCTAGAGTCTCCACTACTTGATGCGTCTTCTTCCTGAGTCTCATCATCGGCCTTGTAACATTCAAATATTATCTCATTGAACTAGTAGAACTATCAACAATAAATTCTTCAAAGTTCATCGTACTTTCTTGCAAGGTTTCTGGTTCGGGTGGACTAATATAGTTTTCTATAAGATCATATGGCACTAGCAGACATATTTCTATCATTGGATCTTCGAACGAGTGGAAGAATTTTGCGAATTGTTCCTCTGAATCTCTTATAATGAACATGCTCTCGTTAGACTGTTGGGTTATTTCGTGGCTACCAGGGTCGTATGCTCCATAATCTATCCATGAGTCGAGGTCACATGATGGTATGTTCTCTTGATCCCCATATTATGGGGTGCAGTCGTCGACTCATTGGATTCGGCCCAGTTTTACATTCAAAAGTTCAACCATGTAGTAAGATCATATGATGACATCTGATACTGATTTCCTAAGTGTTGTGGGGCAGTGGTAAATGCACTGAATTTAGTCCTCTTCCTCGTTGTCTTAGCTTTCCTCGCATTACTTATGTAGATTGGACGTGACGAACTTTGAGAGCCTTGAGGGGTTTTTATTACTGGGTCCTCCAACATACTAGTCCCCATGGCTTGGAGAAATTTTTTTTTTTTCATTCTTTTTCTTTCCCATTTGCAGGTACATGTACATTTACTTTATTTACTAATATATTCAGATGCATGAGGCGATGCATATGTCTAGATGAATAGATGTGGGGAGGACTTTTCCACTTCGGACTTCCATTCCCGGTTTCCTATTCTGAATGGTGTTGTCACATAACTTTTACCAATTCTATTTGACGGTTACGTAGCTGTTGAATCTTGTTGTCTAGAATACGAATTGGTTGTTCTTGATAAGAGGAATTTGGCTCTAGATATAAATTATTCCATTGGATAATGTGCGAGGAGTCGGGTTTATATTTTTATTAACATGGACGCATGAAATATGCATTGTATTTTTCCCAGTGCTAGAGGAAGATCTATTTTGTAGGCTGTTTCTCTGATTTGTTCTGCGACGGGGAAGGGACCGATGAATCAATGAGCTAACTTTCCCTTTTTTCCAAAGTGTTGATTCCCTTCATAGGACTTACTTTTAGGAAGATGAGTTCGTTAGCTTGAAATTCTGATGCTTTTCGGCTTGGATCTGTGTAAGTCTTTTGACGACTATGAGTTGTTTTTAGTCGATTCTGTATTATTTGAATTTCCTCGTTGGTTTCAAACAATCATTTTAGGTCTTAACAATACCTTATCTTCTTTATCTAACCAACACGTTGGGGATCAACATGGCCTACCATATAAAGCTTCGTATGGAGCCATTTCAATGCTTGTTTGGTAGCTATTATTATATGCAAACTCAGCTAAGTGAATATATTTGCTCCATTCATCCTAAAATTCAATTATGCAAGCTCGGAGCATATATTCCAGAATTTGAATAATTCATTTACTTTGTCCATCTGTTTGTGGATGATAAGTAGAGCTCTTGACGAGTTTTGTTCCCATATGTTTTGAAAAGATTTCCAGATTTTTGAGGTTAATCTAGGGTCTCGGTCAGAGACAATGGTTAGAGGAATACCATGGAGTCGGGCAATTTCTTTTCCGTACAAATTTGCTTGACTAGCGGGGTGTCGAAGATTTTATGGGTAAGAACAGGCTATTTTTGTTAGTCGGTCAACTATTACCCTTACGATGTCTTGTCCCTTGTAGTTTCTTGGGAGTGCATTGACGAAGTCAATCGTTATATTATCCCATTTCCATTTTACCTATTGGTAAAGGTTGCAACAATTCGGCTTGTTGGCTATGCTCAACTTTAATTGGTTGACAATTTAGGCATTTTGAAACATACTCGGCTATTTCTTGCTTCATACCCTTGAACCAATATTGTCGTCTAAGATCATGATACATTTTATCACATCCTGGATGTATCAAAAGTTTTGATTGATGTGCTTCTTCCATTAATGATGTTTTAATAGGAAGGTTTTCAGGGACTGTTATTCTGTTTTTAAAGAGCAAGGTATCATCAGGAGAGATAGACCACTCTGGCATAGTTTTCCAGCTTGTAATTGACTTTTGAATTGTTTTAGTCTAAGGTCATTTTGTTGAGCTAATTTTATTTGTTGTCGGATAGTCGAGTTTAATATTATGTTGGTAAGAACAACTTGGGTAGGGTCTTTCCTAGTGACTAAATCATTTTGTTCAACAGTACGATGCATATTCCATTTGTGGAGTATGATATGGTTTATCTGAGGGTTTGATCTACTTAAGGCATCTGCTACCACGTTTGCCTTTCTTGGGTGATATTGGAGAGTAAAGTCGTAATCTTTAAGGAGTTATAATCATCTTCTTTCCTAGCGGCAAGAACTCTCTCTTGCAACATGTGTTTCATCATATACCATGTCTTGATACGATCCTTTCATTCCCTCTCACGGCGTGCTTGAAGTCGTTCCCACCATGCGGATGCTTCCCCTTTGAGTCGACAAGCCACCAACCGAATCCGCTTCTCAGAAGGGGTCTCTAAGTAGTCAAAGAACCTATCAACTTCCGCAATCCAGTCCATGAATTTTTTTATGTTCGCATTGCCATTAAATTGGGGCATGTCTACCTTGAGCCTGAAATCACCAAAACCTCTATCAAAGCCTTTATCGAAGCCTCCATCTCTTCCCCTAATCCCCTCGCGCAATGGGTAACGACCGAATCGGTTTGGTCCTCTTCCTCTTCTGAATCATCAAACCCCTGCTACCTTCGAGGAGGCTCTGCATGCGATAGGCCCAAGGTTAGGGATTGACCTGTCACGATGGTCACCAAGATCTCCCTCTGCTCTTGGCCTTTCATGAACATTCCGCCTCCCATGTGCTTCGAACCCAACAACATCTAAACGTTCTACATTCTCCTCTAAATGTTCCTCGAAACGCCAGAATTTGGGATCCATTCGTTGCTCTAAACGTTGTTCCATTTGTTGCAATGCTTCGTCTTCTTGAGTAGGAGCTTCAATACCCTGAACACCATCTCGAGGGCCATTGCTATAACCCATCGTTACCATTACTCTAATACCACCTGACGCAGCAATTCAACAATCACATTTTATTAGTGTTCTTTTTTTTTTTTTTTTTCAATTTTGGTTCTTCCAAAATATGACTTCAAATTTGACTACAACTTAATCAACTAAAGAGGGTTAATTTCACACATGGTCACTCAACTTTAGATGTTGTAACACTTTGGTTACTAAAGTCTACTTTGTAACAAAAAAATCACCATACTTTTTGAAACATTTCACTAAAGTCACTCGTGTCACTTTTACAGCGACAAAGCACAAGGTTTAAAAAATCGACAAACTTCGGCGAAGTTCGAGCGAAGTTTGTCGATTTTGATGTGAGCAAAGCAAAGTTCATAGGCAGTAGAAAATTTGCAAAACTTCGACTCAACTTCGGCTAACTTCGACCGAACTTCGAAAACATCAATGGAAGCTAATAAAACGTGAAGTAAAATTGTTATGTTTCGTGGAAGTTGAGCAAACTTCGAGTGAAACTTCGAGTGAAACTTCGACTATGCTAGAAATATACTTAAACTTTGGCTAAATTCGAATAAAACATAGTTCTAGCATCTCTACGAAGAAACTTGAGTTTTCTAGCATTTAAAGTGAAATTCCATAAACTTCGTACACTAGCGAATTTTTGTCAAACTTCCATCGTCGAAGTTAACTTCCTCGAATTAATTCCAAATTTTAAGTGAGCGAAGTCATAGGCGAAGTCGAAGTTTCAAACCTTGACAAAGCATGATGCGGCGCTTATGTGGCATTGGTAAATTTAAGATTGATATTAGGTCGCCTCGACATCCATACTCTGACATCAAGATGCCTATCCAACACTCCATATGTAAAAAAATGTCACAAGACTCAACAAGACAACTAAGATGACAATAAGCCTTTCTCTACAATACCCTTTTGGGGTTTGTGCTCTATCTTTGAAAAATTTGTTGTTTTTGTTTGTTCTGTTGTCGAGATTTTTAGGCTGTCTTTAATTATGGCGCAAATATAGAAACAACACATTTGTTGAGTAGATCTTGATATGCCTTTTAGTTTTCACTCATCTAGATCCTAATGAATCATGGTTTGTAGATTTGGGGATTTTGATTAGATTTCTGGGTCTCTGATTTTTGTAGCATCACAGTCTTGTATTGGTTTTGAATGCTGCTATGGCGGACAAGTGATTCGCTTTTCGACGAATTAATGTAGTTTCTATGGCGTCTTAACTTCGAGAGCAACGATTTGGGTAGTTCATTGTATTTGCTTTAGATGTGCTTGTTATCATCTGTCCATAAATTTGGGGGTTTATTAGCAGAACTGTGACATTGGGCCCATTGGGGCAACTGCATTGACAATGTTGATGGTTTGAGTGGTTAATTTGAGTTTAAGTACTTAAAGAGTGATTGATTGGAGGAGGAAGAGGAACTGAGATGGGAACCGTGGAAGATATGGGTTGTTATAATTATTGTCCAATGATGGGGATTTCGACGAGCAATGCTATTAATTTCAAGTTTCTGAAAGGAAATGGTGTGAATAACATGGGTTCTCATCATCGAATGGCCTTGGGCAAGCCAACCCCATCGAAATGGGATGATGCGCAGAAGTGGCTGGTTGGGTTGTTTAGGAGTAGGGAGAGAAGGGAGAGAAGCCACCATGGTGGGAATGCTAAGTCACGAAACTCGAATGGTGATCTTAGTTGTGTTGTTGAGTCTCGTGACCCTTTTTTTACACATGTAATATGGACTGTTGGATGGGCATCTCGATGAGAGAGTATGGATGTCGAGACAACCTAATATCAATTCTAAATTTACCAATGTCACGTCATACTTTGTCACGGTAAAAGTGATTGGAGTGGCTTTAGTGAAATGTTTCAAAAAGTTTAGTGATTTTTTTGTTACAAAATAAACTTTAGTGACCAAAGTGTTACATCACCTAAAGTTGAGTGACCATGTGTGAAATTAACCCCAACTAAAGATAAGTTCTATCTAGATAACAACCAAACTTAAAAAACTCGTAGAATAACTACAACTTTACGTTTATCTTTCCAACTAAACTGGTTCACATCAGCATTCCTAACTCTATCGAAATAAATAATATCCAAAACTAATTAAACGCAACTGAAATTACTTAACGCCCAAAACCAACGAAACTCAATCTTCGTCAATTCTTGATCTCTCTCAGTTTCTCTTCTGATATTCGCATTTATAGCCAAAGAATTTCCATATAACCACTAACCATAAAGCTGCATTACTTTTAGTTGGGTTTCAAGTCTCTATTGAAGTTTTTTTTGGTATCTGATTTTGTATTCAAAGTTTTCAAATCATACAAATCTAGAGCAAAAACAAGAAGAAAGGGACGAAAGATGTTGAACAACAAATAGTTGGAGCTACTTGGATCAAACTCTTCCATTGCACTCGACTTAGTATTACGGTGTGCTTTTCAAGTCATTGAATTCCCTCCTAATTAATGTGTCCCAAGTTAGCTTCGGTCTACCCTTACACAGTCGAATTTTTTCAATTTCTATTGAGTCGAGTTTTCTAGTAGGGGCATTTGTAGGCTGTCTTTGGAGGTGTCCAAACTCCAATTACTAAAAAAATATTATGACAATACAAGTTGCCCTTCCCTAATCTAAGTAATCTTTGTGTCAATTGGTGATCCTTCAATTACTAAAGAAATATCATGATTATACAAGTTGCGCTAGTATATTTTTTCACTTAATTCAAATAGTTTCTATTGTGTTTAGTTTGATTTATGATCAGGATCAGCATGATATCTTTGACACACCTAACCTAAACCCTTTTGGTCTCTGTATCTTGTTCTGATAGCTAGAAGTCAGCATGTTTTGGTTATGGTCTTATTCTAGTTTAGTAACAGACATTGTGCACAGGGGTGGTGGCGGTGTTAGCCCTTCATGGCATAAAGATGGAACTGGTTTGCTCAAGTTAAATTCAGTATACGACTTTGTTGCCTGTGCCAAGTACCTCATTAATGAAGGTTACGTTCACAAGAATTATCTTTGCTCTGTTGGCCATAGCGCTGGAGGTCTTCTTCTTGGAGTGGCAATAAACAAGTATCCAGATTTATTCCGTGCTGCAATCCTGAAGGTATTCTCGAATTATGCTTCATTTTCTTGTTACTAAAACATGTGCGATATGAAAGCATTGTCAAATCGACATTGATGGAATTCTATTTTCCACTCCACAATCATAAAGCTCTTGCTTTATCACTTGCCATCAACTAGCCATGAAAGATTCAATGTTATTTTGGTCACTTTTTTACATTTAATGCTATCATTTTGATAGAGATTTTTTTAGCTTATGAATTATACGTGTTTTCATCTCGAAGCTGGATTGCAGTAATTTTAGTCATGCTTCTGGTTTTTCAAAGTTCTATGAGATCCATGGTTTTTATCTTCTAGTTTGCGAGAGCAACTGACTGATTTCTTTGAAGGCTGTCAATGTCATGACTATATGCTCTTAACTATTGGACACATGGCCATATCTCGAGCCAGTCTTGTGGTCTCAGAAATTATTATTTTTTAAATGGGGATGGACTAATTCTCTCATCATTTTCTTTAATTTGAAATCATTCAAGTGCGCTATCTTTGGGCTATTTGAAATGTCAGGTCCCGTTTCTTGATGTGTGCAACACTCTATCGGATCCCGGTTTGCCTCTCACCACTTTGGATTATGAAGAATTTGGAGACCCTAATATCCCTGCCCAGTTTGAAAATATTCACGGCTATTCCCCTTACGATAACATCCCCTCTGGTTCTTGCTGCCCTTCAATGCTGGTAACTGCATCATTTCTTGATTCGAGGCAAGTACACTAGAAATTCTTTTTTCTCACTGACCTCCTCAGCATATTTTCATTATATATGGTATTTAATGTATATTTCACTTCAATAGATTATTGCTTCTTTACGCAGCCATATATGTACATAAACTTACTGCTGATATTACTTGATGATTTATCAGGGTTGGAGTATGGGAAGCTGCCAAATGGGTGGCGAAAGTGCGGGAAAAAATGTGTCATTCCTGTTCTCGATCGGTGATATTAAAAACAAATTTGAGTGGTGGGCATTTCGGTGAAGGTGGTCGTTTTGGCCAATGTGAGGAGGCTGCATTTGAGTATGCATTTCTAATGAAAGTTACTGGGGCGCTTGAGGTAGCTGATCAAATGTAAATTCCGCAAAAAGAAACCGTTTTCGCAATCTTGCTCAGCAGCTTTTTCTGGGTCAATTGAAGCCTGAGACTTCAATCCGAGGAAAAGGTAATTAGTACTCAGTGCTCAACATGAAGAGAATTCTCATAAGCGAAACATACCTCCTTTAATTTTAGTGCAAAATACCTAATTTGATTATACTTATAATGTGATATTATTAGGGACCAGTTGCGCTGTACCTGTTTATATATATTGCTTCTGTTTTCACTTGGTCTGGCACCTTTCTACTATTTCTATTGTGCTTTTGAACAATGAAGATGTGCTTCCCGTGTTCCTTGCTTGAAGAGGATTAGACACCCTGAAAGAGGTAATAATTTTATGTTGTTGAGATGACTGGTAAGGATGAAGTAGACGATCTTTTGACTACGTTGAAAATAGTTCGTATGTTTTAGTCACATATATGATATAACAACTTAATTAGCTTTTCCTGATGCTAGAAAATACATAGAAGCTGAATTCAGCAGCAAGAGACAACTTGGTTTGATGTTTTTTCATGTTTTGATTCAGGTGAGACCTATGGTATATACCTGTTGGACTGGGAAACGACTAAACACCGCTCAGATAAATTCTATGGAACCGTGGCAGTGCTATTGCAGATGTTAGTTTTCTCATCACCTGTAGGCGTAATTGGTTTATTTAGTTTAAGGTAATCATTAATTAGTCGATTCATGAAACCCAATTCATTTTCTCATTGATGATTATCATGACAGTCGATTGGATATCCGAGGTAAGGCTTAGTAATGAAATTTAATGATTTTCGTATTCGCTTGTAATAAAATGCTAGTTCTGTATTCATGTATATGGAGCAAATCCTGAGGAGTATAAATTCTTGAACGAGTGTCCTTTTCTTTCTCGTTATAACATTGAAACAATCAGAATCTAGACTTGTGTATGTTTTAGGAAATGCAGCTTTTCTCTTTACCAACCAGTGAAATTTCTCAGAAAAGCTTAGTTGGCGACGTTGTCGGTTTAGGGATCCTCTCCACCAGTTCGAAGGTTAGTGTGGGCGGACCAAATCTTGTTGAGTGAGTGCGTATGTGTGTGTGTGTTTTTTTTTTTAAATACTCTGGTGGTCACACTTGACGAACCGCAGGTAGGGATGCAAATGGGTAGGGTAGGGTAGGGTAGGGTAGGAGATGGGGACCTCATTCTCATACCCATACTTACTAAAAAATCTATCACGCATACCCATACCTAAAATTATCTGGGGATGAATTCTCATACTCATTCTCATACCCATCAAATCTCCATGGCTATGAGGAATCTTCATGGGTAAAATATTTTACCCATTTCATTCTCCATTGGGGATGTATGTGGGGATTTTCATGGGAAATTTTTGCGGGGATGGGAAATCTTCGTGGGAAATTTTTTTTCCCCATTCCACATTGGGGATCCTCGCGGGGATTCTCAAAAAAAGAATTGTAACAAATAAGGTGTCAAATACGCATACATAAAAACACAATTGTTGAAATTCCAACAAAAAAAAAATCAACATATCATGCAAAAAAGATTTTAACTACTAAGTTTTAACATTTATAATTAAGTTTCTATAAATCATTGGCATATATAAAACGAAAAGTTCAAAATCAAAATATTGTTTAAAGTCATGACTACCTCTTTAAACCACCAAGTCATCAACTTTTTTGAGTACTTTTGATCCTAAAATTTTAAAATATAAATATAGTTGCAAACAATTCAAAATAAAACACATAATTATTAATTAACTAAATAAATTTAAATTATAAATTTCATTAAGAGGTTTTTTGTTATATGTATGAGTGTTTCAAAATAGAAATTATGTAATATTATGTCATATTTATATATAAATATCATATGGTGTGTAAATTGATATATGGGGATCCCTATGGGTAGATGTGCATATACGTGGGGATTACTCGTGGGGCATTGGGGATCCCCGTGGGTATATTTTATTACCCACATCCGTACTCATACCCGTCCTAATCCCCATCCTCATTTAAAATCCTCATACATGTACCCATTAGGGTAAATCCTCATCACCCGTGGGTATTCCTTTATCCATTTGCACCCCTAACCGCATGAGACACACCTCCATCCTACAAGATCTATGTCTCTAAAAGTTAGAAAATGTAATATTGCGACCTCAAAAATGTACAAGTAAATAACTAGTAGATTTCAACCACTGCATCTAGGCAATAATTGATCATTGAGAGAGTTTTTGCTCAATATTTGTGGAAGTTTTATAGTTCATTAATGGAGTAATTGCATGGGTTCTCCACTTCATGATTGACATGTTTGGAAGATTTGTACTGTTTGAGAGCTTGAATCTTTGAATCTGCATTGTCATATTAATCGCCAATAATTTCAATAAATGAATGATATTAAAAAAAAAAAAAAAAGTTAGCCTTTTCCACCACTTGAAAAGTTTAATCATCTACTTGTAAGATATCCATTATTGTAACTTTAATGTGCATTTTTAGTTTGGCACCTATACAAAAAAGTACTCTTAAATTAGTGGATTGCTTATTGAACATTCCATGATCCTCTTCTATCTGTAAATCTTGAAAAAATTGAACCATTAAAAACCAATCGCTTTCGAAAAGGAAAATCAATTGTTAATCTAAAGTAAATGTCCATGAAAGTAATACATGCCAACATTTATTGAGATGTCATACAAAAACAAGCCTCTCTCAATCATGCCTCGAAGCACACGAAATAAGTGATTCGAGGAGGTGCCATCAATTGTCGCCTTCGTCTTCCCTTGATCGGTATCGCTAACTAACTAGTTAGTTATTGGAATCAGAAGAGCAAGAAGAGACAGAGAATGATAGGATACTCAAAGCATGTGATGATCAAATATAAACTTTAGTATCACATACTTGTTACAGTTCCATTCTCTTTTACATAAGCAAAGTAACAAGAGAGAGCAAAAGCATGTTCACAACAAATGCTTGAGCCAAGGAACAACTCTTAGACTGATCATCATAAGAGCCCCATGAGTAGGGAACTCCATGATTACTGTTACAACTCGCACCAGCGCCGCTGCTATTCATACCATTACAAACACAAACAAAGTCATTCCTCGGCGGCGCATACCCGCATATCCCTTCGCTCCTCTCACAGCCCCGGCAGCTTGCTTCCAGTATATTACTATCAAAACCAGCTTCTCCCATGAACTTCAACTCTATCCCGTAATCCCATAGGTTAGGATCCGTCGGAACGTCTCCTAATGACACCACCGAAGAGTAGGCATTGCATTTCAATGTTTGCAGGTCAAGATCACCCTTGGTGTTGAGATTGGAAGGGGAGTAGACGCAGCAGGAGGTGGTCGGCGCGAAGGGGGAGAGTCCGAGGGAGGAGATGGCAGGGCAGGAGTGGATAGATGCGCAAAGATGCGCATAGGAAACGTCGCAGATGGTGTTGGAGGTCGTGGAGCATGCGAGGAGGATGAACGCGGAGGAGCCAAGGTGAAATGGAGAAGCCCAGTCAATACCGAAGGAGGCAGGAGAAGGGTACATAGAAGAGCAGTTGGACATAAGAGGGGGAGAGATGGTGAGGGTGGAAGTAGCATAGGAAATGGAGGTTATAGGATAGGTGCCAGTGTGTGTTGTTAGGACTAAATGCTCGGCGTCTCCCTCGCCTTCGCAGGTCACATAGGGGTAGAAGCGAGGGGAGCCACAGCCATGGCCACTTCCGAGCGGAAATTGGATGTCGAGTGAGCCGCACTTGCTCTTACAAGCTGGTTGAGATGATGAGACCAGGGTTGGGATGACTAATTGGAGAAGAAGATAGTATGAAAGAAAACTAAAAAGAAAAGACATGTTCATGCAATGACTAGGCTTCAGAGTTCAAACTCCACTCTTCATAAGTCTTAACAACTAAGTTTCTTCATGCACAAAGAGAAATAAAAGCATATCAAAGAAAGAAAAGTAGAGGCAATGAGGGTGCTTTTGGTTTGCTTTTGAGAAGAGTTGAGGGATTGGTAGGACCACAATAGCTTAAGAATATATTCCCACTTCAGACAAGCAGTACTTTGTGAGTTATGAACTTAAATTCTGTTCTGCTCCATTCAGGCTTAGTTAGCATTGATGAGAACCAAATAAGCTAAAGCTTGTACAATTTGCAGTAACAAAAGGTTACAAGGTTGTGTGCTCACTCCTGCTTTATTGGATATGCATCGGGATGTGCGACACCATATCTCAATTCAACCAGTGTTTTCATATATGTTTCCAGAAGGATACCAACAATTAAATGTAGTGGGTTAACTAGTTTAACAATTCGAAAGAACAAGAAAGATTATGTACCTGTAATAACAGAATATATTGTAACTAACACAAAGAAGGTTTTCACTTTGACATGTGAAGTTGCGTGTGAATGCACCGTTGCCATCCTTATATCCATCGTGGACCCAGGTATGTTGAGGACTGCGTCAAAGGTTGGCGAGATGGATTCGTATTTCGAGACATCGTGCCCATTGCAATCGTTGTTGAAGCCACCATATCCGTTGTAGATTTAGGTAGTGAAATTGTAAAACTTGTACACTAGAAACCTTGATGGTATGCATTTAGAAATTTTGAAAGTTACTTCGAATGTTACATGGATATACAATTGTCGTGTCTTTGTATTTTCATTCTTGTATAGTTAAGTTTGAGACTTGTTGTTACGGAGATATATAATTAGTTAAATTTCAAGCAAATTGTCGTCTTTGGATTTTCATTCTTGTATAGTTAGTTTGAATGTTACGGACGATCTGAATGAGTTAAGTTTCGGTGGAGTGACGTGTCGCCCTGAATGACATCGGAGACCATCGACATGTATAGTCTCGACCATACACCACCGAGAACAAAAGAAACGACTGGCCACACAATACCGAATTTCAATCCTCTCGCTCGACCTATGCCCGACCATACTCATGGATTCTCGACCATTAGTAGGCGAGTTGTACACCATCTCAAGTTACCATCTCACCGAGAGCATTTGGTCGCCATGAGCATAGCTCGTCGAGCGATGGCGAACGCTCTGGTACAATGTCAGTAACGAGTGGACCAGAAAGTCTTGCAAAGGTTTCGTCCATCATTTATTGGACCGACACATTTTTGTTAAATACTAGATCACCGAGATTCTCGCGAGACAACACCGAGAATCCAACATATTTGTCATTATTTAGTACCGACAATGTCACTAATTGAAAGTGTCGGACTGCATGACCGAGACCCCAAGAATCATAAAAACCATGTATTCTAGAACAAAAAATAGACCAAGATACAACTATATGAAATGTAAAACATGACCAAGTAATGTAAAACAAGGTCCAAACCGCGCCAAACTATCATATATCACTCATCAAACATACAAGTACTCTACCACATCCATCATAAACCTTGTTAAAAAAAAAAAACACACACACACACACATCTCAAGCAATGTGAGGTAGCGTTAATCTGAGACACTTGCGCACTCTCGTGCGGACTCAAGTGTCGATACAGTAGGCCAACGCAGCTTCGCACCCCTGCGTACTTTCCCACGTCGTCAAGTCTTCAAGAAGCTTCAAAGTCAGCGATCGACACCCGAGACCACTCTTATCGGCAAATAGAGTGCGGGACAAAAGGTACAACAGCACGCTCGGGGGCGGTGCATTCCACATGAGGATAATTTGTGGGTCTCGAACCGAGTTTTGGGGCACCATCGACTCTTCAACCAACATTTGCGCGGCTTTAAGTCGTGAGCCCCTTTCGTGATATTCACCTCCTCTCGGCCCATTTCATCGACGCTAACCCCAAGTGGGTTCGAGACCATCTTAATAAGCGTCGAGCGAGATTCCTCCGTGTGCCTCGCAAAGTTCTCCGTCTGCCACAACTTTGCCCGTTACATGAATCTTCAGGAGAAGCTCACATCCTCTAAGGAGATAGACATTTCACCAAAAGGTAAGTGAAATGTGTTCATCTCCATTTGCCACCGCTTCCACAAATGCAGAGATAACCTCCTTCATTGGCCTTGCAGTATGAACGATCATCAGTCGTATTCAACCCGTAACGCCGAATAATCATCCGAAGTCCCTCGTGTCGGGTGTGCACGATCAGAAATCTCATTCTCAGTATCGAGCTCCGTGATTGATACACTTGAGAAACCGACGCTCCCTCAACAAAAAATACATCCGGTCATGTTCAGGAAAACCCCCGAAGTTTTAAATTACTCCGTTCAATGAAATTTTAATTACCTCATTGCTCCAAATCGCTAATGCGACATGATCCTTAAAGCTCTTCAACAACGCCTCGTCTATGGGACCATAGGGAAAGGAACACGCACTTCAACAAGCACTTCCTCTCATTCATTATGGCATGGGCTCCACCACTACTACTCCCGTGTACATTACGATCGCTTTATGTCGTATTCCCGCCGATGAGTCACCGCTACTAGACTCCGATACATGCCTCCTCCTCTTCCCGGGCAACAACAAGATCCTTGGGTCGCCCAAAGAACGATGTTCGAACCCTCATCGTGCAATTGTAACCTTGCACGATTTCCATCTACCTTCGCCTTTCCCTTAACATCCTCATTCTCCTTCTCTTTCTCTTTCCGCACAATCTTGTCGTCGGTCTCCGCCACCTCGCCCCTCGGTTAGGCCTCGACACCTCTCAACACTCGGCCTCCTCTCTCCCCAGTCACCGGTGCCTTCGAACGAGCCATACCACGAAAACGGACAACATATAAGCGCATGGACAGGAACCCAAAAAACATTTACAAAAAAATGTTTTTAACAATTCGAAAGAACAAGAAAGATTATGTACCTGTAATAACAGAATATATTGTAACTAACACAAAGAAGGTTTTCTTGTTAAAAAAAAAAAAACACACACACACACACATCAAGAAGGCCATGAAGCCTTTCAATATTTGTAGGCGCCAATGCAGTAACTATACAGCTCATGATCGAAGGCCTATCGCTCTCTCATTGCACATGGAATGAGCGTAGGTGGAGAACTGGTCGATTTCAACTTAGAAGGGTTCACATTCTGCCTACGAAGCATTCCAAATGCAGCGAATGCGACAGATGATGAGGCCAGCTTCATTTTCGTAGTGTCCTGGTGTGCTAAAAATTGTCTTCTGCTTCCTAGGTCATTTAAAGTCATGATGGACCAGAAGATGCACCACCTATAGAGACTGAAGCCAAGGATTTGGACACCCACACCTTGACATTCTTTGCTCTGCTGTGCAAATTTCTCAATTTACAGCGATCTTTCAATGTTTTGCACGCATCTATTGTCCGGTCTAGGCATGAAAGAAAATGCCACCGCAAACTCATGAAGTCTGCTTTTCTAAGATGCCGTCTCCAGGCATACTGAGCGTGCTCGACCACTTTTGGAAGGAGGAAGTAAAGCAATCTCAGAAGTATGAAAATTGATGCCAGTTCCAAATATTTCTCCTGCTGCAACAAATTTTCTGGAGACCTTGCCCAAGAGAATGGGCAGTTTTCCTGTTCGGTGTCCTTCACTTTTGCAATATTCGATGATTTCCTGAGTTTCTCCAATGAAGACTGGCCAAATGATAAGGGTTTAATGCCTACCATGAGGAAAGAAGCACAACCAAACATTATTATTCCTCGCCAGAATCATATAGATGATTCGCGATGTATACAGCAGCAGAGATGTTATAGGAGATTACTTCAACAAGTTACTTCAAATAAATGAAAAGAAATAAAAAAAAAAATCAAGCATTTCTTAGAAATATAACTGCAAGCATTCTTTTCAAGGGAAGAATCAACAAATGATAATAGAAGAGTGCATTTGCTTGCTATTTTATTTAGTATGGTAAATTTGCTTGATATTTTTCAGTCAATTCATTTTGAGAACATGTACAAAAGCATTTAAGAGCGAAAGCCTTACCGGTGACATTGCCATAAAAATCTAAAAGAGAATCTACGGTCCTGGAACCATGATATTGTGCCCTCATTCTGGAATTCAACAGAAACATAGTGGGGAATCCATGGACTCCATACTTTGATAGTATACTGAAACAAACCCATGAATTAATTCCGAGAAGTAAAATTTTGTAACATTAAGTTAAAATTATTATTATCATATGTCTCAAACCTTGGTCTTATTGCAGATTCTTCAACAGCAAAATGACGTATGGAGGGAAACAAAGATGACAAAACGG
This sequence comes from Stephania cephalantha, assembly GCA_039657325.1. NCBI lineage: Eukaryota > Viridiplantae > Streptophyta > Magnoliopsida > Ranunculales > Menispermaceae > Stephania > Stephania cephalantha. The sequence continues at coordinate 59,735,743 of CM077567.1, read as the reverse complement.
TGAAGGTTGGTCTAAGGTTCTTTGAAAAAGGACACCAAGATGCATAGAAGAGCACAGCCACATATTCACGACGTCTCTCATGAACTAGATTTATTACTTTCTGGAATGAAATTTCATCAACCTAGCCAAAAGCACAATGAAAATCATCTAAATTAGAAAATAGCTAAAAGCATCAAAATGAACATTGTAGTTAAACCCATTGTTTTCTTCTGCCAAAAAATATGATGACCCTGAAAAAATGAAAAAAAAAAAAAAAAAAAAAAAAAAAAAAACAACGAATCCTCATCCGCATATTAATTGGGATTTAACAGCAAAGGACTTTTTTTAAAGAAAAAAGCAGCAAAACAATTTCTCAGCAACAAAAGATGAAAAAAGATAGCGAAAGAGCTTCAAGTGCAAACTACATAATACATTGGGTTTAATTGGAACACTCTACAAGAGTTATCATATTGTTCTATATGTACTGATGTCATTTTGTTTTATCGGAATACATACTGATGTCATTCATAAAAACAAATTCATATTCCATCATACATGTAACTCAATTTGTCCCCTACTAGGCTACTAGCTATTAGTTTAAGTCAATGACAGCCTTTTCTTGATCCAAATGGGTATCCGTATTAGGTTAACACATACAAAGTAATTTCTTTACAAGAAGAAGCCTTTTAATAAAGCAATAGTTAGTACGTTACCCAAGTGTAACTTATTTAATGTTTGCAATCTACTAGTTCATCATATATCAAACTCATGAATCAAAATTAAATTACCAAGAGGCGTCATACATTGAATAGCACACGAATTATTAAATTGAATTGTTGATTTGTCAGACATAAACAATGCAGTGAAGGCGAAAAGCAAACTTAAGACAGAAATAGACCTAGAGCATAACATGTAAGTCACAAACTCAAACACATTACGGTGCCAAAGTTGTGAAAAATCAATCACACATCAATTTTTTAAATAAATAAAAAATCAAGAAACTAACTATTGTTTCACATTACATTTGACATAGAATGTCTAACGATACAAGAAAAAATAAATAATTTGTCGAGTTCAAAATATAGTAAACAGAAACAGAATCATACAATGTGTTTGAAGGTATTGTGATCTCATGCTCCAAAAAAGTAATAGTATTGTCAAGCTAAAGATTCTATAGCTAACTTCATCTCAACTCGAGATCCAAATCTCCATAAATTAAAAAAAAAAAAAAAAAAAAATGAAGCAAAAAATTTATTAAAAAAAATAAAAAAAATAAACCTGGAGAATTTGATGATGGTGTGTTAATTGCAAAGAGTGGATTAGGTTTATGGTGTATAAAAAATCTTTGCTTGCAGCAAAGTTTTAAGCTCTACTGAATGCCAGTCTTATTTAAAAACGTACCGACTTGGGAAATTTTAGCTGTACTTCCAAAGATGAGCATAAATTAGGATTATAAATATAGACTTTCATTTGAGGTCACATGAGTTTTTTATAATTAGGTCACATGAATTTGAGGTATAAATGGATATATCATTTTCCCCGAGGTTCTCAAAATAAAAAATAAAGCACATCCTGAATCCTACTCCCTTGAACTAACACAGTTGGTCTTCAAAATATCAATTTATTGTGAAACATTAGCATGCAAAGAAGAATCTTCTTTGTGATTTGTACATAGTAAAACGTCGTCCAAAACAGCTCAAGTAATAATGTAATATCAATGATTTCCTCTTTCTGAACACAACATAAAAGAAATTTCCCACCAAGCCTGCCTACTCTGATAACAACCACGAAGTTGGGAGTTGTCTAACAAAGAACCATTTTATTGAGAACAATATGCCTACTATTTTCCCTACTCCTGATATAATCCTACTTCCCATTTAAAACCCAACTCTTAAGCATTGCCCACATCACATCAAATTTACCATATTCTCTTTAAGATGTATCTGGTGTATTTAGTCCTTCACTGTTTATTACATATTCTTAATCTCCAATGACCCAACTCACTAGCGAATGTGTTAGAATTATTTTCTGCTTTGATAAAACGGAGAACTACTCCCAAACGATATTTCACTGAAGGGTCCCATTTTAACTACAAGTTTCTTCCGTCTTTGCTGCACATCAAGCTTATAATGGTGGAATTAATGGTTTACATTCAATTTGCCACATGGGAGAGTGACAAATCTCTGTTGAGATAACCTTTGCACCTCTCGTCATTATAGAGTTGTTCAGCTGATAGCTTTTCTTAAAGATAATTATGGTTATCAACATTAAGATACAAATATCACCACCATAGCTAGTGTAGACACATATCTATTACAGAAGAATTTTATTTACTTCACGTTGAATATCTAGCTCCATGTAGCCCACCCCAACTAATTCTATCCATGCAGGCGACCCTTGTTAGATTATCTTTTCCTAATTAATCTCTGTTAATTGCGACCCATATTATGTTTATTATAGAAGAATTTTATTAATCTTTGAAAATCAGTTAATTGGACCCACACTTGACGGTATTTTGGGAATAAGTGGTTAGAGTATTGGATTTAAATTCCTTCCCCCCTCTCTGTGACACCCCAAATATTCTACACCTCGAAAACCTCAAATAAAATAAAACCTTCCTAAGCTTGATAAAACATTAGATAAATAGGGACGAGAAACTTCCTTGACATTACGACTGATAACGACTCGTAACATCTTAACTTCTTTGATAAGAAGAGAATAGAATGTTCGCTTATACTTATCTTATAATTTATGAGTGAAAACGACGTTTCAATCTTTAAATAAGTGAAAGCTTCCTTGTCATTATGATCGACAACGACTCTTCAATATAAACGAATTCGTTATAACAAAACGAATCATTCATCTTTATTTGATCATTATGATCGATAACGACATTTAACAGATTTATTATTATTTTATCCTGTCATTATGATAGAAAACGACCTTAAGATTATTTTAATCATTTTCAGTACTATAAATAGAACGATCGATTCAACATTAAGGCAACTTTACAATCTTTGTTTCTTTCATTATTAAGTAAAGAAGGAACGCTGCAGAATTCTTGTTTAGAGATCTAATAAGGTGATTTTCTTATTACATGTTAATTCTTTATATATGTCTTAACACCGACGCTCTTATTACCTTGCTATTGTCTAACTATCCACATGTGAGATTGAAGCCGACGGGCTACGATGGTCCACCGGTGTGGTTGTTGTGGTCCACCAAATTTGGTCATGTGTCGATGACACTTTATATGATATTAATGACCATGGTGTGGTTTTGGCCTTAAGACAAAATTATGAAGGTTCACCGGTGTGGTTACTAACTAATAATATCGCAGTTGGTGATATATGTTGTTGTTATTTTTTTGCTATATATTTTGCATTAACAGGGTGTAATTAGAAAATTACTGGGCTTTGGCTCATTAAACCTAACAATTTCTGGTACCACCCAAGCAAGTAAGGAAGAATTAATCCTGATCAGGTCAGCAGCTGATCTTGTGAGATAAATAATGTACAGTGGCTAGGGCAGACCATGTTAGATAAATAATGTGTAGTGGTTCTTGTAAAATACCAAGTAATGAAGTGGAGAGCGTGACTTGTTATGTAATATTAAAGTGTAAACTCAAAATAAATAAATAAATGAGTTTTATTGTGTATTTCCCAATATTCAGTTATACTCGGTCTTGCCCCTGTGGGCAGTCCATCCGGACCTTGTGCGTATCTCGAGGTCGGGGTGTGACACTCTCTCTCTTAAAAAGTAACGTATCTCAATTATTAGATGTGGTTTATTTAAACACAATGGATCTCACCATCAATGTATCCATTAAACGTAGAAGGCAGAGAGGGGACAACACACACTCAAGGATTGGAAGGCTGTGAAAGGTATGCGTTTAATCAAAGTGATGCAAATCAGAGTTTGTGTTAGATTATGATTTCTTATTTAGAGATAGATTAAATAGAGTTTTAGTTAAGTTAGAAATCATGATTAGAATATGAATTTTACTTGGAGTCAAATGATGTGTGAACTTAATTAGACCTAATATATAAAGGTTTGATTGGTTGTTAAAAAAGGGGGTTGATTATTTTGATGAATAAAATTGAGATTTGAGAGAGAATATCTCTTTGTTTGTTTTGGTTTCTTGAACTTTGAGTGTTCGATAACAAGTTAGAAATGTGTTTCTTCAATTCGGTATTCGCGAAATCAACGAAACGGTAGAAAAATCTATTTTTTTTTTTGTAGCAAGCAATTGGTCAATTCCTCGCTGCATCAGTTGGTATAAGAGCGTCAAGGTCCTATAGTCTTCCGCAATGCAGCCGAAAATACAAGCCCGATGTGAAGACCATGTAGATGAGGTCCCTCTAAGAGATACTATGACACATGTCGATCGAAGGTTAGATCAACTAATAACTTTCGTTGAAAATCTAGCTCTCCAAATACAACAATCGCATCACAATCAAGTCTAACTGTTGCAACAGCAGAGGCAACCGCAACAACTTCCTCAGCGACATCAACAATGGTTTGAGGACGAAGTGCCTACCGAGGAGTTTGCTTTTGGTGAAGAACCATAAGAGGATTATTCCGACGAGGAGGAATTTGTATTTGAGAAATAAGAAGATAGAGTTCTTTCTTTTTACAGTGAAGGTGAAGTGGATCTGATCTTCTTCGAGGAGGGCTCTGACAACTTTGACGATTCACCAAAGTTTGACGGTGATGGGTGTGACTTCGTGGAAGACAAGCTAGTCTTCGGAGACGCGGCCTTGTCATCGAGGTGATTTCTCATTCTAAAAGCCATCGGATGCTTGAAGAGGTGGTTGGTGACGCGGTCGTCGACAAGTGTGGAGACAATCACCCAGTTGAAGGAGTAGTGGAGACAAAAGTAAAGTTCACAACGGTGAAGCACTAATGTTCGTTGACTAACATTACGGACGACGAGTTAGTTGAGGAAGTTCTACAAAACCCTCACAATGGTGTGTTCGTTGACAACTTTGATTTGTCAATTGACGTTTCAAGCAATGTTCCAAAGATACATGTTCCATCAAGTGACGATAACTTCGTTGAAATAGGTTTTGTTATTGAAGCCCACAAGACAAGAGAGAACTAAAACTCGAGGACGAGTTTTTTCTAACCGGGGGAGCATGATGAAGATGAAGACCATAGAGGTCATGTGCGGGAGAACGATTCATGCATTAAATTCGGGGACCAATTTTTCTCAACCGGGAGAGAATGATGCAAATTAGAGTTTGTGTTAGATTAGGATTTCTTATTTACAAATAGATTACATAGGGTTTTAGTTAAGTTAGAAGTCACGATTAGAATAGAAATTCTGCTTGGAGTCAAATATTGTGTTAATTAGGCCGAATATATATAAAGGCTTGATCGGTTGTTAAAAAGGGGTTGATTATTTTGATGAATAAAATTGAGTTTTGAGAGAGTATCTCTTTGTTTGTTTTGGTTTCTTGAACTTTGTGTGTTCGATCACAAGTTAGAAACATGTTTCTTCAATTCGGCATTCGCGGAATCAATGAATTGGTAGAAAAATCTATCTTTTTCTTTGTAGCGAGAAATTGGTAAATTCCTCGCTGCATCACAAAGTGTGTTTCAAAGATCATTAATATTTACATTGGTATCAGACCTTGTGTTAAACACTTTTGATTCATCTAAGTTGTTTGAGTCGATCTTGAGTTTTCTCATTATAGATTCAATTACAGTGGTCGACTTGACTTTGCATAAAGATTATGCTTCCGACTTTGGGTCTAAAAGGTATTTCATCAATTTTAAGTATATACCTATTTCATTCAATACCGATTAAATTGTATTTCAGAAAAATCAAAGTATTTGATTTCTTGTGTTTTAATGTGCCGATTTTTTATTTCAAAAAAAAAAATGTACCGATTTTTAAGTAAACACAAAGAATTTGATTTTAGGTATAATTGATATACTCGTATTGGATAAAGATGACATACTTTGCGTGTTTTTGATTTTCCTGATCATCCAATTATGGATAAACCAAAGAGATATTTTCGTTTTTCGAAATCTTGCAAATTTTGGGTATTTTAGAAGCCGATTATTGATAAATATGGCTTATTAGACATTTTTTATATAAGAAAATGGGGCATAGGCCCAATAGATAAATAAGAGCATCTCCAATGGGACCATGGATTGTGAATGTCTAGATGATGTGGCAAGGAATCAAAGTGGAGGGTGTCTAGCACAATGTCTACTTCTAGACATTGTAGCCTATTGTCACATCATCATTGTTTGTTATAAAAAGTCAAAAAAGTCACAATCCATAGTCTAAATCCACATTATCATTGGAAATCATTTTGGAATTTGAATGTCTATCTAATGTCACATAGGATAGACATCCTCCCTACATCCATGACAAGGCACCAATCCATGCTCTAAATCCACATTACCATTGGAGATCCTCTAATGTGCCGCATGATATATTGAAAATTTGGACGAACCAAAATTCAATTTAACGAAATTTGAATAAGGATATATTAGGAACATGTACATATATTCCGATTTGCCTATTTCATTGCCAAAAAATTAGACACGTGGCTGAAATTTACTATGATAAGTACACGTTACTATTGTACTCGTTACTGTTGTACGTAAAATAGTAACATTAATAGACACATGCATGCTATTGGTTAATTAATACGATATTTTATTTTATGCATGTTTAATTGTCATATGTATTTATTATATCACGTGATAATGTGTGCATGTGGTTGTAATGTCACACGTATACTATGTTATACATATGAAAGTGTATGTAATATGTTGGCATGTAAATATTTATATATGTATGCATTTTTTATTGTTACATGTTTACGATACAAAAATCAAAGTATGTCCGATTAAAAATTTATTTGAATTGAAAGCTTGTTATTCACCAAAGTGGCATATCTTGAATAGATATTTAAATATTTAATTGAGACCATTGATTATAATGCTAAAAAGTCACCCAAAGTTGGACCATTGCTTATAGTTAATGACACTTAGGAGATATATTGTCATACTTGGTGAATATATTGTTTATCCAAAGATAACTTGCATGTTGATTTAAGTATGATTAATTGTCTATTAAAGCATGCTTTCCTTAGAAAAGATATTCCATGAAATTATATATTTACTTTTATCACCCAAAAGTGAAGTTAAATACATAATAAAAGTTATTGTATGTCAGAATCATTTAGTTTAACTCAAAGCATTAATGTAACATTTTAATATTATATGCGACATCTTCTAACGTATTCGTCTTAGGCAGTTCGACGGTCAAGTTTAATGAGCTTAATTTCAATTATTGGTCTGAGCAAATCCATTTCCATTTGAGAGTTACATATTTAGACTTGGCAATCATTTTGGATGAAAAGCCAGCAGCCATTACTGAGGCTAGCTCTGATGAGGAAAAGTCATTTTATGACACTTGAGAGTGGTCTAAGCGGTTGAGCTTGAACCTAATGCGCTTGACGATTTTTGATAACGTCAAGCCTTCGATGCCTAAGACGAACAATGCTAAGGAATTCATGATCAAGCTGAAGGAGTGCTCACAATCGGACGTAGCTGATAAGTCCATTGTGGGAAGCTTGATGAGTAAGCTGACCACTAACCAAATGATCTTTGAAACACACTTTGATTCAATGATAAATAAACACATACCTTCCATTGCTATCCAATTCTTGAGTATGTGTTTTCTCCTTCCCTAACTAATTTGGAATTGAGGCGTTGTCCAAAAGATTATTTACAGGAATGGTCCAATCCACTTTTCCAGGATTCTTCAAGACCCATAAGATAACTCAATTCATCATTGATAATTTATGCGGGATCGATACAAACAATCATCGATTTGGTACTCAATCCCAACAACATGAAATAAATTTTTGTCATGCATGGATTCTTTGGAACAATTCAACAATCTACTTCACCATTGTAAGAATTTTAACAAACACACGAGAAAATAGAACTACCAATTTGTAATCATACCCACTAACCAAACCAAATCATCTGCAACAGAGTAGTAATCTTATTGAACAAACCCTAGAATGAGAAAGCATACCTCAGTAACCCCAAAGAAATGTGCACCACCATTTGAAGGGCAAACAGGGTACTCCAAAAGATCTCCAGAAATGACATCAGAGGGAGGAATCAAAGGGCAGAAATCAGATTGGGCGGTCGTCATCGGCGCCGGCGCCGCGAAAAACAGCAACAGAAGGAGACCCAATTTACAAACCTTATCCATTCTAGAGGAAGAAAAGCCAGAGAGATTTACATGAAAATTGAATCAAGAGATTCAGAGAAAGGAGAGAGGAGAAATTGATAGCAGGGCATGCATGAGCATCTTGAGATTATTTTGGAATCAGGGGATTTGGGGTTTCTCTCTTTGATGTAATGCATGGGTTGGGACGTGAGGGGGGAAGAAATGGCAATGATCAAGATAACAAATATCTAGGTCTCCTTCAAATGCCCCACCTCGATTCATAGAAACTGAATAAATTTGATGAAGGATGGATGACGAACTAACTGGGACGCATTAGTTAGAGAGGGGTTTAAATGATTTGAAAAGTGCCCAAACATTGCACTAAATCAAGAAGAATGAAATAATTTGATCTATGTAAAACTAATTTGAGATCGAGGCAATGTTATTATTGCTTTCTTTAATCTAAAAATAGCTTTTCTATTTTATTTTTTTTCTAGTTGGATGCATTGACAACAATTTGCAACCCTAAACTACCGATTCAAATAAAATTATGGACATGTCCGTTTAAATTTCTTATAAAAAAAAGTTCAATTTTTTGTCACCGAACTACAAAGAAAGTAACCAACAATCGGTTGGTCCAATTAGTAAGAGACTTGATTTTTCACTTTTCCTTAGAAAAAATTGAGTTAGAAGGGTTGCCCCTATAAAGAGCCCGACAGTGCGAGCGTAGATTAGTCGGTGCGGTTGTCACTGAATACCACGTGGCAAATGAAGAAAAAAGAAAGTATATATATGCATTGTCTAGATCCAATCAGGTTTAAATTCAAGTAAGGCTAGTTTATCTAGGCTCATTAATGCTTGGGGTATCCACTTTAGACACCAACTTTAGACACTTAGCAATTATGTGTTGTTCGATACACCTTAAACACGTATCTCGAGGTGTATCAATGGTGCACGACCACTAGATGTCAAAAGTCGGTGTCTAAAGTGGGTACCCCTAGTAGCTTCCTTATTTTAGATTCCTTCAAAAATCAACTCAAATTGTCCAGTCTGTTTTCCAAAAATTAACATTTTATACTTCAAATTTTCAAATGTTAAACCATACACACATAATATAATTTTATTTGAAATAGGATTTTGATGGTTTTCGTATTTTTATTTTTATTTTTTGTCATATTTTTTTTGTAAAAATGATCCAAGCATATATACATAACACGTTTAATAAAAGTATTTAAATAAATGATATATATGTGATCAAAAGACTTGTTCAAATCTTCATATATATGCTTCTAATTAGTACGGTTAAAGTGTTTTTCAGGCCAAGTGAATTGACTTGGTATTTCTGCTCTAGTGCATTGCCTAAAGGATTCAGATTTAGAAAAGACTCCTAAAGTAAACTACTTTTGACGTAACGAAATGAACACTAATTGGGTCCACGCTGTACAACACACCTCGAGATATGGTACTATGTACATGAGATGGTACGGACCAAGTAAGTGTCCACTTGTCAATGTCAAAAGTGTTTAAAAAACCATTTTCCTAAAAAGAAATCAACATTTCTAACAAAATAAATCAACATAGACTTGGAGAAATTGATTTAAGTACGGGGGCTGATGACCATCTAAACTTTAGTCATTGTCAAGTGCCATTATGCCAAGATATATACTATTTTGTAAATTTTGTAGCTTCTTTTGACTTTATTCAGAATATTGAAACCATATATTTTTAACTTTAATTATTGAGCAGCTAGCTTTCTAAAACAATATATACGTCCATACCCGCAAAAAGGTACTATAAATTTTTTAGGGGCCCTATTTTGGCACCCCACCGAAATAGTAATGACTATACAAGGCACTCAAATTTTATGGTTATCTATTCTCTCCTCTAAATGAAAAACCAAAAAAAACGCAATTAATTTCAACAAATACCTCTTTTTGTACCTCCGACAAGATGGAAATGACAAAATTGTCCCTTCATATAAACATCTCCACACATTAATTAGTGGGGTGCTCCCACCTAGTAATGCACAAATTTTTTGAACCAAGTGTTTTGGGCATGAACCAATTTTGGGGCATCTCACTTCATTTCTCTATCATCTCTAATCGAAACTCACGTGATTTGTTGGCGGGGCGTGTATCGATTCTCGCGCTTTCACAACATCCGGTGGCGAGGTAACACTCAATTACAACCATATTAAGCTTTGAAGCAACTATCTTGATGTGGCAAATAGTGACATTGATGATTTGGTTTTTCATTATAGAAGGTTCAGTAGATTCGGCTATTCCGAAGTTGTTTTCAGCGTAAAAATGATGAATATACCACAATTGTGCAAGATGAGGTACAATAAGAGGTATTGGTTGCTTTTATTGAGTTTTTTTCCAATTTTTACAAGTGTTTGCACGGACATGATTGTGTCGGCCACGCAGGATCAAGACTTGGAAATAAGTCTCGATATATGATGCCAAAACTAATTCAAGAGTCTCGTTATATGGTGGCCAAAACTGATCCAAGAGTCTCGGTCATAGGGTACCGAGACGCTTCCAGCAGTGTCGGTTGTCTTTGCCGTATCGACACTACTTCTTAAGTCTCGGGCCTGTACTATCGAGACTGTATTTTTGCATTTTTTAGCGAATCTGCAATGTGTTGGGGATGAGTCCTTATGGTTCAATGTTTATGTTACATATAATGTCGATTTCCACGTTATTTCCAGACTACAATGATGCTTTCACTCTTGTAGGCCATTCTCATATAGAGAAACGACTATTGCATGACTTTAAATGATCGGTCATGTGAACAAGTTTGTATAAGTTACGAAGCACTCTGATGTTGGAGGGATTAAGCGCAGGGAAATGGTCAAACTTGCATGTGAGAGGTCCGGTACATTTAGGGGAATGTCACAAAGATTAGGGAAAGCAAAAGTTGCAAAACTTGCTTTTGAAACCAAGAACTGATGGGAAGGAGGAAAATACATGGACTCAAACTGGTACTAAGAAATGTGGGTGCCTTTTCCTTATTAACATCAAGGTAAATGCGGATTCTTTGTGGTATGTCAATGTGGTATGTAAAAGGCACAATCACGACCTCGCTAACAACTTAAACGACCACTCATTTGTAGGAAGATTGGATTAAGGCGAGTAGGTGGTTGTGGTGCATAAGACTAAGGGGAATGTGAAGCCACGTGATATCCTCAACACATTGAAGCAAATAGATGTAAATAATGTTTCGACTATGCGGACAATATACAATGCAGACAAAAACATCGAATTGAGGATGCGTGGGAGGACTCAAATGCAACAACTATTGCACATATTGGAGAAGAATAAGTGGATGTCGTGACATAGGAAGCATCCCGAGACGAATATCATGACTGACTTATTTTGGTCACATCCTGATTCAATCAAGTTACTACGGTGTTTCCCGTCGGTTCTTCTAATGGATTGCACATACAAAACTAATAAGTATCAAATGTCGTTGTTGGAGATAGTTGGTATCACTTCGACGCATTTGACGTTCTCAGTTGGGTTTTCTTTCATATCATCAGAGACTAATGCCAATTATGTTTGGGCACTTGAGAACTTGAGATGTATATTGGACGGGTGGCCTAAACATGACGTGATTGTTACAGATCGAGAGTTAGGCCTAATTAGTGCAATCGAAGAAGTATTTCTAATATCGTCTCACTTTCTTTGCTCTTAGCACATCAACAAAGTAGTCTTGACCAAGACTAAGAAGATGTTTGGAGATAACGAAGGCTTCGTGTGTTTCATGGATAGATGGGCGATGTGTTGTATGCTAAGTCAGAGGCATCATTTGATCTTAGGATGAATGACTTACGATCTGAGTTCAAAACCGTGAAAGGTCTTATTGATTACTTGGATAACACATAGGTAAAGTAGTACAAGGAAAATTTTGTACGGACATGGACATATCAAATTATGCACTTTGGAGAAACCACGACGTAGAGGGTTGAGTCTGCGCATTCCACTTTGAAGCTACTTCTTGGTAATAATCAAACAAATTTTGAGACTTTGTGGGGTGTGGTAAATGGTCTTCTTAAGGTCCAACGTAACAACATGAAGGCATCATTTGAGCTAAATTTGAATGTGGTGCAACATGTGTGACACCCAAAATATTTTACACATCGAAAAACACAAACAAAACCTTCCTAAGCTTGATAAACTATTAAATAATAAATACGGAACGCCAAACTTCTTTAACATCATGACTGATAACGACCCGTAACGTCTTAACTTTTTCGTTAAGAAAAGAATAGAATGTTCTTCAAAGCTTATCTTAGAATTTATGATTGAAAACGACGTTTCAATCTTTAGGAAATAAGTAAGAAGCTTCATTGACATTATCAATGACGACGACCTGTTGATAAGAATTTTTATACTTATCCGATCATTATGATCGATAACGACATTTAACAAATTAATCATTATTTTATTATGTCATTATGACAGAAGGCGACCTTAAGATTATTTTAATCATTCCCAGCACTATAAATAGGAGGATCGATTCAACATTAATGCATCCTTACAATCTTTGTTTCTCTCGTTATTAAGTAGAGAATGAACCCTGCAAAATTCTTGTTTAGAGATCTGATAAGGTGATTTTCTTATTATATGTTATTAATTCTTTATATATGTCTTAAATCTGACATTCTTATTACTTTGCTATTGTCCTAACTATCCATATGTGAGATTCAAGCCAACGGGCTACAATTGTCTACCTGTGTGGTTGTTGTGGTCCACCAAATTTGGTCATGTGTCGACGAACACTTTATATGATATAAATGACCTTGGTGTGCTTTTGGCCTTAAGACAAAATTATGAGGTCCACTGGTGTGATTACTAACTAATATTGTTTGCAATTGATGATATATGATGTTGTTATTGTTTTGCCATATATTTTGCATTAACAGAGTGTAATAAGAGAATTACTGGGCATTGGCTCATTAAATCTAATAATTCGATTTACCACCCAAGCTTGATCGAGAATGATGAATCCGATAAGGTTGTTGATTATGTTAGATAAATAATGTATAATGGTCAATGATGACCGTATTGGATAAATAATGTAAAATAATAGTAATGATATGGAGAGCATAAGCGTGCTATGCAATATTAAGAAACAGTGTAAACTCATTATATAAAAAAATTAAAAAAATAAGTTATATGATATATTTCCCAATATTCAGTTATACTCGGTACTGACCCTGTGGGCGGTCCATCTTGGTCTTGTGAATATCTCGAGATCTGGGTGTGACAACATGAATATGTTGATGGTTTGTGTCGCTAGTTGCGTGGATACGTCTCTCAAAGAACGCTTAAGTTGATTAGAGATGAAATGGAACGTGGAGAGAATGTTGGACATGACTCTAGTCTTTATGGTTGTCATATACGTACCACACATGACCTTCCTTGTGCACACAAGATAAACTTCCATAATATGGCCGGTTCACTCATCCCACTCGAGGACATTGATGTATACTGGCGAAAGTTGAGTATGGTACCAGAGAATGATGTGCATCAGGTCTGGTACAATCTGAACGATGAGATTCAAAGAGTGTTGGAAAAGTCTCATGCTTGCACTTACAATGATCACATCAGGATTATTCAGAAGCTCAAAAAGATTAGTCGGCCTTCATCCACACTGAGGGTTGTCCCACCTACAAAAATAAAAACAAAGGGAAAGACACGGGTTTTACAGTTGGAAATTTGATGAAGAAAGGAAACAAGAAAGGATCGAAGAGGAAACTCGATGAAGAAGATACTTCGACGATAAGATTGTCAAGCGGGTTTGAGTATGCACTATCGAAAGAAGAGGCATCTAGTTCGAGGAAGAAGCAAAATAAAACTGGGCCTAAAATACGTCGGACACGTCAGGTGACCCAAAATGTATCTAAGGTTGGTTATGCTCATTGCATACAAGCAGATTGGCTGTCATACGTTAAGAGCACTATTAATGTGACGGAGGATGGTAATTGTGGATATCGGTGCATTGCCTCCGGGCTCGGACTCCCCTATGTAGATGGTTGGAGTTAGTACGTAGAAGGATGTTTTATGAGATAACGGGGTATTAAACTCTTTGGCGGGAAGTGTTTGGAACGAGTTACATGAAGGTGAAGACTGTCGTGCATTGTCCGGATGATCGGGTTGGGGCCTCTTTTGACAAATGGTTGACACTTCTGGGCATGGGGCTCTTAATATCAACAAACTTTAGTGTCATTCTAGTAAACCTCTCACATGATAGTTGCTCGACATTTCTTCCTCTACTCAATGTCCCATCACCATATTTCGATAGTCGGCTTATCATTGGCATGATTAATGATAGGAACATCCATTAGGTTAGGGTAAGTTTGTACATTATTTTTCACATGTGTTTTATCAAGTTTGAATTATATGATAATGACTTCTTGTTCTACTTTGTATTTGACAGGTGAAGTTAAAAGTGAATGCATCGTTTCTATCATTATATCCATCACGGGAAAGATATGCTGAGGCGTGCGCTAAAGGTTGGTGTGATGGACTCATAATTAGAGAAATCTTGTCGGTTGTAACTTCTCAATAAGGCACGTCTTTCGTAGTAGAATTAGCATCGCCTTAACTCAGTCCATGTAAAAATAATGTTTTGGTTTACTTTACATTTATGGATGTATGTCATTACTTAATATATTGCAACACTATTGTCCCTTTAAACATGTGTTATTTGTTGCTCATTTACGATTGTTTGTGTATTGATAATTGTTGCTTTCATTTGGTTCACATTATCCTCTTAAAATTGTATCAAAATACAATCTTAATACCTCAGGTTCGACAACGTAACCTCAATGTTGCCATGCAACAACCAAGAATCATTATATGCTTTCGGATTGCCATGATCGAGATCGTAGTGTTATTTCGTAGACACACAATCGACAAAAAAGTTAATTCTCCATTAAACAATAAACTCAGTAAGATGTCACCGAACTTAATGTTCATTTTCGGATTGCCATGTTCGAGATCATATGTGTATTTTTGTAAACACCCACTCGAGACTAGACCAAATTCCCAATAAAACAATATACTCCGGGGTAAGTAACCGAGATTCAATATAAATTATCGGAGTTCCTTGACCAAGACCAGTTTTTATGTTTCGTTGACATCCAACGGAGACAGAACGAAACTATCCATTAAACATAAAACTCGGTAGGATGTAATCAAGACTTAAGGTACATTTTCAATTACAAAGAACCGAGATTATTCTTATTTTTTTGGACCTATATGAGCGAGACCATCCTCTGGTTGGTTTAATATGTTGTTGAATGCATATCTCAGTTCCATATGTCCACGATGGCCTCATATATTAAGGACTTGAAGGTCCGAGATGGTGTGACATTTCTCGGACCTGTAGGACCGAAAGTTATTTCTGATCACCTATTTAATATGTTTTGAACACCAAATTCACAACACATGCAAGTTTAACAATACAACAACATAAGAACAACATCATAACAATATGGGCTAAATTTAAACATTCACAAGAAGGACTTAAACAATAAATGAAAAAACATATTAAACCAACCATAATAATTACATAGTAACAATACAAGTCCAAATTTTACTAAACTTTGCAAGTTTATCAATACAACACATATGAACCTCTCATGATAACTCAATGCTCTCACATTCTCTCAGTGTTTTAGCTTTTGTAAATTCTTTCGAGTATATTCATTGCCAAGCATTCTCTTTGGGGGGCGAGCATCTGCCGGTTGTGGTGGCGGTGGCGGTGGTGGTAGTGGTCGTGGTGGTTGCACCAAGACTCCTCCCTGACAAGAAATTGGTTACACCACTCGCCATTTTCTTTGCCGACTCCAAAGTAAACAACTCCGCCCGCGAGTCCATCTGCCTTAACGTGGCGTCCTATTCCGCTGTTGAAGACCAATGAGTAAATGAAACCAATCAGAACACTATTCATATTGCATACATTAACAGACAACCTAAAAAGTTAACAGACCTCCAATAGCTCATGGTCATTGATAGTACTGGCGACAAGGTCTTCATTTTCAAAGCTCGGGTTCTCGATCACCGAGTGTGACACCTTCAAGAACCAAGGAAGATAGTCGGTGTAGCTAACTCAAATCTGCGCCTTCTCGCCTCACACTTTGGGGGCCAACAAATGGTTACGCCAACTCTCCTAATTGTCTTGTTGGAATCGATACTTGGCCGAGTATTTAAGTGCAGATGGGCCTCAGACTACTTTCAATGGGCGTATGGAGGTTCAAGTATAGATTGCACGTGGCCAAGCTGTCTCAAAATTCTCTTGGATGGTAGAGCTCCACCACATCCATGTTCTTCAATGTGCCATTGTAGAAAACCATCGGGTGCACAACTCCATTATCCCTGAAATCCACATAAGGGTCCCAAATGACCTAATCAAACATAAACAAACGTAATTAGTAAACATAAGCTAACTTGAACTTTTACCAATACGATTAAGTAACTAACTCATTTCGCTTGGCCGCAATCTGTCCAATGTCCTCCTGATATACCCTAACTTGTCAACGTTCATCATCGTTTCGTGTTTCGAATCCATTTAGAGACACGAGGTTGCACGTGGTCCATGTACTTTGCATTGGAAGTGGCGAGCCCGAGTTTGAAGTGCTCGTACACCCATCCCTAATAAATACATACAATTTTAGTTGTTGGAAAAACTTAAAAACTGATTAAAAATATGAAATAACAATGTACATAGAGTTAGAACTATCACCTCAAGTAATGTGAGGTAGCTGACAATCTGGGATACTTGCATTCAAGTGGCATAATTTGAGTGACGGTACAAATACGCCAAAGCAGCCGCACTCCATGCATACTTGCCCACATCATCCAAATCTTCAAGAATCTTCAACAAGGCAATAGTGACCCAATATCCACTCTTGTCCACGAAAAGAGTGCAGAAGTGCAGGTACAACAAGTACGCCTGTACAATGCATTCCACGGGTAGATAAGTAGTGTCCTCCGAAGCAGGTTTGGGGCACCACGAAGTCTTCAACCAACATTTCTGCACGGTGAACCCCTTGCTGATGTTCACTTCTTCTTCAACATCTTCAATGTTAACCCCAAGTAGTTCAGACACTAGCTTTATCGCATCCGAGCGAGATTTCTCGGTGTACCTTGCAAAGTTCTCAACTGCAACAACTTTGCCCGTCACATGAATATTTAGGAGAATGCTCACATCCTCTAAAGAGATCGACATTTCATCGAATGGTAAGTGAAATGTGTTCGTCTCCGGCTGCCATCGCTCCAAAAAGGCAAAAATGACCTCTTTGATTGCCTTACGGTATGAGCAGTCTATCAACGGAGTCAACCCAGACCGCTAGATAATCCTCTGAAGGCCCTCGGTGTCAGGGTGACACGACTGCAAATCCCATTCTTGGATTTGAGCCATGTGATTGATACACTTAAGTAATGGGCGATCCTACAATAACAAAAAACATTTCATCAGTTACATGAAAAAAATATAAGTTTAGAAGTATTGTGTTGAATGAAACATTAAGTACCTCATTGTTCCAAATTGTTAAGGCGACATGATCTTTAAAACTCTTCAGCAAATATCCATCTGATCATGGACCACCGGGGAAAGGAGCACAATTTTGCCCTTGCTCTTGTGTTTCCCCTTCATTACAGCTACCTCCACCACAACTACTCCCACCCATATTGCGATGCCCACTAGTGGTGTCTGCTCGTTCTGAAGACTGACTACTACTAGATTCTGATGCACGAGCCTCACTTTCACCTCGAGCAATGAAAAGATCCTGATGCCGACGCGCGGCAACATTGGAACCCTCATCGTACACCTCAGCATTCATTTTACATTTTCTAGTAGCCATACCCTTTCCCTTCACATCTACATTCAATTTCTCTTTTCGATAATGCGCGGTCTGAGGTCTCTGGCCGCCTCGCCCACGGTTACCCCTCAACGGCTCAACACCAGCCTCCTCCCTATTCTGGGGTCCTGGGACGAGCCATACCTGATAAAATAATTAAATGTAAGCACCATGAACAGAAACTCCGATAAACTCCAGAAAAAATAGAGAAAAATCAGCAATTTCGGTAGTCTCGGTCAAGCAGGTCCAAGATTAAAACCACAATCACGGTCATTCATGACTGAGATAGTATCCCAACACTCGGTATTTGATAAACGAGAGAATATATTAAGTCTTGATTGGACATCAGCGAAACCAACCTAAGTCTACATTAGAAAGTAATCTCGAAATGTGGTGACCGAGACATATGCTAATATCACGGTTCCTAACACACGACAACCTAAACACAATCTCGATTTTGGATAACCGAGACGATCAATCACAAATTTAGCATAACATTCAATATAACATTTGGTTGGTGCCCATCGAGACAACCATGTAAGTCTCGGTAGTATGTAACTGAGACTTTGTGCAACGTCACTTAATCTTATATCTTGGTTATGGTTAGCCGAGACTATACAGAGAATTTCTGGCTGTGTGGTCGAGAACCATGCGTTTGCAAATTACAAACCCTTGAAGACAAATTACACAAAAAACTGAACCAAATGCTTGCAAATTGGACTTTCAACATAACTTTAATCTATCGAATTAACGCCTAGTGCGAGATCCAAACCCTAAAACCGAGCCCTAAAATGAAGACGAACTTCAACAACTCGAAAAACCTCCAAACGCGAAGCACACCACAACAATTTGCGCCTACGGCAGAGGAGAAACAAAGAGAAATTCAGGCTTTGAGGGTTCCTTGCAATGGATCGAGAAAACATATATAGGGTTTGGAAAATCTTTCTCCCTCAATCTTCTTCGTTTTATCGAAATGATGGGGTGCCTGTGCTATGAATGAAGGGTAATTTTGGGATTTCACCTTCATATTTTGGGTGCCCTTGGTAAACCACTTGGTGCCCTCAACAATATGTGCCTTCATTAATAGGTGGGGTGCCCGTAGCGACCCTCTTAGGATAATGGTAGCGTGCAGGCACTTAAGGCACCCGGGTCGGACACGCGATCAGCTTGCACCGTCAATGCGCCTCGAGATGCATTTATGAGTGCATCGCACGCGTTGGACATGCATATACATATAGCACCTACAATCAGCAAAGTGGCTATTGATTAGATCTATCTCAATCTACATGTTTAGAAATCCCAAGACACACAACTTAGTTGTTGATAAGGCTCTACTACACTAAGCCGACTTTCATCCTTGCTCAACGGGTGGGTCTTGCAGTCGAGAACTAATCTTTGTCCAGCATACGCCCTACAGAAAATTGTCTATTTGAGACTGTCCCTCGGTCTATGCGTCCTAACAAAAAGTTAGAATTCTAACACTTCCGAAGTGGCATCTCACTTGGCATTTTTGGCCTCGTTTGGTTCGTTTTTGCCAACTTACAGTGCGAGTGGAGTTAACTCCATGGAGTTAACTCACAGTGTAAGTTCATATTTTATGTTTGGTTGAACTTTAAACTTGCAGGGAAATTGCAAATCTTAAAAATAGTAAAATGTGGGAATTGACATAAATGTCCTTCAAACATATTTTTAAAATAAAAAAGATGATTTGTGAGGGACTTGGAAAAAATATGATTTGTGAAGGGTATTTTTGTCCATTGAAATCCTTGGATATATCTCCCTCTGGGGGGTGGGGGAGATAACTCACCTCCTCCCCTGTAAGTTGGGAGATATCTCACAGGGAGTTGGACAACCAAACAAGATTGTTTGCTGAACTCCCTGTGAGATATCTCACCCCCATACCAAACAAGGCCTTTGTTGTTGTTGTTGGTGTTATTTTTTTATTTTTTATTTTTTTATTTTTTTGATGAAAGGAAGAATGATTCAAACAAGAAGGTGTCAAATGTGACTAGCTTGCTAATTTCTTTTAAAAACGTACCACAAGCTAATTCTCTAATTTTCTATTCTCTCAACTTGCTAGCCAAACGTTTACAATTCCAAGTCCATGTATACATATAATTATATAAATGATCAGCCGATTCTTCAAAGCAAGACTAAGCCTTAACATGATATCAAAAATGCTCTGGATTACTCTGTTGGCTCATCTCTTTGTAGCATGGTCTCTAGCAATAGCAGATGCAACAACATTGCCATTTCCAGTTACAAAAATAGGCTGCCAAGACAAGTGTGGCAATGTCAGCATACCATACCCTTTCGGTCTAGGCGACGATCCCAACTGTCATGGAGAAGCCAAGTTCAAACTCGTCTGCAACACCACATTTGATCCTCCACTCCTTTTCATGGAACGAGACCACCTGGCAACATCGACTCCAATAATCGACATATCCTTATCGCAAGGACAACTAACACTTCTTCTGTGGATTTCGAGGGAATGCCACACCATCAACGGCACTGTCACCGATGACTGGTTCTACTTGTGGCTCAATTTAAAAGATGACTACAAGGTCTCCAACACCCGCAACAAGTTCATAGCTATCGGTTGCGACACACAAGCAACTCTGATGGATTCAAGTGGGAAGAACTTTCAGACTGGCTGCATTTCCTATTGCACTGATGTTAATAGCGTTATCAATGGATCCTGCACTGGCATAGGTTGCTGTGAGACTGCTATCCCGAAGGGCGTCAACTCCTTAAACATCAGCTTTGATAGTTATTATAGTCATTCTAAGAGCTGGAATTTCAGTCGATGCAGCTACGCTTTCCTCGCCGATGTTCAGTGGTTCAAATTTTATGTATCAGACCTGTTGGATTTTCCTAACAGAGTTGAGTACAAGCATTTTTTCCAAGATAGAGGTCAAAATCTTCCAGCTACCCCTGTGGTGGTAGACTGGGGTATAGGAAATCTCACTTGCCAGGAAGCGTTGCAACCGAACCAGAAACAATACGCTTGTGGGCGAAACACCAATTGTTCAGACTCCGAGAACGCGCCAGGATACCACTGCCTCTGTAAGCAAGGGTTTGAAGGGAACCCATATCTCCTAGATGGATGCAAAGGTATTAATTAATTAGTACAACAATTAAGCTTATCATCAAGAAGCGAAATTTTTGGCAGCAACTATTAAATTGATGATAGATGTACTAAACAATAACAATTTTTTGTGCTGTGAAGATGTGGATGAATGTGCAGATCCAGAAAAGAATTCTTGTGTAGCAATTTGCGAGAACACAGAAGGTAGCTTCAACTGCTCTTGTCCTTCGGGGTATTATGGAAATGGCGTAAATGCTACGAAAGGGGGATCAGGATGTACACCCTTCAAGAAAGACTTCCCTCTCACACAACTCATCTTAGGTAATTAATCAATATTAATTTGCAATCCTATAATAATTAACCACATGAACAATTGGCTTAGTTAATGGTTCAAAAAAGTTGTTTTGAATCACAATATCATGTAATATATAGCCAGAGTTTTCCTGTTCCAATACATCAAATTATATCCACATCTTTTCGACTTGTATAGGTACCAGTTTCGGTGTTCTACTCATTTTGATTGGTAGCTCTGTTGTATTTTGGGCTTTACAAAAAAGGAAGCTTATGAAATCAAGGGAGAAGTTCTTCCAACAAAATGGTGGTATGTTTTTAAGACAACAACTTTCTTCTCATGACCGCTTGGTTGATACAATCAAGATTTTCACTTCAGAAGAACTTAAGAAGGCTACTGACAACTACGATGAGCGTCGCATCCTAGGTCGCGGAGGCTATGGCACTGTATATAAGGGAGTTTTGTCTGATGATAGAGTTGTGGCTATTAAGAAATCTAAGGTAATCGACAAAGCTCAGATTGAACAATTTATAAATGAAGTTATTATCCTTTCCCAGATCAACCATAGAAACGTGGTGAAACTTTTGGGATGTTGTTTGGAAACCGAAGTTCCGTTGCTTGTTTATGAATACATCACAAATGGAACCTTGCACCACCACATTCATGATAGTCAAAACCATAAACATTCATTTTCGTGGGGGAAGCGTTTGAGAATAGCTTCTGAAACTGCCGGAGCACTTGCCTACTTGCACTCGGCTGCTTCTCAACCGATCATTCATAGGGATGTTAAGTCGACTAATATATTGTTAGACGAAAACTACACTGCAAAAGTTGCAGATTTTGGAGCTTCAAGGTTGGTTGCATTTGATCAAACTCAACTCTCAACTTTAGTTCAAGGAACAATGGGATACTTAGACCCAGAATACTTGCACACAAGCGTACTTACAGACAAAAGCGATGTTTATAGTTTCGGCGTGGTTCTTGTAGAGTTGTTAACAGCGAGAAAAGTTCTATCTTTAAAGCAACCTGAAGAGCAAAGAAATCTAGCTATGTATTTCGTTTCATCAATGAAAGAGAATTGTCTCATGGAGCTACTGGATCAAAGAATTGTACAAGAAGAAGATCTTGAAGATATTCATGAAGTTGCTACCCTCGCAAGGCGATGCTTACGATTAAATGGTGAAGATAGGCCAACAATGAAGGAAGTGGCAATGGAGCTAGAGGGATTGCGAGTGTCAAAGAAACACGCATGGATGGAACAAGACCATGAAGAAACCACTCATTTGCTGGGGGAAATGCCCCTTCCTGCTCATGAGACAAATCCTAGTAATACTAGTTTTAATCAGGTAACAATGTCGATATTGGATGCGGGACGATAATATTCAAGGTGCAATTTTTTCTTAAGTATAGATAGTTTCATATAAGTACTTTTAAATGTGATGTTGCTTACTGCTCAAAGCCCCCAAAGAATAACTAGGAGGACCTACTTTTCCCATAAAACAGATAAAGACCAAACAAAAGTTGTTTTGATGAAAGACACCCAACTTTGACAGTTAACAGGTAAAATGTGAGGTTTGGGGAGTAACAACCTTGTTAGAACAAAGACAGCAAAAAGAAAATCACAAGCGCACAAAAAACACATCAAGATATATCTTTGTCCCCCATTGTTTTTATGTCGAGCAAATAATGTAATTAAGTCCCCAAGTCCCTGAAATTGAGGCAAGTATGTAATTTAAAGCATATATACCTTCAACCTCGGACTATTTACGAATCTACATTGCCTGAACAGGAGTACTCTAGGCAACCTCCGCTTTTCCCAAAACAAATTGGACAATCTTGTCTCTATTTTTAAGGTTCCATTCATTCAATAATGAATAGCCAATAATTAATCATGTAAACACCACTACCATGACACATGTTTTAATGACTAGAACAGAAGTAAGATTATCCTACTTCAGAAAAGACCAAATGACTTTACCAAAAGAAAAAAACAGAAACGGAAGAAAAGACCAAACAACATCCCCCCACTAGTCGCAACAACCATCAATGACAACTTAAGAAACATATCAAATCCCAAAAATAAATAAATAAGTACCAACAGAAACATTTACAGGTACTCTAACCTCATTGACCTTTATTCAGAAAATAGATATTGAATACCAAGAACTACTCTTGCTGAGCTCCTCAGTTTTGTCTTCTTTGTATTCCCAAGTTAGTTCGGAATTCTGTGAAATGTTTAGCTAATGCCCTGTGATCACTGCCACACAAAGTTTTTTTTTTTTTTTTTTTTTGGTTACATCCACAAAAAGTTTTTATACATAGGTAAGTATAGAAAATAGAAGAGAGACGCGAGTTATCAAACATTAATATTACAATATTCATTTATTTGCTTCTAATGGAAGCTAACCATCCATTTCAGTTATTGACCACCACCATGGAGGAATCATTCCATTTCATATTAATTTATAATTCCAGTACTCTTATTATTTTAAGTCCAATGGAAAGCGCTGCCTAATAGTGAAAAACCTTTGATATTTTTAGACAATATGTACTCGGCCAGATCAAGACACCCCCGATATACAGATTGGTAATGTTGTAGCATGTTTTTAGTGTGACACAAAATGATGCAACAAAACATGAATAAACATATATGCCTTTGACACCATGGATTTCTATATGCATTTTAATCGTGCCAATCACAGATCATAGCATCACATTCAACGTATATAACAACCAACAATTAAGCATGTATATCACATCCAAGCATACAAAACCAGTCAAGAGATAAGCATGCATATTTAATTTAATTCATGGTAATAAGAGTGTCGAACATCAAACTATTATTAACAATGCACAAAACATTGATTAATTTTACTTGCTATAATGTAATAAGCATATGGTGAAGTCTTGAGATGGAACAGTTCCTTTCATCTCACATCTAACTCCTTTCGACTTCTATTCACTGAATCTATTATCATGTAAAAGCCAGTAACCTGTTCGTCAATGTAGCGTGAATTAACAACTCTAATTGTCCTCAATTCGAAATACTATCCAGATTTATGGATTTTATGCAAGTAGAGACTTCTGGTCAACTTTTTCCCCATGGACCATTGGGATCTTCACAATGTTCACATCATGTTGTCCATCTCTAGGACATCTTTCCAACAAACCAAGAATTGCCAGATTACAATGTTGTATGTGGAAGTTAAGATCGTTTTATCTCTAAACTAAATAAATGCCGGTCGCGTCCGCTCCCGATTTAACATAGATTCAATTGTTGCACACTCGAGAATATAAAGGGTTTGACGGGAAACGGGTGAGTGTTTGTCACTTTATTGGTCCAAAAGCACAATTACACGGATACTAATAGTCCAAAGAACTGTAGATTGTCCATCTAAAAGCATGCACTTACCACATACATACCCTAGATCTAAACCATATTTATTAAAATCAACAACAATGAAATAGGAGAATTTAAACTAAATTAAATAATAAAATAAAAGATCTCACGTAATATGTCATGAGTCCATGATCCTGACTTGTTTCCCCTCCGACCTAGGTAAGGAGTTGATTAGACGAGCATCATCGTCGAAGAAAGTCGATACCAAAACAATAATAGTCGGTGATAAAAATAATAAAACCTAAATTCCTAAGAGGGCCGCTACGGCACCCCACCGCTTCATGAAGGCACCCAACTTATTTGTAAAAATTTCAGCAAAAATGGAAAATACCATTTTCCCCGTATATATAATGATTCAAACCCCACAAACCATTTTGACAAAGAAAAAGGGCACCCCACCACCAAGCTTGAACCATAAAGCGACATTGCGTTTGCTTGGCTTAACGTTTATTGATTCTTGGATTGACATCATCCGAACTGACGATGTAACAATGTTTGACAACCATATGATGGTTTTTTGGAACCGTTAAGTTGTGTAAAAACTCGTGAAAATGATGATTTGTTTGTCAACGTAGGGTTTGGTAATTTCTTCAAATCCGAACTTGTTTCCACTATATAATGGATGATTGTATCGCATCGTGCAAGAGAGGTCGAACTCACGGTAATTTTGCAAATTTATTGTGTTTTTTATGCGATTATCCGAAGTTTACGTCGATGTGCGCTATTGTTTCGGCCTCGCAGACCGAGATGTATAGTAATGTCTCGGTCATAGAGGACCGAGAGGTTTTATGTAGGTCACGTATGGTACGACCGAGAGTACGAGTAACTCTGGCCGTACGCGTGAGCGAGACTCGAATAAAGTATCGGACTGTACAACCGAGAACTCCGTTTTTTGGGGTTTTATGGTGATTGGCTTGTACATTTTGGTTGATTATAATGTTACACTTGTTTGTATTGCGGGTAATGCCGGTTTCTACCCTATTTCCGGACTACAATGACACTTTTACACCTTGTAGGCCATTCCCTCAGAGAAGCGGCTATTTCATGGCTTCAAATGATTAGTCGTGAGAACAAGTTTGTGTTAGTAACGAAGTCGCTCGGATGCGGGGTATTAAGCGCGCGGGGAAGGGTGAAACTTGAGTGTGAGATGTCCGGGACATATAGGGGACCTGTCTCGAGAGAGTAGGGAAGGGAAAGTGGCCAAAATTTCAAAGAAATCAAGAAATGATGAAAAGGCGAGGACTCAAACCGGTACGAAGAAATGTGGATGCCTTTTCCTTATCAACGTAAAGGAAAATGCCGACTCTTGTGGTATGTCATCGTTATATGTGGGAGGCACAATCACGACACCGCAAAAACTTGGACGACCATTCATTTGCCGGAAGATTGGATAAGGGGAGCGAGGAAGTTGAGGATGCGGGTGGGAGGATACAAATTCAGCAGCTCGGGGAGATTAGTCGACCTTCGTCTACACCGGTGTTGTGCGCCGGCGAAAATTAAGACAAAGGGAAGGACACCGGGGTCTCCAATCGGAGGCAAGGCGGTGTCGAAGAGGAAACACGATGATGACGATTCTTCGACGGAGACGGTTGCCGAGCGGATTTGAGTCCTCCCACTCCACAAAAGAGGCCTCCACTTCTAGGCGAGAAGAAAGGCAAGGTTGTTCCACAAATGCGTCGTGCCGCCGACGCACGCAAAGTGCATCTAACATGGCTTATGGTCATTGCTTAGAACCGGATTGGTTGCCACATGTTGAGGGCATTATCGATGTGGTTTCCGATGGAAATTGTGGATATCGGTGTGTAGCCTCGGGGCTTGCCCTGCCGATGTAGACGGGTGGAGGATTGTGCGTAGAAGGATGTACGATGAGATTATCGGGTATGAAGACCTTTGGCGGGAAGTGCTTGGCTCGAGTTTCGAGATCGTCAAGAATGCGGTGCATTGCCCTGAGAGAAGCAAGTTGATGCATCTTTCAAAGAATGGTTGACACTTCCGGACATGGGATTGTTAGTATCCACCGCATTCAATGTCATTCTTGTAAACCTCTCGCATGGGAGTGCCTCGACATTTCTACCTCTACGTAGTGCTCCACCGTCGTCGTTGCCGCACAACGAGACTTATCATTGCAATGATAAATGAAAGGAATATCCATTGGGTTAGGGTAAGTTCTATGATTTTTTGTGAATTGTTTTGTTTCCCCTTAATCGGGTTTGTGACAATATCTTTTATGTTCTACTGTTCACTTTGACAGTGAAGTTGCGTGTGAATGCACCGTTGCCATCCTTATATCCATCGTGGGATCGGTACGTTGAGGACTTGCGCCAAAGGTTGGCGAGATGGATTCGTATTTTGAGACATCGCGCTCATTGCAAAGCTGTTGATGAAGCCACCATATCCGTTGTAGATTTAGATACACCGTAGTGTAAAGCTTGTACCTAGAAACCTTGATGGTGTACATTTAGAAATTTTGACAGATTACTTTGAATGTTCTATGGATATACAAATGTCGTCTTTGTATTTTGATTCTTGTTTACTTATGGATGGACACTTATAGAGTTAGTTTGAATGTTACGGAGATATATAATTAGTTAAGTTTCAGTGCAAATTGTCGTGCTGGATTTTCATTCTTGTATAGTTAGTTTGACATACCACAAATTTTTTTTACAAAAAGTAATGTTCAAATTCATCCATTTCTGATGTCTCGGTCAAGCAGGTTCGTCAAACAACCCATATTTTCGGTCACCCATGACCGACAAGGAGTCCAATATATCGGCATTGTACAACCGAGTCCAATAGCAAGTTCTCGGTTCTACACCACCGAGATGGATTGACCATTTCAATTCGCCTTACTCTCGTCCTATCACGACCGAGCCTCTATGCGACCCTCAAAGTGTACAACCAGAGAGTAGGAGCAAATTCTCGGTTGTACACCACCGACGCACATTACCTATCACTAATTGTAGCTCTCGACACGTCTCGGCGAGATAAGCGAAGTATGACGCCGTGAACTCTTCCGGTCTTCGTGGCGGAGGCTGCGACTTCCCAAAAATATTAGCTTCATCTCGCCATGCTTGGCGAGACTTCCACAAGGAGTTCGGTGAAGGTGGTGGTGGGGGTGGTTAGGTAAGGTTTTAGGGGTTGGGATTTTTGGGTGACTCGTGGAGGTGCCCATGAAAAGGTGGGGGAGCGGTGCTCATTCTAATTTCGGGGGTTGGGGAGGTGTAGGCAGTTTTTGGCTCAAAAACTGGTGTCTGCAGCCTATTGGCTCGCTTGGTTAGCGCACGCTGACGTGTCGCCTTCTGATTGGTGAAGACCGGCTGTGATGATGTGCTGGTGTAGTGGGAGCACGCCACGTGGCGCACGGGAGGCGGAGTGAAAGTCGCGCACGACTCGGCGAAGATCTGGGAGCTTGTGCAGATGTGCATCCCGTGGACAAACCGATGGAGGCTAAAGCGAGGAGAAGAAAAGGTCGTGTGATGTGTGTTGTGTGTTTGAGACGCCACGTGGCGGCATGGGATTGGCGAAGAGCTAATCAGTGACGTGCTTGGAGAGGGTGAGAGCGCGCCACGTGGCAGCTGCAGGAATGTGATGGTTGCAAACGCTATGGTGGAGAACCGCTGAAGTGGCGAGACGTGATTAGTCGAGAGAAGATATGCGCTGACGTGACAACTTCTAATCGGTTGAAATATGTTGTTTCCTATTCCATCTACTGCGCATAACAAACTCGATCTGCAAACCGCTCAAGATCCGATCATCGTATGTAAATACTTCATTTTGAGTATTTTTTTGCCACAATTCAACTGTGCACTCCGTTTTACCTAAAAATGACTAATAAATATAATTAATATATATTTTAGAGGCTTTACATAATTAAATATACTAAATTAAATTAATAAAAACATATAATAACCAACTTATCAAGACTGCAAACTAAAACAAAAATTCCACTCTTAACTACTTAAGGTGGTTTTTCTACCAACTTCCGTCGGTTGCACCGGCATCTAGCCATGTCATTGATATACACTTCTCCAAGGGCATACTAAAGGTCTCAACTAGTCTATAGCGTTATGGAACATCCTTTTGAAAAACACGTAATTTTACGGTTGGAAACCTAAATCAAGGATTCATAAGATCTAAAACTAGATTTTATAACTTTCGATGCCTCCTTAAATCTCGCCTTTACTTCTTTGGTAAGGCGCTGGGTTCCCTCAAATTATACTGCATGTGTATAAAAGTCGCAGGTTATGATCTAAACTAATATGGAACCAAAAGAATAAGGAACACTTAATATCTCAATCTAGTGTCTTTTAAGAATTCAGTCCTATCTAATGCTTTATAGTATTCTAGAATTGTTTTTTATGGCGTGAGTAGAGCAAGACTTTGAAAGGGATCAATGCTCAAAAGGGTACAGAAGAAGACCAACCAAGTGGTAGCTTAATGGTTTGGTATGTGGTCACCTACGGATGAGGTAGAGGATTCAAATCTATATGTGTGCAAGTTTTGAGGTTGAGTAGAGTAAGACTTTTGGTATGTCTCTTATCAACTAAAAAAAAAGTGTACAGGGGATGGGTGCCTTCAAGAAAGATAGTGTTTGGATATTGATATTAGAATTTTTCTCATCTCCCTTTGCGTCAAGTGTGACAAAGTGAATATAGGTCGACTTGATATTCTAATATAATGCTCGAAGGTCATAACTGTGATGAGTGAAAAATAAATAATAAACATAACAGAGAAATCGGCGCCATGGATGATGGAATGATTTTATTTTTTTTTTTTTTTTCACAAGCCCCCTGGAAGGTAATTTAAGTACACCTGATGACCATCTCAAGTTGTTCACTCTGTATATGGGGTCAATACTATCAGTTGACTTGTTAGAGGATACTAAAACGTAGCATTTTTAAAAATAAATATCTAATTAATTTCATTAAATTAATGTGCCTTTCATGAAAGAGACTATTACCTACAATTGGTTGGCCAAGTGGCTATTAATTGATACAAGCAAATTGTAAGGCTGAGTATGAATGATTCAAAGCAAAAGATTCAAATTAATAGCTATACTCTTCATTTCAACATCACCACACCAGTTCACTAATGTCCTGTTCTCTATTAGACCAGAGGAATTTGCAACGACTTCAAAGCGTGTAACACTGCCACTTTCCTAAAGGAAATTTTGCTTTCTACACTGCAAGAGTCAGCAAAAATCCTAAAGGATACGATGAAGCAAACTCAGCTTTCACTTTGCAATAGTGAAAGCAGAAACAAGAGCAAATGATGTTTAATTTCGAGATGATCTTTCTTCCTTCCCAAACATCTTCTCTTATAGAGCACCGGTCAAAACCAGTTAGAAAAGAAAAGGGGGGGGGGGTAGTGGAGCAGTTTCAACTGCATCCACTCAGTCAAGCATTGAATGGGTTTATTAACTACCCATTCAATGCTTGAGTGGGTCAATCAAATAACTACCCACATTGTAATTTCGAAAATGGTAAAAAATAATAGTAAAGCAGTTTTACCCATGGTTAACTCGCACACATGTACACACACGCGCACGTGCCTCGTGCTAAGTGCTAAGTGCGCCTATAAAAGTGTCTAAAATGCGCCGCGCGGGGCTCACTTTGCATAGCACTTGTGTTTTTCTTTTACACACACTGTAGTGCAAGTAGGGCTGGCAAAAATTCGGGACCGGACATAAACGGGACCGGACACCCATTTCTATAATGATTAAATTTGGTGCCCGGACCCGGTCCCGTTTTTGAAACGGGCAAATTTTTTTTGTCAGTTCCGTATGTTTGTAAAACATACGACTCCCGTTCCCGTTTTGTAGGCAAAGCAAGGTAAGGACAAGCGAGGGTGACGGCAATCGCCGGCGAGTGTCGCCGACGCCCGCCGCGCGCGAGCAAGGCGAGGGCGGATCTTGGAGGGAGAGGCCGCACGATCGGTGAGGCCGAGCCGCACAGCGTGCGCAGTGGTGACCGGCGAGCGCGAGACAGCGAAAAAGAAAGCGAAAGCAGAGAAGCGGTGTTCGGGGAGGCAGAAGCGGTGTTGAGAGGCGAGAGAAGCGGTGTTGAGGAAGCAGAGAGGCGGTGTGAGAGAGGCGGCGGTGTGAGGACGAGGAGAGCGAGGCGGTTTGGGGAGAGAGCGAGAGAGAGACGCGAGAGAGGGAGGAGAAGGAGAGAGAGAGACGCGCGAGAGTGAGACGAGTGAGAGCGAGAGGAGAGAGGGGAGCGCGAGAGAGAGAGAGGAGAGGCGAGAGAGAGAGAGAGCGCGAGAGAGCGAGAGAGAGTGAGAGGCGCGAGAGAGAGAGGAGAGCGAGAGAGAGCGCGAGAGGTGAGAGCGGAGCGAGGCGGTGAGGCGGAGTGAGGCGTTAGGGTTTGTTGAGGAGAGGTGAGCAGACGCAATGAAGCAGCAGATCGCCAGAGAGCGGGGAGGAACTCGAGGGAGATGTTAAAAACTTAAAATACATTGTGAAATTACCTATATGCCCTTCAAATTAATCACTAACGGGTACCCGTTTTTTTTTTAAATTTTTGCCCGGTCCCGGTCCCGTATTTTTAAACGGACACAAAAAATTGTCCAGTCCCGTATGTTTTTCACAAAAATATTGCCCGGTCCCGTTTAAAACGGGTCCGGACAAAACCGGACAAACGGGACCGGGCAACTTTTGCCACCCCTAAGTGCAAGTGTATATATATACTCTTTAAACTTGAAGTTTCTTACCAACGTGGGACTAAACATTTCTTTTGAAAATGTCCAACATTCTCTAAAGCCTCAACATGCTAATTTAATAACGTTTACAATGCGTAAATAAACTAATTCTTCGAGAACACGACCAAGCCTTGCAGAATATCCAAAATGGTTTTGGTTCTGTTGGGTTTTCTTTTGTTAGCATGGTCTGTAGCAGATGCAGCATCTCCATCTCCAATAACCAAGTTAGGCTGCCAAGACAAATGTGGTAATGTGAGCATACCCTACCCTTTCGGTTTAGGTAATGATTCCAACTGTTACGAAGAAGCCAAGTTCAAACTCATCTGCAACAAAACATTTGATCCTCCTCTGCTTTTCTTGGGAGAAGATAGTTTTGGCTCCATCCCGATAATCAACATATCTTTATTACAAGGTCAGCTAACAATTCTTCTTTGGATGTCCAGCAAATGTAACACCGTCAATGGCAGCGTCACAAACAATACATTCTATCTGTGGCTCAAACTAAGCGATGGCTACAAGGTTTCCAATACTCGGAACAAGTTTGTGGTCATTGGTTGTGACACACTAGCAACTATGAGGGACTCAAGTGGAAATAATTTCCATACTGGTTGCCTTTCTTTTTGCACCGATATTAAAAGCGTTATCAATGGATCCTGCACCGGCATAGGCTGTTGTGAGACGGCTATCCCGAGGGGCGTTGACTCGTTAAACATCAGCTTTGGAAGCTTCTACAATCATACTAAAGTCTGGAGTTTTAATCCATGTAGCTATGCCTTCCTAGCCGATGATCAGTGGTTCAAATTCTATGTAGCAGATTTGTGGAATTTTCCTAACAGAGTAGAGTACAGACATAAATATTGGGGTAGAAACCGCGCAGCACCGCCCGTGGTCATAGACTGGGCTGTAGGAAACCTCACTTGCAATGAAGTGTTGCAAGGCAATCGAACTCGATATGCCTGTGGGCGAAACACTGCTTGTTCCGACTCTGAGAACGCTCCAGGATACCATTGCTTCTGTAAGCAAGGTTTTGAGGGGAACCCCTATCTTCTAAATGGATGCCAAGGTACCTAGTTTTTGTTACAAAGTTTTAAAGCTTAGTTAATTAATTTAATTGCGTTGTTACTACTACAATCAAGCTATTTTGCAATGAAATTCTTACCAGCAACCACTGTAACAGAAATTTTTTGTCATCACTAAAAACTTTCTTTAGTGGACATTCATCACTATACATAAACAATGTTTAGAAAAAATTTATAAGCAATGACTTTGTTTCTAAGAGAGTATATTTGGCTTTGTCTGTTTTTGTGCTTCGAAGATGTGGATGAGTGCGCAGATCCAGAAAAGAATTCTTGTGTGGCACTTTGCAGTAACACAGAAGGTAGTTTCGAGTGTTCTTGTCCTTCAGGGTTTTATGGAGATGGCATAAACGCTACAAAAGGAGGTGATGGTTGCACAGCTTCGAAGAGGGACTTCCCTCTCACACAACTCATCATAGGTAATCTCCTACATTTGCAATGCTATAATTATTTCTAAATGAAGGATGCACATTCAGATGCACATTCAGATCCAGATGCATATATATATATATATATATATATATATATATTGCATGTCTTGATGCACAATCAAAGGGGCATAAACGACTATATAGAAAATGTATCATAAAAGCATGTGTCACCCAGTCTTTTTTTCCAAACTTGATAAACATGCATAATTGCATATGGAGATGCAACACCATGATGGTCATAGCTAAGTTCCTTCCAGAACAGCCTGCCAATTTTCAAAGACAAAACCTTTTTTTACTAGTTTCTGATTGGTTACGTAAATAAAAATGCCTTCCGTTGTAGTCAAATATTAATTAAGATGCATGATACAGTCTAAAACTTTGTCTCACCAACTTAACTACCTTGATTATTAATTAATTTTGTAGTCAAAGCTGTATGTTCTTAATATTAGAGAATTTCCAATCATTAATTATTAGGCACAAATATTTATTATATTAAATTTTTAGATATTGATCAATAGTTTAAAAAATAGTTGATCTAAAGAGTTGGTTCAAGGAACAATTAACTAATAATAATCTTGTACGTACCATCATAAACTATTTGATTATATGGCTATTTAATTATATCTTTTAGAGACGTATGTGATATATATTGAAGAACGCAAGAGAAATCTTAATTGTAATTTTTTCTATTTCTATTTTAGATGTAGTTTGTTGGTTTTTATTCATATTTTGAATGTAATAGAATTCTTTGACAAAAAAATAATAATAGAATTATATTAGAAGTTTTATTTTAAATTTATTAAGAGTTTTATTTTTTACAAACAGAATTGTATGTGTTTGTACTTTGTAGGGACCAGTTTTGGTGTTCTGCTTCTTCTTGTTGGGTGTTCTCTCCTATTTTGGGCTTTACAAAAAAGAAAGCTTATGAAATTAAGAGAGAAGTTCTTCCAACAAAATGGTGGTATGTTCTTAAGGCAACAACTTTCTTCTCGTGACCACTTGGTAGAGGCAGTAAAGATCTTCACCTCTGAAGAGCTAAAAAGGGCCACCGACAACTACAACGAACATCGCATCGTAGGTCGAGGAGGCTATGGCACTGTATACAAAGGAACTTTGTCTGATAATAGAGTTGTGGCCATCAAGAAATCAAAGGTAATCGACAAAGCTCAGATTGAACAATTTATAAATGAAGTTCTTATTCTTTCCCAGGTCAACCATAGAAACGTGGTGAAGCTTTTGGGATGTTGTCTCGAAACCGAAGTTCCATTACTGGTTTACGAGTACATCACAAATGGAACCTTGCACCAACACATACATAATCCGAAGCACAAAAATTCTCTTTCATGGACCAAGCGTTTAAGAATAGCTTCTGAAACTGCTGGAGCACTTGCCTACTTGCACTCGGCTGCCTCTCAACCAATCATTCATAGGGATGTGAAGTCCGCCAATATCTTATTAGATGATAACTACATTGCAAAAGTATCGGATTTTGGAGCATCAAGGTTGTTTGCATTTGATCAAACTCAACTCTCAACATTAGTCCAAGGAACAATGGGATACTTGGATCCGGAATACATGCATACAAGCCTACTCACGGACAAAAGCGATGTTTATAGTTTCGGCGTTGTTCTTGTGGAGCTATTAACAGCAAGAAAAGTTTTGTCTTTTGAGGAACCTGAAAAGCAAAGAAATCTAGCTATGTACTTCGTCTCATCAATGAAAGAAAATCGTCTCATAGAACTCCTTGATCAAAGAGTTGTGGAAGAAGGGGATATTGGGGAAATTCATGAAGTCGCGAAACTCGCAAGGCAATGCTTACGACTACATGGCGAAGAAAGGCCCACAATGAAGGAAGTGGCAATGGAACTCGAAGGATTATTTCGAGTGTCACAGAAGCACGCGTGGATGGAACAAGACCCTGAAGAAACTCTTCATTTGCTTGGAGAAGAATCGCTTCCCACTCGAGAAACTGATCCTAGTTATGCTAGTGTCAACCAAGTGTCAATGTCATTGGATGTTGGACGATAATTATTCAAAAACAGAGTTTAGATGATGAGTCGTCTTCATATAAATCCATATCATTGCTTAGGAATGATTTAAAGGATTTGGAAAACATATCATTAATTGCACTAAATCGAGCGCAGTGGCAGAGTTAATTTGATTTGTGTAGCTGACTCCAACTAATCTGGGATCCAGCGCAATTAATTGCACATCATATTTTCCAATTAATTATGTGCTGATCCAAACAATTGTTAGATCTCCACACTACAACATTAACCAAATAAAATTTCCAATTCTAATCTCCAACACCATTGATATGCCCAATCAACTAAAAAAGTAATTAATGAGTAAAGAGAATATACACCCAAAATGTGTTCAAAAATGTGTTCATGCAAATTTCAGCTAATCAAAGGTTGCACTCTAGCATTAATATCACAAAATCAACAAATGTATGCTTTGTGCATTAAAAATCAAAAAAACCAATTTTGAAAATATATATGTACATTGTTTTAAACCCTAAACTCTCTTTTCTAAACTAACTAACATTAACAAACATAACCAACTAAACTAAATAAACTAATTAACTAAGTAAGTAACTAACTATAGTATTAACCTTAACCAAACTAAAATAACTAACCTAACCAAACTAAACTAACTAACAAACTAAACTAACTAACCTTAACTAACTAAACTAGCTAACTAACTAACTAACTAACTAACTAACTAACTAACTAACTAACTAACTAACTAACTAACTAACTAACTAACTAAACTAAACTAACTAACCTAAACTAACCTAACCAAACCAAACTAAACTAACTAACTAACATTAACCAAACTAAACTAACTACCTAAACTAACCTAACCAAACCAAACTAAACTAACTAACTAACTAACTAAGTAACTAACATAACCAAACTAAAGTAACTAACAAACTAAACTAACTAACATTAACTAACCAAACCACCTAACAATACAAACTAAGTAAACTAAAATAACTAACTTAACTAGCTTAATTGCAAACATAACCTAACTCAACTACACTAAGGAACATACCCTAACTCAACTACACTAAACAAACATAACCTCAACACCTAAACTAAACTAACTTAACTAACTAAACTAACTTAACTAACTAACCTAATTAACCTAACCAAACTAAACTAATATAACCTAACCACCGACACCTAACTAACTAAGCTAACCACTTAAGTTAAATTAAACATATAACCTAAACTAACTTAACTAACTAAACTAACTATTGAAGAGTAATCAAATCTACGACATTATAATAATATGGAAAACGTGAGAAATAAGTTTATTCAATGAGAAAGTTGAATACACGTACTTTGTGAACCCAAAATATAAGTTAATTACAAATCACCATGACATCAAGTAAACTCATCATGCAGGTCTATTTCGGCGGTTCCGTTGACGTTGTTGCTCGGTGATGCAAACCGGACGTACTCTTTGTCTTGTTGGACGATGTGTTTGTACATCCGGTTGAGCTTGTTGAGGTAGCTGGTCTTGCGATGAATCACGTCGAGTAGATTGTTGTGTTTCCTCTGGTTCTTGACTCGACTCACCTCTCGCTATCGATGCTACCAAAAGTGGAGGTGGAACCATCCCGAAATCGGCTTCCGCATGGGGTTGGGGGAATGGAACATGAGGTCGCGGCATGGTCAACAAGTTCATGAATGAAGGGTCTCCACTATACGCCATATTGTAATTATATGGAGTAGGAGTATATGGACTAGGCATGTCTTGAGGCGTGATGGATACATTTGAGGATGAGGCATTCCAGGGTCCACATATGAAGACGACGGCCCGAGGTGCGTATGGATCAAAATAGTAAGGAGAAAGATTCACGCTCGGCGGCACGGGTACAAACATTTGAGGTTCTTGGCTGGGGTGGCGACGATCGTCGGCTACTCTCACCAACGATCTCTGTTCTACTCGCTCTCGAACGAGATGAACGTCTTTGGAGGAGATCGTCTCGCTACTCTCTGCAGCAATCTCGATCCGAGTAGATGGACGTGGTGGACGAGGACGCTGGTGCGTTCCCGCACAATCTCTCGGTCGTGCTCGTCTTCTTCTCACCTCTATGTTTGGTTCGGCCCGATCGTCTTCTTCATCGTCTGTTCATTATCCTCATTAATGTCTTGCTCGACGTCAATTCCGTCATGCGAAAGAGTAGACCTTCGCCTTTCGTCTTCGTCTAAAATTTGAATCCCTTCATCAAGCGCAGCAAGACCTTGCTCGTACCCATCCTCGATAAACACTCGCCTCGTCGATGCACCAAGTTACGCGATATACAAAATATAAGAGGTCGAGCACGCAATATAAGAGATTTAATGTTCGAGGAAAATAAAGAGTTATAATATTACCGAGTAGTCACGTAACGCCCGTCGTGTCCAACGAATCTCCTAGTGACCGAGCGATACCACGTCATGTACTCTTGGTGATCGTGGCCTTCATTAATCGTGCCATTTGTGGCAATGGTGTCCCCACGATTCTCCCACATGTGTATATAGCTTGCATGGAAGGTCACCCAATTTTCATGATGATGTCCACGCAATTCAGTGCGGTGCGGTTGGGCGTCGTAAGCACAATTTGGCGGCACCACTTGTACCATGCCGAATTGTCTCATCACCCTTCAGTCGATGCCACTCCACAATGTGGAAACAAATAAGGGGACACGTCGAGAGCCAACTTCCGTTGCCATTTGTACAGTAATCGGGAAGAGACCCCATGAGTTGTGCATAAGGTTGCCAGACCACATCATTCTCATGCCTCTGCGAGTCGAGTGCATCACGGTAAGCCGATACGACGTGCGTCGCACTTTGTGATACCGAAAATGCATCGAGCCATCTGTGTAGAAGACAATAATTTAAGATAAATGTAAATGGACAATAATGAAAATGCAAATTAATGACAAATCGACTTTCATACATGTGTCCGAGTGGAACGTCCATAAGCATATTTTGTCCATCCACAGTTCGCTGCTGAGCTCTAGAAACACGCAGGCGCCGCGGTGCTATGAATGGAAATCTGTCCCATGCCCAAAGTTGTAAAAGAATTGACGCGCCAGCAACCTCATGTGCACCGCGCGAGATCCGCGACACAACTCCCTGTACAAATAAGCCAAACAAGCACTCCCCCAACTATATTGTCCAGCTAGTTGGAAATCCTCCAGCAATGGTAGGAACATCAAATGGACGAATCGATTAGACTTGTCGGCAAAAAGACATCCACCGATGAGTTGAAGTATGTACGATCGAACGTAACGTCGGACCGACTCCTCATCGCTATCATCATCTATTGATGGTACGTTACGCTCAAGCCATTCGACCTTTAGTTTACATCCAACGATGTCATCTCCACCAGGAGTTCGTCCAAGTAGCCTCTGAGACATCAAGCATAGTCTGCGTCCGTCGTTCGTCACGAGCATACCTTCGATCGGTAATCCTAGTGTACTGCGCACGTCTTGAAGTGTAATGGTGCACTCCCACAATGCATGTGAAATGTATGCGTCTCAGGGCGCCATCTCTCTACAAACGCAATAATCAAAGCCCAATCAAGGTGAAAAATGCTACACGAGATATCCCATAGAACCCAGCTGAACGAAGATATGGGATCATCCTAGAATGATATCTTGCATCGTTCGATCCACGACCCCACGTCTTCGACGTACACGCATTGTTTCGTACACCTTGTAATTGATAGTGTATTAATGTACGTATTTGATACATTATTGATATAAATTTGACGTATTGCTTTGTAAGAAATGTTACCTCGCCCCTCCATGCTCGCGTTGATCTGTGTGTAGATTGGAGTTGCAATAGTGATGGATCGAAGGCCCTGGATCCATTGTAGTACAACTACATATAATGTTAGCAAAATAAAATGAGTGTTGTACACAACCAAACGATTAGTAATTAATAAAAGTTCACACAAGCAACATATGTACGACCTTTAGTTACTTCACACAATATACAAACTCGACTATAGGTTGTCATTGGATGGTTGAGGTCTCAACGGACAATTTTTTTGTTATGTCCCTCTAAACGACATATACCACAACGGTTCTTCCTAGTTGGTACTCGTTCACGATCTTTATTTGGACATGTTGTTCTTCTATGTCCTTCTTGGTGACAAATCCCACATCGCAAAGGTCTTTGGACATTAGGAAGATCCATCTCCGTAGGTCTACGCGATCCCCAGTCTCCTCGCCACGTCTCGCGCTGGGGTCGGGTATCGATTTCGTCCCAAAAGTCGGCCGATACTTCTCATCCGGGATGGCCTTGAATTTGTACGAGTAGCACCGTGCGTACACATCTAACCTATAGTATGGATCGATGAACTGCGCGGAGCTCACTCGAATCAACGCACATGATGCTAACACGTGTGAGCAAGGGAAACCAAATGACTGCCATTTATTACAACTGCACACCCGGTCCTTTAAGATGACGATTTGTGTGTTGTTGCCTTTATGCATGCGATCTCCATGTCTTCCATCCGCACTTGGAACTCACCAATG
This sequence comes from Stephania cephalantha, assembly GCA_039657325.1. Classification (NCBI taxonomy): domain Eukaryota; kingdom Viridiplantae; phylum Streptophyta; class Magnoliopsida; order Ranunculales; family Menispermaceae; genus Stephania; species Stephania cephalantha. The sequence continues at coordinate 59,696,154 of CM077567.1, read as the reverse complement.
TCTCGATTGATCAACGTGACGTGATGTCTCCTTTGAGATTTCTCATATATCGCGAGTTGCTTCATGACATATTCAGTGTACACTTGGCCTTTTGAGATTGCCGCATTGATTTCCTGGTTGCGTTGATCGTGGTACGTCACCAATCTATAGTATATCATTTGAGTCAACGCAGTAATTGGCAAGAATCGAGCACCCTTCAAGACCCCGTTAAAACACTCTGCAATTTCCGATGAAACTCTAGTAAGTAATATTGGTTCGTCGAATATTTAATGTATTATAGTGCAAAGAATAAATTGTATGTTGTACTTACCAACACCATTAGAATTCATCCATCCGTACCGCATGCCTCCGTCGTGCGATTGGGTCCAAAGTTCTTTAGGGATGGCATTGACATATTGCAGGCATTGTGGCGTTCGTGACGATAAATATGTGAAACGCTCCATGCACGCAATAAATTTTCGTTCTTGATGTTGAACAGCTGCTCGACCAAGTAGTACTTTCAGGGGGACAACATTTTTGAATTGTGTGCCGAAATTACTAAGCAAGTGTCGCAAGCAATAACGGTGGTACCCTTTCGGGGGACAAAAGCCGTTTATTGGGATGTTGACCGCCTCCAAAATGCCAGGGTGACGATCCGAAATAACGCATATCCCTTCTCTATCTGTCACGTGTTTGCGCAACATGCGCAAAAACCACCCCCACGAATCAGTTGATTCGGTTTCTGCAACGGCAAATGCAACTGGTAGTATGTGACCATTTCCTTCAACAGATAACGCAATCATGAGCTTCCCACCTGTATTTGCCATATAGGAATGTCGCGTCAATCGAAGCAGAGGTCTGCAAAACTTAAAAGCTTGTATTGAAGCTTCAAATGCAAAAAACACACGACGGAATTGTGGAGACGCGGTACTTATTTCATCATCATGCCATTGTCTTGTGTGACCACTCGATTCTTGTCCCCGGACTCTTACTCCTCACCGCAGACCAACCATCTTGGTAATTGAGCGTACGACTCATCCCAATCTCTAAAAACCCATTCAATTGCTTTTTCTTGGCATCCCACATTAGCTTGTAGTTGACTTCGTGCCCATATTTTTTTCTTTATTATTTCTACTAATGTTTTTATCGTGACACCTTGATCGGTTTTGACGACGCTTTGGATCTCTCGCGCCATCATGTTGGCATCAAGTTGGGCATGACCGCGTTCTACGTTGGGATTAATACACGTGTGCGGTACGTCTAACTGTGTAATCTCCCATAATAGTGTTTTCTTTCGGAAACATGCGCGAAGACGCCACATACAACCGTGTTGTGGATATCTGCACTTAATCGCCCACGAAGTTGTAGTCGATTCCATCACATGGTATTGACAATGCCTATTAACATGCCACACTTTCACGGCATGTTGTAAATCGTTTTTATTGTCAAAACACATCCCTATCTCCAAATCGAAGTTAGGGATGTCCCCCAAGTTTGCTTACGGGAATGTTGTGTTGCGGTTGAATTAGCCACCTCCCAATCGATTTCGTTATACCCCGGTATTGGTTGGTGAACTTCATCGTCACTAGCTTCCTCCAACATAATCTCTTCATCGATAGCAAATTGCTCATCATCCTCGACATTCTTTGCACCCGGAGGATCATACGTTGGATCATCTGTGCAAACGTTAACGTCATCCCAAACCGCAACTGATGGAGCTTCTTCGCTGTGATGCGTTTCCTCATCAGTCTCGTTATTTTCGTCGTCGTTTTCGTCATCGTCGGTATACGCATTATTATCTTCATGTAATGGAGCAACGAACCCCTCTTGCGCTACCTCATCCGTGGGGATTGCATGTGCAATCTGTCCATGTCTAGTAAGTCCGCGTCGGCGTGCCGCCACGTTCGTCAAGAACTTGCGAATGAATCGTACGATTTTGATTTGAGTCGATCGACTCAAATGTTAAATATATATCAATCGCCGTGGTCTTTGGTAATTTGTCCACCGTATCCCACATCAAGTCGAAGTGTGTCGCATCATTCAACAACACAGGAACGTAATAATGTGAGCCTCCGGGGAGAGGCATCATGTGACGATACGTCATATGAACTATAGTACTCGCCGTATGATCGGGGAACGCGTTAGAAACGTCATCAATCATTTCACGGGCACTAGACCCAAACTTCACCCACAACACTACTTGATGGGGGTGAAGTACGCGATGCCATTGACCCCATTAACAATGGATCCGTACGCATAGAATAGAATAGGGATGTTTCTTTGTGACATGCCCTACATAATGTTTTGAAATTGGATGTAAAGATGTAATGAGACAATTGCAAAAAATTGTTCAGGGAATTAGTTGAAAATCATGTGGTGATAAAGCGCGATCGAACTTTTCGATGTAGAAGATCGCAATAATAGCGCAACTACAGAGCATACTCATTCTTTCGCACTTACATTTTCTCGTGTAATAACGTTCAATAAATAAATATATCAACCGTACTTCATAAACAAAATACTTATGTCCCTATATATCATGCAAACCATAAACTAACCTAAATAAATTACTTCGAAAATACTAAATTAACGAACTTACTTTTTTCACCGCTTTTCCTCTCCAACAAAATATTCCCGCAATAACATTGTATTTTCGTTTGTTTAGAACACAAATAGTATAATAAATCGGCTATAACAAACTTAATTAATCGACTAACTTAAACAAACTTACTAAACTAAACAAACTACTCTAACTATACTAACTAACCTAAAAACCAAATTAAACTAAGTTAAATACCTAAAACAAGACAAACTAACAAATAATCAACTAACTAAACAAACAAACTTAAACCAAATTACACATACGTAAACTAAAAAAACTAACACAAACTAAACTCACCGCCATTTTTTTTCATCACGTACATACCTCCTCCTCCTTCACTTGGACCTCCTACTTCTCCTCCGCCGAGACGATGGTGCCCGCCGCCGCTGCCATCTGCTCTCGCGCTCCCGCTGCCGCTCCGCTCGCTCCGCTCCATTTCCGCGCAAACAAAAATGCCACTTCTTCTCGCCTCACCTCTGCCTCGGACCTCCCTCGCTCCCCTGCGTCGTCTCCACTCTCCTCCCCGCTCAACCCAAATACGACCTTCTTCCTCCGCCGCTTCTACCTCCTCCGCGCGTTGATCCGCTCGTGTCTCCTCCGTCCGCGCGTGGTCTTCCTCCACCGAGCTCCCCGTCCCCGCCTTATATAGGCTTCACGGCAATGATTCGGGCATGGTCACGGGATCGTAATCCCGTGACCCCTACGTCCCCTACCCCGCATCCCTACCCCGCATCCCTAGCCAGAAACCGACGAGAGAATATTCTCTGCGTCGATTTCGCGAACGTGGATCCACGTGGACACAACTTAAAAATTATATACAAATAGCGCCTTCTCCGAAGGCGCTATTAGTAGTATGGTAAAAATCATATCAGTATATGGTTCTAAAAGTCATTAAAGCAAATATATAAATATAGAGAGGTCTTATCCAAGACGTATGAACTGGGGAGTCTTTAGCCAAATCAGAGCGAAAATCCCCCAATCTGGTATCTGCAAATTCACCTTCATGTACTGATCCGCACTAGTTGGCACTGTGAGACCCATACCCACATTAGGCTGGCCCTCCCAATCCCGTCTATAATCCTCAATTATTGAAACCCTCTCGGGGTCCAACAATTATTGGTTCTCTTCACAATGTACAAACAGGGCAACTCCAAAGGCTGCGGTTTTCCCGCCAATCCCCCCTCTCTCCCATCTTTTTTTTTTGCAGATGATGCAATCCTCTTTGGGAGAGCGACATTGCAGGATGCCCACCAAGTGCAACATCTACTGTCCACCTACTGTAAAGCATCCGGGCAACAAATCAATCAAGCCAAAAGCCAAGTCATATTCGGTCACTTAGTTAGTCCACAAGCTCGAAACCTTATTTGTCGCATACTCCAAATCCATGAGAAAGACTCATTTGGCAAATACCTTGGGTCTCTAATTGATTTCGGGGCATCCAAACAATGCCTAACCAATGCAGTTGAAGAAGCCATTCAAGGGAAGTTAGAGGGATGGGCAGAGAAGAAACTCTCTCAAGCAGGGAGAGTGATTCCAATCAATACAGTGGCACTCTCAACTCCCATATATCAACTATCATGTTTCAAAGTCAACAAACTCTTCTGCAGGCGGATCCACACATCCTTAACGAAATACTGGTGGCAAAATGACAGTAAAGACTTTAGGAAGAATTGGTGTTCGTGGGAGGATTGGCTTTCGAAACTTAGAGAGAATGAATGTAGCGCTACTAGCTAAACAATTCTGGCAGATCATGCAAAATCCAGACTCCCTCCTAGCCAGATGCCTCCATGCAAAATATGTGAAAGGCCAGAACTTCCTTGATGCCAATATTGTTGAACATTGAAGTTCAAGTTTTGTATTGGAAAATAACAAAACCTTTAGTCCCACATAGGAGAGAAAAGGTTTGGTTTCTCACTTAATCTATGTTCCAACACACTTCACCGTTGTTTAAGTGAGAAGTGGGTTAGAGTGAGTGGACCATGGGGTTTCACTAGGTAATCACCATATTTAAATAATCTTTGACAATGGCCTTGGGCCTTATCTATAATAGAAGAGTCTTTTGACAGAGAGAGACGATTTTGCAGTTTGAAGGTTCTTTGATTGGTGCTTTGATCAAAGAGCAAACCAGTTGTATCATGGAGACAAAACTCCTAGTTGAATTCAGCACCGAGTTGGAGGAAATTTTCTGTCTTAGGTCATTGCACCTGCAAGCCTCGGTACACTTTGTTTATTAATCTTCTTAATTGTTAAATCAGCATGTTTAGTTGCTAGTGATAACAGTGTCATGTTCAGATTTATGTTTAATATAGATTGTATGGTCTAACATCTAGGTCGCCATCCATCGTGGGGGTGGCGAAGTCTCCTTGCCGGGGAAAAAATTACATACGCACAGAAAAAATTAATTTAAATGAGTAAAATAAGTTAGATTTTTTTTTTATTCCATAACTAAGGTAAAACGCCATTTGAACATTTGTTTTTAGTAGGATCAAAATTTTAGTGTTGAAAATAAAAATGCGCAATTCGTGTATTCTGTTTAATCCAACGTGGCGTCCACGTGGATTGTTCGATCACATGAATGGCCCATTCTATGAATGCGCCATTCATGCATTCATGTTCGTGACAATGGGTTGCCACGGACCGTCCTCTTCCTCGAGAACGCAGGGAATATTCCCTGCGTTCTCGAGATGATGGGCTAGGGTTCAGGGGTATAAGTAGGGGTCAGAGGGATTGAATGGGGGTGGTTGTTGGTGGGTATTTAAAAGTAAATAGAGGGAGTCTGTGCATTCGTGAAGAGAGAGAGAGAGAGAGAGAGAGAGAGAGAGAGAGAGAGAGAGAGAGGTCTCGAGAGGATCTCGAGAGAAGGGGGAAGGGACCGTGCGAGAGAGATAGAGAGGATCTCGAGAGAGAGAGAGGGGGGAGGGGAGAGACAGAGAGAGAGAGAGAGAGGGAGAGAGAGAGGGGGAAGGGAGACCGTGGGTTTGGGGGGTTTTTTTTTTTGTCGTGAAGAGAGATATGATTTAATTGGGTTTGGGTCAAATGGATGATTTAGAGTTGGGTTGGGTAGTGATTGAGTTAGGTTGGGTAGTGATAGAGTTGGGAGAGTTGGGGGTTGGGTAGTGATAGAGTTGGGTTGTGTACTGATAAAGTTGGGTGAGTTGGGTTGTGAGGGAGTTGGATTTTTTTGGATTTTTTGTTGAGTTTTTTGTGGTTGAAGAGGTTGTTAAAACTTAAAAGGTTTGAATTTTTTTATTTTATTTTTAAAGAATAGCATTGTAGTTAGTAATATTTATTTAAATAAAAGCTAACTTTTTTTTTCAGGGAATATCAAATTGAAGATCAAGAAAAAATGGGGAAATTCGTAAGTACAAAAATTTATTTATTTAAGTTTTATTATGTTTGACTTGGTATTTTACCGTTAGGAAATTAGTAAGTACAATAATTTTAACATATGCCTTAATTAAAAAAAAACTTGACAATGTAGAAAGTTAAAAGCTTACTACTTGCTCGATGAACCTCACTTAGTGATAGATTTTGTCTTTGATTTGTATATATATATGGAGCTAAATATGAGACATACATCACGAATATGTAAAACGTCGATGAACCTCATTTAAGATGCAAATATGAGTTATTAATTGGTACTTCATGCAGACGAATGAGTATGCTTTGTAGTTGCGCTATTAAGGCGATCTTCTATATCAGAAAGTTTGATTGCGCTTTAAATCCTTAATTTGATCAATTTCGGCGTTTGATATATATGCAATCTTTTTACATAATCATTGTTCAATAAATTATGTAGGTCATGGAACATAAGAACATCCCATTTCTCTTTTATGCGAACAATGAAATTGTAAATGATATGAATGACATTAGGTACAACACACCCCCATCAGCAGTGTTGATGCTTAAGTTTGGGACGAGTAGACAACAATTGATGAATCACGTGTGTAACGCATTCAATATCTCATCTACAGAAACTATAGTATGGATGACTTATCGTCACGTGATAATCCTCCCCGAGGGTTCACAATATTTTGTCCCTGTATTGTAGGAAGACGCGACTCACTTCGACTTGATGTGTGCGACAATGGCCAATCTACCTTTAACTGCAATGGTAGATATTTATTTAACATTTGTGCCAATCGACTTTTTTCAAAATCATGCAGTTCATACGCAACTAGTAGATGAAGATGTCAGCACATCAGACACTAGATCGATGATGGAAAGATTGCATATGCAATCACCACATGGTGATGATAAACCAAACGTCGATGATGACATTAATGACACGGACGAGGACGTGCGTCCCCCCGAAGATGCTGCACCATCTGTCGATTGGAAAAACCTAAATGTTGTTACGGATGACCCAATGTATGAACCTTTAGGGGCGAAAAACGTGCAACATGATGAGTAGTTTGCTATCGATGAAGAAAATTTCATGGATGAAGCAAATGATGATGAAGTTCACCAACCATTGCCGGTGTATAATGAAATCGATTGGGAGGTGGCTAACTCCACTGCAACCAAGCATTCTCATCAACATATTGGGTGGGACATGGCTAATTTTGAGTTGAAAATAGGGATGTGCTTTGACAACAAAAAAGACTTACAACATTCCGTCAAAGTGTGGCATGTTAACATACATTGTCAATATCATGTGATGGATTCGACTACAACTCTGTGGGTGATCAAGTGCAGAAGTGTGTAAGACATGTGCATGTCGCGTCTTCGTGCTTGTTTGCGAAAGAAAACACAATTATGAGAGATCACACAATTAGACGTGCCACATAACTGTATAAATCCCGACGTAGAACACGGTCATGCCCAACTCGACGCCAACATGCTTGCGCGAGAGATCCAAAGCATTGTCCAGATAGATCAAACAATAACTATTAAGACATTAATACAAATAATTAAGGGAAAATACGGACACGAAGTAAACTACAAGCGAATGTGGGATGCCAAAAGGAAGGCAGTTGCAAATGCATTTGGAGATTGGGATGAGTCATACGCTAGATTGTCAAGATGGTTGGCGGCTGTGAAGTTATAGAGTTCGGGGACAACAATCGAGTGGTCACATAGACAATGGGCTGCTGATGAGATAAGGACTGAGTATCCTCAATTTTGTCGTTTGTTTTTCGCATTCGAAACATCAGTACAAGCTTTCAGGTTTTGCAGGCCTCTTCTTCAGATTAAAGTGACTTTCTTATATGACAAATATAATGGTAAGCTAATGATTGCCATCTCTGTTGATGGTAATGGACACATACTACCGGTTGTATTTGCTGTTGCAGAAATCGAATCTACGGATTCGTGGGGATGGTTTTTGAGGATGTTGCGCAAACACGTGATGGATAGAGATGATATTTGCCTTATTTCTGATCGTCACCCTGACATTCTAGAGGTGGTCAACACACCGACCAATGATTTTTGTCCCCCAAAAGGATACATACCACCGTTATTGACTGCGACACTTGGTCAGTAATTTTAACACTCAATTAAAAAATGAACCTTGAAAAAACTCCTTTCTCGAGCAGCTGCTCAACATCAAGGACGAAAATTTAATGCGTGTATGGAGCTTTTTGCATACTTATCATCACGAACCCCTCAATGTGTGCAATATGTCAATGTCATCCCCAAAGAACTATGGACTCAATCGCATGACGGATGCATGCAGTACGGATGGATGACTTCTAATGGTGTTGGTATGTACTAAATGCAAGTTATGTGTCACGACCCAAATCTCTAAACCCCGTTTTAATTCCTTAATCAGGATCACCGACCCTTGACGTGGGACCTACACTGTGACACGTGCACCGACCGAGGCACGTGGCCGATGTATATCGTATTTTTTGTATTGATGTGTGCCTAGTGTTATGTATTGTGTAGACTTACTAAGTCGGTTTGTACAGTTGTAGGCGTCGAGACGAGAGCGGGGACACGCCTCGATATGCGTGTCGACGCGGGTACCGGGTAGTTGACGGGACCGACTATTAGGTCGGGGAAACGAAAACACACAAAGTGAATAAAAATATGTCACGTAACTAATATGAAATAGATATTGGGTGACTAGCGACGCGGCGGTACGCGAATATCACGGTTCGGACGCGAAATCGGGCGTCGAAACGCCCGAAAACACGGGTGAGTGTCGTAGTTGTGTCACAGTTAGGTGTCACAAACCCCATCACACTTGTCCCAACCTAAGTAACAATTGTCAAAACTACATTAACACTTGGCCCAAACTCACACCACGTGTCTGTCTACCCACTTACACTTACACACACACACACACATGCAAACACACAGACGAACAAGGAGAGGCCGAGAGCAAGGAAGAAGAAGAAGAGAGGAGGAGGAGAAGCAGGGACGCGCCGGGAAGGAAAGGAGACGTCAAAAGTGAGGTGAGCCTTCGTTGTGGTTGTGGGTTTCGGGTGGTTGGCGGTGGGGTGGCCGAGAGGGGTTCGACCATGGAGGCCGAACCCCATGGCCGAACGGTGCCGAGGTGGTATTCCACCGGGGTTGGGGTGGAGAGCAACCCCAACCCATCACCGGAGAAGAGGAGAAGAGAAAAAAAAATTTGTTCTTGCTCCCGATCGAACCAGTCGATCGGGAGGAAGAAGGTGCACACGCGCGAGAGCGTGCGCGCGTGTGCACCCCCTTGGGCTGGGCCGGCCAGAACGGGCCAGGCCGGGTCGGGTCTGACCCGTTTGGGTCGACCCGACCCAAACAATAATTAAACAAAAAAAAAAAAAAAAAAAAAAAAAGAAGAGAAAAAGGGAAGAAAAATGAAAGAAAATTTGGAAAAAATTCCGAAAAATTGGGAAAAATTGGGAAAAATTATATGTCGATAAAATAAATAGAAATTGATAAAGTTTATGAAAAGAAAATATGTGGGAATGTCGGTGATGTTTAAATTGAGCTTAAACCCACTATACTTGAACTAATGAGACACCAAACTCATGAACCTAGGAAAAAGGGAACGGGAGAGCGAATACAAGATTTGGAGTTACGGGAGGCTAGTAAAGCTAGGACTTTACTTTGTTGTTGTGAGTATACCCAATGGCAACTTTACTTGGCATTTCATTCCTATTAATTGTTGTCCTTGCATAGTCCTTTTGACTATTTTGCCTTTGTACTCTTATATCATGTGTTCTTTGTGTCTATGCTCACTTGATGAGTCTAGTTTGCATGATATCCATTCATTTGATTTAATTCATTGATTCTATCCCATGCTATGTCTATTCTTGTTGTTTTAAATATGAATTGAATGATAAATAACATGCTATTAGGCTAGTGAATATCTTATAAATGTTGAAGAGGACTTGTATTCCTTATTTGTTTAGGTGTGTAGATGTGCCTATGCCTTGACAATCCATACTTGATATTTCTTGAAATTTAAAAAGTAGTTTTTGCATTTAGGTCCCGTACTCGATCGAGGTGTGCGCGAATCACGGGGTTAGAGTCCCTGGGGATGTCGGCACATGTTACTTGACATTGTATGACACTCGGGGTTAGAGTCCCTGAGGTGGTCTAGGTTAGAGTCCCTGGTAACACTTGGGTTAGAGTCCCTTGTGCTATATGATTATTGACCGGGGTTAGAGTCCCTGGTACCACTTCAGTTAGAGTCCCTTGTGTTATATGATTATTGAGTCGGAGTGACACGTTTCACTGCCGACCGGACCTAAATCACCACTACTTAGCCTAGTGTCAATATCACTTGTTTAACTCTGGTATTTACTCGCATATGGTTTATTTTCCAGTTTTCCCATTTATATGCTTTTAAATACCATTTGAATATTTGGAAATGCAAATTAAACTTGTCATCGGGGATTACTATTTTATTCTTGTACTCACCGTCCTTTTTATGACGGTGGGTGCAGAGTCGTCTACCAGCAGGCCGGGCAAGGAGAAGATCGGTGATTATCCCTGAGCCCGCGACGCTTCATTGCATCGATTGTAGGTCTTCTTTTGATATTTTGATTGTATATGTTATATACGTCTTTAGATACTCTTTGGGGGTTGTATATTGGGTTGAGCGATAGTTCCCCGACTTGACTTAGACTATTTTGTTGTTTCAATGCATTTTGAGGACTTTATATATATGATGTCATTTCCTGGTTTTCCACACTTAGGATTTTATAAATGGCTTCCGCATAAGTTACTAATTGCTTCCGCATAATCAATAAGACTTCCGCTAATTAATTAATTTAATAAAAAGTTTTAATTAACTCTAAATTTTATAAACCGGTAGGATTAGTGTATTATTTATCATGAACAATAGAAAAGAGGCGTCTAGGTTGTAAAGGCTGACTAATACGTAGTTAAGTCCTGCGTGGATATGATTAGTGGACGGGATTAGGCCGGGTGGTGCCCTGATTAGGGCGTCGCATTAATTATGATTTAGTTATCGCTGAAGTAATATTACTTATACGAACTTATTTTTCAATTATAGAGGGTTTTAACGGTGTATTGAAAGGGGCTCGATTCTTGCAAATAACAGCGATGACTCAAATAATTTACTACTGATTTGTGACATACCACAATCGACGGTGGCATATGTCACCAAGAAGGACATAGAAGAACAACATGTCCTAATAAAGACCGTGATCGAGTCCCTACTAGGAAGAACCGATGCGGCATTCGTCGTGCAGAGGGACATAACAAAAAAAAATTGTCCAACCAGAACTCAAACTTCCAATCAAAACTAATAGTCCATTTTGTATATTATTTGTAATTGGCTTAAGTTGGTAATTTGATTATTGGGCTTAATTGGGCTTTGATTACTGCATTCGTCGAGAGATGACGCCCAGAGACACATACATTTCACATGCAATGTGGCGAGTGCACTATTACACTCCAAGACGTGTAGGTACAGCTCGGCTTACCTATTGAAGGTATGCTTGCGACGGGAACCACCGAAACAGACTATGCTGAGGTATGTGAGAGGCTACTTGGTGGAATTCCTCTTGGAGATGACCTTCATGGAAATAAACTTAAAGTCGAATGGCTTGAACGTAACGTACCAGCTATACATAATGATAACGATGAGGAATCGGTGTGACGTTACATTCGATCGTACATACAACAACTTATTGATGGTTGTCTATTCGCCGACAAGTCAAATCGATATGTATACTTGATGTTTCTACCGTTGCTTGAGGATTTTCAAACAGCTGGACAATATAGTTGGGGGAGTGCCTATTTGGCTTATTTGTACATGGAGTTGTGTCGCGGATCTCGCGCGGGTGCACATGAGGTTGCTGGCGCATCAATTCTTGTACAACTGTGGGCATGGGATAAATTTCCATTTATAGCACCAAGGCGCCTGGGTGTTCATAGAATTCAACCTCGAATAGTGGATGAAGAACACATGCTTATTGACGTTCCATTGGGACACAGGTAATACAAATGTTACTTCGTAAGTTCTATAAAATTAACTCCACTTTCGTTTTACTAATTTATTGTTTTCCGTACAGATGGATCGATGCATTTTCGGTTACGTAGAGTGCGACACACGTTTTATCAGCTTACCGTGATGCACTCGACTCGCAGAATGAGGATGAAGTGATGTGGCAACCTTATGATGAAGTCATCATGTCTCTTTCCGAATACTGTACTGACGGTCACAATAGTTGGCTATCGACGTGTCCTCTAATTTGTTTCCACATAGTCGAGTGGCATTGACCAGAAAGGGTTACGAGACAATTCAGAATGATACAAGTCGTGCCACCAAACTGTGATTATGACACCCGACTGCACCGCATCGAATTGCGAGGACGCACTTAAGAAAATTGGGTGGATTTTCACGCAAACTTTATACAAATGTGGGAAAATCGTACTGACAACATAGTCACAGCTGAACAAGAAGAAGGACACGATCAACGAGACTATATGACATGGTATCGATTAGTCACTAGACGATTCATTGGACACGACATGGCTTTACACGATTATTCGGTAACCTTGAAACTATTATTTTGTTTTCCTCATGAGTTACATCTTAAATTGTGTGTATTAAACTCCTATTTTTTATATCAGTGTAACTTGGTGCACAGACTGCGGCGAGTGTTCATTGAGGATAGGTACGAGCAAGGTCTTGCTGCGCTTAATGAAGGCATCAAAATCTTAGATGAAAATGAAAGGCAAAGGTCTACTATATTAAATGATGGAATTGATGTCGAACATGCCATAAATGAGGAGAATGAAGAAGAAGATGAAGAAGATGATCAGGGCGAATCAAATAGAGAGGTGAGAAGAAGAACAACATAAACAAAGATTGTGGGTGAGAGCACCGTACGTCCTCGTCCACCACGTCCATCTCGTCGGACAGAGATTGCTGCTGAGAGTAGCAGACGTTCTCCTCCACCACGTTCATCTCGTCGAGAGCGAGAAGAACAGAGACTATTGGTGAGAGTAGCCAACGTTTATCCCCACCATATCATTCTTCTCATTGGTACATTCCTACATTGTCCCCAATGCAACCAGAACCTCGAATGTTTATACCTAGGCCGCCGATCATGAATCTTTCCTCACCATTTTGCTCATTATGCACCCGGGCCGTTATCTTCATATATGGACCATGAAATGCCTAGAAATCCAATGTATCATTCATTGCCTCAATACACGTCGAGTCTATTTACTCCAACATGTTATAATTACAATATGTTATACAGTGGAGATGGCTCATTCATGAACCTATTAAGCATGTCGCCGCCTAATGTTCATTTAGACCAACCACATATAGGAAGTCAATATTTTGGAACGGTTCAACCTCCTATTTTTGAAGCATTAGTACCAGAGGTAAGTCGAGTGAACCAGAGGAAGAACATCAATCGACTCAACGAAATTCAATGCAAGATCAGCAACCTCAACAAACTCAACCGGATGTACGAACACGGCGTCCAACTCGAAATAGAGTACGTCCGGTTTGCATCACGGAGCAACAACGTCAACGTAACCGTCGATAGGCATGTATGATGAGTTTTTTTAATGTCGTGGTGATTTTTTTTTCAATTTATATCTTAGGTGAATGAAGTTGTATACAAGCTTTTTCATGAAATGAACTTATTTTTCAAAACTTCCTTATTGTTTTAATTTTAAATTCTAGATAAAGAAATAACGCAGTTTTGCATGGGTTGCATGGTTTGTAATGGATATCCAAGGGTTGTCCCCTCGAGATACGTGCATGACGTTTGCATGGATTGTCCACATCGAGATACGTGTGTTGTTTGCATGGGTTGTCTCCTTCTAGACACGTGCGTGACGTTTGCATGATTTTCTTAGATTGCACAAGGTTACATGGGTTGTCCACCTCGACATACATGTGTGACCTTTGCATGGTTTGCATGGATTGGACGAGGTTGTAGGAGTTGTCCACCTAGAGATATGTGCGTGACGTTTGCATGGATTGCATGAGGTTGCATGAGTTGCACACCTTGAGGTACGTGCGTAGCGTTTGCATGAATTCCGCGAGGTTGCATAGGTCGCCCACCTCGACATACGTGCGTGGCTTTGGCATGAGTTCTCCATCTCGAGATACATGCGTGACGTTTGCATGGGTTGTCTACGTCGAGATACGTGCCTGCCGTTTACATGGGTTGTCTACCTAGAGATACATGTGTGAAGCGGGTTGTCCATCTCGAGACATGTGCGTGTCGTTAAGTTGCATGGGTTCTCCACCTCGATACGCACGTGTCGCTTGTAGTGGTTCTCATATTTGAGTTGAACAAATAACTCCTTTTGAAAAGGAGTTATTCATACAAAATACAAAAGTGTATGAATATCTTATTTTCAAAAAGAGTCATTCATAAAAGTTCTTCCACCTAATCATCAATGGCTCATTTTCAAAAGGAGACATATATTATTTTTGTAATTTCAAAGTAACCCTCCTTATTTAGTGAATAAAAAAGTAAAGCCACATTACTTTGTGAAAAACTCCCCTTGCAGGGAGAGACTTCCTATTGAAGGGGCTGAGGTGGCGAATTGGAGATGAGAGGAATATCTCGATTAGAAAAGACCCCTGGCTCCCCAGGCCTCTAAGTTTCAAACCCATCCTCATCAAGCCAGGCTGCCCGCCACGAGTCGCCGATCTCATTGACCACTATTCGAACTCATGGAATCAATTTTTGGTCTGTAGTTTTTTTGAACCTGCAGATGCAAGGGTTATCGCGTCAATCCCTCTCAGGAACACTAATAACGAAGATAAATTAGTGTGGCACTTCACCACATCAGGGCTATACACAGTCAAGTCCGATTATAGAGTAGCTACTGAAGCATTAGCTAGCAGCCAACCCAACTGTGCATCACCAAGAGACCCGATACTCAACGGAATGAGAAAGAACAATGGGAGATTATATGGAAGATTAATTCACTACAAAAATGTACCGCTCTTGTCGCTATTTTGGTACAGCCCGTCGCTAAAGAGGGTTAGCGACGAGATTAGCGACAGGAATACCCTTCGATAATCCCGTCGTCGCTATTTCGAAATAGCGACGGGTGTCAAAAATAGCGACAAATTAGCGACGGAATCCCGACGCTATTTTTTGACGGATTGACACAAAAAATGTTTTTTTGAAAACATTGGTGTTTTAAAAAAAAATCAAAAAAATCCTAAAAAATAAATACAGCAAAAAATTGAAAACAACAAATATAACAAAAACAATAAAAAAATAAAAAAGATGATGTTTATTCAACAACAACAATAATAGATACAAAAAAAAAATCAATATCAAAATCCTATAATAGTAGTAGTAGTCGAATTCGATCCAAAATGGTGTCGTCGATGACGAACTGACCGCCCTCAATCGTCGAATAACACGACTAAGACCACACCATCTCCTCCTCCTCCTCCTCCATCAATTTCGGCTCCTCAGAAGCCCTAGACCAGGTCCTCAACCTCACCGACGTGGGCGCCATGACTCGCCTCCTCCATGAGTGCACCACCTACCAGAGAAACCTCGACCTCCAACTCGAAACCCTTCTCTCCCAACGCACAAATCTCAAAAACGCATCTCGAATCTCCAAAAATCCGCCATAGTCCTCGAGATTGTCAAGGCCAACGCCGACCACTTGCGACCTCGCCGAACAGGTTAGCGACAAGGTCAGGGAGCTCGACCTCGCCCAGTCCAATGTCCATTCGACCCTCACCAGACTTGACGCCATCGTCAAGAGAGGGAATTTCATTGAAAGTATTGACCGGCGTGATGGTGTAGGAGGCGTTGATGGAGGAGGAGAGAAAGCGGTGGTGGAACGGCAGTGGCAGCGGCGAGGAGAGAGGGACGACAACAGATCCGGTAAGGAAGGGGACGACAACGACTCCGGCGAGGAGAAGAGGGACGACAACGGCTCTGGCGATGGAGGGATGAAAGTGAAAAGAGAGGAGGGCGGATGGAAGTGAGAAGAGAGGGGAGGAGGCCATGAGATGTGAGAGGGGAGAAAAGTTTTTAGATTGGTTTATAAATGTGAGAGGTTAGGGTTTGGTTATAAGTGTAAGAGAAAGCGTGGGTCCCACTGCCACGTGTGTAAAAAATCTCACTTGGGTGGGAAAATTCTCGCCCAATAATTAGCGATGGGGGGCCGTCGCTAAACCGGTCTACGGTTCAACAAAGGCCCTGTCGCAAATCCGTTGCTAAGTAGCGACGGGAAATAACCCGTCGCTATTTCCCGTCGCTATTTGGTTCTTTTTTTTGTAGTGATTGCTTCCCTCCTCCCCCCCTCCCAAGTACAAATTTTTCCTATGGAAGTGTCTCCATGGACTTGTGGTTACCAATACCTTCAGAGTTCGATATAAACTATCAGGTGACCCCTCTTGCCGCATGTGCGATGAAGGAGAAGATTCAATCACCCACCTCTTGCTCTCCTACTCACACGCTCAACATTTTTTGGTGGGGCAGCCCATCGGCTTGAATACCCACAACATCCCCACGCAGGCATTTCAAGACACATGGGCCTTCCTGATCCAGCAATTGAGAGAGAAAAAGGGGCACCAACAGCTTGGGAATGGGTGGCACAAGGAATGTGGCTGCTATGGAAAAGAAGGAACAAATGGGTCTTCCAAGGAGTTTTGGAGTCCATCTCGGACACCATTAACCTTACGTAAGAAAGGATCCAGGAATGGTACAATGACTAATGACATATCCTTATGGATGCGGTCTCTCCCAACTCTACAACACCAAAAGCCTTCTTCAACGAAAACATCATATTTGTTGATGCGGCCCGGGATCTGAACACGGGAAGAACTGGTCTAGGATGGATGGTACGAACTAGGGATGGACTCATACAAAAAGCAGGACAAGCCTTTGTGGAATTCACCACGGATGTCGAATGGGCAGAACTTCTAGCTATTAGATCAGCCTTGTTGAATCTAGGGGCGACCATCGAGGACATGTTAATATTTTCCGACTCGACGAATGCGATTTCACTCATCTTGGGTGGAAAGGAGTTCAGTGATCATGACTTGCTAGCAAAGAATATCCATCAAGAAGCTAGTTGACGTGCATCGAACGTGTCAATAAAATAATATACCTAAACTAACTATTTTGTAGATAGGTCGATCTCACGAAGATTGATATTTTTTCTAAGGTTTAAAAAAAGAACAAAAAGGGAAATCGGGGTTTAAAAGAGTGATTTAATTAACTATTCTAAATGCTAGGGAAAATAAATAATAAAATAGCTTTAAAACAATTAATAAAAAATACCTAGGTCAAGACATACAAGTTCGGTTCGAGAAAAATTGGATTTGGTCTTCCATTTATAAAAATATGCAATTCAGAAATATCCTAGTGTAGCTATAGATCCGGTAACTTATGCGGTTCCTCGCACAACCTAATCTCAATAGCCAAGGTACGATGATCGCAATGCGTTTTGTGAAGGCACTACACCTAGACAACCGGATCACAAGTGTGTCTTATTTAGCCTAGATTCCTAAGGTATTCAACCAGTTCCAAAAGAGGCTAATCAATTTATGGTCAATTGCCACTAGTATGGTCTTATTGCACAAGTACGGGTGCTTACGACTCACTAACAAATAAATCAGAGTTTAAATATGAATTTAACTCGAATTGTTCAAACAATACCAAAGGTAATAAAATATAATGAAAAGCAATGCAATTAGTATAAATAAATCTCACAAATCCATTGTTAGGCGCAATCAAACCTCATTCGCAGTCTTGCTTAAGTTATGAACTTAGTCCTTCATGGTTGAAGAACACGAAACAAAAGAATAGAAAAAATAGAAGTGAGGGAGAAAAGGAGTAAGATAGAAGGTTGTCGAGAGTTTGCGTTAATAGAAATAGAAGAGTTGCTAATTAATCCCTAAAGTCCTAATAGAAAGAACTACTAAAAATTCGTCACTGGAGGTGAGAGAAAGTGATTTTCCGTGGCATCATTATTGATGCGTGCGCCGAGGAGCATCGCACAACAGTTGGACATTTTATGCAGGGTCATAGACACGTGGCAGAATATGATTGGCTGAGATTGCTTGCTGGATGACGTGGCGGACGCTGATAGGAGGAGGTGACATGCTGGCATGTGGGAGACCGCCACGTGGCTGCTGGCTAATGGGCGGAGAGGAGACGAAGAAATCGTGCGAAGATGTGGGAGGTAGTGCAAACACGGATCCCGAGGAGCAGTAGTGGCTGCTGAGGTGAGAAGGAAGACACGTTGTCAACATGCTGGACCAATGGAAGGATGCCACGTGGCGTGCAACATGATGAAACTCGCACAAGGCGTGCGTCAATTTGGGAGACAACACGGCGCGAATCTCGAGGCATAATCAACGGTTGTGATGCAAAGTGAGTAATTTGTATTACTTTCCGGCGTCACCTGGGTTGCCCCTCATCACTAAAACAACTGTGCAAGGCGTGTCTCGAGACAAATTCACTGGTAGCTGATCACTGCATGTAAATACACCATTTTGCACAGTTTTTCGCTCCTAATTCAACCGCGTACATCAAAAACCTTGAAAATAATAAATGTAGACAATTAAGCTAATATTTTGGAGACTCAACCATAAAAATATGTAAATAACCTATATATAATTACATAATTAACAACTTATCAAATACCCCCAAACTTAAGATTTTGCACGTCCCGAACAAAGGTGTAAATGAAAAAACACAAGTAAACTAGACTCCTAATATGTCGTGCACTAACGCAACTAATCTTATTCCCGATACAAGATTCATGGAGTTCCTTTGGTTTACATAGTCGCCAAGTTAACAAGCCACTCAAAATTTCTTGGAGTTATGATATATTAAGAACCGCAACCCAAACACAATTAAGATCACACTTTAAAGACATTGACTCGGTCAAGACAAAGGCCATCAACTACTCACGAGTTTTCTTGGTTTATACATTCAAGCACGCAAGTTCGCAATTTCACTTAATCTAGTTATAAGCACTCGAGCTAAATCTTTTTATTTGAGGAGTTTTCATAAACTTTCACCTTTATTCATTTTATATATATATATACTTTTTTTCACATTTTTTTCTTCAAGTAATACGGTCCCTGCTCCATTTCCTGTGGACCGCTTTTCTCATTTTTTCCCACCATAAAGTTCCCTACTCCATTTCATGTGGAACCTGTGGGACTCTCTATATTTTAAGAAAACTCATGTAAGCCCTTCTTACTTTCACTATGATTAAGCAAATTCTCCAATGCGAGTTAAAATAGTATCACTTGCACAATTTTGACCGTATGCCCATTTTGGTATCTAGCACAAGGCTTAACCATTATACTAAGTCCTTAATCATGAAATCATAAAAATGCTCGACTACGGGCTCGAGTGAGTGTTTCTCCTAATTTTTCCTATGTTTCAAGTCAAAAAGGCAACCATAATGTACTTATCCACAACCAAAGGCATGAAACAAAATCTCGGGTGACTCTAAACAAATAAAAAAATGAAAACTATATTAAACACATGCATAAAAGTGTATCAACTCCTAATGAAACGAGAAACAGAAGTATGGAGGGAAAAGAAATGGAAGGAATGAAAGAATAAAGGATACTAAACACCACCATTACCATCCTTCAACCGCATATAATTGAAAATTTTAAACGATCTCACCTGTGGTCTTTCGCATAGAAATCCATCCAACTTAATCTACAAATCCTAAAGTACCCCCAAACTTATTCTGAACATTGTCCTCAAGGTTCAAAACAAGTCAAGGAATTCATGCAACAAAAAGTAAAAATAATAGTGGTAAAAAAGAACTTGGATAAATAAATAAGAGGATGATACAAATGCATGCATAACAAAAGTCTCCAAAAACTAGTGAATGAATAAAAGCTCTCATGTGTAGGTGACTAAGGAAACTATGAAAAAATAATCATGATAATAAGAGCAAGAACTAATAAGCATATGAGTTAACTCAAATGATTCCTATCAAATTTTGCGAGCCCGAAGTCTTTCAACTAAGGGTGAAATCAACAAGATGATGGAATGAAGTCTAGGGTTTTGGGTCTACTCAAAGACCTGCCACTAATGCGGTGACTTAAGTTGGATATGTCACAGCAATCTCAAAACACCTAAAATCCTATTAATATGTTAATTCCCAAAAAATGCTCAAATTATGTCAGAAAAAATATAATCCAAAGCCAAACCTAACAAAACTCAGGAGGTGCTCCAGTGCCTCCAATGCTCATCAAGCATAACACCTGCAAAAATTCAGGAGACCAAGTTAGGGCTTTATTAAACATAAAAAACTAAAACTAAACTAAAACTAAAATAGATGCAAGAAATAAAAGAAATAAAAACAAAGTTGTGCTGCCTTCTAACGAGTGCATTTCTTTTAAGTCTTTTGCTAGACTTGACGTGATTCATCATGTAATGCCCTTTCCTTCGAGATATCTACAACGAATGGTACATCTATAGCTTTAGGCAATGCAACATGCAAGCCTTCCTTTAGATCTGGGAGCTCATATGAGACCTCTAACATAAAAGAATCTGTCCAATCATGGTTATCCAACACAAAGGTGTTGGCAGTGTAGAAGATCTGCGAACGCTCATTCACTTCCACCCCTAGTAAGGTCTAACTGTAATGACTTGTTACCTTAAGCTAGTGATTAGTACTAACCCAGATAGTAATTAACTCGAGTTAGGCTCAGGGTTAAGATTGGCGTACCTCAATTAGCGTGTGCGTGCGTTTGCATGACGTTTGGTGTTTGTTTGGATTGTGAAATTAAAATATAAATAGGTTGTGTATATTAACGGGATATATACAAACCTATAATAGATAAAATACACGAT
Organism: Stephania cephalantha; assembly: GCA_039657325.1. Taxonomy (NCBI): domain Eukaryota; kingdom Viridiplantae; phylum Streptophyta; class Magnoliopsida; order Ranunculales; family Menispermaceae; genus Stephania; species Stephania cephalantha. The sequence continues at coordinate 59,675,325 of CM077567.1, read as the reverse complement.
AAGCAATGAAATACTGGCACACTGTGAGCGACGAGGGAGTCGTGGCATGAATGTGCACGCTCGTGGCTACACGTAAGCGTGTCAGGTGGATTTATCGGCGAATAAATACGTAAGTTATATATATTTATATATAAGGATATATATATATATATATATATATATATATTGAAATTAAAAAGAAAATGAAATTATATAGATTGTTTGATCTTTCGAACGAAGCGTAAGTTTAGGATGTGTAAAAAATTCCTATCACGATAGCACGTGTCACTTTAGCACATCAACAACCAGATCAATCTCGAAAGGACACTATGCATATCTCGAGGAAATTTATATATAAATAAATCAAAAATTTGATGATTATCAACTAATTCATTTCATTCAAATGTAAACGAGGGTTAAAAGTTCGATTTCAATCAAGACAAGTTGTCCGAGGTGCAGAATCAAGCTCAATTGAGGAGCTTAATTGATCGAACAGCTCTCGAGCATCATATATGTATAATTGGTTTTAGTGTTTATCAAAGTTGGAATAAATGGTGATGCTAGGAATTGTGGTTATTTGAGCTGTTTGTTGATCTATTATGATTACTCACCTCACTAGAGGTTACTCTCGATCTATTTTAGATGAATTGTGACTAGTTGTGATGATTTGGAGAAAATTGGAATGGCAAAACAGTGCTGCTATCTGGTGAGCATAACACGCTAGGCTTGGCTCATAGCGCGTTATGCGTACTGGGATGATGAACTGACATGCAGGTAGCGCGCTACCCACACCTAGATCAGTGCAAAATTGATTGTAAACATGGTGTTTTGTCAAGTTGTTTAAGGGTTGTTTTAGGGTTTTAATATACTATAATATACATATATTAACTAAGAATGGTCTATGATAGGTGTTGATTAATCGAGAAAGAGTTATAGACCGGAAAGCTAGGACATCGGACGGAAACTTAGACCGAGGTAAGTACGGATTCACTTATTTATTAATATTGCATGACTATTTACTATTTATAGCTCATATAGTTGATAGAATGGAATGGGGGACTAGTTATACTGTGATTGTTTTCAATAAATGGAAAACAATGTGTAATGTGACCATGCTATAACTCTTGGTTTTGAGAATATGTTTATAGGAGATGGGTTATGCGACGACCCCAATTCCACAATCCTAAACTGTGCCCCGCCCGACCTAGACTTACGTGGACCCCCGAGCCTGTCTCGCTGAGTCACGCAAGCCTAGTCAGCCTTCCTTTATCAGTTACCTAATGAATTAGTGAGTTATCATAGTTATAGCGGAAGCAATTAAACCTCAAACTAACTGAAAAACCTCAAAGACACCAGTTAAGACAACCTAGAGTATGGAAACCCTGAATATGTATATCATCATTAATGAACATTCAGAGAAAAGTAAATACAAGATATACATGCCCAAAATCTCTCAAAAACCCAACTCCCAGTGTTTTAAAAACAAGTATATCTAATAATACAAAAGAATCACCTATGTCAGACAAGTGGTAGGAACTGCTCTCGGTATCCTCAAATAATATCTCCTAGCTGTGGAACCTTCCCCTTGGTGGACTGTGGATCTGCACTCGTCAAACATAAGAATGAAGAGCCCAGGTAAGTAACGCCAAACAGGACATATTTAGAGCATTTCAAAATAAATAAATTAGTATAATTCATGCAGATAGAAAGAAAAGAACATGGAACGCATGAATATAAAAGACAATAAATAATTCAATCGATAAGTGAGGGTCCGGAATACGAAAACCGAATAGCAAGGAGTCCCGACCAAGAGGTCGTTGAGTCGCGGCAAAAGCCCAGCAGACTCGGGTTCAGGACGAGACACAGGCTACCAGCCCTAACCCTTGCGACTATGAGATGTCCATAGACCGAATAAGTGCTCCCAACGTACACTCAATTGGGAGATATCAACGGCGTCCAGATAAGAGCTCATATCCCAGATAAATACTAACCATGACTCACTTGCCAATGGACCACTCAACCAATGGAAATTTCAAAAGAATTGATGAACGAAGCAATAACAACAAATTAAAGCTCATGAAATAACTGTAAAATTCCTCACTGGTTTACTTACCTGTATCCAAGCTAATACGCACTCAAATCGGCTCTGACACGCCTTCAAATCCGTACATAATACCCTACACTAGTAAACTATGCCCCTGATAATCATATGGGCAAATTTATATTGTGTTAGAGCCTATTTGAGAATTTTAGATTTTTAACTCCCAAAATTGTTCAAATTAGAAAAAATAATAGTGGTGGCACACTTTTCGAGGAAATAATTGTTGGTGTAAAAAAATCTCGACAACGTCAACAAGTGTTTTTTTCAATTTCCTCAACCTTTTCTAATTTGTTTCCAATTTTTCTCGAATTTTCTTGAATTTTCCTGATTTTTATTGGATTTTCTGTTATTTATTTATTTTTTTAATTTGGGGCCCTTTTAGTCCCCTTCCCTTTTTTCCTGAATCGGGCCGAAATTTGGCTGAACCGACCCGGTTCAGTTACTGGGACGGGCCCAGCTCGGCCCAGCCCAGGGCCCCCCCCCAATTCTTCATCTCTTTCAACGAAATAGAGGAAATGCACAGATGCGTTTAACGCCTCTGTGTTTCCTTTTTTTTTTTTTTCTTTTCTTCTTCTTCAACTTCAATGCACACAAATGAGATGTACAATCAAACTCTAAACCCAACATTTACTTACCCAAAATCAACAACAACAACATCAAATTCAAGAATTTGAAATGACCAAATTGTTCAAATGATGTTAATGGAGATGGAGAGGTACCTAGCTTGATGTTCTTGCAAGTGTGATCACCACTACTTCTCCACCATCACTGGTTGCTCTTCTCTTTGCTCCACCACCCTAGCAATCTCTCTTCTTTCTCTCCTCCTTCCTTGCCAAACGTGTGAGTGAGTGAGTGAGTGAGTGAGTGAGAGTTATGAGGTTTATGTATTGGATAAAGATTGAACCATGACCACACATCCCTTTGTGCACACGTATCTCGAGGCATGTCTAAGGGACCACCTTTACTCAATTATTAACCAAGTCATGCACAAATGACTCACAAGTTAACTCCATTGACCTATTGATTCGTCAATGCGCGTCTTGAAACACATCATGTGGCCATTTTAATTTTTCACTAACTATAGTCCCATTAATGTTTACATTTAATGTGACCACATTAGCCAATTATTAAACCAACATAAATTCAACATTTGTCCAAAATAATTATGCTTACCCCATATGCCGCTACTTCGGTCCCACGTCGACACGCGACTCGAGGTACGCTTTCGCTCGTCTCGACATTGTTATGCCCTTCGTGTACCTTACCCGCACATTACCAAATTTCATTAATTTAACTTGTTCAACCTTTGATATAATAATTAATACAAGCATCAAACAAAAATAACATACCTCGGTGTCGACTCCCGAGATTTGGACATGTGTATCACGACAATTGGGTCCCATGTACGACCGTGAAATGAAACATGACACGAGGTAGATTTTTAAGATCGTTATAGGTTCTCTCCCGACCTATATATAACTCCTGCTCAATTCGATAGGTTGTATAGATTACATGTACATCAAAAGGTTTGGGATATAACTACTGGGCATTAATGGATGGACTAGAGAGCATATCGACCAATATGTTGGTCTAACAATGGTATTAATGGAGTCAGTGGGTAATCGGCCCTAGTTTTATTAAATAAATGGGAATCACCGTGTAATAGTCCAAATTACTTACTTTGCATCTGATTATGTATTGAATCTATATGTTTTTCATATTCTTGTTAGATATATTTGGTGCATGTTACTATTGCATGATATCCTTGTTTACTATATGGAATATTGATGATTAGCGTGAATCCTTACTTACGAGCAAGTTGGAGTGCTCACCCAAATTATCATTTTAGGTTCGCAAACTAGCACTTCGGCTAAAGGAAAATAGAAGATTTAGGAGTCTCGTGTCTTCTCTCCGATGTAATGATTCTTTTTGTATATATATAACTCTGTTTGACATATTTTGATGTATATAAACTAGGTTGGAGTGGTTTATAAATGGTTTCAGGTTTTGGTAAACTCAGTATTTCCGTATATTTGTATATATCGAAAAAGTTTTAAATTTTCCACTATGCAATACTTTGATATATAATTTCGATATGAATATACAGGTTGAGCTTATCAGGTATGGATTGAGAGGCTGATGGCTCTAGTTAAGTCTTGCAGGGTTAGTGGGCTTAATTAGGGTTTCAGGCCGGACATTGTCCCTAATCAGGATAGGGGAAGTCACAGCTTGGTATTTGAGCGTTGGTTTTATCACTTTTAGAAGTAAAGTGGTAATAATTGATATAGTATGGTATCATGAGTTAAGCTCTGATTCTATTTCACTTTTTGAATAGTTTTAAAAGTGAATGATAGCATATTTTGTCGTACTAAAACCTAAGTTTGCTAACTTTGAGATTTGTCTCGAGTTACGAATAAGCTTAGGGTTTGATAAACGATTTTTTATCATATTTTGGGGGAAATGAAAATGAAAACTTTATTATTAGTTATTTGCGTTGCACATATTGATATATATTGTATATATATGATTTCCTTGAATTGTTTAACTATTACCTGATGATCTTATCTCTCTTTTGACCACATAATTTAATGGTGGTTCAATGGGAGGGATCACAAAGGTCGGAACCTCAGGGGAGACAGGGGATCAATGTAAATCTAAAATGGAGCAGCAAATGCAACAATTGATGCAGTCTCAGGCAAAGTTAATGGAGATGCTGATGGCTCAGAAGGGACCACTAGTACCGCGACCTGAGGCACAGCCGGCAACCAGTCCAGAGGTTAGCTAAGCTGAGGGAGGAGCTGAGATAGTAGTAGCACCAGTTCAGCCAGTAGTTCCACAGGTTCAGGTACCAAATAAAGCTTCCAAGGTGCCAAAGGATTCTGAGAAGGCCACATTCCTCAAAACTCGTAAGGAATTCATGAAATATAATATTGTGAGGTTTGATGGTGCAATGGAAGAAGTGGTGGCTGAGACCTGAATATTGGAAATGGAGCAACGCTTTATTGATGTTGATGTTAAGGACCGATATAAGGTTAAAGTGGTTACCTTTTTACTGATAAACTCTGCAAGGAAGTGGTGGAATTCCCTAGAGAGAGAAGGGAAGACTGTCACTACATGGCCGTAGTTTAGGATAATATTCTACAGGCAGTATTTCCCTAAGTCAATTAGGAACCAGAAGAAGACTGAATTCATTCAATTGAAGCAGGGAGCGATGTCTGTTAGGGAGTATGAACGGAGATTCACTAAGCTGAGTGAATTTGCTTCAGAAATGGTAGAACTGGAGGAGAAGAAGGTTGAATTGTTTCTCGGTGGGCTAAACTATGAGATTAGGATTGTTGTTTCTTCTCATTCTTGTACTAGTTATGCTTTTATATTCGAGAGTGCTATGAAGGTAGAAGCAGCTATTCTAGCCAAATCAGCAGAAACAGTTGTTGCACCACCATTAGTACCACAATATAGGAATTTTGGTTATTTTCAGGCAAGAAAGAAGCACAGAAGTGTAGGAGGCACAACTACATTATCAGGTTTTACGGGAACGACCGTTGTCAATGCACCAGATGCACCAATCTCCCGGCTTTAATAGCCAAACCACCTTTGCTGCCTGCACAGTCTAGAGGTAGAGGTAAGGAAAAGGCCCAGTCTTCACAGATACCGAGTAGATTGGAACAGGTGTCACAGGCCAGTAGTTTACCGCATAGGGCACTGGTTATATGCTACAGGTGTGGGCAGACAGGGCACATTGCGAGGAGTGTTCCATGCCATCGGCCACAACACTAGGCAATACTACACCACCTGCACGAGGACAGGCTCATGTAGTAGGGGAGGCAGATCCAAAGGTTAACTGGATGCTAGTGGAAGGTATATTAAATATTTGTAGTCGAGATATGCATACTTTAATTGATGCTGGTTCTACAGTTTCATTTATTGCTGGAGCAATGGTTGATGAATTGAAATTGAAACCTGTTAGAGCCGAAACATTTTTGATTTTGAGCACAGCAGTGAGTGAGAAGGTTTATCCTAACTGATCTATGAGAGATGAGTAGTCAAAATTGGGGAGAATGAGCTTCCAATTGATATGAGGGTAATGGAGTTCCTGGAATTCGATGCATTACTAGGGATGGATTAGTTAACATCTTACCATGCTAGTATTAACTGTTTCCATAAGACATTGATTTTTCATATTCCTAACTTTTCTGAAATTATAGTCTATAAGGCTATAATCCTTCAAGATTAGCAACTCGTGGAAGTAAAGCTACTCCTAGAGATTATAGAAGTTATGGTGGGAGTTGTTACATTTGGAGAACCTGAACAGGAACTTAAGGTTAATGAGATACCCGTGGTTTGTGAATTCCGAAAGTCTTTCTGTCTGATTTTCCTGAATTAACATCGTCACTTGTCATTGACTTCATCATTGATCTTATTCCTTGTACCAAACCTATATATATTCCTTCGTACCGTATGACACTGTGATGGCCCCATCTACAACTAAGGGCACCGTCCGGCCTAATCCCTTAATTAAGCCCTAATCTCCCCTATAGGACCTAACAAGGAACTAGTCAGCCTTATTTAAACACCTAAACATCTACATCTACTAATTATGATACCACCTACAGTTAACTAGCTAGTTAATTAATTTTTTTTCTAACAAGTTATTCAGCGGAAGTCATCGTTACTAGTGGACCTTCAATCCTACGGCCTAACCTATTGTGGAAAAACCAAGAAATAGAGATCACATGCATATATAAACAAAAATGGTGATATATACAACATGTGTCTAGTCAGATGTTCCTATCACTCAACCCAAAAGTAAAAAAGAACATGTACATATAAATGTAATACAAAAGAATACAAAACGTACAAAAATATGTCGTAGCAGTCCTCCACCGGCTCAGAGGTAGTCACCAAGCTTCTCTATGCCTGGTCTGCTACTCGACTGATCTGCACCCACCGTCACAAACTAGACGGTGAGTACATGAAATTATTTAAGTAATACTGAGAGACATCGATCCACATTCCCAAATAGCCAACAAGTATAAAATGGCATAATTTAAATAGCAACTATGTTGAAAGAAACATCATGCAAAGAGATACTTGAGTTAACCAAATATGAAACTAACTCAAGGCTAAGTAGTAATGGATTAGGATCGGTCGGCTGTGATCTTCATCACATCAACCTTTCCACTACAATGTGAGCTCTGCTCCATAGCATTTCATTAAAATTTGAGCTCTATATCATAATGTCAAAAGGTCGTACGTACGATTATGCCTTTTCTATTCCAAGTGAATTAGTCGTCACCGGAATGTATACTTGCTAACATACCCGAGTTTTAAAACTCGTCATGTTCACCCAAGTTATTCTTGCGCCAACAAACCTCGAGGTCCGGTTACCCCGTTCGAGGCACGTTACCCCGTTGTGTCGTGTGTCATGCAAGGTAGTGGAGAAATTCCCTAACATCCCGGCAAGTCTAGTGACCCCCGTATGAAAGCTGAATTTCTATCATCAAATGACCCTAACCACAAGAACCACTTTCATATTAAAAAATGACACAACATTGGAATCCAAGAGATGTAACAGCATACTAATGCACAAAGGATTAAAGTCAACATAACCAAACTAACCTAATAGTATGCTATATCATTGACTTTCACACACAACGATCAACATGACAAAATATATGAATTGGAATCAATGATATACAAAACAGAGTATGCTATGAACAATATCATAAAATGAGCACTAAACAAGTCATAGCATATGGATTTCAAAGGCAATTCAGTTTGAAAAACTGAGAATAAATAAATATATGGAATGAAATTTAAATAAATGTCTCAATCAATTTACTTACATACACACAACAAGTCCTAGGCTATCCGGCTTTTCTTCGCGTCGATGTACGCACCCAATACCCCGTACTAGCTCCTTTAGGGTCCTAACATTTGAAAATTTATCACTTTAGATTCAAGCTTCATGACTTAACATTCCTAAATTGGTCGACCTTGGTCAAAAGTGAATTCGAGACCAATTTGCCGATTTCGCATTTTTCGAGGTACAACTTAGGTATAACGTCTCGACCGACTCCCGAATTCTTCACTTTTTATAGAACTATCGAAGTTCTATTGATTTGGGTCACAAATATTATTTTTCCATATTTTTCTGGAATTTTCTTGAATTTTTCCATAATTTTATCTATTTTCTGGAATTTATTATATTAAAAATCAGTTTAATTTAATTAAATAATTAAAAATATATATATATATTTTTTATTGAAGTGGGTCCGGGTCGACCCGACCCGGTCCAGCCGGACCCGGGTTGGTATGACCCGCTCGGGTCAGGGTCGGTCGACCCGACCCACACGGGTTCGGGTCGACCCGACCCGACTCCTACCTTCTTCTTCCTCGCGAAGACAGAGCAGCGCTTTTTTTTTTTTTTTTTTTTTTTTTTTTTTTTTTCTTTGTGAGGCGTTGGGGTTGGCTCCCAACCCCAACCCCAACGGGTTTTGATGGCAAGGGAGATACCCTTGCCATCTCTCCCATACCTCACTCGGCCATGGAGGTCGATCCTCCATGGCCACTACACCGACAACAACAGCCGACAACCGACAACAACAGCCGACAACACAACAACAACCGAAATCAACAACTCACATTGCTTCGAGCTTGGTCGATCTCTTTCTCAATTTTTCTTTCTTCTTCCTTCTCCACCCGATCGTCTCTGCGTTTTCATTCTCTCTGTTGTTTTGTTTTGTTTTTTTTTTTCGTTAGGAGAGATTGGAGAGACTTATATATATATATATATATATATATATATATATAGATATATATATATATATATATATATATATTTTTGAGTGATGTGGCCTCTTCACCACCACTCATACATTTTTTTTCCTTTTTTTGACTATAATTGAACAAGTTCTACTTACCCCACGAGCTGCTACCTCGGGCCCACGTCGGCACGCGACTCGAGGCGCATCCCCGCTCGTCTCGGTATCTGCATACCCGTAAATGACTTAGTAGTCTACACATATACATTCCATTAGGCAAACAATACAACAAATATAACATTTACCTCGGCCACCGTGCCGCGGTAGTGACACGTATCTCGCTGCGGGTCCCACGTCAGGGGTCATTTTGTCCTGATTAACGAATTAAACGTGTATTAATTATTGGGTCGTGACAATACTTCCCAACTAATAGGAAGTTCGTCCTCGAACTTAAACTAAACGAAATTTTAAAATATACCTGACTCGAAGAGGTACGAAAATATGTCTCGCATATAGTCTTCTCGCCCAAGTGAGTTCTGAATCTCCATGAAACTGCCACTTGACTAACACCTTCGGGATAGACTTGCTTCTTAACTGCTGTGCCCTTCGGTCAAGAATCTGAACTGGTTGCTCTGCATATGAGATATCCTCACTCAAATCAATCGACTCAAATCCACTGTCGGTCTCTCGCCTGCCTTTGACTTAAGCTAGTCGAAGCATCGAAATATGAAACACCGAATGAATTCCCGACATTTATGGAGGTAACTCTAACTCATAAGCAACCTTTCCAACCCGTTTCTTGATCTTGAAAGGCCCGATAAATCTCGGTGCTAATTTGCCTTTCAAACCAAATCGATAATGACCCTTACGAGGAAAAACCTTTAGATACATTAAAGCTCCCTCATCGTACGTGAGATCGCTGCGATACATGTCTGCATACTTCTTTTGCCTCTCATTGGCTCCCTTAAGCTTATGGCGAATTTGTCTTACCTTTTCTGTGTGATCGACAACAATTTCAGGCCCTAACAAATTTTGGTCTTCTGGCTCTGCCCAACAAGATGGTGAGCGACACGGTCTGCCATATAACGCCTCAAATGGCGTCATTTCAATGCTCGTCTGATAACTGTTGTTATATGCAAATTCACACAACGGTAAATATTCTTCCCACGATCTGCCAAACTCAAGTACACACGCCCTGAGCATATCTTCGAGAGTTTGAATCAACCTCTCAATATGTCCATCAGGATGAGGGTGAAAGGCTGTGCTAAACTGTAAGCGTGTACCATATTGCTCCTGCATACTCCGCCACATCCTGGACGTATACATAGCATCTCTGTCTGACGTAATAGTCAAAGGTACTCCATGCAGCCTAATAATCTCTTTCTCGAACAATACACTCAGCTGGTCAAATGTGTAATGAGTTGCAACTGGTATGAAATGGGCAAATTTCGTCAATCTGTCCACAATCACCCATATGGAATCATGTCTATGAACAATCCTCGGTAGTCCTCGAACGAAATCCATGGTTATGTCTTCCCACTTCCATCGTGGAATGGGAAGCGGCTGTAGTAATCCTCCAGGTCTACGATGTTCTGCCTTCATCTGTTGGCAGATCCCACAGTTCTTTTAAACTCTGATATGTCCGCTTTCATCCCAGGCCACCAAAAATGTCTCTTCATATCATGGTACATTTTGGTCCTTCCTGGATGAACAGTGAACCGGGAACGATGTAAATCCTGAAGAATCTCATCTCTTAGCTTTGCCACTGCCGGTATCCACAATCTGGCTCGAAATCTGAGACACTGATCTGTCGTCTCAGTCCAGTCAGTACACTCGGGACTCTGGGCTAACTCACTGAATCTCGGATATAAAATGTCAATTTTCTGCTCCTCTGACACTCTCTGAGTCGACACTGTCTGAAGTCTCACTTGAGCACAAATCAGTACCTCCGTGTCATTAGCAATATATGACCGACTCAGCATCACCGCCGCCTCAAGTAAACCATACTCGTGTGTCATATGACATCGAATAGTCTCAGCATCTCCGATCGGAATCCTACTCAACGTATTAGCAACGACATTTGCTTTTCCTGGATGATATTCCAGAGAAAAGTCATAGTCTTTCAAAAATTCTAACCATCTGCGCTGTCTCATGTTCAGCTCTTTCTGTGTGAAGAGATATTTCAAACTCTTATGGTCAGTATAGAGTGTGAACTTCTCTCCATACATATAATGTCTCCATATCTTCAGAGCAAACACTAGTGCCGCCAACTCTAAGTCATGAGTTGGATAATTCTTCTCATGTATCTTCAACTGTCTTGATCCATAGGCCACTGTGCCTTTCTCTTGCATCAACACACAACCTAAACCCATATGAGAAGCATCAGTGTACACCATGAAACCCTTTCCGGCCCTCTCGGCAATATCAAGATCTTGGTGCAAAGTAGTCAACAAGTTCTTCAGTTGAGCAAATGACTCCTCGCATTCCTTTGACCACTGAAACTTCACGTCTTTCTGGGTCAACTTGGTCATTGGTGAAGCGATCTTCGAAAAATCCTTCACGAACCTTCGGTAATAGCCTGCTAACCCCAGAAAACTTCTAATCTCAGTTACTGACGTCGGTGCTGGCCAATCCAAAATCGCCTGAATCTTTCGTTGGATCTACAGCAATACCTGCTGCTCCAACTACATGACCCAAAAATTTGACCTCAGACAACCAAAATTCACACTTACTGAATTTGGCATATAGTCTGTGCTCCCTCAAAGTGTGCAACGTCTCCCTGAGGTGCCGCTCGTGATCTTCTCGAGTGTTCGAGTACACCAATATATCATCAATAAACACGATCACAAAGCGGTCAAGATATGGTCTCATCACTCGATGCATCAAATCCATAAACGTGGCAGGAGCATTAGTCAAACCAAACGGCATGACTGTGAACTGATAGTGTCCATACCTCGTACTAAACGCTGTTATGTATCTATCATCCTCCCTGATCCTCAGCTGATGATATCCTGATCGTAGATCTATCTTGGAGAAAAACTGCGCTCCTCTCAGCTGATCGAATAAATCGTTAATACGCGGTAATGGATACTTGTTCTTGACTGTGACCTTGTTCAATTGTCTGTAATCAATACACAGATCTCAAAGTACCGTCCTTCTTCTTCACAAACAGACCGGTGCTCCCCCATGGTGATATCGAAGGTGTGATGAATCCTTTCTCGCTCAATTCTTGCAACTGCTTCCTCAATTCTTCCAATTCTCATGGAGCTATGCGGTATGGTGGTATAGATATCGATTTCGTACCGGGCATCAACTCAATAATGAAATCGATCTCCCTCGGTGGTGGTAATCCAGGTAAGTCTTCAGGAAACACGTCCGAAAACTCGCGCACAACCGAAATCTCTTCAAGTTTAGGTCCATGACTCTCTGCAACGATATATACCGATACCAAAGTCTCCATCTCCCCACTAGTCGCAAGCCGACCTCGAGTGCTCTCGGTTCTCGGTGTACTACCGCTATATATGAACACTGGACGCCCTGGAATCTCAAATATCATTGGTTTTGCAAAACAATCGATATGAGCATGATATGATGCTAGCCAATCCATCCCTAGCAACGCATCGAATTCCAAAAATTCAAGCACTCTGAAATCTGCAGGTAATTCGACCCCGTCGATCTCTACTGGGCATCTCTGCACCAGAGAATTAGGGTACACTCTATCTCCGACTGCAGTACTCAAAATCAAATGGACTCCGACACTGACCGGTTTCAACCCTAACATGCTAACCGTGCGACCAGAAATGAAGGAAACTGTATAACCCGAATCAAATAAAACATAAGCTTGATGACCACAAATGGAAACCATACCCTCAATGAGTTTCCGTGTAGCGTCTGTGTCAGGCTGTATAACCACATGTACGACCTCTCTTGACTCTGTGATGGAATCACTGTCGTTGGCTGTGGACACTCTCGACTGATATGTCCCACCTGACCACATCGATAACAAGTGACTGCTCTCGGCTGACCCCGCGCCCGATCCTGGGTCTGTGCGGATGCCTGTCTCTGCTCTGGCCTGGAACTATCTCGTCCTCGTCCTCTACCTCTACCTCTGCCTCTACCACCGTGTTGCTGACGTGGAGCTGGTGGTGCTGGTAAAGCTGGTAAAGTAGACGTAGTAGGAGCTGGCAATGCAGGTCTGACTAGTGGTGGTACGGGATGTCTACCCACAATAGTTTGCAAAGGTGTAGGAGATGCTACATAAGACACAATTGCCCCCTGAACACCTCTATCCCATCTCCTCGGTCTTTTGCCCTTCTGTCTCCTCAGCTCATACTGCGCCATCTGATCAGGTGTCATCGTAGGTACTAAGGGTGTCCCGTCAGCCACTCGGCTCATATAATAAGTCTCGTGAGCAAGTACACGCTCGAATATCTCGCCCAGTGTCCTGGCACCTGAACTGACCACATAAAACCCAATATCTGGCCTCAGTCCATCGCCAAAATGATATACATCATCAGCATCCTCCTTCACAAGATCTCCGGCAAACTGCCTCAAATAGTCGTATCTGTCTCAGTATCTCATCACCTGTCTCGTCGGCTCCGTCTCAAGTTCATGAACTCATTCCTCAACCTCTTCATCACCGCAGGTGGGAAATACTGCTGATAGAACTTAGTCTTGAAGGCATCCCAAGACTCAAACTATCCCTTAGCAGCTATCGTCGCACGCCACCACACGTTGGCGTCTCGCTGCAATGTGTACGATGATATCTCAGCTCTGAGTCTATCATCAACCTGCAAGACTCTATGTAATTTCTCCTGCGACAGGACCCACTTCTCGATCTTCGCAAAATCTCTCTGACCGTCAAAGTATACCGGTTTCAATCTGATGAAATCTTTCACCAGCTGAACTACCGCTGTCGAACTAGCTGATTGGGGTGTGGAAGATGGTGTAGACACTGTCTCTGCTCGCTTTGGAGCTGCTATCATTGGTGTTGCGAGTACGACCGACGACTACTACGGTCGATCGTAGTCATGATAGGGACCCGATGTATGAATTTGGTTGTCTTTGGTGGAGCAAATTGGGAAGTCATCAATGCAATGAAATCTCCCAATTACTGCCCCTGAGCAGCTACTCGATCTGAAAGCCTCTGAAAATCCTCCGCTGATGGTATCGAAGCCTGACTACCGCTCGCACCGGCATCATCGCTATCGCGTGAATCCGCCATCTCCGACTGCAAATGGAGAACGAACGCGAATCAGCTACTACGTGGATAACGCATATATACACAACAAAATTAACATGTATATAATAGATCAAATCCCCAACTCACTGTCACTCACTTCCCAACTAATAGTTTCTAGGCGAGGATCATCTGCTTTCCACATCTAACTAAGATTTTGTAGCTTCTACTGTTTTGTTTTTTAAATCTTTTAGTTGTTTCTAGCTGAACAAGGTATGCCGTTCACTACTCCATATTCTACAATCTTAGAACCATGTTTTCTCAAAACCATGGCACTGATACAAACTGTGTTGGTATCATATAAGTAAACCTTGCTTTATAAACCTTGTATCTGATACCACCTGTGGTGGTATCATATGGCCTTAAACCATCGAGATCTCTAAACTTCTCTCTGATACCACCTGTGACGGCCCCATCTACAACTAAGGGCACCGTCCGACCTAATCCCTTAATTAAGCCCTAATCTCCCCTATAGGACCTAACAAGGAACTAGTCAGCCTTATTTAAACACCTAAACATCTACTAATTATGATACCACCTACAGTTAACTAGCTAGTTAATTTTTTTTTTCTAACAAGTTATTCAGCGGAAGTCATCGTTACTAGTGGACCTTCAATCCTACGGCCTAACCTATTGTGGAAAAACCAGGAAATAGAGATCACATGCATATATAAACAAAAATGGTGATATATACAACATGTGTCTAGTCAGATGTTCCTATCACTCAACCCAAAAGTAAAAAAGAACATGTACATATAAATGTAATACAAAAGAATACAAAACGTACAAAAATATGTCGTAGCAGTCCTCCTCCACCGGCTCAGAGGTAGTCACCAAGCTTCTCTTTGCCTGGTCTGCTACTCGGCTGATCTGCACCCACCGTCACAAACTAGACGGTGAGTACATGAAATTATTTAAGTAATACTAAGAGACATCGATCCACATTCCCAAATAGCCAACAAGTATCAAATGGCATAATTTAAATAGCAACTATGCTGAAAGAAACATCATGCAAAGAGATACTTGAGTTAACCAAATATGAAAGTGACTCAAGGCTAAGTAGTAATGGATTAGGGTCGGTCAGTTGTGATCTTCATCACATCAGCCTTTCCACTACAATGTGAGCTCTGCTCCATAACATTTCATTAAAATTTGAGCTCTATATCATAATGTCAAAAGGTCGTACGTACGATTACGCCTTTTCTATTCCAAGTGAATTAGTCGTCACCGGAATGTATACTTGCTAACATACCCGAGTTTTAAAACTCGTCATGTTCACCCAAGTTATTCTTGCGCCAACAAACCCCGAGGTCAGGTTACCCCGTTTGAGGCACGTTACCCCGTTCGAGGCACGTTACCCCGTGTGTCATGCAAGGTAGTGGAGAAATTCCCTAACATCCCGGCAAGTCTAGTGACCCCCGTATGAAAGCTGAATTTCTATCATCAAATGACCCTAACCACAAGAACCACTTTCATATTAAAAAATGACACAGCATTGGAATCCAAGAGATGTAACAGCATACTAATTTACAAAGGATTAAAGTCAACATAACCAAACTAACCTAATAGTATGCTATATCACTGACTTTCACACACAACGATCAACATGACAAAGTATATGAATTGGAATCAATGATATACAAAACAGAGTATGCTATGAACAATATCATAAAATGAGCACTAAACAAGTCATAGCATATGGATTTCAAAGGCAATTCAGTTTGAATAACTGAGAATAAATAAATATATGGAATGAAATGTAAATAAATGTCTCAATCAATTTGCTTACATATACACAACAAGTCCTAGGCTATCCGGCTTTTCGTCGCGTCGATGTATGCACCCTATACCCCGTACTAGCTCCTTTAGGGTCCTAACATTTGAAAATTTATCACTTTAGATTCAAGCTTCATGATTTAACATTCCTAAATTGGTCGACCTTGGTCAAAAGTGAATTCGAGACCAATTTGCCGATTTCGCGTTTTTCGAGGTAAAACTCAGGTATAACGTCTCGACCGACTCCCGAATTCTTCACTTTTTATAGAACTATCGAAGTTCTATTGATTTGGCACAAATATTATTTTTCCATATTTTTCTGGAATTTTCTTGAATTTTTCCATAATTTTATCTATTTTATGGAATTTATTATATTAAAAATCAGTTTAATTTAATTTAATTAAATAATATTAAATATATATATATATATAATTTAAATATTGAAGTGGGTCCGGGTCGACCGGTCCAGCCGGACCGGGTTGGTATGACCCGGTCCCCCTCGGGTGGAGGTCGGTCGACCCGACCACATGAGTTCGGGTCGACCCGACCCGACTCCTACCTTCTTCTTCCTCGCGAAGACATAGCAGCGTTTTTTTTTTTTTTTTTTTTTTTTTTTTTTTTTTTTTTTTTTTTTCTTTGTGTGGCGTTGGGGTTGGCTCCCAACCCCAACCCCAACGGGTTTTGATGGCAAGGGAGATACCCTTGCCATCTCTCCCATACCTCACTCGGCCATGGAGGTCGATCCTCCATGGCCACTACACCGACAACAACAGCCGACAACCGACAACAACAGCCGACAACACAACAACAACCGAAATCAACAACTCACATTGCTTCGAGCTTGGTCGATCTCTTTCTCAGTTTTTCTTTCTTCTTCCTCTCCTCCCGATCGTCTCTGCGTTTTCTTTCTCTCTGTTGTTTTTTTTTTTTTTGTTGGGAGAGATTGGAGAGACTTATATATATATATAATTTTTTTTTGAGTGATGTGGCCTCTTCACCACCACTCATACATTTTTTTTTTTCACTATAATTGTACAAGTTCTACTTACCCCACGAGCTGCTACCTCGGGCCCATGTCGGCACGCGACTCGAGGCGCATCCTCGCTTGTCTCAGTATCTACATACCCGTAAATGACTTAGTAGTCTACACATATACATTCCACTAGGCAAACAACACAACAAATATAACATTTACCACTACAAGAAAATTGATATTTAGAAATGGAATTAGCAACGGAATTTAGTTCCGTTGCTAAGAAAAAATGGTTTGAGATGGAATGATTCAGAGACGAAATAGAGAGAGATCAGAGACGGAAATAGAGACGGAATATAGACGAAATTTAATTCCGTCTCAAAAAAATGGCGCCAACATTCCCACCAAAACTTTAATTTTTTACAACCCTCCATTACGTCTTGAGATTCGTGCACGCGTCGATATGGACGATTGAAAAATGGAGACGGCTTATAGAACACTCTCCCTCTCTCTCTCCCGATTCCGAAATCTCACTGTCTACTCTCTCTCTCGCTCTCACCGAAATCTCACGAAAATCTCTCTCACCATCAACGCTCTCTCTCACCGAAATCTCACTCACCATCAACGCTCTCTCTATCACCGAAATCTCACTCACCGTCAACTCTCTCTCTCTCTCACCAAAATCTCTCTCTGAAACCCTAAAATCTCTGCCGTCTGCCGGAGGTTGGAGGCTCCGAAGCCTTCGCCCTCAACCATCGCTGCCTCCGAAGCCCTCGCCGCTGTTTGCCGTCGCTGTCCCTCGCCATCTTCATCATCATCATCAAAGCTTGTTCGTCGTTGTCCCTCGCCGTTGTTCTTGATTGGGCTTCGCCGCTATTCGTGATTGGACAGAGATGTCGTAGGATTTGAACAGAGGTAGGCGTCGGGTGTGTTTGTAGACCTCTTGTTGAATAAAGGGTGTTGAGGGTTTTGGGGTTTTATTAATTAGTGTGGTATCTATTGAGAGAGGGAAATAGAATAGATGGTTTGTGACGATGTAAAAATCATTGTGGTTCTGAGTTTTTCGTTGTGATGGTGGTGTTCTTGGTGGTTTCAATGGTAGCGATGAGTTCGATCAACTTATCAATATAAAAAACACGGTGTAGCAAAGCATTGCTTTGCCTTTGTTGTGTAACTCTGGGAGGTAGTCTTAGCAAGTGGCACGCTCGAACTCTCATGTCTCTGCGCAGGGCCGACCCTCCATGGCGTAGCGAGGGTTGTGTGTGTCCTTCTCTAAATAGAGCAAGATTTGAGGAGGCGACCTTTGCGTCATTTGTTGGAGGAATTGTAGAGGAAGTTTTGAAATTACATTAAATAAAATGACGAGAAATTGATAATGACCAAGGGGTTCTAATGATGATATCCTAGTTTTAAATTTGTTTCAAGTGTTCGTTACCAGAATTTGTAAAAATTTATGCCATTGCTTGTTGATATAGTTAGACAAATATTTGTTCCTTGATGAAACAAAGACTTGTATGAGTTTCAATTGAGTTAGAATTAATAATGATTTTGCTAAACCATGGTGAATGATATTGTTGTTGAAACAAGTCAAATTGAGACTCATTAAGAGTTTCTAATTGAGGTTTGGAATAGGCATAGCCTATGATTTGAATTTTAGAATTCATAGATGAGCTTGTATTGGTTTACAAATTAAATTAATTGTTTGAAACTCTAATTGGAGTTCAAAAACACATGGAAAAGTGTTATGAAGAGTATTTGAAGACTTTAAAAAGAAGTTGTCAAAGTTTATATTGGTTTGAACTCTGTTGTGAAATTGAAACTGGTTTATAACCTAATTTGAAGTACATAAATGAGTTTCGAAGTGATTTCACTTCATTATGACTTGAAAATGGAATTTGAAGTGTTAAAATGAAATCGTAATTCTAAAATGTGAACTTTATGATTTAATAGGAATTCTGAAGTATAAATAATTGTAGCAATGATTTCGGTTGTTTGTGTTTCTTAAGTTCGATGATCGATTATGGTTGTTGGTACTTTTTTCCATTTGTTGAGTTGTTTATTTTGATTCATTAAGCTGTCATTGTTGATTTTGTTGGTTGGTACTTGATGCAAAGAATTTTGAAAGTAGGCTTATTGCACATATACATGCATATTAATTGGACATGCATTCAATTGTTAATACTTCGAAAACAGTTGATACTATTAGTGACAATAAAACTTAAACTTCCTATTATAACTATAATTTGAGGCGTAGAGTGGTCCCTGATAACTTTTCCCTCAATGCGTAATTGATAGCTTGCCCTGTGTGCTTAGAACTTGCACTGCTGTTTACTTGTCCTTGTCATTGAATATTTGATCTTACTAAGCTATTTGCAGTGACTCCGTATAGCTGAGTGAAGAAGAAATATGCCAGTATTAATTTTCTGGAATGTCCAAATGAAACGATTCATGTGATGTAGTAAGGGTTCATTTTTGTTGGTAGTAGCAACATGTTGCCTCTGGGCTCTGGCTAAAGGGTATTAGTTAAAAACTCAGTGGATGTGAAAGCAAATTTCTAATTTTGGGGATATAAGAAAACACTTCTAGTTTGTATATTTAAATTAAGAAGAGAATAGTACAAATTTGCAACTTTCGTGGAAAGGGGCAAAAGCCAAGAATATTACTTATGCAAAATGATGCTTGATGCTCTACTTTGTTGTTTTCTCGTGCGCTTATGGTTTCAGATGATTCCATTGTGCATGATGTTAGTTCTATTAAAATAATTTTAGGGCCTATATGACATTTTTCTATCAACAGGTATTGTTGTTCACGTGAAAACCTAACCATCGACCATGTCTTACCAATATCAAGAGGTGGTGAATGGAAATGGGAAAATCTGGTAACCTGCCTT
Organism: Stephania cephalantha; assembly: GCA_039657325.1. NCBI lineage: Eukaryota > Viridiplantae > Streptophyta > Magnoliopsida > Ranunculales > Menispermaceae > Stephania > Stephania cephalantha. The sequence continues at coordinate 59,655,603 of CM077567.1, read as the reverse complement.
CCCATTCTCGTGATTTTGTTGTTACTTTTATTCTTAAAATTACAATAAAGGTTCTCATCATCATCATTGTTATGGTTCTAGCCCCATGCAAAATGTCCTTCCGTGCCAATCAAATTACATTCCTGTGTACATTTCTATCTTGATTTCTTATATTTATTTAATGTCGTTGATCTATGAGATATTGAATTTCTTTCTAAATAACATACTATGATTTGTGTAACTGTATTTATTGGTGAATGTACACATATATGTCAATATGTTTACGGTGTGATGCTTGTTTGTAAATTCTAAAACATGAAGTCCTCGATAGGAATGATTTAAGGAGCCAAACTTTGTACTTACCCTTACTTAATGTGTTTTAGTATGATTCAGTTTGATGTTTCATAACTAGTTAAATACCCATTTTGTTGTTTAGGTGGCCGTGTAGATTGGGCTTTAGCGAAGGGTTGCCTATGGTAGAAAACTAGAATGGAATTGTTTAACTGAGTGATGCCATTGATCATTTGTAAGCTTCACATGTCAACAGCCACTCGAGTTGCTATCTAGTAACTTAATTATTTTAGACTGTTTGTACTGCAATGCCTCTCTAAGGGTCGCGCGGGCATTCCTTAAATCTTTATTTCTTTTTCCTTGTGCATTTATGATTTTTTTTTGTAAGTAATTACTTATACCTTTGATCTTTTTATGCAGGAAGACGTATATCAAAAGTAGAGTTATTGAAATCACGAAAATGAGCAGTAAAGCTTAAGGTACCCCTACTTAAGAAAACAAATTTAATGTTACTATTATATTGTTACCATTATGTGTGTTTGTGTGTTTTTCTTTTCTTTTCAATATTGGTAGTGAATTAATGTAAAAGACAACAAATACCATCAATTCATGGTAACAATAGTGGAAAAGAAGACTTAAATAATGTGAATAGATGTAATCTACGCTATAACTGATTTGAATGTTTTTGAGGGCTCGTAGATGTGCGTAGGAGATAATTGTTTCAACTTGTGTAAATTGTGAAGTCTGTGGTAGCCACCATTGTTTGATCTTACAAGCATATCATTTTAGTTGCTTATTGTTGATCCATGCAGGCTAAGCTCCAAAGGAGACGTCGGGAGAGCGACCCGGACTACACCACCCAAATTTTGGCCGGTGGATGATGAGGCGGTGTACTACAAGGTGGCGGGTGAGTGTCCCAAAGGACGTGTCTACGGTCTCAGGTCGTTAGGGAGAAAGAAGAGAAGATACGCAGATGCTGATGCTAGCACATCCAGTGCTAGCACAACGAGGATGAGAGGGATGGGCAACTTTATGATACTTAGGTATTTTTATGGTTGTTGTAGAACAATGAGAATTGTGATTTTTTTTGTGGATAGTTTGGTATCTTAGACATTTATTATACTTAACTACGTTTCGTGAATATATAAATCTTTTTTAATATCGAATTGTATGTTTTTTCTCATTTGAGTCTTTGTTGTTGATATATACTTGTTGATTAGTGTATGTATGTGAAATTTTGTTTTTTTTTGGGGATGTTAGCCCCCAAGGAGTTGTTGGAGGGTGCGGGCGATGGAGCAGTCCGTTGTTATTTTTAGTTTTAGAAGTTTTGGAGAACCAATTTGATTCTTGTGAATATTTAAAAAAAAAACTGGGCATAGAAACGAAATAGAAATGGATTAGCAACGGAATTTATAAATTCCGTTGCTAATCCGTCTCTAATTTGTGAAGAAATAGAATGAAAAAACTGGGTAAACAAAGTTTAGAAACGGAATAGAGACGGATTAGCAACGGAATTCGTAAAGTCCGTTGCTAATCCGTCTCTAATTAGCAACGGATTAGCAACGAAATTTATGAATTCCGTTGCTAATCCGTCTCTAATTTGCAACAGATTAGCAACGTAATGCAAGCAAAACCATTCACTTTGGAAGAATGTCCATTTTTGTTCCGTCTCTGTTCCGTTTCTAAATTCCGTCTCTAATCCGTCTCTAATCAGCAACGGAAACACATTTTCGTTCCGACTAAATCGGCGACGACAATTTAGAGACGGAATAGATTTCGTCTCGTTCATTACTGAAATTGAATTAGAAGCGGAATTTATGTTAATCAGCAACGAAAATTTTCGTTTCTGATCGGCTGTTGTTTTGTAGTGTACCTCGGCCACCGTGCCGCGGTAGTGATACGTATCTCGCTGCGGGTCCCACGTCACGGGTCATTTTGTCATGATTAACGAATTAAACGTGTATTAATTATTTGGCCGTGACAGACACTGAAGGAATTGCGTGAGTTACAAACTCGGCTTGAGGAGTTTCTTCAAAAAGGGTTTATTCATCCTAGCATGTCACCGTGGGGAGCACCTATTCTTTTTGTGAAAAAAAAGGACGGAACCCTATGAATGTGCATCGATTATAAATAGTTGAACAGGGTGACTATCAGGAACAAATATAAATTGCCTAGGATTGATGATTTGTTTGATCAGTTGAAGGGTGCCAGATATTTCTCGAAGAATGATTTGAGGTCTAGTTATCATCAACAGAGGATCAGGGATGAGGATATTTTGAAGACAACATTCAGTACTCGTTATGGGCACTTTGAGTTTATAGTAATACCGTTTAGGCTTACTAATGCTCCTGCTATGTTCATGGATTTGATGCATAGGGTGTTTAAATCCTATCTTGACTAGTTTATCATCGTGTTTATTGATGATATTTTGATCTATTCGAAGACTCAGGAAGTGCATTCGCACCACCTCAGAGTTACATTACAGACTCTGAAGGATAATCGGATGTATGCCAAGTTTAGTAAGTGCGAATTCTGGTATTCAGAGGTCAAATTTTTAGGACACGTGGTTAATGCTGATGGTATATCTGTTGATCCAGCAAAGGTTGAGCCAATCAGAGATTGGTCTACTCCTACCACAGTGTCAGAGGTTCGTAGTTTTCTGGGGTTAGCGAGTTATTATAGACGCTTTGTTGAGGGATTTTCTTGTATTGCTCTGGCAATGACTCAGCTAACACAGAAAGATGTAGAGTTTCCATGGTCAGATGAGTGCAAAGCTGCTTTGAAGGAGTTGAAAGAAAGATTGACTACGACACATGTTCTTACATTACCTGAAACGGGGAAGGAATTAGTGATTTATACCGATGTTTCTCATTCAGGCTTGGGCTGTGTGCTGATGCAGGAAGGCAGGGTTGTAGCTTATGCTTCGAGGCAACTCAAGGTTCATGAATGAAATTATCCAATTCATGATCTTGAGCTAGCTGCAGTAGTTTTTGCCTTGAAGATCTGGAGGCACTATCTGTACAGAGAGAGGTTTATAGTATTTTCAGATCATAAGAGTCGTAAATACTTATTTACTTAGAGTGAATTGAATATGAGACATCATAGATGGCTTGAGTTTCTTAAAGATTATGATATCACTCTAGAGTACCACTCAAGCAAAGAAAATGTCGTTGCTGATGCATTGAGTAGGAGAAGAATAGGCAGAGAGAACGTAGCTATTATCAGAGCTTCTTAGTTCAGACTTCTTAAGGAAGCTTCAATGATGATGATTCGTGAAAGTCCAGGTGACACATCATCAACTGAGAGAGCTAGTTCCAGTGCTACTAATATGTTCTTCTGTGCTCAGATTCGAGGCGAACCAGAGATGATTCAACGGGTGGTTGATAGTCAGAAAGCTGATTAAGAATACATAGCACGTCGAGAGTTAGCATCTAGTATAGATCATCCTGATTGGTCAGTTTCTGAAGACGAGGCATTGCGATTCAGGGATAGATTATAGATTCCAGCTCATGATCAGTTAAGGCAAGAATTGATATGGGAATCTCAACGATCTCTTTACTCTATTCATCCAAGTAACACTAAGATGTATTGTGATATGAGATGTGTTTATTGGTGGCCTAGAATGAAGACTGACATTGTTGAGTTTGTAAAGAGATGTGAGATATGTCAACAAGTGAAGGCTGATCATAGGAAACCTTGAGGGTTATTGCATTCGCTGCCTATTCCTGAGTGGAAATGGGAACATATATCGATGGATTTTGTTTCCGATCTACCTCTGAGTTAGCGCAAACATGATGCAGTTTAGGTTGTAGTTGACTGATTGACGAAATCTGCGCATTTTTTACCAGTTTCTATACGAGATCCTCTTGACCGTTTATGTGAGGTGTATGTACGAGAGGTGTTAAGATTTCACGGGTTCCAGTGTCAATTACTTTGGATGGGGATCCGAGATTCACGTCCAGGTTATGGATTGAATTACAGAGGAAGCTGGGAACTGTGCTTAACCTCTGTACGACATACCATCCTCAGACTGACGGACAGACTGAGCGGTTGATACTGGTGCTTGAGGATATGCTTCGAGCTTGTGTCTTGGAGTTTAGAGGTAACTGGGAGAAATATATTCCTCAGTGTGAGTTCTCTTATAATAATAGTTATCAGGCTAGTATCAGAATGGCTCCATTTAGAGGCACTGTATGGTCGGCCTTATTAATCAGCGGCGTGTTGGGCAGAGGTTAAATATACAGTTTTATTAGGGTCAGTGTTTATTTAGGACTACACAGAGAGGATACAACATATTCGCCAGCGTCTGACTACAACACAGCTCAGACAGAAAAGATACGCTGACAAACATCATAGGTTTTTGGAGTTTTCAAAGGATAATTTGTCCTATTGAAAGTCGTTTTTCTAGATTTGGGTTGCGGGATAAGCTAGCTCAAAGGTATATTGGGTCGTTTAGAGTACAGGAAATGATTGGTCCTGTAGTTTATAGGTTAGAGTTACCTCGTCAGCTTGCCAGAGTTCGTAATGTCTTTCATGTATTTATGTTACTTAAGACGGAGACTCAATTCACTCCAAGAATTGATTGGAATGAATTTGATCTTCATTAAGACTTATCTTATGATGAGCAACCTATTCTGATACTTGATCGTAAGACTCAGAGGCTGAGAACCAAAGATATTCCTTTGATTAAAGTGAAATGACAATCTCAAGGAGATGAGGAACTAACCTGGGAGCGGGAATCCTACATGAAGGAGCAATTTTCATTCCTCTTCGAGACTATAGGTAACTTGAAGTTCACTTTAATTTCGAGGACGAGATTGCTTGAAATTGGGGAGACTGTAACCACCTGTTACCTTAAACTGGTGATTAGTACTAACCCAGATAGTAATTAACTCAAGTTAGGCTCAGGGTTAAGATCGACGTACCTCGATTAGCGTGTGCGTGCGTTTGCATGACGTTTGAGGTTTGTTTGGATTGTGAAATTAAAATATAAATAGGTTGTGTATATTAACGGGATGTATATAAACCTATAATGGACAAAATACACGATAAGCCATGAAATACTGGTACACTGTGAGTGACGAGGGAGTCGTGCCATGAATGTGCACGCTCGTGGCTACACGTAGGCGTGTCAGATGGATTTATCGACGAAGAAATACGTAAGTTATATATATATATATATTTATATAAGGATATATATATAAATATCTATTGAAATTAAAAAGAAAATGAAATTATATAGATTGTTTGATTTTCTTGAATACAGCGTAAGTTTAGGATGTGTAAAAGTTCGTATCACGGTAGCACGTTTCACTTTAGCACATCAACAACCAGATCAATCTCGAAAGGATGCGATGCGTATTTCGAGGAAATCTATATATAAATAAATCAAAAAGTTGATGATTATCAACCAATTCATTTCATTCGAACGTAAACGAGGGTTAAGAGCTCGATTTCAATTGAGACAGGTTGTCCGAGGTGCATAATCAAGCCCAGTTGAGGAGCTTAATTGATCGAACAGCTCGCGAGCATCGTATAGGTATAATTTTTTTTAATGTTTATCAAAGTTGGAATAGATGGTGATGCTAGGAATTGTGGTTATTTGAGTTGTTTGTTGATCTATTATGATTAATCACTTCACTAGAGGTTATTCTCGATCTATTTTGGATGAATTGTGATTGGTTGTGACATGCAGGTAGCGCGCTATCCATGTCAGGTGGCGCGCTACCCACCCCCAGATTAGTGCAAAATTGATTGTAAACAGGGTGTTTTGTCAAGTTTTTAGGGGCTGTTCTAGGGGTTTTAATATATTATAATATACATATATTAACTAAGAATGGTCTATGATAGGTGTTTATTAACCAGGAAAGAGTTATAGACCCGAAAAGCTAGGAAATCGAACGGGAACTTAGACCGAGGTAAGTACAGATTTGCTTATTTATCAATATTGCCTGGCTATTTAATATATATAGCTCATATAGTTGATAGAATGGAATGAAGGACTAGTTATACTGTGATTGTTTTCAATAAATGGAAAATTGTGTGTAATGTGACCATGTTATAACTCTTGGTTTTGATAATAAGTTTATAGGAGATAGGTTCCCTTTTCGGCCTACATATAACTCCTGCTCAATTTGATAAGTTGTATGGATTACATGTACATCAGAGGGTTTGGGATATAACCACTGGGCATTAATGGATGGGCTAGAGAGCATATCGACCAATATGTTGGTCTAACAATCGTATTAATGGAGTCAGTGGGTAATTGGCCCTAGTTTTATAAAATAAATGGGAATCACAGTGTAATAGTCCAAATTACTTGCTTTGTTTCTGATTATGTATTGAATCTATATGTTTTTCATATTCTTGTTAGATATCTTTGGCGCATGTTGCTATTGCATGATATCATTGTTTACTATATGGAATGTTGATGATTAGCGTGAGTCCTTACCGAGCAAGTTAGAGCGTTCACCCAAATTATCATTTTGGGTTCGCAGCCCAGCGCTTTGACTAAAGGAAAATAGAAGATTTAGGAGTCTCGTGTATTCTCTCTGATATAATAATTTTTTTTGTATATATATAACTCCGTTTGACATATTTTGATGTATATAAACCGGGTTGGGGTGATTTATAAATGGTTTCAGGTTTGGGTAAACTCGGTATTTCCGTATATTTGTATATATCAAAAAAGTTTTAAATTTTCCGCTGAGTAATACTTTGATATATTATTTCGATATGAATATATAGGTTGAGTTTATCAGGTATGGATGGAGAGGCTGCTGGCTCTAGTTAAGTCTTACAGGGTTAACATGCTTAATTAGGGTTTCAGACCGGGCATTGTCCCTAATCGGGATATGGGTTGTCACACTAACAAACATGCGTGGGAGGGTGGGTGGTTTCACCAACACCAGAGGTTGGCCTTCCTTGCTCTCTTTCTGCAGCTCCTCTGGCCTTTTTGAAATGACTTCAATTTCTTTCTCAACTTCATCATATGTACTATGTGCAATGGTAATGTTCAACTTCATCATATGTACTATGTGCAATGGTAATGTCCGGCTCATGTGAAGAAACTTCTAGTGTTTCTTTTGGTTCACTTAAATACTCGTCCACAATTGAGAATTTGTCAAACTTAACACTTTCTAATGTAGCAGCATTCACGGTCTCCTCTGAGTCAGAAATTTATTGCGGAGACAACTCTTCCTCATCCATCAAATGCTCAAGTATAGTAGTAACTTGAGTTTCTGAATTTTGCAATGTTGGGTTCATATGTTGCTTATTCTCCTGCAAGGGCTACTGAGTGATGCTTTAAGAAAGCCAGTCGGAGCTCATATCTCTCTCAATGTCTGTAATGGTTCTCCGTTCCTGTTGATGACTTTGTTGAAAAGGTAGTTATCTGAAGATCAAGTCATTCATCATGTCTCGTATAGAACTCTTTTCATGTTGAGGATTCTATGGACTTCGCCAAGACATATAGAAGTCGGGTTGTGGTGATGCATAGCTAGAACCATGATGATTCCTATACTTCGGATAAGGACAAGCATACGTGGGATGAAAATACTCCCCACAATTTTCACAAACCCCGCCCCGTTGCACAAAAAATCGCGAGTTAGAAAATTGATATCCATTATGTGACATACCCATTCATACCATTATAGTATGAGTCTTCGAATCGACCGTAATTGTGGGCGTAGGAGGCCATTAGGGAATTGGCTGCAAAAATGTTAGAAACAAAGGACTAGATACGAAACAAAAAAAAATAAAAAAATAAAAGAAAACCAAAGAAAGAAAAAAAACCAATCCCCGGCAATGGCGCCAAAAATTGATGCGCACCGAACGCGCCAATAAAATAATATACCTAAACCAGCTATTTTGTAGATAGTGGCAAAAGGTCGATCCCACGAAGATTGATATTCTTTCTAATGTTTAAAAAAAGAACAAAAAGGGAAATCGGGGTTTAAGAGAGTGATTTAATTAACTATTCTAAATGCTAGGGAAAACAAATAATGAAAATAGCTTTAAAAACAATTAATAAAAAATACATAGGTCAAGACATACAATTTTGGTTTGAGAAAAGATTGGATTTGGTCTTCGATTTATGAAATATGCAATTCAGTAATATCATAGTGTAGCTATAGATCCGATAATGTACGCGGTTCATCGCACAGCCTAATCTCGATAGCCATGGTACGATGGTGACTATTTCCCTAATCAAACGTATAACCCTATACTCAAACGCATTGGGTTTAACACGATGATCGCAATGTGTTTCGTGAAGGCACTACACCTAAACAATTGGATCACTAGTGTGTCCGATTTAGCATAGATTCCTAAGGTATTCAATCGGTTCCAAAAGAGACTAATCAATTGGTATGGTCAATTGCCACTAGTGTGGTCTTATTGCATAAGTACGGGTGCTTACGACTCATTAACATATAAATCGGAGTTTAAATATGAATTTAACTCTAATTGTTCAAACAATATCAAAGGTAATAAAATATAATGAAAAGCAATGCAATTAATATAAATAAATCTCATAAATCCATTGATAGGCGCAGTCGAACCTCCTTCGTAGTCTTGCCTAGGCTATGAACTTAGCCCTTCATGGTTGAAGAACACAAAACAAAAGAATAGAAAAAATAGAAGTGAGGGAGAAGAGGAGTCGGCTAGAAGGTTGCCAAGAGTTCGCGTAAATAGAAGTCGAAGAGTTGCTAATTAATCCCTAAAGTCTCAATAGAAAGAACTACTAAAAATTGGTCTATGGAGGTGACAGAAAGTGATTTCCGTAGCATTATTATTGACGCGTGCGCCGAGGAGCATTACACGGCTGTTGGACTTTTTCTGCAGGTCTATAGACACGTGGCAAAAGCCGATTGGCTGAGTTAGCTGTTCTGGCTGATGTGGCAGACGCTGATAGGAGGAGATGACATGCTGGCATGTGGGAGACCGCCACGTGGCTGCTGGCTCAGGGTGAGAGAGGAAACGAAGAAATGGTGCGAAGATGTGGAAAGTGGTGCAAACACGGATCCCGAGGAGCAGCAGTGGCTGCTGAGGTGAGAAGGAAGATACGTTGTCGACATGCTGGACCAATGGAAGGCTGCCACGTGGCATACAGCTGGCATGGATGAAACTCGCACAAGGCGTGCATCAATCTGGGAAACAACTGTGCAATGCGTGACTCGAGACAACAGCGGTTGTGATGCAAAGTACGTAATTTGTGTAGCTTTCCTGCGTCACCTGGGTTACTCCTCGTCACTAAAACAACTATGTAATGCGTGTCTCGAGACAAATCCATTAGTAGCTTATCACTGCATGTAAATACACCATTTCGCACAGCTTTTCGCCTCGAATTCAACCGCGCACACCAAAAACCCTGAAAATAACAAATGAAGATAATTAAGCTAATATTTTGGAGACTCAACCATAAAAATATATAAATTACCTATATATCAAACTCGCACAAGGCGTGCGTCAATCTGGGAGACAACACGACGCGGATCTCGAGGTAGAATCAGTGGCTATGATGCAAAGTAAGTAATTTGTGTTACTTCCTGCGTCACTTGGGTTGCTCCTCATCACTAAAACAATTGTGCAATGCGTGTCTCGAGACAAATCCACTGGTAGCTGATCACTACATGTAAATACACCATTTTGCACAGTTTTTCGCCCCGGATTCAACCGCGCACACCAAAATCCTTGAAAATAATAAATGAAGACAATTAAGCTAATATTTTGGAGATACAACCATAAAAATATGTAAATAACCTATATATAATTACATAATTAACGACTTGTCACTAGTCGATTGAGAATTCATGAATTTCATCACATCCCTAGCTATAATATTTAATGTTGCTCATACTCTAGCCCAAAGAGCGCTGCAATCTTATAATTCCACTCGGTGGACTGATGCTCTGTCGTTGCACATCGGTGCCTCTATGTTACTGATATTTGGTTAATATAAATATTTGACAAAAAAAAAACTTATGTTTCATGAAGGTAAGCCCAAGTCACAATGGCTATGGGGATCTCCGTAGAGATGACACATTTTTAAGATGCGATCTTACTCGTTTTGAAGTACATCACACGATGGGTAGTGCATTATTATTTTAATATTTTTGAAAAATAAATTTTTTATTGGTTAGAAATTAATGGGGAGTAAGATGTGTCATGCGCCACGTAGGCCAGTGTGGTGAGGGATTGTGTACGTGTAACATGTATTAGTTTTGTTACAAAAAAGTTTAATACTGTTAGACGACTATATGTATCATAATTATATTTTATATATATATAATAATCGAAATATGTAACTTAAGTTTTTAGTCAGTGTTGTGTCTATTAAGCTTCTTTGACATTACATATTTGATGGGAATATGTATTTATTGTGGAAGTTGAATGGTTCTCCTTTAAGCCTATAAAAAGGGCACTTTGTACCATTAAATAAAGTGTTGAATGCGTTGAGGCTTATGAGGGCGATAAGGTTTTTGTAATTTTAGGAGATTAATTGCTTCCTCAAGTAATTCTTTAAATCTATTTCTTAGGTTAAAAGAATGCTTACATGTGATATCAGAGGCTACTAAATCAGTAGAGCTTTCCTTGAATGATATGTGATTTTCTTGATTAATCTAATTTAATTTGATGTTACATTAATCTTGACATGCATAATGTTTTCTGCAAGATGTGTATCTGAACTCTTATATTAATTATATTAATCTCATGTTTTTTTCATATAATCTGATTAAAGTATTGGTATGTTGTTACACAATGTGATTCAAGGGTTTAGTGAGATCAATAGGTGTATATATTATGTACATCGATCAATTAAGTATCACTTTTGAAGAAAGTATAGTCATCGATTGTTTGTTATTTGTCTTCCTATATGTTTGATTTCTTGCTTAAAAAAAATTACAGCAGCCTTCACATGCTAATATAAAATTATTTTTATGGCTTGATTGATCAAATAGCAACACACACTTTAAAGCATTTTTCCTTCTTGTGGTTATCATATTGTTTTAACGTAAATGATGCTTTAGATTTTACATATTACAAACCATATCAGTATTTCTTGTTGGAACCCACCATCGATCATTGTCTCACCACAAGCATTGCTTACCGACCATGCAGGTGATTGCTTTAATGAGGTGGAATGCGAGCGAGATGTTATTTGATCAATTTCTAACTGTTGAAGAAGATGAATAGTCTCTCCCTCTTGATGAGAAATGTGACTTTAAAGCTGCCTTTTGATTTATTTTTTATATTAAAGTATCATAGCACCATAAATATTGCAGTTATAGAAATATTATATTCAACATTGTCCAATAAATCATGGTATTATCAAATTGCTATAAAAGCTTAATTGACTTCTTAAGAATATAGTTTTTATCGTCAATACTTTTACGCCCTTCACAAATACGATAGCCCAGTGTGTATGGATTAAGTTATACATGGGAATGTGGCTTGGATTAAGTGATTAGTCCTGATTGGGTCACTTGTTCACTTGAGTGTATTCATATTGGGATTAAATTTTTGGAGGTTGGTGGGATGACCTGCCACCAATTCATGTTTCCATATCAAAATCGATTAAAATATAAAACCCTAGTCGATTTTGGTTTTACAGATCAATACTTCTTCTACAGTCAAGTTTCCAGTGGCAATGGAATGATCAGGCAGTTTCATTCCCTCAAGCTTAATAAACTCATCTACCTTGTAACATTTCAGTTCCTTTTGCCTTACACAACCTCGAGACCCGTTTCCATTTTCCTAATCTTTTTGAATTGATGGCTTGAACCCCGCCATACAGTTACATATACCAGGTTTGTTTTTTTTTTTTTTTGAAAATTATGTTTTAGGTTGGTTAAATGGTTTTAAATTCTAATTTCTCACAATCATCCCCCTTAATACTTTGTTAATGTTGAAATCTACTTTAAATAAATGCAATTTTGGTGCAATAACTTGTGAGTTAATTTCAAGTACCAAAACGTTAAAATTATATATTATAGTCCACAGAGAAGTTTTTAGAGCTATATATTAGTTTTCCAGAACTACAGGGTTCGTGCAATTTCGATAAGAAATAAGGGAGATATGGAAATTTTACTACAATGACTCGAAACAGTTTAATATTCCGACTAGCAACTTTGAAAAATTCATGTATCTTAAACCATACCTTCAAAAATCATAATTTTTTTTACTGAAGCCTACAAACATATCGTAAAATCCTATACAAAAAAAGAGCTCAATCCAATAAGAAATGATGGAGTTATGCTTGAAACAACATGACATTAGCAAAACTGTGAACCCAAAAATTTCAGATTCATCACTAAAGTTGCGGAGAATTTTTAGACATGAAAACATTCAAATTTCAAAATCTTTCGACAGGAAAAAGTTGTTCCCCTTTGAGTTAGCTTTCAGATTTCACCAGAATGAGTTCATTTTTATTTTAAAATGAGGATGTTACGACCAAATTACAAAGACTAGTTCTTAACAATAACATGCATAATTTCCAGTTTTGTTTTTCAACTTTATGAACTTATAAAATTCATAACGTTTTGGTTTCAAATCCAAATTAGGAACTTCTTAATAGCTAGATTATCAGCTCGAAATGAGGAATTCAAAAATGCTATTGGTTTTTGAAAAAAAAATCTATATAGTTGAATTTTAGAAAATCATTTTCATATGATTGAACTAACCCAATTTTGAGCAAACTTTAAGATTTCGAAATTCAATGCTTAAGACTCCATATATACTTCAATTTTGATCAAACTAAGCTTAAAAACATTCTCAAATCAGTTTTGAACCAAAGCCCTTTGATTACCCATTCAATTTCTTCAAATTCAAATTAAAATATATGAGATTTGTTACCAAGTGTGTGTAGTTGGTCATAGGACTTGAATATTCCACTTTAGTTGATGAATTCTCCTCCAACTTGATGAATTTGTTGTCATCAACCGCAATTTTCAGCAGCTCTTAGCTCTGAATTTTTATTTCAAAGTTATGTTTCTTGCATGTTTAGATCAAGCACTAAGTCTTGTTTATATAGTTTTTAATTTTCATCAAGAACACACACACCTCTTAATGCCCATCAATGACTTCCATTTGCTCCTACCAATTCCACTAACTCTTATCTACTAACACACATTTTAACTTAAATCTCATGAGATTCCATTCTAGCACGAATCTTGAGAAAATAATGTGGTTCATTAATTTTCCATCCAACTATAGACATTTGTAATCAATTAATTTAATTAATTTAACTTAAGTACTTTTATACATATGATAAATGAAATTAGTCACATAATCGACACATTTTTGGTCCCACTAACTCTTGACTATTCGGCATCCGATGCCTTGATCTCTGCATGTATCTCGAGGCTTGTCTCCGCTTGTGCCCTGAGTTAACAAAACAATCAAACTAAATACAAAAATTTAGGTATAGTATATATACATACATTACACTATGCATCCATCACTCAAAAATATTATATTTATCGGTTTTCGTATTGAGTGTTGGACCGAGTACCCGCTCCCGGGCCATGTCACAGGTCGGTGACTCTGATTTAGGACTAATTTATTATTAGTAAATTTTGACACTACAAAAAAATAACAGCTCAAAAACGGAAATTTCCATTGCTGATTAGCATAAATTAAGTCTCTAATTCAATTCTGCAACAGAACAGAGACGGAATCTATTCCGTCTCTAAAATCGTCGTCGCTGATTTAGTCAGCAACGGAAATGTGTTTCCGTTGCTGATTAGAGACGGATTAGAGACGGAATTTAGAAACGGAATAGAGACGGAACATAAATGCAAATTCTTATAAAGGGTACAGTTGTAATTGCATTCCGTCTCTGATCCGTTGCTAATCAGAGACGGAATGCAATAATTCCGTCTCTGATCCGCCTCTGATTAGCAACGGATCAAAGACGGAATTATTGCATTCCGTATCGATCGTCTCGATTAAACGATTATTGCAACGGATCAAGAGATCGACGTAAATTATTGTATTCCGTCTCTGATCCGTCTCTGATTAGCATAGGAACGTTGACGGAATGCAATAATTACGTCTCTGATCCGTTGCTAATTCATGAATTCCGTCTCTGATCCGTTGCTATTTAGTATCAAAGTTTAGTTTTGCCCAGTTGGGCTCGGCTATTTCCTCAAAAATTAGAGACGAAATAGCAACGGAATCTCTGAATTCCGTTGCTAATCCGTCTCAATTCCGCTTTGTTTAGTTTTCAAAACTAAGCTCAATCCAATTGGTTCTCCATAACCTCTAAACCTGAAAATACAACCATAGGACCTACTCCATCGCCTGCACCCCCACCAACAACTTTTTAGGGGTGCTAACATCCCCTAAAAAAGCAAAATTTGACATACATACATCGACAATATATATCAACAAATACTCAAATGAGAGAAAAAAAATGTACAATTCGACATTGAAAAAAATTTATATATCCACGAAAGCTTGTCAAGTATAATAAATGTTCCAAATTTCTAAGTATTCACAAAAACCACCAATCCTATTGTTCAACATCCACCAAAAAAAACTTACAATCCTCTAAATATGCACAAAAAGAAGTATCAATCTAAAAGTCATGTAAACAACTATAAAAGTTACATGATATGCTTTAAATTCCTCATCTCTCACTTGAAAACCAGATTATGGCAGGTATTGTCACAGGGATATGGGCAATCAATGGCACTAACTCCCACTCGATCGAAGAACCGATCACCTTCGATAGGGCCACGCTATGCAAATATTGCAAAATGGATCAAACTCATGATAAACAAAACGAAACCGCAAAAAAACTATCTCCATTTACAGTGCAAATCTTTCTTCACCGATGAAAATTCATTGTCGTTAACTTAATTCACATGTAGGCTAATATTCCTAAAATGTATTACTTGTGTAAAAGAACCTTCAAAAAATGTGCGTAGTAATTAAAAATGGTGAAAACCAACTCCTCATCTGACAAGGGATTTTTAAGATCCAATAACTAACAAGTCTCTTCAAGTGGATATTAGTAAATATAGTAAGCCTTTCAGGAAAGCAGGAAGACAATTCATAGCAAAGAAAACGAACAAGTGCCTTTAGATGAAGGGGAAAAAAAAGGGTACCTTGTCTTGAATCATAGGAGAATCATATGCAAACCACGTGTCTTGTCTCTCGGATTGGCAGTGAGCAAAACATGAATTTATGAACAACACATTTTTATTGGATTTTGAAACACCCTTAATTGCGTCCAGCATTTGGTTCCTGAAGCCTGCTTCATTAGAACAAATGGTAAATCCACCTGATTTTACAAGAGAAGCCTGATCCAATAGAGCAGTATGATGCAATCCAGACAAAGCACGTTGCACTTGGGCTACGAAGGATTTCTCGCTTCCGTATAGCTTAGCCACTTCCCTAACGCTACTCTGCATCAAAACCAAACACAAAACCAAAACAATTCAACGTCCTTGGCGCAGCAGAAATAGCATGCTATGTGCCCATTGTTGCACTAAAATTAAATTTCAAGAACACACAGCCAGAAAAAAATATATATGCATTTCAGGAAACATATAACCTCATAAGCATAGAATAAATGCTCAATCAGATCGTGAATTGCAGGGTTTACACCGAGGTCGTAGAACAACGTCTTGATTGCATGACACATGCAACACGAACTCTTGCTAAATATCACCGCCGCCTTCTGCGACGCCAACTTCATAACTCGATCCATCTCTAATCGATCCGAGAAGTTGAACCAAATATTGCACTTGATCGATGATAAAATTAATGTAGCTAGGAATGTATGCTGCAAATAAATTAACTTGTGATGTATATTTGAGTAGTGTAAGAAATGGGATATATATACTTATCAATTGTATTAATGTTTGTATACATATATAGCTAGTTGTATAGAAGAAATTAAAATTGATCTTTCGAGGCTCTATGGGACATAATTCATGATACATATATAAAAGATGTGGAAGTACAATTTGAACAACATCTGGAATGTCAAATTAAAGCATATATATATGGGTACGAGTTCTTTGCAAAAATAAAAGGAATAAAAAGGCGAGTGGCATGCATGGTGAGATAAGGAATAATATCTCGATCGGTCGCATATGTAGAAAATGATTTCCATTAATTAATTATATGCTTCGATTTATCATATATACACCACCAATTGATCCCTATATATATATATTATTTTTTTTGATAAACGAATCCAACATAAGTCTAATCTGGGACCTCCCCCAACTTTATATATCTTGTAGCAAGTGACGCGCCTCATTCATTTCATAAAAAATACATTAGTTACTTATCTTGATCCTTCTTGTTAATTTCTTGCTTTTCTATATCTGGTCATCGATTGTTCAAATTAGGATTTTGCCTAAAAAGTCAATTAGAAACTCTTAATGAGTCTCAATTTGACTTGTTTCAACAACAATATCATTCACCATGGTTTAGCAAAATCATTATTCATTCTAACTCAATTGAAACTCATACAAGTCTCTGTGTCATCAAGGAACAAATATTTGTCTAACTATATCAACAAGCAATGGCATAAATTTTTTCGAATTCTGGTTACGAACACTTGAAACAAATTTAAAAGTAGGATCTCATCATTAGAACCCCTTCATTCATATCAATTTAAAACAAGTTAGCTCCTAGTTTTGTCTACCATATTCATGTATGGTTGTGGCTTCTCGTCATATGTTGATTTCAATTATCTTAAGACCTAGCTCGGTACATGACTGATACCAAACAGAGTAGGATATTTGGTCGTAAAAATATAAGAAACAAGGAGTTCAAAAAATATCATAAATCATAACTTATAAGCGGCATACAAATACCACATAGTATCAAAGCTCCTAGTAGTTGTTCACTCGTACCTCTTTAAGGTTAGAGGTTAATTCAAATCTCTTGACGTTTTATGTGAAATAGCAACATTAACTCAAAGGGTAATCATAGTTTTTAGAGCCCTACCTAGTAGTAGTAGAAAATATACAATTATAGGTACTATTCATCTATACCTACTCTTTTGGTAGCTTTATCTATACATGCGCATATACATACAATTGAACCAAATATAGTAGGAAATACGTGAAAAAATGTGGCATAAAGATATCAAAGAATGTAAATTAAAACTAAAATATAGCACAAAACCTTACCTCTCCAGAGCAATTAATGCAATCCAGACAAAACACGTTGCACTTCGACTACGATCCGTTTCTCGCTTTCGTATACTTCACCCACTTCCATAACGCTAATCTGCATCAAAACCAAACTCATATCCGTAACAATTCAACGTCCTTGGCGCATGTGAAATAACATGCTATGTTCTCATTGTTGCACTAAAATTAAATTCCAAGAACACACGACCGGAAAAAAATCACATATGCATTTCAAAAAATATATAACTACATAAGCATAGAAGAAATGATTCAAAAAGACTAGTGCAACAATTGATCTAATAACAAAATTTAGTGCAAGTCAATCCTTAAGGCGAGTACGCGACGAAGCTATGATGACGGCTTAGGGTGCGGCAAACAACGACGACGGCTTGGGGTGCGACGAACAATGGCGGCGGCTTAGGGAAACGGCGAAAAAGGGCAACGGGTAAGGGCTTCGGAGGCTCCAATCTCCCGAGACGGCGACAGCGAGAGCCGACGGAAGCCCAATCGCGACGACGGCAAATAGTTTAGGCTTCGGCGACGGCAGAGAGACACCGGCGGACCCAATCGCGCGACGGCCGAAAAGTTTAGGCTAGGGAGAGAGATTACGGGAGAGAGAGAGAGCGGTGGGAGAGGGAGAAGTAGGAAGCATCGGTGAGAGAGGAGAAGCGGGAAGGTTCGGTGAGCGGTGAGAGAGGTGAGAGAAAGAGAGAGATCATCACCGAGAGATCGCCTATGCACGCGAGAAGCGAGAGGGCGGTGACGTGAGCAACACATCGGTGCAAAGAGCGGTGGTCGCGACCCACGACGGTGGGAGCGGTGGAGAAGCGCGAGCGGTGAGAAGCGATAGAGAGTCGGCGAGAGAGAAGGGCGAAGAAGCGGTGAGAAGCGATAAGAAGAGAGCGGTGGTCGGCGACCCACGATAGCGGTGAGCGCGAGAAGAGAAAGCGAGAGAGGGTGAGAGAGCGATAACGAAGCGGTGGTCGGCGACTCACGAGAGTGGCGCGCGACAGAGAGAAGGCGAGAGAGAAGCGAGGAGCGAAGATCGGTCGGTGAGCGGAGAAGCAGAGAGCGGGGATCGAGAGAGAAGCGAGAGAGGGAGCAGAGATCGGTGAGCGGTGAGCGAAATGAGAGAAGCGGTGACCGAGCGCAGAGAAAGCGGTGGCCGAAGCGAAGAGGGTGACGGTGAGAGGCGAGACAGGTTAGAGAGAAGAAAGCGAGAGAGCATTGAGAGAGAAAGAGAGTTGAGAGAGAAAGAGAGTTGAGAGAGAAAGAGATTTTGGTGAGAGTTGTGGTTGGTCCCCATTTTTGGGGCGTCTAGATCGAAGCATGCACAAATCTCGAAACGTAATGGACGGTTCAAAAAAATGAAAGTTTTGGTGGGAATGTTGGTGCCATTTTTTTGACACGGAATTTAATTTCGTCCCAATTCTGTCTCTATTTCCGTCTCTGATCTCTCTCAATTCCGTCTCTGAATTAGTCCGTCTCAATTCCGTCTCAAACCATTTTTTTTTAGCAACGGAAGTTAATTCCGTTGCTAATTCCGTCTCTAAATAGCCATTTTTTTGTAGTGTGAGCCGTTACACCGCCCTTTTCTAATCTATATGTCAATTAGTACTGCTCTTACATTTTTTATATTTTTATATTTCTTATTTTATCTTTACGAGTTATTTATATATATATATATTGACAATTTTTTTTAAAAAAAAAGAAATGATTTTTTAACATCATCGAACTCGCACTTCAAAGTCACATCGGTCTTAAGAATCATTCATATCTACTTCAGGATACACATGTGTATTATGTATTGAAAACTGTGTGTGCACGTGTTTCAAGGCACACACTAGTAATTTCCTCGACCAATGTGACATGAGGGGTGTGAGTTTGGTTTGTCTCTTCATGACTTTTTACCGACTGCCCTGAAAGTCCAACTTAGGACCGACAATTTAATAAAATACAAAGCAACCTACTTTATCTACCTTATGCTTCAGAGTTCATTACCCTTTTAGACTTGCACAAATATTCAATCACCCTCCACTAATTATAGCTCGGTAGCAATCTTTCTTTAATCCATTTAATTAGCAAGTTGAGAACTACATGGACTAAAATTAAACCCTTGTTCATATGGTCAAAACAAACTCACAACAACCCACTGAGGACCATTGTGCTATGCATCTCGAGATCCACGTTGAACACAATCTAATAAGTGTTTATATAGACCTTTGGACAATTACGTGATTGTGACAACATATTATTACAATCTTTTGCTACATAATTGTTTAGCCCTTAAGCTATACACAAAAGACGCGTGCACATATATCAATATAAGATTTAAGGACCTCAACAATAACTTAACAAAAAGGTAGCAAAGAGTGCTAGCTGGTTTGGTTGACCCACTTTAAGCATTGAGATAGCTACATACTTAGCGAAAGCTGCACGGTGCACTTTGAGATGTGCATTTTGAGGTGCATCATGCGACGCCCATCTAGTAGATGCAATTAACTTGGTGCCCAAATTGGATCAACAAATCATTATCGAAAGTGAAAAGGATTCACCCTAACATTTTCCTAGATTGTTTTTTTTTTTGGTAATGTATTCATATACATTTTTCAGAGTGGAATTGTCACCTTCTTATTATGAGAGACTTGGTGGTGTTTAAATTTTCAACCAATCCATGGACCCACCACTCCACTTATGTATGTGACCATACCCACTACTATAAAAGAGCAAGAAACCTCAATGTCTCCTCATACACTCTCTTCACTCTAAATTGGATCTCATTGTGTTTTCACTTTGTTCTTGGTGTTGATTGAAGAGAGAGAGATGGCCCAAGGAAGAGGCAGTGCAAGTTCTAACTCAGCTTTGGTTGGTGTTTCTCTTATTGTTCTGTTCCTAGTGGTTCACTTGGAGATTGCTAATGCAGCAGTTTACACTGTTGGGGACTCCACTGGTTGGACCTTCAACATGGTTAACTGGCCAACGGGAAAGCGCTTCAGAGCAGGAGATGTACTTGGTAAGCTATACATCCATCGTAATCTTGATTAGTTAAACATATATATTACTTTTCCGACAAAGCATCAACATTTGCCAAAAGGCAAAGTTGGGAGAGGTCCAAGTTCGACCCGTGTTGGGTTTGGAGTCACTTATTAAAAATAAATAAATATATGACGTTTCCAATAGTGTCTTAAAACAATAAACTATTTCCAGTAATTAGTTAAATAAATCAAAACGAAGCAATTTACTATTTGTTGACAGTATATTAATTTAGAGGTAGAGATTTAATTGTCGACCTCATACTAGGTCCGAAATTTAAGTTCAGCGTACGTAAAAAAAGTAAATTATACAAGTTTGTTGAAGTCGATTCAGACTAATTAAAGCGACACATATAATAGTTGATTAATACTAAATCGGGAGCACAAAATAAATTGTACATCAAATTTGGATTTCAACTCTCCCCTAGCTATCACCTAACTAATTAATTAAGTAAAATAACTCATTATCCTTTGTGCTCTTATACAGTTATTCTAAAATATATATTAATTGTTTGTGCATACAGTGTTCAAGTACAACCCCTCAATCCATAACGTGGTGACGGTGGACAGGAATGGGTACAACAGTTGCAAGACCCCAAGAGGAGCCAGGGTTCTGAAGACTGGAAACGACAGGGTCAGGCTGGCTAAGGGTCAGAACTTCTTCATTTGCAACTTTGTGGGGCACTGCGAGTCTGGCATGAAGATTGCACTCAATGCTCTCTAATTATATAATTCCGTCGCTACGTACCTAGCTAATACTACTATATAAGAGATCTTAATTTTACTCATGTCCTGATGATCATCTATATATTTAAGTAATTTAGTTACTGATCATAATGAGACTACATTAATTATATATATGTATGAGCCACTGCGTCATCGATCGATCACTAAATAAAGATACACATTAATTAGAATGAGATTCTAGTATATATTTTGGTGTACTGTACGTGTAGATGTTGCTGATGACTTCACTTGCTAATTCATTATGTTGGTACATGTTAGTTAATTTCTTGTCGGTTTATATAATTATTCAAGGCGTGGTATGTTGGGTAGTTACGGCCGAGAGGAGAGAGCAGTGATATATTAACGTTGAGGCCCGCTATGGGCACCCATCATTTTATGAAGGCACCCTGTTGTTGAGGGCACTAAGTAATTTACCAAGGGCACCCAGAATTTAGGCCCGAAATCCCCAAAATACCCCTCGTTCAAAACAGAGGCACCCCACCACCCCCACCACCGACCTCTTGAAGGAGCAACCACGCTGCTCTGAACCTGGTACCAGCGAGCAATCCCGAAAATCGTTTGTCTTCGTCCCTCTCCGTCTTTCTCCTCTGTTGTAGGACGTTTTTCGAGTTTGAAGGCTCTGGGTGTTGGGCGATTTCGTCTCCACATTAGGGCTCGGTTGAAGTTCGTCGTACACACACTCAAGGCGTGAAATCGATCGTTCGAAGGTACGTTGATAGTCTAATTAAGTTCCATTTGGTAGAGTAGTTGTAATGTTTGTGTGGCGGTGCATTCAATGGTTCAATTATTGGAAAGTCGTGGTTCTCGGCCACACGGGGCAGAGATGTTATTTACAGTCTCAGCCAAGCATGGCCGAGACAGAGGGTAAATATTTGGGAACTCGTCGTTCTCTCGGCCAGCGACGGGCGAATAATTCATACAGTCTCGGTGACGAATGGCCGAGCGTAATTGTGTTATCTCGGCCACGACATCACGAGAGTAACCTTAAGTGTTAGTTTATGTTCTATCGGTGGTGTACAACCGAGAATGTACACTATCTCTCGGTTGTACATTACCGAGACTTTTAGAGACGACGCGGTCTGCACATCACGAGAGTAAGGCGAATTGAATAGTTTATGCCATGTCGGTGATGTACAACCGAGATCATAGCATTTCTCTCGGTTGTCCATTGCCGAGACTTGTGTTCCATTTTCGGTTAGGCGTCACCGAAAGTATTAGGTATTTCTCTAACCTGCTTGACCGAGACAATTGAAATGGCAGATTTTGTACTTTTTTTTTGAATTGTACTTTTGGTTATGCTCCAGGCGCTTAAATGTTGTAGTGTTTTCAGGTATGGCTCGTTCGAAAACACCGGTGACTAGGGAGGAGGTTGGTGTTGAGGTGTCGAGGGTAATCGGGGCGAGGCGGCGGAGACCCCGATCAGCGCATCTTACCGGAAAGAGAAAGAGAAGGAGAATGTAGATGTTAAGGGAAAGGCAAAGATTGATGGAAATCGTGCAAGGAATTTACAATTGCACGATGAGGGTTCCAACATCGACACGCGGCGCCGAAAAGATCTTCTCGGTGGTTTCTGACCGAGACGTTTCTATACCTCTCGGTCATGCGAGACCGAATCAATCGTGGACGTGAAAAATCGACTGAAAATTTGATAAACCGCAAATAAAACACATTACATTTCAAAAATTACCTCAACTTCTACCTCCTCTTGCACCATAGCAGTACAATCTTCCATTTTATAGTGCAAACAAGTTCGGATTGTTCGAATTTACCAAACCCTACGTTGACAAACAAATCATCAATTTCACAGTTTTTTATCATAATACGGTTCCATCGAAGCTTCATATGGTTGTCAAACATTGTTACCTCGCTGTCGGATGATGTCAAGCCGCAAGAATCGATACACGCTCGGCAAACACAATTGTGGCTTTAGGGTTCACTTGTTCCTCAAGGTGGTGGGGTGCCCCGGTTTTGCTTTGCAAATGGTTTGTGGGGTTTGGGTGAGTATATATGAAGGGGCAAAATAGTCATTTACATTTTAGATTGAGAAATGAGAAAAAATATGGGTGCCTTCATGAAATGGTGGGGTGCCCATAGCGGGCCTCTTAACTTTTGATATATGTAGTCATAATATATAATATTGAGCAGTGATATATTAACGTTTGATATATGTAGTCATAATATATAATATTCGGCATCCCGCGCAAGATTGAGTACCAAAGTTTTAAATTAAAAAATTTATCGGGAAGAAATGTAAAGAAAAACATTATGCAATATCGATATCAATTATAATATCATTCAATTATCTTGTAGAGATTTTTGTAAGAAACAAATCCTTACCCATACTCGATTTATGATACTAAATACTCATACTTGTGACAAACCTGATTATAAATGTGCATATAAACACCCGATAACATCTCTAACCTAAACCGGGGAGGTTATGATATATAATAATACTTGTATCTACCTAAACTCGATTATAATAAGCATATGAACAATTTTATCTAGCCCTAACCATGGCTATAATTAGAATTGCTAAAGTCTTCGAGAGATGTAAACATGTTTGGTACCTTCACAAAATTTTCCCTACATGTACCCATTTTTTGAAAAATAATATTGTACCTATTACAAACCTGATTATAATAAAATGCATATGATGAATAACCGTACCCAATCTTTAATTACCATATTATAAATATCAAATTATTTTTTCGAGAGATGTAAACATGTTCGAGTACTCTCATAAGACTACTCGAACACATGACCTCCATAAACCTTGCCTTTTGGCAAGTGATGCCTTATATATATAAACCTTGCATTTTCTCTACATATGGTGATACTTGAAGACAATTCCACAAAAAGAAAAGTGAAAAAAAAAAACTTCTTGTGTAATCTCCAATGGATTCGAGCTAAGACCAATATCATTTTAAATTATTGACAGTATGTCGAAAAAAAAAATGGTTCAATTAGATATTAGAGAGAGAGATCGGTATTAAATTATAATCATTAGAGTTTGACTTAAATCAGATTGCAAGTTATCTCACCGTTTATTTAATTATTAATTCTTAATCCTATATATACATATGCTATTAATTCGTAGCTAATAGAAAATTGCATATATGTCTCTCGCCTATTAATTCGAATGTATATGTCTTACCTATTATCTCTTGCATATTAATTGGAATATATATTTACGTCTTATTTATCCGATTGCCTAAACAATAGATGTAAAATAGCTAAACAAATTGTAAGTTAAAAATTAAAATAGAAATAATGACATCACCATACCACGTGTCAATCCGTAAGAGCTTCTCTCATGCCATGTTTCATGTTGTGAGACCTTCTCACAAAACAGTTCCTTTATATTTATTATCTATGCTATATATACACACACATATAAAGATGCCAACTTCTCTAGGGAGATCTGTTGAGCAGCTACAACTTCCCTTATTTGGTTGATTACTTTATCTTGCTTCTCAAAAATAGCTCACTGATTTCGGACGGTTTTGTGTTTTTTCTTTTTTCTTTTCTTTTCTTTTCTTTTCTTTTGAGGGATCGAGGCAGTGCTCCCAAAATTTTATTGATTTGAATAAAATAAAAAACTTTACATCCCAGATCTAGAGAGATTGTGTACCCTCGACAAAACGGTAAAACCGAGTATCGCTACAACAAAGTGGGTCTATAGCAACACTTTTTTACCAACGCTAATAAAAAGTGTCCCCAAATTTTAATTTTAGAAACACATGATTTACAAGCGTTGCCAACTTTAAAATTTTGAGACACATAACATACAAATGTCTCCAAATTAAGGACACTTGATATTAAAACGTCGCCAAATTTAAAATCTCGAAGACATATAATGTACAAATATTTCAAACTTAAGGACACTTGATAAACAAGTGTCGCCAAATATAAAATTTGGAGACACTAATTTATAAGTGTTGTAAAATCTCAAATCTAAGGAAAGTTAAAATTGAGACGCAAACAACAAGTGTTGTCAATTTTAATATTTATGGACGCATAATTTATGAGTTCTCTTATACTAGAGACACTCGGTAAACTAGTGACGCCAAATTTAAAATTTGGAGACCCTAATTTATATGTGTTGTCAAAATTCAAATATAAGGTCACATAATTTACAAGTGTTAGATTTTAAATCTAAAGACACATAATTTACAAGTGTTGTTAGATTTTAAATCTAAAGACATGCAATTTACAAGTATTGTTAAATCTCAAATCTAAAGACACATAATTCACAAGTGTTGTTAGATTTCAAATCTAAGGACACATAATATACAAGTGTTGTTAGATTTCAAATTTAAGGACACATAATTTACGAGTGTTGTTAGATTTTAAATCTAAAGACACATAATTTACAAGTATTGTTAAATCTCAAATTTAAAGACACATAATTAACAAGTGTTGTTAAATTTTAAATCTATGGACACATAATTTACAAGTGTTGTTAGGTTTCAAATCTAAGGACACATAATTTACAAATGTTGTTAAATTTTAAATCTCAAGACATATAATTTACAAGTGTTGATAGATCTCATATCTAAAGACACATAATTTACAAGTGTTGTTAAATTTTAAATCTCAAGATACATAATTTACTAGTGTTGTTAAGTTTCAAATTTAAGGACAATTTACAAGTGTTATTAAATCTCAAATCTAATGACACATAATTTACAAGTGTTGCTAAATCTTAAATCAAAATTTGTCATTAAAGTTAGGTTAAACATGACTCGAATTCAAGTCTCGTGAATGAAAAAAATAGAATTGAGAGGGTCGCCTCTCGTACATAACTCGACATTGCCTAAGCATGGATTAGTCAGTGCAGTTGGTGCGGAGACACCACGAAAACAAAAAAAGGTTAATTAAATGTTAAATGTATAACTAAAACAATTTGATTAGCTTCTTTCAAAAGAAAATTATTAAACAAAAAATTAGTGTAAGTAGTAACTAGTAAGCACTAAAAATCAGTTCGATCACCTAATCGAAAACTTTTAGCACAACTAATACTTACACCTACTAATATTATTCTTTTTAGGTCACAAATTTAGGAATTCAACATCCCCACTACCACACTATCTTAAACATTCACACACGTCTTCCCATTCGATCGCGATCCACCCAAACCTAAATCATCTTCCAACTACACAATGCGCAAAAAAGGTCACACCCTAAACTCCAATCCCAACCTCATTTTCGCTAATTTCACTTAAAAATCAAATCTTGATTGCATTTTTAAAGTCGCAAGCCCTAAGAGGATGACAATCAGAGCACAGTCCACACCCATATTAGGTTCAATCAGCAAATCAAAACTCAACGAATCAACCAATCAAATCATCCAAACCAACACAAACAACAATGGCATGTAAATTGTAAATTGTAAATTGATGGTGCGAAGGTTAATCTCGTAAATCTCTCCAGCGCACATTAGACCCAACCACTGTTTCTTCTTTGCTTCGCATATCTTCTCTGCTACTCTCGCAGTTATGATTTCAGCAACCGAGCTTCAAAATCACACAGAGAGCGTGAGAGAGTGAGAGCGAGCGAGAGAGATGAATAGCTCGATCTCTGCTTTAGAGCTCACACCGGAGGACGAGCGACTCGCAATCCGAGACATCACCATGGCCGTCGAGTCCCAGAGTGAGGAAGGCAAATCCTTTTCCTCATAACTCTCCTTGTTCTCTCACTCGATTTCACTCTCTCTACTTCCAACTCTTCCGATTCTCGGTGCATTCAAAGATCTGACTGCGTTTCTATACAAATATTTGTTGTTTTGGTTGTTGACGATGCTCCAATCATGTTTTGCGTGAATTCTAGGTTGTTCTTCCGATTCTCGCTTGCATCGAAGATCTAACCTCGTTTCTGTACAAAAAACATGTTGTTCTTGTTGTTGATGGTGTTTCGGTCATGTTTTGCGCAAATTCTAGGTTTTAGATAAAATTTTAGGGATTGTGAAGTCGAGAAAATGTTTTGGAGTAAGAAATTTGTGGTATAGAGAGGAACGATTTGCGAGATGTGGTGTGGAGTTGTGGACATAGGTTTAGGTGTTTTCAGAGTAGTACTGTCTTTTTAACCTTGAGTCGCGTCCGCGAGGCAAGGACTTGTGCTTCCGAACGTGTAATTGGGGGAGGTTTTGGTGTCCAATCTTTGTGTCACGGCCCAAATAGCTAATCTTAGTTTAATGTGTTAATCAGGATCAAATGACCCGTGACGTGGGACCCGCAGCGAGATTCGTGTCATTACCAAGGCTAGGTGGTGAGGTAAATGTTATATTTATTGTGGTCTATGCCTAGTGTATTGTATGTGTGTAGACTACTAAGTCATTTTTACTTATTTATAGGTGTCGAGACATAAGCGGGAAAGTGCCTCGATGTGTATGTGCGTGGAATCGAGGTAGAGAAGTGATGTGGTAGTTGGTACAAGCTTTATATGGCTTTTATTAAGTAAGTTATAAGGATTATGGTTGATTAGGGGTTGATACACCTAAGTTTATAAGTTAAAACATAAGCCACTTGATATGCCTGAAACACGAGTCGACATGCTTCATTACCAATTGAGTATTGTTTGGTGTCACTTAAGCATGAACTAGTGGGACATGTGTTAGGAGGAGGTCCACAAGTTTAGCCTCGAGATACACGTGCACAAAATGATCAAGGGCTATCATTCAACCATATTTAAACCATATATATAATATATCTATGATATATATAAAAGCAACTATATATCTATCATATATATCTATCTATATACGCTACCTCTTCAACATCTTGAACACCGCCTCTTCAAATCGATCAACAACTCAATGACTCTCTTACCTCTTCAAATTGAGTAACAACTCAACTGATCAACGACTTTCCTTCCTCTTCAAATCATTCATTCCCTCGCTTTCCTTCATCGACTCATTCGTTGCTTTCCTTTACTCTTCGATTCAAAGGTGAGTTAATCCACTTTTCTTCTCCAATTTTTTTTTTTTTTTTTCCTGAGAGGTTCGATTCAAATGTCGTTAATCATCCTGGTCTATATGGTTCAATTTGATTCATGATTTTTGAAAGAAATTTGGGTCTAATCCACCATTGATTCAATGTTGAATTTAACACAAAAGCCCTATTTCATCTGGTCTATATGATTCAATTTGATTCATGGTTTTTGAAACAATACCTTGAAAGCTAATATGATCAACCCCTCTTTCATTGTATGGTTATTAGAATTCATGGGATACATATATGTTTGACTATTTGTAGTGAGCGATTTCTTGAAGACACTAAGCCGAAACTGAATTGGGCTTTAAGATCTTGAATACTAGGTGTTTGTTGAAATACCAAAATAATCTCCATCTTCTTCCTTTATATAAGAAATATATAGATGTTTGATTTGTCTGTCTTTTTACAAGTTGGAATTAAAAATTGCATCTTTTATATTAGCATACTTGGAAAAAAAAAGGACATGAAGTAATTTGAATCTTTGTTTGTTGAACTTGTTGTGTTGTTGGTAACGAACTAATCTCTTGGTTCATTAATTCCTACACAAATGAATGTAAAGTTTTTGTGCTCATTTGAGATAAATGAAAGCCTCCAATAAAAGCATGTAGGAGATGGAAAGTAAGCAATGAAATTCTTGTGTCTTTTTATCTATATCGAACTTTATGGTCGATATTTTTTAATTTTTCTGCTAAATTATGTCTTTTATGTCTTGTTGAACAAGCTCTTCAAGTAATCTCTCGTGATACATGATTTATGGTGTAGAGTTCTTTTGAGAGGTCACAACCACAATACATGTTAATCCTATTATAACTTGGAACTGAAGTTGAACTATAAATACAAACTGTCTCCAAATTATATTTTCAATAATTGTGGTTTATCATATTATAATTTGATATCGAGGAGCAAAGCCTATTGCATTTGCTCGATTATGAAACATTATGATGTATGTTCGACACTCTCGTATGCATACACTATTTGATTGCTTTTCAACCGATCGGTTAATTTCCATATGTGCGTAAATACCATCTTAATTCATAGTTAAGATGAAATGATAAACCATCTTAGTTTTACAATTATGCTTGTCTACCATCTTAATTTTACAATTATGACTGACACGTTCTTCATTGGTTTTCTATTTCAAGTTAATTTCCTCAAAGTAGGTCTTGACAATAAAGCTAATAAAGGAATAATAAAATAAGAATAATTTGTAACATCAATTGAAGTATAATGAGAGAGCCCCTTATCGAGGCAGCTTGTCATCCCTCTTTCCATTTTTTCTAGATTATTCTCGAGGCATCCCGGGATTTGCCCTCGCCAATTTTGGGCTTGAGGAATGTAGGACTACAATAATTTGCAAGAGTTTTAAAGTTTTTCCATTCCTAGAGTTCTCATCCATCTTTTCACCCGATTTATATTTTGAAAATGTGTTCGTAAGCAATTCTTCTTAGTAATCCGAACTTCAAAAACTCGTGATAAATCTTTTTTAATAGGTAATATGAACTCCAACTTGTAATTTGCTCTTTATATAGACCTACTTCCATTTGGTGAAGTTTTAAAGATCTAATTAAGTTTTAATGTATTTAATGTATTTAGGTTTTAAAGGTCTAATTAAGATAAAGTTACACATAAGAAGTTTAATCCTCCAATGGGTGGCTTAAACTACTTGCATTTGGTGGCGGTAGTTATAACTTAACATTAGAAAATTGAAAGAGCTTCTTCTAGATTGAGTTAACTCATAAACAATAATTCCATAATCTTTTGTTTTGATAAGAAGCCAACTTAATTAGATACAACATACTTGACTCCAAAATGAGTCAACCCCCAACCTTTCCTTCGACATATGCATCAATATTAATTCATCTAATTAGAGATGCTTTGGCATAACTCTCTAATCTTTCCTTCTTGCTTTCCACTTTATTCATCAAACAAGTCCAATTTGTAAAGTTGGTCATCTTTTAAGTTTTAGGCTACTGTTTCTTTTTTTTTATTTTCTAGAACAAATAATTAAACATTATAAAAATTAACAAGACATATTTGCGAGTTGATCAAAAGTCTATTGTATAGTTATATATTTTTTCAAAAGAAGATATTTACGTAGTTGTGTGCTAATCTATTGAAGACTAGGGAGGACTAATAATGTCAAAAGTCATTAACCTCAGGGCTAAATATTGATGTATAGTTCTATTTTTTTTCAAAAAAAGATAGTATTTAGATTAGCTGTTCATGTCGTCAAGATATTTCATGTAGTGTTTAACAATGTTTATAGTATATGTGTCCACAATTGTGAATCCAATTTTGTCACTTCTTTTGCTTTGATATTTTGTTCCTATGGATCCTTTTTTCTTTCTCTTTTTTTTTCTTTGCTAAATGATGCTTCTTGAATTGCACTTTTACTTCTTACGTATTCAAATTATGTACGTTTGGATTTTATATTGCATAGTTTGTTCAAACTCATACATATTATTTAAATTAAATTTTATATTTAGTTGCATATTAAATTAACATTATTATTTTTTAATTACTACTCTAATGTTTGTTTCATTGGATTGTAGTTTAACAATCTCATCTAAAAATTCATTAAGTATAACCATTTTACCTTGCATTAGCGAGTTACCATGGTTAAAAACTTAGGAGTTATCAACAATAGTGAATACTACTCAGTAAGAAAAGCAATAAATACTAATCGTAGGGAAGTGGATAATTTGAAACATAAATTTGCAATGGAGGAAGAAAAAGAAATGAAGCGGATTCGCCTAAGACAACCAAGGAGTGAAAAGAAAGAGTCGAATGATCACAAGATGGATTTGAAACTTCACAAAATATTCTATGAAATATTGAGTAGTGGTAAATGCTATGAAGCGAAATGAATTATTTTAATTAATAATTTAGAAATTAAGTTGACATTATTTTTTTTTTATGTAGAGGTCCAGGAATGCAAAACCACGTTATGTCGCTATGGGTTTTGAGCATGTTGCAAGTTCAAAGATATGTGTTACCATCTCAAACTCTTGTCGAAATTGTAGTGCGAAGAGGTTTTTCATGAATCTAATAGTTTATGTTGTTCAAACTCAAGTAACCCTCGTTCCTAATGTTGTCCCCGAAGAAATGTTCGACCTATTCACTTCAAACACCGAAGAGACACGTGAGTTTTTGATGTACATCTATAATTATAACACCAATTTTGGTTTTACATCTTTTGGTGTATATATATATATGAGCTTGATCAACACAAGCACCTCTCATTTCTCTCATTTTGATTGCTTCATCAAGAAGAAAACCTTGTTGGAGTGAATGAGAGGTTGATGGAGAGGAAAAAGATCAGAACCAGTGAAATGAAAGAAGAAGATCAAGTTTTAGCTAGTGTTTTTCAAGCTTGGTAACTTCCTACTCCATTAACATAGCTCAAATTCCATGAATTCATGTATTTGATGCTATGGGTTGTTGTTTTATGTTGTAAAAGGTGTCTTGGAACTCTAGAGGTATGTATGAGGGTTCCCAAGGCATCACATAGCCTATGTGTTGATAAAATTCAGAATTCATATTGTAGAATTCTAGGTTTTACTACACATAGCGCTAGGTATGAGATCTAGCGCGCTAGATAAGGCTAGATAGCGTGCTAAGTTGAAAATTAGCGCGCTAATTCCAGAATTAGCGCGCTAATTGTTGTGACACCACAAAAAGTAGCAATTTTTAAAAATGGCTTAAACACTATAAATGATTCTAAAACACTAAGTAGAGGTCCAAACATACTCAAAACATATAATATGATGTTAGGAACCTAAGGAAGAGCTACGAGGACCCAAATACGAGTTTTGAGGCACCGGGAGGCCAAAGTAGCTTAGGAAATTGCATGTGTATATAAGTAAACTGATTGAGATATTTCTTTACATTTCATTCCTATTTAAATATTCATTCTCAGTTATTTGAACTAAATTATTTGTACTCCGTGTGCCATGACTTGGTTTCATTTCTCATTATATGAGGTTGTTTCTGGCATAGTTTGTTGATTTAATGATTTCATTGACTCTAATTCATGTGTTATGTCATTATTGATTGTTATTATTGGTGATCAGTGAAATAGCATGCTATTAGATAGTTGTACATAGGGTTATGAATCTATATCCTTTGTGCATTAGTTATGCAATTGTACTTGTTAGATTCCAATACTGTGTTGTTATTCGAAAATGAAAGTGGTTCTTGTGTTTAGGTTCATTTTATGATAGAAATATGTCTGACATATGGGGTCACTAGACTTTTAAGGGTGATCGGGATTTCTCCACTATCTTGCGCAACACAGGTGGTATAGTACTCGGGGTTGTTGGCAAGCATAACTTGGGTGACTTGACGAGTTGTAAGACTCGGGGTTGTTGGCAAGTATACATCCCAGTGACTGGCATTTGGGATAATTAAAAAGGCGTATTGTACCGTGTAAGTACAATCTTCAAAAGAGATGTAGAGCACAACTCCGTCCATATATATAGTGGAAAGGCTGATGTGATGAAGATCACGTCCGACCGACCCTAGATCATTACTACTTAGCCTAATGTCAGTTTCATTTTTTTTAACTAAAGTATCACCTTGCATGATATCCTTTCATTATATTTGCTATTATTATTGTGCTTTTTGATACTTGTTGAATACTTGGAAATGTGAACAAATGTCTCTCAGTATTACTTTCTATTTTCTAGTACTCACCGCCTAATTTGTGACGGTGGGTGTTGATCCATCGAGTTGTAGGCCAGGTAAAGAGAAGATCGACGACTACCTCTGAGCCAGTGGAGTGCTGCTACACCAGATTTTGTAGGTTTGTTTTTGTTGTATTACTTTCTTATGTATATGATATTCTTTTGGGGGTTGTATATTATGGGCTTAGTGATAGGTACCTTGACCAGATACATGTTGTTATATATTGCCGTTGCATTATATATGCATGTGATCTTTATTTCCTGGTTTTTCCACAAAGGTTAGGCTACATGTTATAAGCTTCCGCTAGTTGAAATGTTAAGACTTCCGCTGAATAACTTTTAAGTTAGAAAATTTTAGTTAACTCTGATTTGTGAACTTAGATATGATAGGTATATATATATATATATATATATATATATATATATATTTGAACCATGAAAAATTGATAGGTAATAAGGTTTTTTAAAAAGGCTGACTAATACCTTGTTAGGTCCTATATGGTGAGGTTGGGGCTTCATAAAGGGATTAGGCCGGGCGGTGCCCTAATTTGAGAAGAGGTTGTCACACTTTGCTTCGAAACTAGTGTTCGATCTCAATGATTGTTCCTCTCTCGAAACCCTTGGTCGAGCCATTAATAGAAGGGTTTTGATCCTCCTCGGTCTTCTCCTCGTGTTCTTTTGGTGATTTGATCTAACCACCATGGCTACACAAGTGCTCCAATCACGATGAAGGAGGCGCTCACGGTGAGTTCTTCATAGTTAGGTTTTTGGTTTCTCTGATGCTAATTCTGGTTGAGCTGAATTCCAAAGAAAGTTGTGGTTTTTGGAAATTGAATTATTCGGATCTCGGATTTGTGATTCGTACCGTCGTCTGTCGTTGAATTTCCTTTGCAGTTACAGTTGTAGATCACGTTAGGTTTTGATACTAAGTGAGTTCAGATTTCATTTGCCACTTCATTTCGGTGTGATTTGTTGATGTAAAGCCTATTTGTGCACTAGATCTGTTCAGTCTGTAACATAGATCATGATCTCTGTTGTTAAAGATGGATCTCTGTATTAGCATTATGGATGTTGAATTGTTTCGGCTTTTGATGTTAAGCAATCTTGCTTGATTTGCTTTGTTTGATTATTTTGTTTGATCTTCTGTGTTTGCAGTTGCTGAGCATTGGAATCAATCCGCAATTCATTACATTCACTCATGTTACAATGGAATTGGATAAGTACATTTGTGTTAGGGGACGCACTACAAAATAGTGTTGTGATCATTGACATGAGCATGCCTATGCAGCATGAGTCTTTGAAATGCCTAAAAGCTGATCACAGCTGACTCTGCTTTGATGAGTCTGAATACTAGAATCCTTGCTTTGAAAAGTAAGAACTGCTCATTCTAGGCTCCATATTCACAGTCAACTTCATTATTGTCTTTGAAATGACACTAATGACATTTCTTCTTGATGAGATTGAACATTAAAATTTGATACATAATTGCTTACATCTCTAATAAATCAGATACATGCTAGTAGAAATTTAAATCACACAATGCACAAATTAGTAATTAAATGCGATATACTAATCACCAATCCTATTCTAGGCTTGTTTTTTTCATGTGAGATCTTATCTTGATTCTCTCAAGGCTTCCCTGATTAAAAATGACAACCACGGAAATTCTTTGGGTTATTGATTTTTTCTCACTGCTTGCCTTTTATTTTCCATTTCATATGAATTTAACACGCCACGTTAAATATATTGTTAATTTGTTGGAAATAAGATACTGAGAATACTTTGCAACATCACTAAGAATGCTTAGAGTTAGTGATTGCAAGGTGTTGCCTAGGCATTTTGGAGCAAATTTGCCTTGGCAGTAACTTAGGCATATATATTTGTTTGATAGATTTATTGAGACTTATGTCAATATCTTAGAATCCATAACTTAAGTGAACTTCATAGATATTTGTTTGATAAATTTTTTAAAGTCCTCTTAAATTAGTTAACTATGCATAGACAGATTGCTGGTCTTGGATCACATTGTTATTATATTAGACTCCAAAACATCTATTTGATCTGCCTTTTGTTTGTGTTTATTGAATGCATGAACCTTATTTGTAGAGACCTAACTAGCCTGAAAGCTTTTCTAATAAAATAAATCAGAATTCAGTTTAGGAATGTTAGCAAGAAGAGACTAGAACCTTTGAATATGTATTATCTCTTCTTTACAATTTTTTTAATGAGTTCTGGAAAAAGAAGGATTGCCTTACAAATTAAGGCATAGAGGTATGATCAGTTGGTGCATGTAATTTGTACTGTTTCTTTATATATATAGGCTCTTCCTATGTATAATTGATGAAACAATAAAACTATATTGTCTTAATTTGTTAGTTTGTTGCCTTTTTAGTGTACTAAGCGTGGATGTTGCATTTAATCTTGATCATGTACATGTATTCTATTGAACTATTTCACTCCAAATTTATGATTTCTCTTTTAGAGTCATATTTAGTTAGGCGGGCTTTAACTATTTTCCTTTTATTGAACTATTTCACTCCAAATTTGGTCTGATCAATCCAACTTTTCTTTTTTTTTTTATCCGTAGATTTTTTTGTTAGTTTTCTCCACTACTTCTAAATTTGTGAATTAGGTTCATTTGTTTAACAATTCAATCTATTGTAGGTTCACTAATCATGGATGGAATTCCAATCACAATTTGCAAATATTTAAACCCATATCATTTAAGTCTCACTGTCTTAGCAACACCTTCTATCTAAATCGATGAAATGCGTGATGATTTAAAAGCATCATTGATGTCATACTCAAATATCATCAACCTTCTTAGAATTAATTCTTCATCTGCCATGTCTATGCATAGCCCATCTCTCACATATGCTTATCGTGGCACTTGACAGTTTATACAACACTCGTACTTTGGATATGAACTTTAAAGAAGTTTCAGAACATATATGATCAGTTTATACATAGGCTTGGTTGATTTTTGCAGGTGATCAGGTTAATACCTGAAATTGGTTAAATACCAGAGATCATTGTCATAAACTTCTTTACATTGATATGTTGTCGCGGTCTCTATATCGCCTAATCCAATTACATGTAATTGACTTAATTAGTTTAGTTAATTTTCAATCAACTAAAATTAATTTAGTTAAGCAAATCAACTAAAATTAATTTAGTTAATCTTTTAGTTTCATGTTGCCACAGGAGATGACCCAAGGGAAAAGGCCAAGGAGAGTTGAGTTTTTCTCAGTCACAAATGACTATGAAAAAGGATGAACAACATCACTAAGGACTATGAAGAAAGGCTGAACGGTGTCACAAATGACTATGAAAAAAGGATGAATAGTGTCACAAAGGATTTGGATGAGTTTCGCACCAGTATGGAACTCTTTCAAAAGCTATTTTCACAGGTTGGATGTTCATTTCAACCATTCTTTCACTTTCCAATGATGTTTGTGCATTTCTTAAATTCCATCTTAACTTTCTTCTGTGAACTATTAGGGGGTTTCAGGGTGATCTTTCTCCAACACTTGAAAATTATCCAAATTACAATGAAGGTCTTGGAAATTATCCAAATTACCTATATTATTTGCCTATGCAGGGGTGAGTGTTTCAGTTTCATGCAATTTAACATTCAGTTACTAGTTTTTAAACATTGATTTTCATCTTTAGATATTCTTTACTTGGTAGGGTTGGTATGGTCTTTAAGCAAGTTTATTTTATGGCATTTGTATGTGTTTGTTTTTGTGAGTGTGCATTTCTTATATTTGCATAAATTTCACATTTTCATTAGTGACATAAACTTCTATTTATTTAAAGGTGGTGGTCGTCTTTTCTTAGTAAGCTTCATTGAGAGGAACTAAGTACGTATAAGAACAATAGCAAGGAAAAAGAGTTAGTAATTTTGTTTATCTTTCATTTTCTTTTGAGAAAAAGAAAAAGAAATCAGTACTGCCAATGGCAATAGGGTGAAACTGAGACCTAATAGGGAAAACACCTGGGCATAACCTTTGAACCTTACAACCCAAGTCTCATTTGCTACCTGTCAAAAGCAGAGCTGTTGAGTCGGTTTCGGCAAGCTCTTTTTCTAACTTCTCATCCCAAAATTGGGTTTCAGCCTGTAGAAGAAGCCAATGTTAAAAATTAAGAATATATGCAATACAAGTTTCAATTTCAGACTAGCATAATTTTCAAAGTGAATACCTGCTATATATATAAAATAAATACATGCCCCTGGATGCCCATTTGCATTGCAACAATTGGGTCTAGTATCACGCCCCGAATCGGACAACCCCAAAGATAAGCTATAAATTTGCTAATTACAGAAAGTGAATTATGAGCCACAATTAATGAAAATTCATAACTTGGTCTTTTACATGAAAGCTAAAGGCAACAAATATTTGCTAATTGAAAATTTGGACTTATATTGTTGGACACAAATTTGAACCATATTAATTTTAATCAATACTTGCCCATCTGCTGCTACTGTAGATGGGCAAGTCTTTGTTCTATGTGATGGCTGAATTGTGAGGTAGTGGGTAGTGAGATTGATTTATAGTGTTGGATGTATTTTTTTTCCAAGTAATGATTTCTCTTGAGAAAAGTAATTGATTATATTGTTTGATTAGCTTGTGAAGTTTAAGCCTTGATTTTGAATTATCAGCTTGTATGCATTTCTGATTAGCATAAATTCTATGTTTCTATATATAGTCTTCTTTTCTTATTGGGATAAAAGTCTTCCAATTGAAGGTTTGGATAGTGCTTATTAGTGTTTTTTTTTGCTTATTGTCTGTTAAATGTAGCAATTGTTGCTGATTTGTTCTTGAGCAGAAAACCTCATCATTCTTTTTTGTTGAAATTTTATGCTCTATTTATTGCTCATTCTAAAAAATGATGTATTGTGTAAAACTCGCATTCTTAAAGACTAGCTTCTCCTCTTTTTGTCTGTTGCTTGGCCTCTCCTTGCCCTTACATGAATGAATCCATTTGGTGTGGTCTTGGAGGACTTGCTTTTGATCTTCTTGTTTTCCTTTGTTTCTTTTTGTTCTTTGTTTTATCCATTGCTTATATTAACTGATTATATGCGAAACATATTTGCAGGTAAGCTGCCTTTTGAAGTCTTTGACCAAACAATGAGTTATAAATTTTGTAAATAGAGTGCACAAACAAAGTTGGAGATACAGAGAAAGATGGTTTGAAGTTTTTGATCAAACAATTGTTCATTTGTACTTTGTAAATCTGTATTGTAGTGTTATTGTTGAATTTGGAGTGATGAGTGTTATTCTTTTGTGACTACCTATTAACCCAAAAAGTGTTATTGTAGTGTTATTGTTAGTTTGATTTTTATTCAAATGAAATAAATAAAAATCTCTTTTATATTGATAAATAATATTCTTGTAAGGGTTCGTTCCAATAATATTATTATTACTATATAAAATCTTATTTCCGATAATATTAATATTAATTATTTTTTTGATATATATATATATATATATATATATATATATATATATATATATATATATATATATATATACGACGACGCTAAATATGAATGCATTGTCAACTTAGAGACATTAAGTGTACATGTGTTGTCAACTTAGAGACACGAAGTGCACATGCGTTGTTAATTTAAAGACACTAAATGTACATGTGTTGTCAACTTAGAGACATTAGATGCATGTGTTAGGTGTCAACTTCCCTTAGAGGGTAAGGCCAAAAAAATCTCCTTGGAGGGGAAGTGGGGGAGTAACGTGCAACTTTTAGAGAGTTGCACCTTTTAGACCATCTCCAATGGTAATGTAGATGTAGATCATGAATTGGTGTTACATCATGGATGTGAGAGGATGTCTACCTATGTGACACTAGATAGACATTCACATATCAAAATGGTCCTGACAATTGATTTAGACCATGGATTGATGAGTTGACACTTTTTATTTTCAATTTCCATAATATTAATAAAGGCCTGAAAAAAATACAAAGCTTTAAAAGAGTTCATTTGTCTGACGTGCATGTGTACCACAATGTCTAGAAGTAAACATTGTGGTAGACACCCTCCACTTTGATTCTATGTTATATAAGATAAACATTATCAATCCGTAATCCCATTGAAGCGCATTTTTTGGATTGGATGTGGATTGTGTCCAAGGTGGATCCATTTTCACCCCAATCCATGGTCCCATTAGAGATGCTCTTAGACATAATCTTTTTTACATGAATTAAATTTAAATATTTTGGAAAGTGTGAAATTCTTTCGGCCGCACCGCAATGTGTGTTAGATTTTTGCTAATACCGATATTGTCCCCAACTTAATCACGCACCTTCAACTAATGGGTGTAGGGTTTTATCTTAAAATACCTTGATACTATTAGGGTGAAGATAATCACTTATATACTTTTTATGAAGTCTTATTTAATCGATGTGGTGGAATTAACTTTCGATCCACACGTCTCAACAAACAAGGTATATAGGGGTGGCAATTTGGGTCATGATACGATTAACACGACACGACACTGCACGTAATAAACATGTCATGGGTTTAGCGTAAGTGGGTCTAGGTCATAAACATGTTAACATGCATGGTTAATAAATGAGTCATTAACATGTCAACCCGCTTAACTCGTTTATAACTCGCTTAACATGATTATAGAATAATGTATAAATAATAAATATGGTATAAAAATAGATTAGTACAAAATTCACCTATTTGAACACATATAAATAACATGATTTATTTTTTTATTTGTAGATATTTTTATCATATTTTATTTTATTTTTAAAAAAAATTATTTATTTTAATTTTAATATATTATTTATGTTTTATATTTTATTAATAATTATTTATTAAGAAAAAATAAAACTTTTCACCACTATAAAATTTACATATGTTTTAGACGATTCTTATAATTTTTTAAATGTTATTATTACGAGTCCTTTTTTTGGTAGAAATCACGAGTTATTTTCCCTTTATTATTAAGAGTAATAAAAAATTGAATGAAAAAATAAAGTAAAACTTAAGACAATATACAACTACATTATATTTTATTGGCTATTTAATTATGTTTGTTTAAATTTATTCATGTAGATATATTTAATAAAGTAGTAACCAAATTATATAAGCTTAAATAAAATATTTAATAAATTGATGACACAAATACACTGACATGTTTAACACAACACACTTACACACGAAAACGATTAACACGATTAATAAATATGTCATGTAATGGGTTTACATTATATGTGTTATGACCTATTTACGACACGACATTTTTACGACTCGCTGACATGAATTGCTACCCTTAAATGTATATAATTATTTAAGAAAATAAAATGGATTATCACTAAAAATAAAAAAAAAATTTCATTAAACAATAGATATCAAGCAGTAGTTAGGAAACAAGAATTTCCAAGCAAAAAAAAAAAAAAAAAAAAAAAAACACTTCATCTCAAACAAGGGAAACAACTTCTGAAAAAGTGATAGTCCAATATAATCACTATTAATGAATCGAATTTGTTAGGTTGAATCCAAACAATTAATGATAACATCTCATATATAACTGCTAACTCAGCTAGGTTGACCTCTAAAAGTGAAAGAGAAAGAAAGGACATAATTCATAATGGTAATTAATGTGATCCTAAATGAAACGTCGTGCAGGTAAGCAACCATGTAGATAGAAAACCTTAAACAAAATTAGGAACACATGCAATTATACATTTGCGAGGATAAGTTCAGTCGAACTTCCATTCAATTCCAACATTTGAAATCATTATATTACAATAACAATAACATAGCCTCAGTCCCAAATTGATTGGGGTCGGCTACAGGGATCAAACTTTTCCATTGTGCTCGATTAAGTGCAATTGATGGTGAGTTTTTCAAACCATTCAAATCCCTCCTAATTAATGCATCACATGTTAACTTTTTGTCTAGTCCTACCTCGTCAAATTTCTACGATTTTTATTGAGTCGAGTTTTCTAGTGGGGGCATTTATAGGTCGTCTTTGCAGGTGACCAAACCACTATAACTGCTTTTCCCTAATCATTGTATCAATTGGTGCTACTCCTACTTGTCTTTGAGATTTCTACATTTCTTATTCTATCTTTATGAGTTTTAACACACATCTACCTAAGCATCCTCATTTTTGCTACATTCATTTTATATAATTGTTGTTGCTTTACCACCCAACATTCACTTCCATAGAGCATAGCTGGCATAATTGCGATCTTATAATTTTTTTTTAACTTAGTAGGAACATTTCGATCATAGATCACCCATGTTGCACTCAAAAAACATGAAATAGTCACATTGGCCCAAAATTTGATAAATTGGTTCCGGATTTAATTAGGACCAATTTAGGGGTTCTAATTAATGAGTATTGAACATAAATTGATGACAATTGATTTCATTTAGGTTCTTGGTTGACGGGGAAAAGCTTATGGATCTCGAGAGTTTTTAAATTGGTAAAAAATTAAAAAACTCGGCATAGGTAAGTGGGACTTGTACTCTTATTAATTATGCATCGTAAAATAATTATATTTATTGCACGTAGTTTATGGACTGGGAAATGGGGCAATGTACCGTGACTTGAATATGTTATTAAACTGTTTTATGAAAAATTATCCGAAAAAGTGATACGACGAGCAAATCAGAACTGGAGTGACAACGAAAGTAATTGGCTAGCTACCGACACCTTCCCTTCAGCAACCTTGAGGTACCTGATTGTTGCTTTCCTATTTTTTTATATCGAAAAGTGAACTCAGAGAGGGGTGCGATGGGGGAATACGAATGAGGTTGAGGACTGAGGTATTGGGAGCCATATTCGTGACGCTAACCGATTGTTACTTTCTATTTAAGAGTGGATAGCTACATTGTACCTTGATACACCCCAAAATCACAAACGTGTGATTCTGTGGGTCGTAAACCTGAGTGACAAAAGTCTACAACTTTTGTTTTGATTGCAAAAGAAAAAAATATATACAAGTTATGGGTACAGTTGTAATTGACCATTGAAGTTGCATTTCGTAATGTATTGTTTATATCATTTTCAATGCCTGAATGGGTATGCTTTGGTTTCATATTGCTATTCATTGATACATTGATATTAAGATGATAGTTGATATGATTACGAGTATCACTTACTGAGTAAATTGGAGCGCTCATTCCTCAATTAACATTTCAGGTTGTCGACGTGTGCTTCGACTCAAGAACATAGAAGATTAGAAGTATACAGTCTTCTCTATGGTGAATAGATTTCTCTACTGTTTATATATTGTACTGAATTAATATTTTGTAAATATGGTTGGTATATGGTTTTACGACCAAGATATATGCCGATTTTTGTATATCGTATGTTTTATTGAAAAAGTTTTTTTAATTCCGCTGCATTTTTAATAATTTATTCGATATACGATATACTGTAATTGTGATTATCAAGTATGAAGGAAGACTGTACTGTTACTTTAATTGAGTATCTGGTGTATTAGGGCTTAATTAGGGTTTCAGGCCGGGTATCACCCTAATAAGGATATGGGATGTTACACTTTTGATGCACACTTACAACCCTGATTATGACAAATTGAGGATATACTTCAACACGCCATGACTTCGCTATCAAATACCATTCAATACACATATTGGGCACTCATAATCGAAAAAAATAACATTTTATATTATGATTTCATGTCTGTAATGTGTGGGTCCCACCTCGGATATCTAAACTCCAATTAAATTCAAAAATAATTAACTATTCGCCTAATTAAGTTTAACAAATTCTCGGATTTCACAGATTTTATAGCATCCCCTAACCTGATTAGGGCAATACCCGCACTTGAAATCCTAATTAAACCCAGATTACCCTTACTATACTTAACTAGAGCCAACAGCCTTACCACCTACACCTGATAAGCACTACTGTATATCGATTATCGAAACAAAACAAATCATATACGTAGCGAAAATTTAAAACCTTTTTCGATAACCAAAATAATATATACAATATTAAAAACAAATCGGAATAAACCTTGGTTATATAATCACCTATCCCATATGATATTACAATACTGGAATTCAATATAAATATATAAGACCAGAGAAAGTCATTACATCGAAGAGAAGTTCAAGACTCCTAAAACTTTTTCCATCCCGTAGTCATAGCGCTCATCGGATGTACCTTTAATGTTAATTGGGGTGAGCACTCCAACTTTCTCGGTAAGTAGGGATTCATAATAATCATCAACATTCCATATAATATTCAAGGATATCATGCAATAACAACATGCACCAATGATATCTAACAAGAACATGGAAATCGTATAAACTCAATACATAAACGGATGCAAAGCTAATGTCTTTGGACTATTACATTGTGACCCCTTTTTATTTTGTAAAACTAGGGCCGATTACCCACTGGCGCCATTAATACGAGTGCTAAACCAACACACCGCACATATGGGATGTTTAGCCAATCGATTAATGCCCAATGGTTCTATCCTAAACCCTTTAGTGAATATGTAACCCACACAACCTATTAACTGAGTAGGAGTTACGTATAGACTGGGAGATTAGCCCCAAGTCCTATACAACTTGGTCTCAACTTTGAGGAGTTACTCTCATGGATCACATTAGACACCGTTTTGTGTTCATTAGAAAAACCATCACAGTGTACATAATCCCACATTTCAATCCAACAACTACGTGAGCTATATACTAAATAGCCATGCAATATTGATAAATAAGAGAATCCGTACTTACCTTGAGTTTAAGTCTCCGTTTTCCAAATTCCTTAAGTTTCCAGTCATTTATCATTTCCTTGGTGTTCCTCAACCAGTCACCAGTCGGTTGTTGTCAATTTAGGTCTAGTATACTATAATTAGAACCCCTAGACCCAAAGCTCTAGAAAAACCACCCAAATTCAATCAATTTTGTATTGATCTGAGTATGGATAGCGTGTTATGTCCTGGAGCTAGCGCGCTATTCACACTACTGAACTTCATACACACTTCTGGGGTTTGACAGCGTGCTACCTGAAATGGATAGTGCGCTATCCGTATGTCAGTCATCTTCCTAGTACGCGTAGCGCTATGCGCACCAGACCTGCAACATCAACACACTTCGATTGATCCAAACTTGACCCAAACCACATCCAAACTCAACAATTAGACTCCCAAATGATCCGGGAGGAACTCTAATGAGGTTATAAACCAATTCAAATCAACAACAACCTCAATTTACAGAGATTCGATCATCACGAGATAATTGAATATCAACAAACTCAAA
Source organism: Stephania cephalantha (assembly GCA_039657325.1). Classification (NCBI taxonomy): domain Eukaryota; kingdom Viridiplantae; phylum Streptophyta; class Magnoliopsida; order Ranunculales; family Menispermaceae; genus Stephania; species Stephania cephalantha. The sequence continues at coordinate 59,611,434 of CM077567.1, read as the reverse complement.
AATCAAACTTACCAAAGTGATGATCAATAGCTTCTAATGCGTTTAAGCTCCTCGACTTGATTGATTTTGGCTCCCGAACGACCTCATTTGATGCGAAAATGAACTAACCTCCCGAACCTTCTCGAGTTTTCGATTGAATAGGATAAGAATGAATTTTTTGTTTTTATATATGGATTTTCCTCGAGATACGCATCACACTATCTCGATACCGATCACGTGGTTGATGCGTTAAAATGACGGCTTAAATGAATGAAATTTGACACATCAAGCACTTACGCTTCGTTCGAGACGATTTGATAATCCATATATTTCTAATATTCATTTATTTTCCAATATATATTTTTATATTTAAAAACATATAAAAATATATCGCGTATTATTCACCAATAAACTCACCGAACATGACTACAAGTGTCATTGAACGTGCACACTCTTGCTACGACTCCCTCGTCACACTTGGTGTCCCGGTAAACCTCAGTTTATTGGGTATTTTCCGTTTTATAGGCTTGTGTATGATTTCCTTATTATAAAACAACCTATATATAAATTGAATTAATAATCCAAACAAACACCATACATCATGCAAACGCACGCACATGCTAATCGAGGTACATCAAACTTAACCACGAGCCTAACCCGTGTAAATTAGGATTTGGATTAGTACTAATCACTAGCTTAAGGTAATAGGTCGTTACAGTCTCCCCTATTTAAAGCAATTTCGTCCTCGAAATTAAAGTAATCTAAAGTTACCTGCAATTTCGAAGAGAAATGGGAACTATTTCTCATACTTTCGCTCTCAAGTTAGTTCCTCATCTTTGTGAAATCTCTATTTCTCAATAACCAAACAAATCTCTTTGTTTCTCAACTTTTTAAAATCTTACGATCAAGTAACCCACTTGACTGCTATTCGTAAGATAAGTCTTCTCGAAAATCACATTCGTTCTAACCAATCCTTGGAATGAACCGAGTCTCCGCTTTACTAACATAGACTTATGGAAGACGTTAATAACTTCGACTAGCTGAGGAGGCAACTTTAACCTATAAGTACCAGGATTAATCCGTTCCTGTACTTTGAACAACTTAATACACCTTGAAGCTAGCTTACCTCACAATCCAAACTTATACAACTTCTCTCATAAGTGAGACTTTCAACAAAACATATTTGTCCTTTGAAAGCTCCAACCACTTATGATATTTATCGGCGTATCTATTTTGTTTTAGTTGTATTGTAGTCAAACACTGGCTAATCTGCCACCTTTCCTCCGTGTAGTTCTAAATTAATTTCGGCTCCAACAAACTTGCATCTCAACCCCTGTCCAGACACTCCGGTGAATGACATGGTTGACCCTAGAAAGTCTCAAAGGAGCATTCCATTCTAGCTTGACAACTGTTTTTAAAACGAATTCACACAGAGAAATGTATCTCTTCCAGTTATTATTAAACTTCAAGACACAAGCTTAAAGTATATCCTTTAGCACCAAAATCAATTACTTCGATTACCCATCGGTCTACCGATAGTATACCATACTGAGGTTAAGATTAATTCCATAACTATCACAACAACTCACTCCATCCTCTGGATGTGAATCTCAGATCCCGATCCGAAATAGTCGACATTGAAGCACCCTGAAATCTAACACCTCATTTACGTATATTTTGCATAAACAGTCAAGAGGATTTCATATAGAAACTGGCAAGAAATGTACAAACTCCATCAACTATTAACTACAGTTTTTACCGTATTATGCTTACGCTAACTCAGAGATAAACTATAAACAAAATCCACCGATCTATGTTCCCATTTCCATTCAGGAGTAGGTAGCGAATGCAATAAACCTCCGGGTTTCTTATGCTCAGCCCAAACTTACTGACATATCTCATATCTTTTTATTATTCCCACAACATCACTTTTCATCCCATATTAACAATAAATAAAGGCGCCTCATTTCATGATATTCCATACTACTATCTAGATAAATGCAGTAAAGAGATCTATGAGATTTTTGTAGCACTTCCTGCTTCACCTGATCTTGAACTAGAATCCATAATCTATCCCTGAACCGTAACGCAACATTATCAGATACTGACCAATCAGGATAATCTACACTAGCTGTTAACCTCTAACGCTCTATATAATCCTGATTAGATTTCTGATAACTAATCAACACTGAATCTTCTCCAATTCAGTTTGAATCTGAACTCAAAAGATCAGATTAGTAGCTCCAAAATTAGCTTTCTCAGTTATTGACGTGTCAATTAAACTTACACAAATCATCATCACCGTCATTTCCTCATGAAGTCTAAACTGAGAAACTCTATTAATAGCTACATTTTCTCCATATACCTGAGTTGCAATTGTATACTGATAGTCTGATAACACATTTCTATGTAGTTCTAAATTACTCAGGCTCGGACAAATTTGTATCATTACTTCTCGTCCTCCACCGTTTAACAACAAAGTAAAGCATACAAATTTTTAAGGTAAATACCTCAGTTCTATATATAGCCTATTAAACTCAACACAAGAGAAGTTACATAAATATTTCTTCCAATTCATATTTTCCAAGTCACAAGCTCGAAAACTATATTCTCTGGAAACCATGGTCAACTTAAGATATATTGTGTTAAGATTAAGAAAGGTCCCTCCCAGCTATTATACATCTCTTCCCCCATGAGAAGTAGATTTTCAGTTCCGTACCGAAATAATAATATTGGTTCTCTACAACTTTCAACTTTTCCATACACATACATCTCGCTTACTTTTCCACGAGGATTTAAACCACAGTACTGGCAAGAGATTTTTAAACTCTGTCAGTATTACAATTATATCAATAACCTTCAGTTGTCACCACAACTTAGGTTAATTCATCACGAATTTCTGAGCATGAATTATCATTCATATAAACAAGAACAATATAACCCTCCAGGTTAATATTATTTTGCTTCTACCTACTGATATATCTCATATTTCTTTATAAAATTGACACCGTCAACTTTTTTTCATTTCAGGTCACCAACTATTCATTTTCATTACAATGAATTTTGGACTTCACTTGAATAAATGTATTAAAGAAATCAATGAGATTCTCAGAACATTCTTGCCTCACTCTTTGTTTCAAGTTCTAAGAAGTTTACTTACATGCTCAATGTTTTGATTTGAGATTATCTTTACCAAAAATCTACAATTAGTAGTCATCCTTGACCTACTTGATAATCTCAATCAATCTCCCTAATTTAATTCATCACTCATTTAGTCATCATTAACTCAACTCCTATCTGAGCTTTAAAGAACAGACTTATAGTTATCAATTTAGCCCACTTAACTGATGATGTGCCTGCGCAGGACTTCCATTTGGTCATCAGTAAATATCTCACCTAAGAGATATTACTAAGCAACTTTTATTATAACTATAGCATCTGTCCCTTTCTTTTCAAGGCATTGTCAACACAATCACCTTGATGAGTGATGTTTCAGAGTGAATTCTTAATATTAAGAAATTTTTAAGGTAACTTTCTTACCTTCTATTTCTATCACTCTAACAATTTCCAATTTTCAAACTTCCACAGTTTGAAATTTGTTACTTACTCTTACACCAGTTCACTGGTGTCATATTCTTAGGTTGTCTTTTAATAATTCCTCTAAGATTCTTATTAATCTCAAAGAATGATTAAAAGATCATCAACAACCTTTCTTCTTAATTTACAAGTGATGAATTTCCATATTTGGTACAATTACCAAATTAGTTATCCCGAGATTATAAGTCTCTAATAGTTCTTCTCCCAAATCTGGAATTATTTATATATAGTTGGAAATGTGAGTTACAGTTTTGCTTTATTGTGTCACCCACACATTTTTTCCTAGATCAGAAGTCTTAGGATGAACCTCTAACTTCTTCCATAATATAGGTTTTGTTAAGCAAACATTTTCATCAAACTATACTTTCACCTTCCTTCAAGGCATCCTTGTATTCGATTTCAACTTATAACCATTACATACTTGAATTAACTGAATAAATCACACAACGATATCACAGATCCTCAGATCAATCGTTTGTAATATTCAATTATTTCAAGTTTACTTTTGTCTTTTTACCATTGTGTTGAATATAGGAAAACCTCATATTGTCTCAATCACATTCAAATCCCCTAATTTACTGTTAATATTCAACACTCTTACCATTTATTATCCTTTGAAACTTAGCACTAGCATTTGCAAAAATCTGGTCTAAACCAACTTACCGTTGCAATTTACAATTCTATATGGTAATTGCTCGTGCTTTTTCTAAGTCTTCAAAGATTCCATGTTATTATTGATATCACAATAACAACTTCATTACAATATGTTTTTCTTCACTTGACACCCTTAATTTATGAAAATAGCATGAGTTCTATTGGTTTCCACTATCACTTAAAATGATCCAGCACTCGCCTGCAATCATCTTATAAAAATATATATCATTCGCTTTGATCATTTCACTATGAAAATTAAATCTCAACCACCTCTTGAGAATTGCCGATTTCACTTATTTTCATAAGGGGTTGTCTATTCTGAGTAATGAATACTCATTTCGACTACTACACATTAATCCTTGGATTCCCCAAATCCTCATATTCACCGACCGCTGATTCTCCCCAGTTTAGACTATACCAGTTTAATAGATCAGACTAGGATATTTTGCCAACTCACTGCTATATTCTAGATTTGACCGTCTTTTATTAATAAACCACTTGTTATTTCAATATGGACTCACACCATGACTGGAATATCAACTTCATAATAACTTATGAAGTATAACTGCATTAGTGGTTTCCTAACCTCCATTAGGCTTTTATCATTTACCACTATTTTTTTTTACCTGAATAACTTTCATTACTTCTATACTAGTCTCAATACTAGTATTAAATCACCTCTTAAAGTGGTCCGCCAGCTTTGAGTTTCATTGAAAGTCATTCAATATTTCATTATTTTATAATCTCCATTCTCCTAATACACACCTCAAGATCATGATCCAATCAATACTTTTTCACTGCTATTATTTGTCTAATAATATCAGCAAGAAGAAAGACAACTGAAGATGTTACTTGGAGAAAAGTTTTATTTCATCTTTGTAACTTTCCTTGTCTTTCCTTTTTGTCTATCCCCGAGGTTAAGACTATCCTGAGCTCTTACCTCCAACACCTTCTCATATCATGAGAAATAGATGGACTTCAACCATCTTATTATTGTTTAGAAAAGACATAATTCTTATATCTACCACGTAGATATAGTATACACAACAAATAACATATTTTAGTCTTTTATCTTTTGGTTACCCCCTAAAATCACGATAAAAACCATTTATCAAACTGTAAGCTTATTCATAACTCGAGACCACTCTTCGAGTCATAAACTTAGATTCAGTTATTAGGGTAATCAGAGTATCTTAAACTTTTAAAGTAGGAAAACATTCACTTCGAACACCATCCAAAAGTGAATGTATAGTCAGATCCTTATCCATGATACCCAACTGTGTCACTGTTACCACTTTATCCCTATAAGTGATAAACCATAAACTCTGGCACTATACTGTATCAGAGTTATTCAATGTAACAAAGCTCTTAAACCTAGCACTCTGAACCTTTCTATATCAAAGATATTCCTTGATTCTAATAAATCTCAAAATAATGAAACCAAGTTTTATAAACTAAGGTTAACCAAGGTTTTAAAACATATGGCTCTGATACCAACCTGTAGCATCCCCTAACCAGATTAGGACAATACCTGGCCTAAAACGCTAATTAAGCCCAAATTATCCTTACCATACTTAACTAGAGCCAGCAGCCTTACCAACTACACCTGATAAGCACTACTGTATATCAATTATCGAAATAAAACAAATTATATACGCAACGAAAATTTAAAACCTTTTTCGATAACCAAAATAAGATATATAATATTAAAAACAAACTGAAATAAACCTCGGTTATATAATCATCTATCCCATGTGACATTACAAAACTGTAATTCAATACAAATATATAAGACCATAGAAAGTCATTACGTTGAAGAGAAGTTCAAGACTCCTAAAACTTCTCCATCTCGTAGTCGTAGCGCTCGTCAGATCTACCTATAATGTTAATTGGGGTAAGAACTCCAACTTGCTCAGTAAGTAGGGATTCACACTAATCATCAACATTCCATATAATATTCAAGGATATCATGCAATAACAACATGCACCAATGATATCTAACAAGAATATGGAAATCATATAAATTCAATACATAAATGGATGCAAGGGAAATGTTTTTGTACTATTACACTGTGACACCCATTTTATTTTGTAAAACTAGGGCCGATTACCTACCGACGCTATTAATACGAGTGCTAAACCAACACACTGCGCATATGTGATGTTTAGCCAATCGATTAATGCCCAATGGTTCTATCCTAAACCCTCTAGTGAATATGTAACCTATGCAACCTATTAACTGAGTAGGAGTTACGTATAGATTGGGAGATTAGCCCCAAGTCCTATACAACCTGGTCTTAGCCCTGAGGAGTTACTCTCGTGGATCACATTAGACACCGTTTTCTATTCATTAGAAAAACCATTATAATGTACATAATCCCCCATTTCATTCTAACAACTACATGAGCTATATATACTAAATAGCCAGACAATATTGATAAATAAGAGAATCCGTACTTACCTTGGGTTTAAGTCTCCGTTTCCCAAATTCCTTAAGTTTCAAGTCATCTTACGTTTCCTCGGTGTTCCTTAACCTATCACCAATCAGTTGTTGTTAATTTAGGTCTAGTATACTCTAATTAGAACCCTTACACCCAAAGCTCTCGACAAACCACCCAAATTGAATCAGTTTTGTACTAATCTGAGTGTGGATAGTGCGCTATGTCCCGAAGCTAGTGCGCTATTCGCACTACTGAACTTCATACACACTTCTGGGGTCTGATAGTGCACTACCTGACATGGATAACACGCTATCCGTATGTCAGTCATCTTCCCCAATACGCGTAGTGCTTTATGGCCAATGCCTAGCGCGCTATGCACACCAAACCTTTAATACCAAGACACTTCAACTGATCCAAACTTGACACAAACCATATCCAAACTCAACAACCACACTCCCAAATGATCCGGGAGGACCTCTAATGAGGTTATAAACCAATTCAAATCAACAACAACCTCAATTTATAGAGATTTGATCATCACGAAATAATTGAATATCAACAAACTCAGAAATAAAACTTACCAAAGTGATGATCACTAGCTTCTAATCCATTTAAGCTCCTCAACTTGATTTAATTCGACTCCCGGAACGACCTCCTTTGATCCAGAATCGAACCAACCTCTCGAACCCTCTCGGATTCTCGATTGAATTGGATAAGAATGAGTTTTTTATTTTTATATGTGGATTTTCCTCGAGATACGCATCACGCTATCTCGAGATCGATCGCGTGGTTGATGTGTTAAAATTACACAACTTAAAGTGACACGAAATTTGACACATCAAGCACTTACGCTTCGTTCGAGACATAATCCATATATTTCTAATATTCTTTTATTTTTCATTATATATTTACATATTTAAAAACATATAAATATATATATCGCATATTATTCACTAATAAACTCACCGAACATGACTACAAGTGTCCTTGAACGTGCACACTCTTGCCACAACTCCCTCGTCACACTTGGTGTCCCGGTAAACCTTAGTTTATTGGATATTTTCTGTTTTATAGGCTTGTGTATAATTTCCTTATTAGACAACAACCTATATATAAATTGAATTAATGATCCAAACAAACACCATACATCATGCAAATGCACGCACACACTAATCAAGGTACGTAGAACTTAACCACGAGCCTAACCCGGGTAAATTAGGATTTGGATTAGTACTAATCACCAGCTTAATGTAATAGGTCGTTACAGCTTTGCCCCTATTAGCGGAGCCAGGTGTTCTTGGCCCCCTCAATCATGTATTGATGGCTGGTAAGCTTGACATTTCTTAGTGTTTTACTTTATCCAGCCCAAGTTTTAAGTTAGCGCGGTCAAAAAATTATCAACAGCCTAACCCAACATCAATCCAACAAAAAAGATAGCAAAAAGTGCACACACCCACGTGTCGAGGACGAGATCGATCAACTTGTTTTTTACCGCAAAACCATGTTGATCATTTTATTTTAGGGGCTTGCTAAACGCACTTCCCTAATGCCTTTACACGCACGCACACACATATACACACACAGATACTTACACACACCACACATGAACACCACTTTCAACAATACACACCATCTTCAACAAAAAAACACCATCTTCATCAAACACTCAAGTTTGATGTTAGTTTGACAACATCAAAGTCAAAGTTTTGAGCAAAACTTTAAGTTTTAGTTAGATTTCGGGATGAAATCCCTTTTAGTTGGAAAGATTTTGATGGCCCGCCTAATTTAAAGATTATTTAATTATTTAATTTCATATTAGGACCAGCTCAAACCAACGTGGACGTCACTAATTAGTCTAAGGCACAACTACCGAGGTATAATTCTTTAAATTATATTTGTGTGATGCTTGTTTATTATGATTGTTTTACTATAAGTTATAACATTACGCTATGTGTACCATTGATTATCGCGTTTAGCATGAGTTACGAGTGCGCGAATATTGCCTCGAGATGCGTGCGACGGGGTATGGGAATGGGATAGTTTAGACGCATAAATTATCAATATATAATGAGATTCTAAGCTAAATAATCAAACAAACTTGACCCAAGTTGAACAAAACATTAATAGGCCAAAACTAGGCTCGACGTGTCTCGTGATGCGCGACGACATCAAATAGCCGGTAAGACAAGTACCTAGCCTAATTATGCTATGTGTACTTCAAATAAACATTAGGCTAAACAAATGAGACCAAATAATAGGCATATGGTAGTTTAATTTGGCTAAGTAACAAAAATATGTCTAAGTGATAGGAAATTTGAGAATAAATGCCTAAGCTAAGTGGAATAATAGGACCCTTAAATTGATACATGTATGACATAGCAACATGAATGGAGTTAATAGGAGCCCTTGATGGACTTGATTAGGTAAATTAGTATAAAAAGAGGACTTAGTGCATTTGCTCAACATGCAAATCTGGAGTTTTTTTTTTTCTTTGCTTCTAACCTAACTAGATAGGGAAATCAAGAGAGCAAGGGCTAGATTTGATCTATTGGAGGACTTCGGAGCAATTTGGAGCCAAGAAACCATGTTAGAAACTAAGGTAATCCGAACCCTCACATCTTCTAATGGTGTCTTGAAGTGCAACTAGAAATTCGGTGTATGTTGTAAATCGAATTTCAAGAGTTTTAATTTAAGTCTTCCACTATTTTTAAACCCAAATTTTAGTTTACAACGCTAATTTTTTGATGCATTCGACCCATTCCATGTTTTGGGGGGTTTTGGTGATAGAATGTATGTTGATAATGATGGTTTAACAGGGTATAGTTGATTTGATGTTGTTGTTGTTGGTTGTTGATGTTCGACGATGTTGTTGAAGAATAAAAGAAGAGAAAAAGCAAAAAAAAAAAAAAACCAAAGCAAGGGGGAGGGGCAGAGACGATCCAGGTGGTCTCGCACACACGCGTGCCGGGTTGGCCCAGGCCTAGTTCAGGTGGGCCCAATCCCCATTAATTAATTAAAATTTAATTTAATTTAAAATTAAATACAAAATAAATATAATAAATTATAGAGAAATATATAAAAGTAAATAAAAATTACAGAAAAATTCGGAAAAATCATAGAAAATATGAGTTGGGAAAAAAGTATAACATTGGGTTTTGAGACTTTTGAGAGTTTAACACGCCATGTAAGGTGTCACAACTAAAGATTAAAATAAAATTCTAATTTTTGTTCTCACAATATAAAATCAATTATTGTGACCATAAATTATTTAAAATTGATATGTAGGATACTCGAAGCCTAGGGAAGCTTTGTGGACCTACGGACGGGTATTCCGGTGTACGAAGGAGCGGCTAGGATCGGATTTTATCACATTTTGGTAAGTAAATCCCACTAGAAAAACAAGTAGTATTTATTTACTGTTTTATTTCATTATTCCGCTGAATTGTGTCTGTTTTAGTTTGTTTGACTGTGTCACTCCCGCGTGTGCCTTTATATGGTCGACGGGACGGTATGACCCCTCACCAACTCCTTCTTGATTAGCGATCTGATTATTGCTACGGTTATGGTCATGCCCTATGACGCGCATGAGAATTTCTTCGCGAGTTGATGATTCGAGCGATGGTGTTGTAAGTAGTTAACTCCGACACAAATTCCTCTCCTTTAAGGGAGTTGGTCGGGAGTTTCAAACTCCCGACAATCAGAGTCCCTCATTAACCTTGGAGCAGTGGTGGGGAGTCACTTCGTCACCAGAGTCTCCTCAGTCCAGTGTTATTAGTCCTAGAATTTGACAAATACATACCACACTTGCGTCCGACATTTATTCTTTCTTGGCGATTTATCCTCATGTTATTACCATTTTCAGTACATTTCTTATTGACTAGCATGATTTGTAGCCATTTTATTTACATTCTTATTAATTGCAACTTGCTTTTCTTATGGGGATTTACTCACTTGACTCATCATCAGGACTCGTCATCAACTTTTTGCATGGATAATCGAGTGGAGATCATACGACGAGCCGGGAGAAGGTCGTACTTAGCGACTTCATCTGATCATTGAGAGCCTCCGCTAGCCCATCTCGTAGGTGTTTGTATACACTATGTTATTGATGTTGGGTATATCGTAGGAGACTTGATACACTTTTACATGTATATTGATCATATTGTACATTTTGTCGCCTTACATATACATGGTATCCTTTTGATGAGGTTTTCACTACTTAAGGTTTGTTAAAGAAGTAAATTTTTTAATATTTATTATTCGCTTTATTTAAAATAAAAGACTTCTGGTATTATCGATAACTCACATATTTTGTTGTAAAGACCAAGGAACAACTAAATAACTTATTAAATAAGTTAAGTGAGATAAATGAATAGACTAACTAAACTAAATAAAAAACATATTTTCATAAAACACCGTATAATTGGAATAGTTAGGCTAATTGAAAAAGTTAAGTACTTGTCACGAGGCGTCGTGAATAGGCGTGCATATGACGTGGCATAACTTGGTGATGTATCAGGTGGCATGGCAGGGCCCAGATTGCCTTAGGATTTGGGGTTGCTACACACTGTACGGTGTGAGGGTCCACCAGGAAATGGTTTATTTGGATCATCTTCAACTTGATTAATCTGGCCTCCTACTCGATTGGTGTATATCTTTGTTTTTCCCTTCCATCTACATACTCCACTCGATCCTCTCCTCCCTCGTTTGTGTGGCCACGATCATCATAAGGTGTTGTCTCGCTATGTCCTGAAGATTTTTTTTCCTATTGGCCCCCATCTTGGCCCTAAGGGACGCAGTTGGATGAATTCTAGGTGATTATGTCTTGGCTCGATCCCGATCGAGATCTTTAACCTTTTAAATGTCGTTACTAGCTCAAATGGAACCTCAACATCAACAAAAAATAATATGAAAGAAACCTCTAAAATTAATGAAAACATATGCATAATAACATGAGATTCATACTTTAATCTCAACATTTGTCATACAACATGGATCGACAATAGAAGAAAATTCCATTGATCACCCAAAACAATTCATAAGGAAACAAATTACTGCACAAACATGCTTATAGAATAACGAATTGCTCTTTCATAAATAAAGGAAAAGTGCAAAAAATGGATAAAGTAACAATGAAAGAGACTTTTTAAGAGCACGGTAATTTGACACGATCAAACGTTGTCTTTAACCGAACGATTATAAAGATTGTGATTGGTTACCATGTGAATAATATGTGAAGGTGTGTAATCAAGATAGAGTTTGTCACTCTCATATAGATAAAGATATCATTGGATCTCTCGATATAATTGACTCATAATAACCAAGTCCATGTGAGTTGATATGGTTATTGTCACTTGGATGATTTCAGTTTACCTAAAGATTGAGACTAGTACGATTGAACATTAAGGGTGACTTTTCATGCCTTGTGTTTAATCAAATGATACCGCACTACAAAATGATATGATATATGTTATTCATTAGGTTGTATCGATTTTGATATTCATGCTACTTGGTAGTCATAATGCCTTGCTAGAGACCGCTTATGACTTGTGTACCAAAATGGTTTTGGTTCACGACCAACGTCGCATGAACCTATTGGGTCGCACACAAAGAATGGCTTTGCTCGATTTCAATTGATCCAGAATGATGAGTTTTATATGATAAAACTCATGACAAACCCTTACGATTTGTTATATGATTACTTATTAATAGGGGCGTACGTGTAATTTGCTTAAACTATCTAAATACAATAGTTGTATTACGAATAGGGTTTTAAGTGAGGGTTTATCTACACATATAAATATAGGATGAAACCCTAAAATGAAATAAAATTTTCATTTTTATTATTTTCGAGTTCTCTGGATTTTTAGAGAGAAAGAAAAATCTTTTTTCAATCTCTCTTGGGGCTAGCACTCCAAATTGTGGTAACCATTCGTGTGTGAATTTTTAATAGAGGACGGACACTTGAACATCTTGGAGAATGAACAATCAAAGAAGGAAATCACGGATTAAGGTATGATTTACTTTTGTAGATCTAGTGTAATGGAACTTATTTTTGATCATGTTGGGGTTTTCAAAAATTGTTTTGAATTTCTCGTTGCGTACCCAAAAATCCAACAAAAATATATTAAGTGTTTGTTTTTGTCAGAAAAGATGGGCTAATGATTGGTATTTTCATCTGCACTAACTAGTTAATTGATATATATTTTGGCAGCGGCTATTTGGACCACACATTTTGCTCATTTTACTCCATTTTTGAATTTTTTCAGCCCCCAGTAAATGACCCAACTACCCCTCCATATAAAATAGTTTTTATTACTCATACCCCACTCATCTTACTCACGCATACCCCAGTCACCCCTTTCTCTAATTGCATTCTCACCACCAAATCAAATCCGACAAAATTCAAGCAAAATCACATTGATTCGACGTTATGGGTGCATTCATCTTTACTGTCGATTTCGAGGCCTTTTGGAGTTTTTATTTTTATTTTTTTGAGTCGATATTATTTGTCACTACAAAAAATGCACGTAAATATGACAAGGTCACTAAATAGAAATGGGTCTGCCTTGGGGCAGTCGTTGAACCTGTTGACTAAAATAGTGACGGGGATAGCAACGGCCCCCGTCTCTATTTTTGGGCAAAAATTTTCCTGCTCAATAGGCCATTTTGCTGCCCACGTGGCCGTGGAGCCTGACACGTTACCAAAGGCGAGTGGGCCGCGTCTCAAATTAGCGACATGATAGCCCGTCGCTATTCACTTGGACCTCACTCTTGATCAAACCTTCCCCTACCTCCTCCATCTCCTTCCTCTCTCGATCAATAACGATCTCCCCGCTGCATCCCTCTTGCCTTCTCTGTCCGCCTAGCTAGCCGCGCCGGTGGTCGCTACCTCGCCCTGCCGATTTTAGTGCCGCAATCTATCGGTACCCTAGGTAAGTTTATCTATTGAACTAGACTTGGACAATCTTATTAAAGTGAATGAAAATCTCAAGAACATGATTCAACTTACAATAGATGAGTTGATAACTCATCAAAATAAATTTGATGAGAGTCTTGAGAAAAATGCGAGCATTCTTGAAGAGAACATGAATTTTAAGAGTCAAAATCAAGGTCTTCAAGAAGGACTACATGGATGGACAAAGTTGGTAACAAATGTCACCAATGAGAAGGAGGATGTGAAATTAGTGCTTAGCCTAAAGAAACACAGTGTCTACACTTAGAAGCTCAACTAAGGAAGTCTAGGAGGTCTTACAAGTTCAAAGCATTCCATAGACCAAATAGAACTTATTCTAGGAACAAGCCTCACATTAAGGCATGGGTACCGACTCATTGAGGCTAAGTCTATCAAATCCAAAGAAATATGGGTGCCAAAGTTTATGATACATAGAGTGAATTAGACTCATATTGAAACATGTGTAAACCTAAGTAATAGATTAATATGTGAGAAATAAGTTTAATATAGGTGTGTCGAGTGAATCTGAGTTTAGGAATATGTTCTAGCTGGAAATCATACTCGTGAAACTATTTTTGAGTGATTCCATAGTGATCAATGGGATTGGTGCATCTTCAAAGGCAAATATTCTGAATTTTAAAAACTCAAAAATTTGCCATGGAGTGCCCTCCTCAAGGGGCTGAAGAGCTCTCCAAGGAGCCCGAGTATGGGGTTTGAAACCCAGACACGGAGCGCGCTCCAGTGTCAGGGTGGGCATTTTTAACAGCCCACCCGAGAGCCCCTATTTTTGCTATACTTTCTCACTCATATTTACCCGATTTTTGACCAACCTCACCCACTGTTTTCCATCAATTTTTGATTGGAAATTTTTCATTACACTTCTTTTTGCCTCCTTCCATCTCGCATTGTGCCCGAACCCAGCCTTAATCTTCAAAGTTTAAATTTTAAGTTGGTGCACACAAGGTGTTCGATAAAATGCCAAACACAATGAAGACATCTAAGATGGCTTCACGATCGATGGGAACTCATGTCAAACGCTATTTGGTGCTTAGTGAGTCATCGAAGAACACCTTAAAATCATCCTCTTCTCGAGCTTCACATCGATCTAATGTTCCTATATCATCGAAGAACACTCCCTCGGATGTTCAAATCCCTCGCTCCACCAACCCAAGTAGGCCTACCACACAGGCGAGCGATGATGTTCCAAGTGTCTTGGAACCCATCAATGAGCGGAACACGGGCAAGGCAGTAGTCACACCAACCATCTTAGACTTGGAAGTTTTCGACAAGGCCAACCTACCATTTCGTTCACTTTTTGATGGAATAGGTTGGACACCATTTATTGAGCTCAAGTGCCACTACTATTAGCCACATGTACGAGTCTTCTACACAAACTTGAAGGAGTCGTCAAACTTCTCTTTGAAGTCTCGAGTTGCTGGCAAGGAGATTCACCTCACTCCGGCACAACTTGCATGCATATTTAATGTTCATCTTTATGATACCACTATTTCTTTATTTGGCACCATCTACCATGCGGAGTATGATAGGCTTGAAACCTACAATGTTATGTGTTGCCTTACGGATACGACGGTTGTTACCTCCACTGTCACTGACACGACTTTACGGCTTATCCCGCACTTGCTTCATAAGGTTCTTACGAAGGTGTTGATGCCGCACGGTGGGAGCAAGAACCGTGTCACTCATATGGACTTGTATGTCTTATAGGCCATCATGACGAAGGCGAATTTAAGCTTTCCACATCTCATCCTTCATTACATACTCTCTACATAGAATACGTCGAAGTCTATGCCGTTTGCATCCGTGCTTACTCGAGTATTTGAGGACTTAAGAGTTGACATTGCATTAGGAGGCTTGCCTAAGTTAATGATTGACACATCGAGCGAACCAAACCTGCAGAAAATGGGCTATAAGTACCACCAACACACTCAAAATTGGGTCAGATGGAAAGACACTCCTCAAAACGTAAAATTAGGTGATTGGGAACCCTCAGAACCGGAAGATCCGATTTACACTCAGCGTGATCTATATGATTGAAATGTGATTTTTTTGGAACTTGGTGTAGATGACATGGGTCAAAGGGTAGATCAGGGATAGGACCATGGAGCCCCATATGTTGTTGTATACTTTGATGCGAAAATTAGGGGAGCTTGGACCCTAACACATACCACAGTAGGAGCACTTAGCACCACCGCCACCTGCATATCAACCATCTTTCCAGCAATTTGATCTTCAGCCTCCAGAGAACATGCCTTCATTCGATGCAAATCTACATTCGTACATGTCTTCTCAGTTAGATGCTATCAATGCTCGGCTCACTTCATTTGATAACACACTAGTAGATTACACTGCGAATTTTCGACACCTCGTGTGGCGGCCCTACCGCTCCGGGGTGACGTGTCTCTGTGTACTCCTTGCCAGCTATCCCAACTGCACGTGTCCGGCATCTACCCATCCTCTTCATGTCTTACAAATCGTGTCCACGTGTGTATTATCAAATCAATTAGTAAATTATCCTTATTTTCTTAAATTATTCTTTGTGGGTATTTAACTATTTCAATTGTTACTTAATTTGTAGTTTACTCTAATGCTTAACCATACTAGTGGATTGTTTCTTACAAGTTAACATAAATCAGTGAAAGCTTCAATTGATACAACTAATATAAGTAATTTAACATGGTAAACATTATTCAAAAGACCAAATCCTACTGTGGAAAACCCTGTAAAGTACTCTATATATAAGCTACAATACCACAAAAAGGTATTTATACATGTACGGTGTCATATCAAGTCTCCCAATACCCGAAATATACAAAATCTCAAAAATAAACACGTATGTGTAGATCCTTGATAGCGGGCAATCAAATGTAGTCGCCTAGGATCCCCTTGCCCCTACTAGTACTAGGATCTGCACTCAATCATCACAAAAAGACATATGACGAGTCCAGTAAGTAAAATCCCAAGGAACTCCTCTGAGCATTCGTATAATAAAGTGAAGGAAATGCAAGGAATACTGTCAAGTAAACATGCGAGAATATAAAAACATACAACTGTAAATAGCTCATCGCATGAATAGATAACAAACAAGCTAACAAATATGTGTGCTCGCTCCAGATGGACTAGACTGTACTTCGAGTCACCAAGTTCCTACCAGTGGTCGCACCCAACTGGCCCGACACTCGGTCCATTGCGGCACTCGCCAAAATCGCTAAGTCACCGATACGTGCACCAAGGGCAAGCTCAAGTCACCATTCATTGAGGGTCGGGTCACACGTGCTACAGTCTAGTACATCATGAACACACAACCAAGAAATCCGAGGGAATAACCTCAACCCATTTCCAAGAATAGAATAGAGTAATGAACAACAAGGAATGATAGAAATGAAATGTAAAAATAGAATCAAATACTCAGAGTCTTTCAGTTGGATTTTACAAACCTCACACCGCTCTTCGACCTCCCTTGACTCTTGTATCCGACCCGACAAGCTCCAGGTACCGAGCTACGGTATCCCCAAGTCCCTGAAGTCCAATTTTTATAGTTTCCGGTTATTTCCTAGTGTTTAGACATGTATTAAATTGGAAAAGTCTACAATAGCCCTTAATTTCCTTTATTGATTTGTAGTTAGCGCGCTAAAGGATATGTATAGCGCGCTATCTAATGGTAGCGCGCTAAGGAAATTATGTAGCGTGCTACTGTTATTCCGGACGAAGAACAGATTAGCAACCTAGAATGATTAGCGCGTTAACCATTCCAGGTAGCGTGCTATCTGTCCTCTATGACATAATTCTCAAGTCAAGAATTCTATTTTTCTCCTTTTAATTGGCTATCCTATTGGTTTATACATGCTTCCCATACACAATTATCTTCAAAACAACAACTAAACACTTCCAGAACATTAATTTTGACCCAATTTTCACCAAATTCATGCATTCACACAACTTCTTAATTTCCTTAATATCATCAAATCTAGTTAAAACAGTGGCAAATCCTCTATGAATATGATCTAATAACATGTAATTCATTAAGATAACCCAAGAATTCATTGACCCAAACCTTATATTTGAATTACATCAAAAACTCCAAAAAATGGGTTCATTAAAAAGTGTGTTAGATGAAGAAGATGATTACCTTACTCGCTTCCCTTAATTTGGTATCTAAGGTGATGAATCTCCAGCTCAAATCCTCTTCTCTTCACTGAATTTCTCTGGTTTTGCATGTAATATGTGAGTGGTTTGATAAGAATCCCACTAACTTCTATATATAGGTTTGCTTAAGATCAAGTATGCGTACGTATCTCGAGGATTATCTTATGGTTCACAAGCATGCTGTCCTACACCTCCTAATGACTTCAATAGCACACTTCCTTCCTAGAGTAACTCAAAGTGATGACCTAGTTGTCCATCTCAAGGTCCTCTTTTATTCCATGCAACTATAGGCTTATTTATTCCATTAATGTCACATTACCTTAAGCCTTTTTAAAATCATATGGTTAATATTTTATTTATCAAATTTAACTAACTCATGGTCCCACTAACCTTCGGCTACTCGATACCCGGTGCCCCGTTTCTCGACACGCATTTCGAGGCACGCCATAGCCTATTGTTCGAATTTAATTTAATTAGCCTATGATTACATTACCCATTTCAATTTGATTTCATAATCATATTTCATGAATTTGTCGAGTTTCTCTAGTGTATTCGTACTTAGCCTTTCGATACCTGTGTTGACACGCACTTCGAGGCAACTTAGAAAACTTAGATGCATCTGTTTAGAGGGATCTCTAGTTTGATCACGTTAGGGGGAGTATCTAGGTCATTACATGAGTAAAAGTTCATTTTTGCACTTTATATGTAAAATTTAAATTCATGTCTATGTCAAGTTTCTACTTGCGCTACATTGTCTCACCTTTCATATTTTTTGTGAATGTATTACCATGAATTTTTTCGATATTTGATATGAATGAATGAAATTCCTTTTGTCTAATACTCCATATGTTTTCTAAAATTGCATGAATGAATGAATGACATTTCTTTTGATTTATCATTTATGAATGAATGTTATATATTTTTTCGTCCATACATTTTCATCGTGATGCTTATTGTCAAGGGGAGAGTCTATACCCACTTTTTGATGTTATCAAAAGGGGGGAGAAATGTATGTGCTGAACTTGACCATTATGATCTTGATATACCCTTAATGTTTATGTTTGTTTGTCAAGTTCATGTTGTTTGTTATCATCAAAAAGTAGGAGATTGTTTGTGACGACCCCTTCTCAAATTAGGGCAGCGTCCAGCCTAATCTCGTCATTAAGCCTTAATCTCACCATATATGACTTAACAAGGAATTAGTCAGTCTTTCCAAAATCTTATTACTTACTAAACCTATCCAATGTCAATTCATAAATTAGAGTTAATTAAAATTTTACTTACTTAAAAGTTTATTCAGCGGAAGTCTTAACTAATTAGCGGAAGCTTATAACATAAGACCTAACAATTGCGGAAAAACCAAGAAATAAAGATCACATACATATATAATGAAACGAAGATATATAACATCATGTGTTTGGTCAAGGTACTACTCACTCATCCCATAATATACAACCCCAAAAGTATATGACATACATATAAAAGTAATACATCAAAAATCAAAACTTACAAAATTTGATGTAACAGCACTCCACTGGCTCAGAGGTAGTCATCGATCTTCTCTTTGCCTGACCTGCTATTCGATGGATTTGCACCCACCGTCATAAAAGGATGGGGAGTGCATGAAATTAGAAAGTAACATTAAGAGATATTTGTTCGCATTCCCAAATATGCAACAAGTATCTAAAAGCATGATAATATCAATTATGCTATAAAGGGAACATGCAAAGAGATACTTTCGTTAAACAAAATGAAACTGACACTCGACTAAGTAGTAATGATCTAGGGACGGTCAGTCGTGATCTTTATTAGATAAGCCTTTTCCACTATATGAGGATGGAGCTGAGCTCTACATCAATGTGATGGTCTAAGTAGTGCTTTTGCTTTTATAACCTTTCACTAGTGCAAAATCAGTCACCTGCGATATATACTTGCCAACAGCCCCTGGTCTCATACCCCTTGTGATGTACAAGTTATGCGTACCAATAACCCCGGGACTGATTTCCTGTATGCTACGCAAGATAGTGGAGAGATCCCGATCACCCGAGAAAGTCTAGTGACCTCTGTATGTCCAACGGACCTCTAATGTAATGACCATAGATACAAAAACCACTTTCATATTTCAACAAATAACATGGCTTGAGAATCCAATGAAATAATTACATTTCTAATGCACAAAGGAAATAGATTTACAATACTATGTAACACCTATCTAATAGCATGCTATTTCACTAACCACTTGTATTAACATTAAAAAATGACATAGCATATGATTTGGAGTCAATGAAATCATTTAATCAACAATCTATACCATGAAAGCAACCTCATGAAATGAGAAAGGACGTCAATTCGTGGCATATGGAGTACAAAGAAAATCAGTCCAAATGACTGGAAAAGAATAAATAACAAGAATGAAATATAAATAAATATCTCAATCAGTTTACTTACAATACACGCAATTTCCTATGCTAATCGGGCCTCCCAACACCTCGTATCATGTATCCGAACCCCGAGACTCTTCCTTCGGTTCCTGATATCAAACTAATCCAAATAAATTGGGTTTATGTCAGGTCAAATGGCTTTAGAAACCTTAACCCAAAACAACCCCGTAATACTAAACAATATTGAAATTTTAGTCATGTATTGCAACACATTTTTAGGTATGAAATTGTCCAAATCTCAACACCTTCCCTTGTACAAAGTTTTTGGTCTCTAATTTAGCTTTTCGAAAAGGTTTGATTTGCATAATTCCGATTTAAATAAAAAAAAAAAGATATTGTAATTTTACAAAACACAACTCAAATTAGAACCTAATCTAACCAGCAGATTTAAAAAATTCATTTCTCCTAATCTATAGTTTACAAATTCATGATTTTTTTGTCACAAGGCATCTAATAGACCAAATAACAACATACTAAAAGATCAGCTATTTGGATGAGTAGTTAGAGAGTTATGCAATTTACAAGTTTAGTTTCAAAAATCTCATAATGCATTTTACCACCTATTTGTATAGCATTTTTGGATATGAAAACATTTGAACTGCAAAATTCCAGTAAGATAAAGTTGTTCCTCTTTGAGTTAACTTTCAAATGGCACTAGATTGGGTTCATTTCGACTTAAAATGATCAAGTTATGACCAAATTATATAGGTTAGTTCATAATACAACATGCATAAATTCAGTTTTGGACTTATAACTTCAAAATTTTATTTTTTGATTTCAAGACCAAATTAAGAACTTCTTAATAGCTGAATTATAAGCTTGAAATGAGGAATCCAAATATATAAACCAATTTCAAAGACCTAATCATCTAACCTCTGAAAATGGCAAAAAAATAGAATTGGTTTCAACTTGAATAGAGAGATGTGCACCTAGTTTGATAAACACCTAGCTTAACTTGATCTCTCATTTACCAAATCGACTTTGGTTGCTGGTCTTCTTCTTCCTCCAGCCCTTCTTCTCTCCAGCAAGTTTCCTTCTCAATTAAGCAAATGAAATGAAGTTGATTTGGTTATATGAGTTGATTACTAGCTTTATATAGTAAGTGGATGTGGTTGATTAATAACCATTGATCTCATTGTGCACACATGTCTCGAGGCTCATATAATGATACACCTATTAACACATGTCCGACTAACTCATACTATGTGACACCAATATGTAACTCCGTTGGTGTTGAGATGAATCAATACATGTCTCGATGAAAATCAAGTGGCTATTGTTTTAACTTACTAACTTAGGCATAATTAATATATTATCAACCATAGCCCAATTAAATCACTATAAAAGCTATATAAGACTTATGCCAACTTACCATATCACTCTCTACCTCAATTCCACGCCGACACTCAAGTCGAGGTGCGCTCCCACACACGTATCGACACCTATTCATAAGTAGGAATGACTTAATAGTCTACACATATACAAAACACTAGACATACATTATTAAAAATATAACTTATACCTCAGCCATCTCGCCTTGGTCACGACACGTATCTCGATGCGGGTCCCACGTCACGGGTCATTTGATCATGATTAGGAGATTAAACTAGAATTAGAAATTCGGGCCGTGATAATTCTTCCCTAGCTAATGGAAATCTCGTCCTCGAAATTAAACTTAACTTAAAATTATAATTGACTCGAAGAGGTACGAAACCTATCTTGCATATAGTCTTCCCGTTCCCAAGTGAGTTTCGAGTCTCCATGGAACTGCCACTTGACTAACACCTTCGCGATAGACTTGCCTCTCAACTGCTGTACCCTCATGTCTAGGATCTTTACTGGCGCTCCTCATAAGATACATCTTCCCTCATATCAATCTGACTCAAGTCCACTTTCAATCTCTCGCTTGCCTTCGACTTGATCAGTCGAAGCATAGAAATATGGAACACTGAATGAATCTCCGACATCTGTGGAGGTAACTCAAGCTCATAAGCAACCTTACCAGGCCCCACCGTTTGATCTTGAAAGGCCTGATGAATCTCGATGCCAACTTTTCTTTCAGACCAAATATGTGAAAACCCTTTCGAGGAGAAACATGTAAATACACCAAGGTTCCCTCGTCATATGAGAGATCGTTGCGATACGTGTTTGCATACTTCTTCAACCTCTTTTGGGCTCCTTTAAGCCTCTGGCGAATCTGTCGTACCTTCTCTATATGATCAACAATAATTTTAGGCCCTACAATGTCTCGGTCCTCTGGCTCAGGCCAACAAGATGGTGAGCGACACGATTTGCCATATAAAGCCTCTAATGGCACAATTTCAATGCTAGTATGGTAACTGTTGTTGTATGCAAACTCATACAATGGTAGGTACTCCTCCCATAATCTGCCAAACTCAGGTACACAAGCCCCGAGCATATCCTTGAGAGTCTGAATCAACCTCTCAGTCTACCCATCGGTCGAGGGTGAAAAGCTGTGCTAAAACTATAGGCGCATACCATACTACTCATGCATACTCCACCACATCCTGGACGTATATATAACATCTCTGTCTAACGTAATAGTCAATGGTACCCCATGCAGCCAAATAATTTCCAACTCGAATAATACACTCAACTGGTCAAATGTGTAATGAGCTGCAACTGGTATGAAATGGGCAGATTTGATCAGCCTGTCCACAATCACCTAGATAGAATCGTGTTGACGGGTAGTTCTCGGCAGTCTTCTAACAAAATCCATAGTTATGTCTTCCCACTTCCATCTTGGAATAGGAAGTGGCTGTAATAATCCTCTAAGTCTACGATGCTCAGCCTTCACCTACTGGCAGATCCTGTAGTTCTTGATGAACTCTGATACGTCTACTTTCATCCTAGGCCACCAAAAATGTCTCTTCATGTCATGGTACATTTTGGTCCTTCCTGAATGAACATTGAACCGAGAACGGTGTGAATCCTAAAGAATCTCATCTCTCAACTCTGTTATTGCCGGTATCCATCATCTGCCTCTAAATCTTAGACACTGATCTGCCGTCTTAGTCCAGTCAGTACAATCAGTACTCTGGACTAACTCACCGAATCTCGGGTATAAGATATCGACTTTTTGACCTTCTAATACTCTGTATGTAGACACTGTATCTGAAGCCTCATCTGTGCACAAATCATCATCCGAGTCGGTAGGAATATCTGACTGAGTCATCATCATCGCCGCCGCCCGAGTAATCCTTACTCATGCATCATGTGGCATCTAATAATCTCGGCAACTCCAGTTGGTATCCTACTCAGCGCATCAGCAACTATGTTAGCTTTTCCTAAGTGATATTCCAGAGAAAATTCATAGTCCTTCAAAAAATCTTAACCATCTGCGCTATCTCATATTCAGCTCTTTCTGTGTGAAGAAGTATTTCAAAATCTTAGTCAGTGTAGAGTGTGAACCTCTCTCCATACAGATGATGTCTCCATATCTTCAAAGCAAACACTACGCTGCTAACTCTAAATCATGAGTGAGATGATTCTTCTCATGTATCTTCATCTGTCTGGATGCATAAGCCATTGTGCCTCTATCATATATCAACATACAACCTAGACCCGTATGAGAAGTATCTTGTATATACCAAAAATTTCTATCCAGCCTCTAGCAATATCAGCACTGGTATTGTAGTCAACAATCACTTCAGCTGAGCAAATGCCTCATTGCATTCCTTAGACCAATTAAACCTGACATCTTTCTGAGTAAATCTGGTCATTGGTGAAGCGATCTTCGAGAAATCCTTCATGAATTTGCGGTAATATCCTGCTTACCCCAAAAAACTCATGATCTCTGTAACTGACGTTGGCGCAGGCCAATCCATAATAGCTTGAATCTTAGCTGGGTCTACAGCAATGCACTGCTGCTCCAACAACATGTCCCAAGAACTTAACTTTTGACAGCCAAAATTTACACTTGCTCGAACTTGGCGTAAAGTCGATGCTCGCTCAAGGTCTACAACGTCTCTCTGAGGTGTTGTTCGTGATCGTCTCGAGTCCTCGAGTATATCAATATATCTTCAATGAAAATTATCACAAAATGGTTACGAAATGACCTCATCACTCGATGCATCAAATCCATAAACATAGCAGGAGCATTAGTCAAACCAAACGACATCACTGTGAACTGATAGTGTCCATATCTCATGCTAAACACTGTCATGGACCTATCCTCATCCCTGATCCAGAGCTGATAATACCCTGATCGCATGTCTATCTTGGAGAAATATTATGCTCCTCTCAGATGATCAAATAGGTCATCAATCCATGGTAAGGGATACTTGTTTCTGATTGTGACCCCGTTTAACTGTCTATAATCGATACACAGTCTCAAAATAGCGTCTTTCTTCTTAACAAATAGGACAGGTGCTCCCCATGGTGATATATAGGTGCGATGAATCCCTTTTGTCTAAAATCTGCGACCGACTCCTCAACTCCTCAAACTCTCTCAGAGCCATGCGTATGGTGGTATAGATATAGGTCCAGTGCCTGGTACAAACTCAATAATAAAATATGTCTCCCTCGGGGGTGGTAAATTAGGTAAGTCCTCCGGAAACACGTTTGAAAACTCGCACACAGCCATAATTTCCTCAAGTCTAAGTCCGTGACTCTCTACTACGGTGTATAATGACATCAGAGTCTCCAACTCTCCAATAGTCTCAATTCGACCTCTAGTGCCCTCGCCTCTCAATGAACTACCACTATACGTAAACATCGGACGCCTTGGGATCTCAAATATCATTGTCTTACTGAAATAGCCGATATAAGCGTGATACGCTGCTAGCCAATCTATTCCTAAATACACGTCGAAATCTAAGATCTCGAGAACCATGAAGTATGCAGGTAACTCTACCCCACCAATCTCTACTGACATCTCTCAACAAGAAAATTAGGGTAAACTCTATCTCCGGTCGCGTACTCAAAATCAAATATAGACTAACTCTAATCGGTGTCAACCCTAAAATGCCTATCATGCGACCAGAAATGAAATATATTGTAGAGCCCGAATCAAATAAAACATATAAATCTCTACCACAAATGGAAACCATACCCTCAATGAGTCTCCGTGTGGCATCTGCATCAGCTATGCTACCATGTGTACACCCTCTCGACTCTGCGGTGGAATCACGGCTGCTGGCTGTGGACAATCCCTAATCCCGTGCCCAACCTGACTACATCTATAACATGTGAAAGGTTTACGCAGACCCTGAACCTGATCCTGGGCCTGTGCCAGTCTCTGCCCCTATCAGGAACAATCTCGACCTCTACCTCTGCCTCGGCCTCTACCACCCTACTGCTGACGTTGCACTGGTGGTGCTGGTAGAGCTGACAATGCAGGTCTAAATGGTGGTGGCAAGGGAGGTCTACCAACAATAGTCTGCAATGGTGTAGAAGATGATACAAAGGGTACAACTGTTGTAGATGTCCCTAACCCCTGGGAACCTCTATCCCATCTCCGCGGTCCCTTGCCCCTCTGTCTCCTCCTCTCAAACTCCGCAACCTATTCAGGTGTCAACACTGGTACTAATGGTGTCCCATCGGCAGCTCTACGCAAATAATATGTCTCATGAGAGAGTGCACGCTCATAAATCTCACCCAAAGTCTTGGCACCTGAACTGACCACATAAAATCCAATATTTGGTTTCAGTCCATCCCTGAAGTGGTAGACATCATTCGAGTCCTCTCTCACTAAATCCCCAATGAATTGCCTCAGATAGCCGTATTTGTCTTTATAACTCATCGCTGACTCATCAGCTCCCTATCTCAAGTTCATGAATTCCTTCCTCAACCTCTTCATCACTACAAGTGGGAATTACTGCTGGTAAAACTTCATCTTGAAGGCATCCTATGACTCAAACTGTCCCTCAGAAGCTATCGTCACATGTCACCATATATCAACATCTTTCTGTAGAGTGTACGACGAAATCTCAGCTCGGATTTTGTCCTCAATCCTCAAGACTCTGTGTAACTTGTCCTGAGATAGTACCAACTTCTCAATCTTCTCAAAGTCTCGTTGACCATCAAAGTAGATTGACTTCAGTTTGATGAAATCTTTCACCAACTGAACCTCCACCGTCGAGCTAGAAGATGGAGGTGTAAAAGACAGTGTAAAGATTGTCTCTTCGACTGGAGCCGTCACTATCGGTATAGTAGTCTGTACCACCGGTAATACTGTCGGTACCATGGAAGTAGTCATAGTAGTAGGGGTTGGTGTTTACGCTGGTGGTGCAAATCGTGAAGTCATCATGGCAATGAACTCCGCTAATTGATGTCCTTGAGCAGCTACTTGATCAAATAGCCTTTGAAAATCATCTGCTGATGGAATAGGAGGTTGGCTGCCACTCGCACCTGTATCCCCGCTATCGCTTGAATCAGCCATCAGTATATGTAAGTTGATAGCGAACGCGAGTTAGCTATTATGTAGATAACGCATATATTCACATGCAAACTAAAATGTATACATATAAAACATCCTCATCTCACTTTCACTCACTTCCCAACTAATAGTTTCTAGGCAAGTATCATCTGGTTTTCCACAGCTAAGATTTATGTTTTCTTGTTTAAATCTTATTTGTTACTTGTTGGAAAATTTAGGCCTTTTGCTACAAATTGTAGCTTTGGTATCACATTATAGAATAACCATATTCCACAATCTATGCCCTATAAACTTAGGCTCTCCTAAGCTTTATAAACTTAGGCTCTGATACCACCTGTGAACCCCTTCTCAAATTAGGGTAGCGTCTGGCCTAATCCCGTCATTAAGCCCTAATCTCACCATATAGGACTTAACAAGGAATTAGTCAGCCTTTCTAAAACCTTATTACTTACCAAACCTATCATATGTCAATTTATAAATCAGAGTTAGTTAAAATCTTACTTACTTAAAAGTTTATTCAACGGAAGTCTTAACTAATTAGCGGAAGCTTATAACATGAGACCTAAGAATTGTGGAAAAACTAGGAAATAAAGATCACATGCATATATAATGAAACAGCGATATATAATATCATGTGTCTGGTCAAGGTACTACTCACTCAACCCATAATATACAACCCTAAAAGTATATGACATACATATAAAAGTAATACATCAAAAATCAAACCTACAAAATTTGATGTAGCAACATTCACTGGCTCATAGGTAGTCGCGCGCGGCACCAACTCCCATATTTTTGCACGAATCGTGCGATTTCCTCCAAAGCTTCCAAGCCGCCACGTGTCGCCTGCTTGTTCGACAACCTATCACACCGGTAGCCTCTCCCACCAATGCGAGCACGCCACATGTCGTCTCGATACATTTTACACGTCACGCCATAGCGCGTCGACCGACCAGCGTTCACAGCGGCCTATCCACCACTCGGCTGCGCGACACGCCGCGCATGCCGACAAGCTCGCCCAATCCGTGTCCGCCACGTGTCCGAGGCCTTGCAACAAGCTCCAACAACCACCAGATCCTCCTCGGCGCACATGTCACGAACCAAACTCCAAATTTGGCATTCTCTCTCTTCCAGGGACGAATTTTATTAGTTTTTGAGAATTAGAAGTTTAGGAGGCTCTCGCTCTGTTTTGATTTCTCTCTGGCCTTTTCCGTCCGAACGCCTTCTCCCCCATTCTATTTTTTATTTTTGGTTGTTCTTTGTGTTCTTGGATGGGAGGCTAAATCTCCTAGCCTAGGCAAGACTGCGAGAGAGGTTCGATGTGCGTATCAATGGATTTATGAGATTATCATAATTCTGAATTTGTACGTGAATCAAGATCTAGGAAAGGAAGTCTTTGAATCACGACTCAAACTTATTGTCGAATCCTACTCATCGAAGCATCGGGGTACTTATGGCGAACGGGTCGATCTGGGTCTTTCACAATAAATCGATAGATGGAACTCGCCATGAAACGACTTATTAGCCGATTAATAGATCGCTTTGGAATGGCATATACATCACACATCCTGGATCGGTAAAGACTCGGGGTTCCAGCGAGCCACTGCTACATCTATTTCATTAGGAATTGATGATCTTTTAACAATACCTTCTAAGGCGTGGCTAGTCCAAGATCTTTGAACAACAAAGTTTTCTTTTGGAAAAACACCATCAATATGGGAATGTACATGCGGTAGAAAAATATATTTTAATTTCAATCTTTTCATTATTATTTTATTTTCTTTGGTATTGTTTAAACAATTGAAGTTAAACACTTGTTTAAACTTTGATTTATTTGTCAGTGAGTCGTAAGCATCCGTACTTGTGCAATAAGACCACACTTGTGGCAATTGACCATACCAATTGATTAGTCTCTTTTGGGACCGGTTGAATACCTTAGAAATCTAGGCTAAATCGGACACACGAGTGATCCGGTTGTCTAGGTGTAGTGCCTTCACTAAGCTCATTGCGGTCAACGTGTTAAACTCAATGCGCTTGAGTATAGGGTTATACGTTTGATTAGGGAAATAGTCACTGTCGTACCTTGGCTATCGAGATTAGGAAGTGCGAGGAACCGCGTACGTTACCGGTTCTATAGCTACACTAGGATATTTTGATTTGCATATTTTACATAAATCGAAGAACAAATCCAATCTTTTATCGAACTGAACTTGTATGTTTTGACCTAGGTGTTTTTATTAATTGTTTTCAAATTTATTTCCATTGCTTTAGTTATTTTGTTTATATTTAGATTAGTTAATTAATTCATTCTTTCTCTTAAACCCCGATTTCCCTTTTTGTTCTTTTTAAACCTTAGAAAGAATACCAATCTTCGTGGGATCGACCCTTTGCCACTATTCTACAAAATAGTTGGTTTAGGTAAATTTTAAATATTATTGACGCGTTCGGCGCGCGTCAATTTTTGGCGCGCGCAGTTGTCGGATTGGTTTTTTTTTTTTCTTTCTTTGGTTTTTATTTTTTATTTTTTTTATTTTTCTTTGGGTTTTTTTATTATTTTGTATCTAGTTCCTTGTTTCTAACATTTTTGCAGTAACCCGCGATGGCCTCCTACCCCAACAATTATGGTCAATTCGAAGACTTACATTATTATAATGTGAATGGGGTAGGTATGTTATATAATGGACATCAATTTTCTAACATGCATTCTTTTGTGCAACAGGTCGAGGTTTGCGAAATTTGTGAAGATTATTCTCATTCCACATATGATTGTCCGTATTATCCAAAATATGAGAATTATCAATATCCTAGCTATGCATCGCCACAACCCGACTTCTATGGGCTCATGCCAAGTCCACAGATTCCTCAACAAAGCACCTATTTGGAAGATATGATGAAAAAATTACTAGATGATCAACAACGGTTTCATGAAGAGCTTCAACAATTTTCGCGTGAGTTTCCAAGCTTGCAAAACTTGGAAACTCAATTTATTCAAGTGAATGCCACACTCCAGAATATGCTTGACGAGAAAGAGTTGTGTAATACACAACCAACTTCTTACTCAGAGGAGAATGTGGATGTTGATACATTGAGTAATGTTGAGGAGAATGTTGATACACCGGTGGAGAACTACTGGTGCGCAACAACGCAAGGACTTGAAGTCCTTCAAATTGAGCCGGACAAGTCTATTGCACCGAATGATGATGACGCCGCGTTAGAAATTGGAGTCATTTCAGAACGGCCAGAGGAGCCGCAGATAGAGAGCAAGGAAGACCAACCTCTGGTGTTGGTGAAACCACCCACCCTCCCATGCATATTTGTTAAACCTTATACGGGGTGGAAGTAAAGGAGCGTTCGCGAGATTTTCTACACCGCTGACACCTTGGTGTTGGATGACCATGATATGACAGATTCGTTTGTGTTGGAGGTCCCGAATGAGCTCCCAATTCTAAAGGAGGGCATGCATGCCGCACCGCCCAAATATGTTGATGCGCCATTTGTTGTTGACATTTCCAAAGGAGAGGGCATCACGTGAAGAATCACAATAAGTCTAGCCAAAGACTTAAAAGAAAGGCGCTCGTTGGGAGGCAGCCCAGCTTTGTTTTTATTTTTATTGCATTTATTTCAGTTTTAATTTAGTTTTAGTTTTTTTTTTTTTTTAATGTTTAATAAAGCCCTAACTTGGTCTCGTGGATTTTTGCGGGTGTAATGAATGTTTATTGAGCATCGATGGCACTAGACCACCCCCGAGTTTTGCTAGGTTTGACTATGGATTACATTGTTTTTGGAGTAATTTGAGCATATTCTTTTTTAGGAATTAATATATTATTAGAGTTTTAGGTGTTTTGAGACTTGGTTGGGACATATCCAACTTAAGTCGCCACATTAGTGGCGGGTCTTTAAGTAGACCCAAAACCATAAACCTCATTCCATCATCTTGTTGACTTCACCCGTAGTTGAAAGACTCGGGCTCGCAAGATTTGATCGGAATCATTTGAGTTAACTCTCATGCTTATTATTTCTTGCTCTTATTATGATAATTTTATTTCATAGTTTCCTTAGTCTCCTAGACATGCGAGATTTGAGCATTCACTAGTTTTTGGAGACTTTTGTTATGCATATATTTGTATCATCTTCCTATTTATTTATCCATGTTCTTTTTCACCACTATTCTTTGTCTTTTTGTTGCATGGATTCCTTGACTTGTTTTGAACCTTGAGGACAAGGTTCGGAATAAGTTTGGGGGTACTTTAGGGTTTGTGGAATGAGTTGGATGGACTTCTTTACGAAAGACCGCAGGTGAGATCGTTTAAATTTTTTCAATTATATGCGGTTACATGTGGTTGACGGATGATAATGGTGGTGTTTAATGTCACTTATTCTCTCATTTCTTCCATTTCTTTTCCCTCCATACTCATCCATCTCATTTCATTAGGAGTTGATACACTTTCATGCATGTGTTTAGCATAGTTTTCATTATTATATTGTTTAGAGTCACGCGAAACTTTGTTTCATGCCTTTGGTTGTGGATGAGTACATTATGGTTGCCTTTTTGACTTGAAACTTATGAAAAATTAAGAGAAATACTCACTCGAGTCCGTAGCTCAACATTTTTATGATTTCATGATTAGGGACTTAGTATGATTAAATTGTGCAAGTAATGAGACTTTACCACACATTGAGGAATTTGCTTAACTATAGCGAAAGTGAGAAGGGTTAACACGGGAGTTTTCAAAATATAGAGAGTCCTCCAAGTTTCCACGGGAAATGGAGCAGGGAAACTTGTGGTGGGAAAAAGTGAGGAAAGTGGTCTATAGAAAATGGAGCAGGGACCGTATTATTTGAAGAAAAAAAATTGGAGAAGAAAAAAATAAATAGAGAGTATACATATAAAATGGATAAAGGCGGAAGTATATGGAAACTCCTCAAATAAAAAGATTTAGCTCGAGTGCTTATAGCTAGATTAAGTGAGACTGTAAACTTGCGTGCTTGAATGTTTAGACAAAGAAAACCCGCAAGTAGTTGATGGCGTTTGTCTTGATCATATCTTTGTCTTGAAAATGTGATCTTAATTGTGTTTGGGTTGCGGTTCTTGACATATCTTAACTCCGAAATTTCTTGAGTGATTTGTTATCTTGGCAACTATGTAAACTAAATGAACTCCATGAATTCTGAATCGGGTATAGGATTAGTTGAGTCAGTACATATCTATATTATGAGTCTAGTTTATTTGTGTGTTTGTCATTTACACATTTGCTCGGGACGTGCAAAGTCCTAAGTTTGGGGGTATTTGTTGAGTCGTTAATTATGTAATATTATATATATGTTATTTATATATTTTTATTGTCAAGTCTCCAAAATACTAGCCTAATTATGTTTATTTCTTATTTTCAAGGTTATTGGAGTTGTGGTCGAATTCGTGGCAAAAAATAATGTAGAATCGAATATTTATATGCGGTGATCGGATGCCGAGGATTTGCTTCGAAATACGCATTGCACGATGTGTGAGATTAGTTGAAGTGACGCAGCCTAGGGACATGGTCAACCTACTCACGTACAACGGTTGTTGGTTTGTTCTCGAGATACGCGCGGCACCAACTCCCATATTTTCGCACGAATCGTGCGATTTCCTCCAAAGCTTCCAAGCGCCACGTGTCGCCCGCTTGTTCGACAACCTATCACACCGTAGCCTCTCCCACCAATGCGAGCACACAACATGTCGTCTCGCACAAATTTTGCCACACTTGCAGCGGCGTCGACCCGACCCACGTTCACGGCAGCCTCTCCACCACTCACTACGCGACACGTCGCGCATGCCAGCAAGCTCGCCCAATCCGTGTCCGCCAGTGTGTCCGAGGCCTTGCAACAAGCTCCAACAACCACCGAGATCCTCCTCGGCGCACATGTCACGAACCAAACTCCAAATTTGGCATTCTCTCTCTTCCCGGGGGACGAATTTTATTAGTTTTTGAGAATTAGAAGTTTAGGAGGCTCTCGCTCTGTTTTGATTTCTCTCTGGCCTTTTCCGGCCGAACGCCTTCTCCCCCATTCTATTTTTTATTTTTGGTTGTTCTTTGTGTTCTTGGATGGGAGGCTAAATCTCCTAGCCTAGGCAAGACTGCGAGAGAGGTTCGACTGTGCGTATCAATAGATTTATGAGATTTATATATTTTAATTTCAATCTTTTCATTATTATTTTATTTTCTTTGGTATTGTTTAAACAATTGAAGTTAAACACTTGTTTAAACTTTGATTTATTTGTCGATGAGTCGTAAGCATAAACCCCGATTTCGATCTTCTTTTTTTGCAATCGGCGTGCTATTCTACGATGGTTTCGCGCGCGTCATCCCACCGTCGATGGATAAAAGTCATAAACGGTAAGTACAAGAAAGTAGAAAGTAACACTGAAAGACATTTGTTCACATTCCCAAATATGCAACAAGTATCTAAAAGCATGATAATAACAATTATGTTGTAAAGAGAACATGCAAAGAGATACTTTAGTTAAACAAAATGAAACTGACACTCAGCTAAGTAGTAATGATCTAGGGCAGGTCGGCCGTGATCTTCATCACATCAGCCTTTTTCACTATACGAGGATGGAGTTGAGCTATACATCAATGTGATGGTCTAAGCAGTGCTCTTACCTTTATAACCTTTCGCTGGTGCCAGTCACCTGCAATATATACTTGCCAACAACCCTAAGTCTCATACCCCGTGTGTTGCACAAGTTATGCTTGCCAACAACCCCGGGACTCATTTACCGTATGCTGCGCATGATAGTGGAGAGATCCCAATCACCCTAAAAAGTCTAATGACCTCTGTATGTCCGATGGACTTCTAATGTACCCTAGATACAAAAACCACTTTCATATTTCAAGAAATAATATGGCTTGAGAATCCAATGAAACAATTTCATTTTTAATGCACAAAGGAAATAGATTTACAATACTATGTAACACCTACCTAATAGCATGCTATTTCACTGACCACTTGTACTAACATTCAAAAATGACATAGCACATGATTTGGAGTCAATGAAATCATTTAATCAACAATCTATACAATGAAAGCAGCCTCATGAAATGAGAAATGACAATAAGTCATGGCGTATGGAGTACAAGGAAAATCAGTCCAAATGACTGGAAAAGAACAAATAAACATGAATGAAATGTAAATAAATATCTTAATCAGTTTACTTATAATCCACGCAATTTCCTATGCTAATTGGGCCTCCCAACACCTCGTACACGTATCCGAACTCTTGAGACTCTTCCTTGGGTTCATGATATCAAACTAATCCAAATAAATTGGGTTTAGGTCAGGTCAAATGGGTTTAGGAACCTTAACCCAAAACAACCCCTTAATACTAAACAATATTAAAATTTTAGTCATGTATTGCAACACACTTTTAGGCATGAAATTGTCCAAATATCAACACCTTCCCTTGTACAAAGTTTTTGGTCTCTAACTTACCTTTTCGAAAGAGTTTGGTTTGCATAGTTCCGATTTAAAATGAAAGAGATATTGCAATTTTACTAAACACAGCTCAAATTGAAACCTAATCTGACCAGCAGACATAGAAAATTTATTTATCTCAATCTATAGTTTACGAATTTAGGATTTTTGGTCACAAGGCATCTAACATACCAAATAACAACATACTAAAAGATCAGCTATTTGGATGAGTAGTTAGGGAGTTATGCCATTTAAAAGTTTAGTTTCAAAAATCTCGTAATGCATTTTATCACCTATTTGTATAGCACTTTTGGACATGAAAACATTAGAACTACAAAATTCCAGTAAGATAAAGTTGTTCCTCTTTGAGTTAGCTTTCAAATGACACCAGATTGGGTTCATTTTGATTTAAAAAGACTAAGTTATGACCAAATTACATGCGTTAGTTCATAATACAACATGCAGAAATTCAGTTTTGGACTTACAACTTCAAAAATTCATATCTTTTTTATTTCAAAACCAAATCAAGAACTTCTTAATAGCTGGATTATCAGCTTGAAATGAGGAATCCAAATATATCAACCAATTTCAAAGACCTAATCATCTAACCTCTGAAAATGGCCAAAAACCCAGAATTGGTTTTAACTTAAATAGAGAGATGTGTACCTAGTTTGTTGAACAACTAGCTTAACTTAATCTCTCCTTCACCAAACCCACTTTGGTTACTGGTCTTCTTCTTCCTCCAGCCTTTCTCCTTCTCTTCAGCAAGTTTCCTTCTCAATTAAGCAAATGAAATGAAGTTGATTTGGTTATATGAGTTGATTACTAGCTTTATATAGTAAGTGGATATCGTTGATTAATAACCATTGATTTCATTATGCACACGTGTCTCGAGTCTCATCTAGTGATACACCTATTAACACATGTCCCACTAACTCATGCTATGTGACACCAATATGTAACTCCATTAGTGTTGAGATAAGTCAATACGTGTCTCGATGAAAATTAAGTGGCTATTGTTTTAACTTAATAACTTATGCATACTTAATATATTATCAACCATAGCCCATTTAAATTACTATAAAAACTATATAAGACTGATGCCAACTTACCATATCAATCTCTACCTTGATCTCACGCCAAAGCACTCAACTCGAGGCGTGTTCCCACACACGTTTTGACACCTATTCATAAGTAGGAATGACTTAGTAGTCTATACATATACAAAACACTAGACATATATCATTACAAATATAATATATACCTCGGCCATCTCGCCCGAATCACGATACATATCTCGATGCGAGTCCCACGTCAAGGGTCATTTGATCCTGATTAAGAGATTAAACTAAAATTAAAAATTTAGGCCGTGAGATTGTTGGACTAAGTGTTCCATCACTTAGACTCTATCCGAGATTTTGTTGGCACTAACATGTTTGTCAAGTATTTCAGCGCATTTAACATTGCTAGAACTAACAAGTTCAAAGGCTACTAATTCGAGTTCAAATGGAATGGATAGAATGGATGAAATATAAGGAATGAGACTTGAAGAGCTCATAATTTGGTCAAGGCAAAGAAAGGCACTAGAAATCATCCATGAAGCTATGTATATCATTTGTAAGGTATAAGAGTTCAACTACATGAGGCAAATTTATTAGATTCATGCATTTCATAAATTTCATGTTTTCAAGAACATAAATTCATGCATTTCATGATTTTCGAATCCGTGAGTTTTAAAACGTTTTAAGTCATGCAAATGTGTTGTATTGTGACATCCGAGAATTTTATAAACTTGATTAGGCGGCTAATTAAGTATTTTCTAATTTAATTTGGGATTTAGGTATCTGAGGTAGGACTCACGCGTTATGGATCAGAGATCATAAATTTAATATTATTTTTGTATTTCGTGTGCATATTTAATGTATTATACACTATTTCGACACAAAATAGGATCAAGTGGAATGTATATGCAGTGTCCGTGAGTTCCGGAGCGCGTTGAGGAATTTTTCCAATTTTTGGTAATTTTAGGGTATTTTTTGAAATTTAATTTGAAGTTAGAAATAAGAAATAATCATGAATTTAAATAAAATAATAAATAAATTGGTGGATGACTAGTGATACACGGGGTCGAGGGTGACACGTGTGGGATGTACAATAGTGTGCACGTCCGAGGATAGTCGTTGGCGTACGTAACGAATTTATAGCCGCGAAAATGCATAGGTGCATATATATATATATATATTTATATCTATAGTTTATATATAAATATATAAAAAAATCATATAGTTTAAATTAAATAATAGTATATATTAGATTTGCCTCGAGATACGTGTAGCGTGATCATCAAGGAGTTGAAATGGAAGAACGTTGTTGTTGAAGTGTGTACACTCCTCGAGATGCGTGTTATCCAATTGTGAGGATAATCAAGTAGTGTATGATAAAACTATTTGATCTACCACGAGATACGCGATAGTATCTTGAGGAGATCAATATAATTAATCACCAATAAGTCGGTCAGGAGGTGATGATTATCTAGTTGATAGCCACTAGATCGACCTCGATATATGTGACACGTATCTCGAGGAATATGAAAACATATAAAATAAGTGAATCATTTGATTTACCTAGAGATTCGTGTGATGCGAATCTCGAAAAAATTATAATATATATCTTCAAATCAACACCGCCTCATTCAATTTTGTTTTGAGACAAAGATTGACCTCGAGATACGTAATACGTATATCGAGGACGAGCAAATTTTTATTATGAAAATGAAACCATTAGATTTGTCTCGAGATTCGCGCGATGTGAATATCGAGGAAACCTTAATATTTACCTTCAAAACTATACCCAGCGTCTCCACTGTTATACAAACCAAAATGAGAAAGAGAGATCAATTGAGACCGAGAGGGAGGGAAAGAGACAGAGGGAGATCGAGAGAGAGACCGAGAAAGAGATTTCGAGACAAAGGCGATGCGAAGGTGAGTGTGTGTGTGTTGTTCGTTGTTGTTGATGTGTCATTTTTGGTTTTTGAGGTTGTTTATTGATTGTTGTTATGCGTTGAGGAATATGAACAGTGGAGTGGGGAGACTCGGCTCATCTGAGGGAAACGATGCTCAAACCCAACCCAATCGAAAAGCAATTAAAAAAAATTGAAACTTTGATTTGCAAACAGAGAAGAACGTGCTGGAGGAAGAAAAGGGATTTGATCCCCAGACCAGACCAAATCGGGCTTGGTTCAAGTTCAGGTGAACCGACCCGGTCCATTTCATGGGTAAAACCCCATTTTATAAAAAAAGGAAAAATAATTATTGGAAAATTGGAAAAGAATCCAAAAAATGAGAAAAATTCAGAAAAAAAACATATATATGAGCCAAATAAATTGAAATAATGGATTTTTATGAAAAATGAGGATTTAATATTTTTTCGAGGATTTTTGTCAGGGTTTTGCCTCGTAGTGCATGCAACGGTACTCGAAAATGCGCAAAATTTAGTGTTAATTTTTTTAATTCGAACCACAATTGGGATCCGGACATCCGAGGAGTTGATTTGGGGGGATTTTGGTGTTTCGGGTCGAGGAGGACTAAATAAAATATAATAAATTGGAAAAATTTTATTTAAGTCTAGACAACATAATTTTTGATGTCGAACAATAATTTTGAGTCAAAAATGAAATCTGGGCATCGGAGAATTTATTTTGGAAATATTTTAGGGGTTTCGAGACGCGATTGGGTTAATTAAACTGCGACTAATTGGGAAAATTATAGAATTATTATGGAAACTTATCGAAATTATAAATGAATTGTAGGACTGTAATTGGAGCCCCGTGAGGACTAGTTTACGGACTCAAAGCGTAAGGGAGTTGCGATATTACATTTGTAAGGTTAAGTAAATCCTACAGTAACCTTTACATTGCGTTATTATAATTTCTTATAAATTGCATTGATCCTTGATATTGTATTTTTGTTGTACATGCATACACGGGTAAGGAGGATAAGGTGATTTTGAGTCTCCTTATAGTGTATACTATACCTTCAACTAATTACGTTAACATTTGACTAAAATATATAGTATTTGGTGTATGTGATCATTAATTAGGGTATTTTAGGTCTTTCGAGATGTCTGTATCTCGAGATTGGATATACAACCGCATTGAAGGCGGTTACACTCGATTGGAATTTGTGGCTGGCATGAAGGAGTTCATAAAGTTTGTCATGCAACACTACACCACTCTCCTCAACAAAGAGAAAATTCGACGTCCTTGCTGAAAATGTCGCAACGAGAAATACTATGACGTAAACACAATAGAGCTTCATCTAATGAGTCGAGGATTCGTTCCTGATATTTTTGTTGGACCCAGCATGGGGAGGAAGAACTATTAAATGATGTGGATGATGAAGATGATGATACAATGGACGAATATCCAACGCATATCATCATATAATACACGACCACGCGGGGCTCAGTTTCGATTGGAACCGTGAGGATGAGCCAAACCCTGAATCAAAACATTTATTCAAAATGATTAACGTAGAAAATGAACCGCTTTGGCCGGGTTGCGAGAAGATGATAAAACTCTCAACAATGACGCATTTGTTGACGATAAATTCGAATCACCATTTTCAAGATACAACACTTCTAATGTTTTTGTACGATCCAAGTCGACTTTGCACCGTATATCATGCATATCTTGTTAATGGCTACAAGTTTCACACAAGTGTCACATAGCGCAAACAACGATACGCATAGTAGCGGTGTGTACGTTAGGGGCACAAATTACGCAGAATGTGATAATGACTTCTACGGGTAATTGCATGAAGCGATACAAATTGAATATGGTGGGTATTTACGTACTGTGTTGTTCGAGTGTGAATAGTTCGATCTCATGCCTAATGTCAGGACAAAAGTTCACCGCTCCTTGAAAATTGTCGATGTACATCGAAATCAGCAACTAAATAAGTACGAGCCTTTCATACTAGCCATGCAGGCTAGTCAAGTGTACTTTCTTTCACATCCAAGTGTAAGAAATGCGCAAAACAACTGACAAGCTACGTGCAGACTTCAACCGAAGTTTATCAATGAATACAACTTAATCGAGAAAGTTGACAGTGCGTCTACACAAGAAGACGCCTTTCAAGAGCAGCTACCGAACATGATACTGAGGTCGATCTTGGCAACAATGTTGCAGTTTCGCTAGCTGATCGAAGCGGCACACACACATCAGACATCGACGAAGAAGATCAAGAAAATGATAATTCCAAGTTTTCATCGGATTATGGGAACTTTGACAACAAACCATGAGATAACCACTTGAGTGGGTAATGGAAAACAATAATTTTGAGTCTTATACATGTTTGTTTCATAATATTCCAAATGTAGGACGTTTATATGTAAATATTTCTAACTTAGTCTTAAATTTTTAAAAAGTCATGTCAGGCAGAGGATACAGTCCATCGTCTAGTGAAGGATACGTTTGATGATCCGGTGGCTGCAAAGATAGCCAAACTCGTCATTTAGATCGTTCACAAAGATGACCTTGTGATGATGACGCTTCACAGTCTACTTACATGCAGCAGATTCAACATAGTACTCTCAGCAGTAGCACCCCTAGCAGGACCTCTTCTTTCCTCAGTACCCTTATCCGCCTTCCCAGCAAGCCCTTTTGTCCATAAGACACCCCCATCTTATGTACATCCAGCACATCCCCCTTCATTTTTTATGTATTTGCAATCTTTATTTGTCTATGATCCGATCTCTATGCAGATGTACTCTACGCTCCTTGTGTCGCTTACCGATCCACTCGTCGTTGGTCACGTTACATCGAAACTAGGTTTTGGGCTTACTTTTTCTTCGAGCGGATCAACATCTCCTTCATATTAGCATAATCGAATGCACGACCATCGTACAGCCCCACCGCTATGCCATTTTTATTTGCATGTCTCTCATTCTATGAGTCATCACATCGAGCATGCATCATAGTCATCGAGTACTTCAGCACACCGTTCGAGTGACTCGTCCATTGGTACTGCCTCAAGTAGACGACGACGAGGCATTTAGGCAGCTAGGGCCCCGAGAGGCAACACCGTTAAGCCGTGGGGCGAATATTTTTTGTTGTGAAAGATAAGAGATAGTAAGTATTCGTAATTTCATTACGTATGCCTACGTTTCCTTAATTTACCATAAGTTCGGTCTAACTTATATTTTCAATTTAGTGGACACAATTGCACCTGTTTGACAGAGCGACACGAGAGATGACTAGGGCATATAAGTACTCCTTACACAAGGATGGCTATGCCTAGGAGTTTGTCCCTGACTATATGCGGGACGTGTATTAGAATCAATGGAAGGTAAAAAAATTTTAAGTCAAGTTTGTTTCTTTTACTTTGTATATATATACTAAACTTTCTACTATTTTTGAAATATCTAAATTTCAATATTTTTGTACATAGCTTTCTTTCAATTGGGATCCATCATATGGCGGAGCTATTTGAGAGGCGTACGATAGGCAGATCGTCACTCGGTATGTCGACTTTATCATTAAGATGTGTTCCAAGGATAAAAAGTCGGGCCATATATCTACTGAGATCTTCGAGCATTACAAGAATATGTGGTCTACCCATGAATTTAAAAAGAAGTCAGATCAAGCAAGCAAGAATCGAAGAATAGAAACAGAGGGGCTCCGTACGGGTGTAACATGTATATAGGTGGTTCCATATCCATCTATCAACACGCAGAGAGGCTAGTAGGTCATGCTACAACAAGTTCATATATATATATATATATATATATATATATATATATATATATATATATATATATATTAAGTCTCGAACTTAATCCTAGTTAAACATGTTTTATAAGAGGAGAAATTAGGTCGACCCCCGACTGCTTTAGAGTTGTGCTTGTACTTCCACACCAAGGATCATGACGGTATTACTTTTCTGGATCAGAGAGTAGAGAAGATTATCGTAAGAAAATACTACTTTTATAGTAATTGTTTGTTTAATTAATTATAAGTATCAATGACTTATATATATGACTTGTGAATGTTTAAATTCATATTATAGACGACGATACGCAAAAGGGGCGTCAAGCTCACACAGTTGCAGGGCCATGTCACGCCGATTGATGAGACTGAACTATATTTATTTATCGTGGAGCATGACGACAAATGGCAGACATACGAACTAGGGTGGACACTATCGGGGTCGAGGCGTAGACATGCTTGAGCTGGATCTTCTCGACATATGTCGGCTAATGATGAGCCCATTGAGCAGTTGAGGGGGGGATTAAGGAGATGCAGAGAAGTCTTTTAAGGGTGATCCAAGATAAAACCCTCGACCGTGACCAATTGCGAGAGATGCATGGACGGTTAGGTCGCATGGAACATGCTCTAATGGACAGACTTGGAATTTTATTCGCACCTGCATCAAATGTTGATGATGACTTAAAGACCGACCACGATCTCAACAATTGACTCATATGTTGTATGCACCATATTTAGACTTTAGACTTTTTTTTTACATATTTAGACTTTAGACTTATAATTTCTCTTATTGTTTTGATACTTGTATATAGACTTTTTTGTTGTATTTAATTCATTTATTTCTTTATTTGTTTCGATTATTTAATTTAATTTAATTTGTTCTATATTTATTTATTCTCAAATATTTATTTTTGAATAAAATCGTTTTTTCACTAAATAAAAACAAAAAAATGTTATTTGTAATTAAACTTCTTTTATAATGTTTTCAAATTAAAAAATTGTTTTATAATAATTTTTTTAAAAAAAAGAAATACTAAAATCTAGTTTCAAAAACCAAAAAAATATTGGTTTTATAATTAAATTGTTTTAAAACGTTTGCAAATTTGGTTTTTTTTTCAACATTAGCGTTGGGTTCAACGACGGAACCCCGTCGCTAAATAGCGTGATGTGGTTGTCAGGGCTACCACATGTCAGCAAATGGTGGCTGCCTTAATGACGGGAACCTATTCCTAAATACGGTGACGTGGCAATTGAAATTGATTGACCTGTTACACGTGTCACATATTAGCGACGGGTTTTGGCGACAAGTTTAGTGACGGTACCCGTCGCTATTTCTGACACCCATCACCAAAACAAAATAGCAATGAGAAAATTAGCGATGGGTCTCCTGTCGTTAATCCCGTCGGTCAGTAACTATTTTTGGCGACGGGTGTACTAGATAAGCGACGGGATTGCCTGTTGCTAAACTGGTACATTTTTGTAGTATGTGGTTTTGTTGTTGGGTTAAATCTTGCACTTTAGGTACAAAGTCTCAATGGAATTGAAAATATTAAACAATTCTGAGCAAAATCCAATATTTTTTTTGTCATTATCATGTATTTTTTAGTAGTTTTGAATTTTTTTTTTGTCGTTCTTATTACCTGCATGTGTCGGCCACACAGGGGCGACAACTCTGAAGAGGTGTCGACCACATAGGGCCGACACCTCTAAAGAGGTCTCGAACACACAGAGCCGACACCTTCAAAGAGGTCTCAGCTTGACCCATTGAGACTGAGTTCTCTTCGCATTCTCAGTCGGAGTCGGTTGTTACCTCTTTAAAGGTATCGGTCGGAGTCGGCCGATACTTATTTAGAGATCTCGACCCTATGCGGTCGAACCCCGCAAGCGACACTTATTCACTTCTAGAACAAGACACGACCACATATGACCTTGATCAACGAAAAAAACACTCATACGCCACTTGGTGACCTAGTACAAGTGCTCTACAAATGACTAAAATCGAGAAATGGATAGGATTGAGAGGTGTTGGGATAAGGGTAGGAGATAGGGTAACATTCGTTGAGGGTGAGGGGTAGTTTCGGAATAATTTACAAAAGAGTGGGATAAATGCAATAAAAAAATTCAAAAATGGGGTACAGCGAAGTAATGAGATAAATAGAGCAAAATGTAAGGTCTGAATAGCCGCTTCCTATATTTTTTTTTTCTAAAAAAAATTCCTAATCAATTGATAACTCACAAATAAGCATATAAAATTAGTGTGCATGTGTGTGTCTCTATTTTTGAATTTATCCAATTACTTCGAGCTCGAGCCCTAATTGACTTACAAGGGACTTTAACTCTCCTAAACTCGGAAACTATCCATCTGTAATGAGCTTTGATTATATATAAAAATAAATAAATAATTTTAGGGTAAGTTTTTTTTTTATTAACACAGTAATAGTTAAATATAAATTTGACATTTCATTGTGTGTACTTCTCATGTGCATAATTATATATAGTAAAAACCTAGCGAAGAATTTCATACTTTAATCTAAGGATAAAAAAAAGTTAGTAGTTTAATTATAGCCTAAGGCAAATTAAATCCAGAGTCTATCCCTTCCCTCTCCACAAATGGGGCTCGCAAAAGTTTTTTTTTTCTATTGTTTTTCTTTTAAAATTAAAAAAAAAAAAAACAAAAAGTGATAGTACAGTGGGTCCATGTAGTGAAGTGTTTAATGATTGTAGGAGATAAGTGTAATAGATTAGAGTGTAATGAATTGATGAGGTGACACTCTACTACAATCATTTTGAGTAGAACTGTTTACTTGCGAGGTTTGGTGATCGATTCTAAAAATAATAATAATAATAATAATTTTTGAGTCTCATGTATGTTTAGGTTATAGTTGTGTGCATTCTTAATTGATGATTGGCAAAAGACGCTGATCAAGATCAGATGTTATGAACCAATTGAAACAAATCCATGCCCACACCCTTCGAAACAACATTGACCAATCAAAGTTTCTAATAGTAAAGCTTCTCCAAATCCCGAACATCGAGTACGCCCACCAACTGTTTGATCTTATTCCTCAACCAACAGTCTTCCTATACAACAAGCTCATTCAAGCCTATGCTTCTCATGCCACCTCTCACACCCAATGCCTCACCCTCTACTCCCAAATGCGCCTCCAACCCTGCCCACCTAATCAACAC
This sequence comes from Stephania cephalantha, assembly GCA_039657325.1. Lineage (NCBI taxonomy): Eukaryota > Viridiplantae > Streptophyta > Magnoliopsida > Ranunculales > Menispermaceae > Stephania > Stephania cephalantha. The sequence continues at coordinate 59,567,393 of CM077567.1, read as the reverse complement.
TCCTTTACATTCCTCTTCGCCGCTTGCGCCGCCATCCCCTCGATCCGAGATGGCCAAAAAATCCATACCCAGTTCTTGAAATCGGGTTTCGAATTCGACTACTTCGCATTGACAGCATTGGTTGATATGTATGCAAAAGTTGGTGTGATGGAGTGGTCGCGTCAAGTGTTTGATGAAATGCCTCAAAGAGACGTACCCGCTTGGAATTCGATCATTGCCGGGTATGCTAGAGGCGGGGAGGTGGAGAGGGCGAGGGATATGTTTGAATCGATGGTTTCGAGGAATGTGATCTCTTGGACGGCTATGATTTCAGGGTATTCGCAGAACGGGCGGTATGAGGATGTGCTTCAATTGTATGCAAGGATGGAGAGGGAGAATGAAGTAGAACCGAATGAGTGGACGGTGGCAAGTGTTCTTCCAGCTTGCGGGAATCTTGGGGCTTTGGAGGTCGGAAAGAGAGTCGAAATGTATGCGAGGAAGAAGGGGTTGACGAAGAATCTATTCGTAAGCAATGCATTGTTGGAAATGTATGCAAAGTGTGGGAGGATTGACATGGCGAAGCGAGTGTTCGATGAGATTGGCAGCAACACAAACTTGTGTTCTTTCAATTCAATGATCATGGGGTTGGCTGTCCATGGAAGATGGATGGAAGGATTGGAGCTTTTCGACAAAATGTTGGTGAGTACGCCGTCGGCGAGTGACTTAAGTTTGCTAGTGTTTATGCCAATTCAAAAGTTCTACTCATATGCCTAACACCTTATTTTCTTGCTCACTAAACAACAGAGCAGAGGAACTGTGCCTGATGATATCACATTTGTTGGAGTTCTTTTGGCTTGCACTCATGGAGGACTAGTTAAACAAGGCTGGGAATTTTTCAAATCAATGCAGAACAACTTTTCAATCACTCCCAAGTTGGAACACTATGGATGCATGGTTGATCTACTAGGTCGCGCAGGGGAATTAAGCGAAGCATATTCGTTCATACAAACGATGCCGATGAAGCCTGATTCTGTAATATGGGGGGCCTTGCTAGGCGCATGCAGTTTCTACAGCAATGTCGAGATAGGTGAAAAGGCTGCAGAAGCTCTCTTTGAGCTAGAGCCTAGAAATCCAGGGATATATGTACTACTGTCCAATATCTATGCATCGTCGTCAAAGTGGGATGGCGTTGCGAAGGTGAGGAAGCTGATGAGGAGCAACCTGGTTACTAAGGCTGCAGGATATAGCTTCGTTGAAGTTGATGGCGGCATCTATAAGTTCGTCGCCGAGGATAAATCGCATGAAAGATCGATTGAAGTTTATGCATTACTTGATGGATTTTATGGTCTGATGAAACTTCTTAGCTATTTGTCTGATGTAGACTTCGAAATTGAATGTTGTGAAGAGTAGACAGAAGTGTGCATCTTTCACAGATTGAGTGTACTCAAGCCAAAATGTGATTAATTTATTTATTCTCATTTCTTTGATTCAAGATTTAAGGCATTTTTGTTTCTAACAAAGAGATTATATTTCTAAATTGTTGCGGTCTATCATTACACTGATTACAACTAAACCTGTTCATTGGGCTGGAGCCCACTAGGCCCGCTCGACATAAGCCGAACCCGCTTAAGCCTGCCTATTTAACAAGATTAATACCTTGTATAAAAATAATATTAAATGTGAATTTGTAAAGTTTGAACCTACACCCTTACCCTCATTTCAATAAATTCTAACCATTTCCCCACCTACTTTTTTTTGTTTGACTTTTGAAGCTTAATAAGTATATTTAATTTTTTAAAAATAATAAGAAGCCGAGCTTAGGCCAACGCCATATCAAAAGTCGGGCTTGGACAAGGTCTTGAAAAAAAACCCAACCTAAGCCTAGCCCGGCCTTGCTCATTGAACATGTCTAATTACAACTTTAAGAGACACAAAACCTACTAAGTCCATAACAATAGACAACTTCATAACGACACAATCATTCGCTACAGTAACAAGGGACACGACAACTAGGTGTCCATTTCGAGTGTCCAAAATGATTCACCCTAGCAACTCATACAAGTAGCTCGATAATATCACAACAAACCTTCTAGTCCAAAAAGCACAACTCACACAAACCACACAATCCTCGACTTGGTTGGAGATTTAAGGCATTTTGTATGAGTGTTATATTCATAATTTTCTTGGGAAAAAACAGCTTTCTCACCTTTTTTTTTTTTTTTTTTTTTTTTTTTTTTTGAGAATTAGCTTTCTCACCTATTTATCTGTGTTGTAAACAAAAAATCATGAAAAATCTTCTCATGAAAATTCTTTCTCAACTTTTACATTCCACCAAATCATTCTTAATAAAAGAACAATTATTTCAAGGTAAATCTGCATAGATTCCTTTTTTTTTTTTTTAATAAAGTATAGATTCCTATTAAGTATACCATACAAAGTTACTATTTAGAAAATCTGGGGACTATGTCCTCATCAACACGAAGAGCCAATTTGAAAGGAAAGCCAGGTCAATCTTATGAATAATTTAGAACAGTGAATGGGTGGCATACTTTTGATAAACACGTTACGATCTGCAAGCACACATCTCAATGCACAATTCAAAGGACTCGGAAAAACTAACGTAGTTGCAGTTGATTAAAAGTACTATGCCATCCCAGTCTTTTTCAAAGAATTTAACGGCTGGCTTGCAACGGTTACAATGACATCCTTTTCTGTCAAAAGAACAAAAAAATGCAGAACGCATAAAAAGCTTAAATCACCCAAAACGTTTATACCAATAGTCATAGTGTTAAATTATTGGTTATGAATACAATATGAATAGTAGCCAGGTCAAAATGATAAAAAACTTGACAACTTGAGAAGACTTTGATTTTGTCCACTCAAAACAAATAAAACAAGAGTAAATGCTTAGATCCCCCAAAAATTATATCTAATCCCAGTCACACTACTAAAATATTGGAACCATGTAGCAAGCAATACACAGTGAAAAAGAATTTATCTTGGATGGATAGAACACTTGCTACATGTGATGTAAACTATAATAGTCATGACTGAGTATAAGAACCTATATATTATCCTAAAATTTTTATTATATATACTACGTAAGTACAAAACGTTTAGCCTTCTCTATTTACAAAATTATACATTGTAAACTAATCCTTCTAGTATACTTCTTGTTACTCAAAGCTCATAGTTTTGAATATTTCCAAGTAACAGTAGAAATAGGTTACACTACAGTTGTTGTGTTGATGAAGTCTGGTTCATTTTCAGGTTGATATATACATTAATTCTAGCAATTGATGTAAATGCATTGAGGGGACTAATATGCAGATATACAGAAAACCTGACCTCAAGTCAAGGGCGACTTGTAATTTACTCAAAAGTGACTACCGAGACATGAGAAACTTTCAATATAAAGAAGGCAAAACCCATAATTTGGTTCAGAACTTTGTGTTTTTTATGCTTTTGGTCCCTAAACTATTATTACACACATTTGGTCCTTGAACTTTCGCAAAGATCTACATTTAGTCATTCTACCATTTAAAGTGTTAAATTCCGGTAATGTAGGTAGTAAAAGTGACGTGTGACGTGTGATTAGTCAAGAAGAGTAAAGTGGTTTATACTACTAGGCCAAATGACTCACATCAATCAACAAAAGCCGAAAAAAAAATTAATTTCCCCTAAAAACATCAAAAACTCAAAGTTCAAGGACCAAAAGCATAAAACACTCAAAAGTTCAGGACCAAATGTACAAAAATGAAAGTTCATGGACAAAATGTACACTAATAAAAGTTTAGAGACTAAAAGCATAAAAATCTCAAAGTTCAAGGACCAAAAAATATATTTTGCCTATACAGAATTGTTCTACTTGTATGAACTACTATGCTCCAACTATCCATTATTCTGCATATTAATGCATGCATTAACTTTCTTACAGCAAAGACCTCTATAAGTCTTTTGACACACACAACAGACACACACACACACACCAAAAAAAAAAAAAAAAAAAGGGACCTCTAAAAATCAGTACAGCAGTCGCGGCAGCAAGTTTTGCTGGTTCAACTTTTGTTAGTATTTTCCATGGCAGCTCTGGTACTTTCTCCAACAAAGCTAGGCTGCCAAGCAAAAACAGAATATGGAAAAATGTTCTAATGTAAGTCCTTACTTCCATACCAAGAAAATAGAACTAGAAAATCAGGACTCTTTTTTTTTCATTACCAGGACTGTTATTGTCAGGTAGTAACAAATGAAATGTATAGTTATCAAAGTTCTTATTGATAATATTGTTAACATTATGCATCTCTCTATGCAACATTACAACCAGCATTAGTTTAACATAATCTTTTCACACAGAACAACTGTAAGACAACTTTCCAGTAATTCTTATTAAATTGTTTCATAGTATTGGAAACAAAATGTATAAATAGAAGAAAGCATTTACTTTCAAAAGGGTGTTCCATGTAGAAGATAATGAATCAGCAGAGGCAATCTTAACAAATGTGAATATTTCTTTTACAGAGAGAAAGGATCGCAAGCTTCAGAAGCATATATATTTGATTATTTTATTTAGGGAATACGCAATTCACTCCAGGTTTCAGCACAGTTGACAAGTGATTGACAAAACAAATTCATCCTAATAAAAGTGAATTATATGATACAAGCAAATAACTCAAATATGACACCCACACAATTCATATTTGATTCAAAGTCAAAACGTATGTGTGTGTAAAATTGTCAATATCAAGTGATGGAATAATTTATGCAACAATACAATTGTATTACAAATATAATATGTGAGCTTGAACAAGTAGTATATGAAAATATCAGTTAGGTTATATGAATCAATGATCCAATAAACCTCATTGAGCATGGAATAACCAAGATATCAATAATGTACCAAGAAGATTATGAGTCGATCACTACGTCACGCAATTGCGTTTGAGCTTTCTGAATTTCTAATTCCATATAGCATTTTCTCCAGTCATTTTCCTGTTATGTCAGGACTAATGCAAGTGACACAAATAGCGAAATAAGAGAGACATTTAGAAAAATGAGGCAGTGTTTTCACTTCCTTATTCTACTACCAACTTGTTAAGCAATTTCATGTACTGGTGAATGTCTATTTAAGCAGAGATTCATTTCAGGTTGTTAAGAACTGGACCTACTCAAATCTTGCATGCATAGCAATGCTCTGGTCTGCGTTGCTAATTCCGGTTCTGTTCTTGGAATGGTCCATGGCAGCTCCGTTGTTGTCCCAGACAAAGCCAGGTTGCCCAGATAGATGTGGAAACATCAGCATCCCGTACCCCTTCGGCCTTGGCGACGATCCCAGCTGTTTTCGAGAAGAAACTAGTACATTTCAGCTTTACTGCAATGATTCATACAATCCTCCAAGGTTATTCAATACAGGGGATGACTCAACACCCATAATAAACATAACCTTGCAAGGCCAAGCAACTTTTCTCATATGGCCGGCTACCTATTGTTTCTACAGCAATGGTAGCTTAACGGATGACTCGTTCAACGTGATTCTCAAGATGAGAGAAGGCTACAGGTTCTCATATACTCGGAATAAATTCACTGCTATCGGTTGCGACACATCAGCCTTCATGTCAGACGCAAGCGGGTTGAACTTTCAGAGTGGATGTTATTCCTTTTGTAAGAGCATTAGCAATGTCTTGAATGGATCTTGCTCAGGCATTGGGTGCTGCCAGACAGCCATTCCAAAGGATGTTCGCATTTTAAATCTGACTCAAGATAATAGATACAGTCAAAACTTCTCATATACCTCCAATCCTTGTCGCTATGCTTTCCTTGTTGACAATGACTGGTTCACATTCTATGTGTCAGATCTATGGAATTTCAGTAAAAGAGTGGAATACAAGATTAACAATATAGTGGCTCTACCAGTGGCAATGGACTGGGCTATTAGAGATTTAACATGCGAGGAAGCAAAGAGAAACCGCAGCAGCTATGCCTGCATGCAACATGCCGGCTGCATAGACTCAAGCAACGGACCTGGATATCTTTGTCGTTGCGACAAAGGCTATGAAGGAAATCCTTATCTCGAAAATGGGTGCCAAGGTGTTTAAACTTCAACTTTTTTTTTAGCTCCATTTGTAACAATATAGTGCCAACAGATTACGATCTTCCTTTATGATTACTTCTGGTAGAATTATTGTATACTAATGGCTTCTCTCTCCATCGTAAACTTGCAGATATAGATGAGTGCGCACATCCAGAAATAAATTCCTGCTTCAGAAATTATTGTAGAAACACAATAGGAAGTTATGATTGTTACTGTCCAACCAGCTATTATGGAGATGGCAAAAATGTCACACAAGGAGGGTCAGGGTGCACATACTCTAAGAAGCAAATTCCAATTATGCCACTTATCTTGGGTATGATCAACTTTCTTTTTAAAGCAAGTTCAAATTTTATGGCTCTCCCATGGGCATTTTCTCCGGTATATGCACAAAAAACACATGAGAACAAACAGAGAGACATAAGACTGAACATACATAACTGTCACAAAAGGAGGCATGGGTCTATTCTAAAACCGCCTATAGTCCTAATGGGAAGCAAATTAGATCACTAATAAATGCAAACCATCTGCAAGTTGGTTGGTAATGCTGGATGTCTATGTCCAGAGGTCCAAAAGTCTATGTTTCAAGAGGCATGTCTTATTCATTAGATAATTATAAGAAAGCTTAAAGGGGATAAATATTTTGATCCAGTTAATTCTCCCAATTTGCTTTATTATCTAAACTTTCTTATATACTCTTCTGATCGATCAAGTCATTCCCAAACCCATATTTTCATCACTCCCCTAAGTTGTTCTATTTTTTATTTTTATTTTTAACTTTCTTCCTGCTTCCTTTTCAATTTTTCCATACCCTATTTCAAATTAGGAAGTTCATTACTTCTTTTTTTTCTCTCGTTTGTGTGTCAGCTTCTTTTCATTCATACATAATTTATGTACATTAAGTTTTTTTATCTTTATTAATAAATATACCTCCTCCCTCCCTCCCTCCCTCCCTCATAATAGTGCATATTTTCTATGTAATACATTCTCTTTACAAATTTCAAGTCTATTCGATAATAAGAGGAATGCTAGATGAGGAAAACAAAAGGCATCTGCTAAACTGAATGAATGGCTTTACAGAATAGATGCTGGTCAACTTTATTTAAAAAAAAAAAAAAAAACTGAATGGCATCAACTTTTCAGTGATTTAGCTTCTATAAACTCAGAGAATTGAAATCATCCTCTAATATTAACATTCTTCACAACCTTTGTGATCAGCTCTCTGAAAAAAATAAATAAAAATAAAAAATCTTTGGCATAAGCAAGAGGGCAATGAATCAGTTCACTCTCAACTATAATAACAATAGATTGGTACAAATTCTAAGAGGTTAATGAACCTTCATTAGTATGTATGGAAAAACATATAGGCAGGCAAATGCACTATTTACACGCACGCGTCACGCATTTGTTTTAGTCTGTTGGGTTATACATTGAGATTTGTTTCTCTCTCAATGTACGTGTAGCAAATAGCAGATGTTTGGGGTCAAAAATAAATTTTTCAATCATTTCCCCATTAGTATATGAAGAAACTTAAGCTATATACTATTAATCGTGCTTATCCATCGTAAAAACGATTATCCACAATGCTAATCCTTAACATTCAATAACTCCAATTTAACTTATTATCTTGTTCAATTTGAACAGCACATAACCTTAGCTCTGCTTCCTAATAGCATCATGGATTCATGATCAATTTTTTCACACTTCTCAGGTCCCATCTTTGGCACGTTGTTTCTGCTCATTGTCAGTTCTTGGATATACTGGGTTTTTCAGAAAAGAAAGCTCATCAGACTCAAAGACGATTTCTTCCTACAAAACGGAGGCATGCTTTTACAGCAACACCTCACCTCATGTGAACGCTCAGCTGAAATAATAAAGATCTTTACATCAGAAGAGCTAAGGAAGGCGACCGACAACTACCATGAGAGTCACATCCTGGGTCGAGGAGGCTATGGCACTGTCTACAAAGGTACTTTATCTGATAAGAGAATTGTTGCGATTAAGAAGTCAAAAATAATAGACAATGATCAGATCGAGCAATTCATAAATGAGGTTTTTATCCTTTCCCAAATAAACCACAGAAATGTAGTAAAGCTTTTGGGATGCTGTTTGGAAACTGAGGTTCCATTACTAGTCTACGAATACATTGAAAATGGGACGCTGTACAGCCATATACATAGTGAACACAAGTATTCCCTATCTTGGCACATTCGTTTAAGGATAGCAACAGAAACTGCAGAAGCTCTTGCCTACCTACACTCATTTGCTTCACAACCAATTATTCACAGAGATATAAAGTCCACTAATATCCTACTAAACAATCAATATGCATCGAAGGTATCAGATTTTGGAGCTTCAAGGTTGGTGGCTTTGGATCAAACTCAGCTATCTACTTTAGTACAGGGGACAATGGGTTACCTGGATCCAGAATATTTGCACACGTGCATATTAACAGATAAAAGTGATGTTTATAGTTTTGGCGTTGTTTTAGTGGAGCTCTTAACAGGCAAGAAGGTTTTGTGCTTCGAGAAACCTGAAGAGGAGCGAAATCTTGCTATGTTTTTTGTTTCTACAATGAAACAAAATTGTCTCATTGAAGTTTTAGATGTAGTAGTGAAAGAAGGAGACCTCGATCAGATTCAAGAAGTTGCTAATCTTGCAAAACGATGTTTAAGATTGAGTGGTGAGGAAAGGCCATCAATGAAGGAAGTGGCAATGGAGCTAGAGGGACTACGTTTGTCAGAAAAGCATGCATGGATAGAACAAAATCTTGAAGAGACAGAACACTTGCTAGTAGAATCACCTGGTTCTTTTGATTATAGCAATGCTGGTTATGAAACCATAACCACTAAGGTGAACATAGGGAGATAATTACTTCAACAATATTACCAAGTCTGTGTCAGGCCAAAATTTCTGGAACTAAAGAGAAACACTTTCATATTCCAATCTGTAAGCTTATCACACGAATCTTTTAGTTTGCCAAATAGTTTTCCTTTCAAATGTATGCTTGCTTCTTGTTGAAAGAATTCCCTATTTCATAAATATGGTAGACCTGGCGTGAAGAAAGTACTTGAATTGCCAATATAATCTTTTGGACTATTCTCAAGACTCCCCCGCAAGTCCAACGGCCACATCTTCTTGAGCACTTAGGCTTTTAATCCTCTTTGCATCTGATACCATCTTAAAAGTAAGTTAGTACGCTCAAGTTGAAGTTTAGAAAGAGTGTGAGTGGGCTTATGGTTTGGAGTGAGGTTTCACCAAAATGCCAAGGCAAGTTGGCGTCTCACACCAAAACTTATAACCCATCCTACTCTATTTTATTTTAGGCAAAACTAATATTTTAGTCTCCGAACTTTGAAAGTTTTACACTTTTGGTCCTCAACTTTGAAAACAACACATTTGGTCCTCAACTTTTTATATAGTGTAAATTAAGTCATTTCGTTAGTCAGTCATTATTATTGATGACGTGGCGAGAATCTATCGCCACATGGCGCCACGTGGCAATCCTTGTCATCAAAGTCGGTTCAATGAACCAATCGGTTCAATGAACCAACCGGTTCAAATAAAAACCAAAAGACCAAAAGCGCTTGCTCGTTCTCTCCTTTCTCTCTTCTCTTCCTCTCTTTCTCTTGCTCTCTGTGGCTCCTCTCTCCTCTTTCTCTCTTCTCTTTCTTTCTTTCTCTCTTGCTCTCTGCGTTCTCTCCTCCTCGTCGTGCACAACTTTCCCGCTCTCCCTCGCGCCTCGCTCACGGCCCGCTCGCCTCGCGCTCACGCTCGCTCACGCCTCACCTCGCCTCGCGTTTTCGCGACAGTGATGAGCGATGAGCGATCGGTGTTTCCGTCGTTCGTTCTACAAAGAATTATGTGATATTGCTAATGATTAATGCTTGAGATCATCATGTCGCGTAAAACGCAAAGCGCGAGGCAGAGGCGTGAGCGACGCGCGAGGGCGAGCGAGGCGCGAGCGAGGCGCGAGGGAGAGCGGGAAAGTCAGTGTGCACGGCGAGGAGGAGAGAACGTAGAGAGCAAGAGAGAAAGAGATAAAGAGGAGAGAAAGAGGAGAGAGGAGCCACAGAGAGCAAGAGAAAGAGAGGAAGAGAAGAGAGAAAGGAGAGAACGAGCAAGCGCTTTTGGTCTTTTGGTTTTTACTTGAACCGGTTGGTTCATTGAACCGATTGGTTCATTGAACCGACTCTTGATGACAAGGATTGCCATGTGGCGCCATGTGGCGATAGACTTTCGCCACGTCATCAATAATAATGATTGGACTAACGAAAGGACTTAATTTACACTATATGAAAAGTTGAGGGACCAAATGTATTGTTTTCAAAGTTGAGGACCAAAAGTGTAAAACCTTCAAAGTTTGAGACCAAAATATTAGTTTTGCTTTATTTTATCAATGTGGAACTATTCTCAAGAAAGGAGACTTATAATTTACTCGAAAGTGCCTACGGAGATATGAGAAACTTCAATATAAATCAATGATACTATGCCCCAACTATATATCCATTACTCCGCTTATTAATGTATTAACTTTCTTAGGGCAAACTGACCTTTAAAAATCTTTTGACAAAAAAAAAAGACTGACCTCTTTAAATAATTACAGCATTTGCGGTATCAAGTTTTGCTTGTTCAACTTTTGTTAGTATTTTCCATGGCAGCTCTGGTATTGTCTCCAACAAAGCTGGGCTGCCAAGCAAAAACAGAATTGAAATACCAGAATTCCATACGGAAAAGAATTCTAATGATAAGTTCTTACCTCCATACCAAGAAAATAAACTAGAAAATCAGCAGTGTCATATTTTTTTGTTTTTTAGTTACCAAGACGGTTATTGTTAGGTACGAATGAATGAAATGTATAGTTATCAAAGTTCTTAGAGAAAATATTGCTAAGATTGTTTATGTATCTCTCAACACAACATTACATGTTAGCATTAATTTAACTAACTGATAGGTCATTATTTATGCATATTATATATAGTTTATTTATGTATTTTTATTGTTGAATCTTCGACATATGGTCATAATTTTCTTTATTATTCATTTTTAGGATTTGACGTGCGCAGTTGAGTTCGTGACGAAAAACTACGCGAAATGGACTACTTATACACAGTGATCAGACACCGAAAGATACGCCTCGAGATATGCGCGTTTTGGGCGATTTTCCACAGTAGCAGTCCACGTGTCACTGCATCATTCGTTGGTTTCCTGTTGCAGTACACGTGTCACCTCCTTACTGGTATGCCAACTACAATCGCTTGCATCAGCTCCACGCCACGTGCCACTTTCTCATTCGCCCGCTCGCGTCAGCAGCTGACGCGCATGCCTGCAAAGCTGCATCCTGTCCACCAATCCAGCAGTGACAAGTGTTAGAAAGCTGTCTCACAACAGCGTCATCACGAAAGTCCTCATCAAATCGTTGCGCGCCACGTCACCCTGCAGTTTGCTCGACCAATCGAACACTAACACGTGGCAGAGGCCTGGAAGCAAAATACTAACAACCGTTTGATCGTCCTCGGCGAACGTGTCACACATAAAACCCAGCGGTTTTAATTAGGGGATCAACGGACAGGGGATATATATTGTTTTCTTCTTGACGGCCAGGGGCGAATGCTATCTTCTACTCGGCCATTCCGGCCGAACTCCTTCTCTCCCATTTTTTTGATTTTATTTTTCTTTTGGTGTTCTTCAATTATGAAAGGCTAAAACCCTTAACCTAGGCAAGATCAATGCGAGGGATGTTATTTGATCATGCGTGATCAATGAATTTGTGAGATTTACATATTTTAATTTCAATCTTTTCATTATTATTTTATTTTCTTTGGTATTATTTGAACAATTGAAGTTAAACACTTGTTTAAACCTTGATTTATTTGTCAGTGAGTCGTAAGCACCCATCCTTGTGCAATAAGACCACACTAGTGGTAATTGACCCTACCAATTGATTAGTCTCTTTTGGGACCGATTGAATACCTTAGAAATCTAGGCTAAATCTGGACACGAGTGATTCGGTTGTCTAGGTGTAGTGCCTTCACGAAACCCATTGTGGTCAACGTGTTAAACCCAATACGCTTGAGTATAGAGTTATACGTTTGACTAGAGAAATAGTCGTCGTCGTACCTTGGCTATCGAGATTAGGAAGTGCGAGGAACCGCGTACGTTACCGGTTCTATAGCTACACTATGATATTTTGATTTGCATATTTTACATAAATCGACGACCAAATCCAATCTTTTCTCGAACTGAACTTGTATGTCTTGACCTATGTATTTTTATTAATTGTTTTTAAATTATTTTCATTGTTTTGTTTATTTTGTTTATATTTAGATTAGTTAATTAATTCATTCTCTCTTAAACCCCGATTTCTCTTTGTGTTCTTTTTAAACCTTAGAAAGAATATCAATCCCTGTGGGATCGACCCTTTGCCACTATTCTACAAAAATAGTTGGTTTAGGTATTTTTAATTTTATTGACGCGTTCGGCGCGCGTCACTAACATAACCTTTTTACAGAGAACAACTGAAAGACTACTTCTGATAATTCTTATTAAATTGTTTCAAAATAAATTGTAAGCAAAATGTAGAAATGGAGGAAATCATTTACTTTCAAAAAGGCATTCCATGTAGAAGAGAATGAATTTGCAGAGGCAATCTTATTAAATATGAAAAAAAAAAAAAATTACAAAGAGAAAGGACAACCTTCATAAGCATTTGTGTTAATGGGAAGTGCTACACAGACATCACTGAACGCACACCCACAACGGACATAAGCCTCACGAGCTTTCCGTGCGCACCTCAAGATGCATGCGCACACATCCCGGTGCAAAACACATGAGTTGCGTATCCCAAAGCGCACATGGACGGCTTGTGAGGTCGATGTGCCTTGCGTGTGCGTTTGGTTATATACGAAAAGCATTTCTCTTATTTTATTAATAGCTAGAATAAGATCACTCCAGGTTTCAGCACAGTTAAGAAGCGATTGATAACTAAAATTAATCCTAATAAAAGTGACCTATATGATAAAGAACTCAGTAATTGAATTGACAAGCAAACAAATTAAATAAGACACCCACAAAATTCATACTTGATCCAAAGTCAAAACGTGTGTGTGGTAAATTGTCACCTTAAATTGTCAATATCAGGTGACGGAACAATTTCTGCCACACAACACAATGGTATTCGAAATATGATATGTGAGCTTGAACAACTAGTTAGTGAAAATATTAGTTAGGTTACATGAATCAATGATCAAATAAACCTCATTGACCATGGAATAACTAAGATATCAATAATGTATCGGAAAATTATGAATCGGCGACTAATTCATGAAATTGCATTATTTCAGTTTTTACTCCCACAAAACTAGTCATTTTACTGTTATGTCAGGCTCAGTGCAGGTGACACAATACTATGGTTTAACAAATATAAAATGTGAATTTGAACAAGTAGTTAGTGACAATATTCGTTAGGTTACATGAATCAATGATCCAATAAACCTCATTGAGCATGGAATAACCAAGATATCAATAATGTACCAGAAAATTATGAATCGGCGACTAATTCATGAAATTGCATTTCAGTTTTTAATTCCATAAAACATTATTTTTTAGTCATTTTCCTGTTATGTCAGGCATAATGTAGGTCACACAGGACTATGTCACCTCCCTATTCTACTACCAACTTGTAAGCATTTCCATCTAGTGATGAATGTCTATTTAAGCAGAGATTCAGTTCAGGTTGATAGGAACTCACCTACTCAAATTAATTTTGCATGCACATCCAAGAATGCTCTGGTCTGTATTGTGTTTTGTTTTGTTCTTGGAATGGTCCATGGCAGCTCCAGTGTTGTCCCAGACAAAGCCAGGTTGCCAAGATAGATGTGGAAACATCAAGCATCCCGTACCCTTCGGCCTTGGCGATGATCCCAATCTGTTTTCGAGAAGAAACTAGCACATTTCAGCTTTACCGCAATGGTTCGTACAACCCTCCAAGGTTATTCAACAAAGGAAGTCGATCAATCCCCATAATAGACATATCCTTGCAACCGAGTTGCAAGGCCAAGCAACGCTTCTCATATGGGCTGCCATCGATTGTTTCTACAAAGCAATGGTACCTTACCTAGGATGACTCGTTCAATTTGAATCTCAAGATGAGAGAAGGCTATAGGTTCTCATATACTCGGAATAAATTCACCGCTATCGGTTGTGACACATCACCTTCATGTCGACTCAAGCGGGTTGAATTTTCGAGTGGATGTTATTCCTTTTGTAAGAGCATTAGCAATGTCTTGAATGGATCTTGCTCAGCATTGGCTGCTGCGCATAAGTACCATTCCAAAGGATGTCCGCTCCTTAAAACTGTCTCAAGTGAATAAATATGATAAAAACTTACCCAATACCTCCCTGTCGCTATGCTTTCCTTGTCGACGAAAGAATCGGTTCACGTTTTATGAGTCGATCTCCGGAATTTCGAAGAAAAGAGTGAAATACAAGATAAACAATGACGTGGCTCTACCAATCGTAATAGACTCGGGCTATTAGAAATTTAACATGCGAGAAAGCAAAGAGAAACCGCAGCAGGTATGCTCGCATGCAACATGCTAGCCGTATAGACTCAAGAACGGGCCTGGATATCTTTGTCGTTGTGACAAAGGCTATGAAGGAAATCCTTACCTTGAAAATGGGTGCCAAGGTGAGCTCCATTTGCGAGAATCGGCTATAGATTATGTTCTTTATTTATTGCTTACTTCGTGAATTTGCTTGCAGATATTAATGAATGTGCGAATCCGTAAAAGAATTCTTGCTTCAAAAACTCTTGTAGAAACACAATAGGAAGTTATGATTGTTATTGTCCCGACCACTATGATGGAAATGGCATAAACGAGACAGAAGGAGGTCGGGATGCACACATTCTAGGAAACAAGCTCCATTGATGCCACTTATCTTTGGTATGATCAACTTTTTTTTCGACAAGCAAGTTCAAATTTCATGGCTCCCCCATGCCATTTTCTCTAGTATACGACTCAAACAAAGCAACATAGCCTCGGTCCCAAATTAATACGACCCAAAAAAAGAAAGACAAAGGAGGAGAAAAAAACGAGCAGAGAAAAAGATAGCTAAAAGATCGACATACATACCTAGCACGAGAAATGAGCCAAGCGTCCATTCTAAGACCTCCTCCTATAGTCCTAAAATTGAAACAAATTGGATCACTAATAAATGTAAAACATCTGCAAGATGATTGATACAACAATACAAAACGAGATTAACCATATTTGGGTATGAATGTTGGATGTTTGTATGTGTCTAGAGGTCTGACTTGTTCATTAGACAATTATAAGAAAGCTTCAAGGGGTTAAAATAATTCGATCCAGCCACTCCCAAATATTTTCTCTGTTCTCCCCAATTTTCTATATATAAATTTTTTTTATAAGACCCCTATTTTTTAAAAAAAAAAAACTTTCTTAATTTCCTATTCATGTTGATCTAGTCATATTCAAAGGTTTTATTCATTCCCAAACCTATATTTTCCTTGTTATCCCCAATTTGCTTCATTATTTTTAACTTTCTTTCCTCGTCCCTTTCAACTTTTCTTTTTAATTAGGAAGTTCTTTACTTCTTTTTTCAATTACGATCTCCTTCTTTTCTTTCATCAATCATCATAAATAGTTACTCTTATTTTTATCTTTATCTTTCATGCGCTTTTTTTTAAAAAAAAAATTAGGAAACTCTTTTGCCGTAGTTTTATCTTTTATTTTAATTTCATATGACATTTGTAGATTTAGAAAAAAAAACATATGATTGGATTCCTAGAGATGTTCTTGGGTGGCTTTGAAAGAAAGGAGGCATGCTAGGTACATAAACAATATTAAAGCTATGCATGGAGTAGTAACAAGTATAAAGACATTTGGAGTAACCACAAAAGAATTTACCATTATAATAGGATAACATCAAGGATCAGCTATAAACTCATATATCTTTACTTTAGTTATGGATGAATCTATATTGTCAAACTCGTACGATTACGAATTAACTCGGTACAAGGGAAAAACGAGTCGAGATGGCTATTAAATCGCAAACCTACAAGAATCGCACTATTCACGAATTGAATCGTGCGATTTGATTTAACTCATACGAGTTAACTTGTACGATTTATGAGTTGACCCCTTAAACTCGATAAAGGGGTTATTGGACTATCCAGTAACCCCAAGTTTTGTTTTGTTTTGTTTTAACTCTCTAAAAGGAGAGAGAGAAAGAGAAAAAAAAGGAGAAATGAGCGAAATGGGAGAGGAGATAGAGAAATCAAGGTAAGGAAACAAAGGAAAAATTTGGAGAAGATCTAAGAACGAAACCAAAACAAGAAAGATCATATCCACTAAATACAAACTTGTCAGACACATTTGTATATAAAATAGGAAGTGTACCACACGTTAGTAAAAAACACCTTTTTTTTTTACACAAAATACAACTTTTCTTATTTAACTTTCTATTAAAACTATTATATATCATTTAGAAATGAAAGAAAATCAATGAATACACACAATTAAAAGTGTTTAGAAATATTTTAAAAGAATCGAAAAAACCTTACGATTTACGATTCAATTTACGATTCGATTCACAATTCACCCCTACGATTTTACGATTCAATTCCGATTTGACAACTTTGGGATGAATTATGAACTAACTAGGCTTACTTATGAGAGGATATATCATCGTGTATGTTATTTGTAGATAATTTTGTCATAGTGGACGAAACAAGAGATTGAGTGAATAGGAAATTAGAATAGTGAAGGAATACATTAAAATCTATTGGTTTTAAGTTGAGCAACACAGAGGCCGAATAAATGCTTCGTGAGTTTAGAAATACAAGACATTAAAATGATGGAAAAGTAAAACTAGGGAAATAGAAGTTCTTATGGTAAACCAATTTTAGATATATATGACCAATCATAACAAATAATGGTAATATTGAAAATAACATTACATATTGAGTTCAAGCTGAATGGAAGAAATGGAAGAGTGCAACAAATGTGATATGTGATCGAAGTATCCCTACTAAGCTAAAAGAAAAGTTTTATAGAACTACAATTAGGCCAGCTATGCTTTATGGAAGTGAATGATGAGAAGTAAATAAACAAAAACTACATAAAATGAATGTAGCGATATGAGGATACTTAGATGGATGTGTGGTAAAACACGTAGCAATTGAATAAGAAATATACAAATTCAAGAAAAATTAAGAGTAGCAACAATTGACGCGAAAATTAGGGAAGGGTGGTTGTGGTGGTTTCGACACTTCTAAAGACAACCTACAAATGTCCATATTAGAAAACTAGACTCAATAGAAACTCAATAAATTAAACGATGCATGGATAGACCAATGTGGCGGCCCCTGCCGCCCTATGTTGACGTGTCTCCATGTACTCATTGATGGCTGGCCCAACTACATGTGTCCGGCACCTGCCCGTCCTCTTCATGTCTCGTAAATCGCGTGCACATGTGTATTATCCGATAAATTAGTAAATTATCCTTATGTTCTTTATTCATTCTCTGTGGGAATCTAACTGTTTCAACTGTTACCTAGTTGGTAATTTATTGAGATCCTAACCATACTAGTGAGTTGTATTTTACAAGTTAATATATTCAGCGGAAGTCTTAAATAATACCATTTAAACAAGGTAATTTAGCATGATAAACATTGTTCAAAGGCAAATTTTACTGTGGAAAACCCTGGAAAGTACTCTGTATATAAGCGACATTAACACAACTGGGTATATATACAAGTACGGTGTTATCTCAAGTCTCCCAATTAATTCCTAAAATATACAAAATATTAAAAACAAACACGTACAAGTAGGTCCTCGACAACGGGCAATCAGATGTAGTCGCCTAGGATCCCCTTGCCCCTACTGGTACTAGGACCTGCACTCGATCATCACAAAAAGACATATGACGAGTACAAATAAGTAAAATCTCAAGGAACTCTTCGAGCATTCATATACTAAAGTAAAGGAAATAAAAGGAATGATGTCAAGTAAACATGCGGAATATAAAGCAGACAACCGTAAATGGCTCATCGCATGAATAAACAAATGCAGACAAGCGAACAAATGTGTCCGCTCACCTCAGATGGACTAGATCGTATTTCGGTCACGAAGTTCCCACCAAATGGTCGCGTCCAATCGGCCCGACACTTGGTCCTCGCAGATCTTGGCCAAATCCGCCGAGTCACCGATACGTGCACCAAGGCAAGCCCTGTGTCGCCATTTTCACTGTGGAATGGGTAATGGCTGTAACGATCCACCGGTCTCATGTGCTCAGCCTTCACCTGCTGGAAAATGTGACAACTCCTGACGTATACGCCTACGTCCGTCTTCATCCCTGACCACCATAATAATCGTCTCAAATCATGGTACATTTTAGCCCGACCAGGATGAACTGTGTAGTGAGACCGGTGTGCATCCTCCGGAATCCCATCCCGTATCTTTTGATCCGTAGGTATCCACAATCTTCCTCGGTTTTTCAAACACCGATCCGTGGTCTCTGCCCAATCAATGCACTCCGGATCCCGAGCCAAACCACTGAACCGCTCATAAAGCTCATCTGCCCTCTGACACTCGACAACCCTCTCAATTAATACGGTTGGAACCCTCATGTGATCACAAATGTGCTGCTCAGCCGTAGTGGATACCTCTGTCATGCACATAACTGATGCCGCTTGTAACAGACTATGCTCGTGTGTCACTCGTAAATCGATCGATTATCAACCCCGCTCCGACTCAATGCGCCATTCTACGACGTTCACTTTTCCAGGGTGATACTCAATAGCGAAGTCGTAGTCCTTTCAAAGAACTCCAGCCATCTCTGGCGCATATTCAGATCCCTCTAAGTGAAGATGTAACGTAAATTCTAGTGATCTGTATACAAGATGAACTTCTTTCCGTATAGATAGTGCATCTAAGCCTTTAGTACAAAGACGACCGCTGCAAGCTCTAGGTCATGCACGGGGTGATTTCCCTCATGGGGTCTCAACCGTCTGGAGATATAGGCAACTAGTCTACCATCCTGCATCAACACGCATCCAAGACCAATGCCCGACGCATCTGCATAAACTATCAAAGTCTTGCCCGGTTCCGACAATGTCAATACTAGTGCGGAAGTCAACCTCCTCTTCAGCTCACAGAAGGCCTGCTCACACTCCTTTGACCAATCAAGCCTAACATCTTTCTTGGTCAGTCTCGTCAAAACTGCCTTGAGATGTCCATCGTGATCCTTATGAATCCTGCTATAGATCAAGATGTTGTCGATGAACACTATGACGAATCTGTCTAGATATGGTCTCAAGACCCTGTGCATCAAATCCATGAAAACCGCTGGGGCGTTAGTCAGCCCAAAAGGCATGACTGTGAACTCGAATAGCCCGTCTTTCGTGCTGAAAGCAGTTTTCTGGATATCCTCTTCTCGAATCCTCAACTGATGATAACTTGAGCGAAGGTTAATCTTCGAGAAGAATCTGACACTCGCCAACTGATCGAACATATCATCTATACTAGAAAGTGGGTAACCGTTCCAAGCTGTCACCCGATTCAACTTCCTATAGTCTATGCACATCCTCATCGACATCCTTCTTCTTCACAAACAATACTGGAGCTCCCCAAGGTGACATACTAGGGTGAATAAAACCCTTATCCAACAATTCGTCCAGCTCTCGTCTAACCTCCTCCTGCTCCGATGGTGACATCATATATGGTCTACTGGAAATCGGTTGCGTCCCTAGTATCAATTTAATGATAAACTCAACAACTCGTGGCAGTGGCAATCCAGCAGGTCATCCGGAAATACATCAACAAAATCTCTCACCACCGGCACATCCTCAATCCTGACCTCCGTCCTAATTTCCGGCTCAACTATCGTTGCAAATGCCTCCATCTCCTGCGCTGTAGCTAGTCGACCTCTAGTGATAGGTAAGTCGGTTGCGAGATCCAACAAAGGTGCAAACTCCGATATCTCAAGGATACGAAACTCTATCCTCTTACCATAACAATCTATCTCGTGCATGATAGGATGACAACCAATCCATCCCGAGAAGCGCGTCAAACTCTAGGTACTCTAATAATCAAAGATCGTGCGGTAGTCGATGTCCTTCAACCTCTACCATCACGTCTCTACATATCCAGGTTAGGGTATATCTTATCCCCAACAAATCGTCATCATACGTGGACAAGGTGTGTGTCTAGTGTCTACGTGTATCTTAACATTCTTCACAACCTTTGTGATCGGCTCTCCGAAAATAAATAAATAAATAAAAAATCTTTGGCATAAGCAAGAGGGCAATGAATCGGTTCACTCTCAACTATAATAACAATAGATTGGTACAAATTCTAAGAGGTTAATGAACCTTCATTAGTATGTATGGAAAAACATATAAGCGTGCAAATGCACTATTTACACGCACGTGTCACGCATTTGTTTTAGTCATTGGGTTATACATTGAGATGTTTCTCTCTCAATGTACGTGTAGCAAATAGCAGATGTTTGGGGTCAAAAATAAATTTTTCCAATCATTTCCCCATTAGTATATGAAGAAACTTAAGCTATATACTATTAATCGTGCTTATCCATCGTAAAAACGATTATCCACAATGCTAATCCTTAACATTCAATAACTCCATTTTAACTTATTATCTTGTTCAATTTGAACAAAGACAAAACCTTAGCTCTCGCTTCCTAATAGCATCAAGATCAACTTTTTCACACTTCACGGGTCCCAGCTTAGGCATGTTGTTTCGGTCATTATCGGTTTTGGATATACCGGGTTTTTCGTAAACGAAAGCTCATTAAACTCAAAGAAGAATTCTTCCTCCAAAATGGAGGCATGCTTTTACTGAAGCACACCTCATCTCATGTGAACGCTCACCGAAACGATAAAGATCTTTACATCGAAGAGCTAAGAAAGGCGACCGACAACTACCATGAGAGTCACATCCTGGGTCGAGGAGGCTATGGCACTTGTCTACAAAGGTACTTTATATGATAAGAGAATTGTTGCGATTAAGAAGTCAAAAATAATAGACAATGATCGATCGAGCAATTCATAAATGAGGTTTTTATCCTTTCCCAAATAAACCACGAAATGTAGTAAAGCTTTTGGGATGTTGTTTGGAAACCGAGGTTCCATTACTAGTCTACGAATACATCGAAAATGGGACGCCGTACAACATATACATAGTGAATACAAGTATTCCCTATCTTGGCACATTCGTTTAAGGATAGCAACAGAAACTGCAGAAGCACTTGCCTACCTACACTCATTTGCTTCACAACCAATTATTCACAGAGATATAAAGTCCACTAATATCCTACTAAACAATCAATATGCATCAAAGGTATCGGATTTTGGAGCTTGAGGTTGGTGGCTTCGGATCAAACTCGGCTATCTACTTTAGTACAGGGGACAATGGGTTACCTGGATCCGAATATTTGCACACGTGCATATTAAATGATAAAAGTGATGTTTATAGTTTTGGCGTTGTTTTAGTGGAGCTCTTAACAGCAAGAAGGTTTTGTGCTTTCGAGAAACTCGAAGAAGAGCGAAATCTTGCTATGTTTTTTGTTTCTACAATGAAACAAAATTGTCTCATTGAAGTTTTAGATGGAGTAGTGAAAGAAGGAGACCTCGATCGAGATTCAAGAAGTTGCTAATCTTGCAAAACGATGTTTAAGATTGAGTGGTGAGGAAAGGCCATCAATGAAGGAAGTGGCAATGGAGCTAGAGGGACTACGTTTTTCGAGAAAAGCATGCATGGATAGAACCAAATCCTCAAGAGACAGAGCACTTGCTCTCATTAATCGCCCGGTTCTTTCGATTATAGCAACGCGGGTTATGAAACCATGACTACTAAGGTAAAAGCGTCACTTTGAACATAGGAGATAATTACTTCGATGATAACTACTAAAGTCCGTGGAAGGCTAAGAATTTCGGATCTCCGGGAGATCCACTTTTCTATTCAAATTTGTATGTCACAATAATCTCTCGAGCTTGCATAATAGTTTTCTTTTAACAATAAATCTATGTTTGTTTCTTGTTGAAATAATTTCCTATTTCACATATATCATAGACCCGATCTGAAGTAAGCACTTCAATGGCCAACTTGAATCTTTGAGTTCGCAAAATAGTTTTCTAATAAATTTACGGATATGTATGATATATGAACTTTAGCCCTCTCTATTTACAAAAATATACACTTAAATGCTTCACGTATACTTCTTGTCACTCTAAGCACATTGTTTTGAAGATTTCCGAGTAACAAGAGAAGTAGGTTGCACACTTGCACCGCAGTTGTTGTGTTGATGAAGCGTGTGGTTCATTCACGGAGTTGATACATTAACTCCCGCAATTCCGTAAATGTATTGAGGGGACTAACAAACCATATATATTAATATTATGCATGGAAAATCCAACTTTGAGTCGGATAAGGCAAAGTCGATCGTGGGTCTTAACTTTTGTAAGTTGGGAGGCCCAAATCCAAGAGTAGAAAGAGTATGAGCATGGGCTTATGGTTAGGAGTCGACACTTCACCAAAATGCCAAGGTAAGTAGGTCTCTCACAAGTCACATCCAAACTTATAACCCATTCTACTCTATTTATTTTATCAACGTGGGACTATTCTCAAGACTCCCCCGCAAGTCCAACGGCCACATCTTCTTGAGCACTTAGGCTTTTAATCCTCTTTGCATCTGATACCATCTTAAAAGTAAGTTAGTACGCTCAAGTTGAAGTTTAGAAAGAGTGTGAGTGGACTTATGGTTTGGAGTGAGGCTTCACCAAAATGTATAAGGCAAGTTGGCGTCTCACACCAAAACTTATAACCCATCCTACTCTATTTTATTTTATCAATGTGGAACTATTCTCAAGAAAGGGAGACTTATAATGTACTCCAAAGTGCCTACGGAGATATGAGGAACTTCAATATAAAGCAATGATACTATGCCCCAACTATATATCCATTACTCCGCTTATTAATGTATTAACTTTCTTAGGGCAAACCGACCTTAAATCTTTTGACAAAAAAAAGAGATCGACCTCTTTAAATAATTACAAAGACATTCGCTAAAGACAAGTTTTGCTTGTTCAACTTTTGTTAGTATTTTCCATGGCAGTTCTCTGTTGGATCATAAACTTGATCCATTATAGGAGCCCAAACCCAAATCAAATCAAATTGGAGTCCAAGTCCATAATCAAGGTCCAAAACTACAAGTCTTCTATCTAGAATCTTCTAGGATGTGGTAATTATGTTAGAAGGATGGAGAAGGATGTAGAAGAATGGGGTGTAGATTTGTTCTTAAGTAGTATAAATACCCCTCCCATTTTAGTTTAGGCATAAGAAAAATTAAGAGCTTCTAAGTGAGTGAAGAAGCAAACTCTAATAAGAGTGAGTTGTAGTATCTTCTTTTTGAGTGAGTGTGCTCTTGTAATATTTGTTTGAGTTTGAATAAAAGTTGTTTTGTGTAAGTGTTTCATTTCCAACAAAGTGGAATCAAAGCTTGGTTGGAAAGTATACACTATTGCATATCAAATCGAAGGTCTCGACGAGAGGAATCCGACGCCGCGTAATCTTCCCAATCCGAGTTCGACGCGCCACCACGAGCCGCCGAAAGATCGCTGCCGTAAAATCGAGTTGACTCACCGAGTTGAGCCGAGTCACCGAGTTGGAGCCATTGACCGAGCCGTAAGCTTGTTGACCGAGCCCTCGACTTGAGCCAGGCCGTCAAGCGAGTTCGAGTGAGCCGTCAAAGTCATTGACCGTTGACCAGGTCCCTCCCAAGGTTTTTCGGCGTTCCGGATTCATCCGTGCAATCGGATTTTGCAAATTCTCATTGTATTGAGAGATATGGCAAATGGTATGGCACCATTCCAAGTTCCGACACTCAACAACAACAACTACGACAATTGGAGTATCGAAATGAAGGCACTTCTTGGATCACAAGATGTGTGGGATATCATAGAGAAAGGCTATAACGAGCTTGCGGATGATGCTGCTTTTGCTGCTCTTACACCAGATCAAAAGACAACTTTGAAGGATTCAAGAAAGAGAGACAAGAAGGCTCTCTATCTCATCTATCAAGCATTAGATGATGATGGCTTTGAAAAGATTTCGAGTGCAAGCTCTAGCAAGGAAGCGTGGGAGAAGCTGCAAACCTCTTACAAAGGATCCGAGCAAGTGAAGAAGGTCCGTCTCCAAACATTAAGAGGTGAATTCGAATCCTTACACATGAAAGTATCTGAGTCTATTTCAGATTATTTCTCAAGAGTAGTAGCTGTTTCTAATCAATTAAAAAGAAATGGTGAAAAGTTAGAAGATGTGAGGATAATAGAGAAGATACTCCGTTTGTTAGATCCCAAATTTGAGCACATCGTCGTGACGATTGAAGAAACTAAAGACTTGGAAGAAATGACGATCGAGCAACTTCAAGGATCATTGTAAGCATACGAAGAGAAGCATAAGAAGAAGCAAGGGTTTGCGAGCAACTCCTCAAGCCGCAACTCAAGGATATGCATGAAAGCCAAGATAGAAACCAAAGTGGCGAGGCAGAGGTAGAGGCCATGGACGAGTGGAAGTCGCAATCGTGGACGAGGTGGAATTACAACAACAACAATTCCAACAACAACTATGAGAAAGGAGAAAGCTCAACACGAGGCCGTGGAAGAATCAAACCGAACTCAAGGTATGACAAATCTCAAGTTCGACGTTATAATTGTCGAAATTTGGGCATTATGCTTGAGAATGTAGAGCTCCCAACAACAAAATTGAGGAGAAGGCCAACTACGTGGAGGAGAAGACAGATGGCAAAGAAAATCTTCTTCTAGCACGAGAGGAAGCGATGGTGGCCAAGCAAATTCCTGGTATTTTGACGGTGGTGCAAGCAATCACATGTGTGGAAGGAAAGACATGTTTGTGGAGCTAGACGAGTCGATGAAGCGGAAATGTTTCGTTTGGAGATGATTCCACAATAGCAAAGTGAAAGGGAGAGGTAACATCCTTATCCGTTTGAAAGATGGGAGACATCAATTTATTTCCAATGTCTACTATGTGCCCAATATGAAAAGTAACATCTTGAGTTTAGGGCAATTGTTAGAGAAAGGTTATGATATTCATATGAAGGATCATAATCTTTCTATAAAAGATGATAAGAATAACTTCATTGCTAAAGTACCGATGTCAAAGAATAGAAGGTCCTCAATCAACATACAAAACGATGTTGCAAAGTGCCTGAAAGCTTGCTACAAAGATGCATCATGGCTTTGGCATCTTCGATTTGGGCATCTCAATTTTGGAGGTCTAGAGTTGCTATCTAAGAAGGAGATGGTGAAGGGACTACCTCGCATCAACCATCCTGACCAGCTTTGTGAAAGGTGTCTAGTCGGGAAACAATTCAGGAAAAGCTTTCCAAAGGAGTCAGAGTCAAGAGCCAAGAAGCCACTCGAGCTCATCCATACCGATGTGTGTGGTCCGATCAAGCCAAGCTCTCTCGGTAACAATAATTATTTTCTTCTCTTCATTGATGATTTTTCAAGAAAAACCTGGGTATATTTCTTGAAACATAAGTCAGAAGTTTTCGAAGTCTTCAAGAAGTTCAAAGCTGCAGTGGAGAGAGAAAGCGGTAGAAAGATCAAAGCCATGAGATCCGACCGAGGTGGAGAATTTACTTCCAGGGAGTTTCAAGAGTTATGTGAAGCAAATGGAATTCGTCGACCAATGACAGTTCCTAGATCCCCCCAACAAAATGGCGTGGCAGAAAGAAAGAAACGAGAACAATCCTCGACATGGCACGAAGCATGCTCAAAAGCAAGAAACTACCCAAGGAATTTTGGGCAGAAGCAGTAGCGTGTGCAGTCTACTTGTCAAACCGATCTCCAACAAGAAGTGTATGGGGAAAGACACCGCAAGAGGCATGGAGTGGAAGAAAGCCTGACATTTCCCACCTGAGAATCTTTGGAAGTATAGCCCATGTTCACGTACCGGACGAGAGAAGAACGAAGCTTGATGATAAAAGCGAGAGTTTCATCTTCATCGGCTATGATGCTAACTCGAAGGGCTACAAGTTTGTACAATCCGGACAATAAGAAGATTGTGATTAGTCGAGATGTGGTCTTCAACGAAGAAGGAGAATGGTATTTTGAATCTCATGCAGATGACTTAAATTTCTTTCCTCAATTTGAAGAAGATGAGCAGACAACGAGGGAGCAACTAGGACCTCAACAAGAGCCTGTAACTCCACCCACTTCACCAACATCAACCACTCAAGGAGACTCATCACATTCGTCATCATCAAGTGGGAGTCAAAGTGAAAGAGTTGTGCAACGTACAAGAAGCCTTAGAGATCTCTATGAGGTGGCGAACGACAAGATAATCTTACATTATTTTGTCTGTTTGTCGATTGTGAACCAGTGAGCTTTCAAGAAGCAAGACAAGAAAAGAAGTGGAGAGATGTGATGGACGAAAAAATCAAGGCCATTGAGAAGAATGACACATGGGAACTCACCTCACTTCCCGGGGGACATAAGGCGATAGGTGTCAAATGGGTGTACAAAACAAAACAAAACGCCAAAGGAGAGATTGAAAGGCACAAGGCGAGGCTAGTTGCTAAAGGCTATAGTCAAAAGGCTGGAATTGACTATGATGAGGTATTTGCTCCTGTTGCTCGATTGGAGACTATCAGACTAATCATTTCTTTGGCAACTCAAAACAAGTGGAAGATACAAAGAGATGGATGTAAAGTCCGCTTCCTAAATGGAGTTCTTGAAGAGGAAGTCTACATTCAAGCAACCATCGGGCTATGAAGTCAAAGGCCACGAAGACAAGGTGTTGAAGTTGAAGAAGGCTCTTTACGGGCTAAAACAAGCACCAAGGGCATGGAATAGCCGAATCGACAAGTACTTCCAAGAGAATGGCTTCAACAAATGTCCCTACGAGCACGCTCTATATATCAAGATCAAAGATGGAGATATTTTGATCGTGTGCCTCTACGTAGACGATTTGATCTTCACCTAAGCAACCCAAGCATGTTCAATGAATTCAAGGAAGTGATGACGAAAGAATTCGAGATGACAGAACATGGGGCTTATGGCGTACTACCTTGGTATTGAAGTTAAGCAACAAAAGGATGGAATTTTCATTTCACTTGAAAGCTATGCAAAGGAGATCCCGAAGAAGTTCAAGATGGAGAAGCTGTAAGTCGATAAGCACACCGACGGAATACGGAATCAAGATGTCCAAACATGAAGAAGGCGAAAGTGTAGATCCAACATTCTTCAAAAGTTTGGTGGGAAGTCTACGCTATCTAACTGCGCGAGGCCCGATATTCTTCACGCAGTTGGATTGGTTAGTCGCTACATGGAATCTCCAACAACCACCCATTTTGAAGCCGCAAAGAGAATTCTTCGCTATCTCGAAAGGTACAATTGACTTTGGCTTGTTCTATTCGATTTCTAATGGTTACAAGCTTGTTGGATATAGCGATAGTGATTGGGGTGGAGACATAGATAATCGAAGGAGCACTATCGTATTCGTATTTTTCATGGGAGATATCTTGCTTTCACATGGATGTCAAAGAAACAACCGATTGTCACATTGTCCACTTGTGAAGCGGAATATGTTCTTGCTTACCTCATGCGTTTGTCATGCAATTTGACTTAGAAATCTATTGAAGGAGATAGGTTTGATACAAGAAGAGCCTACCAAGGTTTGTGTCGATAACAAGTCAGCCATTGCCTTAGCAAAGAATCCGGTATTCCATGATCGAAGCAAGCACATCGATATTCGCTACCACTATATAAGGGAGTGTGTTGCAAGAAAGGATGTGGAAATTGAATACATGAAGTCACAAGATCAAGTTGCCGATATGTTTACCAAGCCACTGACAAGCGAAGACTTCATAAGATTAAGGAACTTACTAGGGGTCACAAGATCAAGTTTAAGGGGGGGTGTTGGATCATAAACTTGATCCATTATAGGAGTCCAAACCCAAATCAAATCAAATTGGAGTCCAAGTCCATAATCAAGGTCCAAAACTACAAGTCTTCTATCTAGAATCTTCTAGGATGTGGTAATTATGTTAGAAGGATGGAGAAGGATGTAGAAGAATGGGGTGTAGATTTGTTCTTAAGTAGTATACATACCCCTCCCATTTTAGTTTAGGCATAAGAAAAATTAAGAGCTTAAGTGAGTGAAGAAGCAAACTCTAATAAGAGTGAGTTGTAGTATCTTCTTTTTGAGTGAGTGTGCTCTTGTAATATTTGTTTGAGTTTGAATAAAAGTTGTTTTGTGTAAGTGTTTCATTTCCAACAAGCTCGGTATTGTCTCCAACAAAGCTGGTCGCAAGCAAAAAAAAAGAATTGAAATACGGAATTCCATACGGAAAAGAATTCTAATGATAAGTTCTTACCTCCATACCAAGAAAATAAAACTAGAAAATCAGCAGTGTCATATTTTTTTGTTTTTTAGTTACCAAGACGGTTATTGTTAGGTACGAATGAATGAAATGTACGTATAGTTATCAAAGTTCTTAGAGATAATATTGCTAAGATTGTTTATGTATCTCTCAACACAACATTACATGCCAGCATTAATTTAACTAACATAACCTTTTTAGAGAGAACAACTGAAAGACTACTTCTGATAATTCTTATTAAATTGTTTCAAAGTAAATTGTAAGCAAAATGTAGAAATGGAGGAAAGCATTTACTTTCAGAAAGGCATTCCATGTAGAAGAGAATGAATTTGCGAGAGGCAATCTTATTAAATATGAAAAAAGAAATTTTACAAAGAGAAAGGACAAGCTTCATTAAGCATTTGTGTTAATGGGAAGTGCTACACACGGAACATCACCGAACGCACACCCATAGCGGACATCGGCCTCACGAGCTTTAAAGTGCGCACCTCAAGATGCATGCGCACCGATTCCGGTGCAAAACACATGAGTCGCGTATCCCGAGTGCACATGGACGGCTCGTGAGGTCGATGTGCCTTGCGTGTGTGTTTGGTTATATACGAAAAGCATTTCTCTTATTTTATTAATAGCTAGAATAAGATCACTCCAGGTTTCAAACACGCTAAGTTAAGCGATTGATAACTAAAATTAATCCTAATAAAAGTGACCTATATG
The DNA here is from genome assembly GCA_039657325.1 of Stephania cephalantha. NCBI lineage: Eukaryota > Viridiplantae > Streptophyta > Magnoliopsida > Ranunculales > Menispermaceae > Stephania > Stephania cephalantha. The sequence continues at coordinate 59,538,166 of CM077567.1, read as the reverse complement.
ATAAAGAACTCGGTAATTGAATTGACAAGCAAACAAATTAAATAAGACACCCCACAAAATTCATACTTGATCCAAAGTCAAAACGTGTGTGTGGTAAATTGTCACCTTAAATTGTCAATATCGGTGACGAACAATTTACGCCACACAACACAATGGTATTTGAAATATGATATGTGAGCTTGAACAACTAGTTAGTGAAAATATTAGTTAGGTTACATGAATCAATGATCAAATAAACCTCATTGACCATGGAATAACTAAGATATCAATAATGTACCAGAAAATTATGAATCGGCGACTAATTCATGAAATTGCATTATTTCAGTTTTTAATTCCACAAAACTAGTCATTTTACTGTTATGTCAGGCTTAGTGCAGGTGACACAATACTATGGTTTAACAAATATAATATGTGAATTTGAACAAGTAGTTAGTGACAATACTCGTTAGGTTACATGAATCAATGATCCAATAAACCTCATTGAGCATGGAATAACCAAGATATCAATGATGTACGAGAAAATTATGAATCGGCGACTAATTCATGAAATTGCATTTCGTTTTTAATTCCATAAAACATTGGTTTTTTAGTCATTTTCTGTTATGTCGAGGCATAATGTAGGTCACACAGACTACGTCACCTCCCTATTCTACTACCAACTTGTAAGCATTTCCATCTAGTGATGAATGTCTATTTAAGCAGAGATTCGATTCGGGTTGATAGGAACTCACCTACTCAAATTAATTTTGCATGCACATGCGGCAGAATGCTCTGTCTCGTATTGTGTTTTGTTTTGTTCTTGGAATGGTCCATGGTAGCTCCGGTGTTGTCCCGGACAAAGCCAAAGTTGCCAAGATAGATGTGGAAACATCGGCATCCCGTACCCCTTCGGCCTTGGCGATGATCCCAATCTGTTTCGAGAAGAAACTAGCACATTTCAGAACTTCTTGCAATGGTTCGTACAACCCTCCAAGGTTATTCAACAAAGGAAGTCGATCAATCCCCATAATAGACATATCTTGCAACGCCAAGCAACGTTTCTCATATGGGCGACCATCGATTGTTTCTACAAAGAATGGTACCTTAACGGATGACTCGTTCAATTTGATTCTCAAGATGAGAGAAGGCTACAGGTTCTCATATACTCGGAATAAATTCACTGCTATCGGTTGTGACACATCAGCCTTCATGTCAGACTCAAGCGGGTTGAATTTTCAGAGTGGATGTTATTCCTTTTGTAAGAGCATTAGCAATGTCTTGAATGGATCTTGCTCAGGCATTGGGTGCTGCCAGACAGCCATTCCAAAGGATGTCCGCTCCTTAAATCTGTCTCAAGTGAATAAATATGATAAAAACTTACCCAATACCTCCTGTCGCTATGCTTTCCTTGTCGACAGTAACTGGTTCACGTTTTATGAGTCAGATCTCTGGAATTTCAGTAAAAGAGTGAAATACAAGATAAACAATGACGTGGCTCTACCAGTCGTAATAGACTGGGCTATTAGAAATTTAACATGCGAGAAAGCAAAGAGAAACCGCAGCAGCTATGCCTGCATGCAACATGCTAGCTGTATAGACTCAAGCAACGGGCCTGGATATCTTTGTCGTTGTGACAAAGGCTATGAAGGAAATCCTTACCTTGAAAATGGGTGCCAAGGTGAGCTCCATTTGCAGAATACCGGCTATAGATTATGTTCTTTATTTATTGCTTACTTCTGTGAATTTGCTTGCAGATATTAATGAATGTGCGAATCCAGAAAAGAATTCTTGCTTCAAAAACTCTTGTAGAAACACAATAGGAAGTTATGATTGTTATTGTCCTGACCACTATGATGGAAATGGCATAAACGAGACGAAGGAGGGTCGGGATGCACACATTCTAGGAAACAAGCTCCATTGATGCCACTTATCTTTGGTATGATCAACTTTTTTTCCGACAAGCAAGTTCAAATTTCATGGCTCCCCCATGCCATTTTCTCTAGTATACGACTCAAACAACAACAACATAGCCTCAGTCCCAAATTAATACGACCCAAAAAAAAAAGACAAAGGAGGAGAAAAAAAAAAACGAGCGAGAGAAAAAGATAGCTAAAAGACTGACATACATACCTAGCACAGAAATGAGCCAAGCGTCCATTCTAAGACCTCCTCCTATAGTCCTAAAATTGAAACAAATTGGATCACTAATAAATGTAAAACATCTGCAAGATGATTGATACAACAATACAAAACGAGATTAACCATATTTGGGTATGAATGTTGGATGTTTGTATGTGTCTAGAGGTCTGACTTGTTCATTAGACAATTATAAGAAAGCTTCAAGGGGTTAAAATAATTCGATCCGACCACTCCCAAATATTTTCTCTGTTCTCCCAATTTTCTATATATAAATTTTTTTTTATAAGACCCCTATTTTTTTTTAAAAAAACTTTCTTAATTTCCTATTCATGTTGATCTAGTCATATTCAAAGGTTTTATTCATTCCCAAACCTATATTTTCCTTGTTATCCCCAATTTGCTTCATTATTTTTAACTTTCTTTCCTAGTCCCTTTCAACTTTTCTTTTTAATTAGGAAGTTCTTTACTTCTTTTTTCAATTACGATCTCCTTCTTTTCTTTCATCGATCATCATAAATAGTTACTCTTATTTTTATCTTTATCTTTCATGCACTTTTTTTTAAAAAAAAAATTAGGAAACTCTTTTGCCGTAGTTTTATCTTTTATTTTAATTTCATATGACATTTGTAGATTTAGAAAAAAAAAAAACATATGATTGGATTCCTAGAGATGTTCTTGGGTGGCTTTGAAAGAAAGGAGGACATGCTAGGTACATAAACAATATTAAAGCTATGCATGGAGTAGTAACAAGTATAAAGACATTTGGAGTAACCACAAAAGAATTTACCATTATAATAGGATAACATCAAGGATCGGCTATAAACTCATATCTCTTTACTTTAGTTATGGATGAATCTATATTTTCAAACTCGTACGATTACGAGTTAACTTCGGTCTAGAGGAAAAACGAGTCGAGATGGCTATTAAATCGCAAACCTACAAGAATCGCACTATTCACGAATTGAATCGTGCGATTTGATTTAACTCATACGAGTTAACTTGTACGATTTACGAGTTGACCCCTTAAACTCGATAAAGGGGTTATTGGACTATCCAAAGAACCCCAAGTTTTGTTTTTTTTTTTTAACTCTCTAAAAGGAGAGAGAGAAAGAGAAAAAAAGGAGAAATGAGCGAAATGGGAGAGGGATAGAGAAATCAAGGTAAGGAAACAAAGGAAAAATTTGGAGAAGATCTAAGAACGAAACCAAAACAAGAAAGATCATATCCACTAAATACACACACTGTCGGACACATTTGTATATAAAATAGGAAGTGTACCACACGTTAGTAAAAAACACCTTTTTTTACACAAAATACAACTTTTCTTATTTGACTTTCTATTAAAACTATTATATATCATTTAGAAATGAAAGAAAATCAATGAATACACACAATTAAAAGTGTTTAGAAATATTTTAAAAGAATCGAGAAAAAACCTTACGATTTACGATTCAATTTACGATTCGATTCACAATTCACCCCTGCGATTTTACGATTCAATTCCGATTTGACAACTTTGGGATGAATTATGAACTAACTAGGCTTACTTATGAGAGGATATATCATCGTGTATGTTATTTGTAGATAATTTTGTCATAGTGGACGAAACAAGAGATTGAGTGAATAGGAAATTAGAATAGTGAAGGAATACATTAAAATCTATTGGTTTTAAGTTGAGCAACACAGAGGCCGAATAAATGCTTCGTGAGTTTAGAAATACAAGACATTAAAATGATGGAAAAGTAAAACTAGGGGAAATAGAAGTTCTTATGGTAAACCAATTTTAGATATATATGACCAATCATAACAAATAATGGTAATATTGAAAATAACATTACATATTGAGTTCAAGTGAATGGAAGAAATGGAAGAGTGCAACAAATGTGATATGTGATCGAAGTATCCCTACTAAGCTAAAAGAAAAGTTTTATAGAACTACAATTAGGCCAGCTATGCTTTATGGAAGTGAATGATGAGAAGTAAATAAACAAAACTACATAAAATGAATGTAGCGATATGAGGATACTTAGATGGATGTGTGGTAAAACACGTAGCGATTGAATAAGAAATATACAAATTCAAGAAAAATTAAGAGTAGCAACAATTGACGCGAAAATTAGGGAAGGGTGGTTGTGGTGGTTTCGACACTTCTAAAGACAACCTACAAATGTCCATATTAGAAAACTGGACTCAATAGAAACTCAATAAATTAAACGATGCATGGATAGACCAATGTGGCGGCCCCTGCCGCCCTATGTTGACGTGTCTCCATGTACTCATTGATGGCTGGCCCAACTACATGTGTCCGACACCTGCCCGTCCTCTTCATGTCTCGTAAATCGCGTGCACATGTGTATTATCCGATAAATTAGTAAATTATCCTTATGTTCTTTATTCATTCTCTGTGGGAATCTAACTGTTTCAATTGTTACCTAGTTGGTAATTTATTGAGATCCTAACCATACTAGTGAGTTGTATTTTACAGGTTAATATATTCAGATGAAGTCTTAAATAATACCATTTAAACAAGGTAATTTAGCATGATAAACATTGTTCAAAGGCAAATTTTACTGTGGAAAACCCTGGAAAGTACTCTGTATATAAGCGACATTAACACAACAGGGTATATATACAAGTACGGTGTTATCTCAAGTCTCCTAATTCCTAAAATATACAAAATATTAAAAACAAACACGTACAAGTAGGTCTCGACAACGGGCAATCGGATGTAGTCGCCAGGATCCCTTGCCCCTATCAGTACTAGGACCTGCACTCGATCATCACAAAAAGACATATGACGAGTACAGTAAGTAAAATCTCAAGGAACTCTTCTGAGCATTCATATACTAAAGTAAAGGAAATAAAAGGAATGATGTCAAGTAAACATGCGGAATATAAAACAGAGACAATCGTAAATGGCTCATCGCATGAATAAACAACGAAGACAAGCGAACAAATGTGTCTGCTCACTCCGGATGGACTAGGCGTATTTCGGGTCACGAAGTTCCCACCGTGGTCGCGTCCAATCGGCCCGACACTTGGTCCTCGCGGTCTTGGCCAAATCCGCGAGTCACCGATACGTGCACCAAGGCAAGCCAGTGTCGCCATTTTCACTCGTGGAATGGGTAATGGCCGTAACGATCCACCGGTCTCATGTGCTCGGCCTTCTTCACTTTGGAAAATGTGACAACTCCCGACGTATACGCCACGTCGGTCTTCATCCCCGACCACCATAATAATCGTCTCAAATCATGGTACATTTTAGCCCGACCAGGTTTTTCAAACACCGATCCGTGGTCTCGCCCAATCGGTGCACTCCGGGATCCGAGCCAAACCACCGAACCGTTCATAAAGCTCATCGCGCTCCTCGACACTCGACAACCCTCTCAATTAATACGGTTGGAACCCTCACGTGTGATCACAAATGTCTTTGCTTCACCGTAGTGGATACCTCTGTCATGCACATAAGCGATGCCGCTTGTAACGGTACTTTATGCTCGTGTGTCACGCGGCCGTAAATCGAGCCCGATTATCAACCCCGCTCCGACTCAATGCGCCCGCTACGACGTTCACTTTTCCAGGGTGATACTCAATAGCGAAGTCGTAGTCCTTCAGCAACTCCAGCCATCTCGGTGGCGCATATTCAGATCCCTCTAAGTGAAGATGTAACGTAAATTCTAGTGATCTGTATACAAGATGAACTTCTTTCCGTATAGATAGTGCATCTAAGCCTTTAGTACAAAGACGACCGCTGCAAGCTCTAGGTCATGCACGGGGTGATTTCCCTCATGGGGTCTCAACCGTCTGGAGATATAGGCAACTAGTCTACCATCCTGCATCAACACGCATCCAAGACCAATGCCCGACGCATCTGCATAAACTATCAAAGTCTTGCCCGGTTCCGACAATGTCAATACTGGTGCGGAAGTCAACCTCCTCTTCAGCTCATAGAAGGCCTGCTCACACTCCTTTGACCAATCAAGCCTAACATCTTTCTTGGTCAGTCTCGTCAAAACTGCCCTGAGATGTCCATCGTGATCCTTATGAATCCTAATATAGATCAAGATGTTGTCGATGAATACTATGACGAATCTGTCTAGATATGGTCTCAAGACCCTGTGCATCAAATCCATGAAAACGGCTGGGGCGTTAGTCAGCCCAAACGGCATGACTGTGAACTCGAATAGCCCGCCTTTCGTGCTGAAAGCAATTTTCTGGATATCCTCTTCTCGAATCCTCAACTGATGATAACTTGAGCGAAGGTTAATCTTCGAGAAGAATCAGACACTCTCCAACTGATCGAACATATCATCTATACTAGAAAGTGGGTAACCGTTCCTAAGCGTCACACTGATTCAACTTCCTATAGTCTATGCACATCCTCATCGACATCCTTCTTCTTCACAAACAATCTTGGAGCTCCCAAGGTGACATACTAGGGTGAATAAAACCCTTATCCAACAATTCGTCCAGCCTCTCGTCTAACCTCCTCCCGCTCCGATGGTGACATCATATATGGTCTCTTGGAAATCGGTTGCGTCCCTAAAGTATCAATTTAATGATAAACTCAACAACTCGTGGCGGTGGCAATCCAAAGCGGGTCATCCGGAAATACATCAACAAAATCTCTCACCACCTAGCACATCCTCAATCCCGACCTCCGTCCTAATTTCCGCTCAACTATCGTTGCAAATGCCTCCATCTCTCGCTTGTTGTAGCTAGTCGACCTCTAGTGATAGGTAAGTCGATTGCGAGATCCAACCAAAGTCAAACTCCGATATCTCAAGGATACGAAACTCTATCCTCTTACCATAACAATCTATCTCTGTGCATGATAGGATGACAACCAATCCATCCCGAGAAGCGCGTCAAACTCTAGGTACTCTAATAATCAAAGATCTACTGCAAGCGATGTCCTTCAACCTCTACCATCACGTCTCTACATATCAGGTTAGGGTATATCTTATCCCCAACAATCGTCTGTGGACAAGGTGTGTGTCTAGTGTACGTATCTTAACATTCTTCACAACCTTTGTGATCAGCTCTCTCGAAAATAAATAAATAAATAAAAAATCTTTGGCATAAACAAGAGGGCAATGAATCAGTTCACTCTCAACTATAATAACAATAGATTGGTACAAATTCTAAGAGGTTAATGAACCTTCATTAGTATGTATGGAAAAACATATAAAGTGTGCAAATGCACTATTTACACGCACGTGTCACGCATTTGTTTTAGTTCTGTTGGGTTATACATTGAGATGTTTCTCTCTCAATGTACGTGTAGCAAATAGCAGATGTTTGGGGTCAAAAATAAATTTTTCCAATCATTTCCCCATTAGTATATGAAGAAACTTAAGCTATATACTATTAATCGTGCTTATCCATCGTAAAAACGATTATCCACAATGCTAATCCTTAACATTCAATAACTCCATTTTAACTTATTATCTTGTTCAATTTGAACAAAGACAAAACCTTAGCTCTGCTCTCCTAATAGCATCAAGATCAACTTTTTCACACTTCACAGTCCCAACTTAGGCATGTTGTTTCGGTCATTATCGGTTTTTGGATATACTTGGGTTTTTCAGAAACGAAAGCTCATTAAACTCAAAGAAGAATTCTTCCTCCAAAATGGAGGCATGCTTTCACAGAACACCTCATCTCATGTGAACGTCAAAGAAACGATAAAGATCTTTACATCGAAGAGCTAAGAAAGGCGACCGACAACTACCATGAGAGTCACATCCTGGGTCGAGGAGGCTATGGCAATTGTCTCTACAAAGGTACTTTATATGATAAGAGAATTGTTGCGATTAAGAAGTCAAAAATAATAGACAATGATCAGATCGAGCAATTCATAAATGAGGTTTTTATCCTTTCCCAAATAAACCACGAAATGTAGTAAAGCTTTTGGGATGCTTGTTTGGAACCGAGGTTCCATTACTAGTCTACGAATACATCGAAAATGGGACGCTGATATGACCATATACATAGTGAACACAAGTATTCCCTATCTTGGCACATTCGTTTAAGGATAGCAACGAAACCTGCAGAAGCACTTGCCTACCTACACTCATTTGCTTCACAACCAATTATTCACGAGAGATATAAAGTCCACTAATATCCTACTAAACAATCAATATGCATCAAAGGTATCAGATTTTGGAGCTTCAAGGTTGGTGGCTTCGGATCAAACTCACTATCTACTTTAGTACAGGGGACAATGGGTTACCGGATCCGAATATTTGCACACGTGCATATTAACGAGATAAAAGTGATGTTTATAGTTTTGGCGTTGTTTTAGTGGAGCTCTTAACAGGCAAGAAGGTTTTGTGCTTCGAGAAACCGAAGAAGAGCGAAATCTTGCTATGTTTTTTGTTTCTACAATGAAACAAAATTGTCTCATTGAAGTTTTAGATGGAGTAGTGAAAGAAGGAGACCTCGATCGATTCAAGAAGTTGCTAATCTTGCAAAACGATGTTTAAGATTGAGTGGTGAGGAAAGGCCATCAATGAAGGAAGTGGCAATGGAGCTAGAGGGACTACGTTTGTCGAAAAGCATGCATGGATAGAACCAAATCCTCGAGACAGAGCACTTGCTCGGTCAATCGCCTGTTCTTTCGATTATAGCAACGCGGGTTATGAAACCATGACTACTAAGGTAAAAGCGTCACTTGAACATAGGAGATAATTACTTCGATGATAACTACTAAAGTCCGTGGAAGGCTAAGAATTTCGGATCTCTCGAGATCCACTTTTCTATTCAAATTTGTATGTCACAATAATCTACGAGCTTGCATAATAGTTTTCTTTTAACAATAAATCTATGTTTGTTTCTTGTTGAAATAATTTCCTATTTCACATATATCATAGATCCAGTCTGAAGTAAGCACTTCAATGGCCAACTTGAATCTTTGAGTTCGCAAAATAGTTTTCTAATAAATTTCGGATATGTATGATATATGAACTTTAGCCCTCTCTATTTACAAAAATATACACTTAAATGCTTCACGTATACTTCTTGTCACTCTAAGCACATTGTTTTGAAGATTTCCGAGTAACAAAGTAGAAGTAGGTTGCACACTTGCACTGCAGATTGTTGTGTTGATGAAGCGTGTGGTTCATTCACAAAGTTGATACATTAACTCCCTGCAATTGCTGTAAATGTATTGAGGGGACTAACAAACCATATATATTAATATTATGCATGGAAAATCCAACTGAGTCGAGATAAGGCAAAGTCAGTCAGGGTCTTAACTTTTGTAAGTTGGGAGGCCCAAATCCAAGAGTAGAAAGAGTATGAGCATGGGCTTATGGTTAGGAGTCGACACTTCACCAAAATGCCAAGGTAAGTAGGTCTCTCACAAGTCACATCCAAACTTATAACCCATTCTACTCTATTTATTTTATCAACGTGGGACTATTCTCAAGACTCCCCTCAAGTCCAACGGCCACATCTTCTTGAGCACTTAGGCTTTTAATCCTCTTTGCATCGATACCATCTTAAAAGTAAGTGAGTACGCTCAAGTTGAAGTTTAGAAAGAGTGTGAGTGGACTTATGGTTTGGAGTGAGGCTTCACCAAAATGTATAAGGCAAGTTGGCGTCTCACAACAAAACTTATAACCCATCCTACTCTATTTTATTTTATCAATGTGGAACTATTCTCAAGAAAGGGAGACTTATAATGTACTCGAAAGTGCCTACGGAGATATGAGAAACTTCAATATAAAGCAATGATACTATGCCCCAACTATATATCCATTACTCCGCTTATTAATGTATTAACTTTCTTAGGGCAAACTGACCTTAAATCTTTTGACAAAAAAAAGAGACTGACCTCTTTAAATAATTACAGCATTCGCGGCAGCAAGTTTTGCTTGTTCAACTTTTGTTAGTATTTTCCATGGCAGCTCTGTTGGATCATAAACTTGATCCATTATAGGAGCCCAAACCCAAATCAAATCAAATTGGAGTCCAAGTCCATAATCAAGGTCCAAAACTACAAGTCTTCTATCTAGAATCTTCTAGGATGTGGTAATTATGTTAGAAGGATGGAGAAGGATGTAGAAGAATGGGGTGTAGATTTGTTCTTAAGTAGTATAAATACCCCTCCCCATTTTAGTTTAGGCATAAGAAAAATTAAGAGCTTCTAAGTGAGTGAAGAAGCAAACTCTAATAAGAGTGAGTTGTAGTATCTTCTTTTTTTGAGTGAGTGTGCTCTTGTAATATTTGTTTGAGTTTGAATAAAAGTTGTTTTGTGTAAGTGTTTCATTTCCAACAAAGTGGAATCAAAGCTTGGTTGGAAAGTATACACTATTGCATATCAAATCGAAGGTCTCGACGAGAGGAATCCGACGCCGCCAGAATCTTCCCAATCCCGAGTTCGACGCGCCACCACGAGCCGCCGAAAGATGCTGCCGAGAAAATCGAGTTGACTCACCGAGTTGAGCCGAGTCGCCCGAGTTGGAGCCATTGACCGAGCCGTAAGCTTGTTGACCGAGCCCCTTGACCGAGCCGTCCAAGCGAGTTGAGTCGAGCCGTCAAAGTCATTGACCGTTGACCAGGTCCCTCCCAAGGTTTTTCGGCGTTCGGATTCATCCGTGCAATCGGATTTTGCAAATTCTCATTGTATTGAGAGATATGGCAAATGGTATGGCACCATTCCAAGTTCGACACTCAACAACAACAACTACGACAATTGGAGTATCGAAATGAAGGCACTTCTTGGATCACAAGATGTGTGGGATATCATAGAGAAAGGCTATAACGAGCACATGCGGATGATCGCTTTTGCGCTCTTACACCCGATCAAAAGACAACTTTGAAGGATTCAAGAAAGAGAGACAAGAAGGCTCTCTATCTCATCTATCAAGCATTAGATGATGATGGCTTTGAAAAGATTTCGAGTGCAAGCTCTAGCAAGGAAGCGTGGGAGAAGGCTGCAAACCTCTTACAAAGGATCCGAGCAAGTGAAGAAGGTCCGTCTCCAAACATTAAGAGGTGAATTCGAATCCTTACACATGAAAGTATCTCGAGTCTATTTCAGATTATTTCTCAAGAGTAGTAGTTGTTTCTAATCAATTAAAAAGAAATGGTGAAAAGTTAGAAGATGTGAGGATAATAGAGAAGATACTCCGTTCGTTAGATCCCAAATTTGAGCACATCGTCGTGACGATTGAAGAAACTAAAGACTTGGAAGAAATGACGATCGAGCAACTTCAAGGATCATTGTAAGCATACGAAGAGAAGCATAAGAAGAAGCAAGGGTTTGCGAGCAACTCCTCAAGCCGCAACTCAAGGATATGCATGAAAGCCAAGATAGAAACCAAAGTGGCCGAGGCAGAGGTAGAGGCCATGGACGAGGTGGAAGTCGCATCGTGGACGAGGCTGGAATTACAACAACAACAATTCCAACAACAACTATGAGAAAGGAGAAAGCTCAACACGAGGCGTGGAAGAATCAAACCGAACTCAAGGTATGACAAATCTCAAGTTCGACGTTATAATTGTCATAAATTTGGGCATTATGCTTCAGAATGTAGAGCTCCCAACAACAAAATTGAGGAGAAGGCCAACTACGTGGAGGAGAAGACAGATGGCAAAGAAACTCTTCTTCTAGCACGAGAGGAAACTGATGGTGGCCAAGCAAATTCCTGGTATTTTGACAGTGGTGCAAGCAATCACATGTGTGGAAGGAAAGACATGTTTGTGGAGCTAGACGAGTCAGTAAGCGGAAATGTTTCGTTTGGAGATGATTCCACAATAGCAGTGAAAGGGAGAGGTAACATCCTTATCCGTTTGAAAGATGGGAGACATCAATTTATTTCCAATGTCTACTATGTGCCCAATATGAAAAGTAACATCTTGAGTTTAGGGCAATTGTTAGAGAAAGGTTATGATATTCATATGAAGGATCATAATCTTTCTATAAAAGATGATAAGAATAACTTCATTGCTAAAGTACCGATGTCAAAGAATAGAAGGTCCTCAATCAACATACAAAACGATGTTGCAAAGTGCAGAAAGCTTGCTACAAAGATGCATCATGGCTTTGGCATCTTCGATTTGGGCATCTCAATTTTGGAGGTCAGAGCTGCTATCTAAGAAGGAGATGGTGAAGGGACTACCTCGCATCAACCATCCCGACCACTTTGTGAAAGGTGTCTAGTCGGGAAACAATTCGGGAAAAGCTTTCCAAAGGAGTCGAGTCAAGAGCCAAAGAAGCCACTCGAGCTCATCCATACCGATGTGTGTGGACCGATCAAGCCAAGTTCTCTCGGTAACAGTAATTATTTTCTTCTCTTCATTGATGATTTTTCAAGAAAAAACCTGGGTATATTTCTTGAAACATAAGTCAGAAGTTTTCGAAGTCTTCAAGAAGTTCAAAGCTGCAGTGGAGAGAGAAAGCGGTAGAAAGATCAAAGCCATGAGATCTGACCGAGGTGGAGAATTTACTTCCAGGGAGTTTCAAGAGTTCTGTGAAGCAAATGGAATTCGTCGACCAATGACAGTTCCTAGATCCCCCAAAAAAATGGCGTGGCAGAAAGAAAGAACAGAACAATCCTCGACATGGCACGAAGCATGCTCAAAAGCAAGAAACTACCCAAGGAATTTTGGGCGGAAGCAGTAGCGTGTGCAGTCTACTTGTCAAACCGATCTCCAACAAGAAGTGTATGGGGAAAGACACCGCAAGAGGCATGGAGTGGAAGAAAGCCTGACATTTCCCACCTGAGAATCTTTGGAAGTATAGCCCATGTTCACGTACCGGACGAGAGAAGAACGAAGCTTGATGATAAAAGCGAGAGTTTCATCTTCATCGGCTATGATGCTAACTCGAAGGGCTACAAGCTGTACAATCCAGACAATAAGAAGATTGTGATTAGTCGAGATGTGGTCTTCAACGAAGAAGGAGAATGGTATTTTGAATCTCATGCGAGATGACTTAAATTTCTTTCCTCAATTTGAAGAAGATGAGCGGAGACAACGAGGGAGCAACTAGGACCTCAACAAGAGCACCGTAACTCCACCCACTTCACCAACATCAACCACTCAAGGAGACTCATCACATTCGTCATCATCAAGTGGGAGTCAAAGTGAAAGAGTTGTGCAACGTACAAGAAGCCTTAGAGATCTCTATGAGGTAAGCGAACGACAAGATAATCTTACATTATTTTGTCTGTTTGTCGATTGTGAACCAGTGAGCTTTCAAGAAGCATACAAGAAAAGAAGTGGAGAGATGCGATGGACGAAAAAATCAAGGCCATTGAGAAGAATGACACATGGGAACTCACCTCACTTCCAGGGGACATAAGGCGATAGGTGTCAAATGGGTGTATAAAACAAAACAAAACGCCAAAGGAGAGATTGAAAGGCACAAGCGAGGCTAGTTGCTAAAGGCTATAGTCAAAAGGCTGGAATTGACTATGATGAGGTATTTGCTCCTGTTGCTCGATTGGAGACTATCAGACTAATCATTTCTTTGGCAGCTCAAAACAAGTGGAAGATACAGCAGATGGATGTAAAGTCTGCTTCCTAAATGGAGTTCTTGAAGAGGAAGTCTACATTCAGCAACCATCAGGCTATGAAGTCAAAGGCCACGAAGACAAGGTGTTGAAGTTGAAGAAGGCTCTTTACGGGCTAAAACAAGCACCAAGGGCATGGAATAGCCGAATCGACAAGTACTTCCAAGAGAATGGCTTCAACAAATGTCCCTACGAGCACGCTCTATATATCAAAATCAAAGATGGAGATATTTTGATCGTGTGCCTCTACGTAGACGATTTGATCTTCACCTAGGAAGCAACCCAAGCATGTTCAATGAATTCAAGGAAGTGATGACGAAAGAATTCGAGATGACAGACATGGGGCTTATGGCGTACTACCTGGTATTGAAGTTAAGCAACAAAAGGATGGAATTTTCATTTCACTTGAAAGCTATGCAAAGGAGATCCTGAAGAAGTTCAAGATGGAGAACTGTAAGCCGATAAGCACACCGACGGAATACGAAATCAAGATGTCCAAACATGAAGAAGGCGAAAGTGTAGATCCAACATTCTTCAAAAGTTTGGTGGGAAGTCTACGCTATCTAACTTGCGCGAGGCCCGATATTCTTCACGCAGTTGGATTGGTTAGTCGCTACATGGAATCTCCAACAACCACCCATTTTGAAGCCGCAAAGAGAATTCTTCGCTATCTGAAAGGTACAATTGACTTTGGCTTGTTCTATTCAGTTTCTAATGGTTACAAGCTTGTTGGATATAGCGATAGTGATTGGGGTGGAGACATAGATAATCGAAGGAGCACTACTGGATTCGTATTTTTCATGGGAGATCTGCTTTCACATGGATGTCAAAGAAACAACCGATTGTCACATTGTCCACTTGTGAAGCGGAATATGTTGTCTTGCTACCTCATGCGTTTGTCATGCAATTTGACTTAGAAATCTATTGAAGGAGATAGGTTTGATACAAGAAGAGCCTACCAAGGTTTGTGTCGATAACAAGTCACCATTGCCTTAGCAAAGAATCCAAGTATTCCATGATCGAAGCAAGCACATCGATATTCGCTACCACTATATAAGGGAGTGTGTTGCAAGAAAGGATGTGGAAATTGAATACATGAAGTCACAAGATCAAGTTCCGATATGTTTACCAAGCCACTCGACAAGCGAAGACTTCATAAGATTAAGGAACTTACTAGGGGTCACAAGATCAAGTTTAAGGGGGGTGTTGGATCATAAACTTGATCCATTATAGGAGTCCAAACCCAAATCAAATCAAATTGGAGTCCAAGTCCATAATCAAGGTCCAAAACTACAAGTCTTCTATCTAGAATCTTCTAGGATGTGGTAATTATGTTAGAAGGATGGAGAAGGATGTAGAAGAATGGGGTGTAGATTTGTTCTTAAGTAGTATACATACCCCTCCCCATTTTAGTTTAGGCATAAGAAAAATTAAGAGCTTCTAAGTGAGTGAAGAAGCAAACTCTAATAAGAGTGAGTTGTAGTATCTTCTTTTTTGAGTGAGTGTGCTCTTGTAATATTTGTTTGAGTTTGAATAAAAGTTGTTTTGTGTAAGTGTTTCATTTCCAACAAGCTCTGGTATTGTCTCCAACAAAGCTGGGCTGCCAAGCAAAAACAGAATTGAAATACCAGAATTCCATACGGAAAAGAATTCTAATGATAAGTTCTTACCTCCATACCAAGAAAATAAAACTAGAAAATCAGCAGTGTCATATTTTTTTGTTTTTTAGTTACCAAGACGGTTATTGTTAGGTACGAATGAATGAAATGTACTTATAGTTATCAAAGTTCTTAGAGATAATATTGCTAAGATTGTTTATGTATCTCTCAACACAACATTACATGCCAGCATTAATTTAACTAACATAACCTTTTTACAGAGAACAACTGAAAAACTACTTCTGATAATTCTTATTAAATTGTTTCAAAGTAAATTGTAAGCAAAATGTAGAAATGGAGGAAAGCATTTACTTTCAGAAAGGCATTCCATGTAGAAGAGAATGAATTTGCAGAGGCAATCTTATTAAATATGAAAAAAGAAATTTTACAAAGAGAAAGGACAAGCTTCATTAAGCATTTGTGTTAATGGGAAGTGCTACACTGACATCACCGAACGCACACCCATAGCGGACATCGGCCTCACGAGCTTTCCGTGCGCACCTCAAGATGCATGCGCACCCAGTTCCCGGTGCAAAACACATGAGTCGCGTATCCCAGAGTGCACATGGACGGCTCGTGAGGTCGATGTGCCTTGCGTGTGTGTTTGGTTATATACGAAAAGCATTTCTCTTATTTTATTAATAGCTAGAATAAGATCACTCCAGGTTTCAGCACAGTTAAGAAGCGATTGATAACTAAAATTAATCCTAATAAAAGTGACCTATATGATAAAGAACTCAGTAATTGAATTGACAAGCAAACAAATTAAATAAGACACCCACAAAATTCATACTTGATCCAAAGTCAAAACGTGTGTGTGGTAAATTGTCACCTTAAATTGTCAATATCAGGTGACGGAACAATTTCTGCCACACAACACAATGGTATTTGAAATATGATATGTGAGCTTGAACAACTAGTTAGTGAAAATATTAGTTAGGTTACATGAATCAATGATCAAATAAACCTCATTGACCATGGAATAACTAAGATATAAATAATGTACCAGAAAATTATGAATCGGCGACTAATTCATGAAATTGCATTATTTCAGTTTTTAATTCCACAAAACTAGTCATTTTACTGTTACGTCAGGCTTAGTGCAGGTGACACAATACTATGGTTTAACAAATATAATATGTGAATTTGAACAAGTAGTTAGTGACAATACTCGTTAGGTTACATGAATCAATGATCCAATAAACCTCATTGAGCATGGAATAACCAAGATATCAATGATGTACCAGAAAATTATGAATCGGCGACTAATTCATGAAATTGCATTTCAGTTTTTAATTCCATAAAACATTGGTTTTTTAGTCATTTTCCTGTTATGTCAGGCATAATGTAGGTCACTCAGGACTACGTCACCTCCCTATTCTACTACCAACTTGTAAGCATTTCCATCTAGTGATGAATGTCTATTTAAGCAGAGATTCAGTTCAGGTTGATAGGAACTCACCTACTCAAATTAATTTTGCATGCACATGCAGAATGCTCTGGTCTGTATTGTGTTTTGTTTTGTTCTTGGAATGGTCCATGGCAGCTCCAGTGTTGTCCCAGACAAAGCCAGGTTGCCAAGATAGATGTGGAAACATCAGCATCCCGTACCCCTTCGGCCTTGGCGATGATCCCAACTGTTTTCGAGAAGAAACTAGCACATTTCAGCTTTACTGCAATGGTTCGTACAACCCTCCAAGGTTATTCAACAAAGGAAGTCGATCAATCCCCATAATAGACATATCCTTGCAAGGCCAAGCAACGTTTCTCATATGGGCGGCTACTGATTGTTTCTACAGCAATGGTACCTTAACGGATGACTCGTTCAATTTGATTCTCAAGATGAGAGAAGGCTACAGGTTCTCATATACTCGGAATAAATTCACTGCTATCGGTTGTGACACATCAGCCTTCATGTCAGACTCAAGCGGGTTGAATTTTCAGAGTGGATGTTATTCCTTTTGTAAGAGCATTAGCAATGTCTTGAATGGATCTTGCTCAGGCATTGGGTTCTGCCAGACAGCCATTCCAAAGGATGTCCGCTCCTTAAATCTGTCTCAAGTGAATAAATATGATAAAAACTTACCCAATACCTCCTGTCGCTATGCTTTCCTTGTCGACGATAATCGGTTCAAGTTTTTGAGTCGGATCTACGGAATTTCAGTAAAAGAGTGAAATACAAGATAAACAATGACGTGGCTCTACCAGTCGTAATAGACTGGGCTATTAGAAATTTAACATGCGAGAAAGCAAAGAGAAACCGCAGCAGCTATGCCTGCATGCAACATGCTAGCTGTATAGACTCAAGCAACGGGCCTGGATATCTTTGTCGTTGTGACAAAGGCTATGAAGGAAATCCTTACCTTGAAAATGGGTGCCAAGGTGAGCTCCATTTGCAGAATACTGGCTATAGATTATGTTCTTTATTTATTGCTTACTTCTGTGAATTTGCTTGCAGATATTAATGAATGTGCGAATCCAGAAAAGAATTCTTGCTTCAAAAACTCTTGTAGAAACACAATAGGAAGTTATGATTGTTATTGTCCTGACCACTATGATGGAAATGGCATAAACGAGACAGAAGGAGGGTCAGGATGCACACATTCTAGGAAACAAGCTCCATTGATGCCACTTATCTTTGGTATGATCAACTTTTTTTTCGACAAGCAAGTTCAAATTTCATGGCTCCCCCATGCCATTTTCTCTAGTATACGACTCAAACAACAAAGCAACATAGCCTCAGTCCCAAATTAATACGACCCAAAAAAAGAAAGACAAAGGAGGAGAAAAAAAAAACGAGCAGAGAAAAAGATAGCTAAAAGACTGACATACATACCTAGCACAGAAATGAGCCAAGCGTCCATTCTAAGACCTCCTCCTATAGTCCTAAAATTGAAACAAATTGGATCACTAATAAATGTAAAACATCTGCAAGATGATTGATACAACAATACAAAACGAGATTAACCATATTTGGGTATGAATGTTGGATGTTTGTATGTGTCTAGAGGTCTGACTTGTTCATTAGACAATTATAAGAAAGCTTCAAGGGGTTAAAATAATTCGATCCAGCCACTCCTAAATATTTTCTCTGTTCTCCCCAATTTTCTATATATAAATTTTTTTTATACGACCCCTATTTTTTTTTAAAAAAAACTTTCTTAATTTCCTATTCATGTTGATCTAGTCATATTCAAAGGTTTTATTCATTCCCAAACCTATATTTTCCTTGTTATCCCCAATTTGCTTCATTATTTTTAACTTTCTTTCCTAGTCCCTTTCAACTTTTCTTTTTAATTAGGAAGTTCTTTACTTCTTTTTTCAATTACGATCTCCTTCTTTTCTTTCATCGATCATCATATATAGTTACTCTTATTTTTATCTTTATCTTTCATGCACTTTTTTTAAAAAAATTAGGAAACTCTTTTTGCCGTAGTTTTATCTTTTATTTTAATTTCATATGACATTTGTAGATTTAGAAAAAAAAAACATATGATTGGATTCCTAGAGATGTTCTTGGGTGGCTTTGAAAGAAAGGAGGCATGCTTTAGGTACATAAACAATATTAAAGCTATGCATGGAGTAGTAACAAGTATAAAGACATTTGGAGTAACCACAAAAGAATTTACCATATATAATAGGATAACATCAAGGATCACTATAAACTCATATCTCTTTACTTTAGTTATGGATGAATCTATATTTTCAAACTCGTACGATTACGAGTTAACTCAGTACAAAGGGAAAAACGAGTCGAGATGGCTATTAAATCGCAAACCTACAAGAATCGCACTATTCACGAATTGAATCGTGCGATTTGATTTAACTCATACGAGTTAACTTGTACGATTTACGAGTTGACCCCTTAAACTCGATAAAGGGGTTATTGGACTATCCAAGTAACCCAAGTTTTTTTTTTTTTTTTTTAACTCTCTAAAAGGAGAGAGAGAAAGAGAAAAAAAAAGGAGAAATGAGCGAAATGGGAGAGGGGATAGAGAAATCAAGGTAAGGAAACAAAGGAAAAATTTGGAGAAGATCTAAGAACGAAACCAAAACAAGAAAGATCATATCCACTAAATACACACTGTCAGACACATTTGTATATAAAATAGGAAGTGTACCACACGTTAGTAAAAAACACCTTTTTTTACACAAAATACAACTTTTCTTATTTAACTTTCTATTAAAACTATTATATATCATTTAGAAATGAAAGAAAATCAATGAATACACACAATTAAAAGTGTTTAGAAATATTTTAAAAGAATCAGAAAAAACCTTACGATTTACGATTCAATTTACGATTCGATTCACAATTCACCCCTACCGATTTTACGATTCAATTCCGATTTGACAACTTTGGGATGAATTATGAACTAACTAGGCTTACTTATGAGAGGATATATCATCGTGTATGTTATTTGTAGATAATTTTGTCATAGTGGACGAAACAAGAGATTGAGTGAATAGGAAATTAGAATAGTGAAGGAATACATTAAAATCTATTGGTTTTAAGTTGAGCAACACAGAGGCCGAATAAATGCTTCGTGAGTTTAGAAATACAAGACATTAAAATGATGGAAAAGTAAAACTAGGGGAAATAGAAGTTCTTATGGTAAACCAATTTTAGATATATATGACCAATCATAACAAATAATGGTAATATTGAAAATAACATTACATATTGAGTTCAAGCTGAATGGAAGAAATGGAAGAGTGCAACAAATGTGATATGTGATCGAAGTATCCCTACTAAGCTAAAAGAAAAGTTTTATAGAACTACAATTAGGCCTATGCTTTATGGAAGTGAATGATGAGAAGTAAATAAACAAAAACTACATAAAATGAATGTAGCGATATGAGGATACTTAGATGGATGTGTGGTAAAACACGTAGCGATTGAATAAGAAATATAGAAATTCAAGAAAAATTAAGAGTAGCAACAATTGACGCGAAAATTAGGGAAGGGTGGTTGTGGTGGTTTCGACACTTCTAAAGACAACCTACAAATGTCCTTATTAGAAAACTGGACTCAATAGAAACTCAATAAATTAAACGATGCATGGATAGACCAATGTGGCGGCCCCGCCGCCCTATGTTGACGATGTCTCCATGTACTCATTGATGGTTGGCCCAACTACATGTGTCCGACAACGCTGCCGTCCTCTTCATGTCTCGTAAATCGCGTGCACATGTGTATTATCGATAAATTAGTAAATTATCCTTATGTTCTTTATTCTTTCTCTGTGGGAATCTAAGCTGTTTCAATTGTTACCTAGTTGGTAATTTATTGAGATCCTAACCATACTAGTGAGTTGTATTTTACAGGTTAACATATTCAGCGGAAGTCTTAAATAATACCATTTAAACAAGGTAATTTAGCATGATAAACATTGTTCAAAGGCAAATTTTACTGTGGAAAACCCTGGAAAGTACTATGTATATAAGCGACATTAACACAACAGGGTATATATACAAGTACGGTGTTATCTCAAGTCTCCCAATACCTAAAATATACAAAATATTAAAAACAAACACGTACAAGTAGGTCCTCGACAACGGGCAATCAGATGTAGTCGCCTAGGATCCCCTTGCCCCTACTAGTACTAGGACCGCACTCGATCATCACAAAAAGACATATGACGAGTACAGTAAGTAAAATCTCAAGGAACTCTTCTGAGCATTCATATACTAAAGTAAAGGAAATAAAAGGAATGATGTCAAGTAAACATGCGGAATATAAAACAGACAACTGTAAATGGCTCATCGCATGAATAAACAACAGACAAGCGAACAAATGTGTCTGCTCACCTCAGATGGACTAGGATCGTATTTCGGGTCACGAAGTTCCCACCGTTGGTCGCGTCAATGGCCCGACACTTGGTCCCTCGCGGTGCTGGCCAAATCCGCTGAGTCACCGATACGTGCACCAAGGCAAGCCCAGGTCGCCATTTTCACTGTGGAATTGGTAATGGCTGTAACGATCCACCGGGTCTCATGTGCTCAGCCTTCACCTGCTGGAAAATGTGACAACTCCTGACGTATACGCCTACGTCAGTCTTCATCCCTGACCACCATAATAATCGTCTCAAATCATGGTACATTTTAGCCCGACCAGGATGAACTGTGTAGTGAGACCAGTGTGCATCCTCCAGAATCCCATCCCGTATCTTTTGATCCGTAGGTATCCACAATCTTCCTCGATTTTTCAAACACCGATCCGTGGTCTCTGCCCAATCAGTGCACTCCGGATCCGAGCCAAACCACTGAACCGTTCATAAAGCTCATCTGCCCTCTGACACTCGACAACCCTCTCAATTAATACGGTTGGAACCCTCATGTGATCACAAATGTCTTGCTTCAAAGTAGTGGATACCTCTGTCATGCACATAACTGATGCCGCTTGTAACAGACTATGCTCGTGTGTCACAGCTCAGTAAATCAGTCTGATTATCAACCCCGCTCCGACTCAATGCGCCCGCTACGACGTTCACTTTTCCAGGGTGATACTCAATAGCGAAGTCGTAGTCCTTCAGCAACTCCAGCCATCTCGGTGGCGCATATTCAGATCCCTCTAAGTGAAGATGTAACGTAAATTCTAGTGATCTGTATACAAGATGAACTTCTTTCCGTATAGATAGTGCATCTAAGCCTTTAGTACAAAGACGACCGCGTCGCAAGCTCTAGGTCATGCACGGGGTGATTTCCCTCATGGGGTCTCAACCGTCTGGAGATATAGGCAACTAGTCTACCATCCTGCATCAACACGCATCCAAGACCAATGCCCGACGCATCTGCATAAACTATCAAAGTCTTGCCCGGTTCCGACAATGTCAATACTGGTGCGGAAGTCAACCTCCTCTTCAGCTCACAGAAGGCCTGCTCACACTCCTTTGACCAATCAAGCCTAACATCTTTCTTGGTCAGTCTCTCAAAACTGCCTTGAGATGTCCATCGTGATCCTTATGAATCCTGCTATAGATCAAGATGTTGTCGATGAACACTATGACGAACTGTCAGATATGGTCTCAAGACCACAGTGCATCAAATCCATGAAAACCGCTGGGGCGTTAGTCAGCCCAAAAGGCATGACTGTGAACTCGAATAGCCCGTCTTTCGTGCCGAAAGCGATTTCTTGGATATCCTCTTCTCGAATCCTCAACTGATGATAACTTGAGCGAAGGTTAATCTTCGAGAAGAATCTGACACTCGCCAACTGATCGAACATATCATCTATACTAGAAAGTGGGTAACCGTTCCTAACTGTCACCTGATTCAACTTCCTATAGTCTATGCACATCCTCATCGACATCCTTCTTCTTCACAAACAATACTGGAGCTCCCCAAGGTGACATACTAGGGTGAATAAAACCCTTATCCAACAATTCGTCCAGCTCTCGTCTAACCTCCTCCTGCTCCGATGGTGACATCATATATGGTCTACTGGAAATCGGTTGCGTCCCTAGTATCAATTTAATGATAAACTCAACAACTCGTGGCAGTGGCAATCCAGCAGGTCATCCGGAAATACATCAACAAAATCTCTCACCACCGGCACATCCTCAATCCTGACCTCCGTCCTAATTTCCGGCTCAACTATCGTTGCAAATGCCTCCATCTCCTCGCTGTAGCTAGTCGACCTCTAGTGATAGGTAAGTCAGTTGCAGATCCAACCAGTGCAAACTCCGATATCTCAAGGATACGAAACTCTATCCTCTTACCATAACAATCTATCTCGTGCATGATAGGATGACAACCAATCCATCCCGAGAAGCGCGTCAAACTCTAGGTACTCTAATAATCAAAGATCGACTGGTAACTGATGTCCTTCAACCTCTACCATCACGTCTCTACATATCCGGTTAGGGTATATCTTATCCCCAACAGTCGTACTGTGGACAAGGTGTGTGTCTAGTGTCTGTGTATCTTAACATTCTTCACAACCTTTGTGATCAGCTCTACGAAAATAAATAAATAAATAAAAAATCTTTGGCATAAGCAAGAGGGCAATGAATCAGTTCACTCTCAACTATAATAACAATAGATTGGTACAAATTCTAAGAGGTTAATGAACCTTCATTAGTATGTATGGAAAAACATATAGGCGAAAGGCAAATGCACTATTTACACGCACGTGTCACGCATTTGTTTTAGTGCATTGGGTTATACATTGAGATGTTTCTCTCTCAATGTACGTGTAGCAAATAGCAGATGTTTGGGGTCAAAAATAAATTTTTCCAATCATTTCCCCATTAGTATATGAAGAAACTTAAGCTATATACTATTAATCGTGCTTATCCATCGTAAAAACGATTATCCACAATGCTAATCCTTAACATTCAATAACTCCATTTTAACTTATTATCTTGTTCAATTTGAACAAAGACAAAACCTTAGCTCGCTTCCTAATAGCATCAAGATCAACTTTTTTCACACTTCACAGTCCCAACTTAGGCATGTTGTTTCGGTCATTATCGGTTTTTGGATATACCGGGTTTTTCGAAACGAAAGCTCATTAAACTCAAAGAAGAATTCTTCCTCCAAAATGGAGGCATGCTTTTACTGGCGAAGACCTCATCTCATGTGAACGCTCAGTAGAAACGATAAAGATCTTTACATCGAAGAGCTAAGAAAGGCGACCGACAACTACCATGAGAGTCACATCCTGGGTCGAGGAGGCTATGGCACTTGTCTACAAAGGTACTTTATATGATAAGAGAATTGTTGCGATTAAGAAGTCAAAAATAATAGACAATGATCGAGATCGAGCAATTCATAAATGAGGTTTTTATCCTTTCCCAAATAAACCACGAAATGTAGTAAAGCTTTTGGGATCTGTGTTTGGAAACCGAGGTTCCATTACTAGTCTACGAATACATCGAAAATGGGACGTTGTATACCATATACATAGTGAACACAAGTATTCCCTATCTTGGCACATTCGTTTAAGGATAGCAACGAAGCTATGAAGCACTTGCCTACCTACACTCATTTGCTTCACAACCAATTATTCACGAGAGATATAAAGTCCACTAATATCCTACTAAACAATCAATATGCATCAAAGGTATCGATTTTGGAGCTTCAAGGTTGGTGGCTTCGGATCAAACTCATCTATCTACTTTAGTACGAGGGGACAATGGGTTACCTGGATCGAGAATATTTGCACACGTGCATATTAACAGAGATAAAAGTGATGTTAATAGTTTTGGCGTTGTTTTAGTGGAGCTCTTAATGACAAGAAGGTTTTGTGCTTCGAGAAACCCGAAGAAGAGCGAAATCTTGCTATGTTTTTTGTTTCTACAATGAAACAAAATTGTCTCATTGAAGTTTTAGATGGAGTAGTGAAAGAAGGAGACCTCGATCAGATTCAAGAAGTTGCTAATCTTGCAAAACGATGTTTAAGATTGAGTGGTGAGGAAAGGCCATCAATGAAGGAAGTGGCAATGGAGCTAGAGGGACTACGTTTGTCGAGAAAAGCATGCATGGATAGAACCAAATCCTCGAGAGACAGAGCACTTGCTCGGTCAATCGCTGGTTCTTTCGATTATTGCAACGCGGGTTATGAAACCATGACTACTAAGGTAAAAGCGTCACTGAACATAGGGAGATAATTACTTCGATGATAACTACTAAAGTCCGTGGAAGGCTAAGAATTTCGGATCTCTGGAGATCCACTTTTCTATTCAAATTTGTATGTCACAATAATCTCGAGCTTGCATAATAGTTTTCTTTTAACAATAAATCTATGTTTGTTTCTTGTTGAAATAATTTCCTATTTCACATATATCATAGACCCAGTCGAAGTAAGCACTTCAATGGCCAACTTGAATCTTTGAGTTCGCAAAATAGTTTTCTAATAAATTTACGGATATGTATGATATATGAACTTTAGCCCTCTCTATTTACAAAAATATACACTTAAATGCTTCACGTATACTTCTTGTCACTCTAAGCACATTGTTTTGAAGATTTCCAGAGTAACAAGTAGAAGTAGGTTGCACACTTGCACTGCAGGTTGTTGTGTTGATGAAGCGTGTGGTTCATTCATTGAGTTGATACATTAACTCCTGCAATTTTGTAAATGTATTGAGGGGACTAACAAACCATATATATTAATATTATGCATGGAAAATCCAACCTGAGTCGAGATAAGGCAAAGTCGGTCGGTGGGTCTTAACTTTTGTAAGTTGGGAGGCCCAAATCCAAGAAGTAGAAAGAGTATGAGCATGGGCTTATGGTTAGGAGTCGACACTTCACCAAAATGCCAAGGTAAGTAGGTCTCTCACGAGTCACATCCAAACTTATAACCCATTCTACTCTATTTATTTTATCAACGTGGGACTATTCTCAAGACTCCCCCGCAAGTCCAACTGCCACATCTTCTTGAGCACTTAGGCTTTTAATCCTCTTTGCATCTGATACCATCTTAAAAGTAAGTTAGTACGCTCAAGTTGAAGTTTAGAAAGAGTGTGAGTGGGCTTATGGTTTGGAGTGGAGGTTTCACCAAAATGCCAAGGCAAGTTGGCGTCTCACACCAAAACTTATAACCCATCCTACTCTATTTTATTTTAGGCAAAACTAATATTTTAGTCCCTGAACTTTGAAAGTTTTACACTTTTGGTCCCTCAACTTTGAAAACAACACATTTGGTCCCTCAACTTTTTATATAGTGTAAATTAAGTCATTTCGTTAGTCCAGTCATTATTATTGATGACGTGGCGAAAGTCTATCGCCACATGGCGCCACGTGGCAATCCTTGTCATCAAGAGTCGGTTCAATGAACCAATCGGTTCAATGAACCAACCGGTTCAAGTAAAAACCAAAAGACCAAAAGCGCTTGCTCGTTCTCTCCTTTCTCTCTTCTCTTCCTCTCTTTCTCTTGCTCTCTCTGTGGCTCCTCTCTCCTCTTTCTCTCTTCTCTTTCTTTCTTTCTCTCTCTTGCTCTCTGCGTTCTCTCCTCCTCGTCGTGCACAACTTTCCCGCTCTCCTCGCGCCTCGCTCACGGCCTCGCTCGCCTCCGCTCACGCCCCGCGCGTCGCTCGCGCCTCTGCCTCGCACTCGCGTTTAGCGACTTGGTGATGGCGATGAGCGGTGTTTCCGTCGTTCGTTCTACAAAGCAATTATGTGATATTGCTAATGATTAATGCTTGCAGATCATCGGTGTCGCGAAAAACGCAAGCGCGAGGCAGAGGCGTGAGCGCGCGCGAGGGCGTGAGCGCGAGGGCGAGCGAGGCCGTGAATGAGCGCGAGGGAGAGCGGGAAAGCTGTGCACGGCGAGAGGAGAGAACGTAGAGAGCAAGAGAGAAAGAGATAAAGAGGAGAGAAGAGAGGAGAGAGGAGCCACAAGAGAGCAAGAGAAAGAGAGGAAGAGAAGAGAGAAAGGAGAGAACGAGCAAGCGCTTTTGGTCTTTTGGTTTTTACTTGAACCGGTTGGTTCATTGAACCGATTGGTTCATTGAACCGACTCTTGATGACAAGGATTGCCATGTGGCGCCATGTGGCGATAGACTTTCGCCACGTCATCAATAATAATGATTGGACTAACGAAAGGACTTAATTTACACTATATGAAAAGTTGAGGGACCAAATGTATTGTTTTCAAAGTTGAGGGACCAAAAGTGTAAAACCTTCAAAGTTCAGAGACCAAAATATTAGTTTTGCCTTTATTTTATCAATGTGGAACTATTCTCAAGAAAGGGAGACTTATAATTTACTCGAAAGTGCCTACGGAGATATGAGAAACTTCAATATAAATCAATGATACTATGCCCCAACTATATATCCATTACTCCGCTTATTAATGTATTAACTTTCTTAGGGCAAACTGACCTTTAAAAATCTTTTGACAAAAAAAAAAGACTGACCTCTTTAAATAATTACAGCATTTGCGGTATCAAGTTTTGCTTGTTCAACTTTTGTTAGTATTTTCCATGGCGCTCTGGTATTGTCTCCAACAAAGGTAGGGCCAAGCAAAAAGCAGAATTGAAATACCAGAATTCCATACGGAAAAGAATTCTAATGATAAGTTCTTACCTCCATACCAAGAAAATAAACTAGAAAATCAAGCGGTGTCATATTTTTTGTTTTTTAGTTACCAAGACGGTTATTGTTAGGTACGAATGAATGAAATGTATAGTTATCAAAGTTCTTAGAGAAAATATTGCTAAGATTGTTTATGTATCTCTCAACACAACATTACATGTTAGCATTAATTTAACTAACCGATAGGTCATTATTTATGCATATTATATATAGTTTATTTATGTATTTTTATTGTTGAATCTTCGACATATGGTCATAATTTTCTTTATTATTCATTTTTAGGATTTGACGTGCGTGATTGAGTTCGTGACGAAAAACTACGCGAAATGGACTACTTATACACGGTGATCGACACCGAAAGATACGCCTCGAGATATGCGCGTTTTGGGCGATTTTCCACGATGCGAGTCCACGTGTCACCGCATCATTCGTTGGTTTCTGTTGCGGTACACGTGTCACCTCCTTCTTGGTATGCCAACTACAATCGCTTGCATCGGCTCCACGCCACGTGCCACTTCTCTCATTCGCCCGCTCGCGTCAATGACGACGACGCGCATGCCCGCAAAGCCGCATCCCGTCCACCAATCCAGCGAGTGACAAGTGTTAGAAAGCTGTCTCACAACATGAGCGTCATCACGAAAGTCCTCATCAAATCGTTGCGCGCCACGTCACCCCTGCGGTTGCTCGACCAATCGAACACTAACACGTGGCGAGGCCTGGAAGCAAAATACTAACAACCGTTTGATCGTCCTCGGCGAACGTGTCACACATAAAACCCAGCGGTTTTAATTAGGGGATCAACGGACGGGGGATATATATTGTTTTCTTCTTGACGGCCAGGGGCGAATGCTATCTTCTACTCGGCCATTCCTACGAACTCCTTCTCTCCCATTTTTTTGATTTTATTTTTCTTTTGGTGTTCTTCAATTATGAAAGGCTAAAACCCTTAACCTAGGCAAGACTGCGAGGGAGGTTCGACTGTGCGTATCAATGAATTTGTGAGATTTACATATTTTAATTTCAATCTTTTCATTATTATTTTATTTTCTTTGGTATTATTTGAACAATTGAAGTTAAACACTTGTTTAAACCTTGATTTATTTGTCAGTGAGTCGTAAGCACCCATCCTTGTGCAATAAGACCACACTAGTGGTAATTGACCCTACCAATTGATTAGTCTCTTTTGGGACCGATTGAATACCTTAGAAATCTAGGCTAAATCGGACACACGAGTGATTCGGTTGTCTAGGTGTAGTGCCTTCACGAAACCCATTGTGGTCAACGTGTTAAACCCAATACGCTTGAGTATAGAGTTATACGTTTGACTAGAGAAATAGTCGTCGTCGTACCTTGGCTATCGAGATTAGGAAGTGCGAGGAACCGCGTACGTTAGCGGTTCTATAGCTACACTATGATATTTTGATTTGCATATTTTACATAAATCGACGACCAAATCCAATCTTTTCTCGAACTGAACTTGTATGTCTTGACCTATGTATTTTTATTAATTGTTTTTAAATTATTTTCATTGTTTTGTTTATTTTGTTTATATTTAGATTAGTTAATTAATTCATTCTCTCTTAAACCCCGATTTCTCTTTGTGTTCTTTTTAAACCTTAGAAAGAATATCAATCCCCAATGGGATCGACCCTTTGCCACTATTCTACAAAAATAGTTGGTTTAGGTATTTTTAATTTTATTGACGCGTTCGGCGCGCGTCACTAACATAACCTTTTTACAGAGAACAACTGAAAGACTACTTCTGATAATTCTTATTAAATTGTTTCAAAATAAATTGTAAGCAAAATGTAGAAATGGAGGAAATCATTTATCAAAAAGGCATTCCATGTAGAAGAGAATGAATTTGCGAGAGGCAATCTTATTAAATATGAAAAAAAAAAAAAATTACAAAGAGAAAGGACAACCTTCATAAGCATTTGTGTTAATGGGAAGTGCTACACAGACATCACTGAACGCACACCCACAACGGACATAAGCCTCACGAGCTTTCCGTGCGCACCTCAAGATGCATGCGCACACATCCCGGTGCAAAACACATGAGTTGCGTATCCCAAAGCGCACATGGACGGCTTGTGAGGTCGATGTGCCTTGCGTGTGCGTTTGGTTATATACGAAAAGCATTTCTCTTATTTTATTAATAGCTAGAATAAGATCACTCCAGGTTTCAGCACAGTTAAGAAGCGATTGATAACTAAAATTAATCCTAATAAAAGTGACCTATATGATAAAGAACTCAGTAATTGAATTGACAAGCAAACAAATTAAATAAGACACCCACAAAATTCATACTTGATCCAAAGTCAAAACGTGTGTGTGGTAAATTGTCACCTTAAATTGTCAATATCAGGTGACGGAACAATTTCTGCCACACAACACAATGGTATTCGAAATATGATATGTGAGCTTGAACAACTAGTTAGTGAAAATATTAGTTAGGTTACATGAATCAATGATCAAATAAACCTCATTGACCATGGAATAACTAAGATATCAATAATGTATCGGAAAATTATGAATCGGCGACTAATTCATGAAATTGCATTATTTCAGTTTTTACTCCCACAAAACTAGTCATTTTACTGTTATGTCAGGCTCAGTGCAGGTGACACAATTCTATGGTTTAACAGATATAAAATGTGAATTTGAACAAGTAGTTAGTGACAATATTCGTTAGGTTACATGAATCAATGATCCAATAAACCTCATTGAGCATGGAATAACCAAGATATCAATAATGTACCAGAAAATTATGAATCGGCGACTAATTCATGAAATTGCATTTCAGTTTTTAATTTCATAAAACATTATTTTTTAGTCATTTTCCTGTTATGTCAGGCATAATGTAGGTCACACAGGACTATGTCACCTCCCTATTCTACTACCAACTTGTAAGCATTTCCATCTAGTGATGAATGTCT
Source organism: Stephania cephalantha (assembly GCA_039657325.1). Taxonomy (NCBI): domain Eukaryota; kingdom Viridiplantae; phylum Streptophyta; class Magnoliopsida; order Ranunculales; family Menispermaceae; genus Stephania; species Stephania cephalantha. The sequence goes on along the minus strand of CM077567.1, from coordinate 59,507,881 downwards.
ATTTAAGCAGAGATTCAGTTCAGGTTGATAGGAACTCACCTACTCAAATTAATTTTGCATGCACATGCAAGAATGCTCTGGTCTGTATTGTGTTTTGTTTTGTTCTTGGAATGGTCCATGGCAGCTCCAGTGTTGTCCCAGACAAAGCCAGGTTGCCAAGATAGATGTGGAAACATCAGCATCCCGTACCCCTTCGGCCTTGGCGATGATCCCAACTGTTTTCGAGAAGAAACTAGCACATTTCAGCTTTACTGCAATGGTTCGTACAACCCTCCAAGGTTATTCAACAAAGGAAGTCGATCAATCCCCATAATAGACATATCCTTGCAACTGAGTTGCAAGGCCAAGCAACGTTTCTCATATGGGCGGCTACTGATTGTTTCTACAGCAATGGTACCTTAACGGATGACTCGTTCAATTTGAATCTCAAGATGAGAGAAGGCTACAGGTTCTCATATACTCGGAATAAATTCACTTGCTATCGGTTGTGACACATCAGCCTTCATGTCGGACTCAAGCGGGTTGAATTTTCGAGTGGATGTTATTCCTTTTGTAAGAGCATTAGCACCGTGTCTTGAATGGATCTTGCTCGAGCATTGGTCACGCTGCATACGACCATTCCAAAGGATGTCCGCTCCTTAAATGCTGTCTCAAGTGAATAAATATGATAAAAACTTACCCAATACCTCCTGTCGCTATGCTTTCCTTGTCGACGAATGGCGGTTCACGTTTTATGAGTCGGATCTCGGAATTTCGGTAAAAGAGTGAAATACAAGATAAACAATGACGTTGCTCTACCGGTCGTAATAAGATCGGGCTATTAGAAATTTAACATGCGAGAAAGCAAAGAGAAACCGCAGCGAAGCCTATGCTGCATGCAACATGCTATTTGTATAGACTCAAGCAACGGGCCTGGATATCTTTGTCGTTGTGACAAAGGCTATGAAGGAAATCCTTACCTTGAAAATGGGTGCCAAGGTGAGCTCCATTTGCGAATATCGCTATAGATTATGTTCTTTATTTATTGCTTACTTCGTGAATTTGCTTGCGAGATATTAATGAATGTGCGAATCCGAGAAAAGAATTCTTGCTTCAAAAACTCTTGTAGAAACACAATAGGAAGTTATGATTGTTATTGTCCTGACCACTATGATGGAAATGGCATAAACGAGACAGAAGGAGGGTCAGGATGCACACATTCTAGGAAACAAGCTCCATTGATGCCACTTATCTTTGGTATGATCAACTTTTTTTCTCGACAAGCAAGTTCAAATTTCATGGCTCCCCCATGCCATTTTCTCAGTATACGACTCAAACAACAACAACATAGCCTCGAGTCCCAAATTAATACGACCCAAAAAAAAGAAAGACAAAGGAGGAGAAAAAAACGAGAGAGAGAAAAAGATAGCTAAAAGACCGACATACATACCTAGCACGAGAAATGAGCCAAGCGTCCATTCTAAGACCTCCTCCTATAGTCCTAAAATTGAAACAAATTGGATCACTAATAAATGTAAAACATCGCAAGATGATTGATACAACAATACAAAACGAGATTAACCATATTTGGGTATGAATGTTGGATGTTTGTATGTGTCTAGAGGTCGACTTGTTCATTAGACAATTATAAGAAAGCTTCAAGGGGTTAAAATAATTCGATCCAAACCCACTCCCAAATATTTTCTCTGTTCTCCCAATTTTCTATATATAAATTTTTTTTATAAGACCCCTATTTTTTTTTAAAAAAAAACTTTCTTAATTTCCTATTCATGTTGATCTAGTCATATTCAAAGGTTTTATTCATTCCCAAACCTATATTTTCCTTGTTATCCCCAATTTGCTTCATTATTTTTAACTTTCTTTCCTAGTCCCTTTCAACTTTTCTTTTAATTAGGAAGTTCTTTACTTCTTTTTTCAATTACGATCTCCTTCTTTTCTTTCATCGATCATCATAGATAGTTACTCTTATTTTTATCTTTATCTTTCATGCACTTTTTTTTAAAAAAATTAGGAAACTCTTTTGCCGTAGTTTTATCTTTTATTTTAATTTCATATGACATTTGTAGATTTAGAAAAAAAAAACATATGATTGGATTCCTAGAGATGTTCTTGGGTGGCTTTGAAAGAAAGGAGGCATGCTAGGTACATAAACAATATTAAAGCTATGCATGGAGTAGTAACAAGTATAAAGACATTTGGAGTAACCACAAAAGAATTTACCATTATAATAGGATAACATCAAGGATCAGCTATAAACTCATATCTCTTTACTTTAGTTATGGATGAATCTATATTTTCAAACTCGTACGATTACGAGTTAACTCGGTACAAGGGAAAAACGAGTCGAGATGGCTATTAAATCGCAAACCTACAAGAATCGCACTATTCACGAATTGAATCGTGCGATTTGATTTAACTCATACGAGTTAACTTGTACGATTTACGAGTTGACCCCTTAAACTCGATAAAGGGGTTATTGGACTATCCAGTAACCCCAAGTTTTGTTTTTTTTTTTAACTCTCTAAAAGGAGAGAGAGAAAGAGAAAAAAAAAGGAGAAATGAGCGAAATGGGAGAGGGGATAGAGAAATCAAGGTAAGGAAACAAAGGAAAAATTTGGAGAAGATCTAAGAACGAAACCAAAACAAGAAAGATCATATCCACTAAATACACACCTGTCAGACACATTTGTATATAAAATAGGAAGTGTACCACACGTTAGTAAAAAACACCTTTTTTTACACAAAATACAACTTTTCTTATTTAACTTTCTATTAAAACTATTATATATCATTTAGAAATGAAAGAAAATCAATGAATACACACAATTAAAAGTGTTTAGAAATATTTTAAAAGAATCAGAAAAAACCTTACGATTTACGATTCAATTTACGATTCGATTCACAATTCACCCCTACGATTTTACGATTCAATTCCGATTTGACAACTTTGGGATGAATTATGAACTAACTAGGCTTACTTATGAGAGGATATATCATCGTGTATGTTATTTGTAGATAATTTTGTCATAGTGGACGAAACAAGAGATTGAGTGAATAGGAAATTAGAATAGTGAAGGAATACATTAAAATCTATTGGTTTTAAGTTGAGCAACACAGTAGGCCGAATAAATGCTTCGTGAGTTTAGAAATACAAGACATTAAAATGATGGAAAAGTAAAACTAGGGAAATAGAAGTTCTTATGGTAAACCAATTTTAGATATATATGACCAATCATAACAAATAATGGTAATATTGAAAATAACATTACATATTGAGTTCAAGCTGAATGGAAGAAATGGAAGAGTGCAACAAATGTGATATGCGATCGAAGTATCCCTACTAAGCTAAAAGAAAAGTTTTATAGAACTACAATTAGGCCAGCTATGCTTTATGGAAGTGAATGATGAGAAGTAAATAAACAAAAACTACATAAAATGAATGTAGCGATATGAGGATACTTAGATGGATGTGTGGTAAAACACGTAGCGATTGAATAAGAAATATAGAAATTCAAGAAAAATTAAGAGTAGCAACAATTGACGCGAAAATTAGGGAAGGGTGGTTGTGGTGGTTTCGACACTTCTAAAGACAACCTACAAATGTCCTTATTAGAAAACTGGACTCAATAGAAACTCAATAAATTAAACGATGCATGGATAGACCAATGTGGCGGCCTCGCCGCCCTATGTTGACGATGTCTCCATGTACTCATTGATGGTCGGCCCAACTACATGTGTCCGACACCTGCCCGTCCTCTTCATGTCTCGTAAATCGCGTCCACATGTGTATTATCCGATAAATTAGTAAATTATCCTTATGTTCTTTATTCATTCTCTGTGGGAATCTAACTGTTTCAACTGTTACCTAGTTGGTAATTTATTGAGATCCTAACCATACTAGTGAGTTGTATTTTACAGGTTAACATATTCAGCGGAAGTCTTAAATAATACCATTTAAACAAGGTAATTTAACATGATAAACATTGTTCAAAGGCAAATTTTACTGTGGAAAACCCTGGAAAGTACTATGTATATAAGCGACATTAACACAACAGGGTATATATACAAGTACGGTGTTATCTCAAGTCTCCCAACACTACAAGAAAAATGTGGAATAGCATCAAAAAATTGCAACAGATTGAATCTGTTGCTAAACAACAACAAATCAGCAACAATTTTGCATCGAGATAGAGAGTTTGACTCGGTTGACCAAAAAGCAACAAATCGTGTGATTTGTGACAACAATTGTGACAAATTTTTTTGTCATTGATCATTCTTGATTTCTCCCGATATTTTCCCGCCCATTTTGTGACAGATCTGCGACGGATCGGCTACAAAACCTAGTTTGTCGGTGATCTGTAGCTAAATGCTCATGTGATGATCTGCTCTGGATCAATCGGACGACGATTCAATTACATTGCGAGATCTGTCGCTAACCAACGACATGATTCAATTATTCTTGATTAGCGACATAAATCGACAACATGATTATCGACAACAAAAAAATCTGTTCTTGATACGTGCCATTGATTAGCGACAAATTAGCAACAAACAAATCACAGCGGATTCACTCACATTCTTGATATATCACTAAATTTTAAATGGTTTTTTCAAACCAGGGGCTCTCCTTTTTGGATAAAAAAATCCAATATCTTGTTTAATTTTAAGGTAATGTAGTAATTTAACAAAAATCCCTTTTATATTGGTGTTTTATGTTGCAAATTGCACTTAGAACAAAAACTTGCGAATTGATTAATTAACGAGTTTAGTTAAGTGCGAGAACCATTGATAATTAAATAGGCGGTTTCCTAAAATCATGGATTTTATTTTTACTTTAAAACAACACCTTTACATAAATAAAATAAAAACCACGTTTTAAAAATTTTGGAACCCAAAAATTATTTTTTTCAAGATCTATATCTATATGTATAATATATCTATATATCTATCTATCTATTCAATATTAATGGCAAAATTGTTTAATTTCCTAATGTGCCCCTACTTTCAATTTTGTCTTAGGCTAGAGCAACAAAAAAAAAAATCGCTTTGAAGCTACTTTAGGAAAACCCCAATTTTAATTAAAACATATATCTCGATTGTACATGAAAACTTAAATTAATTAGCTAATCGATTAATCTTATTAAGATAAGTTTTGTATATAGTTAGCCAGATTAAGCCCAAACAGACTTAATTAAGGGCATTGTCGAAATTTGTACCACCAAACATATATAATGAAATTAATTGAATTGTCAAACTATACATTTCGAAATATCAACATCATCAAAACAGTCCACAAGTGTTTATTTATATTTAATCTTCACGGTCCTTAAGGGGTATAGCGTGCATAGTGGGAAAAAAAATGAGCATCCATATATATATATACTCTAATTGAGGCGGAGACATCAAGTTAATTTAATTCTTACAACTATATTTTCTTGGTTTCTTTCGAACCATGGAGTTGGGACAACCGATCGACTTCCATTAGATTGGATGAACCAAATTAAAAAAAATGGCTAAAAACAAATTCGGAAGCCCTTAATTAATTATATATATAGTTACATCAAAATATATCTATGCTTTGTCTTTTCTTTTCCTTGGACTCTGGAATGATCGTAAACGCATGGTCGCCTTAGTTAGGCGATGTAGTTGAAATTAAAATTTTTTTCATGAGATGTTGAAATTAAATTGAAAACATATATACATATAGATTTAATTTAAATTTTCATTAATATTAGAAGTTTGGATAGATAAATTTTTTTTTTTTTTCGATTTCGATAAAGCGCCAAAGTGGAGCTACAATGATGTTTTGCCAAAATGTCATGGAGTTGAATGAATAGTGTCACATCATTTCGGTGTGGCACTATTCACATATCATATTACTATTAATTATTTTTATTCTTTTTTGTTTTGGTATTTTTTTAAATTATCTTTGTAATTGTATTATTTTGATATTGCAAATCGAATTAAATAAAAAAATGATAAAAAGTTAATAGTGTAAACTACAGTGTTGATGGTTGGAGATGTGAATAATGTAGTTAATGTTTATATCAAAATTGATATATATTTAGTTTATTCTTGATTTGTTCTTTGAAAGCAACAAAGAACAAATCTGCAACAACTATCGATGTCACGTGGTGATCAGCCAATGATTTGATCTGTTTGCTGAGCAAAACAAAGCAAGCAACAAATGCCACCTAGGCTGTCCACGTAGGCTAATCAGCAACAAATTTTCATCTGCTGATCACCAACAAACTAGCAACAAACCATTTAAAAACCAATATCTAAATGGTTTTACTTTTTACAAACCATTTTCAATATTTTCACCTCCCTCCAAACCCATTTTCACCTCCCTCCAAAACCATTTTCACCTCTCCAAACCCATTTCACCTCCAAACCCATTTTCACTGCCAACCCTCCACCACCGCCGGAGACCCTCCGCGACCACCGCCGGACAGGTCCCGCGCCGCTGCATTCGGTCCCGCGCGAGCGCCGCCCTGCGCGCGCCCCGCCCCGGCCCTGCTCGCCCAGCCCCGCCGCTGCGCGGCCAGCGACGCCGCTGCGCGCCCCGCCCCTGCACGCCCCGCCCCTGCCCTGCTCCGCCCCTGGTCGGCTGCCGGTGTGAGCCCAGCTCCGCCCCTGCGCACCCCGCCCCTGCCCTGCTCGGCCAGCGACGCCGATCGCGGCCAGCGACGCCGCTGCGCGCCCCGCCCCTGCACGCCCCGCCCCTGCCCTGCTCCGCCCCTGCGCTGCCGGTGTGAGCCCACCCCGCCCCTGCCCTGCTCGGCCAGCGACGCCGATCGCGGCCAGCGACGCCGCTGCGCGCCACTGCTCGGCCAGAGCCTGCCGCTGCGGCGAGCAGCCCCGCCACTCCTCGGCCACCGCGCTGCCGTTCATCGGACACCTCGCCGCCGCTGCAGGTCGGATCCGCACCGTCTCCTTCGCAGCCGCTGGTCGCCTTTGGCTTCTCCTTGACTGAGTTTCGGGTATCATTTGTGGTTTGCATTTTCTTGAAAATCTATTTTGGTATTTTTGTTGATTTATGATTTTATATGACTTCCGAAATTTATATATCTAGCGACAACAACAAATTAGCAACTCAATTTCCTTGTAACGTGCATATTTAAGTTATCTTATATAGTTTATATAATTCACATTAATCACGCACATCACCAAACTAATCGAGTTAAAATTTAGCAACTTGAATGTAAAATGTATCCTAATGAGGTAGCAACACATTTAAATATATTTAGTTTGTATTTAAGCTTTTATAATTGGGAGTGAGGCTATGTTGTTAACTTGTTCATTTTGTGGATTTGTATGTTTTTAACTTGTTCATTTTGTGCCTTTGTATCTTTTTATGTTTTGCTCTAACAAATTTTTATTTCCTTGTAACGTGCATATTTAAGTTATCTTATATGTTGTGGTATTTAAAATTTTATAAGTATATACGCATGAATAAGAATATGCAAATTGAATCTTGAATGTAAGTATGAAATTTACATGATTCTTGAAGGTAGTTAGAGGTTATAGAAGAGACTAAGTTATCATAGTTGAAGAAAAGAGATTGCAGAGGTATCACTTGTGAACTATGACTTGTGTAAATAAAATAGTTTAATATAAATTGAATAAATTAAGAACTTCCAATTCTTATTCGGTTTATAGAATTTAGAGGTATGTATCTATATTAAAATCTCAAGGTTATTTATATTTCAATTTATAGATTGCGAGAGGTATGTATCTTCAATGTGATGTTATTGTAGATAGTATTTGGTATTGTATGCATATCATAATTATCATTAGTCTTTGGGTGAATCTAGTGCAACGAAAGAGTTTGATTTGTGTAGTGAAGCGACCTGAGCCCAACTAATTTGGGATTGAGGCTATGTTGTTGTTGTAATGACACTTATCGTAGATGGTTTTTAATTATGTGCAAATTTATTAGATAATTGAGATTATGGGATCATTTAGAAAATGATGATGATTCATCTAGTGTTGTTAGAGTTTATCATTGTTAGCTCCCAATGCCCTTTTTTCTAACTTAATTTGTTAACAAAATGCAGGATTCCATTACACGCGCTAAGAAGTGGGTTCAAGAGCTACAAAAGCAAGGTGGGTTTCGGATTTTGCTTGTTTAGTTGACAACAAAGGAGCTTAAGAAGTGGGGCGAGGGGCGGGGGGCTTGAATTGACTTTATCGAACTTTTCTTGTTGACTTGTGCTTTTTTAACATTGATCCAGGTAATCCTAATATGGTAATGGCGTGTTTGGGAACAAAGAGGACTTGGAAGACAAAAGAAAGGTGACAACAGAGGTGAGATTATTTAACCTATCCTTGAATTTGTTGAAATTTGTCTGGCGAGGAAGAGGCTTTCTAGTTATTTTTTATTATCTCATAATTAATTTTGTTTTGATGGTGGGCAAGATCGAGTTAATCTTTTTTGGAGGATATCATGAATTGTTGAATTAATTAATGGGTTCGTGTTATGGCAGCTATTTTGTTTTTCCCGAGATCAAGTAATGAAGTTTCATTAATGGGAAAATATAGGCAGAAGAATAAGAAGTTAATTAATGAAGTTCCAAATACTATCTGGGCACCCGCATGATCACCGATCTGGGCATTTGATCTCTCCACATAGGAGTTAATTAATGAAGTTTCATTAATGGGAAAAATAACTTGGCTTGATTTTTTGTTGTTGTTGTTGTCTATGTTCAAACTTTGATCTAATTTCTTCCTACTCATTTGCTTTAATAGGAGGTAAAATGTTTTTATTTAACCATTTCGTGTCTAAATGCATGTTAGTTGATGGATGAAAATATTGAATTCTAAATGTTTTTAGAATGGTTCATTTGTGAAATTTGCATGATGTCTTCTTCTATGTTTTAAAATTTATATATATATATATATGAATGAATGTACAAAATGAAAGAAATTGAAAAAAATGCATGGAATGTCATGTATGGAAGTTCTTTCATTCCCTTTTGAGTTGGAAATTTTTTGTGTGTGTCACTGTGGACGATCTTTTATGTACGAGGTCGATGAGCAAGGCTTAATTTTTTGATTTTTTGATTTTTTGATTTGTGTTTGAATATTTTTATTGCAATTCGAATATTGTTCAAATTATTCCTTTTCATTTTCAGGATTTGGATGGGACACGCACTCAAATTGTATAGTGTCTATCTTGTATCGGTGACACAATTGGGTAAGGGTGTGAGATTTACATTGTAGATATATATGTAAATTAATTTGTGTTGCCATCTTAATTTGTGTAGTATTTTGTTGGATAATGTTCATCTTTCATTATGAAATGTTAATCTCAACATTTTGTAGATATTTTTTTGTCAAATTTTGATAATATACAAACAATTATTCAATTTTAATTTTAATTGCGAGCGGGAATAAATATAATTTTTTTCAGATTTTCTTCTTCTTGAGGAATTTATGTTAAATTGAATGTTGTAATTTTATAAAAAAAATTACCATTCCAAATCAAGAAGAGACTTGGTTCATTCTTGATTTGCATCAACAAAAAGCAGTCGTCATTCTTGATCTGTCATTGTTTTGCAACAAATCAACAAACGACTTTTTTTGTGCTTAAATCAACGACTAATTTACCGCGATCAAGAAAAAGGTATCTGTTGCTAATCTGTCGCTGATTTGCAACAGATCACTGAATATCGCCGCTTGTCTTGTGTGCATATCAAACAACAGACTTGATACATTCTTCGATTTGCATCAATTTGCAAGAACCACTTTTTCCAATCTGCAATGATTTTTTTATTCTTTGTTCTTGTTAACAATTTTATCACAAATCATTCTTGAGCGACAATGAACCAAAATCTGTTGCTAACTTCAATCTGCTGACAACGAGTTTAGCAACACCTCTAATCTGTTCTTGATCATTCTTGAGTCCCTTAGCAACAAATTCGTACCAAATCAACAAATGATTTGTTTGTTCTTTGTTTCTTTTTTTCTTGTAGTGCAATTCCTAAAATATACAAAATATTAAAAACAAACACGTACAAGTAGGTCATCAACAACGGCAATCGGATGTAGTCGCTTAGGATCCCCTTGCCCCTATCAGTATGCTAGGACTGCACTCGATCATCACAAAAAGACATATGACGAGTACAGTAAGTAAAATCTCAAGGAACTCTTCTGAGCATTCATATACTAAAGTAAAGGAAATAAAAGGAATGATGTCAAGTAAACATGCGGAATATAAAACAGACAACTGTAAATGGCTCATCGCATGAATAAACAACAGACAAGCGAACAAATGTGTCTGCTCACTCCAGATGGACTAGACTGTATTTCGGGTCACGAAGTTCCCACCAGTGGTCGCGTCCAACTGGCCCGACACTTGGTCCCTCGCGGTGCTGGCCAAATCCGCTGAGTCACCGATACGTGCACCAAGGCAAGCCCAGGTCGCCATTTTCAGCTTTGTGGAATGGGTAATGGTACGTAACGATCCACCGGTCTCATGTGCTTTCGCCTTCACTGTGGAAAATGTGACAACTCCCGAGGTATACGCCTACGTCGTCTTCATCCCCACGACCACCATAATAATCGTCTCAAATCATGGTACATTTTAGCCCGACCCGGGATGAAGCGTGTAGTGAGACCGGTGTGCATCCTCCGAATCCCATCCCGTATCTTTTGATCCGTAGGTATCCACAATCTTCTCGGTTTTTCAAACACCGTCCGTGGTCTCGCCCAATCGATTGCACTCGGATCCCGAGCCAAACCACCGAACCGTTCATAAAGCTCATCCGCCTCGACACTCGACAACCTCTCAATTAATACGGTTGGAACCCCGTGTGATCACAAATGTGCTGCTTCACCGTACAGTAGTGGATACCTCTGGCTGTCATGCACATAAGCGATCGCTTGTAACGAGACTATGCTCGTGTGTCGCAGCCTAAGTAAATCGATCGATTATCAACCCCGCTCTCGACTCAATGCGCCCGCTACGACGTTCACTTTTCCAGGGTGATACTCAATAGCGAAGTCGTAGTCCTTCAAACAACTCCGCCCATCTCGGTGGCGCATATTCGATCCTCAAGTGAAGATGTAACGTAAATTCTAGTGATCCGTATACAAGATGAACTTCTTTCCGTATAGATAGTGCATCTAAGCCTTTAGTACAAAGGCACCGTACCAAGCTCAGGTCATGCACGGGGTGATTTCCTCACGGGGTCTCAACCGTCCGGAGATATAGGCAACTAGTCTACCATCCCGCATCAACACGCATCCAAGACCAATGCCCGACGCATCTCGCATAAACTATCAAAGTCTTGCCCGGTTCGACAATGTCAATACTAGTGCGGAAGTCAACCTCCTCTTCAAACTCACGTGAAGGCACGCTCACACTCCTTTGACCAATCAAGCCTAACATCTTTCTTGGTCGTCCTCTCGTAAAATCGCCTTGAGATGTCCATCGTGATCCTTATGAATCTGCTATAGATCAAGATGTTGTCGATGAACACTTATGACGAATCATGTCAGATATGGTCTCAAGACCACGTGCATCAAATCCATGAAAACCGTGGGCGTTAGTCGGCCCAAAAGGCATGATTTGTGAACTCGAATAGCCCGTCTTTCGTCGAAACGATTTCTGGATATCCTCTTCTCGAATCCTCAATCGATGATAACTTGAGCGAAGGTTAATCTTGAGAAGAATACGACACTCGCCATGACCGATCGAACATATCATCTATACTAGAAAGTGGGTAACCGTTCCTAACTCGTCACCGATTCAACTTCCTATAGTCTATGCACATCCTCATCGACATCCTTCTTCTTCACAAACAATACTTGGAGCTCCCTGAGGTGACATACTAGGGTGAATAAAACCCTTATCCAACAATTCGTCCGGCTCTCGTCTAACCTCCTCCTAACTCCGATGGTGACATCATATATGGTCTGCGGAAATCGGTTGCGTCCCTAAGTATCAATTTAATGATAAACTCAACAACTCGTGGCAGTGGCAATCCAAGCGAGGTCATCGGAAATACATCAACAAAATCTCTCACCACCAGCACATCCTCAATCCCGACCTCAGTCCTAATTTCCGCTCAACTATCGTTGCAAATGCCTCCATCTCTGCTGTGTGTAGCTAGTCGACCTCTAGTGATAGGTAAGTCGGTTGCGAGATCCAACCAAGGTGCAAACTCCGATATCTCGAGGATACGAAACTCATCCTCTTACCATAACAATCTATCTCGTGCATGATAGGATGACAACCAATCCATCCCGAGAAGCGCGTCAAACTCTAGGTACTCTAATAATCAAAGATCGGCTGGTAACTGATGTCCTTCAACCTCTACCATCACGTCTCTACATATCCGGTTAGGGTATATCTTATCCCCAACAGTCGTACTGTGGACAAGGTGTGTGTCTAGTGTCTGTGTATCTTAACATTCTTCACAACCTTTGTGATCAGCTCTCTGAAAATAAATAAATAAATAAAAAATCTTTGGCATAAGCAAGAGGGCAATGAATCAGTTCACTCTCAACTATAATAACAATAGATTGGTACAAATTCTAAGAGGTTAATGAACCTTCATTAGTATGTATGGAAAAACATATAGGCAGGCAAATGCACTATTTACACGCACGTGTCACGCATTTGTTTTAGTCTGTTGGGTTATACATTGAGATGTTTCTCTCTCAATGTACGTGTAGCAAATAGCAGATGTTTGGGGTCAAAAATAAATTTTTCCAATCATTTCCCCATTAGTATATGAAGAAACTTAAGCTATATACTATTAATCGTGCTTATCCATCGTAAAAACGATTATCCACAATGCTAATCCTTAACATTCAATAACTCCATTTTAACTTATTATCTTGTTCAATTTGAACAGCACAAAACCTTAGCTCTGCTTCCTAATAGCATCAAGATCAACTTTTTCACACTTCACAGGTCCCAGCTTAGGCATGTTGTTTCTCGTCATTATCAGTTTTTGGATATACTGGGTTTTTCAGAAACGAAAGCTCATTAAACTCAAAGAAGAATTCTTCCTCCAAAATGGAGGCATGCTTTTACAGCAGCACCTCATCTCATGTGAACGCTCAGCCGAAACGATAAAGATCTTTACATCAGAAGAGCTAAGAAAGGCGACCGACAACTACCATGAGAGTCACATCCTGGGTCGAGGAGGCTATGGCACTGTCTACAAAGGTACTTTATATGATAAGAGAATTGTTGCGATTAAGAAGTCAAAAATAATAGACAATGATCAGATCGAGCAATTCATAAATGAGGTTTTTATCCTTTCCCAAATAAACCACAGAAATGTAGTAAAGCTTTTGGGATGCTGTTTGGAAACTGAGGTTCCATTACTAGTCTACGAATACATCGAAAATGGGACGCTGTACAGCCATATACATAGTGAACACAAGTATTCCCTATCTTGGCACATTCGTTTAAGGATAGCAACAGAAACTGCAGAAGCACTTGCCTACCTACACTCATTTGCTTCACAACCAATTATTCACAGAGATATAAAGTCCACTAATATCCTACTAAACAATCAATATGCATCAAAGGTATCAGATTTTGGAGCTTCAAGGTTGGTGGCTTCGGATCAAACTCAGCTATCTACTTTAGTACAGGGGACAATGGGTTACCTGGATCCAGAATATTTGCACACGTGCATATTAACAGATAAAAGTGATGTTTATAGTTTTGGCGTTGTTTTAGTGGAGCTCTTAACAGGCAAGAAGGTTTTGTGCTTCGAGAAACCTGAAGAGGAGCGAAATCTTGCTATGTTTTTTGTTTCTACAATGAAACAAAATTGTCTCATTGAAGTTTTAGATGTAGTAGTGAAAGAAGGAGACCTCGATCAGATTCAAGAAGTTGCTAATCTTGCAAAACGATGTTTAAGATTGAGTGGTGAGGAAAGGCCATCAATGAAGGAAGTGGCAATGGAGCTAGAGGGACTACGTTTGTCAGAAAAGCATGCATGGATAGAACCAAATCCTCAAGAGACAGAGCACTTGCTCGGTCAATCGCCTGGTTCTTTCGATTATAGCAACGCGGGTTATGAAACCATGACTACTAAGGTAAAAGCGTCACTGAACATAGGGAGATAATTACTTCGATGATAACTACTAAAGTCCGTGGAAGGCTAAGAATTTCTGGATCTCTGGAGATCCACTTTTCTATTCAAATTTGTATGTCACAATAATCTCTGAGCTTGCATAATAGTTTTCTTTTAACAATAAATCTATGTTTGTTTCTTGTTGAAATAATTTCCTATTTCACATATATCATAGACCCAGTCTGAAGTAAGCACTTCAATGGCCAACTTGAATCTTTGAGTTCGCAAAATAGTTTTCTAATAAATTTCTGGATATGTATGATATATGAACTTTAGCCCTCTCTATTTACAAAAATATACACTTTAATGCTTCACGTATACTTCTTGTTACTCTAAGCACATTGTTTTGAAGATTTCCGAGTAACAGTAGAAGTAGGTTGCACACTTGCACTGCAGTTGTTGTGTTGATGAAGCGTGTGGTTCATTCACAGGTTGATACATTAACTCCTGCAATTGCTGTAAATGTATTGAGGGGACTAACAAACCATATATATTAATATTATGCATGGAAAACCCAACCTGAGTCAGATAAGGCAAAGTCAGTCAGGGGTCTTAACTTTTGTAAGTTGGGAGGCCCAAATCCAAGAGTAGAAAGAGTATGAGCATGGGCTTATGGTTAGGAGTCGACACTTCACCAAAATGCCAAGGTAAGTAGGTCTCTCACAAGTCACATCCAAACTTATAACCCATTCTACTCTATTTTTTTTTATCAACGTGGGACTATTCTCAAGACTCCCCCGCAAGTCCAACGGCCACATCTTCTTGAGCACTTAGGCTTTTAATCCTCTTTGCATCTGATACCATCTTAAAAGTAAGTTAGTACGCTCAAGTTGAAGTTTAGAAAGAGTGTGAGTGGACTTATGGTTTGGAGTGAGGCTTCACCAAAATGTATAAGGCAAGTTGGCGTCTCACACCAAAACTTATAACCCATCCTACTCTATTTTATTTTATCAATGTGGAACTATTCTCAAGAAAGGGAGACTTATAATGTCCGCGAAAGTGCCTACGGAGATATGAGAAACTTCAATATAAAGCAATGATACTATGCCCCAACTATATATCCATTACTCCGCTTATTAATGTATTAACTTTCTTAGGGCAAACCGACCTTAAATCTTTTGACAAAAAAAAGAGATCGACCTCTTTAAATAATTACAAGCATTCGCGGCAAAGCAAGTTTTGCTTGTTCAACTTTTGTTAGTATTTTCCATGGCGGCTCTTGTTGGATCATAAACTTGATCCATTATAGGAGCCCAAACCCAAATCAAATCAAATTGGAGTCCAAGTCCATAATCAAGGTCCAAAACTACAAGTCTTCTATCTAGAATCTTCTAGGATGTGGTAATTATGTTAGAAGGATGGAGAAGGATGTAGAAGAATGGGGTGTAGATTTGTTCTTAAGTAGTATAAATACCCCTCCCCATTTTAGTTTAGGCATAAGAAAAATTAAGAGCTTCTAAGTGAGTGAAGAAGCAAACTCTAATAAGAGTGAGTTGTAGTATCTTCTTTTTTGAGTGAGTGTGCTCTTGTAATATTTGTTTGAGTTTGAATAAAAGTTGTTTTGTGTAAGTGTTTCATTTCCAACAAAGTGGTATCAAAGCTTGGTTGGAAAGTATACACTATTGCATATCAAATCGAAGGTCTCGACGAGAGGAATCTGACGCCGCCAGAATCTTCCCAATCTGAGTTCGACGCGCCACCACGAGCCGCCGAAAGATCGCTGCAGAAAATCGAGTTGACTCACCGAGTTGAGCCGAGTCGCCCGAGTTGGAGCCATTGGACCGAGCCGTAAGCTTGTTGACCGAGCCCTTCGACCGAGCCGTCCCAAGCGAGTTGATTGCTGTCAAAGTCATTGACCGTTGACTGAGTCCCTCCCAAGGTTTTTTCGGCGTTGCTCCGGATTCATCCGTGCAATCGGATTTTGCAAATTCTCATTGTATTGAGAGATATGGCAAATGGTATGGCACCATTCCAAGTTCCGACACTCAACAACAACAACTACGACAATTGGAGTATCAAAATGAAGGCACTTCTTGGATCACAAGATGTGTGGGATATCATAGAGAAAGGCTATAACGAGCTCATGGATGATGTCGCTTTGCTGCTCTTACACCAGATCAAAAGACAACTTTGAAGGATTCAAGAAAGAGAGACAAGAAGGCTCTCTATCTCATCTATCAAGCATTAGATGATGATGGCTTTGAAAAGATTTCGAGTGCAAGCTCTAGCAAGGAAGCGTGGGAGAAGCTCGCTGAACCTCTTACAAAGGATCCAGGAGCAAGTGAAGAAGGTCCGTCTCCAAACATTAAGAGGTGAATTCGAATCCTTACACATGAAAGTATCTCGAGTCTATTTTAGATTATTTCTCAAGAGTAGTAGCTGTTTCTAATCAATTAAAAATAAATGGTGAAAAGTTAGAATATGTGAGGATAATAGAGAAGATACTCCGTTCGTTAGATCCCAATTTGAGCACATCGTCGTGACGATTGAAGAAACTAAAGACTTGGAAGAAATGACGATCGAGCAACTTCGAGGATCATTGCAAGCATACGAAGAGAAGCATAAGAAGAAGCAAGGGTTTATTGAGCAACTCCTCAAGCTGCAACTCAAGGATATGCATGAAAGCCAAGATAGAAACCAACGTGGCCGAGGCAGAGGTAGAGGCCATGGACGAGGTGGAAGTCGCAGTCGTGGACGAGGCTGGAATTACAACAACAACAATTCCAACAACAACTATGAGAAAGGAGAAAGCTCAACACGAGCCGTGGAAGAATCAAACCGAACTCAAGGTATGACAAATCTCAAGTTCGATGTTATAATTGTCAGAAATTTGGGCATTATGCTTCAGAATGTAGAGCTCCCAACAACAAAATTGAGGAGAAGGCCAACTACGTGGAGGAGAAGACAGATGGCAAAGAAACTTCTTCTAAAGACGAGAGGAAACCGATGGTGGCCAAGCAAATTTCTGGTATTTTGACGAGTGGTGCAAGCAATCACATGTGTGGAAGGAAAGACATGTTTGTGGAGCTAGACGAGTCGCAAGCGGAAATGTTTCGTTTGGAGATGATTCCACAATAGCGGTGAAAGGAGAGGTAACATCCTTATCCGTTTGAAAGATGGGAGACATCAATTTATTTCCAATGTCTACTATGTGCCCAATATGAAAAGTAACATCTTGAGTTTAGGGCAATTGTTAGAGAAAGGTTATGATATTCATATGAAGGATCATAATCTTTCTATAAAAGATGATAAGAATAACTTCATTGATAAAGTACCGATGTCAAAGAATAGAAGGTTCTCAATCAACATACAAAACGATGTTGCAAAGTGCAGAAAGCTTGCTACAAAGATGCATCATGGCTTTGACATCTTCGATTTGGGCATCTCAATTTTGGAGGTCAGAGAGTGCTATCAAGAAGGAGATGGTGAAGGGACTACCTCGCATCAACCATCCCGACCTAGCTTTGTGAAGGGTGTCTAGTCGGGGAAACAATTCAGGAAAAGCTTTCCAAAGGAGTCGAGTCAAGAGCAAGAAGCCACTCGAGCTCATCCATACCGATGTGTGTGGTCCGATCAAGCCAAGCTCTCTCGGTAACAATAATTATTTTCTTCTCTTCATTGATGATTTTTCAAGAAAAACCAAGGTATATTTCTTGAAACATAAGTCGAAGTTTTCGAAGTCTTCAAGAAGTTCAAAGCTCAGTGGAGAGAGAAAGCGGTAGAAAGATCAAAGCCATGAGATCTCGACAGAGGTGGAGAATTTACTTCGGGGAGTTTCAAGAGTTACGTGAAGCAAATGGAATTCGTCGACCAATGACAGGTTCCTAGATCCCCCCGGCAGAAATGGCGTGGCGAAAGAAAGAACAAAACAATCCTCGACATGGCACGAAGCATGCTCAAAAGCAAGAAACTACCCGAAGAATTTTGGGCGGAAGCAGTAGCGTGTGCAGTCTACTTATCAAACCGATCTCCAACAAGAAGTGTATGGGGAAAGACACCGCAAGAGGCATGGAGTGGAAGAAAGCTTGACATTTCCCACCTGAGAATCTTTGGAAGTATAGCCCAAGTTCACGTACGGACGAGAGAAGAACGAAGCTTAATGATAAAAGCGAGAGTTTCATATTCATCGGCTATGATGCTAACTCATGGCTACAAGCTGTACAATCAGACAATAAGAAGATTGTGATTAGTCGAGATGTGGTCTTCAACGAAGAAGGGGAATGGGATTTTGAATCTCGTGCGAGATGACTTAAATTTCTTTCCTCAATTTGAAGAAGATGAGCAGACAACGAGGAGCAACTAGGACCTCAACAAGAGCTGTAACTCCACCCACTTCACCAACATCAACCACTCGAGGAGACTCATCACCTTCGTCATCATCAAGTGGGAGTCAAAGTGAAAGAGTTCGCAACGTACAAGAAGCCTTAGAGATCTCATGAGGTAAGCGAACGACAAGATAATCTTACATTATTTTGTCTGTTTGTCGATTGTGAACCAGTGAGCTTTCAAGAAGCAAGACAAGAAAAGAAGTGGAGAGATGCGATGGACGAAGAAATCAAGGCCATTGAGAAGAATGACACATGGGAACTCACCTCACTTCCCGGGGGACATAAGGCGATAGGTGTCAAATGGGTGTACAAAACAAAACAAAACGCCAAAGGAGAGATTGAAAGGCACAAGGCGAGGCTAGTTGCTAAAGGCTATAGTCAAAAGGTGGAATTGACTATGATGAGGTATTTGCTCTGTTGCTCGATTGGAGATTATCGGACTAATCATTTCTTTGGCATTTCAAAACAAGTGGAAGATACAAACGAGATGGATGTAAAGTCCGCCTTCCTAAATGGAGTTCTTGAAGAGGAAGTCTACATTCAAAGCAACCATCGAGGCTATGAAGTCAAAGGCCACGAAGACAAGGTGTTGAAGTTGAAGAAGGCTCTTTACGGGCTAAAACAAGCACCAAGGGCATGGAATAGCCGAATCGACAAGTACTTCCAAGAGAATGGCTTCAACAAATGTCCCTACGAGCACACTCTATATATCAAGATCAAAGATGGAGATATTTTGATCGTGTGCTCTACGTGGACGATTTGATCTTCACCGGAAGCAACCCAAACATGTTCAATGAATTCAAGGAAGTGATGACGAAAGAATTCGAGATGACAGACATGGGGCTTATGGCGTACTACCTTGGTATTGAAGTTAAGCAACAAAAGGATGGAATTTTCATTTCACAGGAAAGCTATGCAAAGGAGATCCTGAAGAAGTTCAAGATGGAGAACTGTAAGCCGATAAGCACACCGACGGAATACGGAATCAAGATGTCCAAACATGAAGAAGGCGAAAGTGTAGATCCAACATTCTTCAAAAGTTTGGTGGGAAGTCTACGCTATCTAACTTGCGCGAGGCCCGATATTCTTCACGAGATTGGATTGGTTAGTCGCTACATGGAATCTCCAACAACCACCCATTTTAAAGTCGCAAAGAGAATTCTTCGCTATCTCGAAAGGTACAATTGACTTTGGCTTGTTCTATTCGAGTTTCTAATGGTTACAAGCTTGTTGGATATAGCGATAGTGATTGGGGTGGAGACATAGATAATCGAAGGAGCACTTCTTGGATTCGTATTTTTCATGGGAGATACTCGCTTTCACATGGATGTCAAAGAAACAACCGATTGTCACATTGTCCACTTGTGAAGCGGAATATGTTGCTTTCTTTACCTCATGCGTTTGTCATGCAATTTGGCTTAGAAATCTATTGAAGGAGATATGTTTGATACAAGAAAGAGCTACCAAGGTTTGTGTCGATAACAAGTCGGCCATTTCCTTAGCAAAGAATCCAAGATTCTATGATCGAAGCAAGCACATCGATATTCGCTACCACTATATAAGGGAGTGTGTTGCAAGAAAGGATGTGGAAATTGAATACGTGAAGTCACAAGATCAAGTCGCCGATATGTTTACCAAGCCACCGACAAGCGAAGACTTCATAAGATTAAGGAACTTACTAGGGGTCACAAGATCAAGTTTAAGGGGGGTGTTGGATCATAAACTTGATCCATTATAGGAGTCCAAACCCAAATCAAATCAAATTGGAGTCCAAGTCCATAATCAAGGTCCAAAACTACAAGTCTTCTATCTAGAATCTTCTAGGATGTGGTAATTATGTTAGAAGGATGGAGAAGGATGTAGAAGAATGGGGTGTAGATTTGTTCTTAAGTAGTATAAATACCCCTCTCCATTTTAGTTTAGGTATAAGAAAAATTAAGAGCTTCTAAGTGAGTGAAGAAGCAAACTCTAATAAGAGTGAGTTGTAGTATCTTCTTTTTGAGTGAGTGTGCTCTTGTAATATTTGTTTGAGTTTGAATAAAAGTTGTTTTGTGTAAGTGTTTCATTTCCAACAAGCTATTGTCTCCAACAAAGTCAGGTCGCCAACAAAAATAGAATTGAAATACCGAGTAATTCCATACGGAAAAGAATTCTAATGATAAGTTCTTACCTCCATACCAAGAAAATAAAACTAGAAAATCAGTAATAGTGTCATATTTTTTTGTTTTTTAGTTACCAAGACGGTTATTGTTAGGTACGAATGAATGAAATGTACGTATAGTTATCAAAGTTCTTAGAGATAATATTGCTAAGATTGTTTATGTATCTCTCAACACAACATTACATGCCAAACATTAATTTAACTAACATAACCTTTTACGAGAGAACAACCGAAAGACTACTTCTGATAATTCTTATTAAATTGTTTCAAAGTAAATTGTAAGCAAAATGTAGAAATGGAGGAAAGCATTTACTTTCAGAAAGGCATTCCATGTAGAAGAGAATGAATTTGCAGAGGCAATCTTATTAAATATGAAAAAAGAAATTTTACAAAGAGAAAGGACAAGCTTCATTAAGCATTTGTGTTAATGGGAAGTGCTACACAGACATCACCGAACGCACACCCATAGCGAACATCGGCCTCACGAGCTTTCCGTGCACACCTCAAGATGCATGCGCACACAGTTCCCGGTGCAAAACACATGAGTCGCGTATCCCAGAGCGCACATGGACGGCTCGTGAGGTCGATGTGCCTTGCGTGTGCGTTTGGTTATATACGAAAAGCATTTCTCTTATTTTATTAATAGCTAGAATAAGATTACTCCAGGTTTCAGCACAGTTAAGAAGCGATTGATAACTAAAATTAATCCTAATAAAAGTGACCTATATGATAAATAACTCAGTAATTGAATTGACAAGCAAACAACTTAAATAAGACACCCACAAAATTCATACTTGATCCAAAGTCAAAACGTGTGTGTGGTAAGTTGTCACCTTAAATTGTCAATATCAGGTGAATGAACAATTTCGCACACACAACACAATGGTATTCGAAATATGATATGTGAGCTTGAACAACTAGTTAGTGAAAATATTAGTTAGGTTACATGAATCAATGATCAAATAAACCTCATTGACCATGGAATAACTAAGATATCAATAATGTACCAGAAAATTATGAATCGGCGACTAATTCATGAAATTGCATTATTTCGCTTGATGAAGTGTGATTCAAAGTATTTGACCAAGTCACTTATGTTGTGAGTAGTTAATTGTTAGAGAATAAATGTGGTGTTGATTTGGTCTAGCTAGTAGATTATGAGTAGTTAATTTGTTGTGAGAATAAGACTATTGTTGATTTAGTCTAACTCGTAGCTGGGTAGTTGTTCCTATAGAATAGCTAGTAGTGATTGTGTTTATCCGATATTTACTCTATGTAATGTAGCTATTTATATGTGTTGTCACTCATCAATTAAATACACTCATTTGAAAAAGCTTCGTATGTTCAAGTGTGTCATTGTCTTTTTATTTCTTCAACAAATTTGGTATCGAGCATTGGCTATGATCCTTGGGCAATTGCATGACACCTTGTCTTTGAGTGTGAAAAAGTCAAATATATAAGCTTTAATTGTCATCTCGCTTTTTGAAAAAGTGAGAGACAAAGAGTCATTATTATGGCAGAGTGGGGTTTTCTTCTTCACAACCATTTGCAGTTTTTCCTCTTCTCACTCGTTGTCGCCCATCTTCAATGGAGAGAAATATGAGTTTTGGAGCATCAAAGTAAAAACTCTACTCATCTCAAAGGAGTCATGTGGGATCTCGGTGGAGTATGGGTTTGTTGATGTTCTAGATCCCATCAAGAAGAAGATAAGAGAGATTGAAGAAAACAAGAAAGAAAGATGTGAAGCATTGTTCATTCTTCAACAAGTCGTCCATGAGTCCATCTTCTCACGGATTGCAATGGCAACAACGTCAAAGCAAGCGTGGTCTATTTTGCAGAGGAGTTTCAAGGTGATTCAAATGTCATCGCAATGAGATTGCAATCTCTAAGGCGTGACTTTGAAACCTTGTTGATGAAAAATGGCGAATATGTGGCTGATTTCTGTCAAGGGCAATGGAGTCAATCACATGCGTTCATACGAGAGCAGAGATTTCCGATGCGACGATTGTTACAAAGCTATCGAGAAGCTTGACTCCAAAGTTTGACCATGTGGTTGCGCCATCAAGAATCTAAGGATCTAACGGTCCTTTCTGGTTGATGAGTTGCTTGGGTCTCTTCAAGCACACGAGTCAAGAATCAACCGATCACTTGAAAAGAATGAAGAGAAGGCCTTTCAAGTGAAAGAACCAGCCAACAAACATGGAGGAAATGACCATGCAACCAACAGGAGAGGTCGAGGAAGAGGCGGATTTCGTGGTCGTAGTCGTGGCTATGGCAGAGGGAGAGGAAGGAATGCTGGTCAACGACAAAACAACGAGCAAGGAAACACAAAGAATGGTGTTCAATGTTACCACTGCAAGAAGTATGGGCACATCAAAGCTGATTGTTGGTACAAAGACCAACAAATCAATTTTGCAAGAGAACTCAAGAAGAAAACAAGCTTTTCATGGCTTGTTTTGATGATGGCCAGAGAGCAAGTGATCTATGGTTCATAGACAATGGTGTTCAAATCATATGACCGGACTCAGATCGATGTTCGAGGAGCTCGATGAAACTCAAAAATTAAGGTACAACTAGGCAACAAGAAGGAAATGCAAGTTGAAGGAAGCGGCTCAAGAGGCGTTGACACTCTTCAAGGCATTGCAGAAGTAAGAGTTGTTGGACAATGTTCAATTTGTGCCTCGATCTGGGTACAATTTATCGAGCGTTGGACAACTAATGGCGAATATGTTACTCCATAGTTGTTTGATGACAAAGCTTGTGTTATTACAAACAAGAAATCGGGAAGGAGGTTCGCATTGGTATGGCTTCGAACAAGATGTTTCCTGGATGTCTCTAACATCCAAAATTTTGCTCTTGCAATTGTAAAAGTAGATGATGACTCCAAGCTTTGGCATTTATGATATGGGCATCTCAATGTCAAGGGCTTAAAGCGCTAAGTGACAAAGGTATGGTTCATGGGTTGCCTAGAATTAATTCTATCGAGTTATGTGAAGGGTGTGTTTATGGCAAACAAACTAGAAAGTCTTTCCTTCAGAAAGCTTTGGAGAGCTTCAAAATGTTTAGAATTAATTCATGTTGATTTATGTGGCCCTATGCAAACTAAGACCTTGGTTGGGAGTCGATATTTTTTGTTATTCACCGATGATTTTAGTAGAATGAGCCGGGTGTATTTTCTAGAAAGCAAATCGAGACTTTTGAAAGGTTTCAAAAGTTCAAAGCCTTGGTGGAGAAGTTATAGAAATGGCGCCATATCAAAACTCTTCGCACGAGATAGAGGAGGAGAGTTTGTATCGAAAGAATTCAATCGCTTTGTGAAAATAATGGCATCAAAGGGAGTTGACAACTCCTTACACTCCCGAGCAAAATGGTGTTGCCGAACGGAAGAATCGAACCGTTGTAGAGATGGCACGAAGCATGTTGAAAGCAAGCGCCTTTCAAATGAATTTTGGGCGTAAGAAAAGTGGCGACTTCTATCTACTTATTAAACATCTCCCAACCGTAGAAGTCGTCATGAATCAAACTCCATATGAAGCTCTGGTGTGGAAGGAGACCCTCTCGTAAGTCATTTAAGAGTTTTTGGTTGTATTTCCTATGCTTTGTTAATTCTCAAGTTCGTCAAAAGCTTGATGAAAAATCGAAAAATGTATTTTTGTTGGATATTGTAATCAATCCAAAGCATATAGATTGTATAACCTCTTAGTGGGCGATTGTAATTAGAAGTGATGTAGTGTTTGATGAAAACACATGCCGGAAGTGGAGTGAAGACCAAGTCCAACACAACATTCTTGCACCCTCGTCGCGAAATCTTTGCAAATGAAGAACATGAGCCAACTCTTTCAAGCTATGCCACTACTCCTTCAACAAGCACATCAACACCTAGCGTAAACTCTTCTACCACTTCAAGAATCATCGATGAGACACCACCAAAGCCGAGGTATAGATCACTAATCGACATTTATGCTTCTTGTCGGTTGCGCTCACTGTTTCTTCAGATCCTATTAATTACTGAGAGGCTACTGAAAAGGAAGAAGGAGAAAAGCAATGGAAAGGAAATGAAAGCTATCGAGAAGAATGAGACATGGGAAATTACCGATTTGCTAAGGTAAAAATGCAATTGGCTTGAAATGGGTGTTCAAGACAAAGTTTGTACTGATGGTAGCATATTGAAGCACAAAGCTCTATTGGTGGCGAAGGGATATGCACAACAATATGGCATTGATTTTGAAGAAACTTTCTCTCCGTGGCTCGATTTGAAACAATGCGGCTTATCCTAGCATTGGCAAAGACAATTACAATGGATGGTGTATCGTTCGATGTCAAGTCGCATTCCTTAATGGTGAGTTACATGAGGAAGTCTATGTAGCACAACCCGAAGGTTTTGAAAAAGGCAATGAAACAAAAGTGTACAAGTTGAGAAAGGCTTTGTATGGCTTAAAGCAAGCGCCACGGCTTGGTATAGCAAGATTGATGGGTATCTTCGTAAAAATGGGTATACGAGGAGCGAGAATGAGCCTACCTTGTATGTCAAAAAGGAAGGTAAATCCGATTTCATCATTATCTCGCCTTTATGTTGATGATATCATCTACACTAGTTCATCTAGTTCTCTTTTGAATAAGTTTAAGTCTCAAATGATGCACGAGTTCGAGATGTCGATATGGGGTTGTTGCACTATTTTCTTGGTCTTGAAGTTTCTCAAGTTGAAGATGGAGTTTTTCTTTCACAAAGGAAATATGCCAATGATCTTCTCAATAAATTTGGCATGTCAAATTGCAAGCCTCAGCCTACACCCATGAATTTAAATGAGAAATTGCAAACAAGATGGTGCGTAAATGGCAGATGCTAAGCTATTCGTAAGCTTGGTTGGAGGTTTGATTTACTTAACCAACACTCGACCAAATATTGCATTTTCGCATTGGTGTTATTTCCAGTGTTTATGCAAGAACCTTCAAAGATTCATTTTGGGGCAAAGAAACGGATCTTGCAACTATGTTCATTGGAACCATGGAGTATGGTATTTGGTACACTAAAGTTGTGAATTTTAGATTGTGTGGTTTCACCGACAAATGATTGGGCGTGTTCGCTGGATGACGTAAAAACATCTCACTAATGTTTTCACCCTCGATCTGGGGTGATCACTGGAGCTCAAAGAAGCAAGCAACAAGTGGCATTATCAACCTCTGAAATAGAGTACGTGTCGGGCCTACTTCAAGCAGCCTTGTCGCTATTTGGTTAAGGAGAGTCTTGGCAGATCTTCTACAAGAACAAAATGGGCCAACAGAGATATTTTGTGACAACAAAGCAACTATCTCCATGACAAAGAATCCAACATTTCACAGCAGAACAAAGCATATTGAGTTGCGTCATCATTTCATTCGTGATCTTGTTACAAACGAGGAGATAGCTTTGAAGTACTGCAGCACATATGAGCAATTGGCAGACATACTTACAAAGGCTTTGTCCCTTGAAAAGTTCAAGCTTCTTCAGAAATTTGCTTGGAGTGTCCAACTTTGAATCAAGGGGGGACTGATGAAGTGTGATTCAAAGTATTTGACCAAGTCACTTATGTTGTGAGTAGTTAATTGGTTAGAGAATAAATGTGGCTGTTGATTTGGTCTAGCTAGTAGATTATGAGTAGTTAATTTGTTGTGAGAATAAGACTATTGTTGATTTAGTCTAACCTGTAGTGGGTAGTTGTTCCTATAGAATAGCTAGTAGTGATTGTGTTTATCCGATATTTACTCTATGTAATGTAGCTATTTATATGTGTTGTCACTCATCAATTAAATACACTCATTTGAAAAAGCTTCTGTACGTTCAAGTGTGTCATTGTCTTTTTATTTCTTCAACAAGAAAATTATGAATCGGCGACTAATTCATGAAATTGCATTTCAGTTTTTAATTCCATAAAACATTGTTTTTTAGTCATTTTCTGTTATGTCGGGCATAATGTAGGTCACAGGACTACGTCACCTCCCTATTCTACTACCAACTTGTAAGCATTTCCATCTAGTGATGAATGTCTATTTAAGCGAGATTCGGTTCGGGTTGATAGGAACTCACCTACTCAAATTAATTTTGCATGCACATGCGGAATGCTCTGATACGTATTGTGTTTTGTTTTGTTCTTGGAATGGTCCATGACGGCTCCAGTGTTGTCCCTGACAAAGCCGGGTTGCCAGATAGATGTGGAAACATCGGCATCCCGTACCCCGACTTGGCGATGATCCCAACTTGTTTTCGAGAAGAAACTAGCACATTTCAGCTTTACCGCAATGGTTCGTACAACCTCCAAGGTTATTCAACAAAGGAAGTCGATCAATCCCCATAATAGACATATCCTTGCAACCGAGTTGCAAGGCCAAGCAACGTTCTCATATGGGCGCAATCGATTGTTTCTACAAAGAATGGTACCTTAACGGATGACTCGTTCAATTTGAATCTCAAGATGAGAGAAGGCTACGGAGTTCTCATATACTCGGAATAAATTCACCGCTATCGGTTGTGACACATCGCCTTCATGTCGGACTTCAGCGGGTTGAATTTTCGAGTGGATGTTATTCCTTTTGTAAGAGCATTAGCAATGTCTTGAATGGATCTTGCTCGGGCATTGGCTGTCACATGAATGACCATTCCAAAGGATGTCCGCTCCTTAAATCGACTCAAGTGAATAAATATGATAAAAACTTACCCAATACCTCCGTCGCTATGCTTTCCTTGTAGGACTCAGAATGCGGTTCACGTTTTATGAGTCGATCTCTGGAATTTCAAAAAGAGTGAAATACAAGATAAACAATGACGTGGCTCTCACCTACCGTAATAGGCGGGCTATTAGAAATTTAACATGCGAGAAAGCAAAGAAGAAGAAGCTGACTATGCCTGCATGCAACATGCTAGTTTCTGTATAGACTCAAGCAACGGGCCTGGATATCTTTGTCGTTGTGACAAAGGCTATGAAGAAATCCTTACCTTGAAAATGGGTGCAAGGTGAGCTCCATTTGCATAGGAATCACTTTTGGTTATAGATTATGTTCTTTATTTATTGCTTACTTCTGTGAACTTGCTTGCAGATATTAATGAATGCGCGAATCCAGAAAAGAATTCTTGCTTCAAAAACTATTGTAGAAACACAATAGGAAGTTATGATTGTTATTGTCCTGACCACTATGATGGAAATGGCATAAACGAGACAGAAGGAGGGTCAGGATGCACACATTCTAGGAAACAAGCTCCAGTGATGCCACTTATCTTTGGTATGATCAACTTTTTTTTTCCGACAAGCAAGTTCAAATTTCATGGCTCCCCCATGCCATTTTCTCTAGTATACTGCCCAAACAACAACAACATAGCCTCAGTCCCAAATTAATACGGCCCAAAAAAAAGAAAGAAAAAGGAGGAGAAAAAAAAAACATGAGCAGAGAAAAAGATAGCTAAAAGACTGACAT
The DNA here is from genome assembly GCA_039657325.1 of Stephania cephalantha. NCBI lineage: Eukaryota > Viridiplantae > Streptophyta > Magnoliopsida > Ranunculales > Menispermaceae > Stephania > Stephania cephalantha. Next base: position 59,479,841 of record CM077567.1, on the reverse strand, counting down.
ACATACCTAGCACAGAAATGAGCCAAGCGTCCATTCTATGACCTCCTCCTATAGTCCTAAATTGGAAACAAATTAGATCACTAATAAATGTAAAACATCTGCAAGATGATTGATACAACAATACAAAACGAGATTAACCATATTTGGGTATGAATGTTGGATGTTTGTATGTGTCTAGAGGTCTGACTTGTTCATTAGACAATTATAAGAAAGCTTCAAGGGGTTAAAATAATTCGATCCAGCCACTCCCAAATATTTTCTCTGTTCTCCCCAATTTTCTATATATAATTTTTTTATAAGACCCCTATTTTTTAAAAAAAAAAAACTTTCTTAATTTCCTATTCATGTTGATCTAGTCATATTCAAAGGTTTTATTCATTCCCAAACCTATATTTTCCTTGTTATCCCCAATTTGCTTCATTATTTTTAACTTTCTTTCCTAGTCCCTTTCAACTTTTCTTTTTAATTAGGAAGTTCTTTACTTCTTTTTTCAATTACGATCTCCTTCTTTTCTTTCATCAATCATCATAGATAGTTACTCTTATTTTTATCTTTATCTTTCATGCACTTTTTTTTAAAAAAATTAGGAAACTCTTTTGTCGTAGTTTTATCTTTTATTTTAATTTCATATGACATTTGTAGATTTAGAAAAAAAAAACATATGATTGGATTCCTAGAGATGTTCTTGGGTGGCTTTGAAAGAAAGGAGGGCATGCTAGGTACATAAACAATATTAAAGCTATGCATGGAGTAGTAACAAGTATAAAGACATTTGGAGTAACCACAAAAGAATTTACCATTATAATAGGATAACATCAAGGATCAGCTATAAACTCATATCTCTTTACTTTAGTTATGGATGAATCTATATTTTCAAACTCGTGCGATTACGAGTTAACTCGGCTCTGAGGAAAACGAGTCGAGATGGCTATTAAATCGCAAACCTACAAGAATCGCACTATTCACGAATTGAATCGTGCGATTTGATTTAACTCATACGAGTTAACTTGTACGATTTACGAGTTGACCCCTTAAAGCTTCGATAAAGGGGTTATTGGACTATCCAAGTAACCCCAGTTTTGTTTTTTTTTTTAACTCTCTAAAAGGAGAGAGAGAAAGAGAAAAAAAAAAGGAGAAATGAGCGAAATGGGAGAGGAGATAGAGAAATCAAGGTAAGGAAACAAAGGAAAAATTTGGAGAAGATCTAAGAACGAAACCAAAACAAGAAAGATCATATCCACTAAATACACACCGTCGACACATTTGTATATAAAATAGGAAGTGTACCACACGTTAGTAAAAAACACCTTTTTTTACACAAAATACAACTTTTCTTATTTAACTTTCTATTAAAACTATTATATATCATTTAGAAATGAAAGAAAATCAATGAATACACACAATTAAAAGTGTTTAGAAATATTTTAAAAGAATCGAGAAAAACCTTACGATTTACGATTCAATTTACGATTCGATTCACAATTCACCCCTACCGATTTTACGATTCAATTCCGATTTGACAACTTTGGGATGAATTATGAACTAACTAGGCTTACTTATGAGAGGATATATCATCGTGTATGTTATTTGTAGATAATTTTGTCATAGTGGACGAAACAAGAGATTGAGTGAATAGGAAATTAGAATAGTGAAGGAATACATTAAAATCTATTGGTTTTAAGTTGAGCAACACAGAGGCCTAGAATAAATGCTTCGTGAGTTTAGAAATACAAGACATTAAAATGATGGAAAAGTAAAACTAGGGGAAATAGAAGTTCTTATGGTAAACCAATTTTAGATATATATGACCAATCATAACAAATAATGGTAATATTGAAAATAACATTACATATTGAGTTCAAGCTGAATGGAAGAAATGGAAGAGTGCAACAAATGTGATATGTGATCGAAGTATCCCTACTAAGCTAAAAGAAAAGTTTTATAGAACTACAATTAGGCCAACTATGCTTTATGGAAGCGAATGATGAGAAGTAAATAAACAAAAACTACATAAAATGAATGTAGCGATATGAGGATACTTAGATGGATGTATGGTAAAACACGTAGCGATTGAATAAGAAATATACAAATTCAAGAAAAATTAAGAGTAGCAACAATTGACGCGAAAATTAGGGAAGGGTGGTTGTGGTGGTTTAGACACTACTAAAGACAACCTACAAATGTCCATATTAGAAAACCTGGACTCAAATAGAAACTCAATAAATTAAACGATGCATGGATAGACCAATGTGGCGGCCCTACGCCCTATGTTGACGTGTCTCCATGTACTCATTGATGGCTGGCCCAACTACATGTGTCCGGCACCTGCCCGTCCTCTTCATGTCTCGTAAATCGCGTCCACATGTGTATTATCCGATAAATTAGTAAATTATCCTTATGTTCTTTATTCATTCTCTCAGTGGGAATCTAATCTGATTTCAATCTGTTACCTAGTTGGTAATTTATTGAGATCCTAACCATACTAGTGAGTTGTATTTTACTGAGTTAATATATTCAACGGAAGTCTTAAATAATACCATTTAAACAAGGTAATTTAAGCATGATAAACATTGTTCAAAGGCAAATTTTCTTTGTGGAAAACCCTGGAAAGTACTATGTATATGTTTACATTAACACAACAGTGGTATATATACAAGTACGGTGTTATCTCAAGTCTCCCAATACCTAAAATATACAAAATATTAAAAACAAACACGTACAAGTAGGTCTCGACAACGGCAATCGGATGTAGTCGCCTAGGATCCCCTTGCCCTACTTCAGTACTAGAACACTCACACTCGATCATCACAAAAAGACATATGACGAGTACAAGTAAGTAAAATCTCAAGGAACTCTTCGAGCATTCATATACTAAAGTAAAGGAAATAAAAGGAATGATGTCAAGTAAACATGCGGAATATAAAATGTATAACCGTAAATGGCTCATCGCATGAATAAACAACAGACAAGCGAACAAATGTGTCTCGAAGCCACCTGATGGACTAGATCGTATTTCGGTCACGAAGTTCCCACCGTGTGGTCGCGTCCAACCGGCCCGACACTTGGTCCTCGCAGTGATTGGCAAATCCGTCGAGTCACCGATACGTGCACCAAGTGCAAGCCAGTCGCCATTTTCACCGTGGAATGGGTAATGGTCTGTAACGATCCACCGGTCTCATGTGCTCACCTTCACCTGTGGAAAATGTGACAACTCCTGACGTATACGCCTACGTCAGCCTTCATCCCTGACCACCATAATAATCGTCTCAAATCATGGTACATTTTAGCCCGACCAGGATGAACTGTGTAGTGAGACCAGTGTGCATCCTCCAGAATCCCATCCCGTATCTTTTGATCCGTAGGTATCCACAATCTTCCTCGATTTTTCAAACACCGATCCGTGGTCTCTGCCCAATCAGTGCACTCCGGATCCCGAGCCAAACCACTGAACCGTTCATAAAGCTCATCTGCCCTCTGACACTCGACAACCCTCTCAATTAATACGGTTGGAACCCTCATGTGATCACAAATGTGCTGCTCAGCCGTAGTGGATACCTCTGTCATGCACATAACTGATGCCGCTTGTAACAGACTATGCTCGTATGTCATAGCTCGTAAATCAGTCTGATTATCAACCCCGCTCCGACTCAATGCGCCCGCTACGACGTTCACTTTTCCAGGGTGATACTCAATAGCGAAGTCGTAGTCCTTCAAAGAACTCAGCCATGCCATCTGGGCGCATATTCAGATCCTCTAAGTGAAGATGTAACGTAAATTCTAGTGATCTCGTATACTGAGATGAACTTCTTTCCGTATAGATAGTGCATCTAAGCCTTTAGTACAGACGACCGCGCAAGCTCCAGGTCATGCACGGGGTGATTTCCCTCATGGGGTCTCAACCGTCTGGAGATATAGGCAACTAGTCTACCATCCTCGCATCAACACGCATCCAAGACCAATGCCCGACGCATCTCGCATAAACTATCAAAGTCTTGCCCTGTTCCGACAATGTCAATACTAGTGCGGAAGTCAAGCTCAACGTCCTCTTCAGCCATGAAGGCCTCACACACTCCTTTGACCAATCAAGCCTAACATCTTTCTTGGTCGGGCCTCCGTCAAAACTGCCCTGAGATGTCCATCGTGATCCTTATGAATCCTAATATAGATCAAGATGTTGTCGATGAACACTATGACGAATCTGTCTAGATATGGTCTCAAGACCCTGTGCATCAAATCCATGAAAACCGCTGGGGCGTTAGTCAGCCCAAAAGGCATGACTGTGAACTCGAATAGCCCGTCTTTCGTGCCGAAAGCTTTTCTGGATATCCTCTTCTCGAATCCTCAACTGATGATAACTTGAGCGAAGGTTAATCTTCGAGAAGAATCAGACACTCGCCAACCGATCGAACAAATCATCTATCTAGGAAGTGGGTAACTTAGTTCCTAATCGTCACTGATTCAACTTCCTATAGTCTATGCACATCCTCATCGACATCCTTCTTCTTCACAAACAATACTTGGAGCTCCCAAGGTGACATACTAGGGTGAATAAAACCCTTATCCAACAATTCGTCCGCCTTCTCGTCTAACCTCCTCCCGCTCCAGATGGTGACATCATATATGGTCTACTGGAAATCGGCTGCGTCCCTGGTATCAATTTAATGATAAACTCAACAGCTCGTGGCAGTGGCAATCCAGTAGGTCATCCGGAAATACATCAACAAAATCTCTCACCACCGGCACATCCTCAATCCTGACCTCCGTCCTAATCTCCGGCTCAACTATCGTTGCAAATGCCTCCATCTCCATCGCTGTAGCTAGTCGACCTCTACAGTGATAGGTAAGTCGATCCAATCCAACAGTCTGCAAACTCCGATATCTCAAGGATACGAAACTCTATCCTCTTACCATAACAATATATCCGTGCATGATAGGATGACAACCAATCCATCCCGAGAAGCGCGTCAAACTCTAGGTACTCTAATAATCAAAGATCGGTTGATAACTGATGTCCTTCAACCTCTACCATCACGTCTCTACATATCCGGTTAGGGTATATCTTATCCCCAACAGTCGTACTGTGGACAAGGTGTGTGTCTAGTGTCTGTGTATCTAACCCTAACACTCCAACAAAACATCCAGCAACAAATGATAAAGTACTACCAGAATCAAACATAACATGCATTGGTCGCCCAAAAATATGCAACGTACCCTTAACGAGCTGTTTGGTCGCTCCGCCATCAAGCTGTGCTAGCGCATTAGCTTTCTCTGGCATGTTATGGCTCTCGACGTGGTGACGATGATGTCCTGCAGCTGACCCTCAAGTGTCCCCTCTGACCACACCTGTGGCATCTGCGGTTATCCTGCCTCCCAGTCTGTCCATCTCCAGATCTCGGGCCTTGATGGTACATCTGCGACTGTGGCCTATGTTGATCTACTAGCCCTAATGTGATGGCATGAACCGGCTGTCTCTCCTCATACTGGAACTGACTGCCCTGATGATCATCCCTATGGCCCCTGTCACGTCTATCATCCCTCCAGCCTCTATCCTGACGATCCCTCTATCTCTTCGGCCTCTGATCCGACTGAGAACTCTGCCCCGCTGTACCTCCATACTAGTCACACGCCTGCCATCTTTCTGCATCAGATATGTCTCATGTGCTAATGCTCTGTTGAATATGTCCTGCAGAGTAGATGCCCCAGATGATACAACCGCTGAAGTGATCCTGTCATCTGGTGAAATAGTAGATTTGCAGGCGCTCCGTCCCAGTGACATCCATCGAGAACTGAAGTAAATGTCGGAACCTCTCCATGTATCGCATCAAGGTCCAGGTTACCATGTCTCGGGGTCGAACGCTCTCCTCGTCTCGTTTAACCTCCATAGGTATGTATTGGTCGTATAATGGCTCTATAAACTCAACTCGTGCCCATGTCGTCGGCTCTGGATGCGTATCCTGATACATGGTCCACCATACTGCGGCGTGACCTCTCAAGCATGCTCCTGACAGTCATGCCTGAACACTCTCATCATTCCTCATCAGCTTATGGAATCGCTGATGAGATACAATCCACTTCCGCGCGGCCTCGGGCCACCACCTCGTAAAAGAAGTCGCACTCGAAACTTGGAAATTCCCTCAACATCTTCGCCTCGGAGCTAACACGAATCCCGATGTAGTAGCAGTAGTAGTGGTAGTAGTCGTCTGACCCGTAGCCGTAGGTGGAGGCATAGGAGTCGGCATCTCCAAGGGAACAATAACGGTTGTGGCTCTATCCGTTTGTGCACCCTCTACTACTCTCTCAACTGGTGTCTGGGGTGTAACCGAGACGACAAGTTGTCCCCGTAGGTATCAATCGCATCGGCTCTCTAGGTGTAGCAACCTGCCGTTATAGCCAATGTTAAGTTCTAAGGCAGTAACATAGGTTTCCACAACTAAGGTTTATTTATTACATCTTATGCTCTTTCATTGTAAAGTTTCCAAGTTCCTCAAGCTCGAGCTCTGATACCAACTGTGGTAGCACCTGCCGCCCCGGGGTGACGTGTCTCCATGTACTGCTTGCTGATTGGCCCAATTACATGTGCCCGACACCTGCCCGTCCTCTTCATGTCTCGTAAATCGTGTCCACATGTGTATTATCCGATAAATTAGTAAATTATCCTTATATTCTTTATCCATTCTCTATGGGAATCTAACTGTTTCAATTGTTACCTAGTTGGCAATTTATTGAGATCCTAACCATACTAGTAGGTTGTATTTTAAAGGTTAACATATTCAGATGAAGTCTTAATTAATACCATTTAAACAACGTAATTTAGCATGATAAACATTGTTCAAAGCAAATCCTACTGTGGAAAACCCTGGAAAGTACTATGTATATAAGCAACATCACCACAATATGGTATATATACATGTACGGTGTTATCTCAAGTCTCCTAATACCCAAAATATACAAAATATAAAAAATAAACACGTACAAGTAGGTCCTCGACAGCGGGCAATCAGATGTAGTCACCTAGGATCCCCTTGCCCCTACTGGTACCAAGATCTGCACTCAATCATCACAAAAAGACAGATGACGAGTACAAGTAAGTAAAATCCCAAGGAACTCCTCGAGCATTCATATAATAAAGTAAAGGAAATACAAGGAATGTTGTCAAGTAAACATGCAGAATATAAAACAGACAACTGTAAATGGCTCATCGCATGAATAAACAACAGACAAGCTAACAAATGTGTGTGCTCGCTCCAGATGGACTAGACTGTACTTCGGGTCACCAAGTTCCCACCAGTGGTCGCGTCCAACTGGCCCGACACTGGTCCATCGCGGCCCTGGCCAAATCCGCTGAGTCACCGACACGTACACCAAGGCAAGCTCAGGTCGCCATTCACTGAGGGTCGGGTCACACTTGCTACAGTCCAGTGCATCATGAACACGCAACTAGGAAATCCGGGGAAGTAACCTCAACCGACATCTAAGTAACTGAATAGAATAATGAACAACAATGAATGATAGAAACAACATGTAAGCAGAATGAATACTCAAAGTCTTTCAGTTGGGTTTTACAAACCTCATACCGCTCTCCGACCTTCCAGACTCTCGGATTCGACCCGACAAGCTCCCCAACACCGAGCTACAGTCCACTAAGTCCCTGAAGTCCATTTTTAATAAGTTTAGGTTGTTTATAAGTCTTTAGATATGTATTAAGTTGAAAATAACCAAAACAACCCTTAACTTCATAGTTCATCCGTCATTAGCGCGCTAGGAAATTTAACTAGCGCGCTACTATTCTTCGTTTCGAAGAACAGTTGCACACCAGGATGATTAGCACGCTAATTGCCTTCTGGGACATAATTCTAAATTCGAGAATTCTGTCCTAGCCATCTCTATTAGCTACTCTAATTGGTTTTACACCCTTTCCTCATCAAAATAACTTCAATACATCAATTAGAACACTCCAGATCATTCAATTAACCCAAATTCTTCAAATTCATGCATTCACCATAACCCTATTAACAATCAAATTCATCAAATCTATCAAAACCAGTGATAAATCTCCCCGTGTTATACAATCTAACAGCATGCAATTGATCAACTTGTCATCAAAATTCAGAGCATGCATCATAAATTTCGAAATTCCACCAAACATATCAAAATTCGGTTCATTTGCAAGCTTAGAAGGTGGAGAAGATGTTTACCTAGATTAGATCACTTGGTTTGGTCTCTATAGTGTTGAATTCCCATATTGAAATCCTTCTTCTTTCTCTGAATTTCTCTGGTTTTTGCATGACTTTGTGAGTGTTATGATCAAACACTCCACTAAGCCCTCTATTTATATGTTTTGTGGGAATCAATTGTGCGTACGTATCCCGAAGCATATCTTGTGGTTCACAAGCATGCTATCCTATACCTCCTGGTGACTCCAATAGCAGACTCATCATCTAGTAGCACTCATTATGTTAATTTAGATGTCCATCTCATGGCCCCTTTTATTTAATGTAAACTATAGGCTTTCATTTATTCTATTAATGTCACATTACATTAAGCCTTATCAAGCCATATCATATTGTTCAAGTTTATTTAATTAGCCTATTGTTACATTAATTATGTCAATTTGATAAACTAGACATATTTATGTAAGTTTATTGAGTTTTCTCTAGTGTCCCGTATGTCGCCGCTCGATACTCGCGTTAGCACACTTCGAGGAGCTACCCATCACACAACCTCACACGCTCTCGTTATTCAACATACACATATGCGATTTTTATATTTATTACAGTAACTATACTCACCTTCTTTCTTTTATAAACAATATATTTACTCTTATTTTTTTATCATCTATCTTTATTACTACGAAAACACACTTGAAGGTCACCCAAGATGGGGGATGAATTGGGTGTGATGGCCAAATTTGACTTTTTAAGACTTTCTTTAATAATCTCACAAGTTCACTTCAAAAGTAATGTTAAATGAGTGCGTGTAGTAGTGAGAATGATAGCAATGCTTCGGAATGATTCAAGTGAATAGAAAACTACACTAAGTGAAGGAGGTGGAAGAGATGGAAGTACACAACTGATTTATAGTTGTTTGATCCCTCGGATCTACATCCACTATCTAACTTCCTCGGTTAGGATTCTGGGCCACCACTTATATTCCAATAAGTGAACAAACATAAGCCCACAAGCTTAGTGTGCCTAGCCTCAACTAGGTCTTTTACAATTGCTTAACCGCAATAAGGACTTCTACAACCACCTAGCCTCAACTAGGAATTTAACTTGCCTAAATGCAACTAGGACTTTAACTTGCCTATTCCTCGATAGGCTTTACAACCTCTCCTATACACCAATAGGATTCACAACTTAGTCTATTAACCAATAGACTTTACAACCTTTACAATTGAGAATAGTTTTATGCTTACCATAAGTAAAACGATATAAGATGTTCTCCTCTCACAAGCCAAATGTAATTCTAAGATGAATCAATGCAAGTGAAACTTTGCCAATTAAGATGCCTTGTAGAATCAATTTTATAGGCTAATTCTCAATATTAAAACCAACAAAGAAGAATATAGATTAAGCTCAACTTGGTTCCAATGAGTGGCTAACTGATGCATTAATGAACGATACAAGCTTAAGCTCAAGTTGTGCAATCAAAATATCGGGTCACAAATAAATTAAGATTAAGAAAAAACCCTTGTAAATATGTTATCAAAACAACATAAGCATGAAATCACAAAATCAAATATAGATTAAGCACAATTCGATTTCAAGTCAATGCAATGCACTATGAAAAATTACTATTAAGCTCAAACAAGTGCACTCTATATTTTGGGTTTGTAGAAAATCAAGTTTTAGTTCAAAAACCCTTTTTAGTGGTGTCTCACACACTTCAATGAAACCAACAACAATAAGTATAGGTTAAGCTCTATGTGGTTTCTCTAGTTTCACATGCAAAATAAAGATTCAAGTTTAGGCTCAATAAGTGCAAATCCATTCTAGGTCTTATCTAGACTCGATATTAAGCACAACACTCTATATGAGTATATCCAAATCAGTCGCGCTAGGTTCCCACACAAATCTTTAACAACAAGATATAGATTAAGCACAATAGTGTAAAGAAAGATGAAATCTTACAACTCAAAATATGTAGATGATTAAAATCAGTTTGGATATCTTGTTGAGAGCTTTAGAACACTTCCTTTGACCCCACTTCATCAGCATAAGTTCAGCCCCAACAATCCTCAAGTGAGTGTATGTATTTGATCTTCACTTTTCTTGCAAAAACTTCATTTTTGAGCACTTGTGTGTATTAGCTAGAGAGATCCAATATTTGTTCCAAGTAATTTTAGTGTTCTCTCCAATCCATTTTGTCTATTTTTGAACGTTGTATTGATCTAATGGTCCAAAAAAATCTACCAATTCAAATTAAAGATATAGATTTGTAAGCTTTAAAAAAGTTGCCACTCGGGTAGGGAGCGTGCTCCATGAACTCCAGGGCCTGAGGCGCGCTTCACTTTCAGATGGAGCGCACTCCATAGACAGGGGCCTGAAAATACATTTTTATGTTTAAGCACTCTAAACCCTTAACCTGATTAGAACTCTCCTTAAACCTTTGTACGTACTTTTTACAAGTTTAGTATGACCTAAAAAACACATCAAATCATCCCAATGATTTTTCAAATATTAAAAACACAAAATCCATGTTTCATTCCAATGCTAGGGAGTTTTTTGCAAATATTTTTCAAATGATCCGAAAACCCGTTTAAACTAATACCTATGCATCCAAAATCAATTCCAACATTTTGTACACCACAAATTCATGCCATAAACACATTTGAACTATTTAAACCATTTTAAAACTCACAGACTTGAAAATCTTAAAATTAATGACTTTAAGTTCTTGAAAACTTGAAATTCGTGAAATGCATGAATCTGATGCATTTAGCTCATGGAATTGAACTCTTATACCTCACAAATAATATACACGACTCCATACACGCTTTCCGGTGCCTTTCCTCCTCTCAATCAATTCTTGAGCTTTTCAAGTTTCATTTCTTCCATTTCACTTGAACTTGTAAAGTTTGGCTTCCTTTGAACTTGTGAGTACTCCTAGCAAAGTTTGATATATTGAAATACTTGACAAACTTGTTAGTATCATTTCACATTGTTTGTGGACATCAAAATCTCGGGCGAAGTCTATGTCAAAGAGCACTTAGTCCAACAACACTAACATTATTACTTTTATACATTATGTTGTTTTAGTCTGTCAGATTATACATTGAGATTTGTTTCTCTCTCAATGTACGTGTAGCAAATAGCAGATGTTTGGGGTCAAAAATAAATTTTTCAATCATTTCCCCATTAGTATATGAAGAAACTTAAGCTATATACTATTAATCGTGCTTATCCATCGTAAAAACGATTATCCACAATGCTAATCCTTAACATTCAATAACTCCAATTTAACTTATTATCTTGTTCAATTTGAACAGCACATAACCTTAGCTCTGCTTCCTAATAGCATCAAGATCAACTTTTTTCACACTTCACAGGTCCCAGCTTAGGCATGTTGTTTCTGGTCATTGTCAGTTTTTGGATATACTGGGTTTTTCAGAAACGAAAGCTCATTAAACTCAAAGAAGAATTCTTCCTCCAAAATGGAGGCATGCTTTTACAGCAGCACCTCATCTCATGTGAACGCTCAGCCGAAACGATAAAGATCTTTACATCAGAAGAGCTAAGAAATGCGACCGACAACTACCATGAGAGTCACATCCTGGGTCGAGGAGGCTATGGCACTGTCTACAAAGGTACTTTATCTGATAAGAGAATTGTTGCGATTAAGAAGTCAAAAATAATAGACAATGATCAGATCGAGCAATTCATAAATGAGGTTTTTATCCTTTCCCAAATAAACCACAGAAATGTAGTAAAGCTTTTGGGATGCTGTTTGGAAACTGAGGTTCCATTACTAGTCTACGAATACATTGAAAATGGGACGCTGTACAGCCATATACATAGTGAACACAAGTATTCCCTATCTTGGCACATTCGTTTAAGGATAGCAACAGAAACTGCAGAAGCTCTTGCCTACCTACACTCATTTGCTTCACAACCAATTATTCACAGAGATATAAAGTCCACTAATATCCTACTAAACAATCAATATGCATCGAAGGTATCAGATTTTGGAGCTTCAAGGTTGGTGGCTTTGGATCAAACGCAGCTATCTACTTTAGTACAGGGGACAATGGGTTACCTGGATCCAGAATATTTGCACACGTGCATATTAACAGATAAAAGTGATGTTTATAGTTTTGGCGTTGTTTTAGTGGAGCTCTTAACAGGCAAGAAGGTTTTGTGCTTCGAGAAACCTGAAGAGGAGCGAAATCTTGCTATGTTTTTTGTTTCTACAATGAAACAAAATTGTCTCATTAATGTTTTAGATGTAGTAGTGAAAGAAGGAGAGCTCGATCAGATTCAAGAAGTTGCTAATCTTGCAAAACGATGTTTGAGATTGAGTGGTGAGGAAAGGCCATCAATGAAGGAAGTGGCAATGGAGCTAGAGGGACTACGTTTGTCAGAAAAGCATGCATGGATGGAACAAAATCTTGAAGAGACTGAACACTTGCTAGTAGAATCACCTGGTTCTTTTGATTATAGCAATGCTGGTTATGAAACCATAACCACTAAGGTGAACATAGGGAGATAATTACTTCAACAATATTACCAAGTCTGTGTCAGGCCAAAATTTCTGGAACTAAAGAGAAACACTTTCATATTCCAATCTGTAAGCTTATCACACGAATCTTTTAGTTTGCCAAGTAGTTTTCCTTTCACATGTATGCTTGCTTCTTGTTGAAAGAATTCCCTATTTCAGAAATATGGTAGACCTGGCGTGAAGAAAGTACTTGAATTGCCAATATAATCTTTTTTGGGTGCAAGCAAAATGAAAGAACAAAATACCAGCACTATCACCAGGTGGCACTTGCTTTTACTGAAAAGCATAACTTTTTTCTCTTACAAGATTTAGTAACTAAACACACAACCCATGCTCTCCAGTGACATGGAGTTTATCTGGCTGAACCACCAGCCATGATGAGTTTGAATTTTGAAACATAGAGAAACAAGAAAACATGATTTAATGAAGTATGGCATTTGAGTTTATCACTTTATCTAGCTTATATATGTCCCACATCAGCCATGTGTACCTCAAATTGAGAATTAAAAAAAATAAATACGATTTCTAGAGTAATGGCATGGCATTTGTTTACTCAATAATAAAGAATCAAATAAGACGGCTGAAAGCATAGAGTTAGAGACATTTACATTATTTATTCACGGTAACTAATTAATAGTTATTCAGATATTCAGAACACAACTGATAATTTTAAAAATATTATAAAAATTAATGGCAATTGATAATCAATGATAATAAGAAACATTTGCTGCACCGGAATTTAAGAAACGTCTTGGAAAAACACTAGATCAGCTACATAACTCTTCTACTCCGCTCAATTTCAGGCGCACATTAAAAATCCTTTAATAAAATACTACAAAAAGTTATAATTTACAAAATTTGGGAACTCTACATTTTTATTATGTCCACATCAACATGATGAGCGAGTTTCGAAGGAGAACCAAATGGGAAAGCGATCGAGCAAGACTTTCCCCAAACAATAAACGTATTCTCATCAGCCATGAGTACCTCAAATCGAGAATAAAAAAAAAAACAAAAAAGCTGTTTGGACCCAAAAAGTCTAAACTCAAAGGGTTTTTTCATAATTTCTAACATTCTTGAGGGCCTCAAAATAATTTAAAATAAAGAGTGAGTCACATTAAATAATGAAGGATAAAATAGTCATCTACCTACAAAATACATGCACACAACATTAAATGAGAAAGGACACTCTCTCTCTCTCTCAAAACATTAAATAAGGATAGGCACTCTCTTTCTCTCTACGGACGAGACTCTCTCTCTCTCTCATATTATCTCTCTACAGCTTTAATTATTTATCTCTCTATATTTGTCAATATCTATGCTTAAATGCTTATAGTTTTCGAGATCCATTAATTCTGGAGATTGGTACTTACATGTTCTTTAATTTTCCAGATTCATTAATTCTCCAAATTTGTGCATACGTGCTCTTTAATTTACAAGACTCATGCGTACGTAGAGATGTGATTAAGTTTATCCTCGAGATCCGTGCATAAGTGGAAATGAGATTGAATTAAGGTGATCAAGGCGTACATGGGGAGGGCCCAAGGCATGGCTAGGCCTCGCCATTGTTGTGCCGAAAGCTTTGTCAAGGTTTGTCTAAGGCGTGCCTAGAGAGGACTCAAACGAGCGTAGGTCTCACCAAGAGGCGTGGTAAGTCATGTAGAAGTACTCTCCCCTCTTGAGGCCGCATCCTTGGCTTCTCCAAAACATTTCTTGATGTACGTGCTAAGTATGTGCGGACCCGAACTTGAAAAATATGCTATCAATATCACTAATGTTGATCTTCAAGGAGCGAATATAAGATGAACATCGTAATTGATTATTGTGCGAGCACGGAGATGACCAAAAGGAGGTATTCGTCTACGCTACTAGTCTTTCAACCTTCATTCGGATCCCATGATAATGATGATGATGATAATAATAATAATAATAATAATAATAATAACAACAACAACAACAACAACAACAACAATATCAAAGTATAATAATAAAATAATAATAATAATAATATTATTATTATTATTAGATATTAATAATATTAATAATAATATTAATGGTTATAATAATAATAATAATAATACACTTCAAAAAATTTAAAAATACACTACAAAAAAACATTTAATATAGCAACAAAAGTTTAATTATTCTTTTTGATTGCATCTTAAAGAACATGGAGGTTTGAAATTAGTATTGGACAAGACATTTTATTTGCCAATAAAAAAATAAAAAAATGAGAAGAGTAGAATTAATTGTTCTATATTTTTTTTGAAAAAGGTAAAAGAAGACATTATATGACAATGATTAATCAACCACAAGAATCAACGACGAAAAAGATTAATTATTCTTTTTATTGATTGAACACCTTACAGAAGTAGCTTACAACAACAAACAACAACATAGCCTCAGTCTCAAATTAATTGGGATCGATTAATAATAATAATAATAAATAATAAATAATTTCTTATCAATTATTAGTGAATTTAATTAGTTGTTTTTCAATTTGCGGTCGTGAGTTTAATTAGGATTCAATTAGAGATAAGGTCAAGTCACACATATTTAATTATTGTTTTCCAACCTAGGGACGTGATCATAGGTCGTGCAGAAGTCTCGCATAAAGGCACGATACGTCGATCGGGCAGAAGTCTTGCCTTTTCAGGTCGCACCTTTGGTTTCTCTAAGAGATTTTTTGATGAGTGTGCTCAAGTATGTGCGGACCCGAAATCGAAAAATATGTGAGACTCTCTTTGGACTCTCAAATTCGTTCAACAACTGTTTTCGCCTCCGCTGATTCCTTCCCCCTGAAAATCTTCAAATCCTCCCTCGCCAACCCCATCGAATCTCTCGCACTCTAATCTTGAAGAATTCCAATCGGGACCTTCTGTCATTCGTTCGATCGATCTCGAGTATCGACCGTCGACCGATAGGTCTTATACTGTGACGGCCCTGGTTCCGCATAAACTGGGCTCCGCCTTGCCTAAACCCACGTGGACCCCCGAGTCATTCCTTGCAAAGTCGACGCAGGCCTAGTCAGCCTTTAATAGTTGCATTCTCATTAAATTTATTTTTTTAATGTATAGTTATTATGTTATGTCTTTTACAGAATAGTTTGCAGCGGAATTAAAGTTAAGACAATGTTAAATAACTTAGATTAAAGAAAGGTGGAACAACCTACAGTGTGGAACCTTGAAATCAATGGATAATCATGCATATGATATCCCATCTCACTCGATCCCAATATGTCCCAGTGTAATAAAAAATAGTAATATACAATAATTACAACCAAAAATGGCAAAAACATACTATCGAGCAAGAAATGAACCACTCCAAAAGTCCTCAAAAGAAGTCACCAATCACCGATCCTTTCCCCTTGCTCGTTTATGTCCGCTCTGCACCCACCGTCACAATCTAGATAGTGAGTACAGTAAAGTAGAAAGTAATAACTAGAAGGATATAAATAGTAATTCATGAATCATTATAAAAAAACAGTCCAAATATCATGTGGACATGTAAAGGTAGATAAAAAAACAGTAAGTGCATGATAAACAGACCGACTGATATTCAAGACGAAAAATATGTGCCTAGGAATCAAAAGAGGCATACTAAGTGGTCTTAAATCTACAACAATCCACAAAAAACCACAACAATCCAATACTCGGGGAGAATTCACGTTTGGTTGGGTAGTTGCACCCTTGTAGGTAGTGTTCACGTTAGCCCAACTAGCAATAATCTCAGGAGTACCTTCTCGACACATTTAGGCCATAGACACTCAACCAAGGAATAAAGAATATAATTCCAAGAAAAGACATTTATTAATAAAGACAATAGATACGAAATATGAATTACTATGCATTCCCTTAACTGGTTTACTTACTTACTTCGGACCACGCTAATTCTGCCCTCGCGGCTCGGACACGCTCCCCAAAACGAACACCCAAACTCCCGAGACCTCCCCTTAGGCTCGTGAGGACCTATAACATGTTTTAGGATAAATTATTGTGTTTTAGAGATTTTGAAAATTTCAGCTTTATGTGCTGCCGGGGTAATTAGCGCGCTACTTTTGGCATTAGTGCGCCACCTTTTAGATCTAGCGCGCTATGTGCAGCAGAACACAAAATTCTGCATTTCGAATTCTGGTTTTCCACTACACATAGGCCATGTTGATGCCTTGGGAACCCTCATACATACTATTAGAGGTCCATTACATCAATCACAACACAACACAACACCCTATAACATCAAATACATGAATTCATCAACTTGACCAAGCTATGTTAATGGAGTACCTAGCTTGATCTTCACAACTTCACCAACTAGATTTGCCAGCCAAACTTGATGCTTTTCTTCTTCTCTTGATCACTCCAGCAACTCCAACAACCTCTCATTCTTCTCCAAATCAATGAGATCAACTTAAGTGATAAGTTTGGTTTACTTATTGGTTATATATATGATTTGAGATGGTTACACAATAGCCACACATCCATTTGCACTTACATATCCCGAGGCTTATCTTGTGGACCACCTTCACACACTTGTTTCCACAAGTCATGCTGAATTAACTCCAAATATATACTCACTTGGTCTCTAGATAGGTCAATACGTGTCTCGATGCACATCATGTGGCCAATGATTTATTTCACTAACTTAGGCTTTCTATTTGCATATTCAATATGACCACATTAAAGCATATATATAACTATAGTTAATTCAAATTACACTTACCCCATAAGCTACCACCTCGGTCTCACGTCAACATGCAACTCGAGGTACATCCCCGCTCATGTCTCGACTCACCGAACGCCCTGCGTATACCTTACTCGCAAATTCGATACGACAAATAAACATACATTTGTACATTAGAAAATCATATTTGGTTATAAATAAATAATACACGCACCACAAAAAAATAAAATTTACCTCGGTGTCGACTGCAAAGTTTTAGACAAGTACATCAAGTCACGACGGTCCAGTTAACGGTCTTGAAATATGGCACATGGCACATTTAAATTTGAGGGTCATTACATATACTGTCGATTCGCGTCGTCTCTATTTAACCTCTCAGTCCCTGTTCGATCCGAAACTCAAAATTAGGGCTCGAAATCTAGAATTCTGGTTGAATTAGCGAATCGGAGAAGGAATTCGTTCGGATCCAAACTCATCAATGCTACTAGTCTTTCTGCGTTCATTCGGACCCCATATAATAATAATAATAATAATAATAATAATAATAATAATAATAATAATAATAAGATGTGTACGTATGTCATGAATTTCCAAAAACATTGTCATATGCATCATTGAATGTCAACAAATGTAAATATCTTTGTATAATGTAATTTATTTTCTAAAGTATTTCATGTAAGCACAACTTTTAAGTTTGAGAAATTAATAACATCTAATGTAGTATCTCGAGGAGCATCGTCAATTCAAAATAAAAATGTTAACTCACTTTAACCCTAACATCTGTTGTCCTCTCCCAAAGTCTCCCCTATCTTGTTCACGCCTCCATCTCAGACGCTCCCCCATCTCGGCCGCGACCTCCCCCATCTCATCCCCGACCTCCTACGTCCTCCCTCGTCTCGTCCCTGACCACCCACGACCTCCCAGATCTCGTCCGCGACTCATCCGCGACCTCCCTCACTCTCTAAGGTACCCATTAATTTCTTCTCTCAAATTATAGAGTCGTGGAAAATTGAAACTTTGTGTGATTTATTGAAGGTTCATTGCGCTGCATTGGTGTAGGCCTCGGAATCGGTTCTCTTATATTATGAATTCATTGAATTTATGTTGTGTTTTATATGATATGATGGGTTTTTGTGTTTTTTGATATATATTTTTAGGTAGGAATTCATGCTTGGATTGGGGTTTATGCACGATATGAGATAAGTCAAATCATGATTATAGAGTTTTGAAGCTGAAAAATTGGAACTTTGTCAACATCTTGACCATGGCAAATTGTCATTTCTCAACGTTTTGCATTGTAGATTGGCATTTGATTCATTTCTTTGCGTTATGGTCCACTTAGAATTTAGAATTGCTTTTGATTTGGGTGGTGACCATTAGTATTCATTGATTTTTCAAGCTAATCTTTTTTTCGTATGCATTACACTCAATGCGCAAAATTGAGAATAAAATAAGTGAAAGCACTGCTTCAAAATTGTATAATCCAAGTAACTCATTATTTTCTTTTTTTTTTTATAAAAAGAACTGCCTTCTACAAAGCCCAAACAACTACTCCCGTGAAGGGTACTCAAGCCTTGAACATAGACTCTATCATAGAAGTCGAGACGCATCAAACTGTTGGAGCTGTCATTTGATTGAATGATTGATTATCTACAGCTAATATCCTAAAACACAACTCCTCAAAATCATTTAAATACAGTACAAATAGGACTCAATTTAGTTCATGTTTTTGTGATTTTCTTTTTAGTTTTCAAAGAGTTTTTTAGGCCTTATAGCATATTTTGTAGTTGCAAGTTTGAATGAAAAAGCAAGTTTCTGACAAGGCTTGCCTAAATGATGTACCCCATTGTTTAGTTCTCTTGTGAGAGAAGTAAAACCATAAACAAAGCAAACCCAAAAAAAAAAAAAAAAAAAAAAAAAAAAAAAACTCCAAACCTCTCTTCAACACAAACTAGTACACTACACTACGCAGTCACAGAGATGGTAATTGCGTCTTGTCCCATTACACATTTTAGCCACAATTATCAACATGTCCCCTTGTCCATTGACAAGTCCATATCACTATGGCTATATTATTTCAACACACCGGAAAAGGTGACATATATAAAAAAGGTTACATGACCTTTTACAAGCAAGAGTAGTACTACTACTTTGTCAAATCAGAAGTACTTGTTTTTTGAATGGCTTTTTTAAAGTAGATCGATGATGATGATGATCTTCTCCTCAGAGGAGGAGATCAAGAGAAAAGACCAAACATGTTTACTGTTCAGTATGTACACAACTGGAAGAGAATATTATATATGTATGTCGCATGTAAAGCATAGCAGTAACATTTTTTTTTGCATGTAATTGACTTGTGAGTGGTCTACTCAACAATGTGTAACTGGTGGTGCAGGACTTGTGAGTGGTCTACTAAAAAATGTTAAGACCCTTCTAGTGTGTGGCAGAGTGTGAATTAGTCAAAGTAGTTAACAAAGCAACTTTTATTTCAAGCACACCAGAAGAAGAGACATAATAAGTTGGAAAACTAAAGAGAAGGGGAGCGCACTCCACCCCCCATTATATATTCTCCTCATTCACCTCGCGACCTCAATCGAATAACGGTTTCCTTTAGTCACTTTGACAAGATTGAACTCACTGCTCTATCAACAATATAATTTTTTCATGAACTCTATTTATTTTGTATAATTGATAAAATCTTATTGATTTGTTGGGAGAACCATTTTTCAATTGACATAGCTTAGTATAGATCGATTGCCATCTCAACTTCTTCAAAAAAAATTAAAAAAAATATTATCTCATGAAACAAACAATGAGATACATCTGTTCTATTTTATTTGAATTCCATTCATTATTTAGTAATCCTTACACATTAATTTCAATATAATAAAACAATAAAATGAATTAACCTCAAAAGAAAAAAAAAACACTAAAATGAATTGGTCAATACTAATCAAGCTGATACTTAAAAAAAAAAACCCTCATCATCCTCCAAAATCCAGAGTATAATAGCTTTAAGAGTTTGAAGACAAACCAAGTGACTCAAGGGAGACCTTTTGTTTACAATGGAGCTATTACTGCTCTCAAATTAATTCTTTCTTGCTTCACAAAAAAGTGGCCACTTACACCCTTGAGTTGTGGATACAATGAAACATAACAAGTTGTCGATGCAAGCTCCCTGCACTAGTAGTAGTGATACATAACAAAATGAAGCAGATACTCTTCCAAAATAATCTGCCAAATATATTCAGCAAGCCGCAAATTAGAGCTGCAGTTAAAAAGTTCACTTACCATCAATAAAACGAGGGAGATATAGCCTCCAAAAACCATAGGTTATAAATAATGAAGAAAAAATCCAAAGAGAACAATTCCTCAACTTTATGTTACATGAGCCCAAGCATCTAGAGTATCCCATTTGTGGCAAAAAAATAAAAATAAAATAGAAATAAGTTATAGGCATGTACCCCAACATACTACTGATTGAAAAAAATGAAAGAAAACAAAAGAAAATTTACCACTTGTTTAAACCCAAAGATTCGAGTCCTGCTCCAAACTTTTGCGTCAGATGAGCTCCATTCTGCCAATCAGACGCACTAACCTAAAAAAACAAAAGCTCAAGAAAAAACATGGTTGAAGGTTTGAAGCTTTGGATTACCATAAAATGGAAAAATCAATAGAATGACAAGTGTGCCACTGCTCTTGAAACCACTAAATCATCCCAAGGTACAAGGATCAATTGACCACAACATGTAATAGAATGACAAGTGTGCCACTGCTCTTGGAATCCATATTCTTTCACTCACGATAGCTGCAAGATTCAGCTAATATCATATGCGTTTTATATTTATTACAAGTCGAATAGCAAAAGATCAAATTCTAGCCACATGTATCACATTCATTTCTCTTTCAATCACACCACCTCTAGAAATTTTAGAAGAGAAACAAGGTAGAGACATTTTTTTTATTTTTTAAAGAAAAAAAGATAGCTGCTTAGAAAAACAGAATAAATTCATCAATTCTCAAAGAACTGTTAATTGAGCAAGATAGTAAATGACGCCTTCTTTTACTTGAGGGTCTTTAAGGCCAATATCATTTCATCAATTCAGAAGTAATGTACTTGATTTAGAAAGTGATGAATTATCTTTTTTATTTGATAGTATCTTGAGAACCCTCAACTAGTCCTTAGTGAACCTTCCACCTTTATGCCTGGGAAATTATATAGGAGAATCGAATTTAACTCAAAACTCATACTTGATAATGTTTGGATGAAACCACATCTAATATGATACATTATTCTTTGATTTATTAAAAATGTATAAAACATCATTCAAAAAGTGATTAGTGTGTTGTTGTGTGTGTAGATGATGATCATAATAAAGAGGATTTAGTTACCAAAAGGTTGGTATAACAACTTATGCAAGTGAGTATAAAGTGAAGTAATAAGGAAGGAAAACAACTATAAGCAAGACAATATATATATATATAACTGAGAGTGTGAAAACCAATGAAATTTACCTCAATCGAGACTTAGCCTCTCCGCATTGTTGTTTTGACATCAAAGATACTAAGCTTTTGCTAAAAGTTTTTTTTAAGAAATTGGAGGCGATACTCCTATATAGGCTAATGGGTGTGTTTCAAACAAAGAAAATGCATCCGAACACTTTTTGTTGAAAAAGAGAAAGGAGAGGAAGACCAAAACTTGCAGGAAATTAATGGATAGAGGGCCAAGTTGGAGGAATTGAGGGCTGGAATTTAAAGAAATCAAGCTAGGACAAGGATTGAACCCTAGACGAGCCTCTCAATGAACTCTTCTATGTCCAAATTAAGGTTTTTGCTCAAAAACTTGGTCTCTGGATCAATGCAATTGTAGTGAGAGTTGTAAACACCAAATTCAAGCTCCCTTACATGTGGAATTCACTAATTTGAAAGGTTTTATAAAAATCAGAATTGCTTTGATTTAGTTTTAATCACAAGTTCAATGTTTTCATACCCTCTTGAGTTCAAAACATGTGCATGGGGTTTTTCTTACATTGAAGATCAATTCTGAAATTTTAGGGACTTAGTTCTTCATGAACTATGGGTTTTTACAAACAAGATTCAACAACCTGGGTGCTTTTCAAGAGAACTCAATTGTTGTTGCTGAACTTTAAGGATTAAGTCATTTGTGCTCAAAATTAAGGTTTTTGATGCAATGCAAACTTGGGGCTGATTTTCAGGACTAAAAGAGAAGCTCAACCTATAAATTTGCATTGGTGCATGTTAAATCTGATATATTTGAAACAAAGACTCGGAATTTTAAAAGGGTTTCAATAATCAAGAACTCTTTCACAACAAATTTGGAATTTTTGTTTGCTCAAAACATGGGTTTTGGTTATACCGTGAAATTTTTAAGTAATGAGACTGATTTTTGAAAACAAAAAAGCTTAGAAAACCTTCAATTTTGCTCTCATGTATCTTCAAACTTCAAAGACTTTTAATATAGACACAAGTACACATGAAAATTCTTCAAGCATTGTTCTAAGTTTTTATTCCCAAAATCCATGTTCTTCATGTTCTTAAATGTTATAACTAATTTGGAAATACAATTGGGTAGATTTCTAGGGTAAGGATGAACTTAGATCACTGAAATTTGGAGAGCAAAGTTATCTCAACACAGTAGCAACAACCACAAATAACAATCACAACAAAATCAATGATCCAAACAACAAAAACCCTTGATTTTTATCAAGTTACCTCAACACAGTAGCAACAACCAACAACAACAAATAGCAGCGGACCACAATCACCCATCGATGAGTCGCCGTCAACAATGACGGTGATGAAGATGGTGGTCGTGTATGACGAGGGTGTGGTCCGGGAAAGGTAACAGACTGCTGACGAAGTGAAGTGATGAAGATCGACGATGTGAGGTGAGCTGAGGTGAGGGAAAGACAATCAATCATGTTCCAGCAAGTTGTCTCCATGGGAAATCGGTGAGATTTTCAGCTGTGGAAGACGAAAAGTTTGATGCCAATAAGAGATTTTCAACCTCCTTCAATGTGCAGCTGTTTCTAAGGAGAGATTTACACATACCCTTCCACATTTGGACCTAACTATTTTTTGGGTGTTTGATTAATATAGGTGAAACTAGAAGGATGATTTACAAATATATAAAAATTAAAAGTCTGGACTCAAAGAGTCCACCTTGCACTACTCTTAATTTATGACATACTTTTGAAGACATTTGTTCAAAAGTTATTTTCTTATAAGAATTTGTTCAAAAGTTGTTGAAGTCATTTAGACACACATTAACATGTGCGAGCATTCATCACAAGGCACAATCCAAAGAACTTTGACGACTATGTAGCATATGCATGGTGTATGCATCGAAAGTATGTGACCTTATCTTTTATAAAGAATTTAATGACCGACTCGAAAAGACTAGAATAAAAGTAGAATGCATGAAAGCTTAAATAACCAATAAATTTAGCGAGCCACTATTAGTCACCCACTACCCTATATCAGCCCCCCATTTAATTTAATACATTTTTAAACTAAATTGCCTTTAGGCAAAATTACATAAATAACACCACTCTTAATCATGAATTTGTTTCATTTCTTTTTCCCCTTCTACTTTCCACTATCAACACCCTGTTGAGTTTTGGGGTTCATACGCAGAGGAAATTACAAAACAATTTTGACAAAAACCCCAACAGGATCCGAATCTAATTCCATTAAAAACGTTTAAACCATGAAAACTTAATCATACCTCGGTCGCAATATACCTTTCTGAAGGTTGATCGATCTCTAAGGCGCTGCCAACGACGAACACCTCTACCAGCAGTCCACACACGAACGACGGTCGAGATTCGAAGTGCTAGCTTCGGGAGAATACCAAACCTTTTGTTTCTCTCCAAAACGATCCAGAGCGTACCAGAAAACCCTAATTCGTTTCTTAAACGAAAATAGAGTTTCGGCCCTTAATCTTTCCTATATGTGTTCTAACTTAAAGCGTCTATTTATACAACCCTTGTATATAGACGGTTAAGTAAATTACACATATACCCCTACTTAAAGAAGTATGAGTGTAATACACCACAAGGCGTTTTGTCACGAATTTTTATCATATATAATTCATTTTTTTGAACCATCTTAAAATCTCGCAAAATCATTCTTAGTGTGCGACCCAATAGGCTCATACAACGTTGGAAGTGTACCAAAACTCATTTTGGTATACAAGTTATAAGCGGCCTCTAGCAAGACATTATGACTACCCAAGTTGTATGAATATCAAATCGATACAACCTAATCAATAATGTATATAACATCCTTTTGTCACACGATATCCTTTTGATCAAACATAAGGCATAGAATTGTCATCCAACATGTTCAATCGTACTAGTCTCGATCTCTAGGTAGACTGAAAACATCCAAGTGACATTGATCAATATCAATTCACTTAGACTAGGCCTTTTAACAAGCCTAACACATCGAGGATCCACTCGGATATCTCTCTTTATATGAGAGGGACAAATTATATCTTGATTACACAACTTCATCACATTGCTCACACAGTAACCAATCACAACCTTTATAATCGTCCGGTTAAAGACAACGTTTGATCGTGTCAAATCACTGTGTTCCTAATGTTGAAGTCTATGGTAATCTCAAGTCAGAGGACTGAAAAATATACCTATCATGAGAAACAACTATGACTTAATCCATGTGATGTTCTCATAGCGGGTCGGTCCAATACTTTGTTCCCTAACAAGTACTCGTGATCTTGATTCGTATCCCTATACGTATAATCATCATATGATCATCAATCAAGACTCACACTAGTCTTAATTCATCATAGTTCCCAAGATAATGATCGACTAGGGACATTTATGATATTTCGTAAATACCCATGGATCTTATTATAATGTAAACATGCAAATTAATTATAATAAACAACAAATGAAATCCTCTATTTTATTAACTAAAAGTATTCATAAAGACAATTAATGGATTGACCTAGGGCACATGCCCCAACACACCCCTCCTCAACTTTACTTTTCACTCTCTACACCCATCCCTAAATGAAATCTTAAACTCATCTCCGACTCATATCTCACTCACTACACTCACCTTCCTCTACTACTACTACTACTACTACTACTACTACTACTACTACTACTACTACTACTACTACTACTACTACTACTACTACTACTACTACTACTACTACTACTACTACTACTACTTAATTTTCACTTTTTATATCTCACCCAAATTAAACCATAGACTCATCTCTTTTCTCTTCTACTTTCTAATCTCTATACTCTTTCTCATCTCTTTGTCCATACACTCAACAATTCACCATCAACTACAACATCTTAATTATAGTATTTGGTTGAGATTTGATTCATATTCTTAAATGGTTAGAATCATTTATTTGTATTGAATCTTAGCTTTTAAGGATCAAACAATCAATCTTGAAATGCATATGGAGCAAATTGAGTTAAGGGGGAGAAAAAGATGATGTGCAACAAGGGGTTGGAGGTTGAAGATCACAAAGATAAAAAGAGGGTTTTCTTTGGAGATAGAGGGGACAAATATAAACTAGGGGTACAATGGAGAGTTTAGTAACAATTAAAGGGGGTGCTTAGAGTATGAACTAACTTATTGGGGGCTATAAATAACATTAAATTAAATGGGGAGCTGATATAACATATAGGGGTGCTAATAGTAACTCCCTAAATTTATATTTGGAGTCTCATACAATAAAATAATTGGTTTTGAACAAAATACTCTTGATTTTTGTTGTATATAGTATCTACAACAAAACAATAGAATCTATATATCATGTACTTTCATACAATTATTTCATACCAAGATGGTAACTCTAAAAGTAAATATAGCTATAAAATTATTACACCATTAAATACATTGATTTAAAGTATTATACATAGTATCGTTGATCCTATTTGAAAAGTGCCTTAGAAACTGTAGAAATTAATGCAAACATGTTATACATGTTGCAGAAT
The DNA here is from genome assembly GCA_039657325.1 of Stephania cephalantha. NCBI lineage: Eukaryota > Viridiplantae > Streptophyta > Magnoliopsida > Ranunculales > Menispermaceae > Stephania > Stephania cephalantha. The sequence goes on along the minus strand of CM077567.1, from coordinate 59,453,436 downwards.
GTGTTTTAGTCTTGAAGGCCATGTCTCTAATTCAGTTACTAGTTGTTGCAATTTTGTAGGAGTTGTTTTGACTCAGTTGTTGAGTCATGGGTCCTGTTTTTTAGTTAGTATGGCTTAGTGTGTTTCAGTTATGTTTGAATTTCAGTTATTGTTTTGTGTATTTAAGTAAGTTGTCAAGTTAAATGAAATCAATCGTGCTTCTCAGCCCAAGCTTCAAGTCTACCCTACTTCTTTCATATTTCTAGTTTTATAACAGTGGTACCAGAGCCTTCAATTCTTGAGGGACTGTGAGTGTTTGAGCATACTCCACCATACAAATCCAAATCAGTTCACTAACAAACCATTAAAGCCACATGGATCTTGAAGCATCTTACAAGGCAGCAGCTCATCCAGTGTTTGATGGTGAAAATTATCATGCTTAGGCTATTAGGATGGAGGCTTTTCTTGATGCAAGTGATTTGTGGCAGGCTGTTGAGGAGGACTACGATGTTCCTCCATTGCCCGAGCACCCAATACTTGCATAGCTCAAAAATCATAAAGAGAATAGGCAAAGGCATGTTTATTTGCTACTGTATCATCATCAATCTTCACCAGAATTATGGCGCTGAAATCAGCCAAGGCAATTTGGGATTTTCTTAAAGAAGAATATGAAGGTGATGTGAAAATCAGAGCAATATATGTGCTGAACCTATAAGGGAGTTTAAAATGCAAAGAATGAAGGAGTCAGAGACAGTCAAAGAGTACTCTGAAAAACTTCTAAGCATTGTCAACAAGTTAAGATTGCTTGGTGATGAATTTCCTGATTCAAGAATAATACAGAAATTCTTGTTACAGCCCCTGAAAAATATGAGGCTACAATCACCCCATTGGAGAACTCTAAAGATCTCGCAAGGATCACCTTGGCAGAGTTGTTGAATGCTTTGCAGGCCCAAAAGCAGAGAAGGTTGATGCGGCAAGAAGGTTCAATAGAATGAGCCCTAAAGGCAAAGCATTACATCAATCATAACACCAAAGGGAAGAAGAAGTATGAAAAGAAGAAGATTATTGATGCTAATGAAGCTATTTCGGTTGAAAATTGCAGCAGTAGCAACAACCAGAAGAGAAGATTCACTCCTTGTCATCATTGTGGCAAGAAAGGGTATTCTCCTTTCAAGTGTTGGAAAAGGGCCAACATCAAATGCAATAAATGCAATTGCACAGGACATCATGAGAGAACTGCAAGAATGAAACTTCACAACAAAATGAAACTAAAGTTGTAAACCAACAAGTGGAGGAAGAACAAATTTTCATTGCAACCTGTTAGCAAGTAGTTGTTCCAGCGACAAGTGGCTCATAGATAATGGTTGCACCAATCGTATGAATTTCGATTGTGGCCTCTTTAAAGAATTGGATACATTAGTTAAATCCAAGGTGAAATAGGCAATGATGAGTACATGTTGAAAGAATAGGTACCGTTGTCATTGAGAGCTTCTCTAGTATAAAAGCCATTAAAGATGTATTATTTGTGCCTGATATTAACCAAAATTTGTTAAGTGTAGGGCAGCTGTGTGAAGGCATGGGTCACTGCCTAAATCCAAAACCCCTACAGCCCACCCAGGACCTCCAAAGCAGTGTGGGTGCACTCACCCACACCATCTGGTGGTACAAGTCTCGCAAAATCCGTGGTCTTAAGCGTCCAGGACGCGGGTTCGAGACTTGGGAGGCGAAAGACTACGCCCATGTGCATAGTGGTGGCATGGGGGGGACGTAGATGGTGTGGGTAAGTGCACCCACACTGCCTTGGAGGTCCTGGGTGGGCTGTAGGGGTTTCGGACTTAGGCAGTGAACCAGGCCTTCACAAGCTGATTGAAAGAGGATTTAAGGTTGTTTTTGAGAAATGCTCAATCAAATATGGAACAGATAAAAAGGTGTTCAAGATCAAGATGAAGGGTAAAAGTTTTTCATTATACCCATTGCAAGAAAAGCAAGCAGCTTACTCCTCAATTGACAACATAACCAAGATCTGGCACAAAAGATTGAGTCATTTTCATCATGCTGCAATGCTGAACTTGCAAAGAAAAGAGCTTGCACAAGGATTGCCCCAGCTTGAGTCAGAAATACATGCTTGCAAGGCTTGTCAATATGGCAAGCAAGCACGTCTTTCATTTCAGAATTCTGCTTGGAGTGCAACAAATAAGGTGCAGCTTATTCAAACTGATCTTAACGGACCTCAAAGAACTCCTTTTCTTAAGGGAAGCAAATACTACATAATTTTTATTGATGACTTCACTCGTATGTGCTGAATTTATTTTCTCATATTTAAATCAGAGGTTAATGGCATTTGAGGGAGATTCAAGTAATGGATTGAAAACCAAAGTTGGTGTCCCATTTAAATGTTGAGGTCAGATAATGGCAAGGAGTTACACTTCAAATCAATTCAATTAGTTTTGTGAAGAAGTCAAAATTGATCATCAATTGACAGCTCCATACACTCCACAGCAAAATGGAGTCAGCGAGAAGAAGAACGAACAATCTTTGAGATGGCAAGATGTATAATGCATGATAAAGATTTGCTTAAAGAGTATTGGGCTGAAGCAACAAACACTGTTGTTTTTTTGTTGAATAGGCTTCCTCCAAAAGTTGTGAATATGAAGACTCTTTTTAACGAATGGTATGGTGTCAAACCCAATTTAAAAAATTTGAAAATATTTGGTTGTTTGTACTTTACTCACATGCCATAAATCAATAGGGACAAGCTGGACAAGAAGGTTGAACTTGAAATCTTTTTAGGCTACAACAATACCTCAAAAGCCTATAAAGTTTTCCAGCCTCAATTCGGAAAAATATTGATTAGCAGAGATGTTGTCTTCATGGAGGCAAAAAAGTGGGACTGGAATTCAGCAAATGAAAAAAATCATATTCATATGCAGCCTAGCGAATATGATGTTGATGACCTACCAATCAAAGGAACCAGATCACTTGCAGACATCTATGCAAGATGCAATGTTGCGGTAATGGAACCAGTTGGAGTACAACTAGTGATGCAAGACATAAAATGGATTTCAGCTATGAAGGAAGAATTGAGTATGGTTGAAAAGAATCATACATGGCAACTTGTACCTAGGCCTTCTAATCGAAAGGTGATTGGAGTTAAAATGGGTTTTCAAAACAAAACCCAATGCAAATGGCTCTATAAACAAGCACAAAGCTAGGCTCATCGTGAAGGGATATGCACAAATCTTTTGCGTCTATTTTTTAGAAGCGTTTGCTCCCATAGCCAGACTTGATATCATCAGATTGCTCCTTGCGAGGGCAACTCAAAGTGGTTGGAAAGTGTTCCAGCTTGTTGTAAAATCTGGTTTTTTAAATGGCCTTCTTAAAGAGGAGATTTTTGTCGAACAACTTGATGGTTTTGTTGTGCAAGGTCAAGAAGATAAAGTGTACCTATTTAAGAAAGCTTTGTATGGCCTAAAGTAGGCTCCAACTGCCTGGTACAATTGGATTGATGATCATTTGATTGACTTAGGCTTTCAGAAAAGCTTAAGTGAGGCTACCCTATATGTAAGAAAAGAAGTAACTTACATTACCATTGTTTCTATATATGTTGATGATCTTTTGATCACAAAAAACAATAAGCTACTCATTGATGAGTTTAAATTTAGCATGCTCAAGGAATTTGAGATGACAAATTTGGGATTAATGACCTACTTACTTGGTCTTTAAGTACTGCAGTAGAGGAGTGAAATTTTTGTTTTCCAAAGGAAATATGCAAAGAAGATTGTGAAGGAATTTCACATGGAGAGTTGCAAAGCTACGGAAACTCCTATGCAAGCCAAAGTGAAGTTCTGCCAAGATGATGGGACTGCTAAGGTGGATGAGAATCTTTATAGAAGCTTGATTGGTTGTCTCATGTACCTCACAGGTTCTAGGCCTGACATTATGCAAGCTGTAAGTCTTCTCTCTAGATTTATGTATTGTGCGAGTGAAGAGCACTTGCAGGCGCCAAGAGGATTGTTAGATATATTAAAGGAACTGCTGATTTTGGAATTAAATATGTTAAATGTGAAAAAATTTAGCTGGTTGGTGTTTTTTATAGTGATTGGGCACGTTCAGTTGATGATATGAAGAACACAACTGGTTTTTGTTTCAGTCTTGGATCAGGTGTGATCAGTTGGTGTTCAAAGAAGCAGGAAATTGTTGCTCAAAGCACTGCAAAAGTTGAGTTCATAGCAAATGAGGCCATTTGGTTGATGAAAATCCTTCAAGATTTGAGTTTGAAGCAACGAGAATCAACACAAATCTTTGTCGATAATCAGGTGGCCATTTCAATCTCCTCTAATCCGGTATTTCATGGGAAGACAAAGCATTTCAAGATCAAGTTTTGTTATCTCAGATAAGTTCAAAAAGAAGGGAAAGTTTCATTAACTTATTGTAGATCAGAAGATCAGATGGTCGATGCATTCACCAAAGCCTTGCCTAAGATTAAATTTGAAGAACTCCGGAACAAGATGGGAGCTTGCAGACTTCTAAGGCAAGGAGGCGTGTTTGAAATGTGCCTTAAAAATTGTAGAAATTAATGCAAACATGTGATACATGTTGCAGAATGTGTTTTAGTCTTGAAGGCCATGTCTCTAATTCAGTTACTAGTTGTTGCAATTTTGTAGGAGTTCTGTTTTGACTCAGTTGTTGAGTCATGGGTCCTGTTTTTTAGTTATTATGGCTTAGTGTGTTTCAATTATGTTTGACTTTCAGTTATTGTTTTGTGTATTTAAGTAAGTTTTCAAGTTAAATGAAATCAATAGAGTTTCTCAGTGCAAGCTTCAAATTTGTCCTACCTTTTTCATATTTCTAGTTTTATAACAGTCCAACCAAGTAGTTACAAAAATAACATTTAGAGTATAAGGACCTGACTGCTATTCTGAACAATGATACTATGACACGATCAAGGATCGAAACTTCGTTTCGCCTTATAATTCGCCCTCTTGATAATCAGAATTAATTCGGAGAAGTTTAATTCGACTTGGAGAATTTTGGTAAAACTTCGCTAACTTAAAGAAGTTTAGGAAATCTTTATTTAAATGGTCAGTAAACTAAAACTCATTTTATAGGATTGCATACTGTGTATGGTAGATCACTTTATAATAATTGCACTTAATTTGATTCTCTAACTATTTTATTGGCATTAGGCATGCATACTTGTGTATGGTAGATCACTTTATAATAATTGCACTTAATTTGATTCTCTAACTATTTTTATTAATTGCACATTCACATAAGATTAAAATTATGAAACATGCTTTTTTATATATGTCAGTATTTAAAGCAAAAGAAAATAACCATTTTTGACATCATACATCAATAAAAAACTACAAAGCGTTGTAGAGATGTATGTGCAAAAGTGAATCTTGATGCAAAATCAAGGGATCACATGATCAGTGTAGAGGTGTGCGTATAAAAGTGAGTCACTCTCAAATTCTCAATAACCCCCAAAAGCCACCATCAATTACAACCCTTAACCCTTCCGTCTTCCACACACATATTCAATTTTTTTGACCGAAAAGTTTGCAATTTCTCCTTGTTTTTAGCAATCCATATCAATTTGTATCAGTGTTGTCGATTTTTAACATAAACTTCGGAGAAGTTTTGTAGTTTTTAAACTACACGTGAATTTTGTTTTGATCCCTTCGACTTCAAAAAACTTCGCATAAACTTCGGCTAATTTTATCGAATTTTCATTCCTTGGACACGATAAAGTCAACCACCTACTTGGAATCTATGTGATACATTTCAAGATGTGTCAAAATATCATTAACAATCCTCGAAAGCTCATCGGATTCTTCTCATGCCTAGTTATTTAAAGCCCTGATGCAGCAAACTAAAGAGATAAGAAGAAAATGTGAGGGATATTGCAGTATAAAATGTTGAAAATAAAATGTCCCTGATTAGTGACATCGATTATTTGTTATTGTGTGTCACATGCCATGTGTCACGAGCCATTAAATTATGCGATGCTACTAACAATCCATTGAGATATTCCTTGTGTAGTTCCATATATGCAATCATCTTATTTAAGGCAATGTGCAAGATATATGCAATCATCATATATGCAAGATATTCCATGAGAATGCAAGATCATACAAACAAGGAAGGATATCTACAAACAAGGAAGGATATCTACATACAAGGAAACTCGAGAAGATATCAATCAAAAGAGTTTCCTAAATCTCCTTTGCACCGATTCATTGAATGAGAAGTCAAAGTTGTGCACAAGTCTTCTCTATAAATAGCTCAATACTCATCAGCCTTAAGCATTGATTAGAACTACTTTGTTTTTTGTGTGTTATTACTGTAAAAGTAAAAGTGAGGATAAGAGCACTATCTCACGAGTTGTATTCACACACACACTAGGCTAAGGGGACTTAGCCTACACTCCGAGGGGATCTCGGATCATCTCGAACTCCAAGGGGATCTTGGAGATACTTGTGTAAGAGCCTAGAGATAGGGGGAGTGATTAGTAGGTTAGGACTTGGTGAGGGATCACCAACTTGAGAGAAAACAAGTGAGGAGTCATGTTGTATAAGTTGTAATCACTCTTTATTTCTTAGTGGATCTTACACCTGGCGTGGCCCCGCAGACGTAGGACGGGAGGTCCGAACTGCGTAAACAATTTGTGCGTGTTATTTACTTTACTGCAATTTATTTTTTCTTGTTGTTTTTTTATTTGACAAGACAGAAAGCTCGTATATGTGCCAAAACACTCATATATACATAGCCTTTGTCTGTGACCACATAAACTTTTTGTGTAAACAGAGACATTGCATTTTTCATAAAGTTATCTATTACTTTCATAACCTACTGCCGACTTGATAATTCCACACAGTAGTGCAATTATTTAATCAGATATTTGTACTTGTTTTAGCTAGGAAGTCACCTGCTTAAATCATCTTTGCGGCAGCAGCGCCATGCCCCTTGACTGTGCTGTATCATCTTTGTTATAAGTATCTCTAGGGTTGTGCATGTCCGACAAATTTGGTTCGTCAAGCAGAGGCAAAAGTTTCAGAATATGATGTCGCGCTAAAAGAAGGATTAAGTTCTAACTTAACAATTAATCATTTCAACTGCATAAGGAGACAAAGAAGTAGACACATTTGTCAAAAAAACCGCCCTATTACATATTCTTCCATCACATCAGCTGACTAAGCATGTCATTTAGGGAAATGTATCGACCTTATTATCTTACTTCTTCTTTCTATTGTACATCTTTCAATCTGTCACTAACTTTGCTTCTCTATGCATACACCGTTCTCTGAGTTCCATTTCTTCTGCGTATTCCTACCATCGACTCCTGCTGTCTCTGAGAGCTTCTTCTTCTGCGAATTTCTTTACACGACTTTTGTGCATCTCTGTTTCCTTCGTTTCCTTCTCCTATGCAACATGACCATTTGAGCAGTAGAGGTAACGTCTTTTCTTGCAAATTAGTGACTTCATAGTTCCACTTTTCACCTTGTCATACAAATACTTATCAGTATTATTTCATTTCATTAATTTAGATATATTTTCAGCTTCTTCTTTTATAGTGATCGAACATTTTAATGAGAGAGCCATAAGTGAAATTATTACAATACTCCTTCGAATTTCATTTTTTATTTAATTTGAAATTTATTATTTCATTTCATTTAGGAAGAACCATAACTTTCTTCAATGGTTTCTGTCAGTACAATTTACATGTCCTTGTTATAAGTAAATAATATGTATGCTTCATTTTTTTTAATTGTGTAAATATGACATGTAATGCCTTTTCTTACACAAAATTAATATGTCGTTCGTGTGAAGAAACAAAAGACATACATGTGTTTTACAATGTAACAAATGCAAATGTTGTTTTTCTTATTAGTTCTCTGTAGCATATGAAAATAAATCCACCGATTTTTTGTTAATTGCTAATGTTCACTTCCATTTCCTATAATGTAATCAATGTATTATATGTTGTCCTTCTATTACAACGTTTTTGCATTATGGATAATAGCCGTTGTCGAACAAGAATACGTTATATGCAATTTGATAATATTGGTGAGTGTAGTACTCCATAAGACGTCAGAGATGTAATTCCTTCATACGACATCGATCGTGCATCACAAATAAATGTACGTTCTGGGAACATGAAATCTTATATAAATATAAACACACACATATATATACATATATACTTTGTTCACAAACATGTCTCTATGTTTCTTATGTTTTGCTATAAAGATAACATAGTGAAACGTAAATATTTCATATTTAATCCAATGTCATTTTTTATATGTTTTTCTAATAATCTAACTTTTTTCGGTTGTTGCTAACATTGTTAGGTTTCAAATAACATAGCGGTTATCAAACGTCATAAAAGGAAGCGATTGCAACATGCAAAGAATATAGTACACAACATGCAAGGTATATTGTCAAATTCTGCTACTAAATATGGACGTTCGATATTTCTTCCAGATATATTAACTATTGCTCATGTACTTCAACTTCCAACAAGATGTATTTACTGTGACGCAAAAATATTTGTACATGAAACAAGAAATTTTTGTTGTTCAAAAGGAAAGTTTTCCTACCGACAAAAAATGTACCTAATTCATTATATGGTTTACTAACTTCAACTACTGAAGAATCACAACATTTTCGTATATATATTCGTAGTTATAATAATACATTTGCTTTTACTTCGTTCGGTGTAAAATATGACAAAAACTTTTGTAAAAAAACAAAGGTATTTATACATTTCGAATTAATGGTCAAATATATCATTACATCAACCACTTAATACCATTCGAAGAGCAACCTTCATAATTACAACTATTTTTCTACGATACTAATAATGAAGTCGAAAATCGTTTAAATGTGTTTAATAAAATGAATGAAACAATAGTAAGTAAATTAATTTCTATACTTACAGTAAATCCATATTACATTTTTTTTTGAAATCTAAAACATGTTCCTGACTTACACCGTTGCAATATTTATATCAAAGCTAATATTGGATTAGATCAACGTGTTTATAATGCTCCAAAAGCATCTGAGGTTGCTGCGATATAGGTTGATGATGGATCTGATTGTTAGCCAACAAAACGTGATATTGTTGTTCACACACATGTTGGCGATAATGTTAAAGTACAATATTATTTTGGTTGCTACGATGCTTTGCAGTATCCATTACTTTTCCAATTTGGTGATAGTGGTTGGCACGAAGGGATTCGTAAGAAAAGAATCAATATTGTTCATTCCAACAATTCCGCAGTTGATTTGTTTCACGTCAATGACATATTTATAATTGAAGATTTAATCACAAGAGAAACATCAGGTCAGTTAACATAAATCTATATTTCAATTACTGAACAAGCTATGCATTAATATTCCATGCATTTTCTACAATACCAAAAACGTCACTTATACTCTGTCTCTTATATGTTTTTATTGCATATATTTTTTGCAAGTACTTTCTTCAACACAAAAACGAAATTCCATTTCATGCAGAGAGTACTACTGTTACAAGTTACAAATTAGGTCTTCAACTAAATCTTACTTATTACATTGTGGCCGCCTTTTACAACAATATGTCGTTGACATGTATGTCAAAATTGAAACACAACGATTAGATTACATTCGTTGCAATCAAAAAGAAATGCGTGCTGAATTATATCAAGGCATTATGGATAGCGTACAAATTAGTGAAAATGAAGGATCGAAAATAGGTCGTCGCATTGTTCTCCCTGCATCATTTATTGGTGCTCCTAGAGATATCAGAAAAAGATATATGGATTTTATGACTTTAGTTCAACGATTTGGAAAACCAGATTTATTCATTACAATGACGTGCAATCTTAATTGGTCTGAAATTAAAAATGAACTACAATTTCATGATGAAGCTCACAATAGACCTGATTTGCTCACCCGAATTTTCAAAGCAAAATTAGAAGAACTAAAAATCGATTTGTTTAAAAAAGAAATAGTTAGACCAGTTACTGCTTATGTATATGTTATAAAATTTCAAAAAAAAAAAAAGACTTCCTCATGCTCATTTACTACTCATACTTAAATTCAATTATAAAATACTTGATCCAGGTACGTTCGATTAATTTGTGTGTGTTGAATTACTTAATAAAACAAAATATATGCATCTATATAAAGCAATAGTTAAACATATGCTACATGGTCCGTGTGGTTCTCTAAATCCCAAAAAAATTTGCATAAATAAAAATGGTAAATGTAAAAATAATTATCCTAAACCTTTTTGTTCCGCTACATGTTTTGATAAAGATTCTTATCCAAGATATCGACGACGCAATAATGGTACAAAAATTAAAGTCAAAAATTCCTACTTAGATAATCTTTGGGTGATATCATATAATCCTTTCTTGTTTTCAAAATATAATTGTCATTTTAGTGTTGAAATTTGTTCCACTATAAAAGCTGTAAAATATTTATATAAATATATTTATAAGGGTTATGATCGTATAGCGTTTCAATTGAATGATACAAAAAATGACAATTTTATCGATGAAATTGAAAGATTTCAATGTGCACGTTGGATTTCACCTCCAGAAGCAATGTGGAGAATTTTTAGTTTTCCTTTAAACGAAATATTTTCGTAAGTAATTACATTACAATTGCATTTAGAAAGAAAACATACAGTAACATTCAACAACAATGATAATCTTGATGAAATTATGCATGATGATAATATATCAAAATCAATGTCAACTGAATATTTTGAAATGAATAAAAATGATAATTTCTGTCGTACGTTATTATATCGACAAGTTCCTGAACACTACGTCTGGTATTGTCAGAAAAAAATTTGGTCGAAACGGAACAAAGGACAAGTTATTGCTAGAATTGTAACTGCAAATCCTATCAAAGGTTAAAGATATTACTTACGACTTTTGCTTAATCATATAGTTGGTTCAACATCTTTCAATTTCTTCAAAACTGTCAATGGTATTTCGGTGACTTCTTTTCATGAAGTTGCATTACTCTATAGATTATTAGAAGCGGATAATAGTTCACAATTATGTTCGCATCAAGCAACATTATACGAAATGTCGTTTTCTTTGCGTAAACTATTTGCAACCATTTTGATTCATTGCAATCTTGAAAACCCCCAACAATTATGGGAAGAATTTAAACAGAAAATGTGCAAAGATTTTACAAAAAGTAAAAATGATTTACAAACAAGCGAAAAATAAGAGCTACATCATATTAATTGTATTTTGGATTATGTAGAAAAAATATTCACGATTACCACATAACAACTTCATCAATTTTTTTCGATGAAACCGACGTTCATATAACAGAGATAGAAGAAGAACTACAACTTGTTGTTTCAATTAAAGATATTTTAGCTGTAGAAAAGTTAAATACAAAACAAAAAGAAGCGTATAATATGATCATAACCAAAGTTTTACAAAATGAACCTGCACTATTTTTTATAGATGGTCCTGGAGGAACAGGAAAAACATTTCTATATAGAACAGTACTAGCAATAATCAGATCAAAAAATTACATTGCTTTAGCAACAACGTCTTATGGAGTTGCAGCTTCCATCTTACCTGGAGGTCGTACATTGCTCATTCACGATTCAAAATTCCAATTAATATAGAAGATAATAGTACATGCAACATAAGCAAACAATCAGACTTAGGTAAGCTACTATCACTAACAAAATTAATTATATGGGACGAGGCACTGATGTCACATAAACAAACAATTGAAATCGTTGATCGGATGATGTAAGATATATGTAACAATAAATTACCTTTTGGAGGGAAAGTTGTTGTCTTTGGCGGTGATTTTTGATAAATTCTTCTTGTCATTCAAAAAGGAACCAAATTTCAAATCATTAATTCAACAATTGCGACTTCATATCTTTGGTCGTCATTTATAAAAACACAATTAATTGAAAACATGCGAACTATTTACAATAAAAATTTCAGTGATTTGTTGCTTCGAATTGGAAATGGAAAAGAGAAAGCAGATAAAAAACATTATATTGATATTCCACCTTCTATGACTATTCCTTATATAGATAGCAACATATCATTACAAAATTTAATTCACCATGTATTCAGTGATATAAATACAACGACTGAATCATATATATTATCAAAAAAAGCTATCTTGACAACAAGAAATGATTTTGTTGACGAAAAACATTACTTTTTTGATCGAAAATTTTCTCGGTGATGCGATGACATATTATAGCTTTGATGAAACTCTTGATAACAATAAACATACTGTCACTGAGGAATTCCTTAATGGTCTTGTACCGAATGGTCTTCCTCCACATAAATTAATTCTAAAACTAAATTGTCCAATAATGTTTTACGTAATATAAATCTAGCTGAAGAATTATGTAATGCTATGCGGTTAATATGTAAACAATTTGGAAAAAATGTCATTGACGTCGAAATTGCTTGTGGAGACTACCAAAGTAAACGAGTATTTTTACCCAGAATTCCATTTATTCCAAATCAAGCTGATTGATCACCATTTCCGTTCAAAAGACGCCAATTTCTGATTCGTCTATGTTTCGCAATGACGGTGAATAAAGCGCAAGGACAAACTTTGGAAAATGTCGGTATCTATTTACTACAACCTGTTTTCTCTCATGCCCAACTTTACGTTGCGATGTCACGTGCGAAAAAAGCACGATGTTTAAAAATTTTGATTATACCATCACACGATGAAGTAAATTTGACAAAAACAAAAAAAAAAAAAATCCATTGTCTACAAAGAACTACTATCTTTAATTGACGATTCAATATAAAAGAAAATGGACAACATATGTAAGCTTTCTTCTTCCTATATGACTACATTAACTCAATTTAATTGAATATTCATGTTATTCTTTTACCTTTTACCTTTCACCAAATCTTAAAAAATGCTTATTTTGCAGGTTCTTTACTATCCATGCATTGAAGAAAATTGTAAGTGAATTTATTCTTTCTTCCAAACTTTATTTGAAAATATTATAAACTTCATATTACACATTTTTTCTAGCTATTCTTTGTATGTACTACTTCTGTCAATAAATGGCATCATCTTACGTAATACGCTACTCATTTACATATATGAACTGCTCATTAAAGTTGAAATCGTTATTTCCTACTAATTTATTCTCATCATATGTAATAATTATACCATATAATAAACCACTATGTCCCACATTTTTAATTTATATCATTATCATTAATATCTTTTTCTATTGTAATTATTATTATCACTATGAAAATATATCCTATTATTCGATAAAAAATTTATCATAAAAAATATACTATCATCTTTATCATACAACAAACACCATGGATAAACTACTTCTCCATCTAATAATGCTAAGGTTTAAAACAACAAAAGCAACATAATTTTAATACCATCTCTTTTTGCTTCTTCTCTGAAATACTGCACAATTACACACTCACTTCTTCAAAATAATAAGATAACAACATCTTGGAAACAATGGTTGGAAATAAAAATATTTTGATAATATTGAAAACAATAGACATTAGGAAGCAATGACTTACTAATATCTTTCTTTCCTAACTTCCCAAACACAAGAACAATGGAAAAAATTTGCATTTTCAACCATTTTTACCAAAATGGTGTGCTCTACTAAAAACTTTCATACAAATACAATGTGTTCACAAACATCGGTGACCATCAATTCTAATTAAATTCAACATATTTTCAACTCTTCTATCATATGTTTCTCTATTTATAGCTAAATAGTTGGCCATGTTTCTTTGTTCACTATACCATCATGACAACTCATATAATTAAATTAATCTATCACTACTATCAAGAAACTTAGCCTATTCCATGTCAATGTGTCATCCCATCGATACATAATTATATATAGATAGTACAACCCACTACAACCAAATACACAAAGGACAAAAAAAATAGTATTTCCTTTCTTTTCAAACATAAACCATTACCATTACTCAACAAATACATGGACTTCTCACTGACACCCATCTCTATCTTACTATTCTTTCCATAAAAATAAGACAAACATTGATAAAAAAAAACTATTGCATACATACACACACACATCTATATACCTTGTCATATGTATTTCATTACGATCATAATTCTACATACAATAAATGCTTCCATACATACATACACACATGTCACTGGCACACTTTTCACAGCTACCTATATCTAATGTATATAAATGATAAATGTACTTCCTTACTATCAGTTGTATTATATACCTTATCATATATATTTTACTTCAGCTGCTAGAGTAATTTCTTAAACATATAAACTCACAATAGCAAACTGCAACACTATTTTAAACAATATCATCATGAACTAAATCATCACAATATATCACTCATATTCTCATAATACACGTCATGTTGTATTGTAGGTAAAGTGCCACAGATCTAACCCTCCCAATTACATACTGTACCATCTATACATTTTCAGCTTCTCTATTCTACCCCTATATGTACTCCAAATAAATAATTAATTACACTACTAGATTTACATGAAAATAAGGATATGACCAAATTCTTTCTTCATTATTCTTCTAGATGATCCATCAAATTACAACATCTGTAAAACATGTATTGCATAATTCATAGTTTCTCGCCACCTCACATACTTTTTCCCTACATACAAATGCTTATAAATACTACTCTATTCAACGAGTCTTCTTCAAAACATACACTACAAAAAAATTGATAATTAGAAACGGAATTAGCAACGGAATTCACTTCCGTTGCTAAGAAAAAATGGTTTGAGACGGAATTGAGACGGAATAATTCAGAGATGGAATAGAGAGAGATCGAGACGGAAATAGAGACGGAAATAGAGACGGAATTAAATTCCGTCTCAGAGAAATGGCGCCAATAGTCCCACCAAAACTTTTTTTTTTACAACCGTCCATTACGTCTCGAGATTCGTGCGTGCTTCGATCTAGATGCCCCAAAAATGGGGACCAACCACAATAGAACTCTCTCTCTCTCTACCGATTCTCACGACCAACTCTCTCTCTCAACGAAATCTCTCTCCCTCACCGCTCTCTCTCTCAACGAAATCTCTCTGAAATCTCTCTCCTCACCGCTCTCTCTCTCTCAACGAAATCTCTCTCTCTCTCTCTCTCTCACTCGTCACCGCTCTCTCTCTCTCTCTCGTCACCGTCTCTCTCTCTCTCTCTCTCTCTCTCTCGCTCTCTCTCTCTCTCTCTCTCTCTCTCTGCCGCTCTCTCTCTCTCTCTCTCTCTCTCTCTCACCGTTCTCACCGAAATCTCACCGCTCTCTCTCACCGGATCTCACTCACCGTCAACTTTCTCTCTCTCTCTCACCGAAATCTCTCTCCCAAACCCTAAATCTCTGTCGTCGCTGCGATTGAGGCTGCGACGAGGCCGTCGGATCTGCCATCGCCGTCTGCCGGAGATTGGAGCCTCCGAAGCCCTAAACCGTCGCCGTTGTTCGCCGCACCCTAACCCGTCGCCGCACCCTAAGCCGTCGCTGCACGTATTCTCGCCATCTCCGAAGCGAGAACCATTTAATTTTGGTATTACTCATCGTCATATTTTTGTTTAGGTTTTGATTGTTTTCATGTTTTCTTGGTTGTGAACATATGTTATTGAAAGTCTGAATTCTTTTGAAGAAATGATTGATTTTGCATGCATTTATGTTCTATAACTTGTGCTAATTTGATTTGTTTGAAGAGCTGATTTTTTATTAAAATGTATTTGTTAGAAGTTTAGTTTGAAAATGCTTAATTTGTCATGGTTTATTTGATGGGTTTTGATTCTTTTTTATTTACATTTTGTCCTTGTGGCCTGGCTTTGAAATTGACATTGTTTTGGTGGCATTGAATTGTTTTGGGGCTTCTGTTGTTTCTTTTGTGCAGTTGATCTGGTGATAAGGGTACATAATTTTGTGGGTCTCAGTCCTTTGCTTTTCTTTTTCATTTGAATCCAAATACAATCTGATCATTTTTTTCCTTAAATTTCATCCTAATACAGTTTTATAGACTATAGTTTCACTGATTAGGAGGTTTATATCATCAAAGATATTGGCTTCTAAGCAAGTTTTGTATCTTCATTTACTTGCGCGATTTTCTCGAATTTGATCTTTGTTGTGATCGTTGTTATATATATATTTTATATGTCATGGGTCTGATTGAAATATTTGGTATTGGCATCAGTGATGGATTGGAGATGGAAGAGCTGGCAAGTTTTTTAGGATTGTAGAGTGTTGAAGGGAATGAAGGAGCACCGACGATTAGAAGGAATAAATTGATGGATTTAATGATCTGTAAACATTTCAAATTCTTTGGGCCGTATATGAATTACGTGGCTTGCAGATGCCTATGTCTGGTGCTTATTGTTCTTCTCTTGAGAGTTGTTTGTGTTCCAAGTTTTCCGAAGTTGGGAGAATTTCAATCGCGAAGCTTAAATTCGATATTCGACTCTCCATCATCTCCACAAATTAAAAACATTTCAAGTTTTTTAGGATTGTAGAGTGTTGAGAGTTGTTTGCCTTATCCCAGCTACATTTGTGGTTACATGAATCCCCTTCCTCTATTCTCGCTTTATCACGAGTCACGGACTAGTGTTGACTGTTATATGCTTTTCTTGTGATATTAACTATTAAGCGCATGAGAGAAAATGTATTGTATCTGTTACTTTTTTGTGTCAAAAGTGTTTATCTTAGACTTAAGCTTGACTAGGATTTGTTTATTTTCTTTTATAATATGATTTATGTAGCCAAACTTGGTGTGCTATACCAAGGACCAACTCATGCTGAATTTTTCTCAACCTATTTCATATCAGTTGCTCAACTAAACTGTTTGAGTTTTTTTTTCATCAGCCACAATCAAAGGACGGTGTTAATAGTTTTGGTGGTCTTGGAGCAACCCTGATAGATTCTCTTGATACATTATTTATTATGGGTCTTGATGAGCAATTCCAAAAGGCTAAAGAGTAAGTTTAATTTCTGTTTCCAGTTATCATTCCCAATATGTCCTTCCTCATTTTTCATTGTTTTTCGACCATGTATTCCTTATTTTCTTCATTTAATTAGAACAATCGACAAAATATCTTACATGGTTTGGGTCGTTTTCTAACTCGTGACATGATATATATCCCTTACTATAGTTTCTTGATGTTCTATGCAAGTTTGTGAATTTCGGTGAGCCTTAGAAGAGTTATGTGTCACTTGCTCTTTTAACTTTGATTTCTACCCTTTCCTAGATGGGTGGCAACATCGTTGGATTTTAACAAGAACTACGATGCTAGCGTTTTTGAGACAACCATAAGGTTGCATTGTAAGGTTTAATTTATTTTACTTTCCAATTTGTCTCTCTCTTCTTGGAATAATATCCTGGGATTGTGTTTGAAATGTAGAAAACGTTTTAAAGACAAAGAGGATGAGAGGCAATTCATTGCTTTCGCTTTAGCTCATGCTTACTTTGGTTAGAAAATCATGAGTTTTAAAGCTAATATTTAATATTGAAAACCACTTGACCAACCTAAAGAAAAAGTTAAAATTAAATTTGTTAGGACACTGTTGGAGCTTGAAGAGGACTTACAAGGTGTGGAACGCGAGTTTGGAGTGGCCGAGAGCCTAGGTATAGGTAATGCAATTGCGTGCATTTAAGGTAACTAAATCCTTTGAGGGAATTCTCTTTATTTCATTTCCATTTCTGAGTTGACATTAAATCATTTGGATTGTTTTACTACCGATCTTATATCGGTAATGTCATGCATTGTGTATTACTATCTATGATTTCTTTGGCTAAAATAATCGTGTAAAAAATTGTCGCATAGCATTCTTTGTCTTGACTTCGTTCTATGATTGAATTCTTTAATGTCGTTGATCTATGAGATATTGAATTTCTTTCTAAATAACATACTATGATTTGTGTAATCTGTATTTATTGGCTTTAGCTTGAGACACAATATATGCATATTTGTAGTTACACACCTATAAAACCTTGCAATGATGGGACTGCTTGGTATTAGAACTTCGTTCCTTCCTTATTTATGACAAGCTTTACTTAAGCATGAATCTTGAAATTTTGGATGAGTGTAAGATAGCTAATGTAATCTTGTATCTTCATAGTAAGAAGATTGGTTGTGCAAAATGAGGATGGAAAGAGATTGTTAAGTGTGATTCTAAGTTTGACGTGTTCTAGAACCTCTATGACAAGGTGTGAGAACGTGTTTTAACTTTGAGATGAAGTAACACGAACTCGTGACCAAGACTGGTGCAATATGTTGAGTAACATGAGCAGACTCGTATAATTGGCTTGGGTCCATTAGTTGACTCAACTAGCAACCCAAACTCCCACAAAAAAAGAGACTTGAACTTTCAACCTCATCTAAAGGTAAGTACTTGGCAAACCAAAGTGAAGAAACCACTTAGTTCGCTCAAGTTGACCTGTGATTCACACCCAACTAATTTCATTGACTGTGAATATGATCTGGATCGTTCAAATATATTTGTTTAAAAACATGTGAGGCTTTAGCATGATTTGGAAATATGTTGAACTGAATTTGTTTAACTTTTAAGGTGATTCCAATGGTACGAGTAGAATTGTCAACACATCAAGAAATACCCATGGGATATGACTATGATACGGTCTAGATCATTCATTATTATTTATTAAATTGAATAGCCTGCATTGAGATTCTGAAAATGTATTGGAAATATGTTGAACTGAATTTGTTTAACTTTTAAGGCTTTATCAACAGTGGTGGATATTGATGCACTTGGCATTGGCAATTGGCAATTGAATCAGCATTTGGGTTAACCTTACCTTACCTTAAGTTTTATTGAACTTTTCAGAATCCTACTAAATGTTGTGTCCATTCTATCTCGCTTTTCATTTGTTTCTTATGTTCTATATTTAATTTCTTATCTCTCTTCCATACAATGAGTTGGTATGCCAAACCACCGAATAACTTTGATGCTCATTTCATGTCGATCTTAGGCAATTATGAAGTTCTGCAAAAGTTGGATTTGGAGAATTTGGTAAAAACATGAAAACATCAATTGCACGGGCCGTCTATGATTGTCCCTTTGTTGATGGAGGTATAAAGGTGAAAAAGTCCACTCTTAGTAATTGTATCGGAATTATAGCTTTCCTCCACTTGATAAAAGGGAATTTTTTAGATAAACTAATAAATCACCGACTTTTTTTTTCTCTCTTCATGATGCTTTCTTATAAGAAAAAAATTATATCAAATGTTCTGGTTATTTTGTGTAATCAATTTCACTATATTCTCTTAGCGAGATTTTCTTTATTTTATGTTTCATTATTTTGAATCAATGACTCAATGGTTCAACTGTATCCAAATGCATAGATGGCTAAGAACTTTAAGTGCTTTGTTTTCATTATTTGCTCTATAATACTGTAAATTCTCAACGTATTATGTTCTCTTCTAATTTTTGCTCAATATTGTGGATCTTTGTACTTTTTGTATTCCCTTTGTTTTCACCTTATGTAGTTTTGTGATCATTAGTCATTTTTAATGAAATGATTCGAATTTTCCTTTTGCTGGCACGTTGTTGTGCTTTAGCACTTAAAACGTTTTCGTAATTGTGCTTTAGCAAAGCTTTTTGTTCATGTAGTTAGGTAGGTTCTCAGATTTCCCTTCTAATAAATTGTGTTAGTTGGACATACAAGTAGCCATGTACCGTCGGAAATTATGGTAAAATAAACTGTTTTCTTTTGCACTGTAAATGGAGATAGTTTTTTTGCAGTTTCGTTTTGTTTATCATGAGTTTGATCCATTTTGCAATATTTGCAGAGCGTGGCCCTATCAGTAGGTGACTGGTTCTTCGATCGAGTGGGAGTTAATGCCATTGATTGCCCATATCCCTGTGACAATACCTGTCATAATCTGGTTTTCAAGTAAGAGATGAGGAATTTAAAGCATATCATGTAACTTTTACAGTTGTTTACATGACTTTTAGATTGATACTTATTTTTGTGCATATTTAGAGGATTGTAAGTTTTTTTGGTGGTTGTTGAACAATAGGATTGGTGGTTTTTGTGAATACTTAGAAATTTGGAACATTTATTATACTTGACAAGCTTTCGTGGATATATAAATCTTTTTCAATGTCGAATTGTACATTGTTTTTCTCTCATTTGAATATTTGTTGATATATATTGTCGATGTATGTATGTCAAATTTCTTTTTTTGGGGATGTTAGCACCCCCAAGGAGTTGTTGGAGGGGGTGCAGGCGATGGAGTAGGTCATATGGTTGTATTTTCAGGTTTAGAGGTTATGGAGAACCAATTGGATTGAGCTTAGTTTTGAAAACTAAACAAAGCGGAATTGAGACGGATTAGCAACGGAATTCAGAGATTCCGTTGCTATTCCGTCTCTAATTTCCGAGGAAATAGCAGAGCCCAACTGGGCAAAACTAAACTTTGATACTAAATAGCAACGGATCAGAGACGGAATTCATGAATTAGCAACGGATCAGAGACGTAATTATTGCATTTCGTCAACGTTCATATGCTAATCAGAGACGGATCAGAGACGAAATGTAATAATCTCGTCTCTGATTCGTTGCTAATCAGAGACGGATCAGAGAAGGAGTGCAATAATTTCGTCTCTGATTCGTTGCTAATCAGAGATGGATCAGAGACGAAATTATTCATTCCGTCTCTGATCCGTCTCTGATTAGCAACGGATCAGAGACGGAATGCAATTACAACTGTACCCTTTAGAAGAATTTGCATTTATGTTCCGTCTCTGTTCCGTTTCTAAATTCCGTCTCTAATCCGTCTCTAATTCGTCTCTAATCAGCAACGGAAACCCATTTCCGTTGCTGACTAAATCAGCGACGACGATTTTAGAGACGGAATAGATTCCGTCTATGTTCAGTTGCAGAATTGAATTAGAGACGGAATTTATGCTAATCAGCAACGGAAATTTCCGTTTCTGATCTGCTGTTTTTTTGTAGTGATAAACATACTTGAATAATATACCTTTACCGTTCACCATGCTTAAAACAAAGAAATACTTAAACGATATCAAAGACACCTCAAGAGACTGGATCGCACATGTTTTGGTTCAAAAAAAAATTCGAACCTAAACTTTCTTTAAGCGGCGCCACACGTCTGTAGAAACTCATTCTGGTCGACGAACAGGTAATGAATAAATAATACTACCTACATAACCTTTTATAAACAAAATCATTCTTTCATGCAATTTTAATATCAATTTTCCCTTTCATTTGGATGTTATAGTGTTCTTTCCTCTTTTACCATAATTTTGCCTTACACAACAACTTTTCATCATACCATAACTTGCGATTAAAACAATGACAACAACAACAACTACAAATACTATAAAAAATACCAATGTCATTGACATTATTTATTAGTAAAATATAATTTACCATAATATCGCCGCTCAACTACTACAACACACAAGTGCACATCATATCTTCTTTGTTTATGTCATCATTACAAATATTTCCTTCTTACTAACCGAAGCAAATTGTCCAAAACACAATTGACGTATTAACTTTTATATTTGGTGCAGGGTACAAAAATACAAGCAACTATCTTCGATGAAAACATCAACCAATTTCAGCATACACTCGAACAAAACAAAAGCCTACGCAATCTCCCATGCACGCGTCCAACCCATTAGCACTAAATTTCAAAGCGACCCTAATGAATACCAATGGACCTTAAACCGAAATAGTTTTATTCAAAAACTTCCTGCTACAAATGTCTTTGCACAAGAAATTACATTCATACCACTGAATGTACTACAACAGTTTCTAACTTGAACAACTTAGTCAGTACGTATTTCTTTCTTACATATAATATTACACTATATTTTCAATAACTAAAATCACAAACAAATTATAATATACTTGTTTTCGTCCTACGGATATAATAGCCATTGCAGTAAAGATCGATGAACCACGTCATATACAAATAAGGAACGGAGAAGCTACAATACAAGAAATAACTATCATTGATGAAAAGTAAGTCCATCTTTACAATAGCTTCTAAGTTTCACACATTATCTCCTTACATTTTTTATACAAATGCAGTTTGCTCCCAGTAATCCTTACTATGTGGGAAAACTTCGCACTTAAATATGGAGAAAGCATTTCAACCACCATCTCCTGTAAACCGTCATTGTTGCTCTCCATTTAAAAGTTGGCATCCATAATGGTAATCAAAATAAATTCACAACTTACTCATAATAAATTAAAAAATACCAAAACAGCTTAACACTATACTAACACTATATTATATATACCCTTTGAACCAACAGGCCTATCATTGTCAACAAAATCAACAACAGTGATACACATGACATATGATGATAGCCGCGTGCATCATCTTAAAGAATGGTATAAATACTAACCTTCCATTCTTCAAAGTTGTATACATTGAACAAAAATTTTATTCTATATATATATGTATATGTATATATCTATGTATATATATACATATACATATATTGCCCTACTGACACATATCTCTATTGTAGGTCAAAATTACATAGAATAACTCTTGATTGCTTCATTGACGAAGAAGTTCCACTAAACATTCCGAACATGTCCTCTGCCACAATGACAATGCACACACTTTCTCACATCATCGATCTACCTGTCACCGTTTCCCAAGTAAGCAAACTGAAATCTACATACATATTATTGCAGCAACAACATATAAACATAACAACATGACCACTAAAAGAAAAAGAAATATATCTTTCTTACAGGTCACTATCTTCACTCTTAAAGCAAGGATATCGAT
The DNA here is from genome assembly GCA_039657325.1 of Stephania cephalantha. Lineage (NCBI taxonomy): Eukaryota > Viridiplantae > Streptophyta > Magnoliopsida > Ranunculales > Menispermaceae > Stephania > Stephania cephalantha. Next base: position 59,430,644 of record CM077567.1, on the reverse strand, counting down.
CAAGCACCAAAACCAACCATATTGGTATATGACCTGCAGCAAATGCAAAAGATTCACCGCTGCCAAATACAAAGAGCAGTTCAACTGTATACAATGTACAAATACCAATTGCTACAGACTTCCAAGGTGCAAAAGAAAACAAAACAACTTTTCTCTTACATAAACATATATGCATATTTCATTTATTGATTACGTAAATATTTCTACTTACTTCAACATGCACAAAATTCAAGTCCAGTTTGAAGATGATTCCGACTCTATAGATGTTGTTGCTTTCAACATTCCTGCTCGGCAATTACTGCAAAAAGCGCTTCTCAAATAATGCATCTTCAAGAACAATTACACTCTATCAATGCAATAACAAATACAGATATAAGTATAATATACAAATACTTCACATAAAAAAGACTAACCGTATCATATTTTCACATACAGGGACAACACTTCAATCCTGCAATAACTTCTCCAATTATAAGCAAAGATAGACCATGTGTAATATCGATTACAATGGACAACATGGAAAGCACCAATGCAGCAATGTGGAACGTTATCTACTCAATTCATCTCTTTACACAACAATCCATTTTCTCCAACAGATCATACTCCCATGGAATAGCACAAGTTCAACCTCGCAATTAAGTTGCGAGTCATTAACGCAAAAAATCAACTTCTTACAATAGTGATAAAGGCAAAACACCTGAAGCATATGATGACAATGACGAAACTAGCATCTTTACTCCAAAGACCTCTTCCACAGCAACAAAAAGAGAAGCAACAAACACCTTGGATCTTTCCAAGAAATTGCACAAACATGATAATCCAATGTAAATGTCAGAAGAACACAACAACAACCCTTCCTGTCAATATGTAAATATATATATATATAGTTCATATATATTTCACTATCTAAATATGTACACTTCCATGTACCAATATATTATGTATCATAAATAAAATGTCATTCCTTTTCCTTGCGAGACTTACTATTGCTTGAATATTATAATTCTCTATGATCATAAACTACACTACACTAATGCTATAAAACAACACAAACAACACAAGAAATATGTGAGTACAATGTATAACATCTGTATTAACAAGAACGCCCTATATCTACAATAACATAACATATATATAATTTTTTTAAAAAAAAACCTAACATATATAGATGCATTACTCAATATTTGTTTTGATGAAAATACATTACTCTATATGATGACTACCATATTCACTAATATATCGAACAACAATACTTGTCATTGTGATAATAGTATTGTACTAAGAAATAAACGCATTATCTCTTAAATTAATAAACCCAATATTCCATCTCAAAATTTTAAGCTTATAAAATTAATTACCAACAATTGCTTACAAGAAACACTATAAAACGTTTATAATAATATACCATACTGCTATAACTTTCCAAACAAATTAACGTTCATTGAAATCTATATGCACTACCAACATCTATAAATACTTTTCACTCGTCACTATCCTATACCATCTACCGTTCTCTTCTACTACATGCTTAAAATGTTTTTTTTTATTTTGAAATACAAGCGATACTCCTTTTATTAACATATCTATGAATATATGTAAAATGAAAACACAACAAAAACTGGAAAAAAAAAATAGTTAACCGAAAGTTCTACTGCCCTCATCTTCCTCACCAATCTCTCCCTAATCTGCTTGTCACCTTTCTTCCCTACATTTCCTTTGTTGATGCAAAACACTCATCCATACCCCAACTCATTACGCACACACTAACAAAAAATCCCTGACCTCAAATCCCATTTAGGAGTCGCCACACAAACACAAAAGTAAAACCAATAAGGCTATCAAATGAAACAAATATCTTAAAACGAAGACAGCCATGCACGATTCCAAAGTCGTCCCTAAACCCTATATACTTGCAAAATACCCAATATTTAGAAAAACCTTAATAACATCATGAGAATCGAACATCATCACAAAATATTTGAGACAATGGTTAGTAACGAAAATAACGAATTAATATTTGAGAAATTCCATAGAAGCAGACACATTGTTTAGATAATTTCACCATTTTCATTAGCAACCAAAGTTTCAAAAAAAAATGTCACTCTCCTTCTACAAAAGAAAATGCATTTGCAAAGAATGCTTTATGATCAATCTACTAAGATATATATATATATATATATATATATATATACTTAAACAAGTGACAACACATAAACCATATATGTCTTCATTACACTATTTAATATAAACAACTCATACTAGTGACATCATAGCAACCATGATCCTATGCCACTAATTATTTTTCTTGCTTTCACAACATCTATGATACAGACAATCTAAATATTATCATCTAAAGTAGTCGTTTTAGTTAACATAATATTTAGAAGTTTTTACAATTGTACAACAGATTTTACTTTTTTTGAGCAAAATGAGGGCCCTTTTTTTTTTTCTCAATCTAGGCAATAACGCCTAATGAGAATGCGCTATCACCATGTGTACAATTTTTTGTTGACGTGGACACGTGGATAGCGCCTTTTGAGAAGGCGCTATCCACGTGTCATGTCCACGTCAGCGCATGGGTGGCGTAGAGGCTGACGTGGATGTAACCAGAACGAATAGCGCCTTCGCAAAGGCGCTATTCGTTCTCCGGCCAAGTCCACGTGGACTCATGAAAATGGGTAACACGAGATAGGGCGCTTCGCGAGGAAGGCGCTATCTCGTGTTTATCCCCTTCTTCTCGCGCGACGTGGACGCAGAGAATCTCTCGCGTCTCGTCATGTCGCGCGAGGAAGAAGACACACCCGTGACGACTAGTGTCTAGGCGTCACGGTGTGTTGTAGGGGGGTTGGTCGGGCATATAAGGAGGGGAGGGCAGAGGCCGTGTAGCATGAGAAGGTGTGGGCCGGTGTTGGCGAGAGAGAGAGTCGAGGAGTGACGGTGAGGATTAGGCGAAGCAGGTGCAAGAAAGAGAGGATTTGGGCAGCGAGGTGCAAGAAGAAAGATGGAGAAGGAGGAGAGGAGTTGAATGAGCTGGACGGAGAGTGCGAGCAAGGTGTTGAGGCAGCGAGTGCAATGGGTGAGGCAACAGAGAGATCGACCCAGAGGCAAATTTTGAGGTGGTGCTTGAGTTTGAGGTTACCGCTTAGGTAATTAAGTTTTAAGTTTGTTTAAGTGAGTTAGGTAATTAAGTTTTGTTTAATTTAGTTATAAGTTTGTTTAAGTGAGTTAGGTAATTAAGTTTTTTAAGTTTGTTTAAGTTTGTTTAAGTTAATTACGTATGTTTAAGTTAGGTTAGTCAGTTAATTAAGTTTGTTTAAGTTAGTTTAGTTTAGTTTAGTGAGAGTGTTTAGGTAGTTGAGGTAATTATGTTTGTTTAAGTTAGTTTACTTAATTAAGTTTAGTTAAGTTGGTTTAGTTAATTACGTTTACTTAATTAAGTTAAGTGAATTAAGTTTAGTTAATTAAGTTTTGTTTAATTTAGTTTCAAGCTCATTTAGACTTTGAATTCGTTGCGATCCACTTAAAAACACTTGAACATATCTACAATTTTTGGGTTTTTTATTTTGGATATGTTTACGTTTTATTAGGTACTTTTAGGTTACGTTTGGTTCACATAGTTTGGTTAATTTATTTAGACTAGGTTACGTTAGTTAATTTACTTACTTGAGGTTAGTTTTCATTTATTATTTGGGTACATGTTTGCTACTGTTACTTAGGTTACGTAATCGTGATGAATGTTTTAAACAAACGAAAATACAATGTTATTCTTTGGAATATTACGTTCATGCTTTTTGAAAATGAGGAAACAAGTAAGTTCATTCATTTAGTATTTTCATAATAATTTATTTGGGTGAGGTTATGATTTGCATGATATATAGGGACATTCCTATTTTGTTTATGAAGAACGGTTCATATGTTTATTTATTGAACGTTATTACACGTAAAATGTCGGTGCGAAAGAATGAGTATGCTCGTAGTTGCGCTATTATTGCGATCTTCTACATCAGAAAGTTCGATTGCGCTATATAACCGCATGATTGTCAACTATTTCCCTTACAAAATTTGTGCATTTGTCTGTAACATTTTTACATCGAAATTCCCAAACGTCTGTAGGTCATGTCATCGCAAACACCTCACCGCCATCAGTAGTGTTTCGTTGCGTTTCGTGCAACACTCATTATCTTTTTCTAACATTCATTTGCAGTTTTACTGCAATGGATCCAGGACCTTCAGATCCATCACTCTTGGAACTCCAATCTACTCACAGATCGACGCGAACCTGGAGGGGCGAGGTAAGGCCAATTTACATGAATGCGTCATATTTACAAAGAATATTGTATCAAAAACATACATTAATACATTATCAATTCCAAGGTTTACGAAACAATGCGCGTACGTCGAAGACGTGGGGTCGTTGATCGAACGACAAAGATCATTCTAGGATGATCCCATATCTTCGTTCCAGTGGGTTCTATGGGATATCCCGGTAGCATTTTTCAGCCTTGATTGGGCTTTGATTCGTTGCGTTTATAGAGAGATGGCGCCCGAGACGCATACATTTCACATGCATTGTGGGGAGTGCACAATTACACTCCAAGACGTGCGAGTGCAGCTTGGATTACCTATGAAGGTATGCCCGTGACGGAATCCACGCACGCAGACTACGCCGATGTCTGCGAGAGGCTACTTGGACGAACTCCTGGTGGAGATGACATCGTTGGTTGTAAACATAAGGTCGATTGGCTTGAGCGTAACGTTCTAGCAATAGATGATGAAAGCGATGACGAGTCGGTCCAACGTTACGTTCGATCGTACATACTACAACTCATCGGTGGTTGTCTTTTCGCCGACAAGTCCAATCGATTCGTACATTTGATGTTCCTACCTTTACTGGAGGATTTCCAAGTAGCAGCCAATATAGTTCGGGGAGTGCATGTTTGGCTTATTTGTACGGGGAGTTGTGTCGCGGATCTCGCGTAGGGCACATGAGGTTGTTGGCGCTCAATTCTTGTACAACTGTGGGGCATGGGACAGATTTCCATTCATAGCACCGCGGCGTCGCGTGTATCTAGAGCTCAACAACGAACGGTGGATGGCCAAAACATGCTTATGGACGTTCCACTCTGGACACGTATTAAAGTCGATTTGTCATTACTTTGCAAATAATTCTTGTCCATGTTCATTTATCTTAACTTATTGTTTCCTACACAGATGGCTCGATGCATTTTCGGTTTCACAAAATGCGACGCACGTCGTATCTAAGATACCGTGATGCACTCGACTCTCGAGGCATGAGGATGATGTGGTGTGGCAACCATATAATGAACTCATGGGGTCTCTTCCCGAAGTATCGTACAAATGGTCACGGCTTGGCTCTCGACGTGTCCCTTATTTGTTTCCACATTGTGGAGTGGCATCGACCGACTGAAAAGTGGTCATGAGACAATTCGGCATGGTACAAGTAGTGCCACCTAATTGTGCTTACGACGCACAACCGCACCGCGTCGAATCGCGTGGACATCATCATGAAAATCGGGTGACTTTTCACGCAAGCTACATAAACATGTGGGAAAATCGTGGGGACACCATTGCGACAATGACATCGAATGAAGGGCATGACCATCAAGACTACATGACGTGGTATCGATCGGTCACTAGGAGATTCATAGGACACGACTGGGCGTTACGTGACTACTCTGTAATCTTCTAACTCTTACTTTTCCTCGAACATTTAATATTTTATATTGCGTGATTTGAGCTCTTATTTTTTGTATATCAGCGTAACTTGGTGCATCGACTTAGGCGTGTGTTCATTGAGGATGGGTACGAGCAAGGTCTTGCGCCTCGATGAAGGGATTAAAATTTTGGACGAAGATGAAAGACAAAGGTCTAATCTTTCGCATGACGGAATTGACGTCCAACAAGACATAGATGAGGATAATGAACAAGAAGATGAAGAAGACGATCGTGGCGAACCAAACATAGAGGTGAGAAGAAGACGAACACGACTCGAGATCGCATGCGGGAACGCACCGAGACGTCCTCGTCCACCACGTCCATCTACTCGCATCGAGATTGCTGCAGAGAGTAGCAAACGTTCTCCTCCAAAGACGTTCATCTCGTTCGAGAGTGAGTAGAACGAGAATGTTGGCGAGAGTAGTCATTCTTCTCATGGGTACATTCCCGCATCTTCTACACCCCAACCGTAACCTCAAATGTTTGTACTCAGTGCCGCCGAGCGTGAATCTTCCTTCTTACCATTTTGATCCTTACGCACTGGCCTTCGTCTTCATATCCTGACCATGGAATGCCTCATCATCAAACGTATCCATCACCGCTCCATACATGCCTAGTCCATATACTCCTACTCCATATAATTACAATATGGCGATAGTGGAGACCCTTCATTCATGAACTTGTTGACTACGCCGCAGCCTCATGTTCCATTCCCCAACCCCATGCAGGAAGCCAATATTTCGGGATGGTTCCACCTCCTATTTTTGGTAGCATCGTAAGCGCAGAGGTGAGTCGAGTCAAGAACCGAGGAAACGCAACAATCTACTCGACGTGATTCATCGCAAGACCAGCCTACCTCAACAAGCTCAACCAGATGTACAAACACATCGTCCAACTAGACAAATAGTACGTCCGGTTTGCATCACTGAAGCAACAACGTCAACTGAGCGTCGCGAAATAGACCTGCATGATGAGTTTACTTGATGTCATGGTGATTTGTAAATAACTTATATTTTGGGTTCACTAAGTACGTGTATTCAACCTTTTCATTGAATAAACTTATTTCTCATGTTTTCCATATTATTATAATGTCGTAGATTTGATTACTCTTCAATAGTTAGTTTAGTTTGTTAAGTTAGTTTAGGTTATATGTTTAATTTAACTTAAGTGGTTAGCTTAGTTAGTTAGGTGTCTGTGGTTAGGTTATATTAGTTTAGTTTGGTTAGGTTAATTAGGTTAGTTAGTTAAGTTAGTTTAGTTTAGGTGTTGAGGTTATGTTTGTTTAGTTTCGTTTGGTGGTTAACGTGAAACATTTTTTGGTTGTTTCTTTAGTTAGTTAATTAGTTATTTTACTTTACTAAGGGTGTGTTTGATAGCAAAGAGAATTTTCAATGAGAAAAAAATATTTACTTTGGCAAATTTTTATGTAGAAAATTCTTTTAAAAGAATTTTCTCATTGTCATTGCTTTGATTGCACGTGAGAATTTTTTTTTTTCAATTTTCTGCTGTTTGATAACTAATGTAATTTTTTTTTTCATTTTTTGAAATACCACGAATTGACCACTATATTCGACCTAGTTTCGATAATCAAAATAATAACCTCATTCAAATCCGACCATACACCACAACAAACACATACCAACCACTATATCTACCAATAAAAATACAAATTTGAACGAAAACCAAACTAAATCTTTCCTTACAAACTCGACTTAAATGAAGATGAAGTCGGTCGTGACGAACTTCGACAACACAAACACCTCCAACCACCGCCTATAAGGAAAATCTAGTGGGAGAGGAGAGAATAAAGATTGACCGAGTGGATGTGAAGATGACGACCAACAACGATCGCCTTCGAGCGAAGATCGACCTAGGTATCCCCCTCCATTAATGTGCTCATTGTCCTAACCTTAAAAGCGACCATCAAAGACAATAGAGCTCCAAATCACGCAATTTCGACACAACTATAGCACGTGTATCAACAACCAATTGAATCGACATCGAGATTTGAAGCGACGCATCCGGAGTGCATCGAAGGGTTTTGTCATCTGTGAAAAACCCGTCGTAAATTGTGTCATTAGGTTATCGTAATCGTAAAACGAAACCAAAGAAGAGTTCATGATCTAGGTCCGATTCGTTGGTTCATCTTCATCATTCATCAATGGCGTGAGAACCAAGTCGAAGACGAAGACGACGAGCTTTTCTGAGATTTCAAGTTCGTCTCATCTTCAAATCACTCCAATCAACAACAACACAACGAAGATGAAGACGATTGGGGAGATTTCGTCGACAATTTCTCGAACTCGAACAACAATCACGATTTATTTCCTCTCACAAACTCTCCGACGGATTCAACAATTTATCTGTTAATGGATTCTTCATGGTCAAAACCCTAATGAGGAGCCTATGACGCCACCAAAGATCTCGATCCCTTCGATAGCTCTTGTGTTGAGCTCTGATGTGAATTTGAATTATGGTTCTCATTGTTGAGAAGCGGTGGGAGAAACTTGAGGAGCTATACCGCTTTCGATTTTCTGAGACGAGAGTGCGGAGGAGGTGGTGGTATGAGATGGAGAAGCCTTGTTTCGGTGTTGGTGGTGATGATCAAAGGAACTTGGAGTCCGAGTTTGGGTATCGTGAGAGAAAATCTCCAATTTCCATGTTGAAATAAGAGAAAATAAATGAGGAAAATTAGGGGGTGGATTTTTTCTCTCAAGTGCGCTACAAATGTATCAAACACCCAAAAAAAATGGTTATACTAAAAAATAAAACAAATTTCCATGATTTTTTTCATTTTCCTCGCTATCAAACACACCCTAAGTTTGTATTGTTTAGGTGGTTAGGTTAGTTAAGGTTAGTTAAGGTTAGTTAGGTTAGTTAATGTTAGTTAGTTTAGTTTGGTTAGTTCCATTTAGTTAGTATGTTTAGTTTGCAATTAAGCTAGTTAAGTTAGTTATTTTAGTTTACTTAGTTTGTATTGTTAGGTGGTTTGGTTAGTTAAGGTTAGTTAGTTTAGTTTGTTAGTTAGTTTAGTTTCGTTATGTTAGTTAGTTAGTTAGTTAGTTTAGTTGAGGTTAGTTAGTTACTTAGTTTAGTTTTGTTTTGTTAGGTTAGTTTAGGTTAGTTAGTTTAGTTTATTTTAGTTAGTTAGTTAGTTAGTTGGTTAGTTAGTTAGTTAGTTTAGTTAGTTAAGGTTACTTACTTTAGTTTGTTAGTTACTTTAGTTTGGTTATGTTAGTTAAGGTTAGTTAGTTTACTTTGGTTAAGGTTAGTTAGTTAGTTTAGTTTGGTTTGGTTAGTTTAGTTAGGTTAGTTAGTTTAGTTTAGTTTAGTTATTTACTTAATTTAGTTTGGTTTGGTTAGGTTACTTAAGGTTACTTAGTTTAGTTTAGTTTAGTTAGTTAGTTAGTTAGTTAGTTAGTTAGTTTAGTTTGGTTAGGTTAGTTAAGGTTAGTTAGTTTAGTTTATTTTGGTTAGTTAAGGTTAGTTAGTTAAGGTTAGTTAAGGTTAGTTAGTTTAGTTTGTTAATAAGTTTAGTTTGGTTAGGTTAGTTAAGATTAGTTAGTTTAGTTTACTTTGGTTAGTTAGTTAGTTAGTTAGTTAGTTAAGTTAAGTTAGTTACTTAGTTATTTAGTTAGTTAAGGTTAGTTAGTTGTTTAGTTTAGTTTGGTTTGGTTTGATTAGTTAAGGTTTGTTAGTTTAGTTTAGTTTAGTTTAGTTAGTTAGTTAGTTAGTTAGTTAGTTAGTTAGTTATTAGGTTAATTGGCTAGGTTAGTTAATGTTAGTTAGTTTAGAAAAGAGAGTTGAAGGTTGAAACCAATGTATATATATAAATATTCAAAATTGGTTTTTTTTTATACAAATATAAACTCCTCATATGCATATTCAAATTTGGTTGTAATTGTCGATATCGCTCGATCACGATTTACGACGGCTAATGGCGCGAGGATTTAGCAGTCAGTTCATACATAATTCCAATGACATATACTGCTAGATAGTAATTTATCTTAATTGACTAAATTACACATACACACATATATACAAATATATATATATATATATATATATATATATATATATATATCTTTCTCTATTAAAAATAGCAACTGCTTACTGCCTACAACTATAAGAAACTTGTTAAAAAAAACCTCAACAAATTTATTTAAATTTCCCTCTCTTCTTATAACGTAACTTTTTTTCTCTTCTGGTGACTTGTTACAAATATAAATATGACATATATTTCCAGTATTAATGGATCTTCTACTAAAGACACAAAAGCAAAAAACCTTGTTACATGGAAATATCTCTCTGTCATAGAAACAATACACCTTAATTACTACATTCAAAGAACGTATTTAATGCATCTATTCATTGTACATAGTTTTCCCACTTTCTTTTTTCAAACACTGTTTTCCCACTTTTAAGCTTGGTTTTGCAATAAATAAACGGTCTACATTCCTTGCCATTCACGGTTCTCTCGTTCACTATGAGACAAATATCCTATTTTGCTTCTTTTCCATAAGCACACTGCAGTTATTCAAATTCGCTTTCTTTGTGCTTTCTCGCAACTATAAACAATCTTCAACAACTAATTTATTTCTCTTATTCCTATCACAATCATCTCTCCTATATGTGCTCCATCTTCCTTTACTGATCTTCACTGTCATGTAACCGTCCCTATCTGCCACTAACGTCTTCATCTTCGGCCGCCAACAACACTGCAACTGACATCACATTTCTTCGAATATTTGATTTGCACTCACCATCTGAACATCCATCAACGCATCGCCTTATTCATTGGTTACTATCTCAAAAACCCTTGGTACTTTTTCCCCTTTTGTCTATTCTTTCTCTTTTTCTTCCAATTTACATGACCCATTCTTCTATTATAGTATCTATACTGGTACATTGTTTTCAACCTTCAACTCTCTTTTCTAAACTAACTAACATTAACTAACATAACCAACTAAACTAAATAAACTAACTAACTAAGTAAGTAACTAACTATAGTATTAACCTTAACCAAACTAAAATAACTAACCTAACCAAACTAAACTAACTAACAAACTAAACTAACTAACCTTAACTAACTAACTAACTAACTAACTAACTAACTAACTAACTAACTAACTAAACTAAACTAAACTAACTAACCTAAACTAACCTAACCAAACCAAACTAAACTAACTAACTAACATTAACCAAACTAAACTAACTACCTAAACTAACCTAACCAAACCAAACTAAACTAAGTAACTAACTAACTTCAACTAAACTAACTAACTAACTAACTAACTAACATAACCAAACTAAAGTAACTAACAAACTAAACTAACTAACATTAACTAACCAAACCACCTAACAATACAAACTAAGTAAACTAAAATAACTAACTTAACTAGCTTAATTGCAAACATAACCTAACTCAACTACACTAAGGAACATACCCTAACTCAACTACACTAAACAAACATAACCTCAACACCTAAACTAAACTAACTTAACTAACTAAACTAACTTAACTAACTAACCTAATTAACCTAACCAAACTAAACTAATATAACCTAACCACCGACACCTAACTAACTAAGCTAACCACTTAAGTTAAATTAAACATATAACCTAAACTAACTTAACAAACTAAACTAACTATCAAGAGTAATCAAATCTACGACATTATAATAATATGGAAAACGTAGAAATAAGTTTATTCAATGAGAAAGTTGAATACACGTATTTTGTGAACCCAAAATATAAGTTAATTACAAATCACCATGACATCAAGTAAACTCATCATGCAGTCTATTTCTATGTTCCGCTGACGTTGTTGTTTCTGATGCAAACCGACGTATTTCTTTGTCTTATTGGACGATGTGTTTGTACATCCCATTGAGCTTGTTGAGGTAATGGTCTTGCGATGAATCACGTCGAGCAGATTGTCGTTTCCTCCGGTTCTTGACTCGACTCACCTCTCGCTATCGATGCTACCAAAAATAGAGTGGAACCATCCCGAAATATCGCTTCCCGCACGGGGTCGGGGGAATGGAACATGAGGTCGCGATGGTCAACAAGTTCATGAATGAAGTGGTCTCCACTATACGCCATATTGTAATTATATGGAGTAGAGTATATGGACTAGGCATGTACCGAGGCAAATGATGGATACATTCGAGACGAGGCATTCCAGGGTCCACATATGAAGACGACGCCTGTGTGCGTATGGATCAAAATAGTAAGGAGGAAGATTCACGCGGCGGTCCGGGTACAAACATTCGAGGTTCTTGGCTGGGGTGGCGACGATCGTCTGGCTACTCTCACCAACGCTCTCGTTCTACTCGCTCTCGAACGAGATGAACGTGCCGGAGGAGATCGCCTCCGCTACTCTCGCAAAGAATCTCACCGAGTAGATGGACGCGGTGGACGAGGACGCTCGGTGCGTTCCCGCACAATCTCCGGTCGTGCTCGTCTTCTTCTCACCTCTATGTTTGGTCTCGCCCGATCGTCTTCTTCATCGTCCCGTTCATTATCCTCATTAATGTCTTGCTCGACGTCAATTCCGTCATGCGAAAGAGTAGACCTTCGCCTTTCGTCTTCGTCTAAAATTTGAATCCCTTCATCAAGCGCAGCAAGACCTTGCTCGTACCCATCCTCGATAAACACTCGCCTCGCCGATGCACCAAGTTACGCCGATATACAAAATATAAGAGGTCGTAGCACGCAATATAAGAGATTTAATGTTCGAGGAAAATAAAGAGTTAGAATTTTACCGAGTAGTCACGTAACGCCCGTCGTGTCCAACGAATCTCCTAGTGACCGAGCGATACCACGTCATGTACTTCGGTGATCGTGCCTTCATTAACCGCCGCCGTGGCAATGGTGTCCCCACGATTCTCCCACATGTGTATATAGCTTGCATGGAAGGTCACCCAATTTTCATGATGATGTCCACGCACCCGAGGCAAGGCAGCTGGGCGTCAGAAGACAATTTGGTGGCACCACTGTACCATGCCGAATTGTCTCATCACCCTTTCTGTCGATGCCACTCCACAATGTGGAAACAAATAAGTGGGACACGTCGAGAGCCAACTTCCGTTGCCATTTGTACAAAGAATCGGGAAGAGACCCCACGAGTTCCGCATGATAAGTGTTGCTGCACCACATCATTCTCATGCCTCGCGAGTCGAGTGCATCACAGAAGTCGATACGACGTGCGTCGCACTTCGCGATACCGAAAATGCATCGAGCCATCTCGCGTAGAAGACAATAATTTAAGATAAATGTAAATGGACAAGATTTTTAGGCAAATTAATGACAAATCGACTTTCATACCCGTGTCCGAGTGGAACGTCCATATAAGATATTTTGTCCATCCACGCTTCGCACGCCGAGCTCTAAACACGCAGCGCGCGTGCTATGAATGGAAATCGTCCCATGCCCAAAGTTGTAAAAGAATTGACGCGCCAAAGAACCTCACGTGCCCCCGCGCGAGATCCGCGACACAACTCTCTCGTACAAATAAGCCAAACAAGCACTCCCCAACTATATTGTCCAAACTAGTTGGAAATCCTCCAAAGAATGGTAGAACATCAAATGGACGAATCGATTAGACTTGTTTTGCGAAAAGACAACCACCGATGAGTCAGAGTATGTACGATCGAACGTAACTACGACCGACTCCTCATCGCTATCATCATCTATCGATGGTACGTTACGCTCAAGCCAATCGACCTTTAGTTTACATCCAACGACGTCATCTCTACCAGAGTTCGTCCAAGTAGCCTCTCACGTACATCAAGCATAGATAGTCGCGTCCGTCGTTCCCGTCATGTGCATACCTTCGATCTGTAATCCTAGTCACACTCGCACGTCTCAAGTTGTAATGGTGCACTCCCCACAATGCATGTGAAATGTATGCGTCTCAGTGGCGCCATCTCTCTACAAACGCAGAATCAAAGCCCAATCAAGGCTGAAAAATGCTACACGAGATATCCCATGTAACCCACGGAACGAAGATATGGGATCATCCTAGAATGATACCGCATCGTTCGATCCACGACCCCACGTCTTCGACGTACACGCATTGTTTCGTACACCTTGTAATTGATAGTGTATTAATGTACGTTTTTGATACATTATTGATTTAAATTTGACGTATTGTCAGTAAGAAATGTTACCTCGCCCTCCATGCTCGCGCTGATCTCAGTGTAGATTGAGTTGCAATAATAATGATGGATCGAAGGTCCGGATCCATGTAGTACAACTACATATAATGTTAGAAAAATAAAATGAGTTGTCAGACGCAACCAAACGATAAGTAATTAATAAATGTTCACACAAGCAACATATGTACGACCTTTTAGTTACTTCACACAATATACAAACTCGACTATAGGTTGTCATTGGATGGTCGAGGTCTCATCTGACAATTTTTTTGTTATGTCCCTCTAAACGACATATACCACAACGGTTCTTCCTAGTTGGTACTGCTCACGATCTTTATTTGGACATGTTGTTCTTCTATGTCCTTCTTGGTGACAAATCCCACATCGCAGGTCGTCTGGACATTAGGAAGATCCATCTCCGTAGGTCTACGCGATCCCTCAGTCTCCTCGCCACGTCTCGCGCCTCGGGTCTGGTATTAGTTTCGTCCCAAAAGTCGCCAATACTTCTCATCCGGGATGGCCTTGAATTTGTACGAGTAGCACCGCGCGTACACATCTAACCTATAGTATGGCTCGATGAATCGCGCGTGAGCTCACTCGAATCAACGCACATGATGCTAACACGCGCGAGCAAGTGGAAACCAAATGATCGCCATTTATTACAACCGCACACCCGGCCCTTAAGATGACGATTTGTGTGTTGTTGCCTTTATGCATGCGATCTCCGTGTCTTCCACCGCACTGAACTCACCAATGTCTCGATTGATCAACGTGACGCGATGCCTCCGTGCATTTCTCATATTTCGCGAGTTTGTTCATGACATATTCAAAGGTACACTGGCCTTTCGAGATTGCCGCATTGATTTCCTGGTTGCGCTGATCGTGGTACGTCACCAATCTATAGTATATCATTTGAGTCAACGCAAGAATTGGCAAGAATCGAGCACCCTTCAAGCACCCGTTAAAACACTCGCATTTCCGATGAAACTCTAGTAAGTAATATCGTTCGTCGAATATTTAATGTATTATAGTGCAAAGAATAAATTGTATGTTGTACTTACCAACACCATTAGAATTCATCCATCCGCACCGCATGCCTCCGTCATGCGATCGGGTCCAAAGTTCTTTAGTGGATGGCATTGACATATTGCAGCATTGTATGGCGCTCGTGACGATAAGTATGTGAAACGCTCCATGCACGCAATAAATTTTCGTTTTGATGTTGAACAAAATGCCGACCAAGTAGTACTTTTTGTGGGGACAACATTTTTGAATCGTGTGCCGAAATTACTAAGCAAGTTGTCGCAAGCAATAATCGGTGGTACTCTTTCTGGGACAAAAGCCGTTTATGGGATGTTGACCGCCTCCAAAATGCCAGGGTGACGATCCGAAATAACGCATATCCCTTCTCTATTCGTCACGTGTTTGCGTTAAAGATGCGCAAAAACCACCCCATGAATCGCTTGATTCTGCTTTCAGAACGCAAATGCAATCGGTAATATGTGACCATTTCCTTCAACAGATAACGCAATCACGAGCTTCCCATCGATTCGCTATATAGAATGTCGCGTCAACTCAAGCAGAGGCCGCAAAACTTGAAAGCTTGTATTGAAGCTTCAAATGCAAAAACACACGACGAAATTGTGGAGACGCGTACTTATTTCATCATCATGCCATTGTCTCGTGCGACCACTCGATTCTTGTCCCCGACTCTTACTCCTCACCGCAGCCCAACCATCTTGTAATCGAGCGTACGACTCATCCCAATCTCCAAAACCCATTCAATTGCTTTCTTCGCATCCCACATTAGCTTGTAGTTGACTTCGTGTCCATATTTTTTCTTTATTATTTCTACTAATGTTTTGATCGTGACACCTTGATCGGTTTTCGACGACGCTGATCTCTCGCGCCATCATGTTGGCGCAAGTCGAGCATGACCGCGTTCTACGTCTGGGATTAATACACGTGCGCGTACGTCTAATCGTGTTATCTCCCATAATAGTGTTTTCTTTCTAAACATGCGCGAAGACGCCACATACAACCGTGTTGTGGATATTCGCACTTAATCGCCCACTAAGTTGTAGTCGATTCCATCACATGGTATCGACAATGCCTATTAACATGCCACACTTTCACGCATGTTGTAAATCGTTTTTATTGTCAAAACACATCCCTATCTCCAAATCGGTTGTGGATGTCCCCCAAGTTTGCTTACGGAATGTTGTGTTGTAGCTTGAATTAGCCACCTCCCAATCGATTTCGTTATACCCCGTAGATTGGTCGGGTGAACTTCATCGTCACTAGCTTCCTCCAACATAATCTCTTCATCGATAGCAAATTGCTCATCATCTCGACATTCTCCGCACCCGAGGATCATATGTTGGATCATCTCGTGCAAACGTTAACGTCATCCCAAACCGCAACCGATGGAGCTTCTTCGCCGTGATGCGTTTCTCATCGGGCCTCGTTATTTTCGTCGCCGTTTTTGGCCATCGCTTCAGTATATGCATTATTATCTTCATGTAATGGAGCAACGAACCCCTCTTGCGCTACCTCATCCGCCTGGGATTGCATGTGCAATCCGTCCATGTCTAGTAAGTCCGCTGTCGGCGCGCCGCTACGTTCGTCAAGAACTTGCGAATGAATCGTACGATTTTGATTTCGAGTCGATCGACTCAAATGTTAAATATATATCAATCGTCGCATGTCTTTGGTAATTTGTCCACCGTATCCCACATCAAGTCGAAGTTGTGTCGCATCATTCAACAACACAGAACGTAATAATGCGAGCCTCCGGGAGAGGCATCATGTGGCGATACGTCATATGAACTATAGTACTCGCCGACATTCAGTGGAACGCGTTAGAAACGTCATCAATCATTTCACGGCACTAGACCCAAACTTCACCCACAACACTATCGATGGGGCGTAGTCAGACGCGATGCCATCGAATCCCATTAACAATGGATCCGCACGCATGTAATAGAATAGTAGGATGTTTTTTCGCGTGACATGCCCTACATAATGTTTTGAAATTGATGTAAAGATGTAATGCATAATTGCAAAAAATTGTTCAGGGAATTAGTTGAAAATCATGTGGTGATAAAGCGCAAATAACTTTCTCGATGTAGAAGATCGCAATAATAGCGCAACTACAGAGCATACTCATTCTTTCGCACTTACATTTTCTGTGTAATAACGTTCAATAAATAAATATATCAACCGTACTTCATAAACAAAATACTTATGTCCCTATATATCATGCAAACCATAACCTAACCACAAAAAATTATTATGAAAATACTAAATTAATGAACTTACTTTTTTCCACCGCTTTTCCTCTTCAACAAAATATTCCCGCAATAACATTGTCTTTTCGTTAGTTTATAACACAAAGAGTATAATAAATCGCTTATAACAAAACTAAACATAGCATATCAAAATAAACCTTAACCCAAATAACGAGTCATAACCCGACCTAACCTAAGTCAACTAACAACACCTATGTCCCTATATATTAACAATGTAAACAACCTAAAATATACTAACCTAAACAAATTTGGCAAACATATCTTGCAACATTGTGATAACTAAACAAACTACATTAACTAAACAAACTTACCAAAATTAACCTAAATACCTCAACTACCTAAACTAAACTAACCAAACTAATACATATACTTAAACTAACTTAAACAAACTAACTAATCAAACTAACTAAACTAACTAACATTAAGACCAAAAATAACGCAACTAAATTGACTTAACAAACTAAACAAACTAACTAAACTAAATTAACCAAACTAAACTAACTAACCTTAACAAACATAAATACATATAATAAACTTAACTTCTAACCTAAACTAACTTAACTAACTAAACAAAATTAAATAACTAAACTAACCACCAATACCTAAACTAAACTTCTAACCTAAACTAACTAAACTAACTTAAACAAACATAATTAACTAAACATACCTCATCCTTCTAAACTAACTTAAACAAACTAAATTAACTCAACTTAATTAACTAAACTTATTTAACTAAACTCACTTCAACAAACTAACTAAACTAAACTTAACTAACTAAAACAAACTAATTAAACTACACTTAACTAACTTAAACAAAGTTAACTAACATTAAGACCAAAAATAACGCAACTAAATTGACTTAACAAACTAAACAAACTAACTAAACTAAATTAACCAAACTAAACTAACTAACCTTAACAAACATAAATACATATAATAAACTTAACTTCTAACCTAAACTAACTTAACTAACTAAACAAAATTAAATAACTAAACTAACCACCAATACCTAAACTAAACTTCTAACCTAAACTAACTAAACTAACGTAAACAAACATAATTAACTAAACATACCTCCTCCTTCTAAACTAACTTAAACAAACTAAATTAACTCAACTTAATTAACTAAACTTATTTAACTAAACTCACTTCAACAAACTAACTAAATTAACTTAACTAACTAAAACAAACTAATTAAACTACACTTAACTAACTTAAACAAAGTTCATTACCTCCTCCTTCCACTCCATCGCCGATTCTCTTTCGCACGCTTTCCGTGCCTCCTCCTCCTCGCGCTGCGCCGGAGATCCTCCTCCGTCGCCGTCATTGGCCATTGTTCTTCCTCCACGCACCATCGCCACGAAAATGCCTCCACGTACCGCCGCCGCCGCCGCGAAGTCACGGCCCTGCTCCGGCGAGCCCGCCGCACCTCCTCTCCTCCGTCTCCGCCGCGCGTATGCACCCGCCGCCCAAAAACCGAACCACGCCGCTCCTTCTTCCTCCCTCCTTCGTGTCTCTCTCCACGGATCGCTCCCACCCTCCCCTCCTCCTTAAATAGCCGCCCCACCCAACAAGAAACCCGCGACCTACCACCCCCTACCCCTATCCCTACCCTCACGAGAAAGCGAAACCGACGCAGAGATTCTCTCGCGCTTGCCGGAAGACGACAAAGTGGGCGCGATAGCGCTTTTCAAAAGGCGCTATCTCGCGCCCTATATCACGGTTTTCCTGGCCCACGCGGATCCACGCGGACCGGAAACCCTTCCGTGTCCACGCGGACACGATAGCGCCTTCGCAGAAGGCGCTATCGCTGTACATGTCCACGTGGCCCACGTGGACATGCCGACGCGGACATGTACATCGATAGCGCTCTCGCGGGGCGCTATCCGATCCACGCGGACGGGGAAACCATCTGTTCCATCTCGTTGTCCACGTGAGGCCTTCTCGTAAGGCGCGCTATCGTTGTACATGTCCACGTCTGGCCCACGTGGACATGTCGACGCGGGACATGTACATCGATAGCGCCTTCGAGAAGCGCGCATCGTTGTCTCCACAAAAAAAAAAAAAAAAAAAAAAAAAAAATTGCCACGTCACATGCCACGTAGATGGCGCCTTCCCACAAGGCGTTATTGCCTACCCCCGAATAAAAAAGTTTATCTATACTTAACATTCACTTTTACTTGATTTCTTCTTCCATAAAATCCCACTAACCCTATAAAACTAACGTCATTTTTATTTATTCTCTTTTGTTAAAACTGTTAGAGTTATAATCTAAATTAGATTAGTGTTTGAGTTTGATTAGGAATTCGAGTTAGAGTATGAGTCTATTTAGGGTCTCCTAGTTGGATTAGGAGTATGCTTATGTGAGTCTATAAATTAGAGTTAAGCCCCCGCATTGTAATTAACGAGTTTATTAGTGATTAATAAAGTGTGTCATTGCGGTGTCTCTAAACCTAACATGGTATCAGAGCAAAAGTGAGATCCTGAGATCTGTGAGAGTGAGACCGAGATTTTAGATCTACGGTGTGAGACTTTGTTCAAGATCGAACAAAGAATTTGGGCTTCGCATCTATCGAGAGATCGAAGTGTGTCCGTTTCTTGTTTTGGAGAAGAAACGAAGATTTGAACAATTTGTTCAAAGTGTGTGCAGCAGAGAGTTAAAATCAAAATTGAGATTTTTGATTTTCTTATTTGGTGTGAATTATGGCGACATCGGGGAACGGCCAAGTTCAACCTACTCTTCCAATATTCGACGGTAAGAAGTTTGATAGATGGAGCACTCAGATGAGAGTCTTGTTCAGTTTTCAAGACTTGCTCGCAGTCGTTGAAGATGGGTTCGAAGACCCAGGGGCCACCGCTACCTCGACACAAAAGGAGCTTCGCAAGAAAGATCGAAGGCACTTTATTTTATTTTGCAAACGCTTGATGATGTGGCGTTTGAGAAAGTGCAACTGGCGAAGACATCAAAGGAAGCGTGGGACACTTTAGAGACGTCCTACAAGGGTGTACAGAAAGCCAAGAAAGTTCGATTACAAACTTTGAGGCGACAATTCGAGTTGATCGAGATGGATGGCTCCGAAGATATAGAGAAGTACACCAATCGTGTTCAGACAATCGTCAATCAGTTAAAGATGAATGGCAAAGATGTCGCCGATCTCGATGTGAACGAGAAGATTTTGCGCACCTTGACCACGAAGTTCGATCATGTAGTAGCTGCTATTATGGAGTCCGGGACAGATTATGAGACCAAGTCAGTTGAAGAAATCATTGGTTCATTACGAGCACATGAGCAACGAATCAATGAAAAAAATGAAAAATTCAAGCCTCTGCGAAGCGAGGCATTGAATACTACGAGTTGTCTCGAAGCTAAAGAAGAATTATGGGTTTAAAGGCCGTGATAAAGTCAACAACAATGGCAGATGTCAGAATAATAATCAGCAGTGGTGGGATAGAAATAAAGGTCGTGGACGAGACGGTCGCGATCAACAAAGAAATTGGATTCAGTGTTACAACTGTCGCAAATTTGGGCATATAGCTAGACAATGCAGGATAAAGCAATCATCAGAGTCAGAGTCAGAGTCGGAGTCTGAGGAGCAGACAGATCGAGATGAGGAGTGTCATCGACACTAATGATGGTTTCATCAGCCCATGAGAATGCTCAGAGTAACATGTGGTATCTCGACAGTGCATGCTCTAACCACATGTGTGGCAATAAAGAATTTTTTGATGAATTGGATGAGTCAATGTTGACAGAGGTCAAGTTTGCTGATGATAGGAAACTTCCAGTTAAGGGAAAAGGAAGAATTCTAATTCGGTTGGAGAATGGTGATCATCAGTATATTTCAGATGTGTTATATGTACCGACATTGACATGCAATTTGCTAAGTTTGGGGCAGTTGCTCGAGAAAGGGTACACAGAGGATTTCAAAGATGGTCATCTCACTGTGTTTGACTCTAAAGGTATGACCATTCTTAATTCTCCTTTGAAAAATAGGTTTTTTCAGATTGAGATTAAGATTGGATCTTATCCGTGTTTTAAATCCATTGTTTCTGATGAGTCATGGTTATGGCATCTAAGATATGGTCATCTGAACTTCAAAAGTATGAAGTTGTTGACTCATAAGAATTTAGTGAAAGGATTGCCTGTGATTCAACATCCAGAGCAATTTTGTGAGGGGTGTATTTTGCACGAGCAACATAGACGAACGTTTGCTTCCAACACTTCAAGGCGTGCCAAATCTCTGCTACAGTTGGTTCACTCAGATGTTTATGGTCCTCTGCAGACTGCTTCACTGGGAGGAAGCAAATATTTTATGACTTTTATTGATGACTGCAGCAGGATGATTTGGGTGTATACTTTAAAGAATAAGTCTGATGTCTTTAGTTGCTTTCGAAGTTCAAGGCTACCTGTGGAGAAACAGAGTGGACGCTACATCAAGAATTTGAGGACAGATGGTGGTGGTGAGTACACGTCCTCGACATTTTCAAAGTTTTGTGATCGTCATGGGATTAAACATGAGATCATGCCACCACAGACAACACAACATAATGGTGTTGCAGGGAGGAAGAATAGTATAATTATAGACATGGCTCATAGTATGTTGAAACCCAAGGTCTACCTGATTCCGTTTGGGCTGAAGCAGTTGCATGTTCAGTTTATTTACTGAATAGGTCTCCCACAAAAGGTATGTCCCATATAACCCCGAAGAGGCTTGGAGTAGTTACAAGCCAAGTGTCAAACACTTGAAGGTGTTTGGATCCACTGCATATGTACATGTTCTTGATGCTAACAGGAAGAAGTTAGATGACAAAGGCGTGAAGGTCATATTTATTGGCTATGTTTTAGGAAGGATTGGAACGTACAAATTGTACAATCCAATTACCAATGCAGTCATTGTTAGCAGAGATGTCAAGTTTGATGAGAATAGTGCGTGGATTTGGGACATAAAAAGAAAGAGTAATGCTCAATCATCTACGATTAGATGTGAGGATGAAGCTTCCACTTCAGTTGGTATTGGCGCTAGACCCCAGCGTACCAGTTGCAGACCACAACGAAGTGTGGGACAACCAGCTCGACTTCAGGATTGTAAGATCACCCATGATAATGTCGTTGATGACAAAGGCAATCGAGTGCATTGTGCATTGTTCAGCATTGAGGAAGCTGTGCGAGATAGATGGAGGGTGAACGATAAAGGATGTCGTCGATGGAGGTCGAGATCTGCATTCGAGAGAAGATCAAGTGGAAGATCAAGACAATCTGAATTATGAGGGGATGATGTTTTGTTTTTTAATTCAGATAGATAATTTAGATTATGAGGGGATGTTAGAGTTATAATCTAAATTAGATTAGTGTTTGAGTTTGATTAGGAATTCGAGTTAGAGTACGAGTCTATTTAGGGTCTCCTAGTTGGATTAGGAGTATGCTTATGTGAGTCTATAAATTAGAGTTAAGCCCCGCATTGTAATTAACGAGTTTATTACTGATTAATAGCTGCTATTATGGAGTCCGGGACTGATTATGAGACCATGTCAGTTGAAGAAATCATTGGTTCATTACGAGCACATGAGCAACGAATCAATGAAAAAAGTGAAAAAGTCAAGCATACTGAGCAGGCATTGAAGACTACAGTTGTTCAGAAGCTAAACAAGAATCATGGGTTCAAAGGCCGTGATAAAGTCAACAACAATGGCAGAGGTCAGAATAATAATCAACAGTGGTGGGATAGAAATAAAGGTCGTGGACGAGACGAAAGTCGCAATCAACAGAGAAATCGAATTCAGTGTTACAACTGTCGCAAATTTGGGCATATAGCTAGACAATGCAGGATAAAGCAATCATCAAAGTCAGAGTCGGAGTCTGAAGAGCAGACAGAGCAAGATGAGGAGTGTCATCAGACACTAATGATGGTTTCATCAGCCCAGGAGAATGCTCAGAGTAACATATGGTATCTCGACAGTGCATGCTCTAACCACATGTGTGGCAATAGAGAATTTTTTGATGAGTTGGATGAGTCGGTGTTGACGAGAGGTCAAGTTTGTCGATGATAGGAAACTTCCGTTAAGGAAAAGGAAGAATTCGATCCAGTTGGAGAATGGTGATCATCAGTATATTTCAGATGTGTTATATGTACCGACATTGACATACGATTTGCTAAGTTTGGGGCAATTGCTAGAGAAGGGGTACAAAGTGGATTTCAAAGATAGTCATCTCACTGTGTTTGACTCTAAAGGTATGACAATTCTTAAGTCTCCTTTGAAAAATAGGTTGTTGCAGATTGAGATTAAGATTGGATCTTATCCGTGTTTTGAATCAATTGTTTCTGATGAGTCATGGTTATGGCATCTAAGATATGGTCATCTGAACTTCAGAAGTATGAAGTTGCTGACTCATAAGAATTTAGTGAAAGGATTGCCTGTGATTCAACATCCAGAGCAATTTTGCGAGGGGTGTATTTTGGGGGAGCAACATAGACGAAAAATGTCATTGCGGTGTCTCTAAACTCAATATTAATGGACTATCAATTTGTTTTTGTCGTATACTAAACATGTCTTTCAATGTCATATTCTTCCTCTCCTTCCTTTGAAATACCTACTGATAATTTTCTTATTTTAAACTTTTTCTACTATTCTTATTTCCTTCTATACATAATATAACATGCATTTCTAAATTTCATTCATATTGGTATACATAATATCTTTCTCTTTTAACTAAATAGACACTTTTTTTTTTTCATTTGCAACTTTATCCATGGTACATAGTACATAGATTCATGAAATTGACATCTTTTTTAATGCAAATACTATCTAATATTACTTTTCATTAATATCATCTTGTTTTGGAATTTTTAAGTTTCTATCATATGCACATTCATAAATACAGCTTATATAATCTTCTGTTGCATGCCTTCTCATGTTCTTCAATTTGACATATGTAAGTATATCATGACTATGTCATTGCAATCATTTCCATCGGATATCGTCATTCATATTCTTGCAAAGGTTGCAGAAAATTCAGTAAAAACTTTATTCAACATGTCCATTACTTCAAAAAATATGAAATCTTTATCACAAGCTGATAAGATTTATGAACCTTTAATAAAATAGCTATATATACATCTATAATAAAGGAAGTAAAAAATTCATGTTTACTATATTACATCCGAAAGACAGGACATACTACAACCTTCATGTTTGCAAAAATATTCCAATCCACTACATAATTAACATATCACTATATATACAAAATCATCTATTACCACACTATTTCTATAGCATAAATACATTTAAACATATTTCTTCATAAATATACATATACACTAAAATAAGTCCAAATTAATATGACACAAATTATTCAGCGACCACGCACGTGCCCCACCTAGTAAATATAAAATACAAAAAACAAACGATTCATTTGAAATCATTTCAACAAAAGGATTTTTCTTTTGTTCTCTAAACCTCATCACTTAGGTTTTCACTCTGCGCGCTTCTAATGTCTTGATTTTCATGCGATTTCTTTCTGTAAAATTGTAGAGCATTGCAATACGGTCAATTCGAGCTAAATTTTCACGGTGAAAATGAGGTATTCGGCCTGTAATTTGGTAAATTCTCAATTTCGGACATTTTTCCACAATTCAATTTGAATTCTCGCAATTTTTTCGATTTCTTTCGTGGGGTTTTGATAGAAATTGGTATGAATTGTTGTTAATTGGTATATTGAGTTAAGTTGGATCAATTTGGAATAAGTTCCACTAGCGTGGGTTAGGGTTTTGGTAAATTAAAGTAATGTAATTCAGTTGATAACTATTTTAGAGATGTTTTATTGTTGATATTGATTTATATTGGGTTTATGGATGAATTGATTATTGATTTTGATATAATTTGACTCCATGGGTTGTGAAAATATTTTGGTGTTGGTATTGAGTGATTTCGTGCCGTTTATTATCGAGTTTTGAGGATTTTATTGCGAAAATATTGATTCGGAGAAGCTTTTCAGTTCAAAATAAATGAAGTTTTACCTAATTGATATGCTATATGAGAAAATTCATAACTTCTTCGTCGGTGATTCGATTTGAGTGTTCTTAGATTCTATGAAAATTAGGACATGAGTACTACAAGTTCCTTTTAGGTCATCATGACAAATATTGAGGTTTTCAAGGATAAAAAGCTACCTCAAATTGGCTAGTTGAAAGTTAGTTGAAACCGTTATATAAATTAATATTTTTGGAAACTGTTCTCAAGCGTACTTTGATTGCGGTTTTCATTGGTTTTTGTGATATGGTTTTACTTGAAGCTTGACTCATAATATAATTGGGTATGCAAGGAAGCTATTGTAACCATTTTCAAGGTGATCCGATGATTCGGGAACCCCAAAAATTAAGCTCGAAGTTGGTTGTTTGTAAGGTTAAGTAAATCTCATAGTAACATTTACATTGTATGAGTATTTCTCGAATATATTGCATGTACGATTTATCGCTGCATATTTGTTGGTCATGCATTCATGGACACGGGAGGAAGGTCTCTAGGGGTCCCATTGTGTTTATTGGCTATATGTGTGGTAGGATGAACACCGTGGTGCTCTCCGACTGGAGTCATTGATTGTTGTATGCACTTGTTTCGGATGGGTTGTTTTTGTGATGCTGGCCAGGATCATACTCTATAGAGAGTCGAGGGCGTGGCCTCTCGAGGGACTTCCTCTCAAACTCATGAATCTTTATTATTGTTTAGCCACCACTTTTGGAAAGACGTCTTCTGATTGTGGTCAGTCAACATAAATGGGATGGATTGCATACTTCACTGCAAAAATGTACCAAAATAGCGACGGGTATTCCCGTCGTTAATTACGTCATCGCTATTTCGAAATAGGCTTAGTGACGGGATCCCGTCGGTAAATCTGTCGCTATTTTTTGACGGATTCACAAAAAAATAGAAAAAAAAAATAGTATTATTTTTAAAATTAAAATAGTGATGTTTTTTTAAAAATACTTAAAAAAACAAAACAAATAAAAATAACAACAAACCCTAAAATAAAAGTTTATTCAACAATAACAACTACAACAAATAATAACAAATTAAGACAAATCAAAACAGTAAAAATAATCTAAACCAAAATAACCGAGAATTAAAAAAATTAAAAAATAACATTAAACTTGTTCTGACGAGATCCGACGGTGGTGAGTGAAGCGGCGGCGAGAAGACTCGACGAGAGAAGCGAGAGAGATGCGGCTGGAGATCTGACGAGAGAGATGTGGCGACGTAGAGGGAGAACGGAGGCGAGAGATGGGGCGAACAGAGGGAGGCGGCGAGGCAGAAAAGTGAGAGGTGAAGAAGTGGCGGAGGCGGAGGTGGAGAAGTGGCGTAGGCAGTGGGGACGACGGAGGCGGGGGCGAAGGCGGAGGACAGAAGCTCTTGAGCGGCAAGGCAGAGACGTGGGAGGCGAAGAAGTGGCGGAGGCAGAGGTGGAGAAGTGGCGGAGGTGGAGAAGCGGCAGAGATGGGCGGAGTGGAGGAAGGTGGTGAGCGGTTGTGAGAGAGAGAAGAAGAAGGGGTAGTTTATAATGGATTAGGGTTTGGGGAGTATGGGAGAGAGTATGGGACCCAGTGTCACGTGGAAAAAAACTTTTTATTGGGTGAGAAAATTCCCGCCCAACATTTAGCGACGGGGACCCGTCGCTAAAATAGTCAACGAGTCAACGATGGGCCTCGTCGCCAACCCGTAGCTAAATAGCGACGGGGAATAGCCCGTCGCTATTTCCCGTCGCTATTTGATGCAATTTTTGGTAGTGCTTGTATATTTATGATTCCTTGTGATATTATTTTTTTTTTAAATTCTGGGAATACAATGCATTTGATTATTACAGGTGTACTGGGTAGTGTGGGATTTACTTATCTGATATTATCGAGTTTTTATAATTGGATAATGATAGGTTTTAGCGGCGACAAGGGAAATGGAAAGCTTTCCGACTGTTTACGACTTGTTTAGTTCTTTTCTCTATGTATGTATTGTTTTTAATATAATATATTGTATAAATGGGTTTTTGGGTTCGAGTGTGATTAAGATCTATTTTGGAATGGCTGAAACTGTGTTGGGACGTAATGGAATGCTGTGGAACTAAGGTAAAGGGTTTATGGATTTTGAAAACCTGAAATAGGTTAGAATGAATAAATATTTTTTTGTGAATGCAACATATATTGTTATGTGGTGGATTGTGAGTCCTTCGACATTTCCACCAAAGCTGAGAAGGTTTTGTTGAAGATTTTCTAAGGCCATGTTTTTCGGTTTAGACTTAAAAATAGAGGAGGTGTTGTTGAAAAATTTTACGGAACTTTGAGGTTTAAGATTCACAGTAGAATCGTTTGTGATTGATAAAATTTTATAATTGATGATAATAAGATCTTAGTATTAATTTTTTATTGATGCAGAGGTGAAGGCTGCTAGATTGTCAAGGAGTTAAGGTAGTCTAGGCCGGTCAGTACTTAGGTGGGGTTTGACAATATTGGTATCAGAGCCTAGGTTTGGCTCAATTGAGGATAAAACTTTGGTTGAGAAGCAAATGGTGATTGAGCGCAATTAGTTGGGAAGTGACACAATGGAATGGGATTAAAAAGTTTAAAAACTTTATGAATTATGTTATATTTGTATTGTATATATGTATTATCGCTAGATATGCGATAGAAAGTTTATTCTCATCGTCGTTCGATACTTAACTCGTAAAATATGACGAGTAAGTTTAGAAACGAATAATTAAAAGACAGAATAAGCTTGTGAAATGAAACTAAGCATAAATGGATGTGAAATAGGTTTGTGCAGTCTGAGTTCATAAAGGTGTGGTAAATAGTCCCAACACCGATATAACTGATGAAAGTTGTAGTTATGAAACCAATGGGAAGTTGTTTGAAAGGGAAGTCCAAATGATTTAAGTACTGAAAATAGATTTCTTGGAAATTGAAAGTATCGAACTATTATAATTTTTAAACGCTCAGAAAAGGTTGGAATAGACTTAAATAAAGTCGCAAGCGATTGAGAATTGTTTGGAAAACATAATATGAAGTTGAAACTTTTGGAATGCACAAGATATGGATTATCTTGGGTTGTAGTTGGTTGCGTTAAGATTGTTGTTGGTATTTTTGAGGGGTTGTTTCTGAAAAATAGTCTCAACAAGGAAATAGGATACACGTGGTTTTCGAAAACGTAAAATGAAAATTGATTAAACAGATTGAATCTTGACTTAGAAATCATAATAAGATTGTGATTAGATCAGTCAAGTTGTCAAAATTGGTTTCTACGAAAATAAAATACTTTAAAGTAAAGTATTATTTCCTTTTCGAAATAAAACATCAAATGAAGAATGGAATAGAACCATATTTTAAAATAATCAATCAACTTTTATATAAAAGTAATGAAAACTTTGATTGTTTATTAGTCAAGTTATTTATTCATAAGTGACGTTGAGTATAGTGGTTCTATGAATCGAATAAGGAACTGATAAAATAAATGGAAATACACGAGTTAGAAGTAATCTTTGTTTACACTAAATGAGGTGTTACTATGATACAAAGATCAATGAAATTTCTAACTTAAAAACGAAAATTGTAGTGATAAGATCAACGTGTTAGAAGTTAAGGTGTTGGGGAAGTGGTCTAATAATAGCTTGGATAAGTTATTAAACATCAAAACAAGTGATTCTGTTTTGAGATTCAAAGTACCCAATAGTCGCTTCTAATTAAATTAAGTAATGATGTCTATCACTACAACTTAAAATATAATAAAGGAAGAGATAGACGTACCGATTGAGTATCAATAAATGAGTTGTATAGGACGTCAATATGAATTCCTATATTGCGAGAATTTATATTTGTAGGACTTAAATGATTGAAATAGTATCATTTAAGAATTTGATTATTCATTAAGCCAATCGAAGTTTGAAATTTTAAATTTTTCTATCTCTTTAGTTGAATAATAAGGGAAAGGCGAATTCATCAAAAGTAATTTGATGAATTGTAAGACATAAAGTTATCTTGAATAGTCTTTTGAAAAGTATCGAATTTCTTTTTGAAAAAAAAAAGAAAATTCGGGATATTTGAGACTAATGAAAATAACATAAGGCAATAAAAATAGTTTAACTGTTTGAGTCGCAAAGTTTCTCTAATTAGAATTAAGATTAGCTAAGGAAAACTTCGATTCATTAAATGATAAAAAGAAGTCGCACCGTCTTAGCTATATTTTCGAAAAGAGAAGAGATATAAATTACCTTTATAAGTCAAGATTAAGGAGCCGTAAATGGTCTAGTTGTTGAATGGAAGTTGTGGTAAGTTTATAAAAGGACTAAGAGCAAGATCAATGTGAGAATAGCTACGATTGACAGAAACTAAATGGAATAGAATCAATATATAAAATAGAAGTAACACGGACAGACTCCTTTAGTCAAGGTAAGGCACTGGAGTAGTAGTGCATGACCGAAAGTTAAGTAAATTTGTTTCATAATCACGATTCATTCACGGCGTATGAGATCGGTGAGACGCGTCCAACCATCTTTGAATAATTGAATGAATTGGTGACAGTCGGAATAAAAGAGCCTATGAAGTTTCGTTGGAGTCAATTGGAGGCTGGAGTATAGGGAACTAAATGGTCATTGCATTCTCACATTAGTATGAAAACAAAGATTTCAGGTTAATGAATCCTGATCAAATTAGAATATCAAACTATAAGTTTGATATAACTTAATATATCTTCACAAGGATCTTACGATGAGTCAAACTTCGAATGATGAAGTTTTGAACCAAAGTAATATACAACTAATATCAGTGAATATGTTGTACATTGGTTCAATTGTAGTGCTACACCTCCTTATTTGTCAGTGGTGAAGTTTAAAGCACTAGTTATTGTAAATTGGAGATGATGTCAGATGTTTGTATGTTGGTGAAAATATAAATGAAATGAAGATAAATGCTTGACTTACAGCTTAGTTAGTTAGTTTTTATTATCTGTATTGATTGAGAATATTGAATAAAGTATATTGTATCTGACTTTATGTTTGAAGAATTGAATATTTTTCAATTGTAATTGAGTAGAAATGAAAAAGAGATAACATATTTAAAACTTGTACGAGATAAAGTTAAAAATTATACTATGAGAGTATAATCATCAAATATGTTGATATCTCTATTTAGAAACGTATGTCTACTCAAGTTAAGGATAACTCTCTTTATTCAGGCAATAAGAGAAGTTGATGAATAGTAAGTGATTAAGATGTGAGTTTGTAGGAGATTTCAGTAAAGTGAAAGGAATGAGGTTCTTGATGAACTCATCATTAGAGAATGATTTGATGAAGTTAGAAAAGATAATTTTTAAACCAATCGAAGAAGTTAAGCGAATTGACTGACGAGTTGGAATTGGTAATTGCTCTCTAATTCACAATAAAAATAATATTGTGAGTAGACATTTAGAGAATGAGTGAGAGTTGCACGATGTGTCAGTTTTTTCATTTCTGATCGGATTAAGAATTTGAGATCTCTTGTCATGGGATGACAAATGTGTTATGAGATCTATAGTCATGGGATGACTTGTGTGATTCTAGGTTTCTAGTAGGGAATGCTGGAATGGTGATAGATCAGATAGACACGTAACTCTACTTAGTATATAATGTTGTGCTCAAATATTATTTGCATCAATATGTAATTTTAGACTGATGATAGTCTAAAAGTTAGTCGGCTGATAATTTTAAAAAATTATTAGTGAGGAGAAAGTAAACTGGGATGTGTATCAGAGTTTGAGTAGATATGGAAAGAATTATAACCGGTTTGTGGAATAGTATTCAGATTAGAATGAGAATTGTATGATGAAAAGCAAGATATGCTAGGTCTTGTTATGTATTGATACTTGAATGAGATTCAATGTATGAGAGGAGAAATGAAGTAAGGTTATCAGATATTCCATAAAGTTAATTGTTTAACTTGTTAGAAATTCACAAATTGTTAGGATTGGCAAAGTAACTGAGATAACTTTTCATCAAATCAAGATGTTAATGAGAAGTTAAAATAATTATGATCTCTACCATCGGGTTGTTGAATACAACGAAAGTGATTGAGTCCACTTAACGGTTCACCTTGGAAATGGTTTTACAGGTTTAGATTAAAAGAGTTATATATGAAGAATCATTTTCTCATATCTCTTTTGGTTCAGTAACCTGTAAGTTTAAATTTCGATGATGAAATTTTTGATTAGTTGGGAAGATTGTGAAATCCGAGAGTTTTATAAACTTGATTAGGCGGCTAATTAAGTATTTACATATTTAATATGAGATTTAGGTACCTGAGGTGGAACTCATATGTTACAGATTAGAGATCATAAATTTAATATTATTTTTTTGTCGTTTGCCCATTCGATGTATTATACACTATTACGACGTGAAATAGGGTTCGGTGGAGTGTATACGCGGTGTCCGTGAGTTTCAGAGCGCGTTGAAGAATTCTCTTCAACTTCAATAATTTTGGGGGTTTGTCTCGAGATACGTGTCAAAATAAGTTCGTGGAAGGTTAAATGTCGAAAAATCAAATTTGAAAAGTAATTGCAAGTAAGTTTGAAAAATCAAATTTTGGACATAAATTGAAGAGATAATTACGAAATTAAATAAAATAATAAATAAATTGGTGGGCGCCTAGTGACACGTGGTCGAGGGTGACATGCGTGGGATGTACCATAGTGTGCACGTCCGAGGTTGGTCATTGGCGCGTGTGGCAAATTTATAGCCGCAAAAATATATAGGTGTATATATATTTATATATATGGTTTATATATAAATATATATCATTCAATCCTATAGTTTGAGTTAAAATAAAAAGTATACCTTGGATGTGCCTCGAGATACGCATAGCATGATCATCGAGAAAGTAAATAATGGACGATTTGGTGGCTGTTGGTGAGGTGTATACACGTCTCAGTTTGCGTGTAAGTCGAGATCGGAGGTAGTGTGAAATGAGAAGAAATTTGTACGTGATCTTGTTTCGAGTTTTATGCCGATTGACAGTGGTTGAGGTTGAGATTGGGTTCAAATTGGTGCAAGTTTGGTTAAGTATGGCAAGAGGATTAGTCCATAAGATTTTAGTATGTCATGGGCAAAGTTAATTTTTTTAGGATTTTGGCGTGACCAGAACCAGTCTTATGAGAGTTTTATGGAATTGGACTATTTTGTCGAGAGTTTAGCTCGATTTGGTGAAAAATCAGATTGAAAACAAGCTCGGAAGTCAAAACACGTTAAAATAGGGATTTTGAGAATTAATAAATAAAAAGAAATTAAGCTGCTGACAGCTGAGGGTTTATATATAAATATAAAAAAACAAAAAACAAACGATTGATTTGAATTTTCTTCAACAAAACGATTTTTTTTTCGTTCTCTGAACCTTGTCACTCAGGTTTTCACCACGACGTTCGATTTTCACTCAGTTTTTTCTGCAAAATTGTAGAGCATTGTGATAGTTAATTCGAGCTAAATCTCCTCAGTGGAAATGAGGTATTCGATCCGCAATTTGGTAAATTCTTAATGCCGAGCATTTTTCCACAATTCAATTTGAATTCTCGCAATTTTTTGATTTTTTTCGTGGGGTTTTGATAGAAATTGATATGAATTGTTGTTAATTGGTATATTTGGTTGATTTAGATCAATTTGGAATAAATCTCACTAGCGTGGATTAGGGTTTTGGTGAATTAAACTAATGCGTTTCAGTTGAAAACTATTTTGGAGATGTTTTATAGTTGATATTGATTTATATTGGGTTTTTGGATGAATTGATTATTGATTTTAATACAATTTGACTCCACGAGCTGTGAAAATATTTTGGTGTTGGTATCGAGTGATTTCGTGACATTTATTGTCGAGTTTTGAGGATTTAATTGCGAAAATATTGATTTGGAGAAGCTTTTCAGTTCAAAATAAATAAAGTTTTGCCTAATTGATAGGCCATATGAGAAAATTCATAACTTCTCCGTCGGTGATCCGATTTGAGTGTTCTTAGAGTCTATGAAAAATAGGACATGAGTACTACAAGTTCGTTTTAGGTTATCACGATAAATATTGAGGTTTTCAAAAATAAAAAGCTACCTCAAGTTGGCTATTTGAAAGTTAGTTGAAACCGTTATATAAATTAATATTTTTGGAAATTGTTCTCAAGGGTACTTTGACCGCAGTTTTCATTGAGTTTCGTGATATGACTTCACTTAAAGCTTGACCCATAATATAATTAGGTATGCAAGGAACCTATTGAAGCCATTTTCAAGGTGATCCGGGAACCCTAAAAATTAAGCTCTAAGTTGGCTGTTTCTAAGGTTAAGTAAATCACATAGTAACATTTACATTATATGAGTATTTCTCGAATATATTGCATGCACGGTTTATCGCTGCATATTTGTTGGTCACGCATTCATGGACACGAGAGGAAGGAGGCCTTTGGGGGTCCCATTGTGTTCATTGGCTATGTGTGGTAGGATGAACACCGTGGTGCTCTACGACTGGAGTCAGTGATCATTGTTGAAACTTGTTTCAGATAGGTTGTTTTTGTGATGCTGGCCAAGATCATACTCCATGAAGAGTCGATGACGTAGCTTTTCGAGATACTTCTTCTCAAACTCATGAATCTTATTACTGTTTACCCACCACTTTTGGAAAGACGTTTTCTGATTGTGGTCGGTCAACAGAAATGGGATGGATTACATACTTGTATATTTTATGATTCCTTGCGATTTATTGTTTGTTTAAATTCTTGGAATACAATGCATTTGATTATTACAGGTGTACTTGAAAGTGCGGGATTTACTTATCTGACATTATCAAATTTTTATAATTGGATAATGACAGGTTCTAGCAGCGATAAGGGAAAGGGAAAGCTTTACGACTGTCTACGACTTGTTTAGTTGTTTTCTCTATGTATGTATTGTTTTTGAATTTAATTTATTGTATAAATGGGTTTTTGGGTTCGAGGGTGATTAGGATTTATTTTGGGACGGCTAGAATTGTGTTGGGACGGAATAGAATGTTGTAGAACTAAGGTAAAGGGTTTACGGATTTTGAAAACCTGAAATAAGTTAGAATGAATAAATAAGTTTTTGTGAATGCAATATATATTGTTATGTGGTGGATTGTGAGTCCTTCAAAGCATTTCCACCAATGTTGAGCAGGTTTTGTTGAAGATCTTTGAAGGTCGGGTTTTCCGATTTAGGCTTAAAAATAGAGGAGGTGATGTCGAAAATTTTTTACGGAACTTTGATGTTTGAGATTCACTGTAGAATCCTTTGTGATTGATAAAATCTTATAAAGATCTTAGTATTAATTGTTTATAGATGCAGAGGTGAAGGTTGCTAGATTATCAATGGGTTAAGGTAATCTAGGCTGGTCAGATCCCCTAATTAGGTGGGGTTTGACACAGAACCCTGTGACCGAGATAATTGCATTAGTGTCAGCTACCATATACCGAGACTTGGTGATAAGTCTCAGTCCTGTGCGACCGACACAATCGTGTTTGTGCTCACCACTGTAAAAATTAAGAAAGTTCACAAAAAACATTAACAAATACCTCTTCTTGTAGCTCATCCTGCACCATTGTGTTATTTTCATCCATTTCATGTTGAAAACAACTTCGAAATGGCCGAATCTACTAAACCCTACAATGAAAAAGAAAACATCAAAGTCACTATTTGCCACACCAAAACATCTTTTTCGAACCTTAATATGGTTGGAATCGATTATTATCATGCCACCGACTGATGTGAAAGCGAAAGAATCGATACACGTCCGCCAATGGATTACATGGGTTTCAGTTCTAAATGAGAGACGACGATGGTGGGGTGCCTCAAAATCGTTTTAAATGTGTCTTTTGGTAGTGTGGGTTGTTTATATGAAGGGGCAATAGTGTCATTTCCATTAAGGTCCAATTTGGAGGAGGAAAAAACCATAAAATTGGTGTGCCTTTAGTAAATGGTGGGGTGCCCATAAAGCGCCTCATTTTTTTTTTTTGAGGAAAAAGGGAGACTAGCTACCGAATGTGATATTTTCTCAAAGTGAATATGTACAAGATATACACAAGAAATATACATGGGTACTATACACAAGGAATATACATGCAGATGTTCCAATTATGGCACTGAATCTCTTTTAAGTGTGTTCTCACCAAAACACAAGAAAGAAAGTTGAAGCCTACATGGAGTCAAACTCCCAACCCACTAACGCTCCTAGTTGCCAAGTTGTAGCGGCGCAGAGTCAAAACTCCCCAATGGACCGCTAGGAAAAACAAGACCAGAAGTCCCCGCCGAAGCGTAAACAGTACCAACGAATCAAAAGGCGTACCCAGAGGCAACAACCAGTAATTAGACCTTCCTTAAACTAGTTCACTTGTTTGAAAATCCGCAACGACCAGTCGAGGCACTGCTGCCTCATCTTGCGCCTACACAGGCACAAAAACCACAGGAACCAAGTGGGATCACTCTCTCGAACATATTAATGCAGTATTCGTAATCCCAAAAGCAAGAACAACAACAAGAATAATCAGACGATGAGACAAAAGTCAAATCAAACAACAAGAACAAAAGCGTCTCTCCTCAACCTCTTTGTAGCATTCTCTTTGTGTCCACACCGCAAGAGAAGATAGAGAAAAAACACCCTGCAGCAAACAAAATCACAAGAACCAAATAGGATCGCTCTGCAGAGCATTTAGTACAGTACCTATGATCTCAATAGAAAAAACAAAATAGCAAGTACAATCAGACTTAAACCAAAAGGCAAAACAAACAACTAGAAGCAAACCATCACCACAAGGCCATGCGCACACAAGAGCAAATAAAACAAAGACACCAAACGCGCAAATGTCTATATAACTATAACTAGTGCCCTTTACAACAACAGATTCCATGGCCAAGCTAGGCTTGACCACTGTCAACCCTTGAACTCCTGGTGCCCAAATAGCACTGATGCCACAGCTCGTTAAACCCTTTCCCAGATATCGATCCAAGATCATTCCCGATCGTGAAAAATCCTATTGTTTCGTTTCACCCACAAAGCCTAGATCAGCTGAAGACTTTCGGTTTGCCACAAAGTTTTATGTTTCATGCCTCTAATCTGGATGGGCACACTTATCATACCTTCCCTAAAGGTTTGTGGACCTTGTGGTGGGTTCCATGCAAACCCAAGTTCGGACGCCATGGCAATGGGAAAACTAGAAAATAAACCATATGCGAGTAAATACCGAGTTAAACAAGTGATACGCCACTAGACTAAGTAGTGGTGATTTAGGTCCTGGCAGAAGTGAAACATGTCACTCCGACTCAATAATCATATAAAGCACAAAGGACTCTAACCTAAGTGTTACCAGGGACTCTAACCCCAGTGTAGACCACCTCGTGGACTCTAACCCCGCGCCATACAAGTTGTCTCGTAACATGTGTCGACATCCCCAGGGACTCTAACCCCGTGAGTCGTGCACACCTCGATCGAGTACGGACCTAAATGCGAAAACTACTTTTTAAATTTTAAGAAATACCAAGTATGGATTGTCAAGGCATAGACACATCTACACACCTAAACAAATAAGGAATACAAGTCCTCTTAAACATTTATAAGATATTCACTAGCCTAATAGCATGCTATTTATCATTCAATTCACATTTAAAACAACAAGAACAGACATAGTATGGGATAGAATCAATGAATCAAATCAAATGAATGGATATCATGCAAACTAGACTCATCAAGTGAACATAGACACAAAGAACACATGATATAAGAATACAAAGGCAAAATAGTCAAAAGGACTATGCAAGGACAACAATTAATAGAAATGAAATGCCAAGTAAAGTTGACATTGGATATACTCACCATAACAAAGTAAAGTCCTAGCTTTAATGGCCTCCTGATACTCCAAATCTTGTATTCGCTCTCCCGTACCTTTTTCCTAGGTTCCGAAATTTGGTGTCTCATTAGTTCAAATATAGTGGGTTTAAGCTCAATTTAGTGGTGTTTATTGTGTATTCATATTGGTTCAAAAGACTTTTAATCAATCTTCCTAAATCAGCCCATAAAGACTAAATTAAGTTTCGATTCAGTCCTACATTTTAATGCACTTTTAGGCATGAAATGGTCCAAATCTCGAAATCCTCCATCAGTACAATTATTGTTGGTATCTCTCTTAGCTTACCTAAAAGGTTTAGTTTGCAAAATTCTGATTTAAAATGAAAGAGATGTCATGAGTTTACTAAACATAGGTCTAATTGCAATTTAATCCGACCAGCGGATTTAGAAAATCTATTTCTCCTAATATATAGTTCCTAAAAATGTGATTTTTGGTCACAAGGCAGAAAATATACCCAAATACAATATACTAAAAGATCAGCTCATTTGGATACGTAGTTAGGGATTTATGCCCTTAACAAGTTTAGTTTCAAGACTTTCCTTTTTAATTTCAGTACCTATTTGTAGAGCATGCTTGGACATAAAAACATTTGAATCAAAATACCTTCAGTTAAGCAAAGTTATTCCCCTTTAAATAAGCTTTCAAATTCCACTGGTTTGGATCAATTTGGATCTAAAATGGGTAGATTATGACCAAATTAGCCAGGTTGATTCCTAATACAACATGCATAATTCTAGTTTTGGTGTTACAACTTCAAAAATTCATATATTTATGATTTCAAAACCAAATTAAGAACTTCAATATAGCTAAGTTATCAGCTTGAAATGAGGAATCCAAATATATAAATCAATTGCAAATACTCAATCATCTACCATCTGAAATTAGCCTAAAACCTGAACTTGTTCTAATTTCAACTAAAAAGATGTGTACCTAGTTGATGTAGCACCCTAGCTTGAGAATTTCTCACCAACTCCCATGGATTCCTTCAACACCTTGATGATTCACTCATCTCCAGCAATTCCTTCTTCTTCTCCAGCAAAAATGAATGAGTGATTTGGTTTGCATGTTGTTTGATCACTAATGTTATATATTAAGGTGATGTTCCTTCTTAAATTTGATCTCCATGGATTTATGTATCCCGATGAATATCTAATGGTCCACCTCTTGCCATATATCCCACTAACTCCCACTAAATCAACCTTAAGTGACACTATTTCATTACTCACCTAGTTCCTAGATGTGCCAATGTGTATCTCTAGACCAATCATATGTTTTCCATTTAATTTACTCAAATGGCGTCCCAAACCAACTCGGCATACGGACACCTGAGCAGTAGATGGTCAATAGATTCCCTATCGTTCTTGCATAATTCACACCTCATAGGGAGTAACGTAGCTGTAGGGCATCTCCTTTACATAACATCAATCAAGTTTACCTTCCCCAACCAAGCTACCCATCTGAACATATGCGTTTTCACTGTCGCTGGGCACTTCCAAAGTGATTGATGCGTTTGTTCGATTAGAGCGCACTCTCTAGGAATGTGTTATGAAACGTCAATTTCACCGTGAACTCCCCCGAACTCTCCTACTGCCATGATCTCAAATCACCACCCTTGATCGTCCATCTGTCCTCCACTCTTTATAATAAGGCCGCATCCTCAAACTTCTTTGGTAATGTGACTTGCTCTCAAGAGACCAATGTCGATGAGTCATCCGATCTCATTCTCCTCCTAAGGAATTCGCGCATCACCTTTTCTACTTTCTTTGCCATTCCCACTAGCATCCAGTAGAGCAACATAATGTAAGTAGGGAGAGCGTCCAACACCGAGCTAATTAAGGTGACTCTCCTCCCATTTCGATAGGAATCCACGCTTCCATCCATCCAGTCTTTGGGCAATCTTTTTAGAACCGGTTCCCAAAAAGTTGAGGAGAGTGGCAATCCTCCGAGTGGCATTTCCAAGTACTTCAACGGCCACGACCCCACCAAGCATTGATGATCTACTACAGTGGTGACCATCGCTAGAGCGAGACATTAATAGCTAATAAACAACATTTGTCCGATTCAGTTTCAAGCCCGAAACTTGCAAAAAGTGTGCACTAACCACATCATATTCCTGACTGTGTTCATATTGCAAGTGTGTGACATGAGTTTTCTCGCTTCCAACCTTCAGGCCATGCACTGTCTCTCCATTTTTATCCGCGTCGATCATTCGACCCATCACATCTCGCAAGGACATAACGAGGCTTATATGCCGAAAGTTATCCATCTTGTCAACCTTTGCCCCTTTCGTAATAAAGCATATAAAAGTTTCATTCATTTCATGTTAATTATCCCGTTCTCGTGAAACTCGACAAAGAAGGCCATGACATCGTGTTTTATTATTCCCTAACACCTTATAATGAAAGCAAACCGTACTGCCGTCGGCCTTGGAGCTTTAGAATCGCAACTACATACCGCTTGCCAGATTTCATCCTCCACGAATGGCCTTTCCAATTCTCTTGCCATGCTCATAGATATTGGTTCCCACGAGATTCCATCGACTTCCCATGCAG
This sequence comes from Stephania cephalantha, assembly GCA_039657325.1. Lineage (NCBI taxonomy): Eukaryota > Viridiplantae > Streptophyta > Magnoliopsida > Ranunculales > Menispermaceae > Stephania > Stephania cephalantha. The sequence goes on along the minus strand of CM077567.1, from coordinate 59,390,994 downwards.
TCTTCCTATCACTCGTATAAAGCAACTGGTAGTAAGCTACAATCAAATCTTTAATTAATACTGCATCTTCCATGAAAACCTAATTATTTAACTGGAGTCTCCCAATCATGTTCTTGCTCTTTCGACCACCCAATATCTAGTGAAAGAATTTAGTATTAGTGTCCCCCTCCTTTGCCAACTTAACCCTGAGCTTCTGATTGGCGATGCGATTCTTGATGAGAATGACCCTTTCAAGCTCTCATTTTGCCTTTTTGTGTTGGTTGGCCATGTGTTTGATACATGTCGAGTGTGCACAATAGTTTCTCGTATTTTTTATTATTTGTAGAAGTGGTAAGTGGGATATCGCCTTCACATGGATTATGCAAACTTCTAAGAAAAGTATTTTTTCTTGTCTTTTCTAAATTTAGTTAATCTAATTAAACCAGAATTGAAATACTAAATAACTAAAAACTATGACTACTAACTTAATCACTACAAAAAATGTTCTACAATAGCGATGGGGAATAGCGACGGGGCTATTCCCCGTCGCTACGTATGCGACAGTCAAGAATCGTGTAAGCCGACGACCCTTGACCGTAATAGCGACGAGGTTAGCGACGACCCCCGTTGCTATTTTAAGGCGGAAAAACTCCCGCCCAAGCCCAGTTCTGCTCGGCCACATGGCGGCACACGTGGCGAGAGTGCCGCCACGTGGCCGCGCTTAAGCAGACCACGTGGGAGAATAACGACGGGAGCCACACGTTGCTATTCCCCGTCGCTATTCGGCGATTTCCAGATCTAAAATCGTTTTCTCTCCCTCTTTGGTCATTCATCTCCCTCACTCTCTTCACTTTGATAGTCTCCCTCACTCGACCCGGCCCTCCCTTATTGTTGGTTCATCTCCATCCATCTCCGTACTCTCGACTTTCTTCGTGAAGGCCCAAGGCACCCCGAGAACAAGTTTGTTCGACCTTTGAGCCAGAGCCCAGCACCCTCAGCGCAAGAGAGCTTTCTAGGCCTCCCACCATCCACGTCACCCCCATTTATGCTTTCTAAGGCCATAAATGGGCGTGGTTTTTCGCCCCCAAGTCTCGAAACCAAGTCCCGGAGGCTTAAGACATTGATTTTAGAGAGACTTGTACCATTGAGATATTATGGCCCAATGGTACAAGTCTCTAAAATCAATGTCTTAGCCTCCACGACTTGGTTTCGAGACTGGGGCGTAAAACCACGCCCATTTATGGCCTTGTAAAGCATAAATGGGGGATGACGGATGGTGGAGGCCTAAAAAGCTCCCATCGCCTGGGTGCCAGGCCGCCGGGTCGATACGCCGTTCTCGCTGCAGGCCTGGGCCTCACAAAAAGGAGCCTTTTTGCGAAGGCCCAAGGCACTGGAGAACGAGTTTACCCGACTCCAACAGAGCCCCTCGGGCACCCCAAGGCAATGGGAGCTTTTAAGGCCTCCCACCATCCACGTCCCCCCCCATTTATGCTTTCTAAGGCCATAAACGGGGTGGTTTTTCGCTCCCCAAGTATCGAAACCAAGTCCCGGGAGGCTTAAGACATTGATTTTAGAGAGACTTGTATCATCGGGCGCGAACCACGCCCATTTATGGCCTCGTAAAGCATAAATGGGGGCGTGGATGGTGGGAGGCCTCGAAAGCTCCCATCGCCTCGGGGTTCCAAGTGGCTCTCGCCGGGTCGATACGTCGTTCTCCGGTGCCTGGGCCTTCACAAACTCGTGACGCCCCTACTTTCTAAAATGGCACCGCCCGGCCTAATCCCGTACTCAAGCCTTAATCCACATGATCTAAGACTTAAGTACGTATTAGTCAGCCAATCGTCCCTATAATTCTCCAAATCTCCATGTATTGTTATATTATCACATTGATAGGTCATTCAAATGTTAAGCTTTAAACATTGTTAATTCCAATATTAAGCGGAAGCATTAATTCTCCAAAACAATTCCTAAGTGTGGAAACCAAGAAAAACTACAAGATCACTTGCACGTATAGATATGAAACTATTTACTCAACCCATTGTACAACCCAAAATGACATAATAAATCATAATACAACAAAAGTCGAGACATACAAAATGAGTGAGAAGAGTCGCCGAATCGCTCGAGGAAGTCGCCGATCTTCTCCTTCCCGGCCTCGCTATCGCTTTCGACGGAGCCCACACCCACCGTCACAAACTAGACGGCGAGTACCGTGATATTTATTTGCATTACTTGTTTCTAAAGCAACGCTTTTTTTCATGCAAGGCCCAGGCACTCACGAGAACGATCGTATTTCATCCAGAGTCCGCATTTCTCCCAGTGATGGGGCTTTTAAGGCCTCCCACCATCCACGCCCCCCATTTATGCTTTTTTCTAAGGCCATAAATGGCGTGGCGCGCCTCAGTCTCCAAAAACCAAGTCATGGGAGTTTAAGACATTGATTTTAGAGACTTGTACCATCGGGCCATAATATCTCAATGGTACAAGTCTCTATAAAATCAATGTCTTAAGCCTTCAGACTTGGTTTCGAGACTTGGGGGCGAAAACCACGCCATTTATGGCCTTAGAAAGCATAAATGGGGGGACGTGGATGGTGGGAGGCCTTAGAAAGCTCCCATCGCCTTGGGGTGCCAAGTGGCTCGCCGAGTCGATACGTCGTTCTCCTGGGGTGCCCTGGGCCTTCACACTTTCCTCTTCGTGCTTCTCCCTATCACTTGAACCCTAAACCCCGAACCTCGCCATCTCTGGCGCCGCTGTCAACTCGCCCGCCTCGCTCTCGTTTCGCGCCTTCATGCTCGCTCATAACCCACCATACTCTCATCTCATTATTGATTTGGGATTTGTGTATAAATTTTTATTTATTTTATTTTTTATGTTTTTTGTTATTTAAGTTGATTTCTAATATTTATTTGTGAAAATTTGTATTTTTTGTGGAAATATGTATTATGTGGAAATTTGTATTTTTCGTGAAAAATCGGGTTTTTTGTATTTTATGTTAGAATGAAGATTTGGAATAAATTTTGTAGATATATGCATGTTAAATTAAAAAATGTAATAGTTTGATAAAAAAAATTGTAATTTTGTATTTTATGTTGGAATAAAATTTATGGAAATTAAATTTGTATTTCATGTACTTTTAAGTGAATAAAATTTGTTAAATTGATTAACATGTAGGTTCGAATAAATTTTGTATCTTGATATTTATTATTTCTTTATTTTTTTGACAAATAAAATGCATGCTTGTGATTTGAATATAATAATTTTTTATTATTATTTGTGATGTTTATTGCATGATTTTTTATGTAATGTGTTAGTATTAAATTAGTTGAATTTCAAATATGTCTATTAAACTATTATTTAATTGTTTTTACAAAGAAATTTTTTAAAAAAATTAAAACCTATTTAACTATAATAAAGAAATTAGGTTAAGTTGAAAAAACATTTAAGTATAAAGTTAATTAAATGATACAAATTCATTGGAGAAATTAAATTTCGATTAGGGCCAAAAATAAAAGAGTAAATATAATATATTATACTATAAATAAATATAGAGTACTTAAAAGCAATTTAAATATAATAAAGAAATTTGTAATTGGTTGAACAAAATAATATTTATATAATAACGCTTCCATACGATATATATATATATATAGATATATACAAAGATAGGTAGGAGGATTGGTATTCATATATAATTATATATATTGTAAACTAAGTTGGAACTTGCTAAGAACTAGAGAAGGAAATTAGAAGACTAAGAACTTATACTACTACAAAAGAGAAGAGAAGAAATAAGATAGTTGGAATGAGAAGTTTTCATTCAACTTGGTGTGCTCTTACAATGAAGTTAGTATCTTTATATAGGCCATTTGGTATGATGACAAATGTGCCTTAGCAATGTGGGACTAAAACATACACCCCATGTACATTGAAATGGTTACAAAGAACATGACAATACACTGCACTGGAAGTACATAACTACACAATATGTTGGTGTACATGCATGGTCATCCACACTTCACAACACTCCCCTCGATGACACTTGCTTAGAGATCAGTGCCTCGTTAAAACTTCTACTAAGAAAAACCCCCTGGGAAAAAATATAGTAAAAGAAAAAGAGTACACTATTCTCATAAATATTAAGACGGTATAATATTGTTAAGATTGCCTCATTAAAAACCTTGCTAGGAAAACCCAATGGGATAAAACCATAGCTAAGTGGAAAAGAGTGCAATACACTAATCAATAACTCCCCTCATGTGAACATGGGTGAAACTTGTTCAGCTTTCTTTGCTTGCAATGTCTTTAAGTTTACGCAAGCCAATACCATATGTAAGCCTTTTAAATGTCGTAGTTGGTAAGGCTTTTGTGAATAGATCAGCAAGATTATCACTGATCGGATTTGCTTGACATCAATTTCACCATTCTTCAAGCTCATGCGCATAAAAGAATTTTGGTGAAATATGTTTTGTTCTGTCCCCTTTTATGAATCCTTCACTTAATCAGGCAATACATGCCGCGTTATCTTCATATAATATGGTTGGAGAATCTTTTATCAAGGCAATCCACATGATTCTTGAATATGTTCAATCATATTTCTCAACCATACACATTCACGACTTGCTTCATGAATTGCAAGTACTTGTAATGGTCGGAAGAAGTAGCAACCATAGTTTGCTTTATCGACTTCCATGATACAAGCAAGAGATTACCACATGTGAATACATATCCCGTTTGAGAACGGCCTCATGGGATCGATAAAAATCCAAAGATCAAGATAACCTTGTAGATTCAATTTTACCCTCTCGAGTAGAATAAACCCATGTCACTTGTTCCTCGAAGATATCGAAAAATATGTTTAACACCATTCCAATGTCTTCGAGTCAGGTGATGAGCCGATATCTTGCAAGTAGGTTGACAAAGAAAAGCAATGTCAGTCTTGTACAATTTGTAAGATACATAAGTGCACCAATTGCACTTAAATATGGTACCTCCGGACCAAGTAGCTCTTCATCACTTTCATGAGGTCGAAATGGATCCTTATCCACTTCAAGTGATCCGACAACCATTGAGAGCTCAATGGATGCGCCTTGTCCATATAAAATCTTTTTTAATATTTTTTCAATATAATTTGATTGATGGACAAGTACTCCACTTGAAAAATGTTCAATTTGCAAACCAAGACAAAGTCTTGTTTTTCCAAGTTCTTTCATCTCGAATTCCTTTTTCAAGTATTCAGATGTTCTAACGATGTCGTCGTGGTTTCCCACTATATTTAAATCATCAACATATACATCAATAATCACAAATCCCGTTGATGATCTTTTAATGAAGACACATGGGCAAAGTTTGATTATTTACATATCCTTCTTTCAAGAAATAATCACTAAGGCGTTTGTATTACATTCGTCCTGATTGTTTCAATCCGTAAAGACCTTTGTAATTTTATAGAATGCATGTTATGAGGTTTTGATTTTATTTCTTCTGGATATTATAAATCCTTCGTGGATTTTCATATATATCTCACTTCTAGGATCCGCATGATATGTCGTAACGACATCCATTAAATGCATATCAAGCCCTTCGTAAATCGCAAGGCTTATCAAGAACCGAAATGTGATTGCATCTATAATGTGAGAATATGTTTCCTCATAATCGATGCCGTGTCTGTGAGAAACCTGAGCTACAAGTCTTGCTTTTGCACTTGTAACTTCATTTTTTTCCGCTTCTCTTCGCATAAATACCCATTTATATCCAATGTGTTTTACGCCATCCTGGCGCTTGGACAATTGGTCCAAAACCTCTCGCTTCCTTAACGAAGTTTAGCTCGCTGATAAGATCTTGCCATTTTTGCCAATCGTGTCTTTTTTCGACATTCGCCCACTGATCGGTTCGATCATCATCATTTTCACATATTTCAAAGACACATTGAAAGCAAATATATCATCAGAACAATTTCATTTCGATCCCAAATCTTACCGTAGTTTAAATAATTTATCGAGATCTCATTATTTTCATCTTTTTCCTCTTTTTCTAGAGGAAGTTGTTCCTCATCAATCAACTTGTTCTCGACAAACCCTTATCAAAGGATTCTTGTGCTTTCTCAGAGTATTTTGATTTGCATTTATTTTTACTCCCGTTTTCCTCTTTCGAGGAATTGTATCCTTTGAACCAATCGTCTTCCACGCTTTTAAGCGCTTAGTTGGTTCTTGTGCATTTTGTTGCACAGACATCAATTTCTCAGCAGAGCATTACAATTGGAATATATGATTTTGTCACTTGTTTTGCATCATTAAATGCATCGTGTAATTGATTTGCGATTTGTTGCAAATGAATGATCTTTTGAACTTCAAGTTCACACCGATTTGTGCGTGGATCATAATGTGATAAAGTTGATGCATTCCAAGCAATTTCACGCCATTCCTTTTGAATCGCTTCTTATCTCCCCTAATGGTGGGAAAATTGCTTCATCAAAGTGACAATCAAGAAAACGCAAGAAATAAATCCCCGTTAATGGCTCAAGGTATCTTATAATGGACGATGAGTTAAATCCAACATAAATCCCAAGTTTTCGCATGGACCCATCTTAGTTCTATCGGGAGGTGGTATAGAACATACATCGCACAACCAAAAATTCTCAAGTTGTGAAATATTTGGTTGTTGACCTAAAATGAGTTGCATGGGGGAATGTTCATGGTATGCAAGAGGTCTATAACGAATGATAGATGTCGATGAAGGATCGCATGTCCCCAAACCAAGTTGATAACTTAGTTCTCATGATTAAAGGTCCGCAATTAATTGAATGTTTGATAAGAGATTCTCGCCAAACCATTCTGGTATGCACACATGGAATGTAATGTTCAATGGTAATTCCTATAGACATGCAATAATTTCTAAATGCTTGAGATTGAAATTTCAACATTATCAAGATTTGATGGTCTTGATTGGTTGTCATGAAATTGTGCTCTTAACTTAATGATTTGTGCTAAAAGTCTAGCAAATGCAACATATCATGGGTTGAAAGCAAACAAACATGTGACCACCTAGTTGATGCATCTATCAAAACCATGAAATATCAATGGTCCACAAGTGAGGATGAATAGGACCACATATGTCTCCAACCTAATGCATTCTAAGAAAACTGGGATTCCACAACAATTTTACTTGGGATGGTTTAACTATCAATTTACCTTGAGAACAACTAGCACAATTATAATCACCAAATTAAAATATTTTGTGACTCCTTAAAGGATGTCCATGCTAATTATTAATTATTCTTCGATCATTGATGATCCTGGATGACCAAGCTTCGGCCATGCCATAAAATGAATGTCTTTGGATCATTAATTTTCTTATTCAAGACGACATTCGCTTCGACATGCCTTATATGAGTAAAATATAATCCGATGATAAAGTTTCGAGAATTTTTCTAACACTTCTTTTTTCCCATTTGAAACCAATGCATATGACATAGAGAAATTCTCTATTATTTTCGCTCACTCGTTTCAATGTGATATCCATTTTGTTTAATATCTTTAAAGCTCAAGAAATTTCTTCCGGATTTTTCGTGAGTATAAGGCATTGTCAACATGAATTGTTGTTCCCTGTGCAACATAATATTTGCTCTTCCGAGCCATTAATCAAATTGGAGATGCCAGATATTGTTTGAACATTAGCCTCAACTTAAGTTCAAATTGGAGAAATATTCTCTGCTTTTAAGGATCGTATGCGCCAGAAGACAATCAAGAAGGCATATATCGCTTTTATTTGATTCATGACTTGAACACATGATTTGTTGATCCATCCTCGACAAATAATGTTTGGCAAATCGTAAAAATAGTCATATTTCAATGATAAAATTCATAATATTTTGCCTTTGATTTTCAAGGCATGGTAAAGGTCACAAAAATATTCTGGGCATATATATGACAATATTTAGGCAAAATAGCCTTTCATATATGACTAAAAAAATGTCACAATTATGAGCTATCATTGTCAATAATTATTTGCCCTTTGTAGTGGTGCACCACTTTTATTCCAATTTTTGGTGGAATTGTCAATACAACCTTTACCTCGATATTTTCACCTTTTCCACGTCCATAAATTTATTATTGCGATCATGATCATTATATGCAACATATGCTTCTTAATTTGAAGTCTAACTAATTGACGGAGCGATATTATATTTATAATATCTCATTATTTTACTCACCTACCATGAGACAAGAAATCAATCCTTAATATTTATCGGATTGACGTGCGCACTCGATATTTGTTTGCAAAGAATAAATCGAGGCGCCACGCGACCTTTTATTGTCTCATCACCATATTTCCACATAGCCTCAACATGAGGTAATTAAAATTGTGGAATTATAATTAATATTTGATCGATTAAATTTTGTAGCATGAGACCCAAATTCAAACGCCATTTTGAGCTTTTTGAGCATTACCCTTTTCGTATGTATATATAACTCCATAAGGTGAAAATATATATAAAGTGAAATATTCACTTTTCAAATCTCTAAAGAGAAATTTGTGAATGATTGTGTACAACATACAACCTCGCATGGATACAAGCTTTATTCATAATTTGTAATATCTAATTATCATGACAAGAATTATAATAAGATAACAAATTCAACTATGGTTGATTAATATTTTGAAAGTAAATATAATATAAAATAATTTTCTCTTTTCTTTTATGTAAAAAAAAACATAACATATGATTAAGTATATGTTCACAACTTGATTTATTAATAATCAAATGTACTATTCGTATGAGTTGGTGGGACAACCTCAGTGTCAGTTGGGTGGCGAGACAAAGTCCGCTTAATGCCATGCCTCTCGAACGGGATAACCCGTCTCCTTTCAATGTTTAGCTTTACCGGGGACAAGGCTTACCCACTATCAACTCAAACTTATAGCATGATTTGTATTATTATAAAATCAAGAATAGAACAATAACTAATCATTTGTAGTTTTAAGAGAAAACTAGTTATGTCACATATTGACTTTTGATTTCGATGTAGAAGATCGTACAAGACGCAACTACAGAGCATACTTTCGCAATCTAAGTGATTTATAATGCATAATATATGAATAAAGTATGCATAGATAAAAGGAAGCAACCATGATAATATAGAAGTAAATTGAACTTATTTAAATAACAAAAGTTATACCTTCCTAGCTTTCTCTCCTTAACAAGCCTTCTTGAACTTCAAGATCTCCTTAATGCTAGAGCAAGTCGTGGCCGATAACGTGTTGTAAACTAAGTTGGAACTTGCTAAGAACTAGAGAAAGAAATTAGAAGACTAAGAACTTATACTACTACAAAAGAGAAGAGAAGAAATAAGATAGTTGGAATGAGAAGTTTTCATTCAACTTGGTGTGCTCTTACAATGAAGTTAGTATCCTTTATATATGTCATTTGGTATGATGACAAATGTGCCTTAAAGCAATGTGGGACTAAAACATACACCCCATGTACATTGAAATGGTTACAAAGAACATGACAATACACACATGCACTGGAAGTACATAACTACACAATATGTTGGTGTACATGCATGGTCATCCACACTTCACAACAATATCTATATATGGCGTAAAGGAATTTATAAAATTTGTCATGCAACACTGCACCACTTACTTGAACGAAAGCTTTAAAACTCGATGTCCTTATCGAAAAATATCGCAACGACAAATACTATGATGTAGACACCGTAGCTTCATCTAGTGAGTAGGTGGATTCGTTCCCGATTACTATCGTTGACCACGCACGGGGAGGAAGAAATAGTAAGTTTACGAGGACGATGAAGGTGATGATCAAATGGATGAATATCCGACATCATATCATCATATAATACACATACATTGCGGGCCCAGCTTCGATTGGAATCATGAAGAGAGTCGAGCCCTCGAAGCGAAGCATTTCTTTGAATGATTGACGCGTGAATCAACCGCTTTGGTGCCATCGCAGAAGATGAATAAACTCTCAAAGAATGGCACGTTTATTGACGATAAAGTTGAATCATCATATTTCGAGCAAGCATTCCACGAAATTTTGCAAGTATAAAGACATGTTGCCTCAAGACAACTGCTTGATAGATAGCTTATACAAATGTAAAGGCTTGATGCACCGATTTGGTCTCCTATATGAGCAAATTGATCTGCCCCACCACCACTTCATCATAATTTTCATGCCTCACATGCGTGAGGCAATATGCGCATTGTTCCGACTCCTTGGCATGGAACCACTTCAATCAAGTGAATCCTATGTTCACTCCGAGGTTCGTAATGTTCGACTTCGCTTATGCAATGTGACGGGTTTCAACCTTTTGGAATAACCGACAAACCCTAGTCGACTTTGCACCGTATACCATGCGTATCTTGTTAATGGCTACAAATTTCGTGCATCGTGTCGCATCGCTTCAAACAAAGATATGCAGTAGTGGCGGGGTGTGCGTTAGTGGCACGATTAATTACGCCACAATGTGACAATGACTTTTATGGGAAATTAGAATAAGTGATTAAAATCGAATACGGTGGATTCCTACGTACTATATTGTTCAGTGTGTCAATGGTTCGATCCCACGATCAATGTCGGGACAAGAGTTCACCGATCCTTAAAAATCGCTTGATGTACATCAAATATGCGATTGAACAAGTACGAAGCCTTTCATACTAGCCATACAAGCTAGTCGTGTACTTTCTTTCATACCCAAGTGTAAGAAATGCGCATAACAATTGGCAAGTTACGTGCAGACTTCAACCAAAATTCATCAATGAACAAAACTTAGCTCGAAAACGATGACAGTGAGCCTATAGAACAAGATGTTTTTCAAGAGTAGTTACCTGAGCATAATACTGAGGTCGATATTGACAAAAATGTTTCAACTTCGTTAGCTGATCCTAGTGGGGCACACATGTTAGACGTCGACTAAGAATATGATGAAAGCGATAACTCCAATTTTTCATCTAATGGTGAGGACGGTGATTTACTTTAATCATGATAATATCATGTTCATCAGCTTAGTAAATGATGCAATTATATTTTCTTACTTGTTACGTAAATTTGTATGTTGGAGGTTCAACTCAAAATTTAATTTAGTCTTTACTTTTTTATAAAGCTATGTCATCATGTAGAGGTTACGCCCATCTTCAAAGTGAGGCTCGTGGACGATCAGTGTGGACGATCCCGAGAGTCGATCCAATGGACGATCCAACGCTACTAGAGATCGACAATCGGATGGATCACACCGTCGTTCTCATGACGATGCTACTCCACCCACACGCACACACAGGTCGCCAGAGTCTACATCCATACACATACCACCCTTCTCAGCAGACTATATTTCATCCGTACTCATACCACCCTTCTCCGCAGACCCCATTTCCCCATCAAACACCTCCCCCACATTATGCATATCCATCACATCCATCTACATATTTCATGTCTTTGTCATCTATTTTTGGTGATGATCCCACCTCTATGCAGATGTATTCTACTTTACTTTCATCCCTACCACTCCACCCGTTGATGGTCGTGGTACGTTTAGGTCGGGTGTCGGGCCTACTTTTTCATCAGGGGGATCAGCATCTCCCTCACATCTTCATGATCGTATGCACGACCACCGTACGCCCCACCACTACTCCATCATGATTTGCATGCCTCGCCTCTCTGGGTCGCCCAAGAGTTAGCCGCCGAGTTCTTCGACACATCGTTCGAGCGACTTATCTATAGGTACGACCCCACGTAGACAACGACGAAGCAAGATTACTACCCAACCCTGGGCATATATTCTTGGTCGTGAAAGATGACAGATAGTAAGTATACGTATGAAGTTTTATGTTTACTTATTTTTTATAAACTTAGTATAATGCCTTGTTTTCAATTTAAGTGGACTGGGAAATTACACCTATCTCGACAGTAGCCGTCTGGGAGATTACTAGGGCATACAAACACTCCCCGCACAAGGACTGCGTTATTTGGAGCATGTCCCGCAAAGACATGCGAGATATTTATCGGAATCAATGGAAGGTAAAGTTGTTTAAGTTAATGTTGTTTCATTTACATAAGATTTACAAACAATATATAATTGAAAAGTGTTTATAGATAAATTTAAAATTTTATTACTTTTTGCATATAGTTGTCATTCGACCTGGAGCCATCTGATAACGCGGCTATTAGAGAGGCGTACGATGTGCGATTGCCACTCCGACACGCCGATTTTATTAGCAAAATGTGCTCGAAAGATAAAAAGCATGCACATGTATCTCGTTGATATCTTCGACCACTATAAGAAGATGCAGTACACTCCCCGATTTTAAGAAGAAGTGAGCGAGCAAGTAAAAAATCTGAGAACCAAATTGGGGGCCAGGTACATGTGGATCGTTCAGGCATACGTGCTGGCTCAATATCCATTTATCGAAGCACGCAGAGAAGTTGGTAAGTTATGTTATATTAAGTTTATATATATAATATACATGGATTTAGTCTCAAACTTAATCCTCTTTAAATATATGTTTTGTAGGCGAAGAAGTTAGGTCGACCTCCGACTGCTTTGGAGTTGTGCCTATACTTCAATACGAAAGATCATGACGACATAACTTTCCTCGATTCGAGAGTAGAGAAGATCATTGTATGTAAAAAAAAAATTGCTTTTAAATTTTGGTTAGTTAATTAATGATAGGTATTAATGACTTCTAAATGTTTTAAATTCTTATTTTAGATCGCGATCCAACAGAAGTGATTGAATCGACACAATGTGCACCGACACCCCAATAGATTAGACCGACCTATATTTGTCCTGTCGTTGAACGCGACGACAAATGACATACATATGGACTAGGGTGGACACCGTTCTGGTCGCGGTGTACATGTAGACATGCTACACTGGGAGTTGAGGAGAGTTCTGGAGGTAGAGATGGAGCTAGATCTTCTACTTATTTCTTCTCCAAATGAGCCCGTCGAGCTTTTTACAAGTAGGACTTCCGTGCACGATGCAGACACATTCTTCAAAGTTATGCAGATCACACTCTAACACAAGATCACTGCGAGAGGTCCAGGTCATTATGCCGCATGAGCAGTGCTCTAATGGACGACTGGGATTTCATTATCGCTGCCGCTTCCGAGAGATGTTCCAATTCGATGACTCGATACCGACGACGATCTCGACAATCGAGCCGACTTCCTTATATATTTAGCCTTAGTTGTTCATATCTTATTTTTTATATTTTCATACTTGTAATTAACTTTTTTTGTTGTATTTAATTCATTTGATTGATGGACTTCGCTTATTAATTTTAATTTCCTTTAATTTTTCCTCGTTCGTATAGTTATTCAATAAATTATATATTATAGATTAAAATATATTATTTTAATAATAATTTTTAATAAACGTTTATAAAGAATTTTTAAATTTAAATATTATTTATAAATAATATTATTTTCAAACATTTCATTTTAATTTTAATTTTAATTGAATTTAAAAAATTTCATTAAATTATTAAATATTATATATAATAGTTTTTGCATTTATATAAAAAATATATAATAGTTAAATATTTTAAATATTTACATTTAATTTCATTTGAAATTTAATAAGTTTTAATAAAGTTTTTAATATTTAATTTTTATAAATTAATTTTATTTAGAATATTGAATTTTAAATTTTTAAATATTTCATTATATTATATATAATTGTTTTAGCATTTTATAACTATAAAATATTTATAAATATTAATTATTATATAATAATATATATAATAACAAACTTTTTTTAAAAAAAGTTTTCGTCAATTTAGCGATTGGGGTTATATCGGGCCCCCGTCGTTAATCCTCAAACCACGTGGCGTCAATGAGCCACGTGGACAATTAGCGACGGTCTTTAGCGACGGCCCCCGTCGCCGCTAATTGTCCACGTGGCATGGTCAAAAGAGATTCGACCACAACCGCGTGGCAAATTAGCGACTGGATGTGGCGACGGGATTAGCGACGGGTTCCCGTCGCCACACCGTCCTTAAAAAAATTAGCAACGAGAAAATTAGCGACGGGGTTTACCGTCGCTATTCACATTACTAACACAATATAGCGACGGGACATACCGGATTAGCGATGGGTTTCCGTCGCTAATCCAATATCCTTTTGTAGTGAATTAACCAAACTAACTAAACTAATTCGAAAAATTCAATGCAAACTTAATGAAAAAACTAAAATTCAATATAATATAAATATCTAAACAAACATCTAAACAAATACCCATTAAACAATGTAATATACTTAGATTGCATTCAAACACTAAAACATAACATTACCTCATAACCTAGTTATAATTATATCACATGGAATCTTGAAATCATTAAATCATAATTCATAATAGGTTGATAGCCTTTAGCAAACCATTGATTTTCCTATATTCAATGAAAAATAGTCATATCCTTATAATTGTAAATCTACCTATTGGATAAAATGCAATAAAATAAAAATTACGATAACATTAACACTCAATGAAAATCATACCTAATCTAAACCAAATATTAATAAGAATATGCTAATCAATAACTAACTTAGAACACAATCACATAGAACATCCACTCGTGTAATTTAGCCCTATAGATTAATCCTAGTTATTGCTTCTATAATTGTTGTCAATAATCTTAAACATAGATTTAGAAAATTAATATCACAATACATATTTGCAACTATGCATGCAATACAATCCTCGATCATTAGTTGTAATACACAAAAACAACTTATTAAAACTGTGATTGTTGTGTATGATTAGATTTAAAGCATTAAGTATAGGATTCCATAATCATAACTATATAGCAATCCCAAAGTACATGTCTAGGGTTTATTTAGATTAATAAACTATTCACTCATACTGGAAATAAACAACAAAATAATATAATTAAAATAAATAATTAAATAAATACCTCTATTAAATAAGTCTTGAATCTCCAAAGAGTCTCCTAAAGCAATAAAAAATAAACTAAATTAAAACCTAATTGAAAAGACTTTAAAACTAATAATGGCTAATAGAGGGCTCTGAGAGAGAGCTTAATTTCGAAGGCTTAGGGGTCCTATTTATAGTTTTCTAATGTGTACATATCATAGGTAAACTCAAATCCTCCGTAATAATCTAAAAAACTCGTAACCAACATCAGTGATTTGTCAACGATTCCTATTTTGTTCACAAATCGCTGAGAGAATCACCGGAAATAGCTCTTTGTGCTCCACCAATTCATCTCGCGATTCCTTTGCAAATCCCAAATCGCCGACTCTTTTCTGCTGTCGATTTAGGCAGCGATTTCTGTGTATTTTCAATTCGCTGATGATTCGCTAGACCTTCTCTTCAGTCGACTATTTTGCTCTTCTTCTTTTTTTTTCATTTCTTCATTTTTCCTAATTAAATCTTGATATCACAAAAATAAGAGAATATCTAGTGCAATATCATCATTTATATCTAAAATTAACTTAATCACACTATAAAACATGTCTAATTATTGACTTGTCAGTGTTCATTCCAATGCACGTCCCCTTCTTCTATTTCTTCATTTTTCAAGTGCACCCAATTCATTTCATAGTTCATCCCGATTGGATGATGATCTCGGCCTGTAGACGCTTGATAACCACCGATTGAGGCCTCCTGATTCTTCAACTTGAACTGAAATCGAAAAATGTCTGACTAGATTGCTCACTACTTTCGCCCTCCTGTTATCCACGATGATGGCGATCCCGGCACTAGTGCCCACCGCATTAAGATCACCCATTCCTTAAATCTCCCCACCTAAATACACCCTACTTCCTTCCTTCCAAACTCGGCTCTATTTGTCTCTTGTAGGACTAAAAAGTTCAGGTTCACTTTTCACAACTCATCCTTGATGACAACGCATTTCCTCGAGGACCCTAGCCCTCGTCTAGCTTTGGATCTTCATTGGGAACCACCGAATGCCCTTTTGTCCATAGAACTATAATCGACCTTAATGTTCAATCTTTGCAGTTCTTTCTGCAATGCCTTTGAGGTCTCGGGCCCACTCGTCTCTCCCTACTTCATGTTCTGCCTCGACACTTCACACATTTAGATTCGATTTTGCGATAGAAATGCAGTTACAAAATCTTCATCCTCAGACGTCGTGCCTCCCTCTCTTGGGATCAGCTGTGTCGGCGACACGTTTTGAATGTGCATAATCTCTAGAGTCAAACCCGAGGTAGCGGTCCATTGAGTCGATTCCTCCTCTGATGTCCCCATTAAAGAGAGTCATAATTCAGCCCTAGAGGGAAAAAGTTCCCTGATTGCCTCCACTTCAGCTTCAATCATGGCGGCTCTCCTCACCGTAGTCTCCTTTGGCAAGTTCCCCAATTGGGATTCTAGTACTTCCTCCTCCACCCATTCTTATTCATCTAAACATCCGTCTCTTGTACCCACTGTTCGTTCTCCGATAGTTCGCTATTTCCATAAGGGCCACCCTCTTCATGCATTAACAGTTCTAGTAGCCCATTTCGGTGCCTCTGGGCCTCCAACTCATCATCCTTCTTCTCTAAAGATTCACATGCCTCCAAACCTGGTGTTTCCATTGCATCGTTCTCTGCATCGTCTCGTAGTGTGGCACATCATTGTCGTAAGTTATGATCCACTTGTCCTAACCTGATAACACCGGGTCTGAATCCTAAAGGACTTGGCACATATCCGTACGTGAGTCTTATGTTAAGTTCCATTTGTTCATTCACACGCTCCACTAAACATGTTACCGCCCAGTCTGAATGTTCGGGTTGGATAGTGTCGTCCTTCAGTTCACTCAACTTGGCCCCGTCTCTATACATGGGCCCTTTATTGGCTTTCTAGTTTCTCCAAATGGGCTCTCAATTGTCTCCCAAGCCCGTCTGGCATGTCCGTCCTCTAGGCCCGCCCCGACTTAGGCCTCATCTTATAGACTTGCTTTGTCGCCCAAGTTAACTTACTGGAATTGGGGCGTACTGCTGCTCTACATTGGGTAGGTTTTACTCGCAACATGTGCGGAGGTGATCTCTGCGTTGCGGGCCAAAAACACGTTGGATTCCATCTGAAACTCCTTACACTGTTGGTTTGCATCCGAACCCCCCTCCACCATCTCCATCGGCCTACCACCAGAACCGTTTCTTCAATCACGCATTGCGGACACCTCACTCCCCCATGATCCTCGAGCCATATGCCATCCCCTCTCCTCCACGCGCGTATTAAATGCTGAAAATAAGGATGACCCTTCATCCTTTGTTTCCTCTATCAACGACTTTTTGCCTTCTCTGTGAATCTGAAAAGTCAAAACGGGCTGAATCCTCAAATCCTTAGCAATTAATGTCGTATCCTCTCCCCCACCGTCAGCCGCTACTGAAGGCTGTCCGAGCTCCATTGCACCAAATAGGCCAATTCCCCTGCTGACACATTCATCTGCTACAGCTCTCCCTTCCCTGCATACCGTACCACATCCCTGTAAGTTGTCGGCAGTAGTACCCACGTTCTCACCAACCCTTTCTGACATTTGCCTAGTTGGCACCGTTTCGACCATAAGTTATCCACCTATTAGAGCCACAGGTGGAGGGTCGCTCTGTCCCTCTCCGACGAGCCTCCCAATCTGCGATCGTGCCTGGTTGGCACCGCCTGAGATTAAGATTTTTGTTGTGAAGAAGCCTCTCTATTTCCATTTAACTTTGATGACGACCCTCAATAAATTCTTTCTTTATGAGGTATTCGTGTTAATCTCCACTAATCCCTCGAACTTACCTCTGATCATGAAAAGATCCTCCTTCCATCACATGTTCAAGTGTAGTCCTTGAATCTAAATCCAACAGTTTGAGCCACCCCATTTTGCCTCGTGCCTGGAGTTCAGACCACCAAGCCACGATCCTTGTGACTAGATCACCTCCCGTTTTATCATCATTATTGATTAATCGTTTATGCTCCTCAATAGATTCGCATACGAATAGGTTTATATCCTACCCAACCGGTTCAAGTGCTACTTTCCTACAATCCTTGGAGTTCATGCACAACACCATGAGACCCGAAAAATGAACACCGCCCTATTCCAATTTTCTTTTGGGTCTGCTTCCAATGAATTTCTATATCTATAGCCTATATCCGCCTGGCGCCTACATCGCCCTGCGGTCTCTATTATCTCTCTCGAAGAAGGTCTTCCTTACCCTTTCATCATGTCGCTTAGGTTGCCTCTCCCCCAAGGGTGGCCACATTAGGGGACGTCACTCATCCTCTACATATGTCCTACATTTCGTTGTAGAACGTGCATGAGGGCATTTCCTCGCCTCATCTTGCTCTCTCTGCTACCTGGCCAGCGAAACATCTCGTGAAGGAGCGTGATAGCTATGATGCATCGTCGAAGTTGTGATTGAAGACGACTGCATGTCTTCATTTTCGACCAGTTCGTTTAAGAACACCCCTCATCATTTACCATCGTCATCTGGAATAAGAATAGTATCACATCCCCTGCTCTCAACCCTCTAAATGCTTAGCAGCTTCCCAAAATGATTTTCAAGTGTCTAAAATAACAGGTTTCCCGAATCTCATCGAAAGCTCATCCGAACCTAATGTAGTCTGCCGATGATTTTCGTAATGGCTCTTTGAACCCATATAAGTTCCATTGAGTCCAGTTTCAGAGAAGTGTCTTCCCGGTGACGATTCCTGGACATAGACACCATCGTGGGAGAGGAAGGAAACAATGAACATTTTCTTCTTGATTCTAAACCTGCGCCACTTACATCCCCTGACCAGTTGGATCTCCAATGTCGTCCCGTTTCGCACCTTCCCGTTATCGTATTCCCCGTCGTCCCGCCATCCCCGGTCGTATCACGTCCGTCCATCTCTCATCTATGCGTGAAAGCATGTCATTAATTACAATAAAGCAAGTGCAATCGAAGAGTTCGGTCCATGCATGTCGACCCTAACTTTTTTTTTTTAAGCTCGGCCCTAATCAATTAAGGATTGAGGCTACATTGTTGTTGTTCCTTAAAAGAAAGTTGACCTGAACATGTCAAATATAGTGGAGTGGAGCATAGACGTACATGTAACGTGTTCACGGGATCTTTAACAATTTGATAATGCAGCTACCTACATCATCGCGGTTCGCTGTGAGAATAATAAATATTTTGTAATAAAATTAAATTTACCTATGACTTTGTGTCTGTGTTAAAAAATAACGAGACAAATTTGTCATAGATTAGATAGTGTCAGAGTGATAAAAAAATATGACTTCTAAATTAACTAATTTGTCTATCGATATAAAGGAACTTCTTGTAGTGCAAGGTTTGAATCGATTGTAATCATCATGATCGAGATGTGACTTAGAGAAGTTCAATCAAACCACAGCAATAGTACCAACTAAACTGCAGCTAAAACTAACCCATTTTTATTTATATTTCAATTCAAAGCAAAAACAACTAAAAAAAACCTTTTATCAAGAAAAAGAAAAAGAGAAAAGTCTCAATTTGGAATTATAGTTAAGGTTGCCTACATGGACGAGGCTTTTCCATTCCCAATTCAAGATAAAAAAATTTAAAAACAAGTGATGACCAAAAAATAGATAAAGAACATCTACTAAAAAATAATGAAAAACAATGCTACCAAATTGAAAGTACGTAGCTAGAACTTAAATTGCTTTAATTTAAAACTATAAAGGATAAACCTCTAGTTGAACAAATAACTACAAGGCAAAGAAGTGAATAACTAATGATAGAAGAATTAGTAACAATAACCACGATTGTTCAATCAAGCAAATTAACACTAGAATTCTTTGAACATCTAGAGCTTCTACCTTCTTGTTATTTCGTTCCATACGACTAAATGAATTAAATTTATTATTTTTTCTTTTCTTAGTTTGGTTTTTTTTGTTTGAAAATGAGGTGGGCTAAGTGTGAAAATCTTTACATAGGGGTGGGCTAGGTCTTTAAATTTTCACATAATGAAGTTGCATTAATTATATATAACAGGGGCTTTTAAGTGTAGCACAGGGCAAGTTACTCCTAGGTATCCCATTCTGTCATTGAGGTACACACCCTTTACTTTTATTTTTACCACGTCAACTACACTTTCAAAATTCATGATTTTATTGGAGAGCTTTCTTAGGAGTTGAATATATATCTCTATCCATTCCAGGTAACATCCATTTTCATCTCAATCCATAGGTGCATTGAAGAACTAATATGTACCAACATTAACACAACTGTGCAGTTGTGTTAAAATGTCGGAGAGCCTTCTAGAGATACCACCATTTCTGATTCTTGAATACAAGCACATATCTCATCAGTCATCAGTCATCAGTCATCAGGGATAACTCCTCGGAGAGTTCCCATGCCAGTCCCAAACATGCACCAACGTTAGCACATGCGCAGCTGTCAAAACCAGAGTATATACGACTCCAAAAAATACGCCAGAGTATATACATTGTATACAAGTATGTATATGAGCCAATTCAAGTACATTAGGAAATGTATTAGACTTTTGTTGTTTTAATTTATTAAGACATTTAACATGCCACGCACGTAACGCAACGCATGTATGGATCCCGCTTGCTGTAGGGTTGCAAGTGGGTCAGGGCGTGGCGGGGATCATAATTACTGTCCCCATCTCCGCGGGGCGCAGGGCGGAGATTTATTCGTAAATTTTCCGCGGGGCGAACTTTGCCGCCCACGTGAGAGGATCCTCGCGGGGCGGAGAATCTCTGCGGCGCCCCATCCATTTTGTAAAAAATATATATTTCGATCTTCATTCCTTTGTTATTTTGATACTTAAGTACTAATTTCTCAATTTTTTTAAAGAAACTATTTTTCTCAAATTGAAGAATTAACTTAGATTTGTTTTGTTGATTGAGTTACAAGTTATCATACTTAATTAAATATATAAGATTTTCAAAACTACCACGACAAATATATTTCAAGATGTTCTAAATATAATTTTATATATCTTTATGATATATAGATATATATTATAAAATTGATTTAATGGTAAAAATAAATTTTATTATTGGAGATCTTAAGTTTCATTCCATATATTATATATGTTTTAAGTAAAAAAATTATATTATTTTATAGTAACAACATAAAAATGGAGAATTTTATTCAAGGGATGCGGGCGAGAATCCCCGCGGGGCGAGAACAATCCTCGTCCCCGCATTGCCCCGCATGGCGAGACAAGATTTTGCCCCGTGCTCCACCCCGAGCTGTTGGGAGCAAAAAGCGGGGAATCCTTGCCCCATTGGGGTGGGGCACCGTGGGGAACGGGGATTCCCCGCCCCACTTGCAACCCTAGCTAGCTGTGACGCATCGAGATTAGAGCCCACGTATCTTCCAGTACTATATCAATGGCCACAATTAACTTTCCACATGGCTCATCCTTCCTGCCTCGAAACGCATAATCCCCACGATTCGAGGTGCATCTAACAACTCTACAAATACCCGTGTAGCATTTTTTTTTGTACAAGTATATAAATAACAAATTAAGTACTCGATAATTCCAAACCATCTACATAGAATTATTGAGAGGAAAATGAAACAACACAAAGCTCAGAAGAAGAAGAAATTCATGGCAAAACTAGACCACATAAACACAATTACCGTTTTGTCCCTCGTAACATCCTCGGCCAAACCTCTCATCAACCTCCTCTTTTCTCTATTCCTCTCCTTCCTCCGCCACCTCCTCTCCTCCCTCACCACTACGAAGCCCCCGCGGAAAAGCGCCGCCCGAGACGACGTAGTCGCCGCCGCGGACGACGCCGTCCTGCGGCACTCGAGCATCTCCCGAGCTCTCTCTCAGACGCTCTATATGGTTACCGAGGTCCCCGTCAGCTCCCGCAAGTACGACCCCGTCCGCTCCCTAGCGGAGCAAATTGTTGAAAACAATAGCAGGCGCGTAAACGACAGCTATAGATGCGATGTTTTAAGAGACGTGAACCGCTATGGTTTGTCCGAAGCGTTCGTGCGGACGTTGTCGCGGCTCGAGCGGCTTGTGTTGGAGCGACGAGGAGGCGACACGTGTCCGGGTGGGTTGGGTGATGGGAAGGTAGTGGGGTGGGTTGTGAGGGCGGTCCGGTCGGTTGGGGAGGGAGTGGTGGACCGGCTGGGCGGTTCGAGTTGGGGATGGGGAGAGGAGGATGAGGAGGTGAGTCGACTCGATGGTGGGGAGAAGTTGGCGGCTGAGCTGCTTTGGCTGGCTGATATGATGGCGGCTTGTGGGGTGGGTGCCGAGGCTGTTCGGAAATGGGGGGAGGCTTCTGAGTTGGCTTCTGTGGCTCACTTAGCCGAGCCGCGGCTTCAATCCATCCTTGTGAAAATCACAGGTACGTGCGTATCTCGATGCATATTGGACTCTAGAAATTATGATGAATATATACGTGCACTCGTATGGAGCCACAGAGCATCTCCAATGGGACCATAGATTAAGATAGAAATTGATTCACTTATAATACAATCCACCTTCAACCCAAAAAATGTTCTCCAATGAGACCACAGATTCATATATAATGTCCATCATATACGACATGAAATCAAAGTGGAGGGTGTCTACTACAATGTCTACTTCTAAACATCATGATAGACTGTTATGTCAGCATTATTAATTCTTTTAAAATTTTTATTTCTTTTTCGAACCTTTATTAATATTATAAAAATTAAAAATAAAAGTGTCAACTCATCAATCCATGATCTAAATCCACATTACCATTGGAGATCATTTTAAGAGGTGAATGTCTATCTAGTGTCACATATGATAGACATCTTCCCACATTCATGATGTGACACTAATCAATGGTTTAAATCTATGTTACCATTGGAGATGCTCTCAGAGTCCTGAAGCGTGGATTAGTTAGAATGCTACAAGAAAAATTGCCAAAAAGTTAAAATAAAAATAATAAAAATTTACACGTGTAGGCCAACAAATTTTGAAAGATTAACATATCAACTAATGATTTTTCAAAGAGCATTGCAAAATAGCTAGCATTAGTAACCCTTTTCCCTTTTCTGAGTGTGGGCTTTCTTTCAATTGTTTAATTGGCATTTTTTCCCCCATAAATAGTGGCTTAAAGGCCTCCAATGGTTGGTTTTGATTAGGGATTCAAATGGGTAGAGAAATACCAACGGGTGATGAAAATTTACCCTAATAGATACGAATATGAGGATATTAAATGGGGATTGGGGTGGGGATGGGTACAAAATCTCATACTCACACGGGTATGAGTATGAGTATGTGTAATAAAATATATCCACAGAGATCCCCATGGGTAATCGCCACAGGGTTCCTCATAGGTAATCCCCACAGGGATACCATCTAACCATGAGGATCTCCATATATTAATTTATACACCATATGATATTTATTATTTATATATATATCATATTATATTTATATACAAATATTACATAGTTTCCACTCCGAAACACTCATACATATAACAAAAAACTTATTAATGAGATTTATAATTTTAATTTATTTGACTAATTAATAACTATATGTTTTGTTTTGAATTATTTGCAACTATATTTATATTTTAGGATCAAAAGTATTGAAAAAAAGTTGATGACTTGATGGTTTAAAGAGATAGTGATTTTAAAGAATATTTTGAATTTGAACTTTTCGTTTTGCATATGCCAATAATTTTGTAGAAACTTAATTATAAGTGTTAGCACTTAGTAGTTAGAATTTTTTTTATTGCATGATATATTGATTTTTTAATTTTTATTGGAATTTCGACAATTATGTTGTTATATATATTTGACACATTATTTGTTAAAATTCTTTTTTTAAGAATCCCCGCGGGGATCTTCAATGGGAAATGGAATGAGAAAAAAATCTCCTCACGAAGATTCCCCATCCCCACAAAAATCTCCATGAAAATTCTCACGGGGATCCCCAATGAGAAATGAAATGGATAAAACATTTTACCCGTGAAGATTCCCCATACCCACGGAGATTTGATGGGTATGAGGATGATTATGAAAATTCATCTTCAAATGGGTGTGGATATGAGAATAGGTGATAATTTTTTTAGTGGGTATAAATATGGCAATAAAATCCTCATCCCCTACCCTACCCATTTGCATCTCTAGTTGCAATAAGGTTCCATCTTGCCTTCGTTGTTCTCGTAGAAACGGAGCTTCTATGTAGCATCCCTTCACAAACTCATGATTACTACGATTAATTTACGTACTTGAAGAACAAAGTCGTTGGGAAAATCTCTAAATTTTGCTGACAAATTAATGGAGCTTACACATTTAGGTTAATTTGATGTTATCCTCTAATTTGAGAAGACCAAAAGTTGGTTATTTTGTCACAACAGTTTTGAGAAGTAATAGCACAAGTTTTTGAGGCCAAAATTAATTAAGTCCACACTTCTATACCACTAATGCCAATTGAGTAGTAATTAGTTGGGTTCCCTAGACTCCCTAGAGAGGAAATGAACCAACCAATGGCTTTGAAAAATAAAAATAAAAATAAAAAAATAAAAAAAATAAAAATAAAAATCAAATCTCCTGTGTTTATACATATGCGAATGTTTACTTGTTTTTGATGTACTTACTCCAACATTAAGCAATAGTTACAATGATTAATATTGTCAAATACTACAATATTTGTAACATTTGATATCTCATTAATCATAAGTTCTCTAATGTGCATGTTCATATATCATCATATAGCACTACTCATAAAGCACGCCAAAGAGTTAAAAACAGAAGAAACACCAAACAAGAAATCATCCGCGCAACAACAACAACAACTTCAGCAATCAAGGAAGAACATGTTAGTGTCATGGCTGCCATTTCTATGCCAAGCATGCAACGGAGCCGAGGCCCCGGCATTGCCTACTTCAGAGAAAATCCAAGTAGAGAAGGTGATAGAGGAGAGCATAGAGACCTTGTTAGGGGAAGAGGAGCAGGAGCAAGTGCTGAGTTTATGGCTCCACCATTTCTTCTCCAATCCTCATTCCGACTGGCCTAACCTCCAAGGCTGCTATGCCCGTTGGTGCGACCGCGCTCGCAATCAATATATTGCTCGCCAACCGGCCAAATATAACAAATTATAGTTCCCTTTGATAGAGTGGGGAAGTTTTAGTAATGGAAGGTATGCAAGCCATCACAATACAATTAAAAGTGACATGATGTATAATTGAAAGAAGTCACAAGTTACAACTGCAACTTCAACATTGTCAATTATTCCTTGATTTATATGTTGTTTATTCTTTTATTAGAAATTAATCATGAACAAACAAAAATGCCATAATTCGAAATTAGTTGGGGTTGACCAGAAACTAATCAAGAACCCGCATAAGAAATCATACCAAGTTTAATAAAGCGTTGCATATTTGATGGGCAAAACTCTTAACTCTACTTGCAAATAGCAAAGAATGCGCAAATACTACAATTCCTGCTAGCAAGTGTCGGATTGAACGTCAATCGAATAAATTATAGAATTGCATTCTACCGACCATGCTAAAAATATGTTCAAGACTCCAGTTCCTTTCAAATATAATTCAACTTGGCTTAAAAAAAAAAATGTATAATTCAACTAAACTTATATCATGCCATTAACAGAACAATATATTCAAACTCAGCAAACTCACCTGGAGTGCAATGTTTTCTAATAAGAAAAGAAAAGAGACTTCCCAGGTTGCCCTCCCCTCAATTCTAAATGGCCATAATTTTTCAGACAAGTGAAATTCGAGGGAGCTTCCTGGGTTGTGGGAAAGGGTGTCGAGTGTCGTTGCACGCCAATCAATGCTTTCTTATTTTACTTTCAATCTTAGGAGCAACCATTCTAAGAGACAGCTTGTTAACCTCGTACAGCAGTACCATGGAGAACAAGAAACTGCACAGACATGAGAGAACCAAACATTAGAGTTCACTCAAAAGAGAGAAAGAATCCACAGGTTTGATATCAAATGTGGATCCAAAAGCTCCAACACATTAAAGAATGCCTTTCTTCAGAACCCATAAGCTGACTTTTCTTTTTGTCTATCTACCATTAAATTCGAAGTTCTTTTATCTTCACGTAAATACCGAAATCAATCAGTATCAAATTAGACAAACACATCCAGAAGGTGATACAATTGCAGCGTCATGTTCTGTAAAATTAGAATGTTTTTAAGATAAGCCAGTGAAACAAAACATATAACCTATTAGTGAATAAAGGTAGAGATAGCAATGGATGTAATCGCTTTTTATTTCCAACGAATCACAGATTATGTACTTGGGTAAATTTCAAGAAAATCACTTGGAATTTTATCGAAACCGATTATGATTTATTTTCTGAAATTGTTTTATAGGGGCTTTGAAAATAAACAAGAACAAAACAAACCTGATTTAAAAAATATTCAAGAGAATAAGACGTTCAAATGGTTTAATATTTAAAATCAATGTTGTCAAACTCGTACAATTTACGAGTCAAATCGTACGAGTTGACTCGGTGGGCATGAAAACCGAGATGAGTGTCAACTCAACTCGGTATTCAATAAAATCAACCGATTTATTGAAGAATCGAATCGTCAGATTCGCAAATAGGTCGCGACCCCTAAAAATCGAAAAAAAAAAAAAATTCTTCGATTCGACTTTTAACGCAAAGGGGGCATCGATTGGGTTTTTGAGAGGGGGCGGGACCAACTTTTGGGGCTCAAAAAAAAAAAAAAAAAAAATAAAATAAAATAAAATAACACACACACACACACACACAAAAACGTTTTCTTATCTACTTTGCTCTCTTCTTCTTCAACACTCCAAGCTTCAACTTCAAGGTAAGTGGGGTCGAAACCCTAGATTCTTTGTTGTTTATTCTTCTATTTCACTTGTATGCTTAATGCTAATGACTTTTTAATGGAATTTACAATATATGAGTACAAGTACAACATTACAACTTGGTTCTAATAGAACATTTAAGTTCAACACCACCAACATTGGATGCTAGTAGCAATGAATCCATGCTTGTCTATAAGGACCCAATTGATATTGTTGTTGACTTGTTTCCATGATAGATGTCAACACATCATCCACAAAAGAGAACTTTCAATGAATAAACAAAAATAGATCTCACACACACATAGATGTTTTTGCTAATTTTATGACTTTTTGTATGAAATTTCATGAGATTTGTAATTTATGAAGTTCCTTTTCACTTATAAGTCAATATTATAAGTTTATATGTATATTTAAAGTCATTTAGAAGTGTTTTGAAAGAATAAAAAATAGTACGATTTACGATTCGATTCCGAGTTGTCAACTTTGTTTAAAATTTATAAGATCTCTTATTCTGGACATACAATGTCCTTAGACCTAAAATGTTTACATGAAAATCCTGTGTTTTTTGCCTTTTGAACCACCGCCAATCTATGCTTTTGATCGGTGGTGGTTTCGATTACCTTTTCTATTTCACATTTATCAAATAAGTTTTAGATCAATTCAGATCTGACGAGGTGATCAGTTTCATCCCCGTTGCGGTCATCAAATTCACAGTTGACAACAATAACTTCTCTACGTCTGCATCCTTCTCAAAGATTGTGCATGGATTTACGTTTATGAGGTTGGTACTCGTCATTAGGTCTTATTTCTTAAGTAAATGTTTTCTTCCCGTGTTAGAAGGTTTAGATTGTCTTCCCTCGTTGGAAGTTTTGTGTTTACTTCGCTTGTCGGAAGTTTTATTTTTCGTCATGGCTCGAGTAATGTATCTGTGTGATGTCGTGTTCCAGACGTTTGTCAAAAAGAGTGGTCAATGATTGTCAAACTGTTCCATTGTCACAGTCGCAGTTCTCGATAGTCAACTTTATGGCAGTTGAATGTTCATTTGAACAATTAGGATTAGCGAATCAATTTACCAAGGTGATTATTTCAATGTCTCGTCCTCTTCCCGCATTATTTGCGCGCACGCTTCGCCGAAGTTCGCGCCAAACTTGGAGACCTCCACGTAACGTCACCCATCACACGTCGAGTTCGCACCTCGTGAGTGGAGCACCTTCCATCCTACGCAACTCTCTCTCTCTCTCTCTCTCTCTCTCTCTCTCTCTCTCTCTCTCTATCGCTCTCTCTCGTGTTCTCGATCGCTCTCTCTCGTTGTTGTTGTTGTTGTTGTTGTTGTTGTTGTTGTTGTTGTTGTTGATTGTTTAATGGATTGTTTTTCGTGTTCTTGATCGCTCTCTCTCGTTGTTGTTGTTGTTGTTGTTGTTGATTGTTTAATGGACTGTTGTGGGTGCTACAAGAGAACCCCTATATCGATCGACGCCTTGCGCGCGTGGGGGAACTCTCAATCACTTCATACATATAAAATGTTATACATCCCGCACGGGATTGGAGATTGGTTTGAATAAATGTCCGAATGGGGGATTATTTAATCCAAATCCCTTTCAATCGCATATCATTTTGTTGAATGTATTAAGAGCCATTGATGATTAGTGAAATTTCTATTTCTTCAAAAAGAATATGTTTACATGAAAACAATCAAAACCCTTACCAAGTGAACAATAACCCAAAATTAAAATTGCATACTATTATCTACCATTTTTACAGTAAGTCTTAGCCTCTTAGGTTATAAGAGAATAATTTTAACATTGAACTTAATATTCTCTGAATTTACTTAGCTAAGTTTCAAAAATAAAAAATTATTGTGTTGAAATTTGAATTGTGCTTTCCTAAATTAATTCCAAATTTTAAATGGGCAAAATGTAGGATGAAACTCAATTCTAAACTATTGACAACACTAATCATCATGGACGACATAAATAAGATGTTTGAAGTGAAAAAAACCTAGAACAATTTACAAAATTAAGATGAGGTTTAACGGACATGATAGGAATAAAATAAGAGACATGCTTTCCACATGTTGTGTTCACCGGATTCACCCCAAGATCATAATGAAGCAACCAACAATTCTTTGAGAGGTGGACACGGGAAAGCTAGCAAAAAGCGAGTGAAAGGAAAGTTGATAGTCTAGGGACATAGAACAAAATGAACAGAGTTAGTCCCACATTGGTTAAGTGAAACTTCATAATGAGGAATATAAGTGACGATCTCCATCTATTAGTATCGAGGCCTTTTGAGTTAAAACCCGACACCTATGAGTTGGAGGTAGTTAAGTTGGGACAATATCAGATCTGGTGGAGATTCACGGGCTAGCGCAGGTGTGCGCGGGCAAGAAATTAACACTTCCAATGGCTAAGAGAGCAAACTAAACTTGTCTAAGCTAGTAGCATTTTTTAGGCGCTCTTCGTGATTCAGAAAACTATTAACGCTCCTAAGGTAATATTGTAGACTTTCCATTTTCTGTTTATACTTGTCAAGTTTACGTTTCTTCATTTTCTTGTCAAAAAGTAGAAGCTATCACTATGATGGAGTTATACAACAATAAAAGGCGAGTGGTAAAACCCCAATGGAAGAAGAATAAGAGCCATTTCATGAGTTGTCGAATTCATTAAAGATGAAGAATTGCACCTGGTCAGAAAATATGACTTACATGATCATGTGGAAGATGCTAATTGAAAGTCATTTGAGATTTTTTTTTTGGTTCACAATGATAACGTAATTATTTGAGTTTTTACTCGTGAACTTGATACTTCAAAGTATCTGCACTCAATAATTTCATTCATAACGATGGATTATGCTTGTAGACATCAAATTAACTTTAACTAATTGAATTAGGCTCATCTTTATAAAAGTTCATATTTATTATACGACGAAATGTGGATTACCATTTGCAACAAAATCTCATTCATGCAAAAAGAAATACAACGACAACAACATAGCCTCAGTCCCAAATTAACTGGGGTCGGCTTCATGCAAAAAGAAATAATAATAATAATTAACCAATTCTAAATTTAGTGCTTTCACTCATTTCTACTCAACAAATTGTTCAATTTTCTAAGACGGCAACATTATTATCGCATTTGCCTTCAATGCATAGTCACGACCTTAACCTTGTCATATTGAAGCATGCTACCTATAACTTTTTTGTTGGAAAGAGTAAAAAAATCATACATCTTATGCAAATTGTCACATGTAGTTAGAGTCTAAGTAGAGAACACCGACAACGGCAACAAAGCCTCAATCCGAAGTTAGTTGATGTTACCTAAATGGATCAGGAAAAAATCCACTCAAACTGTTATAATGCACTTGATGACGAGCTTTCATAATTCTTTTAATCTACCTAACTAATGCATCATGAGT